>CM028129.1:410932500-412182500 GCA_016271365.2 Neoceratodus forsteri | reverse complement strand
GTGGAGTGCACCTACATTGGCCCCTTGGGAATCTAAGGGCATACAGTGCATGCAGGATGTGTGTTTACTTGACTCTGACATCCTGCTGTCATTTGAGCAACTGCAAATAAAATTCCAGCTCCCTTTCAAGGATTTTTGGAGATACCTCCAATTGCGTAGTACTGTTCATGATCTCTCAACCCAGTGCAGAGTGGATCACAAATGGATCTGATTGGCATCCATACATAAGTCTCCTACCCTCTGTGACCTGATTGGCCACTTCAATCGGACTTGGAAAGACGTGCAGCTGTACCCCTCCGCTTCTAGCAGATTGAAATGGATGGCTGACCTCAATGTTGACATTCCTGAGAGCTCCTGGGCACGATATTTGTGTGATGTACATTTGGTATATAAGGACACCAGGAGCCAGTTCCTTCAGCTTAAGGTGCTGCTCCTCTGGTATTGTACTCCTGCTGTCCTCCACTCTCGCAGCTTACTGGGTCACTCTAAGTGTTGGCATTGCAGCCAGTCAAAAGCCCATTTGCTGCATGTTTTATGGACTTGCCCTTAACTCTAGCCCTTCTGGTCATTGGTGGCTAAAGATTGCTCCAGGGTGATTGGCTCCCCTGTGTCTCTAGCAGATTCTAAACTTCTGTTGGGTGACACTTTCTTGTTGGGGCCCCATGGCACCACACTGTGTATAGTTAATGCTAGTCCTCTTGGAGGTTAAGTGACTCTTGCTAATGCATTGGCATCAAATGACTCAGCCCTCATGAGCTGCGTTGCATGCAGCATTGGTCCAGATATCCTTGCTTGAATGTCTTTCGTATACTCGTCACGGACGAATGGTCCAATACATGGCCTAATGGGGGGCCTACCTGCACTCATCACTGTGTGAAACCCCTCCCCCATACAGTAACCCTCCTACCTGAACCCTCAGCACCACCACTTTATCAGATTCTATCTGCCACTCCTCTGTTATCTTTCTCCTTAGCTGTTAGAGTGAGATGTGTTAGCGGCCTATTCCTCTGCCATGTTTAGAGGTGTTTCCCTACTCTGTGTCTAGATATGATTTTGATTACTACATGTAAGTGTAAGACTTTGCTTCCAATATGTTTGCTTAGACTGTACGTCCTAATATATGTTATATGCTGTTCCACAAGCTGTTTCTTGTTAAAACTCAATAAAATCATTCTATGATAAAAGAAAGGAAAGAGACAGAGAGAGAGTATCAATGTATTTTGTCTGTGAAATCCACTGCAGGAACAGAGTAAAATGTAATTCATCATTTAACCCTGCTGGTGATAATGCATCCAAATTGAAGATCCATTTATTTTCCTTTTTATGTTGGTGCACTTGCACAGCCAACATCTTCTTGATAGTGCGAATTTGGAGGCACGGTCACTGTTAGGCGAATGCAGGGCACGCATTAGTAGGTCGTCCTCATTCCCCAATCAAGCCTGCATGCCGGCGCCACACCATGCATACCTAATGTAGCGATGAGATCAAACTAAAGGTTAGCTGTAATGCGAGTAAAGCTCGTCATATGCAGCGGACCTCCAGACGTGCCTTTCCTGGTGGTGAAAACATAAAGAAAATTAACTTGGCGGCGTACTGCTGACTTCAGGGGTTCCCAGTCTCCCTGTCGGCATACCCTGGCCAAATGTATATGCCATGAGGCCACTCCCCTTGGCATAACATTCCCCCTTTGTTATGTGTCGAGGTGCCTAATCCTCTGGCTCTTGCCCCCCACTTTTATGCTGTGTGTGCACGGTGGTGCCCAATCCTCGTCAGCTATAGCATCCCCAGAAAACATTTTAGGTGGCACGCTGGGAGCCCACCCAGCGCAAAAGCCCTCAAATAAAAACCATCTCCGATGTTTATTTATTTTTTTTAACCTGTAAAACAGAAAACTGTCCCTCGAGGTCTCCCTGCCCACCTCCCACAACCCATACCCACCCACTGCTCACCCTGCCTCACCACACCCCTCTCACACCATACTTACCTCCAGAGTCCAGCGCGATGACCTTCGGTGGACCGGGAACACGTCTGCACTTTTCAAAGCCGACTGCAAACTGAGGAAATGCCGGTAAGCTATATAATGTCTTAAATAGGTTTTTTTAAACTTTGATGCATATCTGAGGCATGTTTTGGAATTTTGGGACCAAATTTTCAACATAGGGTTTTTGGGACCCCTCATCATGAATTCTGGCACTGTCATGGCATTAATCAGTCCCGAAAGGTGATTTTGCAGTCACTGCACGGAATCACCTTTCAGGACTGACTAACAAAACGACAGTGCCCCTGTTCATAAGGGGGCTCTCAAAAAGCCTATGTTGCAAATTTGCTGGGAAAAATCCAAAAAATAGCTGTTTTATGAGCATGCAATGTGTAGTTTCCATATACACTCGTAACTTCCTGAATTTGTAATATTTTCACTCCAGATTTTCAAAATTGACATTTTCCATACCTCCTGATGAACAGTACAGCAGTTATTTTACATATCCTGGCCAAAATGTGTTTTCACACGTGTGGTGCAGAATTGCGCGATCGCTGTGCGAAATCACTTTTCGGGACAGTTTGAGGAAAAATGACAGAGACACTGTTTATGAGCAGAGGTCCTAAAATGCCTATGTTGAAAATTTGGTGCTGAAAGTCCATAAAATGACTGTTTTGCAAGTGTGCATTACACAGTTTCCACTCACCATTGTAACTTTGCAAATTTGCAATATTTCCATGCCAGATTTTCAACACTGCCATTTTTTCACACTTCCTTATGAACAGTACAGTTATCATTTTTCACATCCTGCCCAAAATGTGTTTCCGCACCTGTGGCGCACAATGGCGTGGTCGCTGTGGGAAATCAACTTGTGGGACAGATTAACAAAATAACAGCACCACTGTTCATAAGGGGAGGTCTCAAAATGATTAAGTTACAAATGTGGCTAACAAACTGCCAAAAATAATTGGATTGCGGATGTGTGTTGCGCAGTTTGTATGCATGCTCATTGCTTCACCAATATTTCATATTGTCACTCCAGATTTTCAACGTTGCCATTTTTATACCTCCTCATGAACAATACAGTTGTCATTCACCACATACTGCCCAAACATGTGTTTTCATCCCTCTGTCACCAAATGGCACAGCCGCTGTGGAAAACCACCTTTCAACTAACAAAGTGACTGCGCTTTCCATGAGGTGGCCTGACAAGCAGCCCATGTTGAAAATATGGAGTGAAACTACCACCATTTCTATGGTGTTAGGGTTTCCAACTGTAGCACCTCACCCGCACAGACTGACAGGCGCCAGTGGTGTGACTGGGATCATCGGATGTAATGCTCACACTATTCCACCCCTCACCCTGCAGCTACTGACAGGCATCGTGGTGTGCCTTGCACTGTTCAACCACAAAGTTCACTCCACGCTCCTATACTGCACCCACAGCAGTGTATTTCCTTATGGAGTAGGGTAAGTATAACGCCCAAAGACCCCAAACCACACCCCGACACTTGTCAGTGTCTACAGGGTAGGGTGAGGTACAATGGCATGGGCATTATAGCTGATGACCCAAAGGCACACCCCAATGCCTGTCACTCTCTACAGGGTGAGGGTGGGCTTGGCATCACTTCAACACTTCACTGCCATTCCTATTATGCGTCTCTAGCTCTGGCACTGCCAATGCCAATGCCAGCGCGACAACATTCGGCATTGACAAATGCTTGTTTAAAAACTCTTTTTGTCTGTGTCCTTTATGGCGAGAAGGTGGAACCCAGTTTATACTTTGAAAATGCAATACAGCAGTCAGCTATATGTGGGCATGATGACCAGAACTTTAAAGACAGAACACAGGAACATTTTATAGCAATCATCAATAATTGCTTTGGCAGTTCTGTAGCCAAACAAAGTCAATTGAAACATCATCGCAATCCCAAAGAATTGAGTTTTCAAGGGTATAGCATAGAATGAGGTTTAATGGGGCAGTTCACTATTGGAATCTCCAGTGTGGTCTGTAGGGGGAGGTAACACTGCAGCAGAGTCTTCGTCTAATCATGTATGTGTTAACACATGACTTGAACATACATTTGGTGTATCAGTAGATATAGGATTGATCCGATGGGGATGTGTATATATTTGTGTGTGTGTGTGTGGAGGGGGGACAGAGGCACCTTAAGCACTAATTGTATGTGTTTTAAGACTGAAAATAGAATGGCACTCTAGTGGTTTCCTTTCAGTATTGATAAAGTCCAAAAATAAAGTTGAACGCCAGTGAGGATATGTATAATAAATGAGTCGCTGATGAGAAGGGGACACTGCAAATGAGTTATTAATATAAGGACTACCAACTAGAGATGTTGTGAAATTATATTAGCTGGTGAAATGCAGTGAAATTGGCAATTTGCCATGCAAAATTTTTCTCAATTGCCCATTAAGTGAAATATTTCGATGGGTGAAAAATTTTGAATTTCACCTATGTAATGCAAAATGTTGCCTGCAGAAGGCAAAATTTTACCTGTGAAAGGTGAAATTTCACCTTCTGCAGACAAAATGCCACCTTCAACAGCCAGAATTTTGAATTCCACGGGTGAAATTTCACATTACACAGGAGAAATTCGGAATTTTGCTTCTGTAAAAACATTCGCGAAATGGGCGAATTTCGCAATATATATTTCACGTAATGACATTTGCCAGTTTTGCACATCTCTACTACCAAATAAATTCCCTTGCACATTCTGAGGGAATAGTGAATTGAACTTGGAACTGCAAGACAGCTTAGAAAGATGCAGAATAAAATAACGTCCCGATCTTCACAAGATTGCAAGGATAAAGTGTATAGTCGGGACCCTTAAATCAATAGGAATATTAAATGAATTGGCTAACTATGGCATTTTGGTTAAATGTGGCTAATTTTAAAGATGGGCTATAACGTATTTATATTAATATATATGATTGCTGTGAGTTTTAAGTTTTTGTTATTTATGTAGTATAAAGTCTTATATGACTGTAAGGACTGGTGGCTCAGCACAGATGCAGAAAGTGCCCTGGTAGAGACAGACAACTAATTACAATATTATTTTTCATCTTTATTTAACTACTCCAAGAAAACTGAACTGCTGATAAATTAGTAGCAAACTTTGCTGGGAAGTGGGGGGGCTTCTATGCAGAGGATGACAGAGCGGGATTATTTTACAGGCACAACAAATTTGGATCTATGTCTAATAACTGGGCACAGTGGTTAGGGAGTTTAGAAATAATTATAAACACAACTAAAATAGTACCTATAGTGATCTGAATCCCCACTAAGCTGCTAATTGAGACTTTCGCTTTCTTGAGCCCCATTCAGTCCTCTGTGCATGCAGTACTTTAACTGCAAATTGACTTCTTTCAGTTTCTGATCCTGATTCAGCAGCATTGAAGCTGTTCTATGCATGCAGTATGTTATCTCCCTGTCCGATTGTGAAACCCATTCAAATAGTAAAACATGATTTTCAAATGTAAATAGCTTAAAAACTACAAAACTACAAAAATCAAAGCCACCTAGAAATCTGCCCCAATCAACCTACACAACCCTGCAAAATGTTACAATTTATAGTTTATTTTTGTCTAGACAAGAGCAAAAATTCAGAAAAAAAATCCGTCATTGAAGACAATGGGAAAAACACAACTTTTTCACATTTTAATAATGTCTAAAAATACAGAACTGATTTACATGAGATTTTCAGGGATTGTATATTCTGCCATAGCCAACAAATCCTGAAAGATTCACGTCAATATATAAAACCATCTTTCTGCAAGCAGCAAACAAAAATCAAGTTTAACATACATCTCACCAGCCACCTAACTATAGTGGCGATACCAAGCCACCATAATATCAGTCTCAGAGAATTGAGAAGATAAAATAATAGGAAGACCTGTCACTAAAAAGACTTCAAAAATGTTGCAAAACCATTTGGTTCTTAACTCAGTGAAAGTTAGACAAATAAGAACATGTACTGTTTTTCACTTGATTGTAACCAAGAAAACAATTAGCATTTAAGTTTCTGCTGGGGTCCTTATTATACCTGAAATTTCAAGCAGTCAACCAGGGGGCCTTTTTAAACTTTTATATGGCACCTTAAAAAGCCTTTGCTCACTACAGCAACTGCTTTTCTGGCATTTTTAGGTTGAGAGTGCCTAGTCTTTTTGTTTACATTTCCTTACTATACCTCTCTTTAATATCATATTTGGAAATTGTCCAAAGTGAATTCTTGTCAAAGTAACCCTTATTTTGGGTTCTGTAACAGTAGTTCGATAAGTTTCTATACCTGGGGATAAGAATAATTTTGATAATATTGACAACATTTATTTTGACTGAGTTTACTCCTCAGTCAGGATATTAAATAGTTCCTGGTTTGGGTCCACTAAATATTTGCTCCAGGAACAAATTAGTGCCTGGAGCAAACCAGAGGTATTTTGAAACATGCTAGGGCACATTTTGAGAACCAACATGTTTTAAAATACCAGCCAAGTACTAACCGGATTAGGATTGAAAACCATGGCCCCCTAGTGGCCACAGGAGGTATGTGGCCAAGAAAGTGGTATGGGGATTGCAATCACAATCACAGTTGAGCTGTTAGGGCACACTAATTGCAACTCCTCTTCTGGAGCAATCTGCCATATTGATACCTAGGAAGCAAATAACACCATATTTCTAGCAAGGCACTATGGGTTCATTTGCATCTTATTAGGGCCTCATTACAGGCCAGAAGCAAACAGTGTGTGTATCCCACCCGTGCCTCTCAGGGCTGCCTGTATGGGAGGTCTAGTGTCCCCAATACACCATGTTGAAAATTATTACAAATTTCTCTGCTGTCCAGTACTCCTCCCATGAGCTCCCCACTAAGCATTAGACACATTTTCCCAGGTGGCTAGTGGTCTCCCATCCCCTGATCTCCCCCCGCACAATTTTATACACATTGTCCTTGGTGGCTAGTGTTCCCCCCACCACTGGTCTCCTGCCGAACTTTAGACCCATTTTCTCTGGTGACTAGTGCCCCCCCCCACCGATTCCCCTGCTGGTAGTAGTGCACAGTTGCCCTGATGGCTAGTGGCCCCCCCTGCATGTCTGAATCCCTCCACCCTGCCCACCAGCTCAGCCCCTCAACGATGACCACTACCACCACCACCCCACCTGGTCCAACTACTACAGTATTCGCAAGTCCCCCATGGCAACTGGCACAGATCCTGTGCTCAACTCCCCACTGCTGGTCACCGACTAATGGTTCACAATCATGTTGTTTATTGTAGAAACAGCTGTGAGCAGAGGGTCTGTGCTGGTCACTGTGGGGGTGTGTGGATACTGTACATGGGGGTCGGGATGGTGGTGGTAGTGGCTGGACTGAGCAGGCAGGTAAAGTGGGAGGATTCCAATGTGGGAGGGACCATCTAGCCACAAGGACATTTGTGCACTACTACTGGTGGGGAGTTAGGGGACACTGGACAGCAGAGAAAATGTTTCAAATGTTTGGCAGAGGGATCAGATGGCAGTGGGGACCACTAGCCACTAGGGTAAATATTTCTAAAACTCCAGATGGTGATTGGGAATATTTATTTATTTGGTTGTTTTTTAGTGACTGGGTAAGTACATTAGATAATTAAAATGCCTATTTTCAGGTATAACCCAGGAGGGTACAAGACAAATAATCAACAACACAAAATATTGAACCAATCAAAATACACAATAAAGTAATCAACAATGTACTATATTGAACAAAGCAAAATACACAATGAAATATTAGATGTGAGGGGCCTATCCACCAAAGGTACAGTAAAAGGTTGAGTACCATGTACAAATACAGTGATTGTGGCAGCAAGCAGCAATGGTACAAGATTTTATTTATAAGGGATTAACAAAAGAGTAGTGTAGTCAATAAGATTAAAAGAAAACTTGGACAGACTGGACGGTCTGACCATGCATCATTAAAGAATGTTGACTAAACAAGGGGTGGTAGTTGGAGTTAAGTGGAGGTACGAACCATGGATAGAAGGAGATGAGCCTTTAGAGCTGCTTTGAAGGATGACAGGGTTAGACTGTTGCAATCATTGGTAGGGAGGGAGTTCTACAGTCTAGGAGCAGATGCGGAGAAAGCCTGGACATCCATGTTGGTCACACTACTAAGGAATGACCAGAGAGGTGGTATCTGTTGACAGAAGTGAGTATGTAGGGCGTGCTCCATACAATAGTTATATAGGGGTGGCTGACGATATGGGGACCACCATCCACTGGAGAAATTGTGTCTAAAGATTGGCAGGAGGATCGGTGATGGTGGGGACCACTAGCCACCAGAGAAAATGTGTCTAAAGCACATAAGAGGAATTAGGAGAGGGGTCCACTAGTCACCAGGGAAAATGTTTCTTAAGCTCTGTGGGGTGTTTGGGGGTGGGAGAGCTGCAGTTAGGGCCCACAGCTCATAATACCTGGTTAAGGGAGGCGGTAAATAGCACAGCACTGATAGCTACTTACCGCCTCTCCAAATCTTTTGACATGCTGATGTGCCTATATGCAAGGCAATATCAGCTGCCTTGCACAGGTGCACTGGCATGTGTTAGGGCCAGTCACAAACAGGTTAGTGACTCACTAACCATGCCACTCAATATGGCATTTTGTCATCCTTCCCTGCTTTGGGGCCGTAAAGTGGTGTCAGTGATTCTCTAAACTCATTTGTGAAAGCAAATGCATTTTGAATATCCCAGCCATCATCTCTTGTCTATTAATATCTAGAACTGTATTTTTAATTACAGGAGTATAAGTATTAAAGATTATTATGCCTTTAAGAAACCTTAACTGTAATTAAATTATCTGACTTTATTTTCACCATTGATTAGTGTGTTAAAGACACACACAATAGTAAAACAAACAGGAAGAAGGTTCCTGGAAAATGGCATCAACACCCCCATATTCTAAGTGCGTACCATGCAGACAGGAGTACTGCATGGTTAACAGTGTACAATTTGCTAGGGAGCAATATTTAGGCAGTTAACAAGCTTCAACTAGAACAGTCCTGTGTTGGAGGATGGCATGAGGAGTTAGATCAGCTGGTGTCAACCAGTGTCAGGTTAGAGTCCAGATGAGTTGTGATTGGTTCTGATTTAAATCAGAACCTTTAGTAAATTAATGTTAATACAGAAAGCATCCTGAAATGCATGAAAGCAATCACAAAGTGCAGTAAAAGATTGAACATAAAAGTATTTTTCTAACCTAAGTTTGTCTGTCTGTGTTTGTGACTCCATTTTGTCTGTTATTCTGCTCTGTGTTCCACTTATTCCTGGCTATATAGAATCTCGTACTATGAATATGTTCCTTGCTATCACGCATATACCCAGCCTCTCCTATTTGCTGATAGTCTGCCCAACCTAATAAGTAGATCCTTTATCTATTTTTTTTATACAGATTCCCCCCCACCCGAGCTCCGGTTGGCTTGGGCATCTCGACCGACCCCCGGCCTAGACTCCTGACATCAGGCCGACCTTCTCGTTTCCCCCATGGGTTACCCCCATGGCAGGGAGGTGAGGAGCTCCCCACCCTTGATTGACTCACCTGAGCAGGATCTGGATGAGGAGTCACCATTCGGGCTGGGCTGCGGTGGTCGGAAGCTCATACTGCCCAACCGAAGCCACTTTTTCTGTTTTCCTCCCTGCGGAGTGCTGGCATGCAATGACATCAGGGCACATTGTGCCGACGTCTGCTGCACTCCTCCCCCCCTTATGGCACCACTCTAATAGTGCCCCTGGCCATCACCAGGGGCTGATACAGAGTGGTGGCTCCCCGGATCCCTCCCCAGGATAGGAAGCGGTCCTCCGGACACTAAATCCTATCCCTCCCTGCCAATCCCTGGCAGCATGGGCTCACGTCCAAACCGGGTCGCCAGCATGGCGTGAGGTGTGGCATCCAGTGCCTCAACCCTCAGTGCCACCGGCTGACCATTCTGCCCTACTATTAATTGCATTCCTGCACCACTAACACCCATTCTGTTACAATATGTGTACCTTTGCTCCCTTCTATCTGCTGGTACCCACCTTTCTCAGTATGTAAAGCCATGTCATAAGATGTGCACCACTACCTGTGCCAAACCCATTTCCTAGCACCTATCTTGTCTCAATATGAGCTCTTCTGTTGCCTTTCATCTGGTGGAACCCACCCTGCTCCAGTATGAACATCTCAGACCCAGTATTTACTCTCTCACCCACTCATCTGCTGGCATCCACCTTGCTACAGTCTGAAAACTGCTACCCCACCTGTCTGTTGACAACCTCCCTGCCTCAGTATGCATAGCTATACAGCTACACATCTGCTATCTATAGGAAACAAATATACACCAAATCAGTTTGTCAAATGATGTAAATAATGCCCCAATGAAACTGCATGCAGGGTCTTGCAGGCTGACTTAATATAGTCTTCTCCTGACTATCCACCCCAGACTGAGTAATTAAAAGATGTTTTTATGGGTGTAACCTGTGAAAGTAAAATGCTGCTTGTCATGCTTATTGTTTAGTTAACACAAATATGACACAACACATTTCCCAGTATTATTTACTCAACATATGGACAAATAAATTTTGAAAAGTAGTTAAAACTTGAAACTCCTCTATATACTCCAGTTAGGGTTTAGGTTTTAACTCAGTTTAATTTTTCATTCTAGCAATTATAATGTTTGGAATCTGAGGGACATAGATATCACAGACTGTTCAGGATAAGATGTTGTGTTTACATAGAAATGTTTGTTAAAATTGCCAGATTTTAATTGTCAGTGCCTCTAATATTATTATGTATAATGTGTTATACATATGCCAAGTTAGGTTAGAAGTTGCACAAATGAGAAGGATGGATGCAGTCTGAATCCTAACTCAACTAATATCATGGATTCTGGCCTGGTGACATCCTCCCCCATGGATCCTGGCCTGGTGACATCCTCCCCCATGGATCCTTGCTTGGCCTAACACACCCCACATAGATCCTAGCCTGTCCTGCTCTCCCCCATTTGTGTGTTGTGAGGGACTTATGTTGCCAAAGGGCTGGCCATTAAAACAAATAATTAAAAAAAAAGAGAAAGTAGGGTTGGCCAAGTGGTGAGGAGGGTTAAGGCACTAGATGCTAGACCTCCCACTATGCTGGTGGCCCACATCTGGGAATGGACTCCGGTCAATGAGGGTCAGTCAAGGAGGGAGAAGATTTAATGTTTGACTGACAGTTCTACTATCTCAGAGAAGGGTGGGATTACCTGCGCTGCACCTACACTGCCACCTTGTGGAGTTGAAGTGGCAGGGAAGCGGACGTGACTCACAGGGGACTGCTGGCAGCAGATGCTGTAGTGTGTGTGTGTGTGTGTTCCTAGGCATATGATGCCCATAGTTCTGGCATGCTGCTAGTTGTGGGAGAGACCAGAAAGAGGGAAAATAGAAGCAGGCATATGAAGCCTTGCTTACCTCCTCCAGACCATTCTGCCACTCAAGACCCCCGCTAACTTCTAGATGTGTGCTGTGGGGCGGGGAGGATGGCCCTCCCTCCCCAACCCCATCACAGTGGAGTAATCAGTGAGGAACCTAGGCAGGTGAGCCTTGAGGGAAGTAAGAGATGGCAGGAGAGGCAAGGAGGAGCTCCCTGCGACCTACATGAAAAAGCTGTATGGGAAAAAAATAAAATGAGAGATTCAGACTCATATTACCTCACGGAAGAGTTGAGAGTGATCACAGTTCTGCTGGCTGATGGTCTGTTCCAACTCCTCCATCTGTGCTGCTGCACTGTCACCAGGAGATTTTGTTTAAAATAATGATAACATTTAGAAACGTTTTGTCTCTCAAAGTAATAGCTATTTTGAAGCATTTGTTATTGGAAAAACAGAGTGCTTTATCAGCACTAAAATTCTCCCATGGCTGAAGAAATTGCAGTGCTTGTTTTAATTGGTACTGTGTACACTTTTGTATTGCTATGTACTTTAGTATGTATAGACTATATGTATTAGATGGCCATTATGGTCTTTTAAAGCACTGTCACTTTAAGAGATGATCTCATGATAATAGCCTTTTGGCTTTAAAATGGGTGTGTATTGATTGAATCATCTTCATGAAAGCCAATGGATTGGTGAAACATCCAATGCTAGTTCATGTGTGTTCTTTCTCTCTTGATCCTGTTTTCATGCACCACGCAGTGAGAAATAAAACAAATTTATTGCAATTTCTGTGAGCCCCTTTTTTGGTGTGCTTGGTGTGCTGTGACTTCATATACATTAGTATATTTTCTTGTTACAGAGCACCCTGTGGTTATCTGTGTGGCTGTGATTGTTAATAATTCCTCCATCTGTCTATCCAGGGCCCCTGTGCCCTGTTGCAAGAGAAATCAATTGTGCCTGAATCAGTTCCTCATGTGTGTGACCATCACAATGAGGGCACCTCCATGCCACAAACTGAGCAGTGCCCACAGGCTGATACCACAATGACCGCTCTTGTCATAATTCACCACACAAATGGACCAATGACAGCTTTATAGGAGGAGACAAAGTGTGGAATCTGGCCTTGGAAGGACTCATCTGTCACATCAGCGACAGCATGGTGGGCTGCAGTCTGCATCACGATTGCACCACCTGTACACAGGGTCAAGCACAATTAAGTCACTGCCACTGGTTGGAGACCAGCTATACCCACCTCTCTCACTTGTGGCTTGTCTTCCTTCTTCTACTGAAACCTGTGCACTACTCCCATCAGATGAGGCTTGGGCTGCTGGATGGCTCATCACTACATCTCTGTGAGTGCATCTCATCTCAACAATGTCCCCAGCGTAAGCAGCAGCATTGGTGGGCACTACTTTTCTTCAAGCTTCTGCCACAATAAGCAATGCTGCCTCTGTGCCACACCTCCACAGGTCACTACATACTGGTGGGAAGATCTCATCAGACCAGATGTCACTCACAAGAGAGAGTCACTAAGACTAAGGGCATAACTAGTGAGAATGTGGGGGCCATACAGTGTCACACATGTGCTCACGCATGCCGTCCTTATATTTTGCCATTGCCAGTACCAAAGCTGGCTGGCTGGTAGGTGGGACACATACACATTACTGACTGCTGACCAAAGCAAGGCTGGAAAAAATAGTTTTACAATACAATTTTAAAATGTAGAAGAAGACTACCCCGAGTTCAGGGCCCCAGGGCATTGTCCTATTTGCAATTCTGTTAATCTGGCCCAGGTGTTTTTTTTACTGACTCATAAAACTACATGATGGGTTAATTAAAAAGGGAATTACACATTTATTTCCTCAGTCTGAGTTTTGGTAATACAAATGAGAAACTGAGCAGTCTGCAACTTCTTTATCTTATGCCCTTAACTGTGTTGCAAGCATTTCACTCTCCCCTCTAGCAACCCCACTCTATTCTCTTTTTGTGGTCTTTGCCTGCAGAAGTGTCAGAAGATAATAATAGAATGTGGCCAACTTCATGATGACACCCCCTTCTAACTGGATTGCCACCCTTTCAAGAAGATGATTCCTTCCTTCCTTCTCAGGAAACAACACACCATTCTAAGTGGACAACCTCTTCTGCTTCTGAGAACCTCTATTTCTCTGGGAAAAACACACCCTCCCCCTTCTGAGAGGACAAGCTCTTTTTCAGAGGGGACATCACCCCACCCCCATTTTGAAGAAGACCTCTTCACTGAAGGGAGAATACTTTCTGGAAGGGCAACCCTCCTAGAACAGCATCTTTTTAAGGAGATGACACCCCCATGTCTAAGGGATCAAAACCTCTTTCTGTTGTGACACTTGTGAACAGTCCGCCTGTAACATGCCCACTTCTGAGAGAATGGCCACCTCTCAGTGCTTGATAGTGACAATCCAGTCCCATCCCATAGAGTATTAGAAAGGTGTACCCTTGGATAGTGATGGCCTGTCCTGTCAGACATTTGGATGAATGTCTGGTCATCCAAAGGGCAAGGCAACCCACACATTTCTAAGTATAACAACCTTCCTAGCTAAATGGCAGAGGAGAGGGCTTCTGCAGACTCAAATCCACCCTGAACTTCCAAATTAGGACATTCAAATGATGTACAGGTATACTACCTCATTTTGATTACCAAATTCATATTAATTTTCAAAGGACCCTAAAGATCATAGAAATTTAGTGTCAGATCCATTAAAAACAAAGGAACAATTTTTTTTTAAATTTAAGTTTATTGAGTTTATATATAAGTGAAAAAGAGAGAAAACAAGGTACAAATACAGACGTTGGGGGATTGTCTGAACATAGAGTACACAAGACCAGAATAAAGCACATATAGATGTAAACAATTGCAATGATAAAAAAGGAACAGTAACAAAGGAAAAACAAAATACGAAAATGAAATACAAAACATAACCCCAAAAGAAAAAACAAAACAAGACATCCCCCACCCCAAACCTCCCCCATCGCCCAGGAGAGTTTGAAAGAGATGTCGAGTCAATAAGGAGGAGATCTGTAATAGGGGACCTGATAACGCTAGATGTATTGAGTGCAACATCAGTAACTTTAGGATATTACCAGTGCCAGGGTTACCCTAGATAGAGCATTTAATTTACCCCATTTCCGATTAAAAGACTCCAGATTATGTCTAGAACTAGCTATAAGTTTCTCAGTACTGAGTCAGAGGGACATCTCCTTGAGCCATTCCTGATAGGTAATAATATCCTGATCCAACCAATGCCTAAGGACCAACTTTTTAATAACTATTGAGATGAGAGCCATGTGATATCTGCGTTCTTTCACCGAAATACTCGAGTAGACGCCCAAGATACAAATTTCTAAGGTAAATAGATCTTTAAGCCCTAAAAGTGGGTCTAAACTGTCTCTAACAGTGCTCCATAAAGGTGCCACTTTATCGCATTCCCAAAGGATATGCAGCAAATTCCCTTCGTCGGCTCCACATCTCGAGCAAATACTCGACTTAAGCTTGCCAAATTGGACCAGCTTAACTGGAGTATAGTAAAGATTATTTAAAATGTAGTATTGGGTCAATCTATGATTATCTTGGGATAAGTAACGATACATATCTTTCCAAACTGAGTCCCATGCAAGAGGGGAAATCAAATTAGAAAGTGACCAGATTTTGGAACCCTCCAGGGAGACAGGGAAAAGGTCATCCAACAGTTTGTTGTATATGTTGGATATACCCCACGCATGCCGGGCCGCAACCTGAATTTTCTCAAGGAATGGCCTTATTTTAGAGGGAAGTGAGCCGCCCAAGGATTTTGAGGATGAGGTGTCTCAATTGGTAGACTTTCAAAAGGAACAATTTGTGTAGCTTCAGATGATTGGGGCAGGGGTGTTGGAATGAAACAATAAGCAGCAGGGGATGTCAAAATGGGCAAAATCAAGGAGATTGCCTTGGAAGACATGTTTCCTTCACCCCACTACATCCAGTTCACACAGCAGCACTTGTGGCACCCTCTGCAGGAACTGTCACGTTCCATGTGAGCCCGGGAGGTCTAACAATAGGAATAAGTCTGCAATACCCTTTACCTACTTGACAGGACAGATGCAATGGAAGCTGGGCAATTTATCAATTCCCCTAATGTTCTGCATTCTGTCATAATGTTGTCATATCATGGGAGATAGTAGACACCAGCTCATCAGATCAGTGATGCTGCATGCTGTGCTCCATCAATGGCCAGCTCACCCTCCAGCTAATCAGTTAGTCCACCTGACCATGCTGAGCTGTTTATCCTGTTGGTGACTCATAAGCATGTGCCTGCACATCCCCACCAACAGTAGAGGGTAAACAAGTGACTCATTAGGGATGCTGCATGTCCAACATCTTACAAAAGGCACCCATTTAGTGTGTTTAGTTTCCTGATTGTGGTTCAGCAGTGCCTTGCATGCTTAACAGAACAGAGTAAAACAGGTTACAGGCATATCATATTTTAGTTTGACTAGAAGAGGCTTTGGAAGAGATGTATAGCCGGTATTTTTTTTTATCCTTCTTTGCCTGTACTTGATGTGGTGGATAAGCCGAGGGAGGAGGTCAAGATTAGGTGCCATGCAAAGAATGGAGGATAGCTTAGCCAGCATGGTTTAACTGTTCCACATATTACCTTAAGCCCCCTCCCGGGTCTAGGGAAAGAATTATGGTAATAAACTCATACAGTGGGAGGGCACTGCATCACATCAGTACTATACAAAGTGTATCTCTTCCCCATCTGCCCAAACAGTGCTTACCTGCGTTGATAGTTGTATGTGTGTGTTGGGGGTGTTCTCAGCTTGCTGGATGGTGATAGGAATGGCTTGCTATTTTGAACTATTAGAAGTTTCCACCCAACAAGCAGAGAACACTGTCATGATCAGCTTGGTTGATCATTGGCCTGTCAGTGTTGCACCCCTGCAGCCTGAGCTGCATGGACCCAACAGTGACACATCTCTGAAATGGCATTATTGTAACAAGATGTTCTCTTCGCACTGCATGCACAAGCAAACATGACAAGCATTTGTCAACACTGAATGTTGTCTCACTGGCATTGGCATTGGTAGTGTAGGAGTTAGAGACGCATAATAGGAATGGCAGTGAAGTATTGAACTGATGCCAACCCCACCCCAACCCTGCAGAGACTGCAGGCATTGGGTGTGCCTTTGGGTCGTCAGCTATAACCCTCATGCCATTTTACCTCACCCTACTTGTAGACACTGACAAGTGCCATGGTGTGCTTTGGGGTCTTTGGGCCTTATACTTATACCATTCCATAAGAAAATATGCTGAGATGGGTGCAGTATAGGAGAATGGGGTGAACTTTAGGGCAGAACACTGCAAGGTACTCCTCGATGCCTGTCACTGGCTGCAGGGTGGGGATGTTGGTGGAATGGCGTGAGCA
This sequence comes from Neoceratodus forsteri, assembly GCA_016271365.2. NCBI lineage: Eukaryota > Metazoa > Chordata > Ceratodontiformes > Ceratodontidae > Neoceratodus > Neoceratodus forsteri. The sequence continues at coordinate 412,165,659 of CM028129.1, read as the reverse complement.
TTACAGCCAATGATCCCAAGTCACACCCCTGATGCCTGTCAGTCTCTACAGGGTGGGGTGTTACAGTTGGAAACCCTAATGTCGTAGGGGTTTGTTGGTATTTTCCCTCCAAATTTTCAACATAGGCTTTTTGTGACCCCATGAAGAGCGGCACAATCAGTTTGTTAGCTGAAAGGTGGTTTTGCACAGCGGCTATGCCATTTGGTGACACAAGGATGAAAACACATTTTGGGCAGGATGTGAAAAATGACAACTGTATTGTTCATGAGGAGGTGTAAAAAAATGGCAACGTTGAAAATCTAGAGTGAAAATATGAAACATTGAAGTCATGAGCATGCATAGAAACTGCGCAACACACACCCGTAACCCGATTATTTTTGGGATTTTTTTAGCCACATTTTCAACGTAGACATTTTGGAATCTTCCCTCATGAAGAGTGGTGCTGCGATTTTGTTAATCTGTCCCAAAAGTTGATTTCCCACAGCCACCACGCCATTGTGCGCCACAGGTGTGGAAACACATTTTGGGCAGGCTGTGAAAAATGACAGCTGTACTGTTCATAAGGAGGTGTGTAAAAATGCCAGTGTTGAAAATCTGGCATGAAAATATTGCAAATTTTCGAAGTTACAAGGGTACATGAAAACTGTGCAATGCATGCTTGCAACACAGTCATTTTATGGACTTTTGTCACAATTTTCAACATAGGCATTTAGGACCTCTGCTCATGAACAGTGTCACCGTCATTTTCTCAAACTGTCCTGAAAACTGATTTCACACAGCGACCACACTATTCTGCACTGGACATACAAAACACATTTCAGCCATCATATGTAAAATGACTGTTCATAAGGAGGTGTGGAAAAATGGCAATTTTGAAAGTCTGGAGTGAAATATTACAAATTCACAAAGATACAAGCATGCGTGGAGACTGCACAATGCATGATATTAAAACAGCCATTTTTGGATTTTTCACAAATTTGTAACATAAGGCTTTTGAGAGCACCCCTCATGAACAGTGGCACTGTCGTTTTGTTAATCGGTCCCGAAAGATGATTCCACGCAGTGATCGTGAAATCATCTTTTGGGACTGAATAACACCATGACAGTAACTGAATTCATGAGGAGGGGTCCCAATAACCCCATGCTGAAAATTTGGTGCCAAAATTCCCAAAAATGCCCGAGATATGCACCAAAGCTGAAAACACCCTATTTATGCCATTATGTAGCTTACTGTCATTTCTTCAGTTTGCAGGTGGCTTTGAAGAGTGCAGATGTGTTCCCAGTCCACCAAAGATCATCATGCCATGCTCCGGAGGTAAGTATGGGGTGAGGGGGGGTGTGGGAGGCACGGTGCGCAGAGGGTGGACTCGGGTTGGAGAGGGCCACTGGACTTGATATGGGACTGTTTTCTGGTTTGCAGGTTGTAAAAAAAAAAATGTTGCAGGACCATTTTCATTTTACATGGGCATTTGGCACGCTGGGGTGGGCTCCCCAGCATGCCACCTGAGTGTTTTGGGGGTGGATTCTGCTGTAGCTGATGGGGGAGTGAACACCTGTCGACACACAACAAAATGGGGGGCTTTATGCCAATAGGGAGTGGGCTCCCCGTAGGCAAATTAAACTGGGAAAGGGGGATATGATGCTGAGGGGGATTGGGCACCCCCTCAGTACACACTTTAAATGAGTGGTGCATTATGCTAACAGGGAGTGGGCTCCCCCATTGGCAAATGAAGTGGGTTGGGGCATGCTGACGGGGATTGGGCACCCCTGAAGTCAGTTGTCCATGCGGCAGCAGTCAGCGCTGCCATGTTTATTGAAGGGCTTCACCTTGAAAGGCACATAGGAAGGGCGTGTTTTGGTGCCACGGCATGACGAGTTTGGCTCTCATTGCAGCGGATATTTTCTTAGATGTGCTCACCACATTATGTATTCCTGGTTTGGCACCTTCATGCTGGCTTATTGGGGAATGAAGGACGCACCTACTGATGCTTGCCCTGCATTTGCCCAACAGTGACTGCACCTCCAAATCTGCTACTAATGCAATATGTTGGCTGGTGCACAAGCCCAAGACAACATAAAAAGGGGAAAGGCAAAACAATAAAGCAGTACAGACAAGAAAAAGGAATCTAGAAGGGAGAGAGAGGACAAATAGAAGGCACTGTACACAAATACTAAAAGTTTGGTCAACAAAATGAATGAATAGTAGGTGGTGGTGATGGAGAGAAAATAAACATAGTGATCATTACTTAAACTTGGGCTAATCCAAAAACCTTCTGTGACCTAAATGTTCCAGAGTGCAAGCTCTTCTAGAAAGACAGGTAAACAGGAAAGGGAGTGGAATGGTGATGTCTGTGAAAAAGTACTGTTTCACAGAAAGGGTGGTTGATGGGTGGATACAATTGGCTAGATTCATAAATTGTGCCAACTGCATTGCTTTACCATTTCTACTGTTCCTTGAAATGCAGAAAGGAGCATGAGGATGCCTGTGAGCCCCTGTTCCTCTGATTGACTCATACAATGCCTTTTTTGTTTGAGTTCCTGCTGCATTAATATTAGTGTGGCCATTTGCCTATGGTGTGGGCTGCAGGTAATTATGTCACACTGTATGGCACAAATGGCAGGGTAGATCCTCAGGTGCACCCTAAGTATGATGGGAAACAACAGCATGATACAGTACCTACTGCAGAGCAGAAAAAGGGATGGGGCTGCATGAACAGAATCAAAAGTTCTTTTCCAAAGATGGAAGATTACATATGATCTGTCCTATTCTCAGGGTTGATAGGTTGAAATTTGAAATAGAATTAACCCTATTAATTTGTATGTTTTTACTGTTTGATTTTTGGAATGCTTTTTCTATGATACCCTTCTTACAATCCCTTGTCAAAAAGGGATTCTTGAGTTCCAGAGGCATCCAGTGGACCATAGATATTATCCATCCATCTCTAATAGTACATGTTCCAGTTAGTAGCAACACTTTCTTTAACAAATTATGAATTCAGTGCTTTGCAATTAACAGGCTTAATGCATTTTCAGTTGGAAAATTTGCTCCCTCATTACACAATAAATTTCCCATTCTGGCTAATTTTAATGGACATTGAAAATGTTTCTTTTGGATAACTCCAAGCATTTAGATTATTGTAACCCAATCATAATATGTTGGATATCTAATAACAAGTAAAACTTCAAAATTTAAGACCATTAAATTTTAATACATACAAGTAGCTTGTGCAGTGCTACTAAGTGACAGTATCTGAACAACACACTTTTTTTCAACAGTGACAGAGTTAATTCCCTGAAAATACAACTAACAGATGAATCTGGTTCAATGTCAGTTTGCCCCAACCTGTATCCTCCTCCCTTGGGATGAGGCTGAAAAGAAGCAGATTTGTCTAGTCCTCCTTTCCCAGTTAACAAACACTAAATAAATAAATTATCACAGGTGATCCAGCTTTGAGAAGTGAAAATGCTATTTCTGGTGCTTTCCTCTTTTAAGTAAAGAACTTAGAGGTCTATCCACAAAGGCCCCCAGGATACTTTAATACTGAGTATATTCTGGCTGTGCACCCTGAAACTGCAAATAGACAGATGTGATCCACTGCCCAGTTTCCCGGCCCCCTTCATGTGCGAAGCCCCGCACATGGCTTAGGGGTGGCACTGAGTGATGCTGACAGGAATAAAACAGTCAGTAATAGTGTGTGGATTAAGGATATTTCGTTATTCTCATTCATCTGCTTCACCTATATAGGTTTCTGTGCACTTCTTCTGTGAAGGGTTCCAGCAATAATATTTATATTTTGCTGACTATGCAGTGTGGTTTTAATTTGTTGTGATTGAATAAGTTATTTGTGAATGGAGTGCACAGACTTCCTGTCGGCTGTTGTATGTGGGGTTGGTTACCTGTCTGTGCACCTGGGCTCTGCATGACTTAGCATGCAACCTTCTGCTCTGTTGTGCTGACAGGAAGCATGCACTCTTCTTCTTTATTGTGCTGACAGGAACGGAAGCCTGGATTGGCACCCTAGTTGGAGCCTGCACAGAGAACCACAGAGTATGACAGTGTATGTTAGTCCTCCACAGACTGTCATATTCCCACCATGCACAATGTACATTTCGATTGTACACTTGTCTAGTGTCAGTGACACTCCCAGCCCCATACAGGTGCTCCTGGGGCTGGGGTATGGAGAAGGGATAGCCAATCAGATCTGGTATCGGGAAGCATTGTCAGGCAGACAAAAGAGCACAGGTGCTATAGGTTTCATAGGTTAGTTAAGAGCCAAGTGTGGCCCATTTACAGCTCTCCCTTAACTCAAAGGGAATAACCATTTATGTTGTTCTTCCTACAATAATCATTCAGTTTGTTTTTAAATTCTATCATATTTTTGCTTCCTACTACTTTTAGTGGCAGGTCAGTCCACATGACTACTACTCTTTGATTAAACCAGGCCACCCTTTTTGTACTATGATGACTTTCTCCCTTCAGCTGCAAAATATGAGATCTAGTATTATGGCTATGCCATTTAACATTTAGTCCCAGACAATCCCATGCTATGGCAGTCCTTCAGGCCATGTAGCTTCTGTGCCTTCACTTGGCCTTATGTGGCACTGCTGAGGTGTTCTGATCAGGCACAGGCCCCACCCCCTTTCCAGCCCCTGGCCCAGCTGGGCACATTGCTGTACACACAGATGGGATTAAGTGAAAAGGGGGTACACAGTCAGGGCTGGAGAGGTGTGGAGGCCTCTGCATGTGTGGAACAGGGCCTCTGTGCACCTTCTGGCACACATAAGAACCCCTACATGGGCTTGGACCTTACATTATTGCTAAGCAATAGGCATGGCAAACAATAGGTTACCACGAGGGTATCAAGGAGCCACTGACACTACATAGAAAACATTAAAAAACACAATTGATAGATGCCATTAAGCTGATGTTTCATATGTTAACCTTTTTTGCTGTACATTATTACTTATGAAATTTATACAAAAACAGAAATTCTTGATCATCCGCAAATACTGCTTGTCTACCCGTGATGTCATAACCCTCAACTTGTGACATCAGAGCTGGGTGCTGTTTAAATGATGATGTCACATGTAAACAGAAGCAGAGGCAGATAAAGGTCAAGTGATAGTTAATCCCATTGTCCTGCAGCTGTCCTTAGTAATAAAGAACAAGGTGAGGTAATTATAGTAAATTTCTGCATTGTAAGTTACAGTCTGTCTATTATGTTTCCAAAGCTATCCCTGCAAAATCAGTGACTCCTTAACTGCAACAAGATGTGTGGTTACTGAACATGATCTGCCCTTACAGTACCTTATTGCTATTATTAAACGAAAACATTTAATTTAAAAATACCATCAATTTGAAAGGTTTTGGCTGTGGTTCAATGGGCTGAGCAACCAGCCATGCCCACTGACTGAACTATTTAAAGACAGTTCTTCCTGCTTCACTCAGAAGCATTTTTCTTCTACTGGAGCTCTGTTGGACTCTGCCTTCTTCCCGGTCTCTGTCTTCTCCCCATCCCACCCGGTGTTTACCTCCCTCCTTTTCCTGTGCCTTGGACTCTGGTTTTGTTGGACTTTCTGCTGGTTTGTGCTGGTATTTCTGCCTGGTTTGTGCCTCTGCTTCTAGGGTCAGTATTTTGCTTCCTGTCTCTTGGTTGCAGCTTGTGCTTCTATATGTCCCTGTTCTGCTACTGTCATGTTTTCTTGTTCCTGAGCTCTTTTAGTTTGGTTTCTTTTTGGGCTCCTTGAGTTTTCCATTTTACTTCTTTGGGGCTTTTAAGTTTTCCTAGTATCCAGCTTCACCATTTGATTTTTTACTATCTGGTTTCATCTGCTGTTGTTTCCATTCCTTTCAGCCCTCTCTGTTCTTACTACAGTCCCCAGTTGTTTAGACCTGGCTGGCTGGCTGGCTCCTAGCAGAGCAGTCACTCCCTCTGTGTTCTGTTGTTTTGTACCAGCATCCTACTTCCTGGTTTTCAGTTCCCATTTACTCTGCTTTCATTAGTAGTTTATTTTGTTTCTACTGCCTCAACCTACCTGTCTTGTAATGCATTGTTCCACATAGCCCAGCTTAAAAGCTGCAGGCATTTAAAACATTCATGTGCAACTTATGAATCTGGGGCTCTGTCTCTAGTGCCTCTCAATCTTTGTAAATCATGGGTTTATCTCTACATGCCCTGATATATAATGTGCTGAATGAAAGTCAGTACTTACCAATGCTCTGCAACAACAATCTTTTCGCAACACAAATGTATTACTTGGAACATGCACCTTTGATTGTTTATGCTTAGCTTGCTTCAGTCTACCGGCGTGTGGAGGTTTAGCATGCTTCTCATTTAATACTGATATTGTATTCCATTTTTCTGCTGGGTATTCAAACCTCCTGTCAATTTCTTCCGCCTTCCTTTATGGAAGAGGCAATCCTTCTTCCCTGGATGGTCTCATGAGGGCCTGCTTGTGACATCACAGTTATTTCTATGGTGCAGAACTAGAGTGTCATGGTGAGGCATTGTGGTTTCGGGTTGAGAGTGAGCATTTGGAGGAGCATGCATATATATATATATATATATATATATAAATTCATGACTTTTCACTTGTTAAGTTAATTCATAACAATAATTAAATGGGTTGAGAGTTGTTTGCATCCTGATTGGCTAAGTGGCACATTTGGTCGTGTCCTTATCAGGGCATATTGTGCCAACCAGTACCTCTTTTGCCAACCAGTATGCAGTGTAGACAAAGATCCATGCCTACCACAAAGCTTTATTCAATTCTGCCTAAAGACGTTAATGCTGGTAATGCGGCAACTCCCTGCCTGACCGCTTACTCAAAACTGCATATCTGAACTGGAGCTCCACCACCTCTGCCACCTCCAGCAACACACTATGTCTTACTGCACACATCCTACTACTGGAACCATGGACAAAGCATTTTTCCCTCATTTAAAATATGTTGAGAAAGCTGACCCTGCTCCGATGAGCATTCAGTGCGTGCCACCAGCACTGGGCTTTAAATCATAGTTGAAACCTGCTCTGGCTCCTCAGCTCATGTAAAATAACACACTGTTTATAAAATAAACTGCAGAACATCTAAAGCTGTGCGAGGCCAAAACCATGATCAGGAATGCACTATCAGAAAAGCGTTAAATACGGCATCTGTTCAGGGACACACTAGCTCCCGCTCTGCTCCCAAAAAACCTCACTGGACATTTATTTGGTTCTTCAGTGGCTCACTAGACCTGCTCCTCTACCAGCTCTTTGAGATGAGGATTTTTTTTTGTAACATTTCAAGTTTCAGTGTTATGGCAAAGTGAGCAGCCAACCCATCACCACTGCTGAGGGACATGCTTATGCTGACTTCTCTCACAAAAACATTTACTCTCTTTTCCAGTGGCTCACCAGACCCAATTAACCACTTCTCATTGGCTCTTTCACATGGAGGATTAAATAAAAATAAAAAAATAGAAAAAGCATATTCTGGAGGATTTTGTGTGGGGGCTGGGGTGGGAGGAACAGACAGACACCACGGTACTACAATATAGTGACTGACAAGCACTACTTTTTGATGTTTCCATGATTATCATATTTTTTACTCTTTTTATATGCACTTTTGATGTGAATTTTTTAATTAACTGTTTTACTGGGGGACCCACTTTATAAGTGGAATAAGAATCTCCGAGGTGTGGTTTATGGCCTGATAAGAGCACTTCCCAGGTGCTAAAGGCACTTGGCGCAAGTGCCTCATGCCTCATTACGCACCTGAGGCATGTTCTTATCAGGCCATAAACCACACCTCATCATGTCTTATTCCTTACTTAACTTGCTCCTCATTAGTTTTACTCATTTGTGCCCTGAGCTTTCATGAGCAATGATTCCTGTTTAACTCTCTTTTGTGGCTTGCTTTTCTAGTAATTCTATATTTGCTTCTAATGCTACTATAAAGCTTGTGACATGAACAGTAATGATATTCTGAACTGCTCAAACACCAAAAACCAAAAAATAAAAAATTACTATTATGTAAGAAAGAAGTGGTGGCCCATGACCCACCACTGTTACAGGCTGTCCCATCTACTGGCTTGTCCTAGATTTCCGTTGATTTAGCTGGTGGCCTGCGAATCCCCCAGCGTTGGTCCCATGTACTGTCTTGCCCTAGATTTCTGTTGATTTAGCAGGTGGCCTGTGAATCCACTGACATTGGTCCCATGTACTGTCTTGCCATAGATTTCTGTTGGTTTAACCAGTGGCTTGTGAATCCACCAACATTGGTCCCATGTTCTATCTTGCCCTAGATTTCTTTTGGTTTAGCCAGTGGCTGTGAATCTACCAACATTGTCCAGGGTACCATATTGTTTGTTCAAAAATAAAAATAAATTCTGTTTAACCTACATGAAGGTTAGTCTTGTTGTGCTTGAAGAAAAATATGTTTGACCTAGGTGAAAGTCCTCAAAAACTGTTGTCAATTTATCTTTGTGCCATATTGTTTTGTTGAAACACAAAATACAAACAAAACTATCATGTAAAAGAGTAAATGGTCCACACCCTACTTAATCATTGGTCTGTCCTGTCTACTGTCTCATCCTAGATTTCTGTTGGTTTAGCCAGTGGCCTGTGAATCCACCAATGTTGGTCCCATGCACTGTCTTGTCCTAGATTTCTGTTGATTTAGCTGGTGGCCTATGAATCCAAAAACATTGGTCCTGTGTTCCATATTGTTAGTCCAATAAGTCCTGAATACTGTCTTGTCCTAGATTTCTGTTGGTTTAGCAGGTGGCCTGGGACTCCACCAACATTGGTCCCATGTTCCATATTGTCCGTGTATTGTCTTGTCCTAGATTTGTGTTGGTTTAGCCGATGGCCTATGAATCCTGTAGATGGCCCTTGATTCATATTGTCAAAAAAACCATAAACTCTTGTTCTGCATTCATTCATTCAAGTTTTATTTAATATAGAGCGATTCTCATTTTGATTCAAAGCACTTTACATAAAATTCTAAAACCTTTAAAACATTTCAATATAGTATGCGTACATACAAATAGATAAACAAATCACTATTGTTTATCAAAACTACCAATTTTAAATTAAAATCAGTGAAACATTCCTTGTTCAGAGTGAAGGCCTGATTAAATAAAAAAGTTTTAAGCTCCCATTTGAATGCATCAGATGTGGGGTCATCTCAAATGTGATGAGGGAGAGCATTCCTTAGGGTTGGGGCTGCAAAGAAAAAAGCATGAGCACCCAAAGTTTTCAAATGAACCCTGAATTGTCATGTCAGTCCTGTCCTGTCTGATGTACTGTCCATCATATTAAACAAAATATTCCAAAGCCTGGAGGGAAGATGATCTAGGCCTTGGATCCCCAGTGGTTTCCTCCTCAATGCAAGTTTTTCCTCTACTACGTGCCAAAGTTCATAATACCCAGTTAGGTTTTCATAGCTTAATCCCTAGGTTGATTAGGTACTGCAGGTTTCCTCTGTTGGATGGAGATGGATGGTGGTTCTCCTTTGCGCTTTCCTCTCTCCTTAGGAAGACATGCTCTTGCGCTATTTAATCTTCAGGCCTATGTGAAGGTCACTACACATTATTCATTCTTCTGCCACATTACCTGTTCTCTCCTGCTGACCTACATTAAGGTCCTAAATACACAATACTTGCTTGTTTTTTCTGCAATGCTTTCTGCTTAACACTATTTTTGGCTCCTTCCTAAGGTACCTTTAGCCTAAGGAAATCCTTCCTGTGGCACCAGGGGCAGAACCTCCTCTGGGGTTCCTTGACTTCAACATCTCTACAGGCTGGTATTCCCTGAGAAATGAGTCAAATGGTCACAAAGGTTTATTCTTCAACTTGTATAACCACTACACTACACTAAGTTGCATACGCACATTGAATTGAAAGGCTTTGCCTGAAGTTCAGTGTGCTAAGCAACCAGCCACACCCCCTGCCTGAGCTATTTAAAGACAGTTCTTCCTTTTTAACTCAGAAGTATTTTTCTTTGCCCCACCATCCTTTCCTCCTCCTCCACTGGCTTGCCTCTCTCCTCGGGGCTCTTTCCTAAGGTACCTTTAGCCTAAGGGAATCCTTCCTTTGGCACTTCTAGGGGTGGAACCTTCCTCCAGGGTTCCTTGCTTTCGGCATCCCTACAGGGTGGTAATCCCTGAGGAAAAAGAGGAGAATGGCCACAAAGTTTATACATCAAGTTGCAATAGCACTGCACAACACTAACTTGCATAAGCACTATGAAATAAAATACCATTTTCATACTGTATTTAGAAAAGTTATAATCTTGTACTGTACAGCACTGATACTGTGTGGTTAACAAACTACATTTAGACTGTTTTTTTTTCTATGTTGTACACTCATTTATAGCACTTCTGCTGCTTTCTCTAATTGTATAATATTATCATCAATGTAGTTTGTCTTTGGAATTCTGCATATGTTTGCTGCTATGTACCTCCAAATACCTCTCCCAGGATGCACAGGAGATGAGCAACGTGTTGCTCAGTGTGTTTTCTGGTGAAATTCTTCAATAAATAAACAGAACTGGTGGTTGACACCTGTATGCTTATGCAGTGTAGGTGAGCCAGACACAGCAGTTTCAGGGTTGAACTTAAGGGGAAACCATCTACGAACTATGATTTGATAGAGATTGCTAGCCATCTAGAAGCCTTGAGCTACCAGCCTACTTCTTATCTTACTGGAACTCTCCCACAGGTGGGGTTATTAGTTGCTGCCTAGAGCTACCAGGCTACTACCTCTGTTATTGTAACCCCTTGATGGGGTTAATGGTTGTAACCTTGGTTCTCTCTATCTGTGGGGCTGTTACCTACATGGTATAGACCTTGAGTAATTATAATCTGATGGGAAAAGTCTAGAAGAGAGACTAAGAAGGCTTTAGGAGCCAAATTAGCAGACAGCATTGTCTGTGGTTCAGATTGCCATGCCAGGCCTAAGGGGTTGCATAATGGTCCCTGGTGAGCAGCATGGTACTGGTCTCCCATCAGCTCCAGTCCTAGTTTGTATGGGGCTAGAAGACCTTCTTTCAAGGTGTATGACCTGAAACAGTGGACTCTCATAAAGGGTGTTTCATGGCATGTCTCCTTTTCATTATCCATGCTTACCAGGTAAGAGAATGCATGATAGAACCTTGAGCACTTTCTGGTCTTAAATTACTATGTTACAAAGGGGTCGCTCAGCTGTGCAATGTTTCATCTTGGCCTCAATGCATGGAATAAGTTTAGCTGATTGGTAAGCAGAATAATGTGTGAGCTTAAAGGTATCGGGGACATATAACATCTCAGGAGAGATTTGTAACAGTGACCTTGATGACTAGGAGGTTCTGTAGTTCCTGGAAGCCCTGGGTTGTTCCATCTGGTGCCAGTCCTTGTAGCCACCATAACTGGTAAAGGATTACTTCAGGGGAGGCACCAATGAAGGGCTCCATGACATAAAATTCAGACCATAATGATGGGGTCAGTTCAAGTCCTAAATCTTCCATTCAGAGAGTTGTTTATCTTACTAGGAATGTTGAGATTTCTAGTAGAAAAACCTCAACTGGAAGAAGTACCACTCCTTACTCTTGACTGGTTCAGGGTTAATATGCTGAGGGGGAATGGTTACTGTTGAGAATGCCATAGAAAGCACACCCAGGAGAAGAAATCAGATGCAGGTCTTCACACACTAAACCATATTGACTGTGTTATTGAAGGATGATTAAGTACATGAGCATATAGAGAATGATGTATAGGTAGAGGTGTGTAATGGGTTTTTACACACACACACACACACACACACACACACACACACACACACACAGTGTGTGATGCTACATAAATCCCAAGAGCAAAGCTCAAGGGATTAAAGACATTTCACACAGAGGGTGTGTGTAAAAAACAATCACACAACTCCTACATATACATTGCTTTATATAACTACTGAGTTTTGTTGTAAAAAAAAAAATCTGAAAAGGAAGACCGTCACTTGTGCAACCTTAGGTACTTGCTCTGACACCACCGTGGGGTATGAATCATTGCACTTGCCAGGTAAGACTTTTGTCTTTTGATTTTACTGATTTCAGTGAGGCACTGTTTATCAATATTTGTTTGAGGAACTGTGGCTTCTGAACTGAGTAGCTGTCTCTCTGATTATCAGTGTGGTGGCTAACTGAATGTTGGCACAACTCAATCAGACTGATTTTCACTGAGTGCAGGTGCAGCCAAAAACAGTTGTTCAGTAAGTGTGGCTCATTCTCATAGAATTGATTGACACCTATACACCACTCATTATAAATGGTCAGTTATAACATGAAATAAAGCCCCAGTAACATGGCTGTAATAAGGGCTAGTCAATAAATATATATAGAATAATACATGGGTAGGTGTGTGTAAAATTCTAGTTCTATACTTACCCCTCCATGTTTTAATTTTATAATTAATTGTTATCATTTTTAATCAGTGTGGGTTTGCATGTTTGAGAAATTGAAAGTGGCAAATGTTTCGGTATCACTGGCGTCTATGTGACGTGAGCGTGAGAGTGATTGACAGCTGATGATTACAACCGCCTGGTTGTAACACAAAATAAAACTGGGCGGTTGTAACATGATTTTAAGATCTGGTTAATCAGATATTTGAAAAGATCACCAGTAAATTATATGTAGAAAAATGCATGGCTAATCATACATAGAATAGTTGGTTTTCACTGTGGAGTTGTGTAACGAGCATATGAACTTCAAGAGCGATGCCCTAGAGGTCCATGGTGTCATCTTGACCCTGAGATGAAACATATGCTGTGTTGTGTGTGGTTGCTCATATTTTATATAGTATATGTTTTTACACAGGAGTCACTGAAGCATTCCCCCTCCAAATAAAAATACTTGCCATTTCATTGTTCCACTGAAGAGTATCTCATTTTTTGAATACCTATGGGTCTATGAAGAGTCAACTTGACTTCTCCAGTCACATAGACACTATCCACAATAAACTTCTCTTTAGGCTTGGTGCAATTCATTGAAACTGGCTAGATCAGGAATTGGCTTGGGGATAGACTGCGATGGGTGGTGGTGGAGGGAGAACTCTCTTCTCCAAAGCCCATGACCAGTGGTGTGCCACAGGGCTCTGTGCTGGGGCTGGTGTTGTTTGGACTGTTCATATCAGATGTTGCACGTAGGGTTGGGAGCAGGATCAGTCTGTTTGCGGATGACACCAAGATAGGAGCTGTAGTGCATGACATAGAGGGGTGACAGAGGCTAAAGGGTGACCTAACCAGGCTTGAGGAGTGGCCAGTGAGGTGGCAATTGTGTTTTAACATAAAGAGTGTAAAGTTATGCACTTAAGGCGAGGAACCCGAGGAGGAATATTAGCTGGGCAGTTAGGGGTCACTGAAGAGGAGAAGGGGCCTGGTAGGCATGGCTAACGGGAGCATGCATAACTCTGATCAATGTAAGAGGCTATGGCTAGGGTCAATAGGATACTGGGGTGCACCTCAAGGGATTCTTGTCCAGGCACAAGGAGGTCCTCCTGCCCTGTACAGGTCCATGGTCAGGCCACAGTTGGAGTACTGCATGCAATATTGGTGTCCATATCTGAGAAAGGAATCAAGCTGCTCAAAGAGGTGCAGTGCATGGTGACAGAGATGACACAGGGGATGGAAGGAAGAATCTATGAAGAAAGACTGAGTCACTTGAATTTGTTCACACTGAAGGAGAGAAGGCATAGGGGTACATGACTGAAATGCTCAAATACTTGAGGCAGATCAACAAATCTGGCACAGAGGGGCTGTTTAAGCTGAGGAAGGGAAGGGACACAAGGGGGCTTGGCCTAAGATTTGAGGGAGGGAGACAGGTTTAGGAGGGAGATGAGAAGGCATTATTTTACTGAGAGGGTAGTGTCAAAATGGAACACTCTGCCAGAGGAGGTGGTGGCATGCAAGACAGTGGGGAATTTCAAAAGGACATGTAACAGGACAAGGGGTGGGGCTGGGTAAAGGACACTGAGCAGTTCCAGGAGGTGAATTAGTGTGGCTCAGTTGGTAGCACATCTGCCTCTGGACCAGAAGGTTGTGGGTTCTCGTCCCATACTGGGATTGGACTTGCACCTAAAAATCGCTGGCATCCGAGTGCAGTATTGGGGTGCTGTACTGCTAGGGTGTGCCGTCCCTCGGATGAGACGTTAAACCGAGGTCCCTTCTGCCCATCCTGGTGTTGTCCTGGTGGGTGTCCAGGTGGAAGTAAAGAACCCAGGGCACTCTTTGCAAGAGTAGGAATATTCTCGGTGTCCTGGCCAACATTCCCCTTCCCATAAAACCGGTTCATGCAATTATCCAGGCTGTGTGTGGGTGATGATGTGCGATATGGCCGCCACCACACATTCAGTCACTTCACTACCAGTCTAGCATTGCTTGTAAAGCGCTTTGGATGTATGAAAAGCGCTATATAAATGCTGATTCTTCTTCTTCTTCTTCTTCTTCTTGAATGGGGGGTGGGTGGCAGGGCTGCAGCAATATGGGGATGCTAGCTATGCATTCAAGCAGACTTGCTAGACCGTGAGACCTGTTTCTGCTGGCAAGTTTCGTATGTTCGTAAACAAATCTTATATCCCTCGCCCTAATTGTTATAAAAATTATTCTTCTGGCATTTGACACTGGGGACGTGATATACAGTGTTGCTTCCAAATCTATCTTGCCAGATTGGATGCTCTGTTTCATTAATTTTGTTGGTTCACCCCTCTCTCTCCTCCCCAAAGGACCAACTTCCCTCTCACTGTGCATTCTTCATAGCCATGTTCTGGTCTGGTTGCCTTTCATGCTACCTCAATTCTCTACCTACTTGCTATCGTTCCCTCCCTGCCCCCAAAAGCCATGACTCTTCCTGCGTCTTCCTCCCTCTCCTAGAATTGTATTGGCCAGGCTGCTTTCTCTTACAGACTTCCACATCACATTTTAACCTTTCACATTCCCTAAGACAAATGGTCTTTCTTGTATCCAACCACTTTTAAAACATTCTCTCCATGACCATATTATTCATGCCTGTTCCTTTGCCTAACCACTCTATCCTCCTCTCCTCCTATGCCTCCATTCTTCCCCCACTCCAAAAAGGCAGTATGATATACTGCTGTCTTTCCATGTTGCTTGGGAACTGTTGCATATCAACTACTGTTTTATTGCTGCTTAGTTGTTTGTACTCACTGTTATTTATTGTTGCATTTATCAGTCATGCACTGTAAACCTCTTCAGGACATACCAGGAAACAAAATGTTTATAGAGATTCATGTGGTCATGTCCCTTCATGCTGTGGAGAATCCAATTATAGTGAATGTTTCATTATGTTGCTTGCACGCATGTGCAAGAAACAGTGCCATCATCGGAGATTTCGGAGGTGTGTCACCTCCTCCTCCAATTCAGTCAGTGAGCTGGCAGCGGCCCTGCAAGCCAATGCATTTTGGAGCTGTCCTATGACACGCTCCAAAATGCAATCAGCACTCTGATTGAAGAGGGCTACTTTCAGTGAGCAGAGATAAGAAGCCCACTGAAGCGTAGCTCCCCCCACACGCAGGCATGCGCACTTCGCACTATCCAAGTGTAGCTGACGGGTGCCCAATCCCCGCCGGCTGAGCTGTGTCTCTCTCTCTCTCTCCCCCAGCTGTAGGTGCCATGCTGGGAGCTCCACCCCAGCATGGCAATGAGTCTTTGGCCGATGGGGGTGCCCAATCCCCATCGGCTGAAAGCCCCAATGTCCTTGTGCCACGCTGGGGCCCACCCCAATGTGGCAAACGGTCCCACAACGCCTTTTTTTTTTAACGTGAAAATGAAAACGGTCCCCTGGAGCGCCTCCCCGACCCTCCCACAACCCGCACCCACCCACTGTGCACCTAGCCTCCCCACGCCCCACTCACCCCATACTTACCTCCGGACTCTGGCGTGAAGATCTTCGGTGGACCGGGAACACGTCTACACTCTTCAAAGCCGACCGCAAACTGAGGAAATGCCGGTAAGCTGTATAATGGCCTAGATAGGGGGGGTTTCAACTTTGTTGCATATCTCAGGCATTTTTGGGAATTTTTGCACCAAATTTTCAACATGGGGTTTTTGGGACCCTTCTCATGAATGATGTCACTGTCATGGCGTTATTCGGGCCCGAAGGGTGATTTCGCGCAGTGACTGTGCAGTGACAGCGAAATCACCCTTTGGGCCTGAATACTGCCATGACAGTGACATCATTCATGAGAAGAGGTCCCAAAAACCCCATGTTGAAAATTTGGTGCAAAATTCAAAAAATGACTGTTTTACGAGTGTGCGTTGCACAGTTCCTACGCAGGCTCGTAAGTTCGCGAAATTTCAATATTTTCACTCCAGATTTTCAACATTGCCATTTTACCACACCTTCTTATGAGTAGTACAGCTGTCATTTTTCACATCTCACCCAAAATGTGTTTCCGACATGTAGCGCAGAATGGCGTGATCGGTGTGTGAAATCAATATGCAGGACAAATTAAGAAAATCACAGTGACACTGTTCATGAGCAGAAGTCTTAAAATGGCTAGTTTGAAAATTTGGTGAAAAATTCCTAAAATGACTGTTTCAGGTGTGCATTCGCAGTTCTCATATGACAATGAGTTATAGGTACCAATATTTTCACTCCAGATTTTCAACATTGCCATTTACCACACCTCCTTATGAGCAGTACAGCTGTCATTTTCAATCCTGCCCAAAATGTGTTTCCGCACATATAGCAACAATGGCGCGAGTCGGTGTGCGAAATCAATGTATGGGACACATTAACAAAATCACAGTGACACTGTTCATGAGCAGAGGTCTTAAAATTGCTATGTTGAAAATTTGGTGAAAAAATTCCTAAAAATGACTGTTTTACGAGCGTGCGTTGCGCAGTTCCTACGCACGCTCGTAAGTTCTCAAATTTTCAATATTTGCACTCCAATGACTTCCAAATACCTAAACAGCACATAGAAGCAAGCAACATTCGGCATTGACAAATGCTTGTTTTATGTAATGTTTGTACTTTTTGATTACTTCATGATCTTTAATTTGTAGGGCTAATAAAAAACACAGGTGTTCATGCATGTCAGTCATTTATCTTCTTTACTGTTCATGTGGTTGGCTGGCAAACCCAATTGGCAGCACCTCTGTGAAAATAGAAGTGCTCCGTTTCTGTTTCTTTTTATAGCTTAGTGTTCTTTTCCTAGCCAGAACTTTAAAATATGTTAATAAATTACTGATGTCTACAGTATGTTAGCAGTAGCACCGATCAAGGAAAAATGCCAGAAAGGAGCTGACCAGGTAGCACAGTAGAAGTGTGTCTGATTGCTACTTCAGTGACCTGGGCTTGGTAACAGGACCATTAACAGGTTTAGGTTAAATGAAACCATCAGGGAGGAGAACAATGGCTGTCCAATGGACAGTTCTCCTTCTGGGAAAGGAACTCTATCCTCTGCTGTTTGACTGCTGCCAGTAGTTGCTAGGTGGCAGCACACAAAGAAGGATATACAGGCGGGGCTTCTGGGACATCAATGGATGCCAGTACAT
The DNA here is from genome assembly GCA_016271365.2 of Neoceratodus forsteri. Classification (NCBI taxonomy): domain Eukaryota; kingdom Metazoa; phylum Chordata; order Ceratodontiformes; family Ceratodontidae; genus Neoceratodus; species Neoceratodus forsteri. Next base: position 412,148,132 of record CM028129.1, on the reverse strand, counting down.
GATGTGCACAGTTGTGCATGCACATGCCTTGCCATTGCACATTGACAGTCCCATAGGAAAAAATTGGTAAAAAATAATGCAGCACCAGTAGGTGATTAGCCCCTCACAGGCCATGCAGTGTCAACCAGGCACTCACTTCTGTACTAGATACTGCTTCCCCTAGGACATGCATGCTCCTTAGAGGCTCTGCTATGGAGGAAAGCCACAGGGGAACTTGAAGTTGTAGTAGGTACCTGGGGAAGGTAGATGATGGGGCTCGGGCTGGTCAGATGCTAGTCATCTGATAGCTCAGAGCAGAAATCATAGATTGAAAAAAATGCCAGGCTGATACTGGCTGATTAACTTGAATTGTAGCCTCAGTGTTTACTCACATGGATTTGAGAAAATTCTCAAGCTTTAAACTCTCCTGCTTAGATACAGGAAGGCAAAACAGGTTCTAAAATAGAACCCCCTACAACTTGCACATTAAATCTTCGTTATATAGGTTTGAAATGCAAATGAGTAATAAACACATGTCTTGAATACAATTAACATGTACATTTGTGCAAAGTACTAGGTTTAAAAAGTGGTCAGAAAAACAGGAAACTTAGGATCTTCATGAGTATTAATGAGATGCAGTAGAATGTCACCCATTCTTACCACATCAATTTAAAGTACAATGACAGCTCCATCCAGGATTTGTCTGTACTGGTGCTGTTCAGAATTGCAAAATCCACTTCTGCTGGAATGCCTCAGAATTTCAGAAATTGCATGGAAATTCACCTAACTTACAATAGGCCTTTCTGCTTGTTAAAAATCACAGAAATTGTGTAATTTCACCAGTTGATGCAGCATTCAACTGAAAATAAAAAAATCCCTCTGTTTGCATAGGTTTTTCACATAGTTCCATGCTTGAACAAACAAAATTCTGATTCACATTAAAAACATGTGGCTTACTTACAAAAATAAGTTCACTTGGTGGAATGCTATGGAATTTAAAGCAAATTTTTGCTAAGCTGTACATCTGTGATTTTCCCAGAATTCCACCAGCAGAATTTGACATTCCATACGGCTATAATTTACCCTTATTCTCCAATACAAATGTGCCACTCTGTCCATATCAGAAATGACTAGACCATATTTTAGATATGAATTTGTGTTAAAATAAGACACAAATATAATTTTTTTATGCCAGTTGCTGCAGAGTGATGTTTTCCTTTTTCTTTTTAAACAAGGCACCCAAACCTTGAACACATGTCCATTATCACAGCTGAGTGTGTGTGTGTTTTGTATGTGTCCACTAAGGTGGGACAGAATGTTCCAATTCCAATGGGACAGAATTCCACAGAATTTTGAAAAGTCCACCAAACTAGTCACAACTGCATCAGTAGCAGAATTCTGAAACTTTGAAAACAAAGGGCCGGATATTCAGACTGCACTGGGCAGCGGTGCAAGCCAGGGTGCAGTGCAACTGGGCTGCACAGGGCCAGGACCAGGCGATATTCAACGGTGATGCACCATGGCTCAGCACCATTGAATATAGCAAGATCAACACAGAGACTGCGCATGGCACAGTGGTACTGAAAGCGCAAGCTAGAGAGGGAGCAGGGATGCACCAGCGCATGCAGCCGCGCTTAGCGCATCACCCACGTATATTCAGCCAGAGACATGCAAATAAGGCCATAATCAAAGGTATTGTAATCCAAGACTTGAATAAAATAAAAATACAAATAAAATAAATAATTTATACAAGGCACAAATGGGGCCATTTGCATGTCATTATGGCCATTGCATGTGTTGCACTGGGCGCTTCAGCTAAATCGCCTGGTACCCTGCCATGCTGCTGTTGGTGTGGGTTGGAGCCCTGGTGGGCTACTGTAGCTCCCTCATCCTGGCCGCCCGATCACGGGCATCTGTAAAATAAATCAAGCCCTGGTGGTTTAGTGGTCCCCACAGCCCGATCGCGGGCATCTGTGAATTAATATCAAGCCCTGGTGGTCTGGCGGTCCCCTGCAGCCTGATCGAGGGCTGTCATAGCTACAGAAAGTCACCTGGTGGTCAGTGGTACCTCCTGCTCACCCACCCACAGAGGACCCTGGCCACAGTGCCCCATCATCGGTAAGCAGCACCCACCCACATACTGCCTGGCCACCCACCGATGATGAGTACGGTAATATCTGCGCCTATCCAATGGGCATGCAAACCATGTTGTACTCACAGGGCCAGATATGTGACTGACGCTCATTCACATATCTGGCCTGTGTATATAGTATGGTCTGCAAGTCCATTGGTCACACTGAGACCAATAGGAGCACAGAGCATGCTGTACCTGTCATTCTGTGGGCAGCTAGATGGCGGTATGCCGGTGGGGTGCTGCCCTTACCGCTGACAGAGGTGCCGAGATGGCGAAATCTGTAGGTGAGTGGGGGAGGGCATGCTGGACCTGGTGACTTTCTGTGCCTGACAGCTGTTGATCAGGCCGTGGGGGCTCTACCTCAGACCTGTAATAATTCACAGATGCCAGCAGTGACTGAGGCAGGTGGGGTCACACTGGACCACCAGAGGATGTGTGCTTGGCAATGGTGTTCTGGGTGGGTGAGTGGGTGGCCAACCACAGCTGGTGGCTGCTGTGTTGCACCTTGCAATACAGCCAGCCCCTGTGGGTGGCCAGCACTTGATTCTACTTTCACGGGCTCAATTTTGAGCCCACTGTGTGACGCAAGGCAGGGTTGTGCCAGCACATGCACTGAACATCCCAGGCTGAATATTGAGATGTGCCACATAGGCATGGGCATGTCCCCTGCATCTGCGCCACATAGGATTACATTGCGCCCTGGCGCATCGGGATTTGCACTGCGTCAGGCAGCCTTTTCAATTTCCCACCAGGGCGCAATACGGGGTTGCGCCAGCACAACCTAGTTGCACCAGGCGCTACCCCTTTAAATATCCCAGCCAAAATGTTTTTTGCAGATTAGTAGTCTGTGGTTTATATAAACTGTGAATTCCTTTTACACAATACAAGGAATATAATCCCTAGTTAACCTAATCCTTGGAAAGTTATTCTGTGGTTTCCATAGAAATGCTTTCAAAATTCTGCAGAATTCAAAAGAAATTTTGAAAAAGTATTTCAGAAGCAGAATTGCCATTCCACGTGAATTCCACTTGCTGAACTGTCCATTCCACAGAGCTCTTGTGTTCACTCATTCTGAAAGTCTGTGCACATATGGTAACTAAAATCAAATGCTTAAAGCAGTTACGTTTATTGTAATTCCATTTAACTTTATTGTTTTCTTTGTTTTCTTATTCTAAGGGATATGGGTCAATACCGTGCATGTAAGACAGCACAGTATTAACCATGCTGTACATGCAGCACTTGAAATCACAGTGACAGGGGTAGAATAGCAATAGGGATTTGCCGTTACCCCTATCGCTCCACAGTGATGTAAGGAGAGGAGAAGGAGCCATATGCTGGCTGTTTGGTCAAACTACTCCTGTGGTGGAGTGGCTCGGGTACTAGCACACAGTGCAGCTGGAAAATCTGTGACCATGGTTCGGTTCCCCCCCAAGGTCTCCCTTGCTGAAACATTTGCCGGCATGTTTTTTTAATCAAACTTCCCCCCTCTCAAGTTTCTCCCTCATCCCAGAAGTCTTACCCGCCCCCCAAGGGAGTTTGTTATTTAAATTACGGGAGGTTGTGGGGGTGAATACCTCTATGCGAGAGGTGGGGGGAGCAAAGCCCCCCACGAAAAACATAAACACCCATTGTTGTCAATGGGCGCAGTGTGTGGAACAGGTTGGTGTTTTGCCCAACTCTGCTTTTGTGTGGTACTATTTTGCTGTGGCATTTTCAGCTGCACGGTTTTGTCATATGGCGTATGACCCTGTGCCAAGGGATATACAGTGTGTGTGAGTGGAATAATTATTTATCTGCACAAGAGCTGTTAGGCCTCAGGTAACCTCCATGGTGGCATAAGCCAAGAGTGAGGTGTCCGAAGTTAAACTGCTCAAGTGCAGATAAACATTTATTCCACAGTGTCCTCACTGCATATTTCATTTATGCAATAGGGATGCTTTTTTCCCTTGGTGTAGTTATTATTTATTTTTTTTTTCTTTGGCTTTTTATTTAAATGAAATAGGGAGGATTATGTTGTGGTGTCTTGTGTGTTAATGAGCACTTTCCAACAGGTTGCTAGGGATGAATACATGGTTGCTAGGGACTTCATGTTCCTGCGTTATCAGCATGCCTTGTTATAGGCTTTGAATTCTGTGTGGGTGGGCCAGAGGTTTTGAAAAACATAGCAGCTCTGTCTCTCATTTAGTGAGAGTTATAGGTGGTTGCTATAGTTTGAATGTGGCTGTTTGTGTTTTTATTAAATGTACTGTATTGTACTTAGAAATGCAGCAAAGTTTTTCTTCACAGGCGAATATACGGCAAAGCCGTCAAATTCACCTCTACAGAGCAGTTTGCGAAATTGTCCCAAATTAATGGGAATTCACCATTTGTGTGACTTCACCTTGCTTTCATTGTTTTTAACCGCAAATTAGACTTAAATACCCCAAAGCAAGTAGAGGTTGCAAAAAGGGAATCCCCAATTCACCAGATCTATCCCTGGCATCTAGTGGTTCCCCCATACGATTGCTGGACTCAGTTTGTATAATTTAAAACAATCACCCCTTCCCTACACACCCTGCTTGATCACTGGCCTGCCAGCCACATGTAAAAATATATTTTTTAATGAAATCCCCCTTTCATGGTGTCTATTGGACCCCAGTCCCCTGCCATTAGCCAGACAAAGACTGTATAATTTAAAACAATCACCCCCGCCAATGCAGTCAGTCCGCATACATGTAAAATATATATATTTATATTTTTTTAATTAAATCCCCATCCCCTCATGTCTAGTGGACCCCCACCCATCCCACCCCATCAGAGTGCCCACACCAGTACCACACCACCTGCCCACAATCCCACCCCAAGTGGACCACTAGCAGCCCTTGCTCAACTCCATGGCTGGCAGCCTGACTGAGATCTTACATTCGTTGACAGCTCCCAGTCATTTTAGGCAGCTTTTCAGGGGTAGATAATGGGAGGGCTGCTCCAGTTCCGGGAAGGGGAGCAGGATGGGGGGCATTGGCGTTTGGACCTGGGGTCCACAAAGTCATGCCCCATCCAGCCCCCTACCAGGGACTGGAGTAGCCCCCTCCCATTCCCTAGCCCCCGAAAAGCTGCTCACAATACTGTGAGTGGTCAATGAATAAGCGTGTGCTGTTACAAGCATGTGCTCATTCATTAATAGCTCAGTTGTGCTGCTGGGCATGGAGGTGAGTGGAGGGCTGTGCCAGTGGCCCATTTGGAGTAGACTGGGGGAGTCAGGGTGGTGTGGCGCTGGTGTGGATGGGGTGGGGTTGCTGGGGGTCCACTAAACACCAGGGAATGGGGGATTGAATTTAAAAAAAAATTATATATATTTTACATGTGGCCAACTGGCAGGCGATCGGCAGGGGTGTGTGTGGGGTGGGGGTGATTTTTAAATTATTCAAACTCTGTCCAGTGATCAGTGGGGAGTGAAGGCTGGAGGGTTCCACTAAACACCAGCGAATGCAGAATTTAATTAAAAAAATGTATTTATATTTTACATGTGGCTGACTGTCCAGCAATTGGCGGAAGGCTATGGGGCCAGGGATGATTGTTTTTAATTATTCGAACTGTGTCAGGCAATCAGCGGGGGACCACTAGACACCATCCCGTTTTAGAGGCCACCATCCCACCAGGATATACCATAGTTCACTGTCCCAGAGTGTAATGCAGGGGGCGGAGGGGGGTAGCCATCAGTTTTAGATCTGAAATAGGCTTCACCCTGCACCCAGTGAGGGTGCCAGGTTCATTTGAGTGTGTGGCTGTTCATGGGGTCCAGGCACAGGCAGCAGGATTCTCCTGAATTACTGCCCCCCTGGGGCAGAGGGTGAATTCCTGCAGGAGGTAACTGACTTCGTTGTTGGTGAAACATTGGAGGCACCCAGGTGTTTGGTGCTAGGGGACTTCAATATGTGGGCCAATGACAAATCCTCTCAGTTTGGTTAAAACTTCCTTCAGATGATGTAATCTCTGGGCCTGATGCAAGAAGTTTCTTCCGTGACCTGTTCTTCTCACTGGGACTTGAGATAAATAATCTCAGGACTGCTCGAGTCATTTGGTCCAATCATTGCACGGTGGAGTTTCTGTTCAGGGCCCCCAAAGAGCCCTCCCCTGCTGAGATGGTTAGCTACCACCCTTTGAGGGGTCTGACCCCTGAGGGTTTTCTGGCAGTGGCTGATCTATCTAGGTGGACAGTACATGTGTGGAGAGTGTGTGTGCACAGCAGTTGCTGCCTATGTGAGCAATGTCTGGTGTGCCGACTCCTGCACAGGTCTGTGCATGATCCATCTTCTCACTTGAGGTCCCCTTGGTGTGATGGGAGCTCAGGCGATGAAGATTATGGATCGGAGATTAGAGCACTGCTGGTGGAAGACTGGTCTGGAGGAGGACAGACTGGCCCAGCATACATACTATGGTATGTACCAGTGAGCAATCAATTGTAAGAAGGCAGAATTCTTGTCCAGGGCATTGCTGCCAGGAGGAACTGACCAACTGTGCTTTTTGGACTCTGGACAGGATTCTCCATCCTTCCTGTCTACACCCGAAAAAGCCTTTTCAAATGTTTTATGTGAATGAGTTTGTGTGGTTCTTCTCAGACAGGGTGTCCGCCATCAGGCAGGGGTTTCCACCAGTTAGCCATATTTTGGCCAACAGTGGTCGCTGTGTATGTCCTCAGAGCACTCTGCCTGGTTGGGGTGAGTTTATACTGGTGGAGGTGGCAGAGGTCATTGAGGTTGCTTCCAAGCTGCAGCACACCTTTTGTAAACCGGACCCGACGCCAACTCATTTCTTATTGGGATGTGTTGACTCCATTGGCCTGGTGTTTGCCCTGATTGTCCAGTGTTCCTTGTTGGAGGTGGTCTTTCCTGATGTCTTGAAGGAGGCACGGGTGAAACCCCTTGTGCAGAAACCATCTTTGGACCCTGATGGCAGGGCAAATTACCATCCTATCTCCAGTCTTCCATTTTTCGGTAAGATTGTTGAGAAAGTGGTGGTACTTCAGCTTGAGGAACACCTCATGGCCCATGATCTATACAAGCCTCTCCAGTCTGGGTTTTGTGTGAGGCACAGTACAGAAACTGCATTAATTTGGGTGCATAATGACCTCCTTAGGGCGAGAACTCGAGGGGAGGGGACAATTCTCATTCTCCTTGATCTCTTCTCAGCATTTGACATGGTAGACCATCTTGTGTTACTTTACCACCTAAGGGAATTCTGTGGACTCACCGGCACTGTCATCTGCTGGAACTTCCCCTCCTCCCCTAGCCTCCTGTCATGTGGAGTTCCCCAGGGTTCGGTCTTGTCACCGATGTTGTTTGCCATTTATATGCTGCCCCTGGGAGAGCTCATTAGGAAGGACAGTCTGGGTTTTCATTGCTAGGATTACTAGGATTTGTAGGACATAAGGGGGCACAAGGCTCATCATGGATGTACCCCACACATGTGGAACTTTCTGCTTTGATAGGTACAGTGTGTTAATCTTGGGATTGATTTTGTAATGGCCCTCTGAACACTTTCAACCATTTTGATATCCCTGAGTAAATATGGTGACCAAAACTGGAATCCATAGTTTAATAAAGGCCATACATAGTTGGTATAAATAAGTAATAATAGTTGTTCAGTTCTACTCACAAAGGAGCGTTTGATCTTAGTTATCATGGATCTGGAGGTTTTAGCTATTTTCAAACAGTGATTAGTAGAAGAAAGAGAATTATTAACCATTATACCCAGATTCTTTACATTTTGAACTGATTTCAATATTGATTGATTTAATATATAAGAGTAATTTGCATTATTACTTCCAATATGGAGTACAACACATTTATTGGCATTCAGTTTCATACCATTTTCTTCTGCCCAGTTCTCCACCTTTGCTAAATCTGAAACTAAGGTTAAATGTTTATTGATAGTATTTACTTCTCCACCCAGTTTTGTACCATCTGCAAATTTACTAGTTGAAATTTTTAACATGCATGCCCATATCATGAGTGTAGATATTAAAGAGATGATGATACCCAGCTGTATCTTTCCTTTGTGCCGGGGACATCCAATGCAGTGGAAGTACTAAACATCTGCTTTGCTGAGATCAAGTGATTGGATGGCCTCCAGCTGGTTGCAACTGAACTCTGATAGGTTGGAGGTACTGGTCATGGAGTTGAGCAGAGGACATTATAGCTTGGCCTCTGGTACAGATACGGGGCTTTTTCTTGGGGCTATACCATTGAAGGCCTCTTCTAGGGTGCATGACCTGGGCATTTTTCTCAACAGCTGACTGATGCTGGAGTCCCAGGTGTCATCTGTTGTTCATTCCACTTTCTATCATCTGAGGAATATCGCCAGGATAAAGCCCCTAGTTCCACCCTGGACCTCCGCACTCTGGTTCATGCCTTTGTGATGGCTAGGCTTGACTACTGTAATGCACTCTATCTCAGGGTATCTGAGGTACCCTCTGCCAGCTGCAGCTGGTGCAGAATGCAGCTGCAAGATTGTTGACTGGGCAGTCAAAGTACTGCCACATCACTGCAGTGCTGTGTGAACTACACTGGCTGCCAATCACGTGGAGGGTCCTCTTTATGGTGGGCTTGCTCACCTTTAAGGCCTTTTCACAGCCTGCACCTTGGTTACCTGAAGGACCTTCTTACACCTGCTGTCTTGGTCCGCTCCCTCCGCTCCTTCTCTAGGGGCATCCTTGCGATTCCCAGGATAAGGCTAAAACAGCAGGTGACAGCGTTTAGTGTCACTGTCCCCATCCTGTGGAATTCGCTGTCTCCAGCTGGAAGAGAGGCCCCTTCTGTTGAGGGTTTTAAAGCCCACCTCAGGGCCTTCCTGTATAATCAGGCCTTCCCAGACTTTGATTTATAACTTTACCTGATACCTGACTTTTGTTGCTTATATCTGTCCCTGGTTATGTATTTAGTTTTGGTATTTAATGCTGATTATATTATTTAACAATTTCATAATAATGAGTTTTAGTGTAGAATATTTATGATTTGATTTTATATTGTATTCTCATTTTATATATTATAGATGTAATTTTGTTTATTTTCATATTGTTGGTGTTATTTATGCGTGATTTTGATTATTCGGCGCTCAGAGCCTCCGGGATGGGAATCCTTTTAAATATAATTTGCCTAGCCTTGCCTTGCCATTTATATACTTTTTCAACATTGTGGCCAAAGTTTGTGTGGGAAGTGTGGAATTTTGCCCACAAAATTCAACACTTCGCATTCGATTCTGCCTCAGCGAATTGACAAATTTTGCATATTGCTCTTCACGTATAGAGCGCAATACGTGAAATATTTCACAGAGTAAGGTTTGTCAACTTTGCTCATCTCTAATTATATTTCCTTTATCTGGTTGATCCTGCCTTTTATAGTCAATTTTTTTTTTTTTTTTTACCTGTAAACTAGTGAGCAAGCACGCACGGGTCAGGTCAGAGACAAAGAGCATCAGATCAGAGACCATGCCAGCAGTGCTAGTGATGTGCAGCTTGGCAGATAGTTTTAAAAAAAAGAAATTTTGTTTTAATTGCTGTCTTGTTTGGCCTGAAGAAGAAACTGGAACGGAGAAGCAGAGTAGTTGTTTGGGTGCGGTGGTATTTTTAGGAGCAAGCACTAGTAGGATAAGAAGTTTGCAGGTAGGCAGCTGTGTAGAGAGCAGGATCATAGTCCAGAGTGCTCCAGTGAGGAGAGGGCAAAAAAGAAAAGGTACATAAAAAAAAGAACAACATTGGATTGTGAGCACACTGGTGGAAAAGAGGTGTGGATGCTACAGACATTGTGTCAGTGTGGTGTTTTTTGTTTTTTTTTATAGCTGAAACTGGCTTTCAGGGTGAACTGAGCTATTACTGTGTGTGGTGTCTGTAAAAGCTGGAAGTAGTGCTGGTGTGTGTGTTTGGGGGGGGGAGTGACAGGCTGCATTTATCACACATATGAGTGATACATTTTGAGTTCTAAAATTTATCACACATATGTGGAAATAAATGGATTTATCGCATGACTTTCGGGGCCATACTTATTGCATAAACCCCATTATCAGACTCCTAAATATTAGATAATAAAAAATAATTGATTCTGCAATCTGTTCAAAAAAATTATGGCTTTCTTCTAACTGGCCTTAAAATTGTTACATTTGTTACTTCACAGTCTGTTATCATGGTGAACTCTACTGTGTTATAACAGTGCACTATGAAAACAGAAAGTCCATGTGAAAACTTGTTATACAGACCTTGAGCTCAATTTTCAAAGAGGCCCTTGCGCTGATGCAAGTTGTGCCAAGAGGCTACTTGTGCAAATCCGGTGCGCCAGGGACTCTGCTCCATATTTTAGTACAACATCGATCCTGGTGCCAAAGACCCGACAGATGCCATGAGTGGTCCCATGTGCGAAACAGATGGCACACAGGAGTGAATTGATGGAGGCTGCTGTAGCCTAAGGCCATGGACAATGTGGCCTCATGATCCCAAGAGTCATCCCAAGCACTATCAAGGACTACTGTACACCAAAATTTCAGAATTCAAAACAGCTGAGTGGCAACAATAACATGAGGGGGCACAGTCTTCTGCTGGAGGGTGGGAGGTTTAGGACGGAGGTCAGGAAGCACTTCTTCACAGAGAGGGTGGTGGACACTTCAAATAATTTGCCAGAAGAGGTCATCTCATTGAAGACAGTGGGCAGCTTTAAGAGAGGCTGGGACACACATGGGGGAAGGTAAGGATCATGGGTAGGGAGGATGGGAGGAGTGGGAAAGGAAGGCAGGGCCATTAGTTCAAGCTGTGGACCCTGCAATATGAGCAGACTTGATAGACCAAATGGCCTTCTTCTGCTGGCTGCTTCTTCATATATTATAAACTGGTGACGTAGCTTCAGATTGCTGAAACACTGTGAGAGACTGCATTTGTTAAGTGAAACTATAAGAGAATAAAAAAAAAACAGCATTAAAAGAGAGAAGCAGTCTCAACGTAAAATGAATATGATAAATTGTTAAAAGTTAAAATGACTAGTCTAACTACGTGTTTACTGCAATCTCTGCAAGACATGAGAAAATATCATTTAAATGGAGAAGCAAACTTTGCTAAATGGGTTTGATGAAGTGTTTAAAGTTAAAAGATCTGGTTCTATCTATGGTTTTGGTGTTTTAAAAGCTGAAAGTGTCTGACATGGCCAATAGACGTGTCAGCAGCCATATGGCACAGAGCTGGACTTTCGTGACACAGATGACTGATGCCTCTTATATGTGCCAGCGTGATGTGCTCTGCAAAAGTCCACCGTGGGTAGGTGGCTCCTTGACTTTCTAGGAGCTCCCCACCTGTATGGTCAAGGAGGTGACAGAGTGTACTGTTACTTGGTATGGTGTGGGTAGAGGGGGTGTCCTGTATCATTCCTGATTCCATCATCTAACTCCCTATCATTATTTAGGAACAGTTAGTGTGTGACTGAAGATGCACTGCTGTAAATAGCACAGGTAGCAGAATGGTATATGCCTACGAGGTCAGCAACATGTGTCCTGTGCCCTTTGGCAGGGTTGTTCCTTATACTGGTGAGAGAGGCACACTGCACAGTACCATGTGCAGCATCCGACAGTCCAAATGGGGGCAGAGACATTGATACTGGGCTACATTGTACCATTACATAGTTGCTGTATGTGTCTCCTCTCTCTTCCTGTCTTGTCTGCACTGGGTGTCAGATGGTCTGTACTACACTACTGACTGAGATGTACATTGGGGGCAGTACAGTGTGGTTGAGCTAGTGGTCACAGTGTGAAAACTATGTACCACTGACTACACAAGACAACATCCACAGTCTGCCCATCTTGTATGGGTGTGGGCTAAACATCTTGCTGTGTCCTTCAGTGGTGCATGCAAGGCAGGTTCACCCAGTGTGGCTGTTGTATGCTGCTGCAAGCTACAGTCAGGGATCACATACAGGCTGTTAGACCAACTCTGGTTGGTTTAACCACTAGTGGGACCTGTGCCCATTGGGGGCTCGCAAAATCCCACATTAGGGGATGCTGCAGTGCCATTGTGGCACAAGCCCCATTCTGTAATGGAACACCCCCATTTCAGGTGTAAGGATGATGCAGGGCCAGTCTGGCACAAGGGCACCCAGTATCAACACAATCTGTATGTGAAAATCAGGAAAGCCACAAGTTTGGATAAAAGTTGCCCCATGCATCAATTCTGTTTGATGCAGGCACCTTACATCAATTTCAGGGCTTTGAAGATTGATCCCCTTGTGTAGAATTTGGTAATACAGTAAGATATTGCAAAACCAGGGAAAGAGAAGTGAAGCTGAAACAAGTAATTTTCTAGTACATTGAAATAACTTTTAAATACCTTTCAGGAAGATCTCCTTCAAGAAAGAACAATATAGTCCAGTGTTTACAGAGCAGAGCAGCATTGAACAGAAGATCCTGGGATCAAAGTTCATCATGGCTGTTTGATCTTGCGCAAGCCACTTAGCAACTGCGTACCAGGTCTTTCAGAGTCCTGTTCCCACTTTAAATTCCAGACCATTTTTGCCAGAATTGACTGCTTTTTCCTTGCAGTATTAAGTCAGTGCAGCCACTGATGGATGCAGGTGGCCAAGGATTTGGTTGGCTAGACTATTTTTATGACTTAGACCGACTTAAACTTTGTTAACCTACATTATATGCTCTACATTGAACAACAGCAATTAAAATACATGTCCAGTTGTTGTAATTGGATGCTGGTTTGAAAACAGTTCCCCACATTTAGATAAGCAATAGACATAGCAAGGTTATTTTATTTGTTTCTATTTACGTTATTTAAAAGTTTATAATTATAGGATAAGTTCTATGAGATATGTCTTGTTTACAAATTGTCTCATGTCAAACATCAGAATACAAAGACGTACTAAATAGCACAATGAATCAGAAAAACATGCAGTCAAGTAGCAAAACAATTTCAACAAAGCAGAGAATTTAAAATGTCAAGTTTTACAGTGTTTTTTTAAAGAGAATATATTGGTACAACAGCTGAGCTGCAGTGCTCTGCTATTCCAAGCATGGGGGGGGGGGTAAGAATGATGTTGACCATCTTGCAGAGGTACAACCAATCAGGCAGTTAAATATGAAGCAGTTTGATTATTTACTATCTTGTAGACCAAAGAAAGCTAATGTAATTCTCTCCAACAAGAATGGGGTACCCAATTTAGTCTGTGAAGTAATAAACAGTGATGTATATACCATTTTTATGCTGCTTGCACGCATGTGCAAGAAACATAGTACCATTATCCGAGTTTTCAGAGGTGTGGCACCCGTCTTCCAATTCAGTCACTGTGTTTGCAGGCATGGCCCCAGTTTCCCAATCACTGCTGCAGCTGTCTATGACAGCAGTTGAAAATGCAGTGGTCATACAATTGAAAGGGAGAGCTTCGCCTCAGTGAGCAGAGCTCCCTCCATACACACAGACATGCAGCATACTGCATGCATATTGCCTTCCCCTCCCCCATGCACACGCTGGCGGCAATGGGGTGCCCAATCCACGTTAGCTCCATGCCCCCAAAACTTCCAGGTGCCATGCTGGAGCCCATCCCAGCATGGCAAAATTTGTTATGACTGACAGGGGTGCCCAATCCCCGTCGGCTCAATGCCCCCAAAAGCATCCAGGTGTCATGCTGGGGAGCCCACCCCAGCATGGCAAATGTGTTATGGCCTGATGGGGTGCCCAATCCCCCGTCAGCTCCATGCCTCCCCAGCATCCAGGTGCCACGCTGGGAGCCCACCCCAGTGTGACAAAATGTTATGGCCGACGGGTGCCCAATCCCCATCGGCTCCACACCCTCCGAAGATCCAGCTGCCACACTGGGAGCCCACCCAGCGTGGCAAATGTCCCTCATTGTCTTATTCAAAAAAACCCTGTAAATGCAAAACTGTCACTCGGCGCTTCTCCTGCCCTCCCTCCCTCCCCAACCTGCACCCACCCTGTGCACCTTCCTCCCTACAATTTCAATTCTACACTTACCTCCGGACCTCCCGCCACATAATCTTCAGTGGACTAGAAAACGCCTGCACTCTTCAAAACTGACCGCTAACTGAGGGAAATGCCGTAAGCTGTATAATGGGATAAATAGGGTTTTTTCAACTTTGCTGCATATCTCAGGCATTTTTTGGAATTTTGACACCAAATTTTCAACATGGGGTTTTTGGGATCTCTCCTCATGAATTCTGTCACTGTCATTGCGTTAATCAGGCCTGAAGGGTGATTTTGTGGTCACTCGCGCAAAATCACCTTTTGGGACCAAGTAACCAAAGACGACAGTGCCAGTCTTCATAAGGTGGCCTCAAAAGCCTATGTTGCAAATTTGGTGAAAGAATTCTAAAAGGACTGTTTGATCTAGTGTGCTTTTATGCAGTTCCTACGCACGCCGTGAGTTCACAAATTTTTTTTTCAATTCACACTTTATTCACAAAATTTCCACAATACAGGAGGCAGTAAAACAAGTATGAACAGCCAGTTAGTAGTACAATCAAACACTGCCCCTGACCCCCCCACTCCCCACTTGGCACAGCAGTTCCCTTAAATACTGTAGTAGCTAGTTAACCGTGATGATCTCATACTTGATATGATGGCATGTGCACCAATTACACTTTAAATCCTAGCAGTGATAATTAAAGTGTGAAGGGGATCCATATAGACTTATACTTATGTAACCTATTTTGAAGGCTTGCTATGGCCTTCTCATTGCGGAGATTAGCAAGGATTTCATGTATTCATTCCTGATATGTTAGACAATTCCTGTATTTCCAGTGCCTGAGAATAATTTTTTGACTGAGAGTGCAATCATGGAAATGTAAAATCTCCGAAGCTTAACCTTAATAGAAGACAAGTCTCCCAAAAGGCAAATATCCAGAGTAAAACAGTCCTGTAATCCCAATAAGGGGTTCAGGCGGGTTTTAATTAAATCCCATAATGAAGCTATCTTGGGTACGACCAGAATATAGAAAAAGTGTCCCAGCTTCCTGGGAACATCTAGTGCACCTTTCAGTATCGAGAAGGCCCCATTTAGCCAGTTTAACTGGCATGTAATACATATTGTGCAAAACATGGAATTGCATGAGGCGTAATCTATCTTGAGACACGATTTGTGACAAAACATCCAGAGAGCCGACCAATTGAAAGTGGACTGTGGGAAAATGGGTTCAAAAGCTAGTGGGACCATTGCCACTCCCAAACGCCTTATAGATACAATACCTGATCTATCTTAGAGATAACCCTGAGGATTCAAGAAGGAAGAAAGTTCAGGTACCAATGCAAAACTGTTGGGTGGGGAGGGACTTTACCAAACACCGTGATTAACAAATGCTTCAATTGACTAACCATAAATGATTGAGAGTCGGAATGTTGTACCTTCTGAGAGTCTCGGTTACCGAGAGCCAAGCCCCCGAGCCATCCAATAAAGAGGAAGCTATCCCTTCACTCAACTGAGGTAACCATGTACAAGAAATTACCTGCTTGTTTATGGTAAAAGCTGGAGAATTCCAGATGGACTGAGACAGGTCTGTACTCGGATTATATTTTAGAAACGAACACAGCTGTGAGTGAACCTTTAATGAGGTCGTGAGAGTGGGACATTTGATAACATTCTGTAAAAGGGAGACTTTTACAAAGAGCGTGGTCGAGGGATCCATGTTCATAGCTTGAATATAGTCTAGTTCTATGTTAAGCCAGGCTGGTCTCAGATTTTCCGGACCCGGTCTTACTCATTTCAGGTACTTAGCAAGATGACTAGCCCAGTAATAAATTGCCAAATAAGGAATCCATAACCCCCCCTTCATTTTTGGCAGTGGCTAATCTGTGATAGGCCAGCCTGGAGTGTTTATTAGACCAGATAAAATTAGTGAAAAGCTTATGCATTTTCTGAAACCAGGATACAGGAACGAATGAGTTGAGATGCGACAGGGAATAAAAAATACAGGGAAATACATTCATCTTTATTACATTAATGCGGCCCCAAAATGAAATTGGAAGCTTATCCCATCTCTCTAGGTCCTGTACAATCATCTGAGAAAGAGATTCTAAGTTTTCTTTAAACCATAGGGAAGTGTTACGTGTTAACTTGATACCCAAGTATTTGATAACATGGGGAGACCAACACAATCCCAAGAGGATGATGTCTGTCTTAAAAACCTTGTGACTAAGGGGAAAAAAGGACGTCTTGTTTGCATTCAACTTATAATTCAAAAAACAGCTAAATTTAACTATCTCACTTAGCATATTCAGGATAGAAGTTACCGGGTGGGCCAAATGGAGGAGGCGATCATCAGCGTATGCTGTTATCTTCACCACATTATTCCGGATCGGAATACCTTGTATTCCCGTGTTATTAAGAATATTTTGAATAAGGGGTTCTAAATAAAGATTAAATAATAGGTGGGAAAGGGGACAACCCTGTCACGTACCTGAATGTAACAGGAAAGATTTTGAAAAAGACCCATTACCTGAGATCCTTGCAGAGGGAGACCGATATAGCGCCCTAATCCAGCCTATAAAAATGGCAGGAAACCCAAAAGCTCTGAGAACTTGGAATAAGTAATTCCAGTTTACCCGGTCAAATGCCTTCTCGGCATCCAGGGAGACCAAACCCACGGGAAAGGTGGCATCCCTGGACTTCGAGAAGACGTGCGAGAGGGTACGTAAATGGTCTGAGGATGAACGTTCCCTCATAAACACAACCTGAGACATTCTAATCAGATCTGGGAGAACCAGCGTTAGCCTATCCACTAATATCTTCGAAAGAATTTTGACATCCTGATTCAATAGGGATATTGGCCTGTAACTCTGAACCAATTTGGGGTCTTTGTCCGGTTTAGGTAATAGGACTATTAAGGCTTTAAACAAATGAGTGTCTACAGCCCGGAGAGAATATGAAGGTAGAGCCGATGGAGTACAGGCAATAATTGCTCCCTGAAAACTTTATAAAATAAAGTGGAAAACCCATCCGGTCCCGGAACTTTATCCAAGGGCAGGGCCATTATGACAGCCGAAATTTCCTCCTGCGATAGGGGAGAGGATAAAAATTTTGGGGGGGAGTTTGCCAAGGAAGGCAGGCTAGAATCCCTAAGGTACTCTTCCAAATCCTCTATGGAAGGATGGCTATCCATGTCCCTATATAGCTGCTCATAATAAGTAGCAAATTCCTGCACAATCTCTAAAGGGGATACTCTCAAGGAACCATCTGCTTGTGCCCTAATAGGAGGTATAAACCTTGCAGTCTCCTGCTGTTTTAAACGTAAGGCCAACAGGTGCCCTCTTTTCTCCTTGATCCATGAAACTTGCTTTGGTACAAATGATAGCCAACTCCCTTTCTCTTAATAATTCTAAATATCTGTCTTTAATTACTAATAATTTCTGCCTCTCCTCCTTGGAAATATTGTTTGGCTGTCTAGATTCTAGTTCCAATTTGAGACAATAATGATAATAACTCTGCTTCCTGAGCCCTCTTCCTCTTTGTAGCTAAACTAATGAGAATACCCTAATATAAGCCTTAAAAGCTCCCCATATAAGGTCGGCATAGCACTTTCTAAAGGGTTGGTAGAAAAAAAATCAATCTGATCTTTCACTAGTCGACAGTATTTCTTCTCCTTCAATAGCCGCTCATTTAGTTTCCATTGGGTCTCTTTCTTGGGAATATTAGAGAAAGCCAGATTACATAACACCAGAGAATGATCAGATACAGGGCCTGGTTGAATCGAGGCGGATGACACACCTGGCAAGAGCTCATGAGAGACCAGAAGGTAATCAATGCGAGATCATGAGCTGTGACCGCTAACTGAAAGTAAGTTCCCTGGAGTTGGGATGCAAAACTCGCACATCGCCACACAGCCCGCATTAATCTAGTAATTCCTTGAAAGCTCTTTGTCCCGGGACAGTTCCTCGACACGTTCCCAGATCTGTCTATGTTAGGGTCCAAAACCAGATTAAAGTCTACCCCATGATAATGGGAATAGGAATAAGGGAGAATAGTGGAAGTCAATTTTGCGAAAAAGTGGGATCGTCCTCATTTGGTCCGTAAATGCTGCCAAGCAAAAGTGGCATGGGCAAAGGGTGCCCTGAACTAGAACATACCTTCCCTCTGAATCCTTAAAAACCTGAGTGGGAATAAATGGAACGTCTCTATTAACCAGCATCATGACACCACAACTACTGGTTGAGCCTGAGGCATTAAAGACCTGCCCCACCTGTTGTCTCCTAAGTTGTAGTGCCTCAGTATCTAGCAGGTGAGATTCTTCTAAAAACGTAATTTGAGCATGCAGCAAGCTCAGGTGTTTAAGCACCTGATATTGCTTAGATTTTCTCCTAAACCCCTTCACATTCCATGTAGCTAGGTTAATACTACTAGCCATCTTTGTTGACAAAACAAGACCGAGGTTAACCTTTGACAGCTACTACTTTTATGATCCACGTACCCCTGTTCCACTAAAACTGCTGTGCCATCCTCCCGCCCCAAACCCCCCCATCCTGCCCAAACTAACCCTTCTACCCCCTCAAGTAATACCCAATCACAAACTAGCGTTAATAAGCCCAAACTTTTGCCTTCTGCCCCACCTCCCCACCCTCCCAACTGTCACCAACAACGTTCAACAGCTTACCATTTCCTTCTCCCCAACCCCGACATTACCCTGAAACCCTAAGAAAAAAAGAGAAGAAAGATCTTTGAGCCCTCCTACATGAAAACAACAGGAGGTAAATTACCTAAGTAACAGTAACAATATGTGAGGTCCTCAGGTGATCCACGCCAGATGACCCATGGGAGTAACACTGTATAATAGAACTAGGGCGCTAGGATTAGTGAGAGTTACCAACCCTCAGACTTTGCCTGCTGAAAGGAATGTACCTCGTTAAGTGCTATTAAGACCAGACCACAGGCAATATTTCCAGTTCCCATGCGGGACTCACCCGCACAGGAAACACTTGGCCCCACCCAACGGGTTCAGCCATGCCCTGTCCATAATAGCGCCCTTATGCCAGAGAAAACTCCCCATCACGGGCCATTGAAATCATTGGGCCCTATTTCAATGAGGTTCAAGCTCCCTTTGGTGGTACAGGAATGAAAGTCCATAGTAAGGCGCTGTAGAGAGAATGCCCCGAGAGCCTCTCTGGACAACCCACCGAATGATGGGCATTATAACCCTATGGGGTACACACCAAAGGCCTTAACTGGACCAACCCCGCATGCTTGCAATGGAGGTACTACCCAAAACATTACAAAATTACTCTCCCCAATGCCTGAAAAGATAAGCTTAAACAGTCATTTTAAGAGAGATCAGAGACCCATATAAAGCTAAAGCGTAGGCAACCATATAAAGTCCAGAAAATATTAAAGAAATTGTGTCCCATAAGCCCACTAAACAGGCTTGGATAGAGATTCAGCAACTATATATATTCGTCCCCGAAGAATCCTCCAAGTAGCAGCCAGATATCTTCAAACCAGAACTCTTCCCTTGACCTGGCAAGAGGCCTCTCAAGTATCCCTGAAAAGATCAGGTAGGGACAGCTTTAGGCCAGAAATTGCAGTCTCAGGATCCTCGTAAGAAACCCAGGCACCGGCTACTTGCACCTGTAGCCTGGCCGGGTGCACCATACGAAACTTCAAACCAGCTGCAATAATTTTAGACGACTGGATTAAATGCTTTGAGTTTCAGATGGACAGAGCCCGGCAAGTCCTGCGCCAGCCTGAGTTTGACTTGTTCCCATCTCACTTCCTGGATTCTCTAACTTTGGACAACAAATGCTGCCTCTCCAAGTAATTCAAAAATCAGCATATTATAGGGCGAGGTATGGCTCTGGGGGGCTTCGGCCTCAGGGATCTGTGGGGTCTCTCGATTATGTATTTAGCCCCAAAGGGTGAGGGGCCAGCAATCTTCTCCACGAACTTCTGGACAAATGCTATGGTGTTCTGACCCTCTTCTCCCTCCAGCAGACCCAGGATCACAATATTATTTCTATGTTTACGACCTTCAAGGTCTTCCAGCTTAGCTTCAAAACGTGCAAGTTTCTGCCGCATAGCAGCCATCCCAGGCTCAAACCTCTCTGCTTGTTTCTCCAAAGAGGAGATCCTTGCGATATTATCCGTAGTTAAGACTGAGATCTCTTCAAGCTTTTTAGATAGAGATTTCATCTCTGATGCCATTTCTTTTATTTCTTCCTGAAAGGGCTTGAATTCCTCTAAGAATCTGCTTAACGTGAGCGGCTCCTGCTCCATGCCCTGATTTGCGGCCTCTGGCTTATCAGTTCCACTCAAGGCCCATGATTTCTTTGGGGCCTTTTCTGGAGAAACTGGCGGGTGTATTTTTGCGGTGCCCATTTCATGTAAACCTCCATTCTCTCTCAGATTCTCCCAGCAGGAACATTCAATGCTAGGAAGGCAATAGACCTTAAAAATAAAGGATTTTAGGCTTGTTAAATGCTCCAAAAAACACTTTAATTAAGTTGGGAGGCTGGAGCTATACAGAGGAGCTTCTACCTAGTACCCTGCATCACGTGGTCTCCCAAGTTCATGAACTTTTAATATTTGCACTCCAAATTTTCAACATTGCCATTTTACTACACCTCCTTATGAGCAGTACAGCTGTCGTTTTTCACATCGCGCCCAAAATGTGTTTCAGCGCATGTAGCACACAATGGTGCAGTCGGTGTGCGAAATCAATGTATGGGACACATTAAGAAAATCACAGTGACACTGTTCATGGGCAGTGGTCTTAAAATGGCTATGTTAAAAATTTGGTGAAAAAATTCCTAAAAATGACTGTTTTACGAGCATGTGTTGTGCAGTTCCTACGCACGCTCGTAGCTTTGCTAATTTTTAATATTTTCACTCCAAATTTTCAGCATTGCCATTTTACTACACCTCCTTATGAGCAGTACAGCTGTCATTTTTCACGTCACCCAAAATGTGTTTGCATGCATGTAGCACACAATGGCACAGTTGGTGTGCGCAATCAATGTTTGGGACAGATTAAGAAAATCACAGTGACACTGTTCATGAGCAGAGGTATTAAAATGGCTATGTTGAAAACTGGGTGAAAAATTCCAAAATGACTGTTTTATAAGCATTTGTTGCTCTGATCCTCACGCAGCTTTCGTAAGTTGTGAATCTTCAATATTTTCACTCCAGATTTTCAACATTGCCATTTTACCACACCTCCTTATAAGCAGTACAGCTGTCATTTTTCACATCTTGCCCAAAACATGTTTCCGCCCATGTAGCGCTCAATAGCGCAGTCGGTGTGCGAAATCATTGTATGGGACACATTAAGAAAATCACAGTGACACTTTCATGAGCAGAGGTCTAAAAATGTCTAGTTTGAAAATTTGGTGAAAACATTCCTAAAAATGACTGTTTTACGAGTGTGCGTTGTGCAGTTCCTACACATGCTTGTAAGTTCACAAAATTTTAATATTTGCACTCCAGATTTTCAACATTGCCATTTTACCACACCTCCTTATGAGCAGTACAGCTGTCACTTTTCACATGTTGCCCAAAATGTGTTTCCGTGCATGTAGCGCACAATGGCGCTTTCGGTGCACGCAGTCAATGTTTGGGACAGATTAAGAAAATCACTGTAACACAGTTCATGAGCAGAGGTCTTAAAATGGCTATGCTGAAAATTTGGTGAAAATTCCTTCAGACATTCTGCAATGTTACTAATGAAGACATTTAACAGGACTGGCCCCAGGACCGATCCCTGCAGCACCCACTGGTGACCCCTTCTCCCTAGACCACACCATTTACCACCACTCTCTGCCTCCTGTCTGTTAGCCAGTTTCTAACCTAGTTTATGACCCTTTCCTCCATGCCCAGCCTACCCAGCTAGTTTATCAGCCTCCTATATGGGACTGTGTCAAAGGCTTTGCTGAAATCAAGAATCAGCGTTGTCCACTGCCCCACCCTGATTCACTTCCTTTTCACCCAGTCAAAGAAATCAACCAGATTTGTCTGACATGATGTCCCCACTGTGAATCCATGTTATCTATGGTCCTGGGCTCTGATGGCTTTTAGATGCCCCACTATCCTTTCTTTAAGCAATGTCTCCATGATCTTCCCCACTACTGAGGTGAGGCTGAACAGCCTATTGTTCCCTGCCTCCTCCTGCTGCCAGACTTGTGTAGAGGAAAACATTGCCCTCCTCCAATTCACTCATGTTGAATGACTCAGTGAACATGGCTGCCAGAGGTACTGCTGTCTCCTTGCAGTTCTCTTAATATCCTTGGGAGTATGCCATCTGGTTCCATCGCTTTGTCTACCTTCAATTTAGTGAGCTCCTGCAGAACTCTTTTGCCTGTGAATGGACTATTGTCCACCTCTTCCCCTTGGCAACTGCTGTACTGCTGTGCCCTTGCCCCTCCACTCTTCTGTGAATACTGAGCGGAAGAGACACAGTGGATGTCTTGGGAGGAAGGCATGGAACTATCACTTCCAAATACCTAAACAGCACTTACAAGCAAGCAACATTCGGCATTGACAAATGCTTGTTTTCTTATAGAATAAGCCATAACAGTTGGTATAAATTGTATGCAAGGAACAGCAGCAGGCATGATGGCAAATGGTATCACCATGTCGTAATAAGGTAAGACTTGCTTATGTAACTAAGTACTTTCTCTCAGCTATAGTTGGGTAACACATGATGCATTACAGAACAGCTGATTTCTTCAGGAGAACTTTAATAAAACATAATATTTGGACATAGTCTAACTTCTCTTTCACATTAGTTCTGTATTTCTCCTCCCTGTAATTTATAATGAGGTAATTTGCATGAAAACACAATAATTGCTCCTGTAGAGTTCTTCTGTTCCTATTGCTTTCTCCCTGCCTCAGCTTATAGTACACTGCTGGTGAGAGCACAGGCACTCCCATGGCAACAGACTGTAATGTCATAACAGATGATTATTTATTTATTTTATTTAGTTTTGTTGACAAGGAAAGGAGGACTAAACAATTCTGCCTATTTTCAGCCTTGTCCCAGGGAGGATACAGATGGATATCAACTCACATTGAACCAGATTTTTTTAAACTTTATTTATCTTCCGGGACTCCTGCAGAGACTCTCTCTCTTCCCCCGGAACCATCTCCACCTCCCAGTCTGAAACCCATCCAGACTAGGCCACTCCAGCCGGCAATCCCCAGCTCTCAGCCCCCGGGTAGCCACCCACCCTGGTGCTCTATCTGCAAGTTGGAAGTGCCAAAACTGGAGTGCTGGCGTGCCCAGTCGGTAAGTCTGGACGGCTGGAGTGTGGCTGGTCCCAGGAGGAGCCTTTGCCTATCTCCAGGCTGAGGGGTGTTTCTTACTTCTCCCCCTACCAGCCCAGCAGTGCAATGGTCTCCAGTGTGGTATGTGCGCTTCACACATGCCCACAGGAGAGCCGCTGTGGATGATTCCCCATTGGTTGGACCCTGACTGCTGGATAAGACTCCATTATTCACTGAGGGTCACCAGAACAGCATGATCATGTCCCCCTCTCACCCAGGGAAGGAGAGCAGTCCTCTGGATGCTCAATCCTTCCCTGCCCTCCAACCCCAATGGCCTGGGTCCACTCCTGAACCCAGGTTGCTGTGTGGGTGAGGTGGCTTCCAGTGCCTCAACCTCAGCACCACCAGGCAGGCTGACATTCAACCAGATTAAGCTGTTGGTGGTATTTTTAGTGAATGGGGGAAATTTGGCCAGGACACCAGGGAAATTCCCCAACTGTTTCAGCAGGGGGTGCTGTTCCAAACATGTGTGGTGAGTGCTCAGTCTGGAGCTGGCATTGCTTGGAGGTGGTGTGGTTGGTGATTCCTCGGTGGGCATTGCAAAGGCTGATAGGAGGGATTGACAAATTTTACTTATGGAAGTCTCTGAGACAGCCATTTTGGGCGCTCAATCTGAGGAAACAATACTACAACAGGAGCTGGAGGAGAAAATCCATGAAGCTACTCGAGTATACCATCAGTAAGCATCTAAATTATTGGAAGAAAAAAAACAGAAGTAACTGGCAAGTATGTCTCCTTCTCAGGAGCTGTCTACTGCTAAAGTTTTTTTTTTTATGTTCTTCAATTAGTACTTCGCAAGACCAGATGCCGCTTTCTCCTGGTGATAGCAAAGATAAACAAGGTGTGTGACAGGAAAGATAAACAAGGTGAGCTATTAGTGCCGGGAGAGGTGGGCTGGTCTGTGACTACGGCACTTCAGAAGTCCGGTTGGGTTCAGAGGCCTGATGGCTCTCGGGCTGTGGATCTGGATTACGTGGGGAGTTCGAAGCAAGTTGGCCATATTGCAACACAAGCTGTTATGATTACAACTGATGATTCAGTCTTAGGTCTGCCTGACAGACCTGATTCCCAAGCTCCTACTGATTCATCTTCCTATTCCCCCCCCCCCATTACACAGAAAGCTGGGTTTCCTCCAATCTCTTCTGATTTACCCGATGCTACTGCACCTAGTACTTTAGAAAACCCTCAGTGTCAGGAACAAGACAACGACAATGTGAATGAGACACATGAGAGACAGGATCACACTTTTCAGAGCGAACATATTAAACAGAAAATGACCTATGCTGGTTTATTCCACAAACCTGTGGAACTAGCTAAAAGAAAACATGCCATTTGTATACGTTACCTAGGAGGTATGGTAGAATTACCCGATGGATACTTTGTTGGCAGAATTCTACTTAAACAGTCTTTGGGATTTACCCCGAATGAGGTGTATGCATTAATCCATGCACCTGGTGAACAAACTTTTGATGTGAGTTTTAGGACTCAAGACATTCTGGAACATTTTTGGACTAAGTATTCCATATTGAAAACTAATCCCCTCTGGACTCCATTTCAGGTTATTCACCTTACTAAACAATCCTTTCACATTATAACTGTTTTATTTCGAAATGAAGGGTTAATATCTCTGACATTTTGTTTTGGTTGGACAAGAGGTGGGATGTTCAAGGCACCCCAGAGCTCATTCTCGACACAGAGGGCTTTTGGAATGGGGAGGGTGGTGTATTAAAATCAAGTTATTTTCTGTGGAAAAGGAATTTCAGCACTTACAGTATTGCTTTTTCATCGGAAGGGACAAAGGATTTATTTTCTATCCCGGGCAACAACGGAAGTGCCATAAATGTGGTTCGGTTCATCACATATGCATTTCCTGTGATAAAATTAGATGTTTTGGGTGTGGGGAGATGGGTCATGCTAGTATTGAATGTGATAATGCCCTGAATTGTAATTTTTGTGAAGAACCTGAACATACTTTCACGGAATGTTCCTTGGCAACTGACAATACTGCAGAAGTGGATTTTACAGTACAAGATTTTTATATCAACACAGCCAGGTCTGGTCAGATTCCACCTGACCCACAAAAGCTGAGAGCTCCTCCTCATCCAGCTGACCTCCCCCCCATGCTTGTAGAGGTAGCCAGAAGTGCGGTTCCTCTGATCATTGACAGTGAAGAACAACCGATACCCGAGATGACACATCCATTACAAAATGGAATGCCTGATATGTCTACTCCCAAGAGACCAGGAAATATGGCTCCACCACCACCACCCTCATCTATCTCATGACCGCCCAGTTCTACTGATACTGAGCCTCAACAAGATATGGTTGTGGCTCCGGTTTCTAACATTCTGCTGTCGAATCCATATGGGTTTTTACCAATAGAGGAAGACATGGCAGATCAGGATCAGATACTGCTTCCAAATCCTCCTCATCTCAGAGGGATCCAACCTCTGATATTGAACAAGGGGAAATCCTTGGTTGCTCCTAAAGTGACTAAGAAAAAGAGTGGGCTTAGAATGGGGTTGAGAAAAAGTGTCAGAAAAAAACAGTCTTTCACCTGACACTAAATTCCTACTGCACTGTATGATTTAACTACAGCCTCATTGAATATGAACAGTATTCATTCTGTATATAAGTGGCTGGCAACTTTTGATATCTTTTCCACATTTCAGGGTGATATAGTATTTTTTCAAGATGCTCGCTTGTATATGTTTGATGACTTTGAAACAGACTCTCAGGCATGGACTTGGGGCCCTTGTTTTTGGTCAGGAGAGGGTAGGAGGAGGCTCTCTGTTCTAGAGTGGGTATTTGTTTTTAAATTCTGATATTGTGGTAAACAATATTATTGAAATCGAAGCTGGTAGCAGACTTCTGCTAGATGTGACTGTGCAGGCTTTAGATTTAGGTTGATTAATATTTATGCACCACAAATTAAAACAAATGCATTGCATTGTTGGAAAAGATTCAACCTTGTTTGCTCACAGAAGAAATATTCTCTTCAGGAGGATTTCAATATAAACAGAACAATACAGGATAGAAGTGCTAAAAGCCTTAAGTTGTACTGTGACTCTAATTTTTAAATAAGTTTTGGCAGTCACTGAGTTAATAGATGTTTTCAGACCACTATGACTGGAGTTGCATATACATAGTTTTAAGGATCTCATAGATCAAGAATAGATTATTGGTTTGTCTCCCCCAATTTGAAAATTTGATCCCAGGAACTTATACCAGTAGCAACATCTGACCATGTTCTTTTACAAGTTACATTTTCAAATTAACCAGCCACTTCAAAGGGACCTGGTTATTAGTAATGTAATCTTTCTTTAGTAGACATTCCTGAGGTTATGGAAGGATTTCTCTCATTATTAAATGCTAAAAAATCAGTTTTTTTATGTATGATTTGGTTCAGACCTGGTAGGAAGAAACCAAAACTGATATCACACATTATTTTCAAACAATCGGGAGGATGTTTTGGAAAGCTAAACAACAATCAATACATGATATCCGGTGCACATTGCTTCAGGCACACTGTGATTTACAACAAGATTTTCCTGTTGATATGATTGAAATTAAATGTTTTAAAGAGAATTGGCATGATTACAATATAACAAATGAAAAATTTTGGAAAAAGCACAGCGGTCTGGTGTTATGGGCATGCAAGATATGACTAACCCTTTGAACAATGTGCTACACAAGATGACACAAAGATATGAGACAGGTTTTGACATCTTCAGGTAATTTGGTAAACTCCCAGGCTGAAATATTGGTAGAATTGGATAAACATTTATGTCAGCAATTTAAAGTAGACCCATCCTTAATGGATGGAAAAATAGCAGCCTGGTTATTGAAACTAAAGCACAATCTGTTCCTGAAGATTTAGATATGACGTTACTACAACCTATTACACTTTTACACTTAGAATCGGTCATAAAACTATTGCCCAGAGGTAAAACCCCAGGTCAAGATGATCTATCTAATGAGATATATCCTATAATATTTACTGTCTTGGGATCAGACTTGCTATCTTTATATCGAGACTGTTTGGAAACAGGTACTTGCCCTTCTAGTTTTAATAAAGGTTTGGTTATTTTTTTACATCAAAATGGGGACAGGGAATATTTGCAAAACCAAAGGCTGATTACCCTTCTTAACTCAAACTGTAAAATTATGACAAAGATTCTAAGTAATAGAATGTCAATGATCTTGCCTCATATAATACATTTTTCACAATGTTGTTCAGTTTCTAGTTGAATAATTCCAGATGCTTTAATTTTATTAAGAGAGATTTTTGATAGAAATTTAACTGGGGAAGTTTCAGGTTTTCTGCTTAGCACAGATCAACTGAAGGCCTTTGATTGAGTTTCTCATTGATATCTTTCGGCTTGCTTGGCACATTATGGATTTCCAGAGAAGTTTCTTACTTGATTAAAGGGATATTATGGTTCTGCAGTAGTAGCCCCCTATGTAAATGGTAGAATGGGGACATTTCAGTCTCACAAGAGAGGAGTGTGGCAAGGGTGTCCTTTCAGTCCCCTATTATATATTCTCACCTTAGATCCTTTGTTGGTTAAATTAAATGGAATGTATACTATATATGGTATTTCAATTCACAGTGACATAACTGAGTTTAAAGCCAGCACCTATGCAGATGATCTTTGCATCCTTTTATCAGATCTTCCTTCCAGTAAAAATGTAGAAGACATTTTATTAACATTTATGGAAGGCACAGGAGAATGGATTAATTTTCCGAGCAAATGCCTTTCTCTGGGTAATGTTGGTTGTCAGTATACATCAGTTATGGGAATGCCAAAGTGGAAGATAGGCAAGCTAAAATGTATTTATATGATTAAAATGTATTTATTAGGATCTTGTTTACATCTTGCAGCCATTTATTTCTTGCCTAGATGTTTAGAATTTGCTTTATTGAATCTTTTTTTTCAGGCTGTGTGGGGCAATCATTTAAATACCATCAAAAGAGATATCCTATATTTTAAAAAGGAACAGGGAGGCTTGAACATGATCAACCCTATTGTTTTATTTTTTTTTCAACATTTTTATATGTTACTATTCAGTCTTTGGTGGTAAATATGCATAAGATTTGGTTCCCATGGGTGGCAGATGTTATCTCTGTCTGGATTAATGACTGGGCATGGGATAAGGCAATTGCTAAGCAAAAAACATATTCAGGGTTTACCAGGTTCTTATTATACATGTTTTGGGAAGCTCAAACAGTGGCAGATTATGAAATCTATGGTTGCACAATTATCTTAAAAATAATTTTATTCCGCAGTTCAATTGAAATATTTCACTCAATTACCTGATTTCTACCAGAAACCACAGAGTGACCTTTTCTTTATTAGAGCTATGTTAATGTCTGCAAATGTGCCCCCAGTAATGTGGGATGTTGCATAGCTTTGTGTGCATGGGAAACTACAGGTAAAAAGCAAATGTAAAGCATAAAAACACTGATGATAAGCCATGTCCTAGAATTGGACTGTGTGTGGAATCTGTAGAGTCTTTACATCACCTATTTTTTACTTGCCCATATGTCAAACAGTTCTGGGCAATTTTAACACAATTTTGGGCTACTTCATCTTTTTCAAACATAACTCCTGAAGGGCTATTGTTGGGTATTTTGCCAGCTTCATGGCACCATTATGATGTAGCTGTCATACATGGGATCTTAGGTTTTTAAAGTATTACATATGTCAAAGCCAGGTTCACAGCAGCAATTTTTTATTACTCCAGAACAGTTATTTTGGTCTATCAATACAGCGGTAGTATCTTTAAGAAATTATGATTATAAATATTTGCCCAGAAAAATTTCAAATAAGAGATGGAAAGCATTACGCTGGTTAGATACAGGATGACTGTATTTCAATCTCAGACATTTATGTAAGGTTTTGTTCTGTTTTAATCTTATGGGCTTTTTTTGTATGTTTTCATTGTAATTTTGTTATGCTTTTCTCTTATTTTAGTTTTTGTAAATTAGTTTTGATGTAAATTTTCTATTATTTTAAAATTTACAAATTTCTTTTTTTTAATCTACCGTATGAAGCGATACTTTTTTATGTTTTCATTTTTCTTTTCCAGTTTGTATGAAGTAATACTATATTTTCTGTATTTAAATGTTATGTTGTGAATAAAACATCCATCTGCTCTTTTTGGGAAGTGCCATAGGATCTTTAACATCCACCTAAACTACCACCAGAACAGGCAGATGGGACTTCGGTTTAACGTCTCATCCAAAAGCCGAATTGAAGTGGGAAGAAAGCTATAGAAGCAGAGGAACTCTAAATGATAAAGATAATGTTTTGTTTATCTAAATTCAGACACATTTTCGCAGTAATAACGGGGAGAAGAAGTCTGCAGAATTTATATGGAATGCAAGGTAACATGTACCTAATTATTATGTTTTTCAAAGTTTTCATTTAAGTGTCCTCAGATCTTTGAGATGGACTAGATAGGACCAAATTTTGGAAGCAGTTTTTTCAATGTGATTTTTAAAAAATAAGGGAGGGATCAAAATAAAGCTCCACATACTTAAATTTGGTAACCCTTGATAACTGAGAATTATTTAAAGTAACAGTGAAGTGCATTCTGTGTTAAATAAAGAGTGCTGTGAGTCAAATAACACAATCTGGGATTTTTTGGCACTCAAAACCAACACATTTTCTGAAATCTAATTCACTGAATTATC
Organism: Neoceratodus forsteri; assembly: GCA_016271365.2. Taxonomy (NCBI): domain Eukaryota; kingdom Metazoa; phylum Chordata; order Ceratodontiformes; family Ceratodontidae; genus Neoceratodus; species Neoceratodus forsteri. The sequence goes on along the minus strand of CM028129.1, from coordinate 412,118,047 downwards.
AAAACCATGTTGTAATGTTTTGGATAAAGTAGCAACTGATTTGTGAGCTGAAAAAAGATGATATCATCCACATAAAGACACATTGAACAACTGTGAATAGCAAAAGGCAAAGGATTAACAAATAAACTGAACAAAATAAGGCCAAGAATAGAACACTGGGAACCCCCAGAAGAGACAGAATAGAGGAAGAAAGACACTCATCCCCCATAAGAAAATCAGATTGAGATCTCTCCTGTAGGTTACAAGAAAACCAATTAGCAACATTTAGAGCAAAAGGGTCACTTGGCACAAGCTCATCTGGTACAGTAAGTGCACATGTATCTGGACATGTGTGCAATAAAACCAACAGACTGAGGGTATTGGTGGATACCTGTATGCCCAAAGCCTTACAACCCCTGGAAGTGTGGGCATCCTCCAATACCACAATACTCCACACCCTTAAGGGTCTTATGATGCTTAGAAAATGGGTTGGGCAGATATAAAAAAATTCTAAAAGATCAAAATGACACAATATAATAAAATACTGCTTTGAAAGTGCCCCATAGTCCACCAAAAATTATTTTGACCAATCAGCCATCTATCCTTCTAAACATTCAATATAAGGTGTGTTTGTTTACCATACAATATAATAATTCAGTATTCTGCAGTATTCCTCAAGTAGAAAGCCCACCCCTCATGCACACAAGCATAGAATGATACATGGAATGTATTATTTAAAAATTATTTAGTATTCCTCTGGGCATATACTCACACAAACACACACAGACCTCATACAGAGCTAAAGCCTGAATTTAATCTGTGGCAAGGTAACAGGCAGAGTTCTTACTGTCAAGCTGGTTAGGATATGAGGGGGGATTTTCTCCAGTCATCAAAGACACACCAGAAAAGAAAACTCTGAACACAGTGCTTGATTTTATATCATTATTTATTTGTGTTGGCAGGGGATCATGACTGGAAAGAACATTCAGTTATTTATGATTAAATGTATGGGGTACCTTTAGGGTCTAGTTGAAGGTTTTTATGTAAGAATAAAGGTGACAGCTATGTTTGCAATGGAAATCAGGAATGAGTAAAGTGGCTCATGAATTTTGCATGTGATTTGTTCAAATTTCAAATCACATGGCTGGACCTTTTTCTGTACAGGCTAGTGTGTTTACACCTAAACATATGCAAATAGAATGACAACAACCAATCAAGATATACATAGATACATAGACAGTGTCGGCAGATAAGGGCCTATGGCCCACCCAGTCTGCCCATTTAAGTTTGTAAGTTCAGTTTATGTTTTCCAGGAAGTCTGTTGCCCCTTATCCATGACCTCCAGAATTCCTTTATGTATATCCCATGCATTCTTAAATCCTGTGATTGTTTCAGCCCCCACCACTTCCTCTGGCAGGGTGTTCCACTTGTCCACCACCCGTTCTGTGAAGAAATTCTTCCTCACGTTTCCTCTGAATCGTCCTCCCTCAACTTCATCCCATGCTCTCTAGTCCTGGAACATCTTTTACGCTTAAAAATAGTGCATTCCTGCACCCTGTTCCTCCCTGTAAGATACTTGTATGTCTCTATCATATCCCTTCTCTCCCTCCTCTCCTCCAGGGAGTACATGTTCAGTGCCTTCAACCTGTCCTCATAGGACTTGTGATGCAATCCATGCACCATCTTTGTTGCCCTCCTCTGAACCTTCTCTACCCTGTCTATGTCCTATGTCTATGTCTATGTATATAGTATTTCATCTGTCCAGTTTCTAACTGTAATTTCAGATTATGATGCTTTAGCCTTCCCAGCTGATAAAATAGGCAGATGTGGGACCCTATTGGACAGAAGATGCTGCATCTATTGAATAGTCCTGGGAAAATATGTGGTAATATAAAAATATATAACCTTATTTTACTAGATTAGGCTTTTATCACCAAGACATTTTGGGGTCACACTTCAATAACATGTACCTGTTTGTTTCTATAGTTATCATGGGGATTTGCTGTTAACCCCTTCTCTTCACATTTTCTGCTGCCTCTGATCTCTGACCAATTATTTTAACCATCAATTCTAACTTGAAGATGGACTTTAATCTCCTAGAAACTTGACTAAAACAAACTCTTACTGAATACCAAAAAGACAGTTGCCATTCTATTTGGCTCAGTGCCCCAAATCAAGGCCAGTCCCTTTGTACTAATTATCCACAGTCCTGACGGCTCTCCTCTGGAGGTAGAAGACTTCTTCATGTATCTCAAAGTAATCTTAGACCCTACACTTGATTTTAATCTGCATTTGTCGACTAAAAGTAAATCAGTAAACACAAAGCTGGAGCTTGTCTATAAAATCAGGAATAATCTTACTGCTGCCACTAGACTGGCTATTGCTCAGGAGGTCTTTTGGTCAAGTTTAACCTATGGACTAATGACATACCTGGATGCCAACAAAGGGGTCTTACAGAGATGGAACATGTGCTACAATAGCATCTGCAGCCTTGCCCTAACTGTACCCAGACTCACCCATCATTGCATACTCTACTTGAGTCTCAGCTGGCTTCCCCCCCTCCATCCTATCATTGGTACACTGCTGGTTGTACTACAGATAATATCATGAGAACTGGTACACCAGTAACACTGGCCAACATGTTAAGGCAAGCCACCCAGGTCTACCCCTTGAGAGCTGCTCATAGGTCTCTCCTAGACATACCAAAATATGCTACAAAAATGGGACAGTATGCTTTTGAAGTATCTGCTTCCAAACTCTGGAACTCCCTGACAATATCTGTAAGACAATCCCAGTCACACCAGGTTTTAAGAAGGAACTTCATAGCTTCCCATCGGCTCAGATAAGTGCACTTGTAACTAATCTAAAATACATATGCTTATCATGGTTTTCCTCCACAATACATTTATGCACTTATTTATGATTTTCATCTGAAATGCTTTGAACTCTGCATTGTTACATGATACTCAGGTTTTTGTCTAATTCACGGTTTATGTTTTATTGCTGCATCACCTGTCATTGCTGTTACTTTGTAACTCTCCCAGGTCGTTGCTGAAAAAAAGGCAATGATTTTGTCTAGTGCACTTACCTGGTAAACAGAAACTAAATAAATAAACCCTTTACTTGATCCAGAGCCATAGAAAAGAAAGAAGGCATCTTGCCAGCAGTCATCAGGACGCTGATGTTATCAACAGATATGGTCTAAAATTCAAGAAATTCAGAGGCAGTTCAGGAGATTAAAGGAAGTCCTTATCCCTGACCCAACTGGAAAGACTATTGCTAATGAAGTTAAACAAAGTGTAGTTAGTGTTCATCAGACTCAGAGAAATAAGGGTTCTCTTCTGTCCAGTGTAAGACTTTGAAATGCTTTACTTGAAGAGGGCTTGGAAAGGCAAGAATGCCTCTCCATCACAGGCGTGACCTTTCAACAGCTCCTAGAGGGAGACATATATAGTGCTTATGTCACATGCTTAAACATCATGTTTCCAAAGTAAATGTCTTGTAAATAATTAACAGAGTTGGGCCTATCTGAGGTGCTTATGCAAAAACAGAGGATCTGCTTCCTTTTTGGAGCAAAATAAGGAACAATGTTTATTAAAGGCTTCACTTTCAAAATGAGCTAAGAATATCACAAGTACTGAGTTCATACACAATCTGTTGAAGCACCAGTTTGCTCCTGTTAATTATTGTGACCATGGCATGCACAGTTAATTAAGTTCACATTTTCTAGTAAGATTGCAATTTTGTCCAGTTCCAAAGACAATTACCATATAATTTTCATCATAGAGAAACAAATCAAAGTACTGTTTTGGAGTAAGAATGGCCTCTGTAAACCTCTGTCAAAATTTAGAGAGGTCAAGAGTTTTCTTGTGATTACAGCTGTGTGGAATGATCTGTGTGAAATTAGAGTTAGTGTGATTTTTTTTAACGAGTAAAAAACAAACAATGTGAATTTCATAGTTTTGCTTAGTTTCATATTGCATTAATATGTTCCATTTCTGCTTTTAGAACATACTGTAAGCATGATTTACAGCATCAAAGTCTAGAATTTGGCAGTAGTACATCACAACATCCCTGCAATGAAAACTCTCTCAGAATGAAAGGGATGGGGGAGGGTGAACAGCCAGGGAAGGCAGTGTGGTGTAGTGGTTAGAGTACTAAACAACAAGCATTTGTCAGTGATGAATGTTTGCTTGCTAGTATTATCATTGGAAGTGCAGGAGTTAGACAGATTCAGAATAGGAATGGCAGAGAAGTATTGAACTCTCACCAACCCCACTTCCACCCTGCAGAGATGGACAGGCATTGGGGTGCGCCTTTGGGTCATCACCCATAACACTCAGGCCATTTCACCTCATTCTATCCTGCAGACACCGACAAGTGTTGAGGTGTGCCTTGGGGTGTTCGGCTTTACAGTCACCCCATTCCATAAAGACATATGCTGAAATGGGTGAATTATAGGAGAATGGGGTGAACTCTGAGTCCGAAGAGTCCAAGGCACCCCTCAATGCCTGTCAGTCTGTACAGGGTGGGACATTATGGTTAGAAACCCTAATGCCCTGGGCATTTGTTGATATTTGCACTACAAATTCTCAACATGGCCTATTTGTGACCCCCACCTCTTTAAAGTATTTGGGACCTCTGCTTACGAACAGTGGCACTGTGATTTTCTTAATCTGTCCTGAATGTTGATTTCCCACAGAGACAGCGCCATTCTGTGTGAGATGTGCAAAAACACAGTTTGGGCAGGATATGAAAAATGACAGCTGTACCATTCATAGGGAGATGTGAGGAGATGGCAATGCTGAAAATCTGGAGTGAAAACATTAAAAATTCTCGAACTTATGAGTGTACATGGAAACTACGCAATGCTTTCTCATAACAATGTAATGTCATGGAATTATTTCACAAAGTTTTCAGACTAGGCATTTTGTGACCTCTGCTCATGAACAGTGTCACTATGATTTGCTAATCTGTCCCAAATGTTGATATCCCACAGTGACCGTGCCATTGTCGCCAGATGCGAAAACACATTTTGGACAGGATGTGAAAAATGACAGCTGTACTGTTTATAAGGAGGTGTACAAACATACCAATGTTGAAAATCTTGAGTGCAAATATTACAAATTCTCAAAGTTACAAATGTGTATGGAAACTGCGCAACACACGTTCATAACATTCCGTCTTTCGGATGAGACGTTAAACCGAGGTCCCATCTGCCTGTTCTGGTGGTAGTTCAGGTGGATGTTAAAGATCCCATGGCACTTCTCGAAAAGAGTAGGGGAATTTCACCAGTGCCCTGGCCAAATTTCTTCCCATTCACTAAAATACCATCAACAGCTTAATCTGGTTCAAAGTTAGTTGGTTTTCATCTGTATTCCCCTTCCCCCAGGTCGTGCCTGAAAATAGGCAGAATTTGTCTAGTGCACTGACCTGGTCAACAAAAACTAAATAAAACATAGTCATTCTGTGGACTTTTGTCACCAGATTTTTAACATAGGCAATTTGGGACCTCTGCTCATGAGCGGTGTCACTGTGATTTTCTTAATCTGTCCCGAGCACTGATTTCCTATAGCGACCTCGCTATTGTGCGTCAGATGTGCAAAAACACATTTCGGCCAGGATGTAAAAAATGATAGCTGTACTGTTCATAAGGAGGTGTGAAAAAATGCCAATGTTGAAAATCTGGAGTGAAAATATTACAAATTCTTGTAGTTAAGAGTGTGCACGGAAACTGCGCAATGCATGCTCGTAACACAGTCATTTTTTGGAATTGTTTCAGCAAATTTGCAACATAGGCTTTTTGGGAGCCCACCTCATGAACCATGATACTGGCATTTCATTAATCTGTCCTGAAAGGTGGTTCTATGCAATGACTGCAAAATCACCTTTCGGGACAGAATAACCAGATGACAGAGACTGAATTCATAAGGTGGGGTCCCAAGAACCCCATGTTGAAAGTTTGGTGCCAAAATTCACAAAAATGGCCCAGATATCCGCCTAAGCTGAAAAAACCCATTTATGCCATCATATAGCTTACTGGCATTTCTTCGGTTCTCAGTCAGCTTTGAAGAATGTAGACATGTTCCTGCTCCACGAAGATCATTGTGCCAATCTCCAGAGGTAAGTATGGGGTGAGGGGTGTAGGGAGGAGGGTGCTCAGAGGGTGGGTGCAGGTTGGGGCAAGGGCAACAGACACAACAAGGGAGGTTTTCTGTTTTCACAGGTTTAAAAAAAGTTTCAAGACAGTTTTTCTACTTACAGGTACAATGGGCATGCTGGGGTGGGCTCCCAGCATGCCAGCTGGGCATTTGTTGGGGGCTGAAGCCGATGGGGATTGGACACCCCATTGGCACATACAATGAGATTGGGGGGTGCATGAGCTGAGGGGGACTGGGCACTCCCCTTGACATACAATGAATGGGGGGATATTATGCCGACAGGAATTGGGCTCCCCTGTAGGAAAATGAACTGGGGAGGAGGCATGCCGACAGGAGGATTGGGCACTCCCATCAGCTATCATGGGGACTGTGAGAGGCAGACAGTGACAGCCGCCACCATGTTTATTGAAATGTGATGCCAGACAAGGCAAGCTGCTGAGTTGCTGCTGCAGTCCACGTACTGCCCAAGCATCAGACTGTTCAGGAAAAACAGCTGATTCTCAATGACGAGGCACTCCCTGATTGCAGTGGCGAATTTCTTTCAGGTTGGTGGCACAGTTCAAAACTGCTGTCAATGACAGCATGCTCCTCCATTGGCACCACAGAGACCAGCCCCAAAAAGCACTGTAGGCATTGGCCACAACACTGCCACAGCCGCATTTCCACAACCTGCTACTCCAGCAAGCTGTCACAAAATGTTTCTTGCACATGAGTGCAAGCAAACATAATAAAAAAAGGATCTCCCCTGGTTAAGTCCCAGCACAGCCTTGGACACACCCTGTAATACTAAACATGTTTCCATGTTCTTCAGTCTTTCTTGTGCTAAAATTGGATGAAAGCAGTACTCTGTAGAAAACAATATGAATGGTAAATCAAATCCTCAATTATTATAGGTTCTGAAGTGTTCAACTTCTAAAAAGCCAGGAAATGATCTAAGAGCTATGGAGATTATCCCATAGGACATGAAGGAATAAGCTTATAATACATGCTTTGTATCTTTTTCTAGTATTTGTAAAAAGTTGTTCTCAACATTAAAACATTGAGAACAACTTTAAATGTTAATCAGTACCAGAAATCAGGAGCCACACACCCTAGCAGTTTATAAAAGTAAAAGCAAAAAACAGACATGTTTATTTATTTATTTGAAAATTGTAGCCTGGAAAGGCACACTGAGCTGAGGCTCGTTTCCAGATGCAACCCAGAGAAAGGATTACAAGAGTGGACAGTGTAACTGTATAGTACTTTACATGAAGCAAATAAAGTGCAAACATTTAGCAGCCAAAACACAACTGGTACAGACATGGAGTGGGATAAAGTGCAAAATAAGTTGTACAAGCACAGGTGTAAGTTGAAAATTATGATTGGCGTCAAGTAATGTACTGTTAGTCTAAACAGGTGCAGAAGAGTGAAAAAAGGAGTTGTAGCTGGTGCCTGAGGGGAACCTACTGAGGTGTAGTGTCAAATGGAATGCGTGGGCTGGTCCAAGAGCAAAGGCCATCAATAGGAGAAGGCAGATTGTCCAGTAGAGGAATGGGGGTGAGGAGTGGAGAAGGTTCACTGATCTCTTAGAGGAAGGGATATGGAGCAGAAGGGATTGGAGAGAAGAGAGAGGCTAGATAGGATGGCAGGGAGCCAAAACAGTACTTGGATAAAAAGAGAGTTTTGTGTATCTGCTTATGTGAGGGTGGGGGGGGGGCAAGGAAAAAGAGAAGTAAAGGAAACAGTGGTGTGTGCATGGAGGATAGTTAATCATAATGTGACAAAAGCCATTGCAGAGGGTGTCCACTCTGTCTAGGGAAAATGAGGGGGTAGTATCATAGATTACGTCAGCATTATCAAAGACCAGGGGCACCATTTTGATTAGAAGCTCATGGCAGACCAGCAGGGATAGACAGTCTTTGTTATGGTACAAGGCATCAAGCTTAGAGCAAAGTTTTGGATGGACAGAATTGATGTGGGAAGAGAAGTCAAGCTTATTGTCAAGCCACACACCAAGGTACTTAAAGGAAGGTACCACCTCAAGAGGGGAGCCATCCAGTGTAGTCAAGACTGGAGGTCTTGATAGCCTAGTATTTTATTTAGATGAAATGTCATTAGAGAGCCAAGAACTTGAAACTCTCCTCTAATTCAGGAAAAAAGAAAAAACTTTGTTCAGGCTGTATTATCAAAAAAATGAATAAAAAATAAAAATGAAAAACTTGAGTGTGGTTCTCACACCTCCTAGGTACAGTGACATCATAGATTACTTGAGCTTCACTCTCATGCTTCATGACTTCTCTATACCTACTTGGTGTTAGAACCAGCTTGTTCTTCACACTCGAGTTAGTTATTCTCTGTTACATAGAAACATAGAAAGTGATGGCAGAAGGAGACCATATGATCCCTCTAGTTTGCCTATAGGGCTACCCCTCCTTAACTGCTAGTCAGTGTGGTGGTGGTGCCTTTGTACATGTCCCAAGTGTTCTTGAAACCTACCACTGTTTTGCCCCACTACTTGAGGAAGGCTGTTCCATGCATCGTCCACCCTCTCGGTAAAGAAAAACTTGGGTGTTTTACCTCTGAATTTGCCCCCTCCAGCTTCATGTTGCACCCCCTAGGTCTTGTGTGCTTTCTGACTTGGAACAATTCCTGAACCTGCACCTTGTTTATTCCATTTAGGAACTTGTAGGTCTCAATCATGTCTCCCCTCTCCCTCCACTGTTCCAGGGAGTACATGTTCAGGTTTTGCAGACGCTCTTCATAGTTTTTGTTCTGTAAGCCCTGTATCATTTTTGTAGCTCTCCTTTGCACTGTCTCAAGTCTGTTTTTATCCTTTTTTAGGTATGGTCTCCAGAACTGTACACTGTACTCCAGGTGTGGCCTCACCAGAGGTCTATAGAGTGGCAGGATGACATCCTTTTTCTGCTGGTGATCCCCTGCCTATGCAGCCCAATATGACATTCACCCATAGTGCCGCTTTTTCGTGCTGTTTGGACATCTTTAGGTCATCCATTACAATTATTCCCAGATCCCTTTCCTGTTTGGAAGATTCTGTTGTACTCCTTCCAGGTAGTAGTCCTCTCCTGGATTAGCCCTTCTTACATGTATGACTTGGCATTTTTTTGCATTAAACTTTAGTTGCCATGTTTCTGACTATTTTTCCAGAGCCTTAAGGTCAGCTTTCATCTTTTCTACCCTACCTGGAGTGGAGTGTCTACCTTATTGCTTATTTTTGTGTCATCTGTGAATAAGCTCACTTTCCCCTCTAGTCCCTCAGTTATGTCACTAATAAAAATATTGAATAGGATCGGACTGAGTACTGTTCCATGTGGCACTCCACTATCTACTCCTCTTTCTTCTGAAAGTGAGCCATTTACAAGTACCCTCTGAGTCATTCCAGTGAGCCAGTTCCTCACCCATTTCAGTACTTGCTGTCCTACTCCCATTCTGTCCAGTTGGTTGAGCAGCCTTCTGTGTGGGACTGAGTCAAAGGATTTGCTGAATTCCAGGTATACTATGTCTACTGCTCCTCCCTGGTCTGTTATTTTAGTCACCCAGTTAAAGAAGTCTATCAGATTGGTTTGGCATAACCCTCCTTTTGCAAAGTCATGCTGTTTTGTGTTTTGTGTCTAATTTGTTTTCTTCTTGAAAGGATATAATCCTCTCCTTGAGAGATCACTTGGAAATGTTGCCAACAATGCTGCCTAGCAATAAGTGGTAAAGCAAAGCATAGCCATGAGTGCTATGTCAGCTGTGCTGGCAACATGCCAGAGTGAAGAAGTATCCTTAGGTTATCTCGCTATTCAGTATCCTACGCACATACTGTATAGTGAAATTTTGAGCATGACTAGTTCACACTGATCTGTAACAATGGGGCCTTTCTCTCCTCCTTTTGCCTGTGTGCACATTCTTCCTGTCTAAGCATATGGAACCACATTAATGTTTTGAATTATAAGGACCTCCAAGAACTTAGAAACAAGGTTCAAAAAAAGGTTCTTTTTCAAAAATGGGCACAGGTTCTGGAAGATTTTGAATGCATAAAAAACAGTTCTTCTATCCATGCTGAAAATGCAGTGTTGCATCTTTGCTGCCTGAGCTATACTAAGTAAATTGTAACAGAAAATAAAAATAAAAACACATGAACGGTGAATTAGGGAGTGCTCATCCTGATTATTACAACAGGATCAACAAACTCAAAATGAGTTTACATGTTCCTACCAGGTATTAACTTTCTGATAGAGTTCAGAATCAGATTAAGGGAGAGAAGGGTGATTTTCATGTTGCCTTATTTACTTCTGACAGAAGGAGCCCCTATTTATCTGACCCTATTAGATACATAGCTATATAAATGCTGTTAGCAGATAAGGACCACTAGGCCCATCCAGTCTGCCCATTTAAGCTGCCTAATGAAGTGTCCAGTGACCCAATCTGGTCATTGGCTTTAGCCTTTTCTTCCTGTCTCTATTATTCCTTTGTTTCTGTCTCATGCATGTTTGAAGCCCACCACTGTATGGGCTGCTATCACCTCCTGGGGCAGGCTATGCCATGCATTCACCACCCTATCTGTGAAAATAATTTCTTGAAATTTCCCCTTATGTAGCCACTGTCAGTCTCATTTGTGTCCTCCTGTCCTGGCTCTACTATTAATCTGGAATATGTTCTCCTTTCCACCTTGTTAATGCACTTGAGGTACTTGAATGTTTCTGTCATATCACCTCTCTTCCTCCTTTGATCCAGTGTGTACAAATTGAGGTCGCTCACTATCTCCTCATAAGACATGTGATATAATCCCTTCACTATTTTGGTCACCCTCCTCTGCACCGTCTCTATTTTGTCAATGTCCCTTTGAAGGTGTGGTCTACAGAATGGTATACAGTATTCAAGGTGAGGTCTCACCAGGGTCTTGTACAGTGCACCTACTACCTCTCTCCTTCAGCTTGTGATTCCCCTTCCATTATACACAAACATCCCACTGCCCTTTCCCACAGCCTTTGACATCTGCCTAGCAGCCTTCAAGTCATCTGTGATTATGACCCCCAAGTCCCTCTCCTCCTAAGTTACTACCAGAAGCTACCCCCCAACCTTTAGCTCACCCCAGGGTTCCTGCTCCCTACATACATGATTTTGCACTTCTTTGCATTAAACCTTAGCTGCCATGCCCCTGACCATCTCTTCAGCAGTTCCAGGTCTTTTCTCATCCTTTCCACCCAATCTGGAGTATTCACCCTGTTGCAGATCTTTTGATCATTCACAAACAGGCAAACCTTTCCCTCAAGCCCATCTGCAATGTCACTGATGAAGACATTGAAGAGGACTGGCACCAGAACTGACCACTGAGGAACCCCACTGCTCACTTCCCTTTCATCTGATTGTGTTCCATTCACCACTACCCTCTGTTTTCTGTCCCATAACCAGTTTCCAATTCAGTTAATTAGTTAATGACTATCACTAGGGTGTCTGAATGGGAAAGCCCATGTCAGATATTATACACCCTACTACTCCCCTTCCAGTTCTGTCTGCTTCGAGTGGAGTAGGCAGTGCTGACCATTTTAGCAGCATGATGTCACTGTGTAAAATATGTTGCATAACCATGACATCACATGCAATTACCACAGTTAAAAATAAAAACCAAATTGGATACAAATCCAAAACAGATTAAAATTGGACATTTCCTTCAGACATTTTGAAAGAGCAGAGTTTCTCAGTTCTTCATTTGTGATCGAACTATTACAAACTCAAGAACAAATTAGAGCCCCCGATTTTCTAAGGTCCTTGTTTTACAAACAAAAATGTTGTTATAATTTGTGAGATTTTTTTATTGCAGTTTCATCACCTGCTGCCATAATTTAACTCCAATGGTTCAAAACTTTTGCAACTCAGGAAATGGTAAGGTAAGAATCATATTAAAAAAAAATGTTTTAGGGGAAATAAAAAGAATTTTGGACTACTAGAGTAATCAACTGAGGAGGTTCAAAGATTTTTAAAAACTTTTTCTTTATAAAGAATTATACAGTAAATAGGGAATACAATAATGTTACGTCTAGTTCAGCCATGTCTTCATCTAAATTGTCTCAGTACTGCATAATTACAGTGTGGACTAAACCGCACATGAAGAACCACACGGTCTGTAGTACATAGTGTTTCAGACTGACAGGGATATATGAGCAATACGCAAGTATTGCTACCCCTGTTGCTCCACACAGGAAGGGGAAGTACATGGGGGTATGGGGTTGAAGTCCCCACACAAAAATAATAAACCGTTTGGACATGTAGCGTTTCTGTTGTAGTTGACATTATGTGCTGCTGCTGTGTTGCATGCTATGTTTGGTGCGCAGTTTGCCATGCAGAATATAAGACGATGTCAAAACTGCATACCAAACACAGCATGCGACAGCAGTGGCAATATATGCCAACTGCAACAGAAACACCACACACCCAAATGGTCTTATTATTTTTGTGGGGGGCTTTGACACCAGCACCCCCCAATGTGGGGGGTTCACCCCCCACACCCCCAGACTATTTATAATCAACTCCAAGGGACTGTGGACACAGGGACAAAACAAAAATTTGCCATGGCACTTAGCTGTTGGCACAAAGATGGGAATCACAAAAACATTCACACAAAGGGATTCAATCCTGGTCCTGTCCTCCTGCCCACTGTATGGTGGGATGCTCTAGGCACTCCACCAGGAGTGGCTCCACTGAGCACCAATCAGCAGTCACTGCATGCACTTCCCTTCCTCTGCAGAGCAACAGGGATAGCAATACTTGCATATTGCTCATATACCCTGTCACTCTGAAGCACTATGTTCTACAGACCGCAGATTCTTCATGTGCGGTTTAGTCCATGCTGTAATCATCCAGTACTGAGACAATTTACATGAAGACATGGCAGGCAACTGAGGTAAACATGGACAAATGTTTGCTTTCCAAGGGAATCTAATGGTGCCTGAGTAATATAATGGGCAAGGAAATCCATATAAATCAATACACATATGTATAACATATTTCTTTATTCCTAACTATAAAGTAAGGGGGGCTGACTTTCTGGACTTAGTTCCTTCTGAACGTGAATGACTATGTTACAGTTTTACTTAATGGCAGACTAGTATGAAGGCATAAAATTAAAAATTCTCTTCAAGAAAACTTTGCATGGTTTAACTTTTTGAAGGGTTTCTATATGCTGATAGGAGCTTTTATATCTTATCAATCAAATCATTCCACCAAGCTAGTGGTATGTTTTTTATGCTGTCTGGGTTATTTTCCACTCATACAGTGCGTAGAAGGTAATGTGTTCCCAGAGCAATGTAAATGTAATTGTATTATTGTTTACCCCATCCCTCATTAATCCCATATGTCAAACACTAATCTGAATGTTTTGTTCATTGGTGGTGAGAGCACTGGTCTCCAACTTGTTGTTTACCTATTTTAAAACCATGTTGAAAGTAAAACAGTTTTTCTTGTAGAATAAGTGCTAAAGGAACATGCCTTTATGACAGTTTGCTCTAGAGAGGTTAAGTGCTAACAAGTACAGACTGGAGATTCCATTAGGATGTAGATTGCTTAGACCACACTGGAGAGCATTAACACTGTACTTTTGTAACAGTATAGTCCCATTCAGATGCAGTTTTGTGAGTCACTTGTTAAGGCCCCAGTGTGACAAAGAGGGTCCTTTATGTTTTTAATTGAAGTGATCAACCTCCATTCTTATTCAGGGCAAGTCTATTTTTTTATTGTGAAGTCATATTAAATACAGTTAACAAGAAATGTTCATGCAAAGATGCTTCCCTTTAATCTGATTACACTTGTTTCTTGCTTGCTCCAGCATGCATAGTTTCAAATGGTGAAAATCATTAAACAGATGTTGTCAGGTTAAAAAGGCAATGGTATAGAGTTCATTAACTAACTCTCAGTGTTGATGCTGCATGAGCATTTTGCACAAGTGAGCTCAAGTTCATTTGTAGTGATCTTCTGCCATCCAAATTAATTACAGTCAAGGACACCCACATCAAATGAATCTCCCCTGCCCTTTTACTACAGCCTGCTACCACCAGCGTGACATTGCCTGGTCCCAGTGTAAAGCAACACCTCAAGCTCAAGGCTGAGAAGCTTACTGTATAATGCATGGGAAAGACATAAGGCAATTTTTGTAGGGGGTAGGAAGAAATAGGCTGTTGGTTAAATAGAATCTGCAGCTTATACTCTAGGTAGGGAAATGGGTAGACTAGGTGGGTCAAGCTGTCCTTGTCTGCCATCAAAGTCTATGTTTCTATGTTTACTTGGGAAAACAGCTGTCATACTTACATGAAAGCAGAGGCAGAATACCATGTCAGTCACTAAGAGACCTTCTATAACTCTCCAAAGGGGTTTAACAAGTATCAGTGCTATAGTGGGCATGTGAGTACTTTTTGAATACTTGTTGAGTATTCAGACTTGGCACCATAAATATTTAGCTTTACATTGGGGGATTCTATGATCAGAGGTATCAAATGGGATAGGGAGGGAGAAGCCTGGCCAGTTAGAACAAAATGCTTCCCTGGACTAATGGTGCACAGGGCCAAGCACGAGGTGTATCAGCTGGCAAAGGATTGTGGGGGTTCGCTGGACATACTGGTCCATGTGGGTACAAATGACATTGAGGGAAATAGCGAGCTGGAGATACAGGCAAGATTCAGGAGCTTGCCAGGGTCTGTCATGACATAGGATGCACAGTTTCCTTCTCAGAAATCCTGCCAGTACCAAGGGCTAGTGGGAACACAAAAGGAAGATTAGGGAGATAAACCAGTGGCTCAGGAGTGGTGTGAAGCCAGAGGGTATGGGTTGATGGGGGATTGGGGGAGACATGGGAGGATAAGGACCTGTATGCTAGTGATAGGTTCCATCTCAATTTGGAGGAGAGGAATCCTTAAGTTGAAAATAGTGGGGTTCATCAGTGAAAAGTGGGGTTTAAACTTGTGAAGGGGGAGGGATGGGAGAAAAGGCTATCAAGGGGGTGCCGATAAAGGAGGGACTCTGTCTCCACCCCCCTGGGGAGCTGTAGGAATGCAGGAAAAGGCTGACTGGTAAAGTGCAGACCAGGGGAAAACAGAATCCCCATGGGAACATGAGCAGGGGAAATGGAAGTATAGGGAAAGGGTGGAAGGTAGTCCTGCTAAATGCCAGGAGCTTGGGCAATAAAATGCCTGAGTTCCAGGCGATGCTAACTGAGGGAGCGGTGGATGTGGCAGCGGTCACTGAGACCTGGGCCACCGCAGGGCATGACTGAGACCTGAACCTGGAGGGTTACACTATGTTCAGGAAGGACAGGGGGGAGGGAAGGGGAGGAGGGGTAGCAATGATAGTCAAAAACTACATTGGCATAGGGGGAGTAGGGGAGACAGAGGGAACCATGGAGGCGATTTGGGTCACCTTGATAACAAGGGGGAGCAAGAGAGTAAAAATAGGAGTGGTGTATAGACCCCCTGCACTGGTGGAGGAGCTGGAGAAGAGTCTGGTGGCAGATGTTGGGAGACACTGCAGAGTGGGCAGGGGAAGGGTGGCAGTGTTGGGGGACTTAAACATGCCAGGAACAGATTGGGAGACTATGACATCCTTGGTGGCCAGGGAACAGAGGTTGCTGGATGTCTTTCAAGTCACGTTCCTAACTCAGCAGGTGGGGGAACTGACCAAGGAGGTGCGGGTACCAGATGTGGTCCTGGCAGACAGTGACCAGATTGGGGGCCTGGAGGTAAGTGACCCATTGGCGGGGAGTGACCATGCCACGGTCTGGTTCTGCCTGGACCTAGGAGGGGTAGAAGGCTGCACAAAGACTGAGGTAACTGACTTGAGGGGGGCAGATTTTAAGGAAATGGGAAGGATCCTTAAGGAGCATTTGGATGGGATTGGGTCAGACATGGATGCTGATAGTAGGTGGGAAATCATCAGGAGAGGGGTGCAGGATGCTACCAGCACCTGTGTAAGAGTAAGACGAAAATGCGGTAGGGCCCAAAACCCTGCTGGTGGATCAGGGAGGTCCAGGAGGTGGTGCGGGGAAAGAAGGCAGCCTATAGGCAATTCAAGTGTTCAAAGAGTGAAAGGGATAGAGGGAAGTATGAGCTGATGGCTAGAAGGGCCACTAGGTGAGTATGGTTAAGGCAAGGAAGCAGCAGAACCTGGCCAGGGAAATTAGGAGAGGGAACAAGGGGTTCTTTAGATACACTGGGGAAAAACGAAGGGTGAAGGGGCAGATTAGCAGGATTAAAACAGGGGAGAGATGGGCACAAGACCTGGGGGAGCAGGCTGAGGTACTAAATGAGTACTTCACCTCAGTTTTCACCAAGGAAAATGGGGGTGCTGCATCATACATGGGAGGAGACAGTGATACTGAGGAGGGGACCCTTACCAATCGGCGGGTCTGGGGAGAGGGGGAGGCATCACTGGCAGGAGGGGGAAGGCTAAGCAGGAAGAAGAGGTAGCGGAAGTGGAAATCACAGCAGAGAGAGTGAGGGAAGCCCTCAGGTCCCTTAAGACTGAGAAAGCACTGGGGCTGGATAAATTACATCCCAGAGTGCTGAAGGAACTTGCGGATGTCCTGGCGAAACCCCTGGTGGAGCTTTTCACCATCTCTCTGAGGACAGGGTGGGTGCCCCAGGACTGGAAGGTGGCGCATATAGTGCCTATCCACAAGGGGGGAACAAGGGAGGTGGCAGGGAACTACAGGCCTCAGCCTGACATCGGTGGTGGGCAAGGTGATGGAGGGCATTGTCAAGGAGAGGCTGGGGTGGCCTGGAAAAGTCAGAGTGCCTGGATGAAAGACAGCATGGATTCATCTCAGGGAAATCATGTCAGACAAACCTTGTAGAGTTCTATGACTGGGTGACCAGTGCCTTGGACCTGGGTAGACCAGTGGACATCCTCTTTCTAGATTTCAGCAAGGCATTTGACTCTGTTCCTCACGTGGGCCTGTTGGATAGGCTGGGAGAAATGGGGGTGGGGAACCAGATGATCAGATGGGTAGGCAATTGGCTCTAGGACCGGATCCAGAGGGTCATAGTTAGCGGGATAGTCTCATCCCCAAGGAGGGTCTTTAGTGGGGTCCCACAGGGATCAGTCCTTGGGCCCCTCCTGTTCAACGCCTACGTCTCTGACATAAGGACAGGTATCAGGAGTGAGATGAGTCTCTTTGCGGATGACTCAAAACTGGGGGTGGTGGTGGATGGGGAGGAGGGTGGCCCTACAGGGGGACCTGGAGGCTCTGGAAAGATGGTCTAGAAAGTGAAAGCTGAGGTTCAATGCAGGGAAATGCAAGGTACTGCACCTGGGGGCCAGAAACCTGGGCCAAGTGTACACCCTGAGAGGGAAATGCTACAAGTCTCGATGGCTGAGATGGACCTGGGGGTGGTGGTGGATGTCAAGATGAACAACTCTGAGACTTGTAGGAGGGCAGCAGCCAAGGCCAACAGGATGCTGAGATGCATCACTAGGGGGATCACCTCCAGAAGGAGGGAAGTGATACTCCCTCTGTATAACTGCTTGGTGAGGCCGCACCTCGAGTACTGCATTCAGTTTTGGAGGCCACATTCAAAGAGGGATATTAAACTCCTGAAGAGGGTCCAGAGGAGGGCAACCAAAATGATTTGGGGCTTGGGGGACAGGACCTATGAGGAGAGGCTTGAAGAGCTAAATATGTATACCTTGGAAGAGAGAAGTGACCGGGGAGACATGATAGAGGTCTTCAGGTACATGAAGGGGGTAAATAGAGGAGGAACAGTCAGGGTGCTTCAAAGGAAGGAGGAGGGGGCCACTAGAGGGCATAGGTGAAAGCTGGAGGGGGGAAGATTCAGGGGAGAAAGGGAGGTGCTACTTCACTGAGAGGGTGGTGAGCCATGGAATGAGCTGCCTAGGGGGCTGGTGGAGGCACAGACAGTGGAGGGGTTCAAGAGGGGGTGGGACAGGTACAGGGGAAGGGTTCTGGAAGCAAAATCCAATGCAGCGAGAATATCCGGAACTGGGAAGGCAGAAGCCAGAGAAGGTGAAGGGGCAGCAAGCTCAGCTCCCAGGGTGGGGCTGACCAGCAGCAGCGAACACGAAGACCATTAGGCCTATTCTGCTGGCATTTTAGTATGTTAGTATGATTCAATACTCAGCTCAAAAATGAAGAAAAAATCAAGCAAAAAAACCCTCTCAACACCCCCATGTGGTCATGGTTAGTTCCATGACTCCCCCTTCACCATCCTTCTGTACACTGATCCTAAATCAAGTGTTGGGTGCTGGCAAACAACCAGGAGTGAGTACCACTTTGAAATAATTCCTCTTCCTAGTCTAAACCCCCCCAGCCCAAAGGAGCCATTTATAACAAGGAACCCCTTACTCATGAACCTAATCTGTGATTTGGTAAACTAATAGTTTTATTTATTTTATTTTTATTTTTGGCAACCGGGTAAGGCCCACAAGGCACAAGTGCCTGTTTTCAGAGGTGACCTGGGTGCACAGGGCAGTTAAATGACTTGCTCAGAGTTACACTGTATGCAAGTGGAGGTTGTGAGAATCAAACTCAGGTCTGGTTTGCTGGATGTATCAGGCTTGTTCACACCTCATTCCTTTAACATCTAGGCTATACTGCCAGCCAAAGTTAAATATAGACTAGCTAATAGGCACCACTATCTAACTTGCAGTGCACTGTCCATATGCTTGGACAGTCAACAGACAGCTGCAGTACAGCCAGAAAAAAAGGAAGAGTGTCCCTACATCGTGGATGATGTTAAGCAGACTATCTGGATAATCTGCCTGGCATCATCAATGACATGGGGCCACTTCCTCCCCTTCCTTCAGCGTGCACTTCACCTGCTAGATTACAGTTTGGCTAATAATCTGAACAACATGCTGCTGATTATTGTGTGATGGTTCTCAGTTTACAAATGGGCTCCTCCTCATTAGCTCTAAACTAACATCATGTCCTTCAGCTGAAAAACACATGACCAATAATATATTAAGATAATGCACACTAGAACTCCTCTTGAAAATGTTTGGCTATTCAAATACTGGGCTCTTGCTGGACATGCAACTCTTATTTAATTAGCATATTTCTAAAATGGTAAGGGCTCTAATCAAAACTGGGCCTGCTTTACCACAACAGAAACTGTATAAATCTGGTGAATACTCCTTTGGTAGACTAATTTTCTCCCAATAGAATATAGAGGAGAACAGAAGAGTCAACCACATAGCGCGCAATAAACTAGTTGCTTTCAACAATCTATGCATTGCACTAGGCTGCAGCAGGCTCAGATTGCATAATCTATATGCAACTAGGCATACAGTACTCTCACAGACAGAGGATGGGATAATAACTGGGCTTCCTTGTTTACAATTTAATACAAGGATTATTCACAAACAACAGTACCTCAACAAACAACTGTCCAGGACCACAGTTGTCTACCAGTTTAGCTCCCAAATTACTGACCTGCTGCTAGTGCCATTACCTTAGATAGCATAGGGACAAGGGGCAAGATTTACAAAAGACTCTTCCCAAGATGCATCTGCAGTTATTTTCAAAGTAGAAATGTGCCCAAACCTGTTAGACCATCTCTTAGTCAATGTCCAAAGTTTGCATCTAAAACATGCAGTTTTTATTTATTTATTGAAAACTTCAGAGATTACGCGTGAGCAAAGTACTCATTTACAAAAGTTAGACATCAAAATTCATAGTCACAAAACATTACATGTACAATAAGCAGTTCCAGAATAAATGCAGTCAAGTCAAGATTAAAGCACTTAAGACAGAAAAATGACATACAGTTTTGAAAAAAAAATATTCAGATGGTTCATTGTATAAAAAGTAGTGCTGTGCGGAATGAGGAATTCTGCCGGTGAAATTAACATGGAATGACGTTTCCACCAGCTGAATTCATGCTGGAATTTCACTGGTTCTTTTGTGCAATTCCACCTGCTGTGATCTGTGAAATAATATTTCATGGAACAGTATTTTTTTCTGGTGGAAAATAAGTCCACAAGCATTTCCGTGGAAAATATTGAGATCCATTGAACAATGTTTTTTTTCCACAGAAAATTAATCCTCAACCATTTTCTGCTGCGAAATTCCAACATTCCATCCCAGCAAAATTTGGTGGAATTTCAAATATTCCATGAAATTTCATTCTGCTGGAATTTGAAAATTCCCCACAGCACTAATAAAAAGTTGCAGACTATACAGAGAGAAGCCATAGAAGCCATCTAAAACAGTTTAACAGTTACATTGGACTGCAAGAGCAGACCACAAAGCTCTCTTGAACTGATTTATCTTGAAGAGATTCAACAGTGTATCAGGCAGTTTGTTTAACCTATTTAGTGGCCCTGACAGCAAATGATCACCTGCCCAGCTGAGAACACCAGAATGGTGGCTTAAGGGCATTTCTGGCCATGTTTATGGTGTTGTATTGGTTGGAAATGGTGCAGAAACATTTTTTTTAAAGCAGAGGGTACTATGCCCAAGAATTTTAGGTTACCAAACTGGTCTGACACTCTGTTCTACAGGATAAAGGTAGCCAGTTTGTGAATGTACAAAAGGTATGACTATGAATGCAGTTCAATCAAGTACAAAGCTGCACATCTTATTACAGAACAGGTTTACTCTTTTTAGCAGAGTGTCACAGGCAGCTGTGTACACAGGGAGGTCATACTTTATAAGTGCCAGAATGGAGCTGGTTACAATAAGGCATCAAACATACCCAGTGAGAGTGTTGCAGTTATGGTACAGGGCACACAGTCTTCTGTTAACTATGGCCACTAGGTTGTGAACATGGAGGAGCAAAGATAAGGTGTCATCCAGAGGTACACCAAGGTATTTGAAGGCCTTCACCTGTTCAAGGTTTTGTCTCTGGCCATCACAGATGACAAAGGGTGGAACTTCCTCTTCTGTGGGATGCTAGAAAAAGCATGGCCTTTGTTCTTTTGTAATTGGGGACCAGTTTGTTGTTGGAGAACCAGCTTCTAGTGACCTGAAGTTACTTTGGAAAGCAGAGGTGAGACTGTCAATGTCTGTTTTTTTGGAACAGATGACAGCATCATCAGCATAGAGGAGTACATTGTCTGTTGGACAGGCAGCGGCCAGTTGATTTGTGATGAGGTCAAATAGGAATAGAGATGTGCAAAGGGGGGAAAATTCACTCAGCAAAAATTGTTGAGTTTTTCCCAGTTCGCAGGGTGTGCAAAGCCTACCTTCCCCACCAGAAAAACTCTGAAAAATGCAGGTTTCCCTGGTGTCTAGTGGTCCCCTCCTCATGGATCGCTTGCCAAAATGAAAAAATACCACCCTCCAATCACCAGGCCATCCCCAGTGTTCTCCCTGCAGTGTTGTGTGCCTTCCCTGAGGATTGCCTGCTCATTGTAAAATTAAAAAAAAAAAATAAAGGTCCACTCCCCCCCCCATTGTGGAGCAGTTGTTTGAAATAATTTCCCTGGTGTCCAGTGGACCCCCACTCTTGCACCTCTGCATCTACTGCCCACCATCCCACTCCCCCCCACCAGGTCCCCGAGTGTGCAACCAGCACAGCCCTCTCCATTCTCCTCCATGGCCGGTTGCCTGACTGAGCTCTATGAATGAGTGTGTCATGTAAAAGCACATGCTCATTATGAAGGCTGTGGAACTGATGACTCGGACACCAGTATGTAGATGTAAACAAAGAGGACTTCTCCATCCAATATTTATTAAATGAAACCAAAAGAAAAGAAGCTGAATGTAAATTAAGCAACAAAATAAATATTCCAAAGGCATAGTCAAAAAGCAAAACAAAAGAATATCTCTAGAAAGGCTAGAGAGCTGTTGGACCTTGGGCTGACCAGCACACACCGGCCTCTATCTTTAGCAGCAGCACCTTATATCTTGAGGCTAAATCAGGTGACCTGCTAGCTCTTCCTAGATTTTACTTTACACATCTCATTCACTAAATAACCACTAAAATTTATAGTCTAGCATCCTAACCATATTCTCATAACATGACCATGACATTGTAAAAGGTGAATGTGAAAATTATTTCATTATAAAGCTCAGTTTTCCAGATCCTGCTCACGGGGACTCCTCCCACACTGTTTTCCACCATAAATGACAGAATGCAAGGGCTGGCCAGCTCTTTCAAAGGCAGAACAGCAGTGCATGAGGGGGCTCCTAAATATGCAAGAAAGGAAATGAGGCAGACACAAAGCCTGCACTGAGGTTTAGCATCCTGAATGCTCCAACAGTAAGCATCCTAAAATAACAACATTTAGGCTACAAACAAATCATTTCGTGACCCATTTTTATTACAGCCTGATTCATATATGCAATACGTTTCTCAATAACAGAAGATACCTACTGCCACTTGCATTTGTGAGTGGGCGTCCTTCTAACTCTTCGCGGCTGTCTTTGAATTTGAAGTGGCTACCGGATAGATGCCAGCATTTTCCTGGGGTTTCTCTGCACTGTCTCATACCTTCCTTGGTACAGGCTGAGTACAAAAAGAAAAACAAAATTCATATTGCAAAATATTCTTTAGCGGCGTAACAGCAATAGCCACAAGTTCAAACCTTTAACGTTGCATCTGACGAGAGTGCTGGTATCACAACCCAAACATATTACATCAGGTACCAGCTACTATTAGCAGTGTCAGTGGTTCAACAGATAGCACACTCACCTATGAGGCTAGGAGATCAGAAGACTGTGGGTTCTAGCCCCACACTAGGCACTTGGGTTAATATCCCAATACTGACACTGCAGTGCAGCACGGGTGGGGGGTGCTGTACTCCTGAGGTGCCGTCTTTTGGATGAGACATTAAACCGAGGTCCCATCTGCCTGTTCTAGTGGTGGTTCAGGTGGATGTTAAAGATCCCATGGCACTTCTTGAAAAGAGTAGGGGATTTTGTTTTATTAAATCATAACAAAATATATGGATCAGTATTATGTCATACAAAATCAGTAAAAGAAAAATCAAACACAAATAAGTATTAATTCATACAAGAATCCCAAAATATAAGGAAAACATTATTAACAAAATAAACAACTTAAATCACCCCTCTCCCATCCCACTATAAGAGTAGTTTTTTCCTACAAAAATTTGACCAATATACCATTCAGTATTGCTTCATACTAAAAACAAAGAAAAACATCAAATTCAAAATAGCATACATGAGTATGTTAAACATACTGTAACCTCTTTTTTTTTCAAATGTATTCAGGATAAGACCACCAAAAAGTTCCTTTATCTCTACCAAAAAGTTTAAATTATGCCTCCTTCCATTTCTTCAAATCCATGCAAATCATAAAAAAACAATTATTGGCTTGATATGTGTTGCTGTTGTAAGGCTAAATGGCAACAACAAATCCATATCCAATAGACAAAATAAGCACAGATCACTCTCAAGGTACTGTCATGTAATTTTGTCCTCACTCCCAGAATTACACCAAAAAACAGTAGTGATGGAACAGGAGGTAATACAATTTCATCTTTCCATCTATTCTTTACAATGTCCCAACACTGAATAAAATAAGGACATATATAATAAAAATTTTCTATAGTCTCACTTTTGGAAATATATCCTTCCCTATGACATTATTGTTCCATGAGGGGTGTATGCTTTTGATTACTTTTTACATTGATTTTAGAAAGTCAAATCGTGTCCCACATATGTTCCGGTATCCGTTTATCACAAATATACTGAGAAATAAAATTCTGATCAATTTTTGAAAACCCCGAAAAAAGGGTGTTCTGAAAATTACATTATTAAATTCTCTTCATAAAACTGTCTTCTAGGCAATTTAAGAACTGTTGTATAATCTATTCCCCATCTAATTATATTAAAAACCCTTCCCAACACTTCACCAACCTCGGCTTTCATTTATTTTTATGCAAGAAACAGTTCCCTTTCCATTCTGTCATTATTCCTTAAACAGTCAACAAAACCTTTTGTCCCCATCCTGAAACCAACTCCTGCATAAGGGGGAGCAGATTCGAGTAAAGGAAAATTGTAAAAAAAAATGCTATAGGATTCAGCATATTGACATCCCTGCTTTTATGTCTAAATAGAGAATATTTTGTTTAATAGGGTTTAATCTGCTTCCCCCCAAACAAGAGAAGAAACAATGCATCAAGAATATCTCCAGATGTTTTGGAATTAAAAACACAACACTAATATACAGGAATATTGGGACTAAAAGGGGCCTAATTAAATGAACTCATTTTTTGTGACAGTTTCCATCGATTCAGATGGTCACTAATTCTTTCCTGTAGTAATTGCTTTATCCTAATTATAACTTGCCATATAATGTCTGCTATAATAGATACCCAATATTTTAATTGGTGCTTCTGTCACTAGAACATCCCCCAATCCATAGCCATACCCTCATAATAATTTAAATTTAAACATTTTGTTTTAGTTACATTGATACTTGCCCTGTAATGTTTCTAATCCTTGTAATAATCTTTTGTCTTCTCATAAGACTTCGTGTTCCTTACCAAAAGACAGAGATCATCAGTGTAAGCAAGGGTTTTACAATAATTTAAAAGACCTTCTGTCAATCCATAAATCATAGGTGATTGTTGTAATAATCTTAATGTCGGGTCTATCATAAACACATAAAGCAAGGGTCTGAGGGGCAACTCTGTTGGACCCTCTGTACCTGACATTTAAAACCTGTATGCCCATTATCATATGGCTGTATATAAGCCAGCACATAACATCATTTTAACCAATTAATAAACTTTTCTGAATTCCATATGCTGCCAAACTAAGCCATAAAACAAATGTGAGACTTTATCAAGGGCCTTTGCTTGATCTAGGCCAGGGTTTCTCAAATGAGAAGCCAGCCTCCCAGGGAGGCCCCAACCTATTCCAGGGAGGCTCAAGCAAGCCTTGAAATGTGCTATGTTTAAATGTCAAGTTTTGGATGTTTTGTGTGAAAGGATGCAGCAAACTGAAAGCGTAATAATGGCATGCAAATTTATGTACAAAATGGTTACCAGGAAAGACATGCTCAACAAACACTTGTTTCCTGGTATGACATGGGGAAAGCTGTGTGGAGGAAATACAATTCTTGAAATTGTGCAAAATAAAATGCAAAATAACACAAATGAATAGGAACAAGGTAACAACTGACCCATTATACTGGCTGCAGAAAAACACAAATACAAAGGCTAAGCAGAGAGATACTAGGAGCAAGACCAGGAGGGAGCAAAATGGTCCCAAAGAAGGTGTTTAAGAGCAGGGTAAAACTGACAAAGAAAACAGTCTGACTCATGGAGGTGTTGCAACGAGGGATAAATAGGGTCCAAAAGTCAGAAGTGTGGAGCAAGTAGGCTGACCTGGGGAGGAGGGGGTTATAGAAAGGGAGAATGAACTCAATGACTCAAATGCACTTCATTGTATTCTTCCTGTAATGTGCAAAGTATGATAGTTGTTCTAACTATGGGAAGGCCCAAAATTATTTCTGTAGTAAGGGGAGGCTCAAGATCTTTTCCAAGGCTTAGGGGAGGCTCACTATGACAAAGTGTGAGAACTCCTGATCTAGGCTTATCAAAAATCCAGAATCTTCTTTCCCCACTGCACCTTCCACCACTTCTCTAAGAAGAATAAAAGTATCCTTAATCTTCCTGCCAGGCACTGAACAATATTGCTGAGGGCTTATCAAATTCCCCATAATGCTTGCCAACCTGTTACCAAATAATTTAGAAAATAGCTTAAAAATCCGTATTTAACAGTGTAATTGGCCGCCAATTATTAATTTCCAAAGAGTCCCATGATGTATAAAGAAAAAACATAAGCCCTTCATGCACTGCAGTTGGCAAAAAAAAATTATTCTAAAAAAAATTATATATCCTTAATAATTCAACAGGAATTGTATCCCACAGAAGCTTATAGATTTCACCAGGAAGCCCATTTGAGCCTGATGAAGTTCCATTCTGAAGATTTCTTACAGCCTCTGTCATTTCCAAACCTGGAAAAGGATTTACCATTTGTTGCACTTTCTCTTTAACCAATTGTAGGACTTCTGCCCCTAGTAGTAAATGTTGGGTGAAGTCATATTCTTTTACAGGGGTCCCAAACAGTTCTTCCACACAATTTTCTAATACTGTCATAATTCCCACATTATCCATAACCAACTGTCCTTAGGGAGTTTTTAAACCACATATCTGCTTCCTTTCCCTCCCTATCTGATTACTTATAGAAAGGTTTATACATGCCGCTTTCCCTTGAGTCCCATACACCTGCTCTCGTTGTAATGAGCAAAACCTATCATACTGGAATCTACTCATTTCCAATTTTGTCTGATTAATTTCATCTCATAAATTAACCTGTTCCACACATTGTCTGGTCGAAAGTGTCCCAGTTTACCCTTAAATTTAAATAATTTCATACCGGTTGCTGCTTTATACTTCCTATGATATTGGAAAAATCTCATTATCAACAATTTTAAATCTGTCCACCAATCTTCTGGATTATCATAAAGGAACATAGTGGAAGCTTTATCTAAAGTAGAGCTTTAAATCCTTTACTACCTCAGAGTCTTCTAATAATGAGAAATTCATCCTCCAAAACCCTCGACCTATTTCTCGGAGATTGCAATTTGCACTCCTATTAAAGCATGATCAGACATTTCTATCGGTAAATTATATGTGTTCGCCACCGGCAGCTACTGTTTAATGAATAAAAAAACTACTCTAGAGGATAAACATCCCTTAAAAAAGGTAGAAGCCGCTGTCCATTCCTCCCACTGTGTGCATCCTTCAAACCTGTGCACTGCACTACCTGTCGAAGAAAGGTTTTATCACAGTATTATTTACCACCTACACTGGTTTGCTGTTCATTAATATTGAAATCCTCACCCCAGAAGAGTTGTCTACTGGTATGTAAATACGGTTGTACTTTTGATAATAGATCAATACATAAAGCTTTCTTTTTGGGGACCATAAATAATATCAGCCTATATGAGATTGCATGTGAAATTACATCTGAAAGAAAGGCATGCCCTGGGTCGATATCAACAAGATGCAGAACTGAGAAATCTGGTGAATGAAAACAAATGCCCAGTCCACAACACAAATCTTCCCAATTGACCAGTAAGAATCACCCTATACCCAATCTTTTGTTGCTTGAGAAATTTATGTAAGTGTGTGCAATCTGGTATCCTGCAAGAAAAAAAACATCAGAATCCTAGAAATGTAAAGTACTAAATGCATTTTTATGTTTATAGCCAGATTTGATACTATTCACATTTATACTGGCAATTTTTAACTGAAGGGGCTCAGGGAGGGGGTTTTAATACTTTTTTACTGGATCTAGTCATTCATTTCTGTGGTTCCAATTTTTTTCTTTTTCTGAGATCCTGAAATTTGAGAAGGCCGAATCGGTTGTGAAGGGGAAGGTCACCCTCCTCCAGGGGTGTCTCCATATCAACCTGGTCTCCCCAGGATGAAAACACTGAAAAGCAATTTGACAGTGGTAAGGGAGACAGAGATACAGGCAGTGGACCCATTGTAACTGATAAAGGAGTAGGGGGCAAAACCACTACTAAGTTTGTAACCTTATTTTGTGGGGGATCCTGTAAAAGGATAGGAAGCTCTGTTACAAGGTCTTGTTTCTGATCTAAAGAGCATTCAAGTAATTGTGGAGGAGTAGATGTCCGTTTCTCTGAAAACCTTTCTCTCATACTGTAACCTCCCATTCTAGTATTTGTGGGACCACCTCGTCCTCTGTCTCTATGTCTGGGAGGATTATAGGATGCCTCATTCATATCAGTGGACTGTCTATTCACGTGTCTATCTTGAGAAAGAATTAAGTCATGTTCAGAAACATCTTCTGAATTGTGTGCAGCCCAGTGGCACTCTTGGAAGGCATGTTCATCATCCCCACAAAGGTTACAGACTGGAGGAGCTGTACACTGCATAGCCGAATGACCAAGCATACCACAGTTAAAACATTTACAGTCACAGTCATTATTTAAATGGTTTAGAGATCCATATCTGTAGCAGCTTTTAGGCTGACCGGCACAGAATACGATGCCTCTATCTCTGCCCAGAAAAAGGACTTGGGAGATGTTGAATCCCTTGTTTGGTCTGATTTAGCTGGACCGGAAAATGCCAGCCCCCTGTCCAAAAGCCGTTATCATCCATAATGAGTATCATATGGTCAAAAATTATGCACCTCTTTTCTAGCCAGAAAATGATGTTTGTTACATCCACTCACTCATTACAAAAGAGTAGAGTGATTGTTTTAATAGTAGGCTTTGTGATGGGGATTGTCAAAAAATCTGTCCAAACCTCCGTCTCTTTGACGTCATAATATTGTTTCCAGAATTTGTCCAGTAGAGCCATTGAATAAAAACTAACATCACACACAAGATCACCTGGTGCATGAATAAAGGCATATACTTCGAAGGGTAAAAAGCCCATAGAATCTTTAATTAAAGTTTTAACAACCCATATTCTGTCTGGAGGAATAGGAACTAGCCCTTTGTAGTGTAATTGGACCAAAAAATGTCTTTTGGCTGCCTCTGCTGTTTTATCGAATAGGCCTGCATAAGTTCTAGGCCTATGACCATTAGTTGAGGGAGAAATAGGTTCAGTTAAAGCAGGATTAGGCTCTGTTATCGGTAACCCTGACCCCTTTCCTTCAAAATTATACCTTACCTTTCCAGGACTTCCACTCTGTAAGATTTCAGCCATTGTGGGTTCCATTACTGAAACCTCAACCTGTGTTTATACTAAGTCAGGTTGCTCTGGCCCCTCTGCGTCTGTCTCAACATTCTGATCTCCAGCCTCTGCTTCATCCCACGCAACTGCAGCAGTCCCTAGCAATGACTGCTGTACCCGAGTATGCGTTGGTATCTGAGGGGATGGAATCTGGGCTGGTTGGTCTTGAAGTAAGGGAAACGATATGTCTGGATCCATTTTATTCCATTGTAGAGCCAACCTGTCTGCTGTAATGCATTTTCCGGGGACCAATCCTCTGAATCCACAGATCTCAGTTCCTTTTCTATTTCAGTGTCTATGACAGCCTGTCCCTGACCTACCGGTGCACCATTCATGGCCAATAATTGTCCTGCTGATAAGCATCTGCCTTGTCCTTGTAAAGGACTAACTCTTGTGTGTTTCCTTTTTTTTTCTTTCTTCATCTAATTTGGACTGACTTAAATGAAACTCTTGTTCTGCCATAGTGATCATTTCCAAGAGCTGTTTTTTTCTTTTCAGCCATTTCCAACTGAAGTTTCTCTTCTTCATCATTTTGAGGTAACTCCTCACTAGTTACATGCAGTAGTGCCTCAGGGTGAGCAATAGGGTTTTCTTGTAACTGCATTGAGTCATCACAGGTTACTTCTATAATTCCATCTTGAATTTTCACTGGAGCTCCTGAAGGCGAACCACACTCTTCACTCTCCTGAGGTCTACTGAGGTCCTCCATGCTCTTCTGCAGTGCTTAGATGCCCTCTGCAGCAAGAGAGTAGGGAAAGTTTTATTGAGACAGAAAATCATGTGACATACACTAGTACAGCACAAAATATGCAAACAACAGGAAGAAAAATACAAAGGTAATACATCAGTTAGCAAATTTCAAACCGAAAAGAAAAACAATACTAATGTATAATAAAGGAACATCCATCAAGTCACAGCAGAGTCTGAATCAGTTATCCAAGGAAGTGCAATCCATAAAGCAAGCAGTCTCGACTCTGTGTGCATTTTCTGTTCAAGTTTGTAGATGGCTTTCAAATCTTTCACAATTTTCTGTTCGAGTTCCAAATATGTGCAGTCTTTTTGCTGTAGGGTAAACTGACATCTAGCCATCCAAATATTCCATTTAATCACAACTAGAACAAGATTTAAAGTGTCCATATACCAGGAGGACCATTGAGGGGAAAAAACACCATACATAATCGTCTGAAAGGTTACAGACTGGAATATCGGAGTAGCCTACCTTTGTGCCAAAAAGGCCCACCATTTCCGAATAAATGTACATTCAAAAAATAGATGAGAGATCGTCTCCAGTGCAGCATTACATAATGGTCTAGAACATAACCTATCCTGAAGCTGTTTATGTTTGTGGTTGGCTTTAACATTTATCAGTTCATGGCAAGATAGCCAATGAAAATCCAACATGTGTGCAGGTATTCTTTACACCGCAACAAGGATAAAAGGAAGAAAGATGCTGGACTGGACATTTATCAAAAGAGGATTGTGTCATACAGACAGAGGAAAGAAGAGTCTTATAAAGGGTCTTATGCGAATGAGCAATAAGCATCTGAGGTGATACTTTCCATTGCTTCAAGAGTAAAAACATATTTTCACATACAACGGCGTGCCTTCAGAGTGTCGTACACACGTAAGGAGTTGTGTTCCCACTGGTGGAACCAAACTCACAGAAATCATGAAACCAAATTTCCCATCCCTCTGAGAGTTGATCAGAAGTGGCTGCAGATTGGCTGTGAAAAAAATGCTAGAAATAAAACAACAAAGGATTTATCATACCTACATCACCCTCTGTAACAGACAAATAAGTGATATTCCTCTTGATCGGGTTCAGCCTGCTCCCCCACAATGCCTGAAAGAACAGGCTGAAAACCATCATTTCCAGTTGTTTCGGAATAGGAAAAACATAACTTAAATATAGAAACAATGGTATCAAAAAGATCTTTCTCAAATAAACCCTCTTCTTTTTCCCAATTGATCCTCTGTTCCAAGAGGCGACTTTTATTTTACCCTGTCATAGTTTATTATCCCAATTAAAAAAATCTGAGTCTCTGGTTCCAAAATAAACCCCTAGGATATGAATGGGGCCCTCCACCAGACGTAGTGGGCCAATATGGGTCATCGGGGCCACGATGGATCTTAACCCAATACCCACACTTTTGTCAAAGTTCAGACGGGCTCCTGAAAAATTTCCAAACAAGGAACATTCTTGTAGAGAGACCGTCATCGAGGACGTATCAGCTACTAAGAAACAAATATCGTCTGCATATGCAATAGCTTTATATGGTGCAAGCATAGTAGAATAGGAGATGGCATGGATCTGAGGGTGAACATTCAAACGTCGGAGCAGGACATCTAAAAACAGGACATATAATAGAGGACTTACAGGACAGCCTTGATGGACTCCTCTTTTAACAGGAATCATAGGTCCTACCCACCCATTAACCACAGGAACAACCATGGCCATCCTGTAGAACTTTTGTAGCCATCGTATCATATCGTCTGGTATATGCAGAAAATGTAATGCCTTCCACAAAAATCGTGGTTAACGAAATCAGATGCCGCCTTCTGATCCACTGAAACAATGGTGCCAGAGGCCAGGCCGGCAAAGCCATGGGAAAACAGTTCCTAGGAGAAACAGGTGATCCGAGATTCACCTGGTAGGTATTGAGCAAGACTGGGCAGGATGCAAGACCTCGTCTGCAATGCCCGTCAGACGTTTTGCAATAATTTTCATTAATATTTTGAAATCAGTATTTAACATGCAGAGAGGGTGCCAATTCTCAAGAAGGTGCATGTCGCCCTTCTGTTTGTAAACATATATCAAAGCACCTTTCGTAAAGTCTAATGGTATAGTCTCGCTACGCAACAGGGCAGTAAATACAGAGGTCAGTTCAGTGGCTAAGTGGACATTTAACACTTTATACAAATCAGCTGGGAGACCAACCGGACCAGGAGTTTTCCACAAGGGCAACGAAGAAATTGCTGAAGACAGCTCCTGCACCATCAAGGCAGCACAAGCCACATCCACACTCTGTTTCAAGGGAGGATCTCAAGATCCATGTACAGGGTGGCAATGTCATCCATTGCAGCTGGGAGGGGAGAATAAAGCAGTCGTGTGATCTGTCACAATCTGCTGAATTTCAGAACGTGTAGAACACAATGTTCCACAGAATTTGCTAGGCACAGCATGGATTTCTGGAAACTAGTCGAATCCAGACATGTGGAATTTGTGTTGATGGTACAATTGTTGGGATTGTCTGGACTGAAAACATAGCATATCTCTCTGTATTGATTGCAGTTGAAAAGATAGGTTCTGACCTGTCATATGTGCTATGGAAAGCAGCGACTGTAGATGAGCTCTCTTATGCAAATAATCCAAATAATCTCTCCTACATTTTTGTTGACTGTAACTTTTCAGACAAACAATCAAGGCATGTTTCGTATCCAACCACCAACGTATCGGATCGTCATAGCAAATAAACACAGATTTACAAGTAGAAAGAAAAGATAGAAGAAATCTTTGAAACATCAGATCTTGCAATAGGGAAGTGTTAAATTTCCAAAATCCCGGCCCTTTGCTAAAAGGGCCGACTGAACCTATACCGACTGATAGCAGTTTGTGATCAGAGAAGGCTACCACCTGTACCTGAGCGGAGCCTATTGGCAATGTACGAGACAAAAAGACAAAATCAATCCTTGTTGCCAATTTGCCCTTTTGAAATGTGGGGGTATGTTTGGTCGTGAAAGAAAGGTAAGCATCGGTCAAGTGTGCAGTACTTAATCATTTTATCCAATTCATGGGAATCACAAAAATTTTTGGGTGGTGAAACGAACTTTTGTCTTGAAGGCTCAAGCCACAGTTAAAATCGCCAGAAAAATTACTTGAAGGACGTGTGTAAATAGGGGCAAATCAAAGAAAGCAAGGCTATGTGAGGGGACTTAATTTGAGGGGCATAAATGTTTATTACTCGGACGGGCAGTTACCCAAAACAAAATCCAAAATGAGGACCCTACCAGAGCTAAATCTAACAATTTAAGTAACCAAAGTCCGAACATTAAGTAATATGCCTAGACCCGAACAGGGGTCCTGGCCTATAGACCAAAACGACGGGCCCAAAAGCCAGTCTTGTTTAGCTTGCCTAATCTCCTGCACCGTGTGGTGTCTTGTATCCTGCAATAAAAAGATACCCAATGGCAAAAGTCTTAAAAAGGAGAACACTAACCTACGTTTCTCCATACGTTTCATACTGTTAACATTGATAGTATGACAAACAAAGTGCGCCATGTCACAAAATATAGGGTGTCAAGAAACATCAAGACTTTCTCTTCCCAGCCACATTCTTCCCTTTGAGCCTAACTTTAGCTTTACATTTTTGTGAGAGACCAGAATCCAGCTGGAGTTCCAAATCAGTAGTGCCACCAGGGAGAGAAAACGCAATGGAGGAAGTGTCAGACTCACCACCTACGTCGTCAGTAGATGGCTGAAGCACCTTGAAGGTGTTAGACAGGGCTATGGGTTGGGTTAGTAATGACTTCATAGGAGGCGGTGAGATACAAGGACCAGTCCTCATTGACCTCCGACGCATGACAGTAAAGGGTTCAGGGGTGGCATAGTACTAGGACCCGGACTTGATCTAAGTCAGATGCAGCAGACAGGACATGTGTTAGTGGGGGGGGTTCCACTGCTAATGGGGGTTCCACAGTAGCAGCCTTCTGAGGAGCAATAACCTGGGGAGACACAGGCACGGGGGTCTTCAGAGCAGGGATCACCGCCGCCGCAGAGGGTGCAGCCACAGTGGTACGAAGCCTAGCCTTTTGTGCTTGTGTAATCACAAAGCGTTGATCAACTCCACCATCATGATTCGCCTGAGCGTGGGCAGACCAGTGGCAAGTTTGAAACGTATGGCCTAGATCTTCACAAAGGTTACATCTGCTGACATTCTGGCAATGAATCCCTACATGTCCCAACTCACCACAATTGTTACATTTTATTTTATCACATACATTACTCAGGTGCGAGGGATCCCCACACCTGTAACAGGCTTTAGGCTGACCTGGTAAAACAGGACCGCCTATCACGGCTTAAGAAAAAGGAATTAGGTAAATGGACAGGGCCAGAGTCATTGGTGTAACAGAACCTTAAACTTCCAACCTCCCGTCCAAATATTTTCCATGTCCAGGATAGCTTCAGGCTGGCCCTGTACCTTACAGCTTGTTTCAACCAGTAGACAATATCAGACACATCCACACCCTCATTCGAAACATCATCGTAATGGTCTTAAAGGCAGGTTTCAAAGGGGACGGCCTGAAAAGAAGTCCATAAGGCAGTATTCCTCAAAGCGTGGTATCTAGTCCAAAAACAGTCTAGTCCACGAGACGTCTGAAAACTCACATCAAATGTGGATTCGCCTGATACATGAATCAGAGCATAGATATCATGGGCAAAACATTTTAATGAGTCTTTCAGCAGAGTTCTGGCCACATACACGTGGTCAGGAGTGTCTGGTAGTCCACCTCTATAAACAAGCCTAACAGCGTTATGCCTTTTTGCAGCTAGAACTGGATGTTGAAATAAAGAGGAAAAAGAACGAGTCTGTCCCACCTGTGTAGGAGGTGTCTTACCCGTAGCAACAGAATCCAAGACTTTTACTGCCTTGCCATCAGAGAGAGGAAAGACTGCTGAAGTAGACTCCTGCAAGAGGGCTAAAACAGGATTCTGTGTGAGATTTAATTCCATCAGCATGCTCAAGGGGTCAGGAGAACTCTGTGTATCTGGCATCCTCTGTTGCACATCCAGGAAGTCCTCGGGTTGGGGGAACCAAATAGGGGACGGACTGGAGACCCACTGTCCAAGTCCAGGTTCCTGGATCCACCCAGCACCACGCAATGCCATTTCTACTGAGCAGGTAGGCTCTATACTGAGTATTATCATTCTGTGAGGGAATTACAAATGAGGTCGCACATCAGGGGGCCTGGGAGCACAGCAGGCTTCTCAGTATAACGCTCCGTCGGCAACTGTAAAGTTGGCCCAGCCTCAGTAGTAGTGTCCAACAGCATCAAACTCACCGATGCAGGCGGTAGTACAGAGGGCATCCCAGATAGCTCTGTGAGTCCACCAGAAAGAGCGGAGGAGCAATAGCCACCTGTAGCAGCACTCTGTACTCGCCAGCTCATTGTGCAAAGTCAGGGTAGGTAGCGCTGAATGACAGTCTGTCTCAGCCAAGCTCTCTCCAACATCGTGTTCCTGCATATCCATAGTATCAAGATCCAAAAACTTTATCGCCATAGAAACAGCAAGGGAGGTATCACAGTCCACTGTAGTGAGGTCTGGGAGAGATACAGTCCTAGCAGTAGATGCAGCCAGGGATGTACTGTCTGACAAAACAGACTCCTTCTCAAGCTTAAAAGTTTCAGTCAAAGTCTCCAAACAGCCAGAGACAGGAGCTGAGACCAAGTCTCCTGTCTCTCCATCCACCTCTGCAACAGGCAAAGGCAAAGGAGGTTCCACCATCTTGGACAGAGTATTCCCCTCTGTTGAGTAGGGGAATTTCCCCGGTGCACTGGCCAAATTTCCCCCCATTCACTAAAATACCACCAACAGCTTAATCTGGTTCAAAAGTCAGTTATCATTCATCTGTAGCCCTTCCCCCTGGGTCAGGTCTGAAAATAGGGAGAGTTTGTCAAGAGCACTTAGCCGGTCAACAAAAAACTAAATAAATAAAATAAAATAAATTCAGTCGGTATTCAGCTTTATTTTAGTCATAGTGACATGCTCTCCAACTTCTCTGTTGATCTTAGCGATCCCATTTGTAAAGGAAAGGCAAAGAGCAGGACACTGATATAATAGAAACATAGAAACATAGAAACATAGAAGTTGACGGCAGATAAGGACCGCAAGGCCCATCCAGTCTGCCCATTTCTTTTTCTACCTTATAAATGTGCCATCAGCCTTTGCTCTGTCAGTGGCCTATCTATTCATAGTCATTTGTATTGTCCCTTATGCCTATCCCATGCCTGTTTGAAGCCCTGCACTGTATTCATAGCCACCACTTCTGTGGTAAGCCATTCCATGCATCCACCACCCTTTCTGTGAAAAGAATTTCCTCACATTCCCCTTAATCGGCCTCCTCTAATCTCATGCTGTGTCCTCTTGTCCTGCTATTTTTCTTATATTTAAACATGTTAGACTCTTTCACCTTGTTTATGCCCTTAAGGTGTTTGAATGCCTCGATCATATCACCTCTCTCCTCCTTTGCTCTAGGGTATACATATTGAGCTCGCTAATCTGTCCTCATATGTCTTCTGATGCAGTTCCTCACCATTTTGGCTGCCTTCTCTGACTGCCTCAATTTGGTTAATGTCCTTGTGAAGGTGTGGCCTCCAATACTGCACGAGTACTCAGATGGGACCTAACCAGTGTCTTGTACAGAGGGATTAATACCTCCCTCTTACGACTTGTGATACCCCTACTAATACACCCTAACACCCCCTAGCCTTACCTACTGCTTTAGAGGTCTGCTTGGATGATTTTAGGTCACTGATGATGATGCCCAAGTCTCTTTCTTCCTTTGTGACTGCTAGCAACTCCTCCCAGCCTATAGGTGGCTTCAGGGTTTCTCTTCCTATGTGCATGATTTTGCACTTCTTGCATTAAATCCCAGTTGCCACTCTTCTGACCATTCTGCTAGTTTATCCAGATCTCTTCTCATTCTGCCCACCCCATCTGGATCATCTAATCTGTTGCAGATCTTGGTGTCATCTGCAAACAGACAAGCCTTACCTCTAGTCCATCTGCAAGGTCACTAATGAAGATATTGAAGAGGACTGGCCCCAGGACTGATCCCTGAGGTACCCCACTTGTGACTTGCATCTCTTCGGACTGTATACCATTTACCACCACTCTCTGTTTTCTGCCCGTCAACCAGTTTGCCACCCAGTTGACCAACTTCTGACCCACCCCAGCCTACCCAGCTTATTTATCAATCTTCTATGTGGAACAGTGTCAAAAGCTTTGCTGAAGTCAAGGTAGGTGACATCAACTGCTCCCCCTTGGTCCACCACTCTGGTTACCCAGTCAAAGAAATCTATGAGATTAGTTTGACAAGACCTTCCTTTGTAAACCCATGCTGTCTTGGATCCTGCGCCCTATGGATTCCAGGTGTTGCACTATCCTTTCCTTAGGAGTGCCTCCATAATCTTGCCCACTACTGAGGTAAGACTGACCGGTCTGTAGTTTCCCGCCTCCTCCCTGTTACCACTCTTTGGAGCGGGATCACATGAGCCCTTCTCCAGTCTTCGGGCCCTCCTGTGCTCAGAGACTCACTAAACAATTCTGCTAATGGCTCTGCTAGTTCCTCCTTAGCTCCTTAAGTACCCTGGGATGTATGCCATCAGGTCCCATTGCCTTATCCACCCTGAGCTTAGCAAGCTCTTGTAGGACCCTTTCTTTTGTGAAGGGAGTAGTGCTCACCTCCTCCCCTGTGTCCATGATGCTGAGTTGTGGACCCTGCCCAGCCTTCTTCAGTAAATACTGAGCAAAAGTATCTATTTAGGATAGATGCCTTTACAGGGCCTCCTCTCACATGCTCCCTTTTCTCCATTAAGCTTAGCAATACCTCTGGACTTTCTCCTTTCACTAATGTATCTATAGAAAGTCTTGTCACCTCTTTTACTGTTCGTGCTAGTGTTTCCTCAGTTTGGGACTTTGCCTGCCTTACTGCCTTACCTGCTTCCCTTAGGGCAGTTTGGTATGCCTCCCATCTTCATCCCGCTGTGTTCCCTTATATTTCCTGAAGGCCAGACTTTTGGCTCTGACCTTTCTGCTACTGTATTTGAGAACCAAAGTGGTTTCCTTCTTCTTTGTACTTCCTTTTCTGTCTAACACAATGGGATGTTGCTTCAAGTATTGCATCCTTAATGCTTGTCCACTTTGCCTGTACCCCTCACCTGTGTTTCTTTTTGCCAGGGCTAGCTTAACTCTGTTGGCCATCTTATCAAAGTCAGCTCCTCTGAAGTCCCATATTTTTGCCTTGGAATGGGATGATTTGATGTAGTAGCCAAATTGAACCATACCATGTGATGGTCACTGGCTCCCAGGTGACCTTCTACCTGGAGATCTGTGATCCTTCTTTGTTAGTCAGTACTAGATCTAGGATAGCCCTGTCTCTTGTGGGTTGCTGTACCAGTTGTTTGAGGCCCTCCCCTGCAGGGAATCCACTATGAGTCTAGTTCTGGCAGATGTTCCTGCTGGTATTGACCAATCTGTATCCGCATGTTGAAGTCTCCCATTATCAGAACCTCCCTTTAGCTGTCATGTTTTGTATATCTTCTAACAGTAATGTGTCTATGTCTTCCCTCTGGTCTGGGGCCTGTAGACAACCCCAGTTCTTATGGCTGCCCCATTTCCTGTTTCAGGGTGACCCATCAGTTCTTCTGGCTCCTTGTGTGTATTCTGAATTTCTGTAGCTTTGATATTTTCATTAACACAGGGCCACTCCGCTTCTTTTGCACCTTTGTCTCTCTCAACAATACATAGCCAGGTACTGAAGTCTCCTAAGGTGGGGTTATGGTAAACCACGCCTCACTAATTGCTACTTATGTCCAGTTTAGCCTCTGACATTATTGCCTGCAGGTCTGGGATCTTATTTCCCAGGCTGTGAGCATTTGTGTACATGATTTTCCATTGGCCAGATTTTGGTGTGTTAGTTGTTGGGTGAAGTTTGGCATTACCCTGTGCATCGTATGGGGAGACAAACCTTTTTCTTACCTGGTGATGCAAATGAACAGCAAACATGCTGAATTCTGTTTGACCACTAGCTGAGGGGAGGGTGTTCTTCCATTCGACGTATGGGGTGCTGCACCCTCCCCATTTGCTAGTTTAAATATTCTGCAAAGACGCCAAACTTCGCCCCAATGCACTGACTCTCTTTAGTCAGATGCAGTCCATCAAATTTAAAGAACTTTCGCCTCCCAGAACTGTTGCCAGTTCCCTACAAATCTGTGTCCTTTTTCCTGGCACCAGCCCTTGAGCCACGTGTTTAGCTCCCTCTATCTCCCTTTCTGACCTTCCGTCCATCTGCTCCCTCTCCCAGACTGGCAGGATCTCAGAGAAGGAGATGCCGGACGAAATAGATTATAGTTGTTCACCCAGCCTAGTCAGGTGTTCCTTGGTCTCCAAACTGACCGGCTGGTGAGATCATTAGTCCCTATGTGTACTAGGACATCAATGTTTTCTCCTGCTTTGTGAACAATTTTAGCAATGCGGTCAGTGTCTCTCCATGCTGATGTACCTGGGAGACATCTGACCATCACCCCTGGCTGGAGATGGGTATCAACTCCCCGAATCATGGAGTCTCCTATGATCAGAAGTTTTTTGGATTTCCTTTGTGCTTGTTTTGTTTTGGTTCCTGATTTGGGTGAGTTTTGTTGTGCTAGCTCCTGTGCCGCAGTGTTCTGCTCTGCAGTGTCTTCTGCCTCTTTATTTGATTTCAGAGATAGAGGCAGATACCTGTTTGTAGTGTTTATATGTTTTTTGCAGGTAATGTGTTCGAGAGCAGAGAGTGATGGGGCACCTGATTTGCTCCTCCTAACCACCTGCCAACCTCCTGGACCAACTACCCTCTGCGGTCGAGGTTTTTCTGTTGGATGCTGGGGAAATGGCGGGTGGTTCTTATAATGTATTTCTTCTTCAATATGAAATTTGAGGCGTGCAATCTCTGCCCATGCTGCCCGGAGCTGAGCCCTAAGATCTCCAAAGGCCCAGCATGTAGGACAGTGTCCTAAATCCTGTAAGACTGTCCTTCTGAAAATTGTTCCACAGTACCTGCAGTTAATGAAATCCATTCCAAATAAGTTGCTGGGTTTGTAACCTAGTCAGAGTAATTAGAAGGAAAAAAAAAGGAAAAAAAATGCAAGTAATGGTTTAATTGTGCTTTGTCTAACTTGTTATAACAAGTTAAATTACTAGTGCCCCTGTAAATGAGATCACCTTGTGGAGGCCCCACTGATCCGCCCCTTCCTGCTCTGCTACATGAAATGTCACAACTGTGGTACCCTATAAAAGGAGTGTAGTGTGGGGTGGTTGGGCATGGGGTGGTGGCTGGCCCTTCCCTGCCTAAAAAGAAGAACCACGGACAAAAAGAACAAGGAGGTAAGAGCAGAAACAATCAGTCAACAACAAATGCAGTAACCCTGAAAGCGTATCCAAAGTTAGATAAAACTGTAAAACCTGTAAAGCACCACCTGTAATAATTTCAGAGAAGATATATGCTGTAAGAAACACTTTGCTCCAAAGAAAATAAAGCAGTAACAGAAGATATACCTTGCAAAAGACAATTTGAATCAGAAGATTACAGGAGTAATCTGTTAGCACACATACCTGTAGGCACACCTTGTAATAATGCAGAAGAAGGTATACCAGCAACAAAAAATTTGAATCAGAGAAAAATAAAGCAATGAAATGTTAGCAACAAACAGTAGCAATCCCTGTGAGTAAAAAAATAAAAACACCACCACACAGTAAATCTGCTTAGCCAAACTAAGTCTTAATCCTTTTCCCTTGCTCTGGTAAGTTTTCTACTCTGCCTTTCAAGCAGTCTTAGAAGGAAAGAGCTCAGGTGAAGCTAGGTGCCTGGCCAGCAAACCAAGTCTTCTACCTCCAAGATATCAACTAACCTGACTTTTAACCCTTCTTTCTGTTGGAAATTACTGACAGTTTGCATGCCACTCCCACATACACACCTAATCCTTTGGAAGAGCTGTGGGAGGAAAGCAATTAGCTCCTTCAATGTGAGAAGGAGACTGAAACACCTCTGAGACAACAAACCTTTTTCAACAAACAAGAATAAAATAAAACTCAGTGTCAAACAGTAATTTTGCTTAGCCCAATGATAAAAAGTCACAAAATGTAAGCTCCACCTGTAATACAGTAATTTCAGAGAAGATATACCCTGTAAGAAACACTTTGCTCCAGAGAAAATAAAGCAGTAACAGAAGATATACCTTGCAAAAGACAATTTGAATCAGAAGATTACAGGAGTAATCTGTTAGCACACACCTGTAGGCACACCTTGTAATAATGCAGAAGAAGGTATACCAGCAACAACAATTTGAATCAGAGAAAAAATAAAGCAATGAAATGTTAGCAACAAACAGTAGCAATCCCTGTGAGTAAAAAATAAAAACACCACCACACAGTAAATCTGCTTAGCCAAACTAAGTCTTAATCCTTCTCCCTTGCTCTGGTAAGTTTCTCTACTCTTCCTTTCAAGCAGTCTTAGAAGGAAAGAGCTCAGGTGAAGCTAGGTGCCTTGGCCAGCAAACCAAGTCTTCTACCTCCAAGATATCAACTAACCTGACTTTTTAACCCTTCTTTCTGTTGGAAATTACTGACAGTTTGCCAGCTCCACCCACACACACACCTAATCCTTTGGAAGAGCTGTGGGAGGAAAAGCAATTAGCTCCTTCAATGTGAGAAGGAGACTGAAACACCTCTGAGACAACAAACCTTTTCAACAAACAAGAATAAAATAAAACTCAGTGTCAAACAGTAATTTTGCTTAGCCCAATGATAAAAAGTCACAAAAATGTAAGCTCCACCTGTAATACAGTAATTTCAGAGAAGATATACGCTGTAAGAAACACTTTGCTCCAGAGAAAAATAAAGCAGTAACAGAAGATATACCTTGCAAAAGACAATTTGAATCAGAAGATTACAGGAGTAATCTGTTAGCACACACCTGTAGGCACACCTTGTAATAATGCAGAAGAAGGTATACCAGCAACAACAATTTGAATCAGAGAAAAAATAAAGCAATGAAATGTTAGCAACAAACAGTAGCAATCCCTGTGAGTAAAAAAATAAAAACACCACCACACAGTAAATCTGCTTAGCCAAACTAAGTCTTAATCCTTTTCCCTTGCTCTGGTAAGTTTCTCTACTCTGCCTTTCAAGCAGTCTTAGAAGGAAAGAGCTCAGGTGAAGCTAGGTGCCTTGGCCAGCAAACCAAGTCTTCTACTTGGTGGCAAGCCCACCATGAGGAAAAAGAAAAAGAAAGAAAAAAGAAAAGGAAACAGAAAACTTGAAAGGGACAGAGCAGACAGAATAACTAGGAATGCATGCTGCTGTGCAACTGTTTTTTTGCAGTAGAAGAGAAGCAATTTAGCATAGCACTTGGAATCCAAGAGCTCCAGGAAGAGGAACAAGTCTCCCTATGACACTCATTCACTGAGCTCAGTTGAGCAGCAGGCCATGGAGGAGACTGGAGAGGGCTGTGCTGGTCACCCGCTCTGGGTCAAGGTTGAGGGAAGCAGGGTGGTGGCCAGTAGATGTCAGTATGGGGGATCCACTGGACACCAAGGATATTATTTCAAACAAGCTCTCCACGATGGAGGGGAGTGGACTTTTTTTTATTTTACAACAAACAGGCGATTGGTTGGGGGGCACACACAACACTACAGATTAGACACTGGGGACTGACTGATGATTGGGGGATTTATTTTTTCATGTTGGGCTGGCAATTGGAGGGGAGGTGTAGACACAGACACCAGGGATGTGGCGCACCTTGCATTGTT
Organism: Neoceratodus forsteri; assembly: GCA_016271365.2. Taxonomy (NCBI): domain Eukaryota; kingdom Metazoa; phylum Chordata; order Ceratodontiformes; family Ceratodontidae; genus Neoceratodus; species Neoceratodus forsteri. The sequence continues at coordinate 412,075,667 of CM028129.1, read as the reverse complement.
TTTTTTTTAAGTGCAATTTTCACTTTAAAATCACTCAGAGCAATGCAAAGTTACCAAGTGCCATTTTGATGAATTTTCCACTAAAGGATGTGACTTCCTGAAATGGCACAGGAAGGCTGAGTTGGTGAATTCATGGAGAATTCACCTTCGAAGTAAAACTTTGCTGCATCTCTAAATAGGAGTGGGCCCAAGATGGAGCCCTGGGGGAAACCAATAGATACTCCCTAGTGCTGGACAAAGATTTATTGAACTTTATATACTGGGAGTGACTGGTGAGATGGCTGTGGAATCAGTCAACTGTGATCTATGATAAACCCAGGTCAAGGAATTTAAGGAGGTGTTTCTGGTTAACCAGGTTGAAGGCCTTAGTAAGGTCAATATATATATATATATATATATATATATATATATATATATATATAGATAGCTTTGTTGAGGTCACCATTGTCAAGGGCCTCATGAACATAGTTGGTGTTTTCCAACAGTGCCATGGTGGGTTTGGGGAGTTTCCAGAAGCTATGCTGCTGTACACACGTGACACTGTATTTTTCAAGGTATGTGATAAGTTGATGAGACACTGTTCACTTTAGGGCTTTTGACAGAGGAAAAGAATAGTAATGGGTCTGTAACTGACAAGGCTAGTGCAGTCTCCGCTTATGAAAACAGGTGTAACCAGTGCAAATTTCCACTTCTCGGGGGAACTGTGATAGCACAGGGAAAGGTAAAAAATTATAGAGATGGGGTGGAAAAGTTCCTCTACCACCAGTGCAAAAAGTTTCATATCAACCAAATCATCCCTACATCTAGTTTTACCAAGTACCCTACTGATAAATTCCAAGGTGTCTTTGACTGAAATAGCCTTAAAGTAGAACTTAGAGAACCCTACTTCAGAGTCCACCATCTGAGAGGCTTTAGGACTGGATTCCCTGCAAGGGGTCTGGGCAGGCTCAGTAGAGATGATGGAACTGAAGTCAGTAAAGGTTGTATTGAAGCAATTGGCAATTTTGGTGGGATCAAGGCCCTCTTGATCCTCCATCATGAGCATTTGAGGAATGGTTTTAACTCCTTTACCAAGGACCTCTGAGAGTCTGTTCCAGAATCTTTCACCATTGCTCCAGTTCTGGGTCTGATCATTCTTAAAGAAGTCAGATTTGGCATTTGTAATCATACTGGTGCACTAATGGTGGATTTCCCTGTGCCTTTGCAGGTGGACAGGGGACCCTGCTTCCCTGTCCAGTGCCCACAGATTGTCCCTCTCCATCAAGTTAACAAGGAGTTTGGGGGTGATCCATCTGGATGGTGTTCCTCTTGTCTTGTGTTTTAAAGGGTGCAAATGTATCACAAGCATGTGTGAACTCAGAGACAAAGAATTCTACAGCCAAGTCAAACTGGATGTAATGGCATCCAAACTTGATGCAACATGCAATTGCATCTGTTATGTGCCTCAGATTGTGACTCTTTTGGTCTTAAATGGATAAAAGTTATGAAAATAGCAGCAGGAATGCCTGGATGCAAGTGGATGAATGCAGATGCATCAGCAGTATAGCTGTACAGAATATAAAATGCTACTCATGGAATGCCTGCAGAATGACTCTTCCGATTCTGCAGAATTCCATGCAATTTTCATGAAGATTCTGCAGAATTTCACAACGTTTACATTTCAGTTATTTCACTATAATTTTCAAAATACACTTCCACATAACACCAAGGCTGAAAAGTGAACAAAACCCCATTGCATACAAGAGTGTACCACATTTCAGAGCTTTAGATTGAAAGAGGACAGAGTTATGGGTGGCCAAATATTTAATCAAAACTTAATTTTCTGTTATGTTGAAATTATTTTAATATTACTTCCAGATTTCTACACAATATCAGGGTTTATAAAAGCACCTAAAATTCATGTATGCACTATGTTTTAAGTCTTAAGCTTCAATGGGAGCTGAGTCATAGGTAGCCAAATATTTTGCCAACATTTTGATTTCTGTAATTTTAGCATAATTTTGATAGTATTCATTGAAATGTTACAAAAATTAACAGGTGTACAGGTTATCACTACATTTGTATATGCACATAATTTCAGATTTCTAGCCTTAAATGGAACTGAGCTTTAGCCTGCAATCATGTTGCCACAAATTAAATTTCAGTTAGTTCCCTCTAATTTTAAAACTACATATCCAAATTTAACCAGAGTTGAAACATTTAAAATACTATATCACATGGTCATTTCTGAAAATGTTCATATTTTCAGCTTTAAATGGGATTGGATTAAAAATAGTCAAGCCACAGCCCGGTGGCATAGAGGGTTGAGGCACTGGTGCCTTACCTCAAACCACGCCAGTGACCAGGGTTCAGGAACAGACTTGGGACACCAGGGGCTGGCAGGGGAAGGAGAAGATTGAGCATCAGTAGGACTGCTGTCCTCTCCTGGGGTGGGTTGTAGGTCAACATTGTGCTGCAGTGGCCTCTGGTGGAGACCAGGAGCTCTGCAGATGCACATTGGAGGGAACAGTAGAAAAGCGGAAAAATCCGCTTTGCAACTGACAGGATTAAAGCTGCCGGTCCACCACTGCCACCAATGCCCTGAAGGAGACCATTCATCTCAGCAGCACCCTGTGGCCAAGTATGTGTGCTGGCTGCCCCCCGGTGCCTTCTCCCTCAGAGGAGGGGGACCTGCCTGGCGAAGGGTTACATCCGGGTTACCCCAGGGATGACTGCAATTTGAGGTTGGATGGCTCAGGAAGGGACAGGAGGAGTGGATGGGACCTAGGCAACCCAAAGGAGTGGTGGGTTGCAAGGCAAGAAGGGGAGAAAATAAATAAGACAAAAAAAAAGGAGTCAAACTTTCACAGCATTTAAAAATTTAGTTTTGAAAGAAAGTAAACTACTAATTTATAAACCTCTGAAACTTTAAAACTAAAGAATGCAATACCATTAAATTTGGCAGGTTCTTAGACCTTACAAGGAGACTGTGTGTGCCAATTTTATTAATTGCTGCCTGCTAGAAATTGCAAAATAACATGTGTACTTTACATCAAATCCTAGAAGTCTTTGTGCAAATTGTAGAATTTCATGAAAAATTTGATAAAATTGTAATTTTCTAATTTCACTCAGCCTTATCTGGGGGATTCTAATTAGAAGATAGAGATATAAGAGGCAAGTAGTGCAGGGGGTCACCAGGTTCTGGAGTTAGATGCACAGTTTCACCAAGAAATGAACAGCTGAGCTGGATAGTACAACAGTGGTAGACCCCCAGGTTGGAGCAAAAAAGCACAGAGTGTCAACAATTTCAGCCTGAATGCAAGATATTTAAGGATCACATCCAGTAAATTTATGATCCTGGGAGCCTGGTGTACATGCAAGACTAGGACTTAGAGGTACTCAAAAAGATGCAGTGGGGGAAGACAATGTCTTGGGCAGCAGGAAGAAAGAATTCTGGCTATTCCAACATGGGAGGTTGATAGTAAATGGAGTAGGTGACTCACTCTTTAAGTGAGTTTGTCACTGTAAAGAACAAAGAGGATATCAGTGGGATCAGTAGTTCTACTGAGTCAATCTGGCTATGCCAAAAGAGAAGGGGGGGGGATAGTCACCCAGAGAGGAACAGCAGGACTGCAAAAAGCTCAGCCCAGCTTATCAAATGAAGTAGTGTTATGTGCATTGTTAATGTTCAATTCCACAAAAAAATTCTGGATGCTTCATCTACAGTATATATCATAAATATGTTAGAAAATGTTACTAATCATTTTTTTTTCTTTTCTTCTGCAAAATTAAAACTGCTTAACCAATTTATCCAGTTGTGTTACACATCAAGATACACTGACTATGGATATACATGTCAGATGTTTACTCTATGCATGCAAGAGCAGAAAAGTTACAAACATCCACATTTTTGATAGTTTTCACAAAGTTTTGCAAATATTTACATAGTAATGTTTTGAACCCCTGTAACTTTAAAATACCATATCTAATTCTGTCCATATTTATTCTATAAGCATTACAAAAAGGTCATCTGTCCTAATTTACACTTGCTTAGCTCCAGAGGTGCCTGAGTTATATGCAGATGACATTTTTTCATGAAATTTCCTGAAAAAAATAAAATGACAGATTTTGAGCACATATAAGTTTGAGAAGATGCATCATATTGTCATGAAATCTGGCACATTGTTAGAACACCTATCATCAATAAATCATGCTAAATTTAAGATCCATGTCCCAATAGATGATTAAGGTATATGCAGATAGAAATGTTCATGACTTTTCACTGAAATAATAAAATGACAACATTTGAACACCTATAATTTTGGAACTATCTAGTTCTATTTCATGATATTTGGCATATTAGTGGCCATTGACCTACAGAGTAATCATTCCAAACCTCAGCACTCTAGCTTGAATGACAGCTGAGTTATAACCAAAGTACTAAATTTTAAACATTCTGCAAAATTCTGACAAAATTCCACAAAATGCGATGGAATTTTGCAAAATGTCATCAACATTCCACAAATTTAGGATTTTTCCATTCTGCACAGCTCTAATGTATAGCATGCATTTGTGTATGTGTCCAACCCTTTTAAAAATACCCCCAAAGTATTTTCTATTGCATTCCAGGCCATCTTTAATAATATGTTGAATAATGCCAAAGATTCAAAACATGACTGCATGTTATAAAGACCAAATTCATCTAATTCAACACTACTAGAGGTGGAAGGAACATGGATCAGAGATAGGAAGGATTGCATCATAAAGGGTACTCAGGGGTTCAGGACCATGAAATTGGACAAGTCATTAGGCCCATATGGTCTGTACCCTAGTATGCTAAGGAAGCGTGCCTGGTTCCTGGTGGAATAACTAACTGACATATTTAACTGCTCCATGAAAACAGGTGTGGTTCCAGCAGATTAGAGGGAAGCCAATGTGGTCCCTTCCCACAAGAATGAGAATAGAGAAGATCCAGCCTTATCTCAATCCTAGGGAAACTCCAAGAAGCCATTATAAAAGATCATATAACGGAATAACTGGAGGCCAGCAGCCAGCAGAGGGTTTGTGTCATACAGATAATTTCTGACAAACTTGATAGACTTCTATTATTGGATCACAAGGCACTTTATAAGAACCACACAGCTGACATACTGTATCTGAACTTCATCAAGGCCTTTCACTATGTGCCATCACAAAAGACTTGTGAATAAGCTGAGAGATCAGGGGATGGGAGATGAATTAACTACTGTTGTAGTCCCTGACATTGTCAGATATGTTCAGGTACTTTGCAATATTTTTAAAATGATTCTCCCTTGCAGCCCTACAGTGGTACTGCTGGCAGGTACAGAATTTCTCTAGACATATCACATACATTTCAGAAAATGGCTGACCATGACATTTGCTGCAACTGTGGGTTGATTAGTATCTGGCTGGGTGGAAACCTCAGACTATAGTTGTGAATGTAGAATACTCAGGACTTAGACAGGTCACTAGCGAAACACAAGGGTCAGCCCTGGTACCAATCCTTTTCAGTATTTTCACCTGTGACACAAGTAGAGATGGAAAAAATTGAAATTTTGTTCCATGAAACATTTTGCAAAATGTGAATTTCACTATGGAATGCAAAATTTCACCCTTTCGGGGAAATTTCACATTTCACAATTGTGCATCCATGAAAGATTTTGTGTAATGGCCAAATTCCACAAAATGTTTTCCACAGTGAAATTGCAGATTTTGCGGGCATTTTGCCTGCAACATTTAATTTTGCCACATCTCTAGATACAAAGGAGGGAATCCATGGTAAAAGCAATCATTTTGTAGATGATATCAACATTGGAGGAAGTGTGAATATAGCTTAAGGAATATGAAGAATACAAGTGGACCTGGGCAGAGAGAAAAAGTGGTTTAAGATATAGCAAGTCAACTTTAATGCCAAAAAGTGGATAGTTATGCATATTGGCAAAAAAAAGAAAAAACTTTAAACAGGCTATTAGTTAGGAGTAGTGAGTGTGGAGCACACAAGAGGAAATTGTCCTGGGAAACACTATTAGAGGCAGTCTAAAGTCCCATACCTAATGCCAGAAAGCTGCAGGGAAAGAAAATAGAATGTTGGGGTTCACAGTGAGGGAGTTGCTAGCAGAAGGATAGCAGTGATTCTGCCCCTATACAATTCCTCCAACAGACCTCACAAGGAGTATAGTGTACAGTTCTGGAGCCCACATCTGAAGAAGGACAGGGACCTCTTAGAAGCTGTGCAGAATAGACCAGAAGGGAGAGGGAGCCAGACAGAGATCTTTGAAAATTTTAATGGAATGAATAAATTGGACAGCAATGTCCTGTTCACAAGAAGAGAAGGCAAGGTAACAAGAGGTGATGAATAGAAACTGGTGGGAGGAAGCTTTAAGATGAAAGTAAGGATGTTCTTTACAGAAACAATTGTGGAGAAAAGGAAAGCATTGCCAGAAGAAGTGGTCAATAGACTCCATCGCTAGCTCAAACACAGGTGGGATGGGCACAGGGAAATAGTCCTAATCAGAGGAGGGAGAGACAGTGGGCAGTTGAGGGAAAGGGATGAGTGTACTGGGGGTGTCATCATATAGCCAAACATACATACATATAAATGTTCATAAAAAGGAGAAATGGAAGCTACAGTTAGGCATGAAGCCCATGCTGTTCTTCTAGCTGTAGTATTTCACCACATGGCTAAAACCTAAATACTCCTCTAATCTTTTCTTTTTTAAATCTGTTTTATTTTTACATATGTGTGATTTTCAGGGATTAACCTCTCTCTGAATGAGTAGTTTTGCCTTTTTTTGTTACAGTGTATTCCACAAATCTTGAGTGGGTGCCCTCTGGGATTTTCTGAATATTTAAAGTCAATCTTAATTTTGTTGAACACATATTCATCTCTAGTGGTCTCATACATAAAAAATAGGTCACCCCCTAAGCCTTCTTTTTCTAGTCACATTGATCTAGTGACATAACTTTTTATTTCGATAAATGCTCAGAGTATGTCAGGTTCTTCAGAGTGTCCATTGATTTTGTGACCCAACAATGTACCTTTTTTGCCTCTTTAATGTCTCATTTTTTATATGGGCACCACGCCTGGGTGGCATAGCCTAAGTTGGGGCAAACACAAGACCTGTATAGTTGGAATACAGTAACACCCTTATCTCTCTTGATGAAAATTTCTTTTGATTGCCCAGAGTGTACTGTTTTCATTTACAATTTCCTCATTACACTAGCTCCTATTATTAAAGGCTCATGTGATGGTGATGCCCCAGTCTTTTTTCAATGGTTGCTGTTGCTAGTACAACATTTTCTTGTTTATAGTCATGATAGGATTTTTCCCCCTAGGTGCATAACCCTACACTTAACTGGATTCAATTTCATTTCCCATCGGTGACTCACTCTTGCAAGTAATCAAGATCCTGCTGAAAGCTCTTGTGTTCTTTCTTATTAACACGTGGACTCCCTATCTTAAACCATGACCATTGGTTGATGAACTCCAGTCCAGCATTAGGCTGGTTGTGGATGCAGGCAGGTACAGACAGACTTAATGGATCACTGGGCCTTTGCCTGCCATCATCTACTGTATATTTCTGTGTTCCTACTTGTGCCTGATTTAAGTCATCACCTTCTATTTCCTCTTTCTATCTGCATCATTTGCTCAACACCCTCCCTTACCATCCAGATGTAACTACTTTATATGCTGTTTAATTGCAATCTACAGCAGTTCTATTGTAATATGACTGCAAATGATCTCGTAGGTTTAATTAGAACATGTGCATTGTAGATACTGTGGGCTAAATTTTCAAATGTTTTGATGCAGCCATGGTTCCTGATACTGAGTTGAATCTGATTTAAAAATATGCCTACCTTTTAGTTTGTTATCTTCAAACATTTTTATGCATTCAAAACAGAGTACATGCTTTACAACAAAAAATGATGCATGAGCTATTTTTATTTTTCATGCATTATTTCCTGTGTACAAATTGTGTCAACTGCAACAGACCGCTTGCAGGACTGCATCAGAATGTAATACAAATCCTAACATATCGTTTGAAAGGACATCTCTGTGATTTTGCACTGAACTCTGCTGCTGTCATGTTTCTCATGGCCCTCTTAGAAAGTAGGTGTATTACTTAAATGGAGTCATCCTAGTAAGTGAAAAACATTTTTGTTTAATATCACAATATTTTACATGTAAAAATAAAAGATTTTCCTTTGTAGTAATATTAGAACCTAAAAGTAAGCCTTACTTGAAGCACAAAGAAAATGGCTCTTGCAGAATCAAAACTGCAGACGATTTTGATGCACTGTTGCATTAAATAATTACATTGCAGTACATTCATATAATGAAACACAAATGTGATGTGTATTGACTACTTCTTCCTTGATTGCCTGAGAAACAGAGTGCAAAAAATGACTGCAGGTTGATTTGCATGATACAGCTTTTTTTTATGTAATGTCTTTATTGGGGAATAACTTTTTTTCTAGTTGAGGAAGAATGGCGCTAACATTATAGACAGTTGGCATGCTGAAGAGACTTCAGTTTTGTTTTGACACAATGCTGTGATAAAGCTTTACTACTGAACCTCTTCTAATGATGACATCACAAATGGATTAGAATTGTGATGAGGTTTCAATGAGCCTCCTCCCAGGATGATTCTGTAATGTAACAGGGAGAGAGAGAGAGAGAGAGAGAGAGAGAGAGAGAGAGAGAGAGAGAGAGACAGAAAGAGAGAGAGAGAGAAAGTTGTGGATTTATCATACTGTACATTGATTTTGTCTGCCTTACTGGATCTGTGTAAAGAAAGATAGATGTTCAGAAGCTTGCTAATGGACTATAAGTTATTGTTAAAGGAACAAAATTCTGGGAACCAATTAGCAACCAATTAAATTTATTGAATTCTGAAATGCATACAGCTATGAAAAAGAATAATATTTTTGGCAGAAAAGTTATTTAGTTAATGCTTTTCTTGTACATTTGCTTTTTAAAAGCACATTTTGAATTGTACTAGATACATTCAGTAGCTGGTGACTGCTGGAAAAGAAATAGTAGATAAAAAAACATGTTTCATTATAGCTCTGTTTTGCAGGTGATCAAAGATACCACCAGGTATAAAATATTGTAGATTACATCAGGATGGACAATATGAAAGGAAAGTTGGTTTTAGATACAGTAATGTCCAACTCTGCAAAAATTCACTTACTGGTTGTTCCTATCCTGGATGTGATGTACCTGTATATGTAACAGAGGCTCAAAGTACATTTGAAATCCCACCTTTTTGAAATTACTTAAACATACTCACCCCAAAATAGTTTGCATTTATGTAAAACTATGGAAGTAAGGGCAACACACATTCGATTTGGTGTTTCTCATGCTTATTAGCCTGCATTGTAATAAATATATATGACACACTCTGACTTTTTTCTGATTCTGAAAAACAAAATGCTATTATAATTAGTTTATTTGTTCTCCAATTCTCATCTCTCTCATTCATACCTCTTCAATGAAATATTCAAATTCTGCTATTTTTGATAATTAGTTGCTATGGTGAAGGTCAAGACAGTGCTCAGGGGGATGCTCTTCAGCAGATATGCAGATATAAGATGAGTTTATTGAATTCCTATAATAAACTTCCTGCAGAAAGTGGTATAAGTTATGAAAGGTTCTGACAGTATGGTGAGTGGACTGCTGTGCACTAGCACTTCTTGAGCACTGGTCAGTGATAGATACTTGTAGAGCTAGAAACCAGTGTATTGCAGGTATGCTAGAGTGATATAAGTGCCTGTGCCTCAACCAGTGACAAGAAGGAAGACATCAAATGCATATTTTATTAACAACTGAAAGATCTAGTGAAATAAATTCCCACTCATGATAGTCTGGTGATATTTGCCATAGTGAGTACTGGAAACAGTGGCTGAAGTTTCATCAAAGGTACATAAAATACAGATAATTTAAATGAGAATTGTGTGAAGCTTATTAAGAGCCAAACAGCATATGCAACTTTGAATATGGGATATTTTACACAATTGTTATTTATTAGTGAAGGTGAAGGCTGCCTGATTGTTATAGTGGCAGTGTTGCTCACATGATGTCAGTGACCTGGGTGCATACCCTGAGACTAGGATGTTTGAAGTGCTGACAGGAAGAGTGCTGAGCATCCCAGAAGATATTCTTTTTAACTATGGAAGATGGCAGTGCAGTTCACTGTGACACAGCCACCCAGCTGGCATCTCAGCTGGGATGGTCCTTGTAGAAGTAAAGGGTGCATGATTGGAGCATTCTGACCAACATGCACTCTTCTGCATCCTTGACAGCAGGGCTGGGGAAACAAGCAGAAAGCAGATGACCCAGCTTAATAGATTAAACTGCTTTACCTTCCGGCCACTTAGCTGGTGTATGCAGTTGATGCTGTTATTTATACTGTGGCTAGGATTGCCCAGTTATTAAATGAAACCCTTGCATACAAACTCAGTAAAGTGGTCACTTGGTTTTAGAACATTCAATTACTGTATTATTAAAGATAAAAAAATTAAGGTGATGCTTCTGCTACTACACATAAGATAAAAAGTAATTTGAATAATTTCAGTATTGTGGTTCAGGGTAGGAATTATGCTGCAGGGTAGGGAAGATCCTGAGATATTAAATTATTTAAACATTTGGGATTGGTTCTTAACCCTTGTTTGACTTATGAAGCACATGTTAAATCAATCCAGTCTCAAACTCATAAAAGGTTAGGGTCTTTATATAGATTAAAGGATTTGTTCACTGATCACACAAGAGAAGTGATAGCACAAAGCTATCCCTTACCAGTATTGGACTATGGGAGCATTGTATGGAGAAATGCTTCAGTTAAAATGTTGAATAAACATAAAATAATTTATGATTCAATTTGTTGGTTCACCTTATATGCTAAAAAATTTAAACATCATTGCTCACTAAATGGGAAAATTAATTGGTTATGAATAGAAGACAAGGATGATCACAGTGCCAGTGTATTTGCCCACAGACTTGTCTGTAAGGATCTTGTGGACACTTGAATTGTATTGATAGCACTGAATTAGCCAATTTAGACCTGAGATCAAGTGATGCCATTATGCTGTCAAGTCAAATATTGGTCAGAGATGAGCTAAACATAAATTCCTTAAAACTTAGAATGAGTTGCCTTAATATATTAGACATATTAAGGCTTCTGGTTAAAATTAAGTTTCAAACACCATTTATACAATATTTTTGGTTGTAAATGTCTTACCTATCATATATTTGATTATTGATTGATGATTTATATATCTCAAAAGAAGTGTCCCAAGGGAAGTCACAAAGTTGTAGCTTGTATTCAGGTGGAGTGAACCAATTTCAGTAATTCAGAAAGTCAGAAAGTACATGGTTGTTCAAGCAAGTACACGCTACAACACCAAAATTATTTCACAGATGGTTTCTTTATTCATTCATCTGATATGACAAACCGCAACGTTTCACTTATTGGATTCTTCTTGGGGACAATAGAATAAAAGATAAATCATATTTATTATACATTCTTATATGCATAACTTGAATCATTTCATTCCTGCAATTGGGTTCAGAAAAATGCCTCATCTTGGTTAAATTGTATATACTTAAATGTCCTTTAATTAATGCTTTATTTAATGTTTTATTCATCTTGTTATACTAAACACCATGAATACATTCATTTGCATTACCCAGTCACCTATATCCAAATATTGTATCATAAAGATACTACAGTACCTGATGTTTGATCTGGCCTATCGGCTCTCACCTGTCTGCCCCTGCCTTGCCACTCTGTGTTGTGTCCTTATCATAAAGGAAAAATCTTTTTTTTTTTACATTCATCAAGTTCTGTTTAAAACATTTTAAGGAAGTTATTATAGAAATCCATATCTACCTTGTTTCTGTGTAGTCTGGTGCATTAAACATTGTGTGTAGTTAGTTTCATAGAGATTTAATCCTGTAAAATTGAGTTAAAATTTGATAATATACAGTTAGTAACATTTTTGTCTGTATGATATTGCTGCAAACTTTACACTGCTTTCTAACTGATTACTTTTCTAGTATTGTTTTCTGATACCTTTTAATGAGATTTGCTGCTCCCAAAGCACTTTTAAGTGTTATACCTTTATTTTCTGAAAAGAATAAAAAAACTAATGTAATCCTCAGTCAAATACTTGTTTAAATAAATGCTGCTTGTTCAGTAGTAACTTGTGACATTCTTTTGCACCTTTTACTTCTTTTTTTGTCTGCTTAAAGATTAAGGCCCGGATATTCAAACTGCACCATTCTGAGGTGCAAGCCCTTGCACTGCTCAAAATAGTTGCGCAGGGGTGTGGCCGGGGTGATATTCAAAGGAGTTGCGCTATTGAGCAACCCCTTTGAATATCATCTCCCAGCCACAGCCACTGTGCATGGCGCAGTGGAACTTGCGCCACCGCAAGTTGTCAGAGTTGAGCATTAAACTTGCGGTGGCGCAAGTACCATTGCGCCATGAGCAAATTTCAGATATTCAAAAGGTGACATGCAAATGGGGCCATAATTCATGCAAGGTGCAGGGGGCCTTTGCATCTGATTATCGCCCCATTTGCATCGCCATTAGCATGTAGGTGCACCGATCCCCAGGACTTACGCCTGGCAGCCCTGCCAGGCAGCAGCCGCCTGGGACTGACGCACCCGGGCAGGATATGTAAAATTACCGCTTTACTGTTCATCAAGAGGTGTGGAAAATGGCAATGGTGAAAATCTAGCATGAAAAATATTACAAATACACACGTTGCAAGCGTCGTGCAAACTGCGGACGATGCTCATAACACAATTATTTTATGGAGTATCATCACCAAATTTTCAACATAGGCATTGAGGACCTCTGCTCATGAACAGTGTCACTGTCATTTTTGCAATCTGGCCCGAACAATGATTTCCCACAGTGACTGCGGTATTGTGCGCTGGAAGTGCGTAAACACATTTTGGCCAGGATGTGAAAAATGACAGCTGTACTGTTCACAAGGAGGTATGAAAATGACAATGTTGACAATCTGGCATGAAAATATTTTGAATTCACAAACTTACGAGCTGCGTGCCTCGCAATGCACCTTAAAACAGCCATTTTTGGATTTTTCCACCAAATTTGCAACATAGGCTTTTGAGAGCTCACCTCATGAACACTGCCACTGTTCTCAGATAATCAGTCCCAAAGGTGATTTCACAGTGACTGCAAAATCACCTTCGGGACCGATTAACGCCAAAGCTGTGACAGAATTCATGAGGAGGGGTCCCAAAATCCCACGCTGAAAATTTGGTGCAAAATTCCAGAAAATGCCCAAGATATGGAGCAAAGTTGAAAAACCCTGTTTAGTCCATTAAACAACTTAACGGCATTTCCTCAGTTTGCGGTCAGCTTTGAAAAGTGCAGAAGTGTTCCGGTCCAGTGAAGATCGTCACGCTGGACTCCTGAGGTAAATATGAGGTTGAGGGTGCAGAGAGGCAGGGTGAGCAGTGGGTGGTGGGTAGGGAGACAACGAGGGACCGTTTTCACTTTACAGGTACCGAGGGGGAAAAAAAAAACCCGAATGGTTTTCTTTTTTACAGGTCATTTCTTTTGTTTGGGAGGGTACAGTAGCTGATAGGGGATTGGGCACCACCGTCAGCACAGAAGAAGGGAAGGGGACATGATGCCGATGGGGAGTGGGCTCCCCCATTGACACAGTAAAATAGGAAGGGGTGATGCCGACGGGGATTGGGCACCCCCGTCAGCAAACAACAAGGTGGGGGGCACATTCTGCTGACAGGGAGTGGGCTCCCCCATTGGCACATAATTCACGGGGCAGGGCAAACTGACCAGGGGATGGGTCACCACGAAGTCGGCGCTGTCGGCAGTGTAGTGGCCACTGTGCCACCATGCTACTAGTTGGCGAGCACATAGAAAGGGTCCGCTAAGTGTGACGAGCTTTGCTCAGATTGCAGCAGATCTTTCCTCAGATGTGCTCACCAGCTTAGTATGCATGGTGTGGCATCAGCATGCAGGCTGATGGGGAATGAGGGATGCACCCACTGGTGCTTGCCCTGCATTCGCCCAACAGTGACTGTGACCCCAAATCCCCACTGCAGCAAGATGTTGGCTGTGCACTCACCAACATAAAAAGGACACATTATAATAATTAGTCTAAGTAAAGTCCATAGTTGTCATAGAGGTTATCGTGTTGGGAGGAAAGATACCATCCTAATTTGAATGAAATCTTCCAGTTCCAATACAGTCAAGGGGCGATCAAGCTGCAGATGTTCGCAGGCTGGGCACTCACTAAGTAACTAAACGGCAAAGAAAATCCATATCCTGGCTCAATGAAAATATGAAAAAAGGAGAGGTGGAAAAGAATAGTAGCAAACCCATCCCTGTATAAAAGCAAGCAACCAAGCACTGCAGAATTATGGATCAGTTTTTCATCATAGGCCACATGAGGACAACCAAAGGATTGGAACAGCCTGATGATACAAAGTAGCAGGATAGATCAAACCAGACCAAAGAATGAGCAGAAGATAGACTCCCAGTAAAGTCAATAGGAGTGTGAGGGCCAAAGGTACAGATGACTAGAAGCACTCCATCTCCAGAGTAGAATCACAATCTGGTCAAAACGTGCTGCACAGTCTGTTGTATAAGAATAAAACATCTTGCACTGGGTAAACAGAGAAGCAATTGCAGCAGGATTGTAGTTGGAACCAGGATTATGTGCTTCTGGAGACCTGTCCAAGATCAAAGCAGGATAGTTGCACAGCATACCAGGGTGGCTCAAACTGGGTCTAACAGCAATATATAAAAGGTAAAATCTTGATGCAATTAGTGAAAACAGCCAACCGGTCACTCTGTCTTCTGGGGCAGAGCAGGCAGTCACAGTTCAAGCTTGAAACCTGCCACAACATTGTGAGTCATAAATGCAAGCTGGGGTAAATATGCAGGTCACCAAGGTAATTCTAAACAGAGTACTGATTCTAGTCAAGTTAAGAAGTTGCCACTCCACCAGGAAAAATCATATGTATGATTGGAAACTGCCAGTTAAGAAAACAGCAAAAAATAAATTGTTTACCAGCTTAAATGAAAGGGCACTAAGATATACTGCATAGAGTTCAGCACAGCTTAAACAGATCCAGAAGCAGTTCTCTAAGGGCAGCAGATGCTTGTTCAACCGACTCCCAAGTTTTCCAAGAGCCCTCAGTTTGAAGCTGGAGGCAAGCAGGATACAAAACTTTGAAGTGAAGACCAGAGGCTAGAATTTTAGTGACAATGCGATGGTAAGCTCCTCTCCTTTGTCTAACCAATGCTGGAAGATCCTGCAGTATCTGCAGTTTAGCACTCTCCCACAGAACCTCCTTCTGACCTTGAACCTTTGCCAGTAGATGTTGCTTGTCTAGGAAATTCAAAAACTTAAATATAAATGGTCTGGGGGGTGCATTGTCCAGAGGTGGTGGGCACAAAGCTCTGTGGGCCCATTCGATAACATTAGGTGGTCCCATTCAGGGATGGGCAGGGTAATTTAGCACATAGTTTTTGTGCAAACAATTTTGGAGAAGTTCCTTCAGCTTTTTCAGGTAGTCCAAGGACCACCATGTTACATCGTCGATTTCACCCCTCCAGATCCTCTAGCTTCAATTCCATCTTAGCAAGCTTCTGATGTAGGGCAACAATTTCTGTATCAGATTTATCTTTCCATTTCTCTAGTGAGAATATTTTAATTCCATTATCTCCAACTCACTGGCCAGGTCGGAAAGATTTGAACACAAGGATTCATTTTCTGAAGTGAGCTGTTGGAGGGCTTCCTTCATGGGCACAAACTCCTCCAGAAACTTTTCCTCTGAGAGCAGTGTAATGCCCGGAGTAAAAGTAGTACCTTACCCAGTGCCCTTAGCTTGGGCCTTGGAACGTTTGGCTTGCTTGTCAGGCACTGCTGGTGGAGAGTGCCGCGACAAGGCAGTGCACATTTCAGCATCCATTTTTGCCAAATTTTAGAGGTCGCTGGATACACTGAAGGTAGCAACACACAATTAGCTCTGAAATGAGCAAGGAGAAAAAGTAATTATAAAGTATTTAAGGGTTTAGTATGTCAAGTGGCAGGAGCCAGTAAAAGGAGCTGCTCACTCAGTCTCAGGCATCACGTGACTAAGAATGTCCAAAAACATTAGAGCAAAAGGGCATTGCAAGTACAGATGCTCTTGCATTTCTAGCTGTTGTATTCAGTTGTTCCTTAGGCAATAATGTTCATTTACCTGCATATGCTTATGTGCATTATGCACACCCAACCTCCCATGTATACTTAGTCAGTGAACATCCCAGATGAAAGCAGGTATTCTAGCATTATTCATGTCTCTCACAACACGATCTGTATCTTGCACAGGGCAGTGTGGTATCTCTAATGTGTCATTAAAGTTAGTTACTTGTATTTCTTGGTACAGCATCTTTCTTTTTTTTTTTTTCTGTTTATTCCCTCCTCTCACTGCAGTACTTCCTTTTCTGGAGACTCCTGTATTGGCCTTGCTACATCCCTGCTCCTCATGCCAGGCATCGGTGCAGTCCATTCCCCCCATGGAGCCTTGGTTGTACCCCCTAGGCGGGTACAGGATGGGGTCCTATCCTGACGTGTCTGTATTTCGTCAGGGGGATGCTGTCATCAGGCGCCGGCTGGGGCACTGGGATCGGGGCCTTGGAACTCCATCTACAGGGAGCATTGTGGGGTTTTCCACTTTTTCTGTCCCCTCCCACAGGACGTTGGCACGCTAGGGGAGCCAAGGGGCAGTGCACGTCAAGACGTGCAAGCACTCCAGCTCTCGGCCAACGTCTCCCCCTCCCTTCTTTCTGCAGTCCCACTGTGCCTCCACCCGTGGTCACCCAGGTGGAGGTAGAGCGGTGGGACATGCATCCCACCCACCCTGGAGGAAGAGAGCAGCCTCTGGGTGCTCAATCTTCCTCCCAGCCGACCCTCAGCAGCCCAGAGTCTGTTCCCAACCCGGTCGCTGGCACCGCAAGCAGTAATCCTACCACTGAGCCGGCGGGCCGGCGAGTACAGCATCTTTCTATTAAATATCACAACTGTTTGTATTGTAATCTTCCATTGCTTAAATTTCTTGATGACTTCAGTCATGTACTCTGGAGTTTCTCTCTGCTTTCTTATGTTAACTTATTTGCCTGCCAGTTTGTCATGTATGGCTCAAACCATTCTTTAACACCTGTTGTCCATAGTTTCCCATTTGGTCGAAAAGCTGTACCAATATTATAGGTTATGCAAATACTATGAAAAAAGCTATCAGGTTAATCATACCACAATACTCAATTTTTTTGTCTCTACATGTTATGTTTCTCTTTACTGGGTTCAACCTACTTCCCCCAAATCCTTGGAAGAATACACTAAGTAGTTTTGTTTCTAATGCCTGTGGTTACAGGAAACATGTAGCTTATATAAAGAAAAACGGGTATGATTAATTTTTTTAGTAACAGTACTCTCTTCAATTTTGAAATTCTCCTATTTTTCCAAAGGTTCACTTTTTGGCATACAGTAAGCAGGCAAGATTCCCAGTTTTTTTTTCTACCATTTGCTGTTTACCATATGTTACTCCTAATATTTTAATATCCTGGTCATAGATGGGTATTCCTGCAATACTGTTTATTGGTGGGTTATCTGCCTCTTCTATATAGCACTTGACACTTTTATTATAATTTATTTTGGACCCAAATGCCTCCACAAACTGTTCTAGTATTTTACAACTCCTGCTTCATCTGTTCTTCTTTCTATAGTAATTACCACATCATCTGCATATGCAAGTGCTTTGAATTGCTGGTTATGGTCATGACGGGTATGCCTATAATCTTTTCATTATTATGAATTAATGTTAGGGGGATCCAGCCCAAACACATATAATACTGTTCTGAGGGGGCAGACTTATCTTACTCCCCTTTTAAAAATTGTCTATCCGTCCATTTATATTAGGGTTAATGCTTTCATCATAGTATAGACTTTTCAACCAACCTACATATATCAATCAATCAATCAATCAATCAATCAATCTTTATAAAAGGCACCTTTCCAAAACCAAGGCGCCTGTACATTACATGATAAAAACAATAAATAATTAAAACAATATTAAAATTAGACTTGACAACAGCATTCAAAACTCATTGTACGCTAGGCTAAAGAGATATGTTTTTAAAGCCTCCTTAAAGCTTTGGACAGTCAGGCAATCTCACACCTGACAAGGTAGAGAATTCCACAGGGTTGGGGCCATAAAACTAAAAGATCTGGCCCCTGAAGTTTTTAAGTGAACCCTGGAAATCTCTAGTAATCACTCGTCAGTGGATCGGACAGAGCAGGAGGGACAGTAGGGACAAAGAACATCTTTTAGGTAGCCAGGGCCCTGATCGTGTAGGGCCTTATAGGTCAGCAAACTGACCTTGAAGGTGATTCACCAGCAAATTGGCAGCAAGTGCAGTCCACAGAGCACAGTCATTATATGACTGGACCTAGAAGAACCAGTCAATAGCCTGGCTGCTGCATTCTGCACTAGCTGCAAGCAGTGAATCTCAACCCCCAGTAGCCCAAGGTAAAGGGAATTGCAGTAGTCGAGGCGGGAGGTAACGAAAGCATGGACCAAAGTAGGAAGATCGTCTGGAGGAACCAGGTGCTTCACCCGGGCAATGTTCCTCAGATGGTAAAAAGAGGTTTTGACAACTGCCGACACCTGAGATTTAAGTGTCAAACAGTCATCAAACACAACGCCCAGGTTCCGCACCCGGTCTAAGGTAGTTAGCTGGACACCCCCAAGCCATAAACCCGATGGTGATCCAGCCAATAAACCTGCCTCCTGGCAATCCTGGTCCACAACCAACATCTCAGTTTTTTCTGGGTTCAACCACAGCCAGCTCACATTCATCCAGTCCTGGATTTCGGCAAGACAGTTGTTAAAGACCAAAAAAACAGCATCTTGGCTGGGCACAAAGGACATGTACAGCCAAGTATCATCTGCACTAGCAATGAAACCCAAGACTGTTACCACCTAATAATCACTCTAATGACAGCATATGCCTGCACACCATGGGACAAAAATCGAAACCAACTGAGGACTGTACCAGACAGCCCACAGATAAACCGCAAGTGCTCCAATAGCACACCATGGTCCACAGTGTCAAATGATGCAGAAAGATCAAAAAGGACCAAGATGGAATGAGTCCTTCGATCTCTTGCTATTAGGAGGTAATTTAGTACCCAGACAGGAGCTGTCTTGGTACTATGTCTTTTCCTAAATCCAGACTGGAAAGAATCATAGACATTGTGGCTGGTCAAATGATCATCCAGTTGTGACACGACCACCTTCTCAATAACTTTATCCACAAAGGGCAAGTTTGAGACAGGCCTGTAGTTAGCCAGACAATCCGGGTCCAAGGAGGACTTCTTTAGAAGGGGCTGAACCACAGCTTCCTTCAGAGGATTTGCAAAAATCTCCCTCTCCAAAGACCTCCAGACTATCTCAGCAAGGACCGGACCAATTTTATCAACACAGCCCACTAGGAGACGTGTGGGGCCCAGATCCAAACCACAGTTGGTCGGACCCAATAATTGAATGATCATCACAATGTCATTGATAGTGGAAGGCTGAAGTCAGACCACACAAACTGGTGTCCGACATCTCCAGCCGACCATCACAACTCCCATTAGGAAGAGTCAAATGGATGTCAGACCTGATTGTGGCAACCTTATCTGAAAAGAATAGAGCAAACTCCTCACACCATTCTTGAGAAAAGGCTCTTCTGGGCTGAAGACAGATTGGATTGCACAATCTGTCCACAGTCTGGAAAAGCTGAGCTGGTCTATTCTGTGCATCAGCAATCTCTCTGGACAGGAATTCTGCCTTTTTACAAGAGATTGTGGATTGATAGACCACATAGTGGTCCATCAAACTAAGATTGTCACAGTCCAGGTCCGACCTCTGCCAGCACCTCTCTAACCTTCGTCCGACTCTCCTCAGCTCCCTCAAAGTCTCATCAAACCAAGGAGACCTGGGGCGAAGAGTGAGGGGATGAACACGAACAGGAGCAATGGAATCCAGGGCTTCTGCCACCACCTTGTTATAGGCAAGTACCAAGTCTCCAGGATCCATGCACTATCTCGAAGCCCAATAGGGTCCAGCACTGCCATTAGGCCATCTGGGAAACACCCTTAAAGGGTGGTACTGGACCATCTCCATGGGGCTGGCCTACTAGGGTGACCTCAAACTAAACCCAATGGAGTGATGATCAGACTATCCGACTGGTTCCACCACCAAATCAGATATCTCCATCCCCAGTAGGAACACCAAATCCAATGAATGTCCACCAATATGGGTCGAGGAGGAAATAACCTGTGTGAAGCCCAGTGAAGTCATTAACTGGTGGAAGTCTTGACCAAATCATGAAGTTCATCGTCGATCCAGGCATTGAAACCCCAGAACCAACCATCTGGGGATCCCATTGTCAGGTCGACAATGAAGTCTGCTACTTCCCACAAGAAAGCATTCCCATCACTTGGTGGACTTATAAACTAGAAGTATCCTGCACCCCACACCCTCTCCCATGATACATTCAAAGGAGTTGGTAGTTCCCACTGGTACCTCCACTAGGCCCAGTTCCAATCTAAACAGATAGCAACACCCCCGCCCCTATGATCCATCCTGAAGTGGTATCACTGAGTATCCGCCTGAATTGCTGCCACCAAAACTGGGCCAGCATTCTCATCCAGCCAGGTCTCAGTGATGCATGCCAGGTTTGATGTCCCAACAAAATACAGGGGGAATGTTATAGTTTTCTAACACTGTGAACAGGTAGTCAAGTGAGAGCCTGTTGAAGGCTTTTTCCTGATCAATACTTAGAAGGTACCCCTCTTGTTTTCTCTGATTTCCTTTAATGAATCGCTCGCTTTGCCATAACAGATTATCATTGACTGATATGTGTTTGTAGAACATGTTTGATATGGGCTTAATAGTTTTCCAGCTACAGTTTCTAGTCTTTCCTATAAGATTTTAGCTAAAATTTTATAATCCATATTTAATAAACTTAAAGGTCTCCAATTTCCAAGGTTTGCTAAACTCCCTTTTTATGAATTAAAATTAAAAGTGCCTCATACTGGGTTGTTGTCAGTTGTCCATCTGCCAGACTGCTGTCGTATAGTTCTGCTGGGACTTGTGCCAGTTGTTCTTTAATTTTTTTTATAAAATTCTGCACTGATCCCATCTTTCCCTAGTGCCATATTATTTTTTAGTTGACCTATACCATTCAATACTTCTGAGATAGTTATAGGAGCAATTAAGCCACTCTGCTCTTGGCAGTTTAGGTATATTTAGATCATTTAAGAATGCAGCAGTATTCTTTATGTCAGGGGTAGTTCCATACTGTTGTTGTACATAATTATCAATTGTTTCCATTATGCCTGTTTTGGTAATTACAAGGTGCCAATCTGAGCCATAGACCCCTTGTATTGACCTTTTTTCAGTTCTTGTGCTACAATCTTTATATGAGTCAAAAGGCTGCTTTTGGCATTGTGTTCCAAAACGTCATTTCCTGGTATAAGAATTGTGCCCTGTCATATTGTAATTCCTTTATTGTCCTCTGTATGTTACTAATCTGTGAACTGCAATCTAATCTCTCAGTTTCAGTCCTAGAAATTCAAATTTGTAGCTGGTTTCTCAATTGTAAATACTTCATAAATTCATTACTTGCTTTGTTCCCAGTATATATGCTAAATAGTTTTCTTATGCCTCTTTTACTATCCTCCAACCATGTTTCTACCCTGTCATAAAAGCGCAATACAGATACTCTTGCTTACCATAATTGGTTCCACTGTTTTATTTGTTGTTCTTCACTTAATGTGCTATTGTTCATATGCAATACTCCTTTACCATGGGTAGGGGTTCGCCCCTCACTGTAGAGTACATTGTATCATTCTGTGATCTGTGAATTCATACCTTTGCACCTGACTAGAAACTACTTGTAAGTGATCTGAGACAAATATATAGTCAATTCTTGTTGTAAGCGACCCTCTAAAATATGTGTGTCCCCCAGATGGATGTATTTGTCTAAAAGTGTCCTTCAGTTTTGCAGTTTTAGTAATCTCATTCAAACTATTTTGTGTCAGTGTATAATTTTTATGTTCTTGACCCTCTGTCTTCTTTTGCTGTTCCACAGATAAAGTCTCCTGCCCAAATTATTGTTCTGGATGTATGTAGGTAATTTATTTGAGTCTTGGGATTACAATACCTTTGAACAATACAACTCATTTACAAAGATACCACGTCAGTAGTTCAAAAACAAAACAAGGTAAACAATAGATAAGTAAATAGCAGATATCAAGAATATACTTAAAAAAATTATTACATCAAAAGCAATCAAAATAGCACTGAATGTTGCTCAATGTAACAGTAGAGTGGGCTAGAAGAGAGGAAGCCTGGGAGGCCTTGTCAAAATCTAGGAGAGAAATTAATAGGGTGTAAGGTTGGAGATGGGAGAAACAAGAGGGAGAAGGAGATGAGTTACACACTAGGTGGAGAGGGAATAAGCTGAGTTGCAAAGAAGGTAATGGGACTAAGAGATGAGAGGATGGGGAGGTGGAAGGAGGGAAATGGGGTGAGTGCAGAGAGAAGGGGAGTGCTGGTGAAGTGAGGGGGAGGAAGATAAATTAATAGTATCATGAGAAGAGGTGGTGTTTATTCAGGAGAGTGGGAAGCCTAGCAGGCCTTGTCGAAAACCCAAGAGAGAGAGAGAGAGAGTAATATGGGTGGGAGAGAGGTAAGAGGAGAGAAACATAAGGAGAAGGAGGGGAAGAAGTTGCAAAAGAGGTGGTATGAGATAAGAGAATGGGTGGCAGGTGGAAGAGGGAAGATCAGGAGGAGCAAGGGAAGAACATGAAGATGCGTGAGCAGAGAAGAAGCAGGGGTGAGGGCTGGAGGGGAAAAGGCTCAAGGCTGGATCGAAATGAAGTGCCAAGAGTTAAAAATGCTGAAAGGTATAAGCACAATGATAAAATAAGCAGAAGGCTGCTAAGGGCGGCAGTCACATATACTGTTTGCTAATAGATGTTGTCGGAGTTTGTGTTTGAAAGGGCCAAGTTTTGACTCAGCAGAGATGTCCCTACCCAGGGAGTTGAGCCAGAGGGGGGCTCTGTAAGCAAAAGACCTCTGACCTAAGGTGATGGAGCATCTGTGAACAGTAAAGACCTGAGTTGCCAAGCTGTGAGTATGTTGGGTACTGTGACAAGGGCTAAGGAGCTGTTGGACCCAAGGGTAACAAACTAAGGTGTGCCTTCTTGGCAAGCAAACAGGTTTGATATTGGATCTGGCTGAAAATTGAAGCCACCCAGTCTGAGTATATAGGACACACGGTGTGTGGAGGTAGGCAGCCCCAGTAAGGAGTCTGCATATTTTGCTAAGAGCAACAGTGATCCTTTGAAGGGATGTACAGAGGCAGAGCCATAAACAACCAGCCCATAATCGAGATGGTAATGACAGAGTTAAAATTGCTATTCTTAGTGCCTTGGGAGTGAGGCTATGCTTGTGCCTGTGGAGTAGGCCAATCCTTATGTTGACAGCTCGAGCTATATATCAATATGTTGTAAGTAGGTGAGTGAGCTATCAACAGTGACCACTAGATATTTGAAGGAATGGATCTGTTAAAGTAAGGTCCAAAGCCGTTTCTGATGAACAAGGGTTTGGACTTGTGTTTTATGGGCATTGTTGAAAAGCATCACTTTGGTCTTTTATGGTTTAGCACCAGTTTTGAGTGCTGAACCACTTTTCCACTTCTGAGAAATTGTGTTCAAGGTTATCCTGGAGGCTCCTAGGGTCAGGGTTACTAGAGTACATCACGGCATCATCTGCGTAAAGCAGAATCTCTTCTTGACAGGCTCGTGGAAGGTTATTCAAGTAGATACTGAAGAGAAGGGGCTCCAGTATAGATCCCTGAGACACTCCATAACAGACTGGCTTCCTTTTGGAGAGGACATTGGTTATCTTGACCTGCTGTGAATGGTCTTCTAAATAACTTTTGAACCAGCTGACAGCATCATTCAACACCCCTGAGAGTGCTAATTGTCCGACTAGCAGTGAGTGGTTCACAGTATCAAAGGCCTTTGTTAGGTTGATAAAGGCAGCCCCAACCAGATGGCCTTGGTCGAGTGCATTATGTATGAAACCAGAGAATTCTAACAGTGCAGTGGTAGTACTATGACCTTTACGAAAGCCATGCTGCTGGGGGACATTGGATATTGTATTTGTCCAGGTATTCCACAAGCTGATCTGCAATTATACGCTCTAGTGCTTTTGATAGAGGAGGTAGAATGGAGATTGGCCTGTAGTTTATGTGCTGTGCCCTATCTCCGCCTTTGTGCACCAGGGTTACTAGGGCCTGTTTCCATTTTTGGGGGAATTGCCCAAGCCTTAGAGAAAGGTTCAGAATCTAGGTAAGAGGTGTAAGAGTTTCCTCAAGGGTGAGGCAAGAAATCTGAGATCTAGATTGTCCCCACTGAATCTTGCTTTACCAAGTACTTTGTGTATGTACTTTCTAGCTGCATGATTAGTAACCTCTTTGAAGTAAAGAGGGGGGAAGCCTGATGCTGAGCAACACAGACTGGGGGGTGGCAGGGGTAGAGACCATGAAAAAATCAGGGGGGAGGACACTGCTGAGGTCTGTAACAGCATCATTAAAAATATTGGCTATGGCC
Organism: Neoceratodus forsteri; assembly: GCA_016271365.2. Lineage (NCBI taxonomy): Eukaryota > Metazoa > Chordata > Ceratodontiformes > Ceratodontidae > Neoceratodus > Neoceratodus forsteri. Next base: position 412,050,947 of record CM028129.1, on the reverse strand, counting down.
ATTGGGTCAAGAGTCAGGCTTCCATCAATGTTAAGCATGGTGGGTGCTCTCTTGAGGTCTTTACCAGTGACTTCCTTTATGTTGATCCAGAAATGTTAACTGTCACCCAAAAGTTGGAAAGTGCCTCCCTAAAGTATTGATTATTTGCAAAACGGATGGCTCTGGTACAAACGTTTCTGTATTTTTATGAGGCTGAATATCTGCTTGCTTGCCTGTGGCTTTGGCCCAGTGCCAGAGGTGTTCCTAGTCTTCATAAGACCCAGTAGTTCAGGTATTATCCAAAGGCTGCACACCCCTTAACTTTCCACTTTTTGGGGGCGGATATCACATGCAATTAAAGCGGTCAATGAAGAAATCAAGTGCCTCATCAATGTCATTGGTAGAGAACAGTGGTGACCAATCCTGGCTTTGAAGGTGTGATCTGAATGATTCTAGTGTCCTGGAGTTAGGACCCTACTGAGAATAACCTTAGGTGGAGATTTGCTGAACTTGTTGGACCAACTACAAAGTATAGGGAGGGTCACTTAGGTGTCAGGGAGTACAGAGACAAGTGTGATTCATTCAGGGTGACTAGACAGAACCCAATCCAGTAAGGTAATTGATCCAGTTCTATAGTTAATTCTGGTCAGGCTGTTAACTAGCTGGGTAAGCTGCAAGGTGGAGATGGCATCCTTAATATGTCAAATGTCAGATGAGAGCCAGTTTACACTGAAATCTTCCAGTATTATGATTTCAGTATTCCGAGGCACACTCTGAATATATCCCATGAAGTTATGAATGCCAGAGGCAGATTCTTTGGGTGGTATGTAAACAGATAGCACAGTTAATCTTTTCTTTTGGGCTCCTAGGAGTACCTTGATGGCCAGGGCCTGAGAGGAGTTTCCTATGCAGGGCAATTCAAGGGTGTAACCCATTAGAGTTTCTTTTAAGTAAATAACACAGCCACCACCTCTTCTAGTGAGCCTATCCTGCCTAAAAGTAGAGTAGTCAGGTATGGTGATAGCAGAATCAGGGATTCTGGGTGACAAGGCTATATGTCATTGAATAAACTTACCTTAGCTGCTTTAGTTTGGGGTGCATATATTGTTATTATCCATAATCTCTTTGTGCTGTATGTTATATCTACTGCCAAAGCTCAGCCAGGCATTATTTCAATTAATTTAGTTACCTTCAGATTTTGTTCTTTAAAAGTATCCCTACACCATCAATCTGTCAAACACAATAGACGAAAAAGAGGACTGTTTGGTCACGTCTAGTGGCCTGATTCATTCTGAATCTGATTTTTAACCTAGTATCCTGCCGGAACAGTATTTGACTATTCTAAGTAGAAAGGTGATGGTTGCTATGTTCAAAGTAGTCATGAGAATGTAAAAGTGAGGGGGGAGTCTTTCTTAGGAGTTTACCTTATTCTGGGATCAAGTCCTCCATCCTACCCCTTTAGTGTGTAGTTCTGTAGTGTGCTTTTCTTGATCAGAGAGAGCATCTTTCTGGGACGATGCCACCAAAGAATCACCTGACTGTTCCCCCTCTGTATCAATGTCTCCCCAATCATTTTATTTTAGGTAAAGCACTGAATCTGTTTTTGTACATTAGGCCTGCTGAATTTTTTTACACTTTGACCTTTTTCAAAGGCCTCATTCCTTTTTCTTATTTCCCTTCTTGCTTTTCACAGGTCTAAAGTCATTCACTTGGGGGGTGGGGGCATCTGCTTAGTATCTTCTAAGTTTTCCTCTGTTGTCATATTCAAAAAAAACAGCTACTGTTTTGGGTTCTACTGCATTTGTTGGTTCTGTAAACATTTTGTTTCCTGCTGTGGTTGCTCCATTACTATTTCTTTCTAATGTGGGAATTTCACTTTCCTCACCCATTTTGTTTGATTGTTCACTAAGGTCAACTTTCTGTGTATCTACCTTATTTAGCACTAACTAAAGCCTTTTTTCTGAGACTTGACATGATCTTTTTTGTTGTGTCTACAATACCAATGCCTCAGGAGGGAGACTTTCTCCTCTATTATAAGAGGCCCGTGGACATTTGGCATACGAATGCCCTCTTCTTTCGCAAAGATTACACTTGAAAGAATTCTGACATTCTGTTGAGATGTGCCCATATTGAAAACAGTGGTTACATTCAGTGCTATCACAAGTACTCCCTAAGTGCCCTCTGGAACTACTCTTAAAACATGACTTTGGTATCCCCATAAAAAACAAAGACCCTCTATTCCTGCCTAAAAAACTTCCAGGTAGATGCAGAACCCCCATGTCTGTTTGTTTCAATTTAATCTGAATCTTCCACCCCCCCTCCAAATTTGCTCTGAATCTAAAATAGGTGTGGGGGTGTCTAAAACATCACATTGCTGATGCAACCAAAACAGTATATCTGATATATTAGCCTCTTTGTTTTTGAACAGTATCGTTATTGTCCTTAACATGGGTTTCATAAGAGGCACTGCTAAAAAGGGACTCAACAATGAGGTTCTACTCATTTCATTATATTTTGTCCAAAACCTGTCCAGGCTTGCTATAGTCTTGAAGCTAATTTCATAATTAGCATCTCCTGTGTGAATTAAGGCATATATCTCTGAGGCAAAAAACCTCATAGAGTCCTTTAACGAAGTCTGTGCAATGTACATTCTGTCTGGTGCATGTTCAAGGCTTCCTTTATAAATCAGTCTCACTGCATTCCTCCTAGGAGCTGTCTCTCCCCTTGGAGTAAACGAATCAGCAAATTTTCTATGTTGTGCTGTATGTTCCTGCTCTTATGTCTCATTCTTCTCTTTTATCCCTTCACCTGATTTTTGCTGGCATTTAATATTGTCAATATTAATGGATGCAGGGACCCCTGCTGATGTTGACGCAATTGCATTGTCAATATCTTGCTCAGTTCTTTTTGGCTCTTGGCCCAGAGTTTTCACCTTGCCATTTACTTCTTTTCTATATTGAATCACTTTGGGGTCATCCTTATCTGGCTCTCATGTTCCCTTTTCAGTTTTAAAGCATCCTGCTCCTTTCAAAGCTCCTTCAGGTGACAAATCTTCAACATTTTCTTTTTTAGGTGTTATAGACCTTTATATCTCCAAAGTTTTTTTGCTAGCATATTTTTCATTAGTTATTTCAGTTGCTTCCGGATATGTCATTGGTCTTAACAATGGTGCATCCACCTTTGTTATCTGGGTATAATTTATTTCTATTTCTGCACATTTAGGTAGAGTACTCACAGTTTTAGTTTTTGCAATGTTCTCCTCCATTTTCTTGTTGCTATCTTCTGTTGGTGCACACATTTTCTCTACTACGGCACTCAAGCATGGCATTTCACTATCTGAGGGCACTGGCAGTTCAGCAGCAGTATCCTTTGGTGCGCCTGTGTCATTTTTTTTGTCACATTCAGCAGTCATACCCATGTTTTGTGTATTCCATGTATTCAGAGGCTGCCTCCGCTCAGCTCCTGAATCCTGTTGTTGTTTCTTTCTACAAATAGCATTTTCCATTTCAGTTAATGGTTCCAGAAGCTGTTTCTTTTTTATGTCCAACTCTGTTAACAACTCTCCATCATCCTGCACATCCATACCAGTCTGCATCTTCTGTTCAGTTTTCTTTGCCGACAGTTCCACAGCTCTTGTAGCCATATATGTTCCTGACTCCACTTCAGGAGAAAACAAATGCTCCACCTCCCATTTCTTCAGATGCTGCCTCTTGCTGAGATGAAACCAGAGAGGAGGCAATCTCCTTGGCTTCCACCTCCTCCATCCTCTCTCCTCCTTCTCCAGTGGCCATCTTGGCAAGCAGCCAAATAGCCAAGGGTTCCCCCTACCCAAGAGTAGGGGAATTGTTTTATTTGAACGTCAATAAACAAATCATATTGACAGTATTAAGTTATACATAGATACAAACTTCAAATAAAATGGATAGAAAAATGAAAAGTATTCTAATCATACATGCAGAAAGTTCCCCACTAGCCAAAAAGAATAAAACTCAAATAGAAACATAGAAACATAGACTTTGATGGCAGATAAGGACCGCTTGGCCAACCTAGTCTGCCCATTTCCCTACCTACTAGATAAGCTGCAGATCCTAGTTAAGCAACAGCATATTTCTTCCTACTCCCCACAAGAATTGTTTTATGTCTGTCCCATACATTCTTGAATTCTCCCACAGTTTTAGACCCCACAGCCTCCTCAGGAAGGCAGTTCCATGTGTCCACCATCCTCTCAGTGAAAAAATACTTCCTCACATTGCTCCTGAGCCGTTCCCACTCTATCTTCAAATTGTGTCACCTCGTTCTTGCACATCTCTGTTTCTGAAAGATGCTACCCTCTTGGACTTTGTTAATTCCACTGAGGTACTTAAAAGTTTCAATCATTCTCCCCCTCCTCCTTTCTCAAGGGTATACTTATTAAGCTCCTTTAGTCTCTCCTCATATGGCTTCTCTGCAGACCCTGCACCATTTTAGTTGTCCTCCTCTGGACTGCCTCCATCCTGTCTATGTCCTTGTGGAGATGGGGTCTCTAGAACTGGATGCAGTACTCAGATGGGGTCTCATGAACTGTCTATACAGAGAATAACAGCTTCCTGTTTTCTGCTGGTGATGCCTCTCCTATATACATCCCAGTATTTCCCCAACCCTCCCTACTGCCTTCTCACATTGCTTGCTAACCTTAAGGTCATCTGATATAGTTACTCCCAGGTCCCTTTCCATTTTGTTATTACACCCCATTGTGTATTCTTTCCTGGGTTTTTGTTTCCCAGGTGCATTATTTGCATTTCTTTGCATTGAATCCAAGCTGCCATACTTCTGACCATTCCTCAACTTTGCCAAGTCCTTCTCATCCTTTCCACCCCCGTCTGTCAACCCTGTTGCAGATCTTTGTGTCATCTGCAAAGAGGCATACTTTTCCTTCCAGTCCTCTGCAATGTCACTTATAAAGACATTAAAAAGGACTGGACCCAGTACTGAACCCAGTGGTACCCCACCCATTTACTATTACCTTCTGTGTCCTGTTGTCCAGCTAATGTTTTACCGAGGCTACCACTCTGGGGCCCACTCCAAGGCTGGCTAATTTGTTTATTAATCTTTTAAGTGGGACTGTGTCAAATGCCTTGCTAAAGTCTAGATAGGCCATGTCCACAGCCCCTCTCCAGCCTACTACTTTGGTCATCCAGTCAAAGAAATCAATTAGATTTGTCTGACGAGACCTTCACACTGTGAATCCATGCTGCCTTGGGTTCTGTGATCCACTGGCCTCTAGGTACTCAACAATTCTTTCATTCAGATGTGATTCTATCATTTCCCTACCACAGAGGTCAAACAGACAGGTCTAGTGTTCCCGCCTCTGTCTTGCTCCACACTGTGAGGGATCACATCCACCCTCCTCCAGTCCTCAGGTACCACACCATCCTCCATGATTAGTAGAAGGGTAGTCAGTGGTATCACCAGTTCTCCCCTTCATTCTTTTAGAATTCTGGGGTGAATCCCATCAGGCCCCATTGCTTTGTCCACCTTCAGTTTTAGGAGTTCTTTCAGAACTCTTTCTTCTGTGAAAAGACTGGGATCAACCCCCTATCCAGAGTGCTTCTGCTAATTGGATTAGGTACCTCTTCTTCCTCCTCCTCTTTTGTGAATACTAAGCAGAACTATTCATTCAGTATCCCTGCTTTTTCACTGTCCCTCTCTGCCCACCCACTGTCAATTCTATTCAACCTCACTATCCCTCCTTTTGTCTTTCTACGCTCCCTAATGTACCTATAAAAGGTTTTATCCTCCTTCTTAACTTGGTTGGCTATCTTTTCCTCAGTTTGGGCCTTTGCTCTTCTGACTGCCTTCCCTGCTTCCTTCTGCCTTAACTGGTACAGTTCTCTGTCCTGCTCCTTCTCTGTTTCCTTATACTTCCTAAATGTTATCTTTTTCCCCCTAACCTTCCCTGTCACCTCATTTGAGAACCATAGTGGCTTTTTCTTTCATTTTGATTTGTTTCTTTGCTTCACACAAAGGCTTGTTGCTGCTGTGATGGCAGTTTTGATGTTTCCCCATTGTTGCTCCACCCCTCCTTCTTGTCTGTTTGCTAGTGCTTTCTAAGGCACTCTCTCATTTGGACAAAGTCAGCCCTCTTGAAGTCAGTACCTCACTTTGTGTGGCTTAACTCTGCAGCTGAATTTAATGTGACCACATTGTTCAGTGGTCACTTGTTCCCAAATGGCTACCCACTTCTAGATCTGAGATCCTCTCACTGTCCCCATTTGAGAGTATGAGGGTTTAATATTGCTCCCTCCTGGTGGGTTCCAACACTAGCTGCCTGAGGTATGCCCATAGGGCATCAAGAATAGCCCTGCTCTTGGATGTGGCTGCAGCAAGGTGCTCAAGTTAACATTTGGCATATTCAGGTCCCCCATCAACAATATCTCCCTTTTCTCTGCCATCCTAAGGATGCCTTCTATCATATCCTTGTCCATTTCCTCCCCCTGAGGTGGGGGTCTGTATACAACCCCTCTGCAGATTGTGGTGCCATTTCCAGTCTCTAAGGTGACTCACTGTGCCTCCTCTCCTCCCCTCCCTGTTTACTCTTTTGTTCCATTGCTTTTATCCCTTCCCTTACATAGAGAGCTACTCCTCCCCCTCTTCTACCCTCCCTGTCTCTCCTGTAGGTTGTGTACCCTGGTATGTTAACATCCCAGTCATGGTTCTCTGTGTACCATGTTTCTGTAATTGCCACAATATCCTGGAATCCCTCTTCCATCAAGGCTACCAATTCAGGAAGTTTGTTGCCCAGACTATGGGCATTAGTACTCATTACCCTCCATTTCTTGATGGCCTTACCCCTTTTTGCCCCATCTCTGTCCTTACTGCCTTTGTCTTTTTCTTCATTTTCCCCTGCCCATCTCCCTGTTGATGTCTCTTCCTTGGTGTTTGCCTAACTAACTACCCTGATATTTTTTGGGGGGGGGCTAAGATTTCCCTTCTCCTTTCCAGCACCTCCCCCTTGGCTAGTTTAAATGCTTGCCAATGAAGCATTTAAACCTATCATCTAGGATCCTGGTTCCCCTCCTGGACAGATGCAGACCATCATACCAGTATAGGCCTGCATCACAACAGGTGGACCCCCAGTCACCAATGAAGCCAAACCCCTCAGCTCTGTAGCAGTTTTTTAACCACTGATTAAATTCCATGGTGTGGAAAACCCTAGCCTCACCCATGCCATAGACAGGCAGCACCTCCGAGAAGGTTACCGTGTGTGCTAGTTGTCTAAGGTCCTTCTCCAACTCTGCAAACTCCTCCTGCACTGTTCTGATCCCTTTCCCAGCCAGGTCATTTGTCCCTATGTGGGCAATGACATCCAGCTTCCTCCCCCATGCAGCTGCTTCCATGATCCTGGGGATTCACTTCCTGTCCCTCCAAGCCATGGCACCTGGCAGGCAACTTACCTCCCTCTCCCCTCTCTCCCCCAGTTCTATCCTCATAACAATGGAGTCCCCCACCAGGATTTGTTTCCTTTCTGTGTGGTCCCATGCCACCCTCCTGTGGGTCTCCTTTGTGGAGGCTCCCAGCATTCTCCTTGGTCTCCACTGTGGGTGCCTCTGAGGGAACCACACTCTGCCAGAGTGGCATACAGGTGTGGAGGAAGGTACAGCTGGAGAGAGATGCACCTCTGTTCTACCACCCTCACCCTCCCTGAGCCCAGTGTGGTCCAACTGCTCCTCTTTCTTGGCAACCTCTGAAGCAGTGGTGGTGGCCCTGGTTGTCCCTGGGTGAGAGAGGAGGTCCCCAAATCCTGGCCAACTCAACATGGAGATGAGCAACCTCTTCCCTCAGTCCAGAAAGGTGCCTGTAGATGGAACAGCACCGCATCCTCCAGAATGTATCCTGGAAGACTGCTGATCCACAGCCACTGCACTGCACTGTACCACTCCCATCATGTCTTATTTCTGGCCCCTTAACTGTTGTTTTGAATACTTACTCTTTCCTCTGTTTATTTATTATTTTTTTATATATAATTTTTTTTCTCCCTACATACCTACTGCCTCTGTGCCCTTAAAGCTCCTGATCTTCCTGTTCTGAGGCAGGAAGCTTCTATATTTCTCAGTAGTCTCCTTACTTGCTCAGAGTCAGACCTCCGGCAGCTAGGGGGATGGAGAGCTACTTTTTCCTTCTAGGATGGTGAGTCTTTTGTGGCTTTATGATCACTCCCTTCCTGCTCCCAGACAGGAAGTTTCTGTTGTCAGTCAAATCCTGTGCCTATAAAAGTAGAACTGGCTAAGGGTGGGTCAGTGGAGAGGAGAGAAGGAAGGTAATATCATCCCAGTAGAGAAGTATAGTTCTAATAGCACCTCCTTCCTCTTGCTGTTCTCTACCTGTTCTCTGCCAGAAGCTATCTAGGGCAGTTTTTAAATCAAAACACCTGCCTTCCTTCTGGTTAAGCTAGACTATAACAGAAATAATATCATTACCAAAAGTAAAGAAAATGAGTATTTATGTATACAGAGTCCCAGAAATCTCATATGCATTCTAGATAGTACCACACTTTTAAAGAAAACAAAGTACCTATAATGCTTTACCACTAAAGAACCTGCTCCCAAAGGAATAGGGGAAGATGTGTCTTTTTGGGGGATATAAAACAAAGAAGAAGACAGCCCACATACAAATCTCATAAGCATCCTGTCCTACTCGGGTGACGGAGATTAATAAGTGAAATAAAATGGTAGCAATAAACCTGTATGACACACAAAAAAAGAGAAACAAACTATTAGAACCAGGGAATCATGTCCCACAGTTTTTTCCACTTATCCACAGCCGTAGAAGATAACTCCATAGCTTTAAAATGTTGTGAGTCATATGATAAAACATTATATAAATCTAAACTAATTAAATGTTGTTGCTGTAAAACATATCTGCAACAAATTTGCCAAATACAATATATGAAACTCACCAAAATCAGCTGCAGACTGCTAGCATTATACTTATTCCAAGAACGTGGTAAAACACCAAAAAACAAGAGTGTTGGAGTGAGGCTATAAAATAAAGAAGTCTTCCATCTATCTTTTAAAATGTCCCAAAATTATTGGATAAAAGGTCAGGTAAAATACAAATGTGTCATAGTTTCAATTTGCATAACACAAGAATGCCTGGGACAATATCTGTCAGAGAGACCTTTATGTTTGTGATTGCCTTTTGTATTTATCCTCCCACATACCCCAAACCAAGCGGTATACCACATTTTAGGTGGTATTTGGAGATCTGTCAGTAAAAGCTTAATCTGTGTTTGTTCCATCTGGGAAAAGGAGCTAAAAGGTTGCTCTATAAAACAAGTATGTAATACAGTACATTTAAATAAACCTGTTTCCTTTGGATACTTCCAATATATGCATACAAAATCCCCAGACATTGAATATAATTGAAAATATAAATCCAAAAATCTGGCAATTTAGGCTTTCATTCGTTTTTATGTACAAAAGAACCATTTTTCCATTCCTGCAAAAGTCCAGATATTGTAGATAATACCCATGGTGACCATATTTTTGGGGAATTCTTAACAAGTGGGACAATATTTGCAAGAAGAAAACTGAAAAGAAGAAAATAATGGGGTTGGGCATGCCCACCCTGCATCTTTCAAAGGTTTATATAAAATATTCATTTTAACTGGGTTTAGCCAACTTCCCCAAAAACAAGAAAATAAAAAAACAGCTCAATAATGCCGTCTCATGTGATTTGGAGATAGGATGAATATAGCTCAAGAACAAAAAAGTAGGGATAAGGACATTTTTTATCACAAAAATGATTTTAAGTTTCCCGATATGACAGGAGTTCCATTGGCTCAGTTTACCTCTCCCATGTGCGATACAGAGATCCCAATTATATTTTGCCAGGTCTTCATGGCTGAAGTAAATTCCCAGCAATTTACAGGGGGATGTGGTAACCGGGATGGCATCAATGTCATCTTCTATAAAGGGGACATGTTGTACAATAAGACAATCACTTTTTGTAATGTTGATACTGGTGCCCAAACTAATAGATATACAATGAAGTAAATTATAAGCTATTCTGCCTGAAGGTAGATCAGAAAGTAAGATACATAAATCGTCAACATATAACACATTTAACCTCCAAAGATTGCTGCAATGATATGCCATATATATTGGGGAAGCATATATGATCCTGATAATCGGGTCCAAAGTAAAAGGGACTACGTAGACATCCCTGATGTAACCCGACTTCTACCTGACACCTTGCACCCAACCAACCATTATCACATGGTTGTACATATACCAGAACATAACACAGTTGAATCCATTGAATAAACAAAGCTGGAAAGCCATAAGCTTCTAAACAGAGCCACAGAAAATCATGCAAAATTTTAACAAAAGCCTTGGATTGGTCAAGGCTCATAATGTAACCACTTACAGCTCCATTATGCTCCTGAAACATTACCACTCTCAGTAAAATAAGGGCATCAGTGATCTGGTGGCCAGGAACTGAACAAAATTGGGAAGGGAGAATGAGTTGTTCCTAAATAGATGACAAACATCTGCTCAAAAGTTTGGTATACATTTTAAAATCAGTATTTAATAACATCAATGGCCTCCAATTATCTATGTTGGATTTATCACCAGATTTAAAAAGAAAAATCAACAGTTCTTCATATATGTGATCCAATAATCTATTTTCCCATAGAAGAGCATTATAAAAAGCAAGGAGTTCAACAGGCATGAGCTGCCAAAGGACTTGGTGAAGTCCCAGACTTAAAAGAACCAATAACTGCATCCAATTCTTGTGCTGTAAAAGCTTCTAATAAGACTGCAGCCTGATCTGTATCCAAAGAGGGGACCTGGGCTGCCTTTAAGAGGTCTTTCATAAAATCAGTCTCTGGTATATGGCTTCCAAATTGTGTTGAAGTGTGCAAATTCAAAAGAGACATAATACCTGTATTGTCAGAAAGTATGACACCTGCAGTATTTCAGAGAATCGAAATATGTCTATTAGACAACCTGGAAGAACAATCTAAAAAAGGGTTCACTTGTTCCTGTTTCCCCTGAGTGCAGAACCTCTGTTACTGCTACAGGGAGAGCTGTCTATTATACTGAAGGTCAAACATTTTCTGTTTGGCCCTAGAAATAACAAATCGAGAGGTCTTCATGTGTAGTCTCCTGTCTAGAAAAAGGGACTGCAATAAAGATCTCTGAGCCAGATAGTTTATATTGTCAGCAACTGCATTCACTCTAGAAGTCTGCTGAAGAAAATCAATCAATCATTGCTTCATGACTTCCCACCAATCAGATACTGAATAATATAAAAACAACACTGATAGGTGGTCTTGGATTATCTTGTCTACATCAGATAAAACCTGGAGAAGGGATAAAACACTGACATTCAACCTCCATAAACCAGGTCCTGGTACTCTAGGGGGTGAAAAAGAAACATGAATACCAAGTGAAACATGGTCTGATGTTTCAACATACCCGTATTAGTAAATACTATTAGAAGAGTGTTAGAAATAAACCAACAGTCTATCTGAGACAATAAAGTGCCTTTATAAAACGTATGTTTCTGGGGATGATCAGAGATCAACATGGCATATTTAAGCCTTGTTTGCTGCATCATTTTATGTAAAAAATGTCAGTCACAATATGTTTTATAATGGTGTCCAGGATCTTTGCCATATTAATATTGAAATCACCTCCCAAAACACCTGCCTGCTTGTGTGTAGGTGAGGTTCTATTTTGGACAATAGAGAAATTCTCAAGGCTTTTGATTGGGGAGCATAAATGCTGACTAAGCGACAAGCCAAATCATAGATACATAGGGCAGGATTCATGAAGTGTAAATTTCTCTGTCCCACTCCACAACTGCTGTTGTGTACTGGAATCACCCGCAGCTGTGGTTGTAGCGATTCATAACCACAGCAGTTGCAGAGGGTGTTACAGCTGCTTCCACCAGCTGTATCCCATTCCACATGCCGCGGCCATCACCCTGGTGACACCACCCAGAGCCCATAACCCATGGAGCCGGTCGTAATCCGCTCCACCTTTATGAATACCCACCACTGCGGGTAACCCTGGTGGATCTACAAGTGGCAACCCTTGCATAGCGGTTTACCCACAGCTGTGGGTCTTTTGACAGCTCGTGAATGCTGCCTATAATGTCCAGAATCAAAGCCCTCCTGGCTCTACATCTATCAGCTTCTGCACTGAAATATTAGGTGTGGAGAAACAGATATCCAAACCACGACATAAATCAGGTCCTATGAACGGAAAGAGGACCTTTAAACTGCTGAGTAGCATGAGAAACATTCAACATGCTGTGTAACTGTATTCTGCAAGCAGCATATGCAATTGAAGCTGCTTGCGTCATATTTGATATTTGATTTGCTACATTGGTGTTCCGGTTAAAGCTCATGTCTGAGAGAATATGATGGAAAACAAAATTATGATTTCTTTTGCTGGAATGGGTTACCCATTTCATAAGAGCTGGTTATTGAACTATCATAGCAGACGCTCCTGATGCCATAGAATTATTAGACTGTTGGGGATGAGAAAGTGCTTCAGAATCTTCAGCTTCCATTATCTCCCATCAACTTTGTAAAGGTTCATATCTTTTCTCAAATGGGAGCACACCATAGGAAGAAGATACAGGATTTTTGAAAATGGGGGTGTATGCCCATGTTTACCAACTGTTTGGAAATGGGGCCATCTTCATCAGGTCTTTACATGTCCATCTCAAGAGCAGGGTCTGGAAAAATAGAACAGGTGTAGTTTCTTTATTATGTTGGGGTGGTAAAGAATCCATAGAAGGTTGATCAGTGGCTTTAGAGGGACATGAACCAGATGTGAAGGGAACAGAGGGAGTAGTAGGAACAGATAAAGTGGAATCAGTGATCACCACAGAAACTAAAGCAGGTGTAGCAAGTGTGATGGGTGGCAACGAGGGAGGGAGGGTCCCTGAGGGGAGATAGATGTCTCAACACTCCCTGGACAGACAGGGAGGAACAGGTCTAGTTGGAGCCTGAGTAAGAACAGTTTTTTCTGCCAAGTGTAGATAATAGTCCTGTTCAGTAGGTTCAGTTGAATTATGGGCAGCTCAGGGGCAAGACCAAAAAGAATGTTCATCATCACCACATAAATTACAGATGGGCGGAACTGTATATACAGCTGCTGTATGGCCTAGCTCCCACATTGTAAACATTTCACCAAGGAACAATCCATATTTAAATGAGATAAGGAACCACAGCTCTAACATGACTATGGTTGACCAGGGTAGAATATAATTCCCCAGACCCTCCCCAAAAAGAAACAATTGGGAAGATGGTTTATCCCCTTATCAGAATGCTTAAGTTGAGTACAAAAAGCCCAGTCTCCTGTCTAAAACCCATTACCATCAATAATAGGCTTCAGGTGTCAATGAATGTCACATCTTTTTTTCCAACCAAAAAGTTATATCATCTACACTCACCCTCTCACTGCAGAACAATATTGTTACTGTCCAAACTGTGGGCTTGGAAATGGGTATTACAGTAAAGGATTGCCAAGCCGGCATAGCTTTTACCTGATTATAAAGTTTCCAAAATGTGTCCAATATTGTAGCAGTACAGAAACTGATATCAAAATTCAAATCCCCTGGTGTGTGAATAAAGGCATAAACATCATGGGGTGTAAAGTGCATGGAATCAAGATTAGTGATTTCCTTCAAAAAGCCTATAAGGAATCTCATCTGAATCCTTTGAAAATGAAGCTTCAACTACAAAATGCAGTTTTGCAGCCTCTGGCTGTTTCCTAAAGAGCCTGGCATAACTTTGAGGTTTCTTCAATGGAGGTTCTAAATCAGACAGTACAGTAGCCCTCAGATCCACCCCTTGCTTCATATTGAGTTTAGTATGCAACAGTGTAGCTGTATCTGCAGAATGGTCTAAGCCATCCATATTCCCTCTTGTGTTAACCAGTAGTGGTTCCAAAATAGCATCTGGTACAGAAATTACAGTTTCTCCCAGTTGTGCTGTCAAGATCATAGCATCTGACACAGCAGCAGGTTGAATCAGCCTCTGGGGAATTTGAGGAGCTAACACATCTGTCTCAACTGGCAGAGGAGTGCTCACAGATTTGGATATGTGCACTGTAGCTGCCTTAGTAGAAGTGGTATGCTGTACTCTCAGGGAAGAATCTGGAAGAGGTATCTGAGGGTCAGGAACCCATGTACCATTTTCAAAAACCCAACATGCCTGTGCTAAGGCCGTTCCAGGTGTCCAGTCCCCCCAAGGGTTGAAACTCCAAAGAAGAATCCATGGTTGTATCCATTTAATTCAAAGGAATCACAAAGTCACCCGGAGGGGTGGGAACCTCAGTCTGGTTAAGCAGAATAAGTCTTTTTCCCTCAATAGCTGTCAGACTCGCAGTAGATCACTTTCTTTTACATTCTTCCTCAAGCCACCATTTGTTGTTTGAAAATTCATGTTCAGCTCCAGACAGCATAACAATTAGCTTAGGTTTTTTCTTATCAAGTTCCATTTGTAAGCAGTTTTCTTCTGCCAACAGATCTTCAGTAGCATTCAAGTCAGGGATAGGAGGGCAACCAGAGTCACTCAGTTTATCCTCTGCTGCAGATACCATCTCATCCAGGTCATCATCAGTGTTAATAGCAACAACTACTGGTTGACGTCCTTATTTTGTATATAAACCTAGGACATAAATTGTAAGTAACCAAAAAAAAACATACCCATTGTTAACAAAACCATAAATAATAACTAGTGATAGTTACATATAACTATTAAAGTGGGTATGGTGTGTATGTGTGTTGTTTGTTGTGCGTGGTGTGGTGTGTGTGGAATGTGTTTGCTATATTTGTTGTGTGGGGTGTGCAGGTGTGTGTGTGTGTGTGGGGTGTGGTGTGGTGTATGTACACACATATGTGTGGGTGGAGCGTGGCATGGGGCAGTTGTTATGTGGCTAGAACACTTCATTTTCACATATAGTGTGCATTTATTTCCTTCTATTAGTTGTCAGTGGGTGGATTTCACACTGTCACATCTTTAACTGCTCATATTAAGATGCATATCTCATTTACTTGGGGGTTCATTAAAGTTGTAATTCCTTTGGGTTTTCATTTAGATTGCTTAGACTGATTCTGTGCATTTTTGTTATACACAGACTCTGTGTTGAAATCTGCATTTAGCAGGCTCATGGTCTCGTTTTCTTGGGGGTCATTGACAACTTTTTATTTTTTTTTTTTTTGCACTTACACTTACAAGTGATACTTTCATGCATCATGTTTATATGTGTAGGTTAATTTGAGGCTTGATTTCAACTTGCAGTTATACTTAATTTCAGGATTTTGTCTCTCATTATCTGTTCTTTAATATACCAGGACAATTGGAATGTAAGTTGTAAGCTCATCTTACATGTATTAGAGAGAATGCCACTGCAGGGTTTTTTTTATCAGTAGAATGCTTTCTTGGCATACTGAGACATTTTAAAATTTATGTGAGAAGAACTCTTTGGCTGTAGAGAATTCTTGATAACCTTTGCCCTTCTGAGGCTCCTCGGATAAAGGCATACTGGTTTAATTAGCTTCTCTGATGTAATCTTCTATTGTGTTTTAAATGTATATGTTAAACCAATGAGAATTATTTCTGCTTTTCTATATAACCTGGTGTTAATAGTATGGGATATTTGAAAAACTGCCACAAAGCTTCTGAAGAAAGACTTGGTTGGTTCAAAAGCTAAAGCACTTTGTTCTTTTCTGTAACATCCATGTTGGTCCAATAAAGGTATCAAATCATTTGTTTCTGGCTCTGTTTTAAAAGGACCAATACGGCACCTACAACATTTTTTTGCATCATGGAAGATACCGAAATTCGACGCAGGACATGGCAGTTGCATAACATCAAGAAGAAACTAGCACAGCTAGACAGTGACATCTACTTTTTATCCCAGTGCAAAAGGAATAACATTATCCCTAAAGGTCTAACTATTTGGAATCCACTGAGAAACACAGATAATTCTACATATGCTGAACAACTTTGTCGTAGGACCTCTGAGAAATTGAGAAATCACAGAATCCACAGCTCATATGCCAAAAAAGCATTTTTGAAGAAACAGTTTAATGAAATAGCTACCACACTGGAGAGGATGTCTGGTGAGCCTATTCCGGACATCTTGCATGAGATAGACATGAACTACTAAAGAACCTTAAGAAAAGCCATGCTCATTAAAAACAGGAAGTTAGATGCCCTTTAACTTACCATACTTCCTAACAACTATGAAGAACGGAACAGAGTGACTGAACAACTAAGCCACACAGATGGGCACCTTTCAGTTGTTAATTTGTCCACCCACACACTGACTACTGGGGAATTAAATGTACTTTCTAAGGGCCTCAATTTCTGCCCAACTAAACCACTGGACAGAATACAGTTTTGTGGTGAAATGGAGGAATACTTCCGCAGATTGAGACTCGGGAATTTTTTCATGGCAGAGAAGACATCACAGACAGGGAAGAAATCACAAACAGTAAAACTACTATGGATAAGAAAAAGAAACCATATGAGTTTACCCCATCAAGTGGCCGTAACAAGAAACTGGACAAATACATTAATTGCTTTCACCAGAGAGTTACTGGTGAGATTCTTAATAGGCAGAAACAGGCCCGCTACAACCTCTCTCCACTGGAACAGAGGGCTATACAAACACTAAAATCAAACCATAACATTGTCATAAAAAAAGCTGATAAAGGCTAGGCAGTGGTGATATTGAATTGGGAAGATTACATTACGGAAGCCAACCAGCAGCTAAGTGACCTTACTTACTACAAAGTACTGGGAAGTGACCCAACTACAGAATATAAAAGAGAACTACAGAAGTTAATTAAAACATTTCCAGAGCATGTCCAAGACAAACTAAAGGACCTCGTCCCCAGTGAACCTAAGCCAGGGACATTCTACATGCTTCCTAAAATACATAAGCCTGGTAATCCTGGTAGACCCATAGTCTCTGGTAATGGCACCCTGACAGAGGGATATCAGGGTTTGTAGAAGCTATTTTCAAACCACTGGTTATACAAAGGATAGTTACATCAAGGACACTACTCACTTCCTACATAAACTTTCTGGTTTTAAGGACTTACCACCTGATACCCTTTTAGCCACGATGGATGTAACCTCCCTCTACACTAATATTCCACACACAGATGGCATTTCAGCCTGCCTCAAATATCTGCATGACAAAGAATTGGACCCCCAACATTGACCCTGGAGTTGTGGGTAAACTCACTGAATTCATTCTGACACATAACAACTTCAGCTTTAATGGTAAACATTATGTTCAAACTATGGGAACTGCAATGGGAACCAGGATGGCTCCACAGTATGCTCATCTTTTTATGGCGAATTTGGAGGAGGATTTTCTAAGGCACTGTACACATAAACCACTCTCTTATTTCCGTTACATTGATGATTTGTTTATAATTTGGACAGAGGGCACTGACACACTTAAAGATTTTCACCAAGAACTTAATAACCTCCACCCAACTATAAAGCTTTCCCTAGAATATTCTGCCACAAGTGTACATTTTCTGGATACCACTGTCACTATTAAGGATGGTACCCTACATACCTGTCTTTACAGGAAACCAACAGACAGACAGAGATACTTACACAAGAAAAGTAATCACCCGAGCCACACAAAGAAATCTGTTATATATAGTCAAGCACTTCGGTATCACGCTCTGTTCAAATGAGGAAGACAGAGACACACATCTGGCAATGTTGAAAAACACCTTTATTGGAGCAGGGACACTCATCCAGGGAAATTGACAGAGCAGTGGAACATGCAACACAGGTCCCAAGAGAACAGCTACTGCAATATAAGAAACGGATGACTACCAGCAGAATACCCTTAGTAGTCACATACCATCCTGACCTTGAACTCCTACGTAAGATTACTAAGGATCTCCATCCAATAATTAGAGAGGATGAAACCCTTAACTGTATTTTCAAGAACTACCACTACTATCTTTTAACAACCACCTAATTTAGCCAACCTGATTATTAGGAGTCAACTTGAACCGGAACAGAATACCATGACATCAGATGGTACACGACCCTGTCATCAACGCACATGTAAGACATGTAACCTCATTTCCACTTCAGACTGTGTGGTTACATCACAAAACAGACTATTCAGGATACAGGGAATTATACATGTACATCAAGTAATGTGGTCTACTTTATCCAATGCAAGAAATGTCCTCGCACAGGTTATGTGGAGAGACAAGTCAACAACTCCGCACTAGAATGAATTCACACAGACATTCTAATAATCACAAGATGATTGAGAAACCAGTAGCCCAGCACTTCTCCCAGGATGACCACTCAATCTCAGATCTGTCTGTGATGGTCTTAAAAGGACATTTCAACAGTACACAACAGAGACGGGCTTCTGAAATTATACTTATTTTACTTCTCAATGTGGTGGCAGATGGATTGAACACTGATGTTGGGTACATGACACATTATTCCACTTAAACTTACACAGACCTTTACTTTAAAAGATGGACATGAACAGTTTAGTTCTTCAACGGGCCTTTGATTTTGTAAGTTTATGGTTATCTACATTGTTGACTTTTCACCTTAACACTGTGGTGAGTGCGTTTGAGTGTGTGTGTGTATACTGATGTATGTATGTATGTGTGTGTGTGTTTTGTGTGTATTTGGTGTGTGTTTTTTGTGTGTTGTGGGTATGGTGTGTATGTGTGTTGTTTGTTGTGCATGGTGTGGTGTGGTGTGTGTGGAATGTGTTTGCTATATTTGTTGTGTGGGGTGTGCAGGTGTGTGTGTGGGGGTGTGGTGTGGTGTATGTACACACATATGTGTGGGTGGAGCATGGCATGGGGCAGTTGTTATGTGGCTAGAACACTTAATTTTCACATATAATGAGCATTTATTTCCTTCTATTAGTTGTCAGTGGGTGGATTTCACACTGTCACATATTTAACTGCTCATATTAAGATGCATATCTCATTTACTTGGGGTTCATTAAAGGTATTATTCTTTGGGTTTTCATTTAGATTGCTTAGACTGATTCTGTGCATTTTTGTTATACACAGACTCTGTGTTGAAATCTGCATTTATCAGGCTCATGGTCTCGTTTTCTTTGGGGTCATTGACAAGTTTTTTTGTTTTTGCACTTATACTTACAAGTGATACTTTCATGCATCATGTTTATATGTGTAGGTTAATTTGAGGCTTGAATTCAACTTGCAGTTATACCTAATTTCAGGATTTTGTCTCTCATTATCTGTTCTTTAATATACTAAGACAATTGGAATGTAAGTTGTAAGCTCATCTTACATGTATTAGAGAGAATGCCACTCCGGGTTTTTTTTATCACTAGAATGCTTTCTTGGCATACTGAGACATTTTAAAATTTATGTGACAAGAACTCTTTGGCTGTAGAGAATTCTTGATAACCTTTGCCTTTCTGAGGCTCCTCGGATAAAGGCATACTGGTCTTAATTAGCTTCTCTGATGTAATCTTCTATTATGTTTTAAATGTATATGTTAAACCAATGAGAATTATTTCTGCTTTTTCTATATAACCTGGTGTTAATAGTATGGGATATTTGAAAAAACTGCCAAAGCTTCTGAAGAAGGGCCTGGTTGCTTCGAAAGCTAAAGCACTTTGTTCTTTTCTGTAACATCCATTTTGGTCCAATAAAAGGTATCAAATCATTTGTTTCTGGCTCTGTTTTTAAAAGGACCAATACGGCACCTACAACATTTTTTTGCATAAATTTCATTAGAAAGCCTATCCGATCCAGGTGAAATATTTTTATGAAGGGACTTAATAACCACCTGTAATTCTAAACGGGTAAAAGGCTTCAGTAAAGCATCACTCCAAGATGAAGAAAGCTGAGGGAGAGCCACAGCTTGTAGTAATTATTAAGTAAAACCTGATTCAGTGACAAGTGTACCTAAGTGATCTGCAATATAAATATCTAGGACATGCATGATACTTCCATTGTCAAAAACCTCTGTACTAGATGAAGTCAGCAAACTATTAATTTTTATTCGGTCTCACCTTTTCTGACAGGCCGAAAATGGATTAATCTGCTCAGCTGTCCCTTTGATGCCGAACATCTGTTCCCTCTATAAAGATACCAATCAATCATACTGAAACTGTCTCACAGCAGTTTACACATCTCTAATTTTATCACCACAGTCAGCAACTCCTGTTGACTGTTGTGATACTAAAACCCCTAAATCCTTCTGGAGCTGTAAATACTTGCTGTTCTTATTGAAGTTCCTTAACAAAGCCTGAGCCTGAAAGAAACCCTTTAGACATGATTTGAATTCTTCCACAAAGCCCCAAATCATCAAATAAAACAACATAGATCATTTATCCTCTATAACCTTATGCAGATCTTCCAGAATTTCATTCTGTGATGACATGGAGGTATTCAGCCACCATACTCCACGGCCTGAAACTCTAGGTAATCTAAGTAGAGACTGCAAGACCAAATAAAAATGGTCTGAAGTCTCTGCTGGGGTATTCATAGTAGCAGCAACTATCAATAATTGGTGAATAAAAATAAAGTCGGTACGGAAGACAAATTACCTTTGAAAAAGTCGATTTAGCTCGTCTTTTCCTGTAATGTGAACATCCCTTAAACTTGCCATATTTATAATAGTTCTAAGGAAATTTCTGTCACAAAATTGTTTCCCCAACCCATCCTGTGGTTGGAAATTAATATTAAAGTCTCCTCCAAAAAATATCTGGTGGGTAGTAAATAAATAAGGCTGAACTTTTTTTAACAACTCTATCCGAGTAGCCTTAGTTTGGGGCCCATATAAAGTAACAAATCGACAAGAAATACCACCAATCACCACATCTATCAAAAATGCCTGACCTGGATCGATGTCCACCATCCTAGATACCAATACTCCATGGGTCTGAAAACAAAACCCCACACCACTACATGTGTCCTCCCCATCAACCAAAAGGAAGATCCCCAGATCCAATCTTGAGAAGCCTGAGTCACTTCCCCCTAGGTATGCAAACAGGTGCCTTGTGAAAAGACCACATCATAATTCAAATGTTGCAAAACCCCAAAAGTGGAAAGACATTTCCCCACTGACTTTATGCTATTTACATTGAGACTTGCTATTCTCACAGTAAACGGTTCAAGGAGGAGGTTTTATTTGTTTGCCACTTGATCTGGTAACTCGTTTACCATGCCCTGGGACTTGAGTCTTTCAAGTTGGCAGGTCAGGCATAATTGTAGGGGGAAGAGATTCAGTAGGTTTGGATGGACCTTCCATCTCCATAGGACTTTCAGTATCTACTTGGTCACCCCAAGTAGCAAAGGGGCAACACGACTTGACAAGGGTAAAGCGTAAGGGGAACCTCAGATAAAAGCAAATCTCTTTGGACCTGGGGTGGGCATTGGAATTTCCTCAGGAAATGCCACCACTTCCTGATTACTGGTCACAAAACCAGGAGAACCAACCAAAATTTTGGTAGAAACATGTATGCCCTTTGGGGAAAACGTTCTGACATATTTCCAGTTTGATGAGGGAACCCTGGGGGTTGCAAAGGAATTTCCTTTGTGGAAGGTTGCTCCTCGAGAACAAGAGTTGGTATCAAATCAAGTACTAACACAGGAGGGACAGGACTGATATCTGAATGAGGTAAAGTTAGACCTCGCACCCCATGAGGCTATTCCCTTATCTGTCCTCCACAACCCCTTTCCCATCTTCTGCCACAAGGAACTGTGTCCTCTTCAGGGTGAAAGGGCTATCTAAATGATCTCCTAGCTTTAGAGAGAAAGAAATCATAATTTGAGAGCTCATCAGGGCTCTCAGCAGCCCAGGGCACTCAGCATAGGAATGGTCTTCTTCTCCACATAGATTACATTTTGTGGGAGCCATACATTTAGCCATCGAATGACCCAAAATGATGCATCGGAAACATTTTGTTTGCTCACAATCCACATTCAAGTGAGAAAGGGAACCACATTTTTAGCAGCTTTTTGTTGCCCAGCATAAAATAGAATTCCTCTGTCCAGACCCAAAAAGAAGGAGCTAGGTAGGTGGTGTATCCCAAACTCAGTTTGTTGCAGTTGTACCCGTATCGTCCACCCCCAGTCCCAAACCCATTGTCATCCATAATCGGTCTCGGTTTGTCAAAAACAGAGCAATGTTTTTCCAGCCAAAACATAATATTATCCAAGTTAACGTCCTCATTTCAGAATAGGATGGTCACTGTTTTCATGGTAGGGTTTGTGATAGGTATTGAGATGAAATCTTTCCAAACCTCAGAGTGTTTAACATCATAATATAGCCACCAAAATTTGTCAAGGAAGGCAACCGTGCAGAAACTTACATCGTAGGTATGATTTCCCGGGGTGTGTATAAACGCATGCACCTCCACCAAGGTAAAATCCATAGAGTCAAGCAATAAATGTTTCCCCACCCAGAGTCAATCTGGAACAATAGGTGCAAGGCCTGTGTACTGTAACCGGACCAAAAAATGGCATTTAGCTGCCTCTGCAAGTTTACTAAAAAGACCTGTGTATGTTTTTGGGTGTTGATTCCCCAGGGATGGATCCTCCTGTTGACTGTTGTCATATCTTACCTGCTCCCCTGAGTTTAGACCTGAACCAGTAACTTCAACCGGTAACATAACTGGTGGAATCATTCGACCCATATCCGCAGAAAGCCTGATAGAGTTCTGACCACTATCTGAGGTATTAGATCCATCTATCACATTGAAGACGTCTGGCATAGCAGCCAAATCCAAAGTCTCATTCCTAGGTAGCACAGTAGCAGTGTCCAAGGAAGGGACTTCTGAAATTTCTCCAAACCAGTCCCGGGTAACGGTGAATTGAGGCCACTCAGTTCAATGATTGGGGTTGAATGATATTCTTGTGAGCCAGGAAATGGAATGGAGTTATCTGGCACCCAGATATTTTAATGTTTTATCCAACTTGCTTTAGACAGAGCATGTCCAGGTGCCCATGGCTCAGAAGGATCTTTAAAACTCGTATCCAATAATGCAGACCCTCCCTGTCCCAGAGAAACATCCGTTTGGTCAGATGGACCACTTGGAACTTCTATATCAAAATCTACAGGAAATCTTTTATTACCTGTTAAAACAGGACTGGCCATAGATCTTTTCTGTTTCCTTTTTTCTTCTTCTAACTTTTGTCTACAGGACTGGAAATCTTGCTCTGTTACTGAAATTAAATCCAATAAACGCTTATTTTTCTGATCCAATTCCATTTGTAATTCCTCTTCTACTTCCAATGACTCACCATCCAGAGTCCTCCATTCTGTTACTGCCACCATATCCAGAGCTATATCTTGAACCGGGCCATATTCAGGAACACCTTCACAACTCAGCAAAAGCTCTGGACCAGCAGTAACACCACAACCTCCTCCTTCAGTGTCCTGAACCAGAAAGGGGACTTCCATTCTTCCTACCATGCTATAGCACCACCTGCAGAAAGAGTAGGGAAATTTCCCCGGTGTCATGGACAGTATTCCCCCATCAATAAAATATAACCCCACAAGGACATACCTGGAAACAAGCAGTAACAGCTTAGTGTGCCTTTCTTGGTCAAAAATTGCAAATATATTAAATACATAAAAGTGCTGGCTTTCCTTAGAACCCCAGGTAAATTCCCAAACCCCTACCTACCTTCATTTCCCAGACTCCATGAAGCCTTGGCTTGCCCCTCTGGCAGAGTATGGGATGGGTGATACACTGCTAAGTGTACACAGCATTGGGTGTTGTGTGAGAGATGGGGGCTGGCCTGATATAGTGAAATTCCAAAGAAGTTGGAACCAGGACTGCTTTTTTTTTTTTTACCCAGGTCTAGTCCACTGGGAATATGTTAGCACTTGAGGGGAACCAATGTGCGTGACCATGCATTGCCTGCACAGTGTGGATCCCTGGCTGGTGTCTTCCTTCTTCCACATGGCACCCTCAGTCACACTGCCACCTGTGGTCACCCTTGTGGCAGCACTTCATTGAGGGTGGTGGCCCTCCCTTCCCAAAGGAGGGAAGCATAATGGACTGTGTGGCTGGGAGCATCTTGTGTCATGGAACTGCTGGATTCTGTAATCATGAGTTGCTGTGAACAGCATTGTGGGAGTGGTGTTGATGGTTGTGGCAATGGGAGTGTGGAGTGCTTCATATCTGAGGAAACAGTTGTAGCATCAAGACATATGTTAGCAAGAGTATGGAGGGACTGGCATTGGAAAAAGAGAGCAGGAGCAGTGAGAGACATGGCAATTTGGAGAGAAATGGGCTTCCTTTGGTGTGTGAGGTTGTTTTTCTGAGGCTGTTGTAAGTATATTTTTCATTGTTGGTATGGTGCATTGTTTGGCTTCAGGAACAATGTAATTATTTTGATAAGTTTGTTAAAGGATGTGTTAACTGGTTAATAGATTTCTTAAGTTTTATTTGGTAGGTAGCTGTTTAATTGGTCGTTTGTTGGTAAAAGCACTTTGGTTCTGGAAAGGTGCTTTTTAAAAATAAAGAATTGCTTGCTTGCTTATCTATCCCCCTATGTTTACCATAGTTTTATCTGTATTTCTCCCATGGTATTGAGCTATATTTATTGAGGTATACAGCTTTAATTGGCTGGTATACAGCTTTAATCAGTGAGGCAATTATTTTTTTATTTATTTTAAAAGTTTCACCAGGAAAGACATACTGAGCTGTTCACCCACTTTAGGGCAAAAATAAATGCTGCATGGGAATGCTGGGTGTAGCCAAAGGACCATAAGTAATGGCAGTGCCTGGCAACCGTGCTGCAGACACAGAGAGTGCAACTGATTCAGTATGCACTTAAGCGTGGGGCTGTGACCCCTGCACCTCAGGCAAAAGGACAAAAGGCTGCTGTTCTGACTGACTACATTTGCTCAATCTTCACTAAGACTGAAACCTTCAAATTCCTCATAGGAATAAATAAATTGAACTGTGGGCAATTATTTTGTCTGAAAAACAACTCTCGATCATGAGTGGAAGTTGGCGGGTGGGAGGTTCAGGAGAAACATAAGGAAGTAATTCTTTGCAGAAAGGGTGGTGGACCCTTGGAGCAGTCCACCAGATGAGGTGGTGGGAGTGAACACAGTGAGAGGGTTCAAACAGACCTGAGATAGAATGAAGGGAATAGTAGTTACCTGGGCCATTAGGACCAGGGAAGAAGATAGGGAAAGGTATGGGAGGGTTAGTACCCTGGGGGAACATTAGGTTCCAAGGAAGGTTCCAGGGATTTAGGGAACTTGGGCACACTGGAGGGACCATTGGTCTTTTTCTTCTGTCATTGTATATGTTTCTATGTTTCTATTCAGGTGAACACTAAGTGGTGATTTAACAAAGTTTTTTTTCAAATAATTTCCTTTCTTTTTGAGATAGTGAATCCATATCCTCATTCACATAGGTCCCTTTGAGACCTGCATGAATAGATGCAGACATACATGGCCATCTGGGCCATGCACCAGGCAACAGATTTCATCAGCCTAAATTGATGGGGTTTGGGCCCTGCACTTCCATGTGGCAACAGATACAGATGCACAGGGCAAAAAGTCCATCTCTCAGCCAAAGGACAGGGCCTTTAGCACCTACAAGTACAGAGGTGCGGGGCCCTATGCAAACAGAAGAGTTCTTTTCACTATGGTACTTAGGCCTGTGTGGACAACTCTACAACTTCCTTTCCCAGGCTGGGGGATGGTGTACCATGACAGCACTGCCCCCCCAAGCCTTGGACCATCCAGCTGGATCACTGAGCTCACCACCAAACTGAGCTCACTGTACATAATCACAAAGCACTACTCTCTGGGGTTGAGCCTGGTATTACACACAGTGTTTCTTAATAATGATTCTTTTTTTTACTTTAAACCCCAAATTTTCAAAGTAGTTGTTTTATGACTCCCCTTATAAACATGACGTGCATTAATAGAATACTGGTCAAAATGTAATTTTGTACAAGTGTGAAAATACATCTCATTCAGAATTTGAAAAACATCTGTCATGTTTGTGAAGTGGTTAGCTAAAATGCCTACCCACTTCACAAACATGAAGTGGTTAGCTATTTTAGCTAAAATGGCTATGTTGAAAGTTTGGACTCAAAATATTGAACATTGAATTATTTCAATGTTAACTCATACCTTTGCAATTCTATTATATTTTACCAAACATTTTCAACATAGTCTTCTTATGATCCCATCTCATGAGTCCAGTAGGTGATAATGGTGAAATCCCACCTGAAACATGATTTCACAGAATCAAAGGAAAAATTACCACTTGGCATGTGTATGAAAAATTTTACCTGAGTTGTTCATGAGATTGGGTCCAAAAAAGGCCATGTTGAAAGTTTGATGCAAAAATATTTCAATGTTCACTCATAAATTGGTAATTTTACCATATTTTACCACCAAATATTTAACATAGTCTTCTTATGACCTCACCTCATGAACTCATTAGGTGAAATCTTTCAAATGCCACCAGAAAGGTGACTTTGTGGAGCATCAAACAATCACCTTTTGCATAGATACATAAATACATAGACACTGTCAGCAGATAAGAGCCTACTTAACCACCCAGTTTTCCCATTTGAGCTTGTAAGTTCACTTTATGTTTTCTAAAAGTCTTTTGCCTCTTACCCTGACCTCCAGAATTCCTATGTCTATCCCATACATCCTTAAATCCCGTGATAGTTTCAGCCCCCACCACTTCCTCTGGCAGGGTGTTCCACTTCCTTTTGGAAGGATTTAAAAAAAATCACCTACCTTGTTTATGAGGTGGGGTCACAATAAGGCCATGATGAAACTTTGTTGTAAACATATGACAAAATGGCAATGTTATGAGCAACAGTTCAAAACCCATTGAAATATATTAAACGGGACTTAACTTCTTTTCTCATATCCTAGTCACCAGTTCCAGCAGCAAGATGTGTTTTCAGTCTGGGAGTGGATCCATACCATCAAACAGTTTTGGCTGAGTGAGTGAGTGTGTGGTGGGGGATGGGTGCTGAGTTGGGGGGTGAAGTGGGCTGGAGTGGGTGTATTGGGGGTAAGATCATTGATGTACTGTTTTCTTCTTTACAGGTTTCCCTACAAAAAATATATAAATATCAATGAGGGATTGTTTTCCTCATTTCAGGGGACTTATTCAACACATGGGGTTGTATTGGGCATACAAGTGTCAGGCTACTGTTCAACAACACTGGGGGTGGGGACCCTGGTGCCACCATGTATATTAGGTAAGGGGCAGGCATCCTGGATTGGAGGTGGTCAAGAGAAGAGGTACAGAGATGGTGCAACCTGGTTCCATTTATATCTATAGTTAAACATTGGGAAAGGGGCAGGCAACCTGGAAGGGAGGGGTGAGAAAGAAGCAGTACTAGGGGTCGGCACCCTGGTCCACTAGTAAGATAGATAGATGGATAGATAGAAAGAGAGAGAGAGAGAGAGAGAGAGAGGATAGCCAGCCAGATAGACAGACCAAGAGAATGTCAGATTAGAGGGGAAGGATAGATTAAGTGATTGCTGGCTCACTTCTGCCACTGCAGCTGGCAGCATGACTCTAAGCTGCAGCTGCGACTCAAGAAAGTCCTGCTGTTCTCATACAGAGAACAAAGGTGAATAGCTCCTCTTACTAAGCTTCCAGGCATATTTTCAGCAAACTAACTCCAGAATCTATCAAAACCATTCCTGTTTACTAGCTTCAGATATTTTCTTTTTGAAAATACATCATTTTTAAGTATTTTCAAAGTTTTTATAATAGGAAACAGGCAAACAAACAAAAAAAGATGGCAGATGTCATGAACAACAAAAAAAATTCTGTTTATGAGAACCATTTTTCTGTACATGACACCTAAGTGATGCAAATTGAAAGTGTTCTCATAAACAGAAAAAATGTCAATTTATTTCAGAGGGTTATCCAAAAACTCTACTAAGCATACTCTGTGAAAGTCTTAAAATCTTTTCAACTGTTGAAGCATTTAATATTTTTTCATGAAACCTTTGAAAGACACTGCCTCACCACAGGTTGCTTCTACTGTGAAGGTCTCATGCAAAAAAAAAAGTATTGTCTAGGCTGCAGGTGAGAGCAAACAAACATGTATTAACTATTGAAAAATCTTCCTTTTCCAAAAATCAGTGTTCAAATATTGTAAACTGCACAAAGGCGCCGTCAAAAAAATGTTCACATCTTGAGACTCTGCCAGTTAAACCATGTATGTCAACTTTTGGGCTATTCTGTTGAATGCCATCAAAGTTATTAAGGTGCAAAAACTGGGTTAATCATTGCACACTCTACTCAGCCCTAACTATACTGGCACTACTACACCAGAATATTACATATATTACATTAATGAAGGTATAGTCCCCTTGGGCCCACTGTTGTGTATATTCTAGTATACCTTTCCAAATAAAGTTGCATACCCCATACACCCCCAGTTAAAGCAACATACCTGTACCTCAGAATTAAACTTTCATAATTCACAACAAAAGTTTCATACTTCAAGAGGGCAACCTGTATACTATGGGAAAAAACACCTGAGAAACATGTAAACACAGTTAATACACTACCAGTTAAATAATTAACAATCAACTAAACTTAAACTTACAACACAAACACCAGTTAACAAAATGGCCCCTTACAACAAACCCAAGGTATCCTAAAACAACAGTCAGGCAAACACATCCACCATCACCTCACATACTGACATTTTACTCCACTAAATTCTGGGGAATGACAATAGAACACACATGAACAACTCCCCTTCCAGAAAACCCTAGCTTTGATGCTCCACAACAATGCTAGAGGAAAAAGAGGGGAACACACAAGGGAATATTATCTGCCTTCCTAAACAGTCGTGTCCCTTATTGGTCCCACAGTGCTTGGGGGGGACAATCAAGAAAAATCATAAAATAAATCTGCTGTTAGACCTTTGTTTTCCTTCTTTTTTTTTTTGCACTAAACAAATAAACTGCTTATATTGCCAAACAAGGCAACTGATTGTGTTACCTGTCTCGAGCACCTCTACTTCCATTTGGTTTAGCTGTCATTGTTGGGGAAAGACCACCCTATTATAGTGTGCACCAGCCCTGCAGAGCAGATTGTGGCTATTCCCATTTGAACTTTGTTACTTGCTAAAGAACCATGTCCCTTGATGCTCCTCTCCTCACTTACCAAATCCTCTATGATCTAGCCAACAGTTCCCTTGTTGATGAAGAGCTGTATCCTGATCTGCCATGTCCTCCATGCTGCAGCCACTGACACCATACTGTTCCTTCAAAAAGGGCTCCTATTGCCATCCAGAAGAGGGCATGTGGTCATGCTCTGATATACACACACCTTGGGTAGTTGAACTCTTCTTGGCCTAATGACACATAACACTCCCGAGGCCTGTGTATAACAGAGCATGACCACACACCCTGTATTGGATTATCTGTGTGTGTGTGTGTGTGTGTGTGTGTGTGTGTGTGTGTGTGTGTATTTATATATATATATATATAGAGAGAGAGAGAGAGAGAATATTCTCTACAAAACATTGTAAAAAAGACCATTAGGGTTCCAGCATCAAAAGTAGGAAAATGCCATCTTACGGTTCCCAACTCTAAGACCCCCTCCACTCAGTTTCCAGTCATAAGACCCCATCATCACCCGCATGTCTGGGACAGGATAGTGACTTGAATATAACAACTGTTCAGTTGCAGAAAAAGATTTATTTAATTAAGGCCAGAAATTCTCATGACCTTAGGAATACAGATACAAATAAACATCTAATTACTTTTCTTCATTCTTTAAATTTAATTATTCTAAATGGTAGCTAACTTCATATAGGATAGGGATTTCACTTGCTTTACTCATAATGGGCATTCTATAATAAACTACATTTTTGCTTATCATATAATTTCTTCAAATACACTGATCTAAAGATAACATCTAGATCCGAGAGTTATCATCTACCACTTTGCTTAACTAGGAAAATTGAGAGTGAGATTTGTAGGAATCAGACAGATCAGGTAGAAATTTATAATAATAACAGAATTATTATGTGGAATCAGATTCTGAGGATAAACTCAAAACAAATATAATGCTTTTTGTAAGATAATTGGTGACTTGAACACTATAGAAAATGATCTCATGATTATATACTGTGAATTAGTCAAATAGTTTGAGTGTATTCTACTTGAACACAGAGTATTTCATAAACAAGATAAATTAAGATCTCATAGTTGGTTTTACAAAAAATGTCATATCTAAAGCAGTTATCCAAACAAGTTAGATATGCTAAAAATCATCCAACTTGAGAGAACATTAAGACATTAAATAGATTGAGGAAATTATATTGAGAGCATGTTCTAAAATAAAAACAAAAATATCAGTCAGAATTATGTAAAAGATGTTAGTCACTATACAACAAAAGACGACAGAGCCTTCTGGAAGTTAGTCGCTATTGGGACTAATAATTATAAAAATCCTTTGAGGCCTCTATTACAGTAACAAAGTGGATTGATCATTATAGGAGTATTTTCTATAAATCTAGTGAAACATCTATTTATTGTGTGAGCCTAATTAATGATGAAACTATCTGGATCACGATTGAAGAAACCATTTCGCCATTAAAAGTAGTAAGCCAAATAAAGCCCCAGGCCTGGATCAAATTTCAACTGATTACTACAAAGCTGTTCCAGAGTGGTGGGCAGTCATTATCACAGATTTATTTAATTAGTTTCTCATGTATGCTACCTCCATATTCCTTTAGAGGAGCTGTGTTATTCCAATTTTTAAGAAAGGTGATAAGGATAATTCTGCAAATTATCACCCAATGAGTCTAATAGATAACATGGCAAAAATATAGTCCAAAATATTATTAAATTTACTACAAACATGGATTTTTCAAAATAGGATAATTTCATTATTACAGGTTGGCTTTCAAAAATTAATGGGACAAGTAAACACATTTTCATATTTCTTAATATTGTTGAGAAGTACCGTAAATTACAAAAACAACCTTTGTTCATAGCTTTTATCGATTTCACATCAGATTTTGACTCAATTTCCAGAGACCTATTATGGGTTAGTATGGGAGCTTTGGGTGTAGATCCAAACTTAATACATTTGATAAGAAGATTGCGTGATAGATCCTGGGTTAAGATCAGATAATATAATAATGGTGTTTTTTCTGATAAACTCTTTAATAATGTCATTGTCCGACAAGGGTGTGTGTTGGCACCGACACTTTCAATCTTTATATAAATCAACTCTTGATAGAACTAATAAATCCTTTACATCTCATGTACAAAATTCTTGATCACCCAATTCTGGTCCTGGCTTATGCCAACAATTTAGCACTCCTTTCTACTTCAAGGCTAGGCTTACAAAGGAGCCTTTATAAATTGCAGGAATTGTGCAAGGAAATGAAATTAGATATAAACCAAACAAAAACCAAAGTAATGGTTATAGGTTCAAGAAAGAAATATAAAAATGTTTTTGTCTAATCAGCTGCTTGAATTTGTTAATCATCACATTTATTTAGGGATTACAATATCAAATACACTTTCATGGAAAAAACATATTTGTAGTGTGGTAGCAAAATGAGTATTATATATTCTGCTCTTGTTCGTTTTATCAGAATTTATGGTGGTATGACTATAGAACCAATGATCTGGGCTATAGATAGTAAATTAATAAATCAAGGACTTTATGCAATTGAGAATTGGGGAGTTTCTAGCCTCCAAAGCCTGGAAACTATTATTAAAACAATATATAAGAAAACTTTAGGATTGCCCAACTCAGCTGCCAATGCGCTCATAAAGGCTCATCTTGGTCACATTACATTAATGGCAAAAGCCCATACAAGATTAATAAATTTCCAGATCAAAGGTTTGGCAGCTCTGATGGGTTCAATTATTGTGTCATGTTTAAAGAAAAAATGGCATACTTTAATCAAATAGGTGATGGGTGGTTGATGTTCATATATGCTTTATTGGAGAAATATGAACTTACCATCTACGTTTTAGGCTGAACAAGCAATAAAATTCATACAAGTTATGCAAAGTTAGTTTCATCAGAGATAGTAAGAGTGGCAAAGGAAACTGACTTACAAAAAATTAAACAACCAAAAGCATTGCATTTGCTAGTTAAGTATATACAGGAAAATGCTTTAAAGGAGTACTTACTGTTGATTAATAATCCAGTTCAAACACCTTAAGGGCATTAACAAGGTGAAATAGTCTAACATGTTTAAATATAAGAAAAATAGCAGGACAAGAGGACACAACATGAGATTAGAGGGGGGCCGATTAAGGGGGAATGTGAGGAAATTCTTTTTCACAGAAAGGGTGGTGGATGCATGGAATGGCCTACCTCAAGAAGTGGTAGCCATGAATACAGTGCAGGGCTTCAAACAGGCATGGGATAGGCATAAGGGAGCAATATAAATGAGTATGAATAGATAGGCCACTGACAGAGCAAAGGCCGATGGCATATTTATAAGGTAGAAAAAGAAAAGAGCAGACTGGATGGGCCTTGCGGTCCTTATCTGCCATCAACTTCTATGTTTCTATGTTTCTATGTTTCAGTTCATAGACAGATTTTGACTTTATATAGATTTAAATTATTTACAAACAGTATTATAACAGCTAGATACTCATGTCAACTGTCTATATCTCCTAATTGTTTATGTTAATTAAGAGAACCTGAAGATCTCCATCATGCGGTTATGAGATGTCAATGGTATGAAGAAATAAGGAAGAAATATCTAGCAAGTTATTTCTCTTCATATATAATCCCCTCACGTTTTTACCTTGATCTTCTGTTAAACTCAGAAAATTCACAAATTCTTACAGATATATCAAGATTTCTGCTCTCTGCAAAAGAATTAGACTTAGAATTGTTCAGCAAAAGATTGTAACTAAAGATCACTAAGTGATCCTGTAAGGATCTTTTTCTCAATTTAAGATTCAAGATTACGATCTTAGTTGGGGTGTAGGTAACCAGACCCAAACCTTACTGTTCTGTTTACACTGTTGTTACTTAGGTAAAGATATAGCAGTTAGGGCCTCAGTCTAGTGCATCCCTCATGTCCATTGTAACCATACAATGAAATTATTCTCAATAGGGTTTTTTACTGTTGTGATACAGTATTGTAAACATTATTTTTGTATGTGTCTTGTATTAATTTATTGCTTAAAATATTTGTGTGTTAAAGATCTTTTAAATTGTATGCTATAATATTGTCTTTTAATATTGTGTATGTAATAATATTCTATGTGGAACAATAAACTTGTGATGATGATGATGCAGGAACAGGCATGAGGGGTGTGCCTTGCGGTTGCAAACCCTAATGCTTACCCCTTTCTCTTATACTGTACCCATCTTAGCTTACTTACCCATGAAATGGGGTGAACATTATGGTTTTGCTCATCACTCCATAATCCATTGCATATTTGCACCTCTAGGACCTTCACTCCCATGTATCATATTTGCATGTTGGAGTGCACCATGTCATCCATCCATAATGTTTGAGATACTGTAATCATAACCTAATCATATTCCTATTTCCTGTGGCAGCGCAGAGGTGCTCTGTCCCTGCCTCCCATCAGTCCTTAATAGTATCCATATTTGCATGTATTTGTACCATATTTGCAAGTGGGAGCTTTTTGGGACAACCCCAAGGCACACCCAGACCTGTTGCTCCCTGCAGGTGGGGGTGGGTGTTAGGATTGGAAACCCTAATGCCACATTTCCATACTTTTGTCACTTCAACCCTAACTAGCGTTATTAATGAAATAAATAAATATATGTATATATCTATATATACACACACACACGCACACACACACACATATATATATATATATTTATATATATATATATATATTTATATAGATATATTAATATGATGTTCTAATTTTGTATTTCCAATACCATATGATGGACTAATGCTATGCAAATAAGAGCTTTCAGATAAAGTTCTCAGAAATTCAGAACAACAAATGTTTGGTTTGCATAGCCTAACTTACATATATACTTTTTCCACATAGCAGATGGGAATATGAATCATGGTGGACAAGTACACCAATAAAAAAGGGGTTATTACAATTAAAAAGGAAGCTCAGTTACTCTACATCTATGGTACATAACACTTGCTAAAGCACAGCAGAACATAAAAAGATACCAAGTGGATCTGGAGAAAGCATCACCTTCACAGAATATGATGGAGTGACTGACTCTGTGACCTCTAGAACAGCAGTACAAAAAAAATCAAAGTGGGACTGAAGAAAGCACCTCTTTATGGATAAGATTAAGTGATCTACTCTGTGATTGGTTGCACACCAGTACAAAAAAACAGAGCAAGACTATAGACGGCAACTTGCTGATTTATAAATAAGGCTGTTGAGGCATTTCTACACTCATAAGTTCACGTGAGTAGTTCTTCCACCCAGTTTATGCAAGTGGAAACACTCTTGAAGAGGGAATGTATTTCTCTCAGTCGATATTAATATTTTATAAATCTTATCATTTAGGACATATTAATAAATGTAAAACAATTAAATGAAAGACTTACAGCAAAATGCCCCAGTTGAAACACTGTAAAAATCCATGTTTTCAAGTTTTCTTAAGTGAGGACCTCTTTTGGTTTTAGGAGGCCCTTATACATTGTTTCATTTGGGCATGAACTGGTTAAATCAGAACCAAATATTTATTTTACAGAATGAGATGGAATTATCTGTTCTGTGACCAGTCATGCCATGAGCAAACCATAGACATAAGGTTTAAAATAAAGTTTATAATGGTGTAAGTGATTTCATAGGCCGAAGAGACTGTGAGATCCATTGTGACTGCATACCCACTTGATAGATGTTGTGTCAGAGTCAGCAATGACTGTCCTGGAGTAGGTTGAGTTAGTTTGTTGGTTAAGTTGGTTAAGTTGTGTGTTCACATGTGGCTGATGAGTCTGATGCATGCTGTGCATCTATGTCTGCATATAGGGCATGTGAGGCCCAGTGCAGCTTCTGCTTGATGCTGATGTTAAGAAGCAGCTTTCCTTGACTTTCTGTTCTCTTCAGCTGAAATCACACATTGGCTTTCAAATGTTGTGACTCCATCATGAACAGTGGATCTCAATAATGATCTGCCTTGAGATATTGCCTCCCAGTCATTGTTATTGATTTTACATTTGGTCAGTTAGTGTTTCAGCATGTCCCTATAGTGCTTCCTCTGTCCGAACACAGAGCATTTACCCATCTTCAGCTCTTCATAAAGGACAAGTTTTGGCAGCCTTGTGTAATCTATATGGAGCACATGACCTGTCCATCTAAGTTGAGCCTTGATCATTTGTACTTCAAAATTGATTGTTTGAGCTCATTGCAGGACTTCGGTGTTGGTGATTTTGTCCTGCCATTTAATGTGGAGAATTTTTCTTAAGTTCCACATGTGGAAAGACTCAAGCTCCTTTACATGATGTCTATAGAGTGTCAAGGGATTGCAGCCGTACAGAATTGCAGTAAATATGACAGTCTGGTATACTTTGTTGTGTGTTGGTTGTCAAGTGGAGAGGACCCATTTAATATTAAAATATTCAAATGGCTCTTAAAGATTTCCAGTGTGGTAACAACAGTTGGCTGAAGTTTATTCCAATAATAAGAAGGTATGAAACCAACATTCTGTACAGCTACTTCAGAAACATGGGTCCAATAAAATCAGGCTTCCTGCTTGAAGCTATTGAGGGCTGGGCAAATTACACTGCAGAGGTGAATTTCTTGGGTCTTGAAGGATGGATGATTAACTCAGTCATGGACCAATATTAAAGCATTTGAGAAAGTGGAGCATCACCTGCTGTCCTGGTGGAGGCAAATGTGCAGTAAGAAAGTCCACAATTGATAGGATTGGGGATATGGAGGATACAGTTAAATTGGGATTTGGGGTATTATAACCTCACAATTTTTTCCAGTAAGGCTTATTTAAAAACATAATTTAACAGTTCCGTTCAGTTTAGTTTTGATTGGCTAAATGCCATTACAGAAAAAAAAGATGTAAATAAGGTGCATATTAAATATCTAGAAAGTCTTCATACGATAATAAAAAATACATGACAAGGAATAAATCACCATAATATCGACAATATCTCAGATACATTTCAAATTTTAAGGTGGTATGCACATATGCTCCTACTGTTTAACAACTGCAACCAGGAAATAAACACACTTTAGAGTAACAATTGGGTCTTGCCCAGAGAGTAAGTGGTAAAGTTTCTTAAAAAAGGATCAATTGAATGAGAAAAGAAGGAGACAAACCACTTTTTCATTAGCATTAAGTATCTTGGACAACAAATCATTATATCAAATTATGCCAAGCCTACAGCCACAATTGGAGGTACCTTGTCTATCAGATGTACCTTCAAACTGAGCCTTTAGTATATTAGAATCAAAGGATTGAAATCTGAATTTGGTGTACACCCTTCTTAGATTATTATTATTTTTTTTTTTATAAAATCTAAATAGGGTTCATAACTGTGATTCTTTTCATTCCTAATATACCAAGGACTAAAGTTAAGTTTCCAGAGACTGGGTCTCTCTGCTTACACAGTTAAAAGTGCTTAAGACCTCTTTCCTGTAAGAGGAATGGATATGTAGTCCTTGATCCATCAATTAAACAGATATGATCATTCTTGCATGTTCTTGCATGGTTTTAATTGTAAATTTACTTTTTACTGTAACAATTTATAAATACATGATAAACCTGGAAATGGAACTTTCCCAGTGGTATTATTATTCTATATAATGATAAATGTGGTTGACTGATTCATTATTTGATTAAAATATTCATACTAGAGGCCTGCATTGCAAGTGCAAATGGAGAATAAGGCAGACTGAACTGCAAGTGCCTCTCAGTGCTTGCTTTTGAATGGCTGCTGATATGAAAGTCATGAACAGTGATATTGTACTACAGTTTTCTACAATAACTCTATTTCCAATTAGGTCTAGCCAGAGCTGGTAGGATAGCTGCTATAAGGTCACATTGTGTTATTCAACCTCCCTGTTTGCACGTCAACAAGCAGTGAAGAATCAGTTTACCAAGAGAGAGAGAGAGAGACATGTTACAGCATTTGTCTGGATAACCTTCACTGACCATTGAGAAAGGAGACAGAAGGTAATTTTAAGGAAGAAACTCGCTGTCTCACATGTAGGGATAATTAAATATTTGATTATCTAATTACTTGCATATAAGTCCAGAATCTATATCCAGATGGATTGTCCTAGATGACAAATAATTATGACTGGATAATCTTGACAGTTTGACCCAACTGTGGTCCAGATCTGGTTATCTAAAGCAACCATCATTCCAATTTCAAAAGGAAATAAATGTTCTATTGAGAACTATAGGCCAATTAACCTTACCCCAATATGTTGTAAGGTAATGGAGAAATTAATCAAACAAGTACTAGAAATAGAGGTACATAATCTTGGTCTCCAAGACCTGCAACAACGTGGGTTTAAAACACACTATTCAATGACTACAATTTTAAGAACATACTAACATACTTAAATGCCAGCAGAATAGGCCTAATGGTCTTCCGAGTCTGCTCGATTGGTCAACCCCCACCCTGGGTGCTGACCTTGCTGCCCTCCTCACCTTCTCTGGCTTCTCCCTTCCCAGTTCCGGATATTCTTGCTGCATTGGATTTTGCTTCCAGAACCCTTCCCCTGTACCTGTCCCAGCCCCTCTTGAACCCCTCCACCGTCTCTGCCTCCACCAGCCCCCTAGGTAGTGCATTCCATGGCTCCACCACCCTCTCAGTGAAGTAGCACCTCCTCCTTTCTCCCCTGAATCTTCCCCCCTCCAGCTTCCACCCATACCCTCTGGTGGCCCCCTCCTCCTTCCTTTGAAGCACCCTGACTGTTCCTCCCCTATTTAACCTCTTCATGTACTTAAAGACCTCTATCATGTCCCCCCGGTCCCTTCTCTTCCAATGTGTACATATTTAGCTCTTTGAGCCTCTCCTCATAGGTCCTGTCCCCCAATCCCCAAATCATTTTGGTTGCCCTCCTCTGGACCCTCTTCAGAGTTTAATGTCCCTCTTTAAGTGTGGCCTCCAAAATTGCACGAGTACTCAAGGTGTGGCCTCACCAAGCAGTTATACAGAGGACATCACTTCCCTCCTTCTGGAGGTGATCCCCCTAGCGATGCATCCCAGCATCCTGTTGGCCTTGGCTGCTGCCCTCCTACAAGTCTCCGAGTTGTTCATTTTGACATCCAGCACCACCCCCAGGTCCCTCTCAGCCATCGAGACTTGTAGCATTTCCCCCAGGGTGTACACTTGGCCCAGGTTTATGGCCCCCAGGTGGAGTACCTTGCATTTCCCTGCATTGAACCTCAGCTTCCACTTTCTAGACCATCTTTCCAGAGCCTCCAGGTCCCCCTGTAGTGCCACCCTCCCCTCCTCCCCATCCACCACCGCCCCCAGTTTTGAGTGATCTGCAAAGAGACTCATCTCACTCCTGATTCCTGTCCTTATGTCAGAGACATAGGCGTTGAACAGGAGGGGACCAAGGACTGATCCCTGTGGGACCCCACTAATGACCCACTTTGGGGATGAGACTATCCCGCCAACTATGACCCTCTGGGTCCGGTCATGGAGCCAATTGCCTATCCATCTGATCATCTGGTTCCCCACCCCTATTTCTCCCAGCTTATCCAACAGGCCCATGTGAGAAACAGAGTCAAATGCCTTGCTGAAGTCTAGAAAGAGGACGTCCACTGGTCTACCAAGGTCCAAGGCACTCGTCACCCAGTCATAGAACTCCACAAGGTTTGTCTGACACGATTTCCCCGAGATGAATCCATGCTGTCTATCATCCAGGCACCCTGACTTTTCCAGGTCCCCCTAGCCTCTCCTTGACAATGCCCTCCATCACCTTGCCCACCACCGATGTCAGGCTGACAGACCTGTAGTTCTCTGCCACCTCCCTTGATCCCCCCTTGTGGATAGACACTATATGTGCCACCTTCCAGTCCTGGGGCACCCACCCTGTCCTCAGAGAGATGGTGAAAAGCTCCACTAGGGGTTTGCCAGGAGATCCATAAGTTCCTTCAGCACTCTGGGATGTAATTTATCCGGCCCGGTGCTTTCTCCATCTTAAGGGAGCTGGGGCTTCCTCCTCTCTGCTGTGATTTCCACTTCCAGTACCTCTTCTCCATGTAGCCCTCCACCCTCCTGCCAGTGATGCCTCCCCCTCTCCCCAGACCCCCCGATCGGTAAGGGTCCCCCCCCTCAGTATCTCTGTCTCCTCCCATGATGATGCAGCACCCCCATTTTCCTTGGTGGAAACTGAGGTGAAGTACTCATTTAGTACCTCAGCCTGCTCCCCCAGGTCTTGTGCCCATCTCTCCCCTGATTTAATCCTGCTAATCTGCCCCTTCACCCTTCATTTTTCCCCAATGTATCTAAAGAACCCCTTGTTCCCTCTCCTGATTTCCTGGCCAGGTTCTGCTCCTTCCTTGCCTTAGCCACCCTCACCACCCTAGTGGCCCTTCTAGCACTCAGCTCATACTCCCCTCGATCCCTTTCACTCCTTGAGCACCTGAATTGGATATAGGCTGCCTTCTTTCCCTGCACCACCTCCTGGACCTCCCTGGTCCACTAGCAGGGTTTTTGGGCCCTACCGCATTTTCGTCTTACTCTTGCACAGGTGCTGGTAGCATCTTGCACCCCTCTCCTGATGATTTCCCACCTACTATCAGCGTCCATGTCTGACCCAATCCCATCCAAATGTTCCTTAAGGATCCTTCCCATTTCCTTAAAATCTGTTCCCCTGAAGTCAGTTACCTCCGTCTTTGTGCAGCTTTCTAGCCCTCCTAGGTCCAGGCAGAACCAGACCGTAGCATGGTCACTCCCCGCCAAGGGGTCCCTTACCTCCAGGCCCTTAATCTGGTCACTGTCTGCCAGGACCACATCCAGTACCCGTGCCTCCCTGGTCGGTTCCCCCACCTGCTGAGTTAGGAACGTGTCTTGAAAGACATCCAACAACCTCTGTTCTTGCTGTCTTAAGGGAGCTGAAGAAAAGAGAAGAAAAGAACCTTTTATGAACATGTCAGTTCCAGTACTATCTATAAAAAAAACACACAATTTCATTCAATTAGATTTTAGTAAGGCTTTTGACACTGTTTCTCATCATACACTTATTGACAAATTAATCAACTTCACTTTGCATTCCACTCACCCAAACTAGCATGAGATAACATTCTTATCTTGTAAAAAACAACCCCCACTAGCCCTAAAAACATATATACAAAGTGCCATGTCAGTAAGCAGAACTAGTACCATGATCAGAGTGTCTGGTCATGGGTCTACACTACCAAGCCATTGCAGTTCCAGCTGTAATTGGCTCTGCAGTACCTCTAAAATGCCTTTAGTAGCAGGCGTTCCTTGCGCCAACAAGTGAACATAAAATGAGTTGTTGAACAAATGTCAAAGTTGTCCATTGGTACTGTAAACAACAAGTTTGAAAAGTAGGGAAAGGATAGCTGGATGGAACTGTACTAAATTTAGTAGGGCAAGGTGAGACTCCACTAGATCAAATAAGCATTTGTCAATGCGAAAGTTGTCTTGTTGGTATTGGTATTGGTAGTGCAGGAGTTAGAGGGATGCATAATAGGAATGGCAGTGAGTATTGAACTGGCGCCATCCCACCCACCCTGCAGAGACTGATAGGCACTGGGGTGTGCCTTTGGGTCATCGGCCATAACACTCATGCCATTTTATCTCACCCTACCTTGCAGACATTGACAAGTGTCATGTAGTGTCTTGGGGTCTTCAGGACTTACGCGCACCCCATTCCATAAGGAAATATGCTGAGATGGGTGCAGTATAGGAGAATGGGGTGAACTTTGGGGCAGGAGAGTCCAAGGCACACCTCGATGCCAGTCACTGGTTGAAGGGTGAGGGTGGGGTGGAATGGCATGAGCATTACTGCCAACAATCCCAAGTCACACCCCAATGCCTGTCAGTCTCTACAGAGTGCAGCATTACAGTTGGAAACCCTAATGCCCTGGGTGTTTGTTGGTATTTTCACTCCAAATTTTCAACATGGTCTTTTTGGGACCCCACCTCATGAACAGTGTCACTATCAGTTCATTAGCCAAAAGGTGATTTTGCACAGTGACTGCGCCATTTGGCAAAAACACATTTTGGGCAGGATGTAAAAAATGACAGCTGCACTATTCATGAGGAGGTTTAAAAAAATTGCAATGTTGAAAATCTGGAGTGAAAATATGAAAAATTGGTGAAGTCACGAGCGTGCATAGAAACTGGGTAATGCACGCCCGTAACACAATTATTTTGGGGAATTTTGTTAACCACATTTTCAACAAAGGCATTTTGGGACCTCTGCTCATGAACAGTGGCACTGTGATTTTGTTACTCTGTCCCAAATGTTGATTTCCCACAGTGAATGTGCTCCAGATGTGTGAAAACACATTTCAGGCAGGATGTGAAAAATGACAGCTGTACTGTTCATAAGGAGGTCTGAAAAAATGGCAATGTTGAAAATCTGGAGTTAAAATATTAAAAATTTTTGAAGTTAAAAGCGTGCATGGAAACTGTGCAATGCATGCTCATAACAGTCATTTTTTGGAATTTTTTTTTATCAAATTTACAACACAGGCTTTTGGGACCCACCTCATGAACAGTGGCATTGTCATTTTGTAATTGGACCTGAAAGGTAATTTCACAGTGACTGTGAAATTAACTTTCGGGACAATAACAAGTGATTGTGCATGTGTTCATGAGGAGAGGTCCCAAGAACCCATGCTGAAAATCTGGAGCAAAATTTAAAAAATGGCAGAGATATCCCACTAAGTTGACCCCCGCCATTGATGCCATTATATAGCTTACTGGCATTTCTTCATTTTGCTGTTTGACTTTGAAGAGTCAGACGTATTCCTGCTCCACCAAAGATTGTAGCGATGGAACTCTGGAGGTAGTATGGGGTGAAGGGGTGTGAGGAGGTGGAGTGCACAGAGGGTGGGTGGGTGCAGGATGGGGCGGTGCCATGGACAAGTTGAGAGACCATTTTCTTTTTTTCAGGTACAGAAAAAAAACCATTGTGGGATCATTTTCTTTCTTTACAGGTGAAATAAAACAAATGTTAGCCACTCTGCGGTGGGCTCCCAGTGTGCACCATGACTTTTGGGGAGGATGTTGGCCACACTGGGGTGGGCTCCCAGTGTGTCACATAATGGGCATGGGATGGAGGAACACACCATCACGGTTGGCTTTGTTTGAGCAGCAGCACACTGGGGTGGGCTCCCAGTGTGCCACACAATGTGGGAGGGACATGCTGACATGGGGATTGCACTCCTGATGTTGACTTTTTTGGGGATTGGGTGGCAGCGGCCCCTTCCACTGCCATGTTTATTGAAATGTTTCACCAGGAAATGCACATATGGGAAGTGTGTCATCCAAGCCGCTGCATGATGAGCTTGTCTCCGTTTGCAACAGCACATTTCTTTTAAGTTGGTGGCACTTTACATAATTTTTGTGTCAGCGCTAGCATGCTAGCTAATTGAGGAATGAGAGATGCACATACTAAAGTGTGCCCTGCATTCGCCAACACTGACACGCCTCTGCATTTCTTCTATTACCACAAGATGTTGCTTATGCATGCGCAAGACAACATAAAAAAATGGGGAAAGATTACAGTAGGTGGGAAAATATTTTTTACTTAAGATTACCCAACTGCGATGTAATATTTTTATCAGTGTGATCGTGTCTTTTCAACCAGTAGCACAGCTGAAAGAACTGTTAAAGCAACTAGACCTCAGATGTCATGCTTAAGATCATGCAGTACATTATTTAAAGGTAAATGCGGCTCTTAATATTGTCAACACAGTTAAACTCAAATATAGAGTTATTCACAGATACCCCCATAAGGGAAAGCATATTGGTACATACATGCAAATCACCATGAAAATGATGTGTGATTCATATGTTCATAGATTCATAGACAGGGCAATGTGTCAAATGTCTTTGAAGCCTTGTTTAAACTTTTCACATTTCAGTGGAAATGTCTCATTCTTATGTTACCCATTAAAATAGCCAAGATTTTTTTTAACAAATCCATTTTTCCACTTAACACAACTGATTCAGGTAAACCGTTCCCTGTTGTCACTACTCTCTGGTTAAACCAGTTTTCTTTCCTACTGGTTCTGTAGAAATCTTCCTTAAGTCGCAAACAATGTGATCTGCTGGGTCTGTCACTAGATTTTTTTAATCAGACCTGAGGTTTCCCATATGTCCTCATTGTGGAATGCCTTGTACACATACCACAGGTCTTCTCTTAGCCTTCTGTAACTCAAGGAAAATAAGTCAAGTTCAGTTAACCTATTCCCATATGTTTTATTTTTTTAGGTTTTTAACTCCCTTTGTAGCTTTGCATTGTACCCTTTCTATTAGTTCAATACTTCCTGTGTTCTGCAGTGTACAGAAGGAGAGCAATACTCAATATAAGC
This sequence comes from Neoceratodus forsteri, assembly GCA_016271365.2. NCBI lineage: Eukaryota > Metazoa > Chordata > Ceratodontiformes > Ceratodontidae > Neoceratodus > Neoceratodus forsteri. The sequence goes on along the minus strand of CM028129.1, from coordinate 412,007,442 downwards.
CTTACCAGTATGGAATAAAGCAGGATCATCACTTTAGAGTCATTGCTAAGATGTCAAAAATACATCCTATGATCGTATTACTTTTCTTAACCACTTCTTTTGCCTCATTGTCAAAATTCAACTTATTATTAACAATTATTCCAAGGTCCTTTTCATTATCAATTGCACTGCAGTATTTTGTTCAATTTGAAATTTTCTGCAGCCTCTTTATTATTTATGATAGCCCTATTTTCATGTCATCTCGTATTTACAGAGCCATGAGTTAACTGATGTTTTTATTGATGTAACAAATTTGTTGAACAATGAATGACTCAGTAATTCTTTGAAACCTGGCTTTGTTGTCAATGCCCTTTTTGGTAACCCTTGCCTTAATGCTTTTGTACTGAGGTTTTGTGTCTTTTAAGCTTACTTCTTTAACCTATTATTAAATTTTTTTGTAAACCCATTGCCAAAGAAAGTAGAATGGCTGGCAATGTGGAGCTGAAAAGAGTAGAGGAACCACCAGACAAGCAGAGGAAGACTGCAACACTATAAAGCAGTGAGGATACAGGGCCAGTTGTCCCAGATTATCCCCTTTTCCCTCACAAAAGACAGAGACCATTGTTTGTTGTTGTGCTCAGATTGGAAATTGATTTATTTATATATCATAATTCCATGTTCCATTTCATCATCTTTTATTAATATATCTCTCATAATTTCATTTATTTCCATCCATATATCAATCTCTGATCATCCCTCTTTCTTTCTCTTTTTCTCCCCCCCAGGTGAAAACCTGGGTGCCTTCTTCTTCTCCTTTTCTGTTAGGTAATGGTGAAAACTGAGACCGCTTTTCTCCTTCAGCTTCTTCCTCTTTCATCTTATTCCTTTTCTTCCCCTCCCTCCTTCCCCCTTCCCCCATTTTCTGCCATCCATCTCTGACAGTCCAATAACCATATTATTTCCTGCCATCCACCTTTGGCAGTCCAATAATCATTCTACCAGACACATCTGTCATCCACTTTTGACAGATCTACCATACAGTCCCTTCTTGACTGTCTTCCCCTCTTGCTCTGTATTGTAGGGTGGGTGAGAGGGATCAAAACTCCAGCAAAAGTGGCTGAACCACTCCTGTGCTGCCCAATATGTACCTCCACTTGCCCCTCCCCTTCCTGTTGTTTGGTCAGTGTTCTATCCCCTGGCCCTCCCCTTCCTTCCCCCTTCCCTTCTGAGCATACCATCTTCATGGAAAGGGAAGGGATGCACTAGGACAAACTGGTCTGCCCCCTAATGGGCAAACTCCATTGTCCTGGATTCCCCCCTTTTCCCTCACAAAAGACAGGGACCATTGTTTGCTGTTATGCTCAGACTGGCAATTAATTTATTTATATATCATAATTCCATGTTCCATTTCATCATCTTTTATTAATATATCTCTCACAATTTCATTTATTTCCATCCATATATCAATCTCTGATCATCCCTCTTTCTTCTTCTTTTTCTCCCCCCCCCCCAGGTGAAAACCTGGGTGTCTTCTTCTTCTCCTTTTCTGTTAGGTAACGGTGAAAACCAAGACCGCTTTTCTCCTCCAGCTTCTTCCTCTTTTCATCTCATTCCTTTTTCTTCCCCCCTCCCCTCCTTCCCCTGTTTTTCCCCATTAGCCAGTCTCCAGCTTGCATTGGACTACCCGGCTTGCCCCTCCCTACATATTGTCCCAACATACCTCAGGAAACTCCTTCCCAGTTCTTTCCTTTATATAAATTTTTTTTATCATCCATTTTTGCATGCCTCCTCCATGCTTCTATAAAACCCTTAGTTTCTTGTATTAAACATGTCTATGGCTAGATCTAACAGATGCATGCCATCCGACCTGTAGAAATCTTCTACCCACTCTTCCACACCCCAAGAATTACTTGTCCTCCCATTGTCCTTATCAGTGTCCCTACCCTTCTGTTCATCTTTCTCCCAGCCCTATCCACAGCTCTATGGCTGTGCTCATGTCTCAAACCCTCCTTGGTATCATGTCTGACCAGGCAAAAGCATGCCCCTAGGCCACCATTTTGTATTGTCACTAGGTCCATTTTTACCTGCATGTATGTGTCCACCCATGGCTTACCTGGTCACTGCCCCCAAGATGTATAATAATTAAGTGTGGAATGGGTCACCGCTCCTTCAGTTCTTTCAGGGTAGGAAGCAGCTGTGCCCATCTCATCCCTCGGAGGCCACGCCAAACCAATCTACATTGTTTCACATCTTGGTAAAGCTGCTTTCCCCCAGCCTTTTTCTCAGCTCTCCTTTCTGCCCAATAAATATAAGAGTGGCTGCAGATCCAGACTTCCATGATCCTGCCTCTACCTATAGGGTTTAAACAAAATAAATATCTTATACATGGTCTTAGTCTCTTCCCATAATATCCCATCTCCCAGTCCCCCCCATGTGGTTCCAGATCTGTAACAAAAACATGGGTGATACATTAGTCTCCATACTGCAGTGTTCAAATGTATCTCTTATAACTGGCAGACTGCCAGCACCCCTTTTTCAAAATATTATTCACAGTTTCGCTTGCCGTTGCCCACTGTGAGGCAGCTCCTATCCGTTAGGAGTGGGATGAATAATAAATCAGATCTGCCCACAGGAATTGCATGGCTTTCTTGAGCAATGCTGTGACTTCATAACTTATGACCCTTCTTCCATTTTCATGCATGAATAATCTCCCTGTCCTGTTCCCATGCTCTGCGGCGAAAGCCCACAAAACCTGCACTGGGTACACTGCACCCTCTACATGTTTCTTTAGTGTTACCATGCAACCCTATCCCCTTTGATCCATTTTTGACCTTTTAATCATGATTTGTATCTCCTTCATCCCCCAGCTTATATCATCTCATTCTAATCCCCCTTCCTCTTCTTTACTGCCATGCCCTACCACCTCACTCACTCTCATGGCCACTGCAAACATTACCACATAAATCGTGTGAAATAGTTGGGCCTAGGCTTTTGATCTGCAGATTGCTGGTAAAACATCCTTTAGTTGTGCAAGCCACTGCTCCCCAATTGGTCTTCTATTATCCACATTCCCTTGTCTTAACCTACCCAACCCCTGCATCATTCTTCTGATGAACATCGATTTTGTTGGGTCCTTCCATCCCTTTAGACTGCAGACTATGCTAATCCCTGCTAAATAGACCCCCATTGTGGTGTGGGCCGTTCCTCTTTGCCATTGTTCTACCGTGAACTTCCCTAGTTGCTCTTCTGTGAATGGCCTACTTACCTCCATGTGGTGTGTTGCCCTGAATGTTTGGAACACTCACCAGGCCCCATCATAGGCCCTCAGTGTCCATGGTGCCCATGAACTGTGAAACAACAGTTCTGCTCCTTCCTGCCAACATCCCAGATGTTCATTGGTATGGGTGTTTTTTGTTCCTCTGCTGTTGGTGCCAGCCTCTGGAAGCGCTCCAGCTGCAGACAGGAAAACTGTCAGCCAGGATATTGTGTATCCCTTCTATGTGTTTTGCTCTGAATGACATGTTCAGTTGTAGGCCCTTAGCACCAAAGTCACAAGACTTGATTGACTGTGTCTGACCTGGCTCCCTTGTTGTTTAATACCTCTACCACTGCCTTGTTGTCACACCAGAATGTCACTTTCTGATTCCGTAATTCATACCCCCAAACTAGGGTGCAGACCCAAATAGGCATGATCTCTAACAATGTTATATCTTTCACCTTACTGTCCCTCACCCAATCTGTAGGCCATGGTTCTGCAAACCATCTGCCCTTCATATAGCCCCCCCATGCCTAGACCCCCGGCTGCATCTGTGTACAGATCAAGGTCTGTGTTATATTCCCATTCCTCCTGCCAAATGGAACAGCCATCATAGGCCCTGAGGAATTCCTCCCATATCTTAAAATCCTCCTTATCTCCCTTTGTCATGTCCACCCAGTGGTGTGGTCTAGTCATTCCGGCTGTAGCCCTTGCCAACCTTTTAGTGAAAGCCCTCCCTGCTCCAATAGCTCTGCAGGCAAAGTTCAGGTGCCCCAATACCTGTTGTACTTGTTTTAGTTGTACTCTTCTTCTGCTGGTATGTACTTGGATCAACTCTTTCAGTGTTTCCACTTTTTTGTCCAGCAGCCTGAATATTTCCCCTTGAGCATCTATCTTAATACCCAGAAATTCTAGTACCCTGTTGGGCCCCTCTGTTTTTTCTGGTGCCAGCGGAACCCCTAATTCCTTGCACAGCTCTTGAATTTGACCAACATTTTTTTGTGTCTCCTTTTTCCCACTACTAATAAAAAGGAAATCATCCAAATAGTGAATAACCATTCAGTAACCAGTTCTTTCTTGAAATATCCACTGCAAACAGGTGCCGAATGTTTCAAATGTTGCACATGCTATAGAACATCCCATGGGCATGGCTTTGTCAAAATAGTATTGTCCCCCAATTTTAAAACCCAAAAGGTCCCAGTCTTCTCTTGTAACTGGCAGCAATCTGAAAGTGGATTCGATATCTGTTTGGAGAGATCCTCACGTTATGCAATGGGGGGTATCAAATGGCCCTTCTACTGTCCCTGCCTTTTCCTTCTTTATCTTTTGGCTTTAACATTTCTTCTCTCCCTTTAACCGAACCCAGGTTGTTAGCCTCTTTCTCTCTTGTCTGGGGCCTTCACACATAATGAAAAACCTGTGCAAAACCTTTTCAATCATCTCTGCCACTTTTCTATTTGGGTATTTGTCCAACCATCCTTTCATGCCTCTATCCTGATGGAGGTTCTGGCTTCCTAATTGCTCTCTGGCTTTCTTCCTTCTCCTTCCCAGATTCTTCCTTTTGCGCAGTGCTTGGCCTCGCTGGTCAGTGATTCTGACTCCTCTACTCGTAGCCCCTACCCTACCCCGTTCCATGCATTCATGAAAAAATTGTTGACCTGAACCTTGACCCCCAAATCCTTGGGCTCCCTGGACCCATGTCATCCTGCATCTGCTTGCCGGATGTGTTCCCCACATTTTGAACATGCGTGCCGAAAACGACATTGTGGTCAAGAACAAAAGGCCCTATTGTAAGCCCAGCAACACCTCTGGGGCATAGCTCCTTTTTTCCCAAACTCCCCTTCGGGTGTGGACTGATCAGTTACATAATCTGTCCATAAGTCTAGTTGTTTTGTGTCCCATCTTACATCCCCATATGTTACCATTCTCTGCGAAAAAAATTCATTGTAGTATATCCACCCACCCACACTTTTGCCTTTGCCCACCTTATTATTAGGAGTATGTGATGAGTGGGATGCCCAGCTCTGGTTTCTTTTCCAATACAATGGCTGAGAATGTGGCAAAACCTACAAACTACCCATCCCAAGTCTTCCCTTTTGTGAATTTGTCCTTCTCCTTCTTTCCTAACAAAACTACCGCTGCTGCCATTTCACTCTTTCCTAAGTTCTCTGCTTCTTCATATTTTGCTGCCGCTTCCCGGCTTACTAAAGCAAAGATATCCACATACTCTTCCTTCCATATTTTTTCTTTTGTGTCCAGTGGAACATGTTCGCCTACCCTCATCCCAGGGGCAGCTATCTCCCTTGTTCCTTTTCCTTCTTTCTCTGTACCTCCTTCCTTTTCCTTTGGTACCACTTTTTCTGTCCTAATCACTGCCAGTGCTGACTCCATTTGCCCTAAACCTCCTGCCCCAAGTGATGACACAATTTGACTTATATACTCTTTGATACTGTCACCCACTGAGCCGGGTGCGTTACCTGTGTCCTTGTCCATTCCTTGTTGCCTGCCATCTTCCTGGTGCCCCATTATGGTCCCCTGTGGTTGAGGGGTGGTTACACCACTAGCGGTTGTGGAGGAACCACTATGCTTTGGGGATCCAGTCTGGGTTCCCCTAGGGGGACCCCTACTTGGCCTTGGAGAGGTACTGGTGGTACTGGGTTGATAGGCTGCAGAGGTACTGGATCAACCACCTTGTTGGGTCCCACTGTCAGTGGTTGTATCCTGGTTGGGCTGCATGGCCTTTCAGCCGGCCGCTTCCCTCTGCCCCCTTTACCCATCCCCACTTTCCTTTTCTCCCTGGATCTCCCTGGTTCCTCCTCTTCCACCAGTTCCCACATGTTGTTGGCTTTTTCCTCCAATTCGACTATAGCCTGTAAGCATCTTCTTCTTCCTTGAGGCCTGCTCTTCTTTGGTGCCATGTCCTCATTCCTTTCAAACTGAGAAGACAACTGAAGAGAAGAAAACAAAATTCCATTATTAACTTATGTCTACAGCAGTCCTTCCTATGGTCAGGACCTCTTTTAAACAGTCGCCTAATGGTAACAAAGCGTGTCCTGTTTTTTTTTGTCTCATGGTCCAGCCTCTGCCTGGGTCTTCTTCCATCTGAAGTGTTCCACAGGCCCCTTCCAGGTGACCTGTATCACTCTTTCAGTCTCCCCTGCCTTCTCTCCCCTTCTTCCAATCCATTACCCGCTACGCCCCTATCTCTTCCCCTGCCCCACCCCCGTGGGCCTCAGGATGGTCGTGGCCTTCACGCGCCTCAGGCACCACCTCTTGTGGGCTTCCAGGCCTAAGCCTCTCACCCCTTGCCTGCTTTTGCATGCCTCTGGCTGTTACCCTTCCGGCCTGTTCATTCCCCTTCCTGTGCCCTCCCCCGCAAGCCTCAGGCTGGTTATAGCCCTCGCGCACTTCAGGCACCACCTCATGTGTGTTTCCAGGCTAGAAACCTCTCCCCTCCTTGCATGCTCTTGCATGCCTCTGACTGTTGCCCCTCCAGGCCTGTTTCTTCACCCTTTTCCTTTTCCCAATTCTTTGGCTGAGCCACATGGCCTCGTGGCCTAACTCTGATCCCCTCTCCTTGACAGCCACACCTATTTTAGGCCTATTCCCTCTCATGTCTATCATCGCCGTTATTCTTGGCCTGTCGGGCTCCTGTCTCCTTGTGTCCCCCAGCCCATTTTTTAAATCGAGGTCCCTCAGGGGCTGTGCCTCCCCCAACCTGTATGCCCTCACAAGCCTCTGGTTGCATTCACTTTCCTCCTGTAACCTTGCCTGCTTGGGCTTCCCCCTCTCCCCCCAATGCACATTGTCCCCTTGTCTGATGATGTGAGCCTGTTACCTGCTTGCAACAGAGGAAACCTGTGACTGGACCGCATGGTCCTGCGGGCATGTGATATCCACGCATACGTTTTACCATGCTATGCTCTGTACTCTCTTATTCCTAGCAACAGGCCCCAATACTGCCCCATCCTCTGTTTGCAGTCCCCCAGTTCCTCTCCTTCTCCCCATTGCTCTGTATTTGTCATCAACTTCCATTTAGGCCCCCTGCTCACATTGCAGCCTCCACGAGGCATGTGACATCATGCCACGTGGCTGCCCACATCCATCCCTTGCTCTCTTTCTGCACTAGACCTCTTTTCTCAGGCCTACCATTGCACTGCTACTTCCCCAGTCCACAAATCCACTCTCCAACTCAGCTGTCCCCAATAACCTGCAAGGACCACTGCAGGCACGCATGCTACCTCTTCCTGGCTGAAAAATCCCCCTTTGCAATGCAGTGCTACTCCCCAGCATCCTGTTTCCCTGACTCTTCATCGCTAGGCCCAAATTGGGCAAACCCAGCTGAATGCACATGATCCACTGTTTTACTGGTGTTCCCCTGGCCTCCCTTGTCCTGTACAAAATTACTTATCAGCTGACCCTTACAACGCTTCCCTTTGTTCAACAAAAGTCCTCGTTAAAGCTGTGCTCTTTGTATTCAGTGCCAGCAAGACCCTGGGCTGGCTAATATATGAGAAAAGCTGGGTTTTTAACCCACAACCCTTAAATATCTCAGCACCATGCCTTATCCACTGCGCCACAGGAAACACACGCTACCCCTTTCAGCTCAGCCCCCTTCCTGCAGTTCTTCACCTTTGTTCCACAACATGCTTCATTATCACTGCAGTATGCAGAATCTCAACAAACTGCTGCCTATACCAGTTAAGATTCAGTTTTCTCTGCTCCACAAAAAACACTTTGCTATCGCTGTAGTGTGCAAACCACGCTCAACTGTGAATATACAATTTAAAGTCAGTTTTCCACTGTATCACTTAACCTCTGCTTCCCATGAAAATGTTTTGTTATCACTGAAATATGCAAACCACCTTAAACTATGCGTTTCTTTCTCACATTATTTGACTTCTCAGCCTCTCATAATTTTCTGGCCTCCTGTTCCTCTTACTGTCCTTTCAATTACTTATATATTATTATTTATATATATTTATATATATATATATATTTTTTCTTTTTATAACCTCAACCTTTCATCCATATTATTTGTTTATTTCTTACCTCTTTATCTTGTTGCACAACCCTTCCAAATTAATCTGCCAATTTGATGTGCTGCAGTTTCAATTAGCTCCAGATCAAAACTCCAGCAAAGTGGCTGAACCACTCCTGTGCTGCCCATTATGTACCTCCACTTGCCCCTCCCTTCCTGTTGTTTGGCCATTGTTCTGTCCTGGCCTCCTTCCTTCCCCTCCCTTCTGAGCACACCATCTTGATGGAAAGGAAGGGTGCACCAGGACAACCTGGTTTGTCCCTTAAAGGGCAAACTCCATTGCAGAAAGAGCAGATTGGGTCAATAGTCAATGGCATGACCAAAAGGAGGAAAATATATTATTTGAAGAAGGTGAAGAGCAGGCTATGAAGTTGTGAGGTGAAGAAGGTAAGTGGCACTATAGAACTGACCATCAGACCAGGATCCATTATGCAGCGATTATCTGATTTAGCAGCCTTTAAACCAATACTACCAGGCTAAAGATTCACTAGTCCAAATACAGCCTCTGACTAAATAAACACTGTCTGATGGTACTTCATTGTAACGGATGGTGTTCATTCATATCTACTCTAAAAGTGGGCAAGTGTGGACAGAGATTTTAAAGAGCATTACAAGATTACCTTATGCCAGGCATCTAGCCTTCTTCATGGAACTACTTGCATGGCATAATTTCTGAACAGAAAATAATCAAATCTGGATTCCTTGCACTGATACAACTGCCCCAGAACCATCTCTCTGCATGCCATAAAGTAGAATGGGCATACTTATGCACCTATCTGTTCGAGATCTCCACTGTAAACAGAACTATGAAACATAACTGAATATCCCATTAACTTTAATTATCCATTTCTTTCACATGAAATCTTATATATGAAAAAGAAGCTATATTACATGTTTGCTTTGTTATTCTGAAAGCTGAGGGCCATCACTTTCACTTCTCAATAAAAAATACTGGTATTATTGGCATTTCTGTGAAAGACAGCTAATTGTAATATTTCATTTATTATTGATATGGGTAATGATAAGCTTCCATCTGCCCAAGGTCCTATAGCCTACATAGATATAGTGGGCAGTTTTGTAATATCAGTTTTGTCCTCATTCTCATACTGTATGCCAGTCTTTCAGAATTCAGTCTGATTCCTCATGTTATGAACCTGGCTAGCCCTTTCCTGTCTGTACCTGGATGTGACCCCTGATGTCAATGCATCTAAATGCCAAGCAGCCCTTTTCATTCTGACCTCTTAAATGTATGTCAGTGGGATTTCATTTCTCTCTCTTTTCTTTAAATGATATTACCAAGAAAAAATGCACGCAGACCTGTCAAAAATATGACAGCTGATATGTTGTCTGTTTTTATGGCATTCATTGGGAACAAATCCAAATCCTTTGAATTATAACCACGTGTTTTTTTTCTTTTCATTTTACATGCCACATGTTTCAACAAGTTAGGGATTCATTGCTTTAATTTTATTTGAGTTTAATACTGAGTGAAGAATAAGGCTAAGGATTCTGCTCTTGACTACCGTGGGTGCTATTTTCTGAGTTATATAGTTTTGGGTAGAACAACAGAGTGGACACTGAGTAAAGAGATATATTTTAATTAGTTAACCAGCTTGTGTGCAAGAATCACATATTTATTTAATCTGATTGAATATTCAAAATCATTAACTGACCACCAGTGAATAAGGCAACATTTCATGGCTTTTCAAAATAGCAACTTTCATAGGGTAAGGTCATTCAAGAGTAGTCAAAACATATATTGCTTTAGTCCAACTACTCATTAACATCTTTCAATTCAAAATGTGTTTGAAAACCACATTTCTTTCATTGGAACTTGCCTGCTTATTTTTAAACTGGCGGGTCTTTAGTTTGTGCATGCTTGAGTCATAATTGTTTTATATTTTTTGACTACCAGATACTTGTTACAGTATTGCATGTTCCTGATGGAATGTAGGCAATGAATTTAGAAATTTAGGATCAAATAGTGGATATGTTTAAAATGATGGCATATGGCCTAGTGACAGAATTATCATTTAATGTTATTGCATATAGCAATATCTTTTAAAAAGCAGCATAATTCATGAGTTTAAAATACAGCACACAGCATACAGTGTATTTTGAAAACTAACAACATTAAAACTCTCACCTCTACAAGGCATTGATGTTTTAGACTTGAGTTCATTGATCCTGTCTGAAAAAATCAGAACCCCCACCAATCTACCTGATTTTATAGTTCCTGGGCTTGATCTAGAAGAGTCACGCCTGGTGTAACAGCACTTGCGCCAAGTAGAATGGTGCAAGTAGCAGCTTATGCCAGCAGTTGCGACATGCATGATTCTACAATGTGGCTTGCTACATGTCACAGACCACTTGTGCCTAAGGTCAGTTACAGCAGATACAGCAGCAGTTGCGCCATAAACCCCCTGCGAGATGGTGCTAGGGGAGTTATGGCAGCAGTTGTGCCCTGTTCCATAAGGGCAGCAACAAAGTCCCCAATGTTGGGATTCTACAAGAACCCCCAGAGGAGAACCAGCTACATAAGTTACACCAGCATTTAGTTGGTATAACTGTACATACATCCTCCGAGGGTACTGTAGAACTGCCAGCAGCCCATCACTCAGTCCATGTGCCCTCCCCCCCATACTCAGAACACCTCTGTTGTTGCCCCACTGGCCATGGTGCAACGGATGCGGTTGGGGACACCATGGTGGCACGACAGTGGGTAGGGGGCCTCTAGCCCTGCAGAGCTCTGGCAGTGAACGGGCAATGGGGAGGGTGTACTTGTGACTTGCAGACTTGTGGTTGCAGCTTGTGACATTCACGCCATGTACGCCCTCTGTTCAGTGTATTTGGCTGTAAGGCGCAAGTCGCAGGACTTAGACATGGAGACCCTGCCCCTTCTAGAATAGGGCGCAGGGTCAATTTCACAGCTGCGTTTGGCACAAGTCACATTTGGCGGTGACTTGCGCCAAGCTTCTAGAATTGGGCCTTCTGTCTTTACCTCCCCTTCAAAAGTAGTTTGAGTAAAGAGGTATTCATGTCAGACAATTAATATATACTTGTGTAATCAACATAGATATAAACATGTAGTATGAGTGAAAAGTGAATATATCAAATAACATGCAAAAACACTTAAAACACATTACAGGAACAAAGTAAAATCTGAACAACAACTACAGTGGTGCCAAACATAAAGGGAAAAATGTCAAATACAGTAGTAAAGCTATAAGGCAAGAATAGAGGACAGGTGTAAAACACAGTAGTACATATGGCAGACCAGGACCCTGAGATGAGCTCTTAGTATGGCTTTAAAGACCTCAACAGGAAAATTATTCAAAATATTTGGAACTATGCAGGAGTATTTGCTTGGCAGATGTCATTAGTGCGTATTGTGATTTGGAAGACTGGTGTGGCTGACTTTTCAGCACATACATAGATAGGTACATGAAGAGAGGACAGAGAAGAGATAACATGAGAGTTTGGAGGGCCAGAATGTGAAAGTGACCTCTTTCCATACATCAATACCCTTTCAGCAATAGCTCCCGGAGAGCAATCATGCAAACATCAGTGTTTTGTGTGTGTGAGTACAGTCAATGGTAGAATGGCAAAAATGAGTTAAAAAGGGTAACACAGAAACATAGAATCTGATAGCAGATAAGGTCCACTTGGCACACCCAGTCTAACCAATTTGTTTATTTTTCCTTTTTCTCTACCAGTATTGTTGCTGTACATGCACTTGATCTATAGTGCTGTCTCTCGTCTTACCACTACAATTCCCTTGTGCCTATCCAGGCATTTTGAAACCAACACTGCTTTTGCCCCACTACCTCAGCCAGAAGGCTGCTCCAGAATCCACCACTCTATCTGTGAATAAATATTTCCTCACAGCTCTCCAGCACCTACCCCCACCCCACCCCAGTATCATGGAATGTCCCTCTGTGCTAGAGCATCTTTTTCTGAAAAATACTCCCTCTTGTACCTTAATAGTCCCCTTTTTGGCAGGGGAAGGGCCCAGCCACCCACCACCATCCCCAACCACCCCACACTACACTCCTTTTATAGGGTACCACAGTTGTGACATTTCCTGTGGCAAAGCAGGAAGGGGCAGATCAGTGGGGCATCCTCAAGGTGAGCTCATTTACAGGGGTACTAGTAATTTAACTTGTTATAACAAGTTATACGAAAACAAAACACAAAATCAAATCATTACTTGCATTTTCTTCCTTCTAATTACTCTGACCAGGTTATAACCCAGCAACTTATCTGGAATGGATATCATTAACTGTAGGTACTGCAGAACACTTTTCAGAAGGATAGTCTTACAGGATTTAGGACACTGTCCCTACATGCTGAGCCATTGGAGATCTTAGGGCTCAGCTCCAGGCAGCATTGGCAGAGATTGCGCACCTCAAATTTCATATTCAAGAGGAAATACATTATAAAACCACCGCCATTTCCCCAACATCCAACAGAAGAACCTCAACCACAGAGGGTAGTTGGTCCAGGAGGTTGGCAGGTGGTTAGGAGGGGCAAATCGGTGCCCCATCACTCTGTGGTCTCCAACATATTACCTCTAAAAACCATATAAACTCTACAAATTGGTATCTGCCTCTATCTCTGAAATCAAACAAAGGGCAGAGGACACTGCAGAGCAGGACACTGCAACACAGGAGCTAGCACAACAAAACTCACCCATATCAGGAACCAAAACAAAAAGCAAATGGAAATCCAAAAACTTCGGATCATAGGAGACTCCATGATTTGGGAGTTGATACCATCTCCAGCCAGAGGAAATGGTCAGATGTCTCCCAGGTACATCAGTGTGGAAAGACACTGACCACATTGCTAAAATTGTTCACAAAGCAGGAGAAAATATTGATGTCCTGGTACACATAGGGACTAATGATCTCGCCAGCTGGTCAGTTGTGGAGACCAAGGAACACCTGACCAGGCTGGGTGACAAACTATCATCCATTTCGTCTGACATCTCCTTCTCTGAGATCCTGCCGGTCTGGAAGAGGGGGGCAGATGGACACAAAGTCAGAGAAGGGGAGATAGGGGAGCTAAACATGTAGCTCAAGGGCTGGTGCCAGGAAAAAGGACACAGATTTGTAGGGAACTGGCAACAGTTCTGGGAGCAAAAGTCCTTTAAATTTGATGGACTGCATCTGACTAAGGAGGGAGTCAGTGCATTGGGGCAGAAGTCTGACATCTTTGCAGAATATTTAAACTAGCAAATGGGGAAAGTGGTGCAGTACCCCATACGTCGAATGGGAAGAACACCCCTCCCCCCTCAGTTAGTGGTCAAACAGGGATTCAGCATGTTTGCAGTTCATTTGCATCACCAGGTAAGAAAAGAGGTCCATCTCTCCATACGATGCACAGGGGAAATGCCAAACCTCACCCAGCAACTAACACACCGAAATATGGACAATGGAAAATCATGTACACAAATGCTCACAGCCTGGGAAATAAGATCCCAGACCTGCAGGCAATAATGTCAGAGGCTAAAATGGACATAGTAGAAATTAGTGAGACATGGTTTACCAGATAACCAAGCTTGGAGACTTCAGTACCTGGCTATGTACTGTTCAGAAAAGACTGAGGTGCAAAAAGGGGGGGTGGGGTGGAGTGGCCCTGTATGTCAATGAAAATATCAAAGCTACAGAAATTCAGAATACACATAAGGAGTCAGAAGAACTGTGTGTAACCCTGGAAACAGGAAATGGGACAGTCATAAGAACTGGGGTTGTCTACAGGCCCCCAGACCAGGGTGAGGACATAGGCACATTACTGTTAGAAGATATACAAAACATGACAGTTAAAGGGGAGGTTCTGATAATGGGAGACTTCAACATGCCGGATATAGATTGATCAATACCAGCAGGAACATCTGCCAGAACTAGACACATGGTGGATTCCCTGCAGGGGGGAGGGCCTCAAATAACTGGTTCAACAACCCACAAGAGACAGGGCTATCCTAGATCTAGTACTGACTAACAGGGAAGGGATCACAGATCTCCCAGTAGAAGGTCACCTTGGGGCCAGTGACCATCACATGGCCACTACAATTTGGCCACTACATCTAAATCATCCCATTCCAAGGCAAAAATGTAGGACTTCAGAGGAGCTGACTTTGATAAGATGGCCAACAGAGTTAAGCTAGCACTGGCAAAAAGAAACACAGGTGAGGGGTACAGGCAAAGTGGGCAAGCATTAAGGATGCAATACTTGAAGCAACATCCCATTGTGTTAGACAGAAAAGGAAGTGCAAAAGAAGGAAACCACTTTAATTCTCAAATACAGTAGCAGAAAAGGTCAGAGCCAAAAGGCTGGCCTTCCAGGAAATATAAGGAACACAGCGGGATGAAGATAGGGAGGCATACCAAACTGCCCTAAGGGAAGCAGGGAAGGAAGTAAGGCAGGCAAAGTCCCAAACTGAGGAAACACTAGCACGGACAGTAAAAGAAGGTGACAAGACTTTCTATAGATACATTAGTGAAAGGAGAAAGTCCAGAGGGTGTTGCTAAGCTCAAAGGAAAAAGGGGCATGTGAGGAGGAGAACCTGTAAAAGCATCTATCCTAAATAGATACTTTTGTTCAGTGTTTACTGAAGAGAAGGTAGGGCAGGGCCACAGCTCAGCACCATGGACACAGAGCTCGCTAAGCTCAGGGTGACAAGGCAATGGGACCTGATAGCAAACATCCCAGTGTACCTAAGGAGCTAAGGGTGGAACCAGAGAGCCATTAGCAGAACTGTTTAGTGAGTATCTGAGCACAGGAGAGGTCCCAGAAGACTGGAGAAAGGCCCATGTGATCCCGCTCCACAAGAGTGGTAGCAGGGAGGAAGCAGGGAACTAATGACCAGTCAGTCTTACCTCAGTAGTGGGCAAGATTATGGAGGCACTCCTTAAGGAAAGAATAGTGCAACACCTGGAATCCATAGGGCACAGGATCCAAGACAGCATGGGTTTACAAAAGGAAGGTCCTGTCAAACTAATCTCATAGATTTCTTTGACTGGGTAACCAGAGGGGTGGACCAAGGGGGAACAGTTGATGTCGCCTACCTTGACTTCAGCAAAGCTTTCGACACTGTTCCACATAGAAGATTGATAAATAAGCTGGGTAGGCTCGGGGTGGGTCAGAAGTTGGTCAACTGGGTGGCAACCTTGTTGACAGACAGAAAACAGAGAGTGGTGGTAAATGGTATACAGTCAGAAGAGATGCAAGTCACAAGTGGGGTACCTCAGGGATCAGTCCTGGGGCCAGTCCTCTTCAATATCTTTATTAGTGACATTGCAGATAGACTAGAGGTAAGGCTTGTCTGTTTCCAGATGGCACCAAGATCTGCAACAGAGTAGATGATGCAGATTGGGTGGGCAGAATGAGAAGAGATCTGAATAAGCTAGCAAAATGGTCAGAAGAGTGGCAACTGGATTTAATGCAAAGAAGTGCAAGATCATGCACATAGGGAAGAGAAACCCTGAAACCACCTGTAGGCTGGGAGGAAGTTGCTGGCAGTCACAAAGGAAGAAAGAGACTTGGGCATGATCATCACAGATGACCTGAAATCATCCAAGCATACCTCTAAAGCAGTAGGTAAGGCTAGGGGATGTTAGGGTGTATTAGTAGGGGTATCACCAGGGACAATGGTTTTCCATTTTACCGTAACACCGGTAAAATCATGGAATCTTGCTTGGTTTTGATTTTGAATTCTTGTACGGTGCCTCCACGAGTGCATTTTACTGCACATAATCCCTAATATTTCAGCATATTTTTAAATGTTTTTATTTTCTCTTTCTCTGCCCCCTTCTCACAGCATCAGTCTCCACTTTTCAGAGATCCCTAGGCTGGCTATCCCTTAGCTTCACCCCAGGTAATGCTCAGGAGCTCCTGTGAGCCTGCACCCTTCCTGCCTAGGTTGTACCCCCCAGGTGGGAAGGGAGGGGACCCCAGATCACCCCTCCACAGTCCTTCAATGTCTGTCAGGCAGCCCATGGAAACTGGTTATGAAGTCTGGGGCAGCTGGGTCTCTTCTACCAGCAGCTGATGTGGGGTGATTGTTACTGGTTTTCTGGTGTCTGTCCCTGAGGGCACCAACACTCAAGGGTATCCAAGGAAGTAGGGCACATAGAGACATGCCGCTACTCCAGATCCTGGCTAGCTTCCTCTCTTCCCAAATGCTCTGCAGCCTCATTGCTCCACCATCTGTGGTCACCCAGGTGGCAGTAAAGCATCAGGACCTGCAAGCCATCGTTCCCAGAGGAGGAGAGTAGCCCCCAGCTGCTCAATTCTACTCCCCTGGCCAGGCCTCAAGCAACCCGAATTCACTTCTGATCCGAGTCCCTGGCATTGCAAGCAGTAGTGCTACCTCAGGCTATTTACAGTGCTCTGTCAACTATACATCCACTTTGGTGTAAGAAAACATAAGCAGATGGAGAGGGAAATAATTAAGTTTTAGTAAAATGTTGCAAAGTGTTCAATGTTCATAATTTGCACTGTAGGTACTGTGCACTATTATTGAAAGCATATATTAAAACATTATATATGGGTGTTATGGCTGACAGTACAGCCTAGTGGTTAGAGTAACAAACACTGATCAAACTGAGTACATTTAGAACTTGGGTTTGATTCCCAATCTCCACTTGCATACTGTGTGACTCTGAGCAAGGCACTTAACCTCCACAGTGCTCCTGGGTCACCTCTGAAAACAGGCAGTTTTGCCTGGTGGGTTTACCCAGTTTACAAAAAAATATAAAAAAAAATACCAATATATGTTTACTACATCATACAGTAGTCAGGGTACCATGTAATTTATCTGAGTTGTACTCTGGCTGCAATGATGTTGTATAGGTAAATATAAATGTTCAGATACATTTTGTATTTTATAAGCTTGTTTTTAGACTTTAGTCAGGTTTTTATTGTTTTTTTTTGCACATGAACATCTAGGATATATATTGCTAAGTGCAGGATCACTGTTACCGACTAGTTTATTCAAGTTTATAATCAGCAGGGCCATCCAAATCCTCAGTTGTTTGATTGAAAGTGAGTCTGAATGAAAGTATGTTCATAAGGCACAAGCTGCCTTACTACTTATTTAGGTGAATGGGATAGAAACATAGAAACACAGACTTTGACGGACCACCTAGTCTGCCCATTTCATCATTTGCACCTTCTCCCACCTATTGTGTCAGTCTCTGTGACAACAAAAGTTTTCTGACAGATGCTTTAATAAAAAGCAAATGTTACGTGTTTAAGTGTACTTATGCTTGGCCAGTGGATTTGAAAGCACATTCAGTGACACATGGAAGGTAAGACCCCAGGGGTTGTATGATGCTAGTGGGTAGAGTGGTGCTCAATTCACAACTGAGCTCAGACATGAAAACTGAGAGACACCCTTTTCATGGAGACAAGGAAAAAAGGCATCCACATGTTTGTGAGATGCATTAGAAGGTCTCCACTAATCACTTGTGAATTTTTTTAGGTGAAGACACTTTCAAAGAAGCAAATTCAGGCATTTTTTTTTGTTCCTTCTACCCCTGGCCATCCACTCCTTCAGGCCTGCCAAGTCTTCCTACCACTGCTGCTGAGTTCCCCCCACCATCCACTGCCCCTTATGGCCATGCTACCAGGTAACCTGAATTAACCCTTCATCGGTGGGCCCGTATCCCTGTGGGAGGCTAACAAGGGAAGACAATCACCCTAAAGAGCTTCCTGTATATCCCAGGCATGGCAGAGGTCAGAACAGACACGTGTCTGGGACGTCATGCTTATGGAGGGACCAGAAACCATCCTCTGTGTGGTCAGCAGGTGCTTTTCCATTTTGTGGAAGCATGACAGGCCACATGATGTCAAGACACAAGCTGACATCCATCATGCTCTCTTCATAATGAGGCCCAATGTGTTGCCATGCCTCCAGCCCCACCTCCACCTGGGGCAGCAAATGCTGAGCTGTGAATATACCGTCCTCAAGGAGAAGGCGAGTGGTTGTTGGACACTCAAGCCCCGCCCCGGCTGGTCTTCCTATTCCCAAACCCTGGTCAGTGGTGTCACTGGCAGAAATCAATTCAGGCAGTTAATTTCAGGTAATTTCTACCTTGATCCAGCCTGCCGCCACCATCGTTGGCCATCTGCGTCTTTTTCTGAAACGGCCACAAGCCCCCTGCTCAGCGCATGAATCCCGGCCAGAGTAGCACCTCGAGTTGCTGCCCAGGCTCAAACGGAGCTGAACTGTTACTTTTGTGCCTGATTTTGAAACTATTTCCATTTGCCTATAACTGTATTTAAAAGCTTAGAGTCACTGCAAGCCCAGGACCTGTGTTCTGTCTGAAATCCCCCCTGTGCAAATCGGACTGGGGACTGTTTGTTAATTTGTAAAGTGCATTTCCAGTTGTAACTGAATTACCCCCCTGTGAGAAACTCATTTGGGGACTGTTTAACTTCTAAGTGCTATTCCAGTGTTTAGAATTTGAGTTTTGTCCTGCTAGTAATTGCCTTCGTTTTTTGAATCACAATAGTACCTGATAGCCAACAGCCCATTTGCTCTTCTCACCCACACCCACTACCAGCCCGCCCCAGCAGGTTAATCTTTTGCCTGGGCTGCCTATTTAATCCCCCCTCTCTCTTCATTCTCCCGCAGAGACCACCCCCCTCCCTGAGGAGACCGGAGGTCGCGAGGGCCTGCTCTGAAGCCCTCCCTGCCCAAAGAAGCCTCGAACCCGAGACACACCAGGTAATTTCTACCTTGATCCAGGCTGCTGCCACCACCGTTGGCCATCTGGTGTCTTTTCTGAAACGGCCACAAGCTCCCCTGCTCAGCGCATGAATCCCGGCCAGAGTAGCACCTCGAGTTGCTGCCCAGGCTCAAACGGAGCTGAACTGTTACTTTTGTGCCTGATTTTGAAACTATTTCCATTTTTTTTCCATTAGCTCCTTATATTGTTTTGCCACTAGAGGGCCTAATTAAGTTTAAACAATTTGCTCCCCAGTACCTCACTTGTCACATTTTACTGCTCTCTAGTAGCTGTTTTCCTTGGTCATCACCCCTCATCACTCCCTCTCACCCCCCTCTCCAATCGTAAAGCTATCCCATTATGTGCACTCCCAGATCAGCCCTCCTCCTCCTGCTCCTGTCAGGCAATGTCCACCCAATCCTGGGTCTGGCAGCACTGGTCCTCCCCTGAAATCTCCTGGGCTGCGATTGCTTTCTATGAACATCAGTAGCCTCCTGAAAAACTGGACTCTCTGCACTGCTGGGTGACTCTTCATAAACCTGATGTTGTTGCCCTTGTTGAAACCTGGCTGTCTCCTCCACTCCTAACTCTCATGTCTCTCTCCCGGCTACACTCTCCACCGGTTGGACCATGTCAGCAGGAGAGGTGGGGGCTGTCTTCTATTTGAAGGATTCTCTCGTGGGCTACCACCCCGCCTGACCTCGACCATAAGGCCCAGGCACTTACTCTAAAAGCTGTCCCTGACCCAGCTAGAGGCCCATTATTCTAACCGTAGCCTACATACCCCCAAGAACCAATCCCAGGCCCTGGGCCCACTAATTGACTACCTCACCTCCCTCCCAACTCGTCGGACCAAATCTTGGTGGCGACTTGAATATAAACTGGCTCTGCCCTCATCTTCCTCCCACCGTGAGGCTTCGATTCAATTGACCTAACTCAACTGGTCTCACAGCCTACTAGAAAAAACCTGGGGACAAGCACCCTCCTGGATGTGGTCCTCACCAACAGGCCAATCCGCATCCACAACATCCAAATCCTCCTGACTGCCTCAGTGACCACTCCCTGTGCTTTTCAACTGGGAAACCTCGGCTCATCCCCGGTCAAAACCACCTCTCAAGGCGGCTTAGGCCTGGGGACTCATAGGTCTTAAGCGCTCTCTTGCCCACACTGATTGGTCTCTCAACGCAGGGCAACCAACATTGACTTGGCCCTGGGCTTCTTTGTAAGCACTTTCAACTTTGCCTGTGATATTTTTGCTCCCATAACTGCTAGGAGGTCCAAAGTGAAACATGCCCCTTGGATCTACCCTGCCCTCCTGTGGCAACTTAAGCAACGTGACAATCTTTGGCACCTGCTGTTGCTACTGGCCGTTCAGCTGACAGGCAGTCCTATGCTGCTGCCCGTAACCAGTGCACCTGGGCCATCCTGCAAAGCAAAGGCGGAATACTACCAAGCCTCTCTTACCTCCTCCTGGGGGAACCCCAGGTGCTTCTGGGACAACATCAAGCAACTGAATGGTCACTCCCAGTCCCCTCTCCTTCTCTTCTCAACATCAATGGTACCGTCTCCTCTGACCCTGCCCTCATTGCCTCCCACCTCAATAACTCCTTTACGACCTTTGCTCAGTACTTCCTGGTAACTTTTCAGTCCACCTCCTCCATCTGTACCACCACCCATTGCCGCCCCTCTTTCCACCTGCATCGTGTCACCATGCAAGAAGTTAGGCCTTACTTGCTAAAAGCCCTAAAGGTAACACCATCGGTAATGACTCACTTGATCCCTGCCTTTACGTCGAGGTCTTGGATCAGGTCCTCTCACCTATTACATGCATTTTCAACAAATCACTCTGTCTCGGAAAATTCCCCTCTGCCTGGAAGATTGCCACAGTTACCCCTGTCCATAAAGGTGGTGACAGGACTCTTCCAGGTAACTACCGACCCATCTCAATCCTCTCCCCCCTCTCTAAGGCGTTAGAGAAAATTGTGGCGTCCCAAGTCTCTGACTACCTCTGTAAGTACAATGTTCTCTGCCCTGAACAACATGGGTTCAGAGCAGGTCATAGTACCAATACAGCACTCCTGGAATTTTCCAACTTCCTCCATGCCTCCTTGGACTCTGGTGCCCTGGCTGGTGCTATATTCATTGACCTGTCTAAAGCATTCGATACTGTTTCGCATCCTCTTTTGCTCTCCACCCTCGACCTAATAGGCTTTGCCTCAGGACCTGTTTCCTGGTGCACCAGCTATCTCTCCGCCCGCTCCCAATGTGTGAAAGTCAACGGTACTCTCTCTGAAACATGCCCCATTTGCTCTGGGGTGCCGCAGGGCTCAATTCTTGGACCCCTACTATTCTCACTCTTTCTTAACTCCCTACCCAGCAGTTGTACGGGTAAGATGCTTCTCTATGCTGATGATGCTGTTCGTTGCCTCCCACATGACCCCATGCTGCTACAGAACTCCCTCCAACTAGTCTTTGACTCTGCAGCTACCTGGTTCACTGAGCACCGACTTGTTATCAACCTTAAGAAAACAAAAACGATGCTCTTCTCCCACCCCCAAAATAAGTACAGCAAGTTTCCCTTAGCTGTCCACTCCACACCAATCTCGTCATTGACCAGGTGCAATCCTATAAATATCTTGGTATAACCTTTGACCCTGCACTTTCATTCCATGGACATATATCTGCCCTAAATTCTGTCGCCAGCTCACGGCTAGGCATTCTTTACCAGCACAAGAAATGCCTCCCTCCTGATGCCCTCCGCCTGGCTGTCACTTCCTCTGTCATGTCTCTCATTGACTATGGCCTTCCGGTCTATGGCTCAGCAGATCAGACTGCCCTCAACAAGGTTCGTCTCACAGTAAATAAGGCCTGCAGACTTATCACTGGTGCTCAGACTCACTCACACATGTGAGCTGTACACCCTGGCTACCCTACTCAACCTGGAAGAGCGACTCATGTATCAGACATGCCAGCTCACCTTTAAAGCCCTGCATGGCCCTATCCCCCATAGGCCTATCCAACTCCATTCGGCCGCACTGCATCGACCCCGATCACACGCAGCTTGTCAAGAGCTACCCTAGTTATTCCAAGAGCCAGGACCTCACAAGGTCAGAGGGCATTCCCACTGCACCCACTGGTATAACTCCTCCTGCCAGTGTCTCAAACTCTCTAACCTTAGCTTGCTTTAAGCCCAGGCTCAGAAACTTCCTGCTTAGCTCTCAGCAAATGCAACTGCCGCTAGCCTAGTGTAAAAAAAAATATATATATATATATATATACTCTGTTTGACAATGCTCACTGGCGGCTCCCCCTTCCTTTCCCTACTTATTCCTCCTCCCTATCTCCTCCTTCTACCCCTCCAGCTCTCCCCGACCATAAGTTTTGCACCTTTTGTTATCTTTAGCTCGTTGGAGATTGTACTCTATTGTAACAAAATTGTAATTGAACTGTAACTTTTTTGTTTGTAAGTACTGTGTCCCTTGTACTACTGTTCTGATGTCCTCTTTGTGACGAGGTACCTTTGTAAATGAGCCTCTGGCTCAAAGGTTTCTAAACTGATGTTTAACTAACTAACTAACTAAATAAATAAATAAATAAATGATAGGAAAAAACAAATGTGGTCCACCTTAGTAGTGGTGGTGGTTCAGATTAATTCACATCTGAGTTCTAACAAGCAAAGAGACTAAGTAATTTGTACCTTGTGCATGTGGGTGTGGGTGTTGAAGAAAGGGATCATAGTGCTGTCACTACTGCCATCACCACTGAGGGATGTGGACTACATTGTTGCTACTGCCATCACACCTGAGAGGCGGGGGCGTGGTGCTTCTGCCATAACCACTGGTGGATGGGGAATGTTATACTGTTGCTGTCCCACCTGAGGATGGGGCCATAGTGCTGATACTGCCATCACACCTGAGGAATGCGGAAGTGGTACTGCTGCCATCACACCTAATGGATAGGGGCCGCAGTGCTGCTGCTTCCATCACACCTGAGGCAGGGGGACACAGTGTTGCTGCTGCCATCACACCAGAGGATGGGTCTGTAGTGTTCTTGGTGCTGACATCGCACCAGAGGGATGGGGACCTTACTGCTGCTTCCATCACACCACAGGGATGGGGCTGTAGTGCTGTTGCTGCCATCATATTTTGTACCTAAAACAACTTTAAATTGGTACAAGGATGGAAGGATGTGCAATAGTGGAGGTCAAAACTGCTAAAATGCATGTGTGAGTTAAAGTTAAAAGGTAAATAAAGTACACAAACCAAACACCTGTAAATCAGATTATGGCTTAGCAGACACTGGTGACAGTACCGTTTTTTACAATGTGCAAAATGGAATTTGCCCTTTCTCAATCCCAGTAAACCAGTGTCCTGTATCACACGTCCATAAGAGGAATAATCCCTCTTTACAAGACACACTATGTTAGGCCCATCTGGAGTACTGCGTGCAGTACTGGAGTCCACACCTTCACAAGGACATTAACCAAATTGAGGCAGTCCAGAGAAGGGAAACCAAAATGGTGCAGGGACTGCATCAGAAGACATATAAGGACAGATTAATGGAGCTCAATATGTATACCCTTGAGCAAAGGAGGGAGAGAGGTGATATGATCGAGACATTCAAACACCTTAAGGGCATTAACAAGGTGAAAGAGTCTAACATGTTTAAATATAAGAAACATAGCAGGACAAGAGGACACAGCGTGAGATTAGAGGGAGGCTGATTAAGGGGAAATGTGAGGAAATTCTTTTTCACAGAAAGAGTGGTGGATGCATGGAACGGCCTACCTTAGGAAGTGGTGGCTATGAATACAGTACAGAGCTTCAAACAGGCATGGGATAGGCATAAGGGAGCAATACAGATGAGTATGAATAGATAGGCCACTGACAGAGCAAATGCCGATGGTACATTTATAAGGCAGAAAAAGAAATGGGCAGACTGGGTGGGCCTTGCAGTCCTTATCTGCCATCAACCTCTATGTTTCTATGTTTCTGTGAAGTATTTGATGGTCTCTATCATATCCCCTTCCTCTCTCTCCTCCAGGGTCTACATTTAGAGCCCCTTTAGCCTCTCCTACTAGGGCTTTTGATGCAGACCCTGCACCATTTTAGTAGCTCTCCTCTGGACTGCATCCACTCTGTCTGTGTCCTTCCTGAGATGCGGTCTCCAGAATTGGACACAGTACACATGGTGGAGTCTTACTAGCGATCAATACAGGGGCAACAGCATCTTCCTTTTTCTTCTGGCTGGTGACACTCTTTCCTGTACACCGTAGCTTCCCACTAGCCCTCCTGACTGCCATATCACACTGCCTGACCACCTCTAGATAATCTGATATGATTACCCCAGGTCTGTTTCCTGCGGGTTATTGTCAGTATTACTCCATGCATTTTCACTCCATCCCCAGGTTTCTATGGCCTAATTGTATTATTTTGCACTTTTTTGCATTGAAACCAAGCTGCCATACCCTTGAACACTCCTCCAGTTTTTTTCAGACCACTGCCCATCCTTTATACACACACACATACCCCGGAGTGTCCACCATGTTGCAGACCTTGGTGTCATCTACAAAGAGGTAGACCTTTCCTTAAAGCTCCTCTGCAATGTTGCTAATAAAGACATTAAAGAGGACCAGTCCTGCCACTGAACTCTGAGGTACCTCGCTGGGAACCCCCCCCTTCCTTGGAATGAACTCCATCTACCACTACCCTCTGTCTCCTATCCTCTAACCAGTTTCTTACCCAGGTTACCACCTTGTTGCTCCCCCAAGCTACCCAACAGCTTACTAGTCTCCAATGATGAACAGTGTAGAAAGTCTTACTGAATTCAGGTAGGCCATAGCCACTGCCCCACCCTAGTCTAACTCCTCGGTCAACCAGTCAAAGAAATCTACCAGATTTGTTTGGCATGACCTCCCTGTATATGCATGCTGCCTCAGATACTGTAATCTATTGGATTCTAGATATTCCACAATTCTTTCCTTTAGTAGTGTTTCCATTAACTTAGCCACCACTAATGTCAGGCTGACAGGCCTAAAATTGCCCATCTCTTCCCTGCTATCACTTTGTGAAGTATGATACATCTGCCCTTCTTCTGTCCTCCAGGACCACTCCAGTCTCCAGTGTCTCTCAAATAGGTCTTTCACAGGTGCAGCTAATGTAGTACTATACCTCCCTGAGCTCCCTCAGCACTCTTGGAAGCACCTTGTCTGTTCCATAGCTTAATGCCCACCTTTAGGTTAGTGAGTGCTTTCCAGACTCTCTCATCAGAGAAAGCACTAGTGTCCACTTCCCTCCCATCCAGGCTCCTGATGCTTTTTCATGGTCCCTCTGCTTCCTCATCCACTGTGAACACTGAGCAGAAGTATTTGTTCAAGATTTCTGCTTTTTCTTGGTCCTCCTCCATACAGTCCCCGCCCCACCTCTTTAATCTTACAATCCCTCCATCATTCTTTCTTTTTTTCTAACATACCTGTAAATTTACCCCTGCTGGCTATCACTGAGAGGACACTTGAGCAGGGGCCACTGGACCAATCCTATGGTCCAATCTTCCCAGGTGACTAAACTAGGGAGGGCTGGGCCAATGATCAGTGACCTCATGTCAATCTACGGCTTAGATGATAGCCCTTGGGAGGCAGGATCAATACAGGCTTAAAGGAAGAGACAGAAGAGAGTCATTCTCTTTTGTATTGGCTGCCACAAAGGAAAAGAAGAAGGAGGACACCACCATCTTACCTGGCGGCACACAAGGTGAGTCCTTCATCTGGTTCAAGGTGTGGGAATTGGTCCAGGCGGCAGGGTCCCATTATCCTTAGGTTGGTATTGGTCCAATGATAGGGAGGTTGACTCCCAGTATGGCATGAAGGATCCAGCACTGGATGTCAATGAAACTGCCATTGTGGGTGGCCTTGCTCTTACAGGTTGCAAAGGAATGTCACCCCATCCCATTCTGTCTCCATTGCTACACCAGTGGCTCGTGATGGCTCTGATTCCATGCAAAGTGCCTATGATGGCCTTGTGGGTGAATAGAGATGGGTGAAATTACAAAATTTTGTTACACAAAATATTTTGCTAAATTCGTGCATTTTGTGAAATTTTTTGTAGGTGTGAAATACAAAATTTCCTGTGTAGTGCAAAATTTTGTACGTGGAGCACAAAATTTCACCTGTGAAACAGTGAAATTCACCACTCACAGGTGAAATTTCACCATTTTGGAGAATTTTCATTTTAGGGTGAAAATTTGCAACTCGAGCTGCAAAATCTTTCGCATAATGGCAGAATTTCGTGAACTATTTTGCATGGCAAAATTGCCAGTTTTGTGTGAATTCTGGCAGGAATTTAATTTGCCACATCTCTATGGGTGGAGGTGAGGGCAGGAAAATTTAGTGCTGCTTTGGAGATTGCAACAGCAAAGATGTCAAAGACCAGGGCTGTTGTCACAGGGGTCTAGCTGGCTCCTTGGTTTCACATGAAACTCTCAAGAAAAAAATGAAGAGAGGAAAATAGAGTGGAAGAAGAACTCAGATTGGCAGTGGGTCCTAGCCACCCTGCTCTTTGTTCGCTGCCTCCAAGCCACCTGTTCTCATGGGCACATAACCTCTAGGAAAGCAGAAACCAACAAGCACTGTGTATCGGGGACACAGCACCCTGCTCTTTCCATCAACCAGTGCTCAGTAACAGGCATTTAGTATCCTGCTTTTCTGCAGCTGCATGGATCACCCTCTACTCTCAGCCACCTACTATCCATTGCAAGATACTGTATATATATATATATATATATATATATATATATATATATATATATATATATATATATATATTTATTTAAAAAGAAAACCTATTTTTATGGAGATGGTGGTGGACCATGGAATGGCCATCCTGAGGGGTACTGGGGTCAAAAAGGGGAATTCAAGAATGCATGGGACAGACATAAGGCAATTCTAGAGGGGCGAAGAGGAAGTATGCTGTTGGTTAACTAGGATCTGCAGCTTATCCTATAGGTAGGAAAATGGGCAGACTAGGTGGGCCAAGCGGTCCTTATCTGTTATCAAAGTCTATGTTTCTGTGTTAAACATTAACCAATAAGGCTTCAAATAAGATACAGCATTATGTGTTTTTTGCCCTGCATAAGAAGGAACTGACTGTAGAAGCTTGTTTCTAATAACTTTCCATACATAAGAAGCTAAGCTAAGTAGCTACCACACAGATGTATATGCTGGCAACGCTATATCCGAGAACAGATTAGATTACATGGAATACAATAAATCAAGTGCAAAACATACATAGTAGGGTTGAAATTAGGAAGTAATGTAAAAGAACCAAAAGTGCACAGCAAAAACCACATATAAGGATGAACAAAGTTAAATGGGAACCAATAAATTAACAACACATAGGGGGTTCATCCAGAGGAAGCACTATGGGATAAATTTGTAAGTTTCTGTATGGCAAATGTGATTAACTGCCACTGGATTACAGGATGCTCTTGCAGGACCCCCACTCAAGTGGGGCTGGGTTTAGTTTTGGGGCATTTCCCCACCCCATTTCCCTGCCCTCCCATAGCTCTCCACAATGATTCTTGCCCTTAGGCAAGGCTTAGCTTATTGAATGGCTATGCCAGCTCATATAGATGGTTCATGGGTATTTGTCATGCTGTGTGCCTGTTAGCCATCTGATGCTAGTGTGGTAGTCTTATTTAAAGCATACTTAGTATTCCTCCTACCCAGACATCTTGAGGTAGTGAACAGTAACTAATTGGCATCATTAAGGTAATTTGCAGCAATTGGATTAAGTAGTCTCCAGTGGAGTGCAGTGGCACATCTCCTGCTCAGATTCAGTGGCTTTCTCTAGCTGATGAAATATGGCAAACAATTAGATGAATTTTGTTTGATGAGTAGGGTATGGTAAAGTATGGAAGCACATTTCAGTTAAATGTTGTTACTTAGATGAAGTGGGCAGTCTCACCCAGAGGTTCTGTAAGAGGTACAGTATATCTACTAATTGCTGACACTTGGAATCATTGTTTAGGATCCTCAGTTTGGCTGCCTGACACACACCGCTAACAAATACGGAAGTTGGTAGCCCGCGAGGTGAGGTAGGGAATGTGATGAACCACTACCCTACCCTACCCCTAGTTGGCGCCACAAAAGAGGAAAAATTCTGAGGTTGGCCGAACTGCTCCCGTGGCATGGAGGGCTAAGCCACTTATGGGGGGTTGGGGGCAGAGCCCCCCATATGGGTGGTGTAGGAGGCTTGTCCCCTGCATGACACTAAGACCTTGTCAGTCTTCTGACAGTCAGTCTCCTGAACTCGGGCTTATGGAGTTCGGGAGACTGACTGTTGGGATTTCGTAGTAAATCTGAGTAAGGAGCAGTGAATGTGCCTAGTATATCTAGCAGACCCAAGTTTGCATCTCACAAACTCCATGTGCATATAGTGAGCCTGACCAGGTGACTTAGTTTCCCCAGTGCTCCAGAGTCACCCCTGAAAGCAGGCACTTGTGCCTAGTGGGCCTGGCCAGTTACCCCCAAAAAAAAAAGAATCCCTTCAGTGTCTCAAATATCTTTACTTCCTCTGCCTCACTGCTATCAGTTCATGGGGGTTTCTTTCTGTTCTTCTGTCTTAATTCTAATTTCTCTAAAGTTTATTATTATTTTACCATTTACCACCAGAGACACTAAAAAGAAAAAAAAATTGTACAACCTAATTAGGACAGGCATTCCTGTCCCCCCCCCATTCCGATGGACTCAGAATATGGCAAAAGAGACATTCTCATTGACTCTCATATGGCATGCAATACAATACCTTTATGTAGAAGGAAGTTTTGAATATGCCATGTGGGAGGGTTACAGTGCAGGGGTTAGAGGTTAACCAATTAAGCAGTGAGCAGTACAATATTCAGATATTAATAAAACTGCTTGGTTAGGAGGATTTGTTTAAATTTTGGTGCATCAATTGTTTGATTAATTCTGTTAACGTTACTTGGTCAGAACAATGCAGTGCTCTAAGGGCATAGTCAGGTGGTGATAGAATGCATAATATGATTTGCATAGATGAACTCCCTCCAATTATTCCCCTTTCCCCATCTCTCCCTTTCTGAGAGACTAACAATTAGGTATGTTGTTACTGATTTCTTGCCGTTGGGGGTATTTAGCTAGAGCTACCATTCACATATGCAATTTTTGCTTATCCATTAGGCTAACTGAAGATGAATGGTATTTGCAGTTGCACTTCCCTGCATATCCCAACTAGAGTGTCAGCTCAGGTCAGAGACTTACAAGCCAACACCCTAATTTCTGTTCCTCAGGTGGTCTGATATTTGCAACTAGCATTCTAGTAATTCAGTCACACCCTGATTAATCTGGAGGCTGCAGTAAAGCTAACTCCAGCTTGGTGCAGCAGGGTTTCTAGCCTTCCACTTACTCGTGCTGAGCAAGATGCACCCAGTTGGGGTACCTGTATCAAAGAGCTGTCTAGAAAGACAGTGCAGATGCTGGCCAGAATAATTAGGGACAGCCCAGAGTGCCCAAATAAGCATTTTTCTAAAGTTGGTAACTAAAGATTCTCAGTTGTGAGGTAGTTATAAATGTGATGTTTAATATGCACAAATCATCAATAAACAGAGCATGGGCATGGGCACAGTAGAATAATAAGAATGTTTTTATTTATTTTATTTATTGAAATGTTTCACCAGGAAGGTTACACTGAGCAACAATGTTCGTCTCACGGTACGTCCTGGGGGAAGGGGAGTGGGAACAATAGTAGTACAACAGGATATATACATCTTAGTAGCATATAGACAGACTGTACAGTTAACAACCAACAATAGCTAATAACATTTCTAGATTAGGTGCCCCACCCCTTGGGACTTTTAGAGAACTGCCTAAAGATGAGGACTTGAAAACTTCCCTAAGCTCTTGGTAACATTCGGATCTAATAACAGCCAGTCAAGGGTTCATTACTCTGGAAAGGGTCATAATTTATAATTCAATATCAGCCACATTCAAGGGTTCTTAAAACATGGTATGTCAGTTCCATCACCATTGTCATCTTCCTCAATTAAATATATTGGGAAAATGCCTCCACAAAAAGGCAACTCCACTACCTAGAAATCTAGTGGGAGTCCCCCTAAAAAAAAAACAAATTTCCAACTGAACCACTGATCACATACATTCATTGCTCCAGGTCTTGGTTGGGAGAGATGAGGCTTTTGGAAGAGAAAATTTGTAAGAAACTATTTAATCAGTCTAACTGTGGAACTCTAGGACTCATAAATTCTTGCAAAAACATTTTGCTTTGTAGTGCTCCTATTCATTGTTTCTCTATTGATCCTGGCAGGTCAGGAACCACATTCCTTAGTCATATTTACACTATCAGTGGTTCAGAGTTGCTCCTCCCCTACAGTGTTTAACCTCACCGGCTGACATTGATACAATCTCAGCCAGTCAGGCCCATATATGAGCAAGAAGGGCTCTTGAAACAGTACACTCAGTTATGCAAATGCAGGGTAGAGAATACTCAGACTCATTCTTTACACCTAGATAGGCCATATATGCATTCTGTTCATCAATTCCATGGAGCACAAGAGTTCAGAGACCTTGTAAGGAACAAAAAAGAGACAGGCATTTATTTATGCAGACCCTGAGGAGGTGCAGTGTGGGAAAGTGATAGAATTCACTATGGGTCCCCACTTTTAATGTTAGAGCGGACATGACTGGCAGGGAATGGAGCCATGCTTCCTTCTCATATGTGGTGTTTTATGGTTTATGTAGTTAGTGTTATGCCATTGGGGATTTACAATTTGAAACCGCCCATCCCCAATTTGTGCCTGAACTGGATCATACTTTAATGGCACTGCCTGAACTGAGTTCCACCAGCCACCCCCCCCTCCCATTTTCACTTCTGGGGTTATGACAGACAGTCTGTGCAATTAGAATCCTTGCCAGAAGAAAAATAAAATACATATGTTCATGGTACACTTTTAACTGTATACTCTGCCGTCCCCTAGGCTACCCAGGGAGGGCAATGCTGCATCCCACAGGAACTATCCAGGGAAATATTTCTGTCTAAATAAATAAATGCATATAAAACAATAGTTAAAATGTTGAGTGCTGAGGCTACAAACTGCATAGAATAAGTACTGAGGCTGTAGCATGCCTCCATTTTAGGGTGCCTCTAACTCAGTCTCACAGGTAGGGCGAAGCAAGTGGTGGGTAAAGACAATGTGATTGCAGATACATTGTTTTGCTGGCAGTTTGAACACTTTTGCTTGGTAGCTCCAATGGATGAGGAAGTCCGGCATAGATCCTGGTCTCTTGGTGGCAATAGGCAACCCAAGAACAGCCGAACTGGTTCAGCACTCTCTGGCTCCGGCTACATGGCAGAAGCATGTAGGCCCGAAATGCCCACTGGCCAATATCTCTTAATTTTCTCCTGACAACTGGGCAGCACAATTTTGGTGGCAACCACAACCCTGAGTGAGTGGGCATGATATTAACTTGGGTCTCTATCAGCTGAGTGTGACCTCTTTTTTCAGTGCAGCCACAAACTAATAAGGGGTCCCTGGCCCCCCATCACACACACACAAAAAGATTCCCCTAACTGTTGCCTATTACAGAGGTATTCCTCTACAAGCTTCCAGGGGGCCTATACAGTGACTGGCTGCCCTATGAATGTCACTTATGCATGGCAGTCCAAACAGGATGGTGTGTCGATACCCTTGCTGTTATAACAGAGGCAATCCTCTACTAGCTTACAGGAGGCCTATAGAGTGACTGGGTGCCTATGAATGTCACAAACCATGGCAGTCAAAGCGGGTTGGTGGGTTGATAGTCTTAACATTAGTACCAGGAGGTCATCCAGCAGATTCTGTCCTCTATTGTAATGCTATTACCTAAGACCACTTTGGAGTCAACTATTTGCCTACCAGCTCTGATGCCCTGAAGGCACCAAAACATACACACGGAAGTAGTGCCTTGAAGTCCTGAATTTCATGGGCTGATGAGCACACATAATCTCAACCACTTATGCCATTTAATAACTGGCTTTCTAGCAGTTTCCTGGTGTCCTACTGCTGTCCACGCAGTCAGGCATCTTTTGAATATTCCTATGGCTACCAAGTGGTGCCTTACATATCGGGTGATCTTCCCTTCCAGTAAGATGATGGAGAAAATGTTGAAGCACCATCAAGCTCCTAACACATCAGCAGGTCAGATGGATGGGGCTCAACTGAAGGTACCACTGAGAAGGTGGTGGTGCATTGGGGAGCAAAGGGGTGCATTGGCAGAAGTTTATTCTTTGGGTAAAGAAGCTGGGCCTGCTGAGTTCTCCATCAGCAGGGCTTACCATTCATTTGAGCGAAACAATTAGAGGCATAGGTCCTCGGTCGATGTGGTAAGAGTGATAACAAGGAATTGAAAATGGCTACAGCAGCAGATGCTGGCCTCAGCACTGGTGGGGTGAGGGAGCACACTGCACAAGAAATATGGGACAGTAGGGGCTGCAGAGCCCTTTAATCAGGGTCCAGCAGGAGATGATGAATTTCAAGGTGTCTTGATTCGGTCTCGCTTGTGTACAGAGCCAGTTTGCTTGGGGTATATATATGTTTACATAGGGTTGTCATCTGTTTAATGCAGGGTACAATTCACTGAACAGTAGCATTCAGAAGGTAGTGGCAGCATAGCTATGTGAGTAACCCTGGGGCATTTTTTGGGAGATGTGTCAGTGAGTTACACTTCTTGCGATGAATGATTCAGGCCAGGAATGGTAAAAGAAATTTGAAATTTTGAAGAGGGTGGCCCTGTGAGGGCACACTCAGACATATTTTTGTATCAGTTTGGCGCAGTGGGGCATAATAGTGGAATGCAGGGGGTGATCAAAAGGGTGGATGAGGCCCTATGAGGCAGCACTGCTCTGTAATGGCCTAGCAATTCCAGAATCCATCATAAAAACAACCTGTTAAGAGGATGAGCATGCCCAGTGGTGATTGGCCAGTTTCTCTTGGCCAAGGTTCTACATAGTGGACACTGGCTGGTTCTTGTCTGATGGTCAAGTCTGAATCTATCTGATGCCCCAATGGAAAGTATATGTATGTTGATTTATCAAACTGTATTAAGTACAAGCTTCTTGTTTGTAATGGATGAAACAGAACAAATGAACATGTATATGTAAAGATTTAATGTTGATGAGAAAAAATTTACTTTTTCTCCAAGCATTGTGACTTGTGTCTTTCTGAAAGTTATGCCTGGAGAAGTGGGTTTATCTGGGCATGTCTTTCCCCTTTTGATACTGCCTGAGCTATTCATTCTTCAGTTTGCACCTCTGTGCTCTTAACTGCTTTCCTTACCTCCCTCTGTTTTTCCTGATACACTTGCTTATCCTCCTCTCTTAAAGAAACATAGAATTTGACAGCAGATAAGGACCGCTTGGCCCACCTAGTCTGCCCATTTTCCTGCCTAACAGATAAGCTGCAGATCATAGTTAACCAACAGCTTACTTCTCCTACCACCCCACTAGGACTGCCTTATGTCTATCCCATGCGTTCTTCAATTCCCCCACTGTTCTTGACTCCATGACCTCTTCAGGGAGGCTGTTCCATGCATCCACAACCCTATCCATGAAAAAAATACTTCCTCACATTACCTCTGAGCTGCCCCCACCCCCATCTTCAAATTGTGCCCCCTTGTTCTTGCACATCATTTTTTTTGAAAGATGCTGCCCTCTTGGACTTTGTTGATTCCCTTGAGGTACTTGAAAGTTTCTGTCATGTCCCCTCTCTCCCTTCTTTCCTCAAGGGTATACATATTAAGCTCCTTTAGTCTTTCTTCATATGTCTTCTGGTGCAGACCCTGCACTATTTTGGTTGCCCTCCTCTGGACAGCCTCCACTCTGTCTATGTCTTTGAGGAGATGGGGTCTCCAGAACTGCACACAATACTCCAGATGGGGTCTACCAACTGTCTGTACAGAGGGATAACAACTTCCTGTTTTGTACTATTGATGCCTCTCCTTATGCATCCCAGTATCCCCCCAGCCTTCCTTACTGCCTTCTCACATTGCTTGCCCACCTTTAGGTCACCTGATATAATTATACCCAGGTCCCTTTCCAATTTTACCGTTGTCAGTATCTCACCCCCATTGTGTACTCTTCCCCTGGGTTTTTGTTTCCCAGGTGCATTACCTTGCACTTCTTTGCATTGAATCTGAGCTGCCATACATTTGACCATTCCTCCAACCTTGCCAAGTCCCTTCTCATCCTTTCCACTCCGTCTTGTGTATCAACCCTGTTGCAGATCTTTGTGTCATCTGCAAAGAGACATACTTCTTCCTTCCAGTCCCTCTGCAATGTCACTTATAAGACATTAAAAGGACTGGTCCCAGCACTGAACCCTGCGGTACCCTGCTAGTAACCCTCCTTTCTTCACTGTGGACTCCATTTACTACTACCCTTTGCGTCCTGTTGTCTAGTCAATTTTTTATCCAGGCTACCACCTTGGGACCCACTCCAAGGCTGGCTAACTTGTGTATTAATCTTTTGTGCGAGACTGTAACAAATGCCTTGCTAAAATCTAGGTAGGCCATGTCCACAGCCCCTCCCTGGTCTACTACTTTGGTCACCCAGTCAAAGAAATCTATTAGATTAATCTGGCATGACATTCTCATCATGAATCCATGCTGCCTTGGGTCCTGTGCCCCACTGGCCTCTAGGTACTCAACAATTATTTCCTTCAGAAGTGATTCCATCATTTTCCCTACCTCTGAGGTCTAACTAACTGGTCTGTAGTTTCCTGCCTCTGACCTGCTCCCACTTTTGTGAAGAGGAATCACATCTGTCCTCCTCCAGTCCTCAGGTACCACCCCATCCTCCCATGATTTGTTAAAGAAAGTAGTCAGCGGTGTCACTAGTTCTACCCTTAGTTCTTTTAGAATTCATGGGTGAATCCCATCAGGTCCCATTGCTTTGTCCACTTTCAATTTTATTAGTTCTTTCATAACCCTTTCTTCTGTAAATGGACTGGTATCGACTCCCGTCTTCAAAGTGTTTCTCTTGTTTGGTTTAGGTACCACCCCCTCCTCTTCCTTTGTGAATACTGAGCAGAAATATTCGTTCAGTATCCTGCTTTTCACTGTCACCCTCTGCCCATTCCCTCCCTTTATTAAGCCTCAGTATCCCTCCTTTGGTCTTTCTTTGCTCCTAATGTACCTATAAAGTCTTATCCCCTTCTTAACAGAGTTGGCTATCCTTTCCTCGGTTTGGGCCTTTGCTATTCTGACTGCCTTCCTTGCCTCTTTCTGCTTTAACTGATAAAGTTCTCTGTCCTGCTCCTTCTGTGTTTCCTTATATTTCCTGAATTCTATCCTTTTCTCCTTAACCTTCCTGCCACTTCTTTTGGAACCATAGTGTTTTTTTCCTTTGTTGTGTTTTTCTTGATTTGCTTTACAAAAGGCTTGTTGCCTCTGTGATGGCTGTTTTGATTGCTCCCCACTGTTTCTCCACCTCCTTCTTGCCTGTTTGCTAATGCTTTTTTGAGGCACTCTCTCATTTTCCCAAAGTCAGCCCTCCTAAAGTCCAATACTCTTGTTTTTGTATGGCTTGATTGTATGGCTGTGTTTATCCTGAACCACACTGTTTGGTGGTCGCTCATTCCCAGATGGCTACCCTCATCTAAATCTGAGATTATTTCTCTGTCCCCATTTGAGAGTACCAGGTTTAAGATTGCTCTCTCCTGAGTGGGATCCTATACTAGCTGTCTGAGGCATGCCCCTAGTAGGGCATCGAGAATGACCCTGCTCTTGGATGTGCCTGCAGCAAAGGTGCTCCAGGTAACATCTGGCATATTCGGGTCCCCCATCAACAATATCTCCCCTTTTTCTGCCATTCTAAGGATGCCTTCCATCATTTCCTTGTCCATTCCCTCCCCTGAGATGGCAGTCTATATACAATCCCATGCCGATTGTGGTGCCATTTCCTGTCTCCAGGGTGACCCAGAGTGCTTCAACTGCTCCCTGTTTACTCTTTAGTTCTGTTGCTTTGATCCCTTCCTTTACATAGAGAACTCCTCCTCCTCCTCTTTTTACCCTCCCTGTCCTCCTATAGATTGTGTATCCTGGTATGTTGACATCTCAGTAATGGTTCTCTGTGTACCATGTTTCTGTGACTGCCACAATATCCAGGCAACTCTCTTCCATCAAGGCAAATAGTTCAGGGAGCTTGTTATACAGACTACGGGCATTGGTACTCATCACCATCCACTTTTTAATGGCCTGACCCCTTTTAGCCCCATCCCTGTCCTTACTGCCTTTGCCTTTGCCTCTGGGTCTCCTTATCCATTCTGAATGCTACCCTTTCAGCCTTTTCCTTTCCTGCCACCTTTGATGAGAACCGTAGTGGTCCTGTCTTCCTTTTGCTTTTGCTTACTTCTTTGACACAGAGGTTTGTTCTCTTCACTATACCCTCTCTTATTTTGGCAAACTGTTCCTCCACCCCCAGGTTATCTCCTCCTGCCAGGTCATTCCTGAGGCATTCACCAATCTTTATAGAATTAGCCCTTTAAAAGTCTAGGACCCTAATCATTGTGTGGTTGAAATCCCCACCTATTCTTATGCTAAACTACACTGTACAATGATCACTGGTCCACAGATGGCTTCTCACCTTCATGTCTGTAATATTGTCCCTCTTAGTAAGTACCAGGTCCAGTATTACTCCATCATGAGTGGGTTCACTGCCTAGTTGCCTCAAATGCCCCCTGCAGGGAGCTCAAGATTTCCCTGCATCTAGCTGAAGCTGCAGCTGGGAGGCTGCAAGCTACATTCAGCAGACTGAAGTCCCCACCAGCAACACCTCCCATTTCAACCATTTTGTCAGTTGCTTCCAACATTTCCTTATATAACTCCTCCCCTGTGCTAGGGGTCTGTAGATCACACCTGTCTGAATACAGACTCAGTATCTTGAATTAAGGGCAACCCACAATACCTCTGCCCCTACTAATTCCATGTATTTCTTTTGCTTGTATGCTTTCCTTCAATAAACACCACACCCCTTCATTCCTTCTTTCCTGTCCTTTCTGAACAGCATTTAGCCTGGTATGGCCATGTCCAGGAATGCTTGTCAGTGCACCATGACTTACTAATGGCCAGAGTATCCAGGTCAGCCTCTGCCATGATGGCCTCTAGGTCTAGGATCTTATTTCCCAGACTTCTAGCATTAGCACTCTTCTAGCGTTAGCACACATGGCCTTCCATGTTTTGTTAGGTCTTTGTTTGTCACCCCTTACCCTTTTTTTTATCCCTCTTCCTCCCCTTCTCCTTTGACTGCTGTTTTTCCCTCCTTCCTCCTTTGCTATTCCCCTGCATCTTTAATTATCCTGCATCTTGTCCAGATTGGAGGATTTTGATACTCCTCCGTAAACCAAGTCACCACAGCTGATGACAAGTAAAATCCTCTAAGAAATTATTTTATGTTTAGCCACCAACAGGATACAGGATTAATAGTCCATGTGCATGAAACAGGGATGCACAAAACAGGGCATGCAGCCACTATGACCTGATCCTCTAGCCACATAGACAGCAACATGCAGGGAGTGGGCAGGGGCTGCCAGCACTACATGACATGCACAAAGGTGCATAATGCTCTGCACCAGGGGTGCATAGGTGAGTGCCCATCATGGCAGGAGACTCTGCCATAACTAAGTTATGCAGCCTGCCCCACACACTGGACCACTGCATGTCCCCTGAGGAAGTTGGTGGGCCTTGACACACATGGCATGGGCCAGCCCAACCCATATCCCAATGCAAAACCCTCCACACACACTGCAATGCCTCATCCCCAGATGCAGTAACCCCTCAACCCAGCACCTGCACTGCAGTGCCCATGCTACCTGCCCTCCTCACATGGCCGGCAACTCTCCCAGGTGG
The DNA here is from genome assembly GCA_016271365.2 of Neoceratodus forsteri. Taxonomy (NCBI): domain Eukaryota; kingdom Metazoa; phylum Chordata; order Ceratodontiformes; family Ceratodontidae; genus Neoceratodus; species Neoceratodus forsteri. Next base: position 411,969,526 of record CM028129.1, on the reverse strand, counting down.
CACTGCATATCCCCACCCAACACATGACAACTACCCCCTGTATGCACAGCCCTCCCTTCCCTGCAGATGATGACACTGGTCCTGGGTAGCAAGGAGATCCCCAAGACACACAGTGGTGCCAAGTGAACCTCAATCCCCCATCCCAAAGCCTGGCCACCAGTAATCCCCCATCCATTGCACTGACGCCCCCAACCCAACCCCGTTCCTAGTTGGTGATGCCACGGTCCATGGCAGCCAGTGGCACAGCCCTCCACACAACTCCACAGCTGAAGGCCAACTGACTTATGCAGGAGCGCATCAGTGGCGCACCCTTGTGTATAACAGATGGCTGTCAGCTGTGAAGGTGTGTGGAGGGCCGTGCCACTGATTGTTATGGACTGCAGTACCATCGGCCAGGTATGGGGTTGGGTTGGGGAGGACTGATGCCGTGGGTGGGTGTGGGGTGCACTGTCCACCAATGATTCAGTGCGGGTGATGAAATCAGGGTTCAGTGTGGTTGGCCTGGGGCATGGTGGGGGGGGGTTAACTGCAAGGGGACAGGGATGGCACGTGTTGGGGGTGTTGTCTGGTATTTGGGGTTGCAGCAGCTAATGGATGTGTGCCGGTTCACCTGTGTGGTATGCAGCTGTGGTGCCACTTGGGCTTTGGAATCGGCCCTCTGGCTAACTGGGCATAGTCGCAGGTCTGTGTGCCTTCGGAGACTATTCACACACATAGACCCGCACTGTACTGTGCAAGGGATCCACTGTGGGCCCCATGCTGGGCATCCAAATGGATGCCTGGCTAGGTCTGCGACTCCTCCCAGGCCACCATGCATGGACCTGCACACCGGGGGGAAGCATGCCCATGGACAAGTGGTGGTTGTTGGTGGATTTGGCCTGTTATTGCATAGGCTCCAATGTTTGTACAGAGAACCAAGATGGGGAAGGAGTTTTGTGTCAATTACCTCAGTATGGAGAGATCAAGAAATGTGTTTATAGAGCTAGACATCTAGGTACCTCAATCTGGTGACTGATAGAACTGGGGAACCATTCAAGGTAGAAAGTGAAGGCACCTTGACAGATTCAAGTATTTGTATTGTATCTTGGTCATGGCAACATTTTATTGGTTTTAAGGGAGATACAACTGTATTGAATTCACTTCAGGACTACATCAAAGTGCCTTTGTAATAGAGAAAAAAAGGTTTGATGCATTTGATTTAAAGGTTACAGTGACTGTGCCATTATCATACATATGTACACATGAGGAGATGCAGGTGATGGAGATTACATTTAAGAGAAGATTTGGTCAGATCCACCAAGGCTGCATAATGAAGTTAGTGAAGTTTTGTGGAATTGTTAAGGAAGTATGGAGAAACAACACAATGATTTGTAAATAGTAAGATTTGTTTTTGTTTCTGTTCTAAGGAAGGCATACACATTATTAGGAAACTATATGGAGGTGTAACATTTTAATGGAAGGAACAGGAACAGGAAGCAATATAGGTTTACAAAAGAACCCCAGAGCAAATGCCACTGTTGTATGTGTTAGTTATTTATTTAGATTTTGTTGACCAAGGTAAGCCCACTGAGACCAGAGATCCCTTTTTCAGGGGCGACCCGGGGTTGAGAACACCAACCACTTTACATTAGGTGTGGATACAGTAACACAGTATAAGAGTACATTCACAGTCAGTAGGGTACATTTAGACAATTACAGTTTCATTACAACAGGTCTACAGTATCAATTGATTTTTGTATAGGCAGTCCAGGACATATCCTGGATGATATTGGCGGACGCCAAATTTTAAAGAAACACAATTGTACATACCCCAAAAATGCAAAGCATCATGGGAAACATCATGAGATTCCCCTAATGGTATAGAAGGTGGCACTTCATGAAAAGTAATGGCTGGCATATGTTCAGCCTTGGGATTATTTACAGTTTTTTTGTTTTATTTTTTAGAGAGAAACAGGGTTTTTGTCCATTAGGTGATGTAAGTTATATTTAAGTAATGTGTTGATGTCAGGAAGTCAGATGTAATGATGGACTGTTAGCAGAGAAAATGTGATAGCAACTTTCAGAGGGGGTCACTTTTGATAAGGGCAAGCTAGTTATGCTTGTGATAATGGGAATATTAGGAAAGTATGAGGTTTGTGTAGAAGTGGAGTACAAGTCTGCACAGTTTCATAAGTATGTGGTCATAGTGCAGGCAAATGTGATATGCAGGTTTGTTTTAGAAATAGGAAAAGATAGACACATGTGCAATTGATAGAAAGATAATTACACAGACATATAGATAGAAAAAGAGAGAGAGACAGACAGACAGACAGACAGGCAGAATAGGTATGGCAGTGAAGTACTGAAGTGATGCCAAACCCCGTAGACATGGACAGGCATTGGGGTGTGCCTTTTGGTCATTGCCCATAATGCTCACATTCATTTCACCTCACCATACCCTGCAGACACAGACAACTGTGGAGGTGTGCCTTAGGGTGTTCAGACTTTACACTCACCCCTTTCCAAAGGAATACTCTGAAATGGGTACAGTGAATGGAGTGAACTTGAGGCTGAAGAGTCAAAGGCACACATCGATACCTGTCACTAGCTGCAGGGTGGGGATGGGGGTGGAATGGCATGGTATTACTGTTGACAATCCCAAGTAGCACCCCTGATGCCTGTCAGTCCCACAGGGCAGGGTGTTATAGTCAGAAACTCTAATGCCATGGGCATTTCTTGGTATTTTCACTCCCAGTTTTCAGCATGGGCTTTTGTGACCCCACCATATGAGCGGTGACACTATCAGTTCATTAGCTGAAAGGTGATTCTGCACAGCAACTGTGCCATTTGCACCACAGGTGCAAAACACATTTTGAACAGGATGTAAACAAGCATTTGTCAATGCCAAATGTTTGCTTGCTGGCATTGGCATTGGTAATGTAGGAGTTACAGAGCTGCATAATAGGAATGGCAGTGAAGTATTGAACTGAAGCCAACCCCATCACCACCCTGCAGATAGTGACAGGCATTGGGGTGTGCCTTTGGGTCATCAGGCATAACGGCTACGCCATTTCACCACACCCTACCGTGCAGACACCAAGTGTCATGGTGTGCCGTGGGGTCTTTGGCCCATATGTGCACCCCATTCAATCAGGAAATATTGTGAGCTGAGTGTGGTATAGAGAATGGGGTGAACTTTGGGGCGAAGAGTCCAAGGCACACCTCGATACCTCTCAGTGGCTCAGGGTGTGGGTGGGGTGGAATATTATGAGCATTGCAGGTGACAATCCCAAGTCACAGCCTGATGCCTGTCATTCTCTTACAGGGTGGGGTGTTATGGTCGGAAACCCTAACACCTTAGGCATTTGTTGGTATTTTCAATCCAAATGTTCAACATGGGTTTTTTATGACCCCCACCTCATGAACAGTGGCAATATCAGTTTGTTAGCTGAAAGCTGCTTTTGCACAGCGACTACGGCATTTGTCACCACAGGTGCAAAAACACATTCTGAACAGGATGTGAAAAATGACAGCTGTACTGTTCATGGGGAGGTGTAAAAAATGGCAATGTTGAAAACCTGCAGTGAAAATATTAAAAAAACTGGTGACGTCACGAGCGTGCGTAGAAACTGTGCAACTTGCACCCGTAATGTAATTAGTTTGGGAATTATTTACAGCGTATTGTCAACACAGGCATTTTGGGACCTCCGGTCATGAACAGTGTCACTGTGATTTTCTTTATCTGTCCCAAACAATGATTTCCCACAGCGACCACGCATTTCTGTGCTGAAAGATGTGAAAAGCACATTTCGGCCATGTTGTGAAAAATGACAGCTGTACTGTTCATAAGGAAGTGTGGAAAAATGCCACTGGTGAAAATCTGGACTGAAAATATTGCAAATTCATGAACTTACGAGGGTGCGTGGAAACTGTGCAATGCTCACTCATAACGCAGTCATTTTTTGGAATTTTTTCACCAAATTTTCAAAATAGCCATTTTAAGACCTCTGCTCATGAACAGTGTCACTGTAATTTTTTTAGTGTGTCCCAAACATTGATTTCATACACCGACTGCACCATTGTGCACTACATGAGTGGAAACATGTTTTGGGCAAGATATGAAAAATGGCAGCTGTACTGCTCATAAGGAGATGTGGTAGAAAAGTACAATGTTGAAAATCTGGAGGAAAATATTTAGAACAATTCTGAGCTGCAAGGAATCAGCTGCAACAAATGCTCATAAACAGTAATTTTGGGGAATTTTTTCACCAGATTTTTAATGTAGCCATTTTAACACTTCTGATCATGAACAGTGTGACTGTGATTTTCTTAATGTGTCCCATACATTGAGTTCACACACCGACTGCACCATTGTGCGCTACATGTGCAGAAACACATTTTGGGTGAGAAGTGAGAAATGACAGCTGTACTGCTCATAAGGAGGTGTGGTAAAATGGCAATGTTGAAAATCTGGAGTGAAAATATTGAAAATTCGTGAACTTACGAGCGTGCGTAGGAACAGCACAATGCATGCTCATAAAATAGTTATTTTGGGGAATTTTTTCACCAAATTTTTAACATAGCCATTTTAACACTTCTGTTCATGAACAGTGTCACTGTGATTTTCTTAATGTGTCCTGAACATTGATTTTGCACACCGACTGCGCAATTGTGCGCTACATGCACGGAAACACATTTTGGGTGAGATGTGAAAAATGACAGCTGTACTACTCATAAGGAAGTGTGGTCAAATGGCAATGTTGAAAATCCAGAGTGAAAATATTGAAAATTCACGAACCTCTGACGTCGTAGGAGTAGCACAACTCACGCTCATAAAACAGTCATTTTTAGAATTTTTCACCAAATTTTCAACATAGGCTTTTTGAGAGCCCACCTTATGAACACTGGCACTGACATTTCATTAATTGGTCCCGAAAGGTGATTTCAAAGCGTGACGCAAAATCACCCTTTGGGCCTGATGCGCCATGACAGTGACAGAATTCATAAGGAGGTTCCCAAAAACCCCATGTTTAAAATTTGGTGCAAAATTCCAAAAATGCCTGAGATATGCAACAAAGTTGAAAAACCCTATTCATTACATTATACAGCTTACGGCATTTTCTCAGTTCGCGGTCAGCTTTGAAGAGTGCAGACGTGTTCCTGGTCCACCGAAGATCGTCGCGCTGAGCTCCAGAGGTAAGTGTGAGGTGAGGTGGGGGTGTGGGGAGGCAGGATGTACAGTGGGTGGGCGCTGGTGGGAGAGGGAGGTGAAGACAGCAGCGAGTGAATTTTTTTTTTTCAGGTTTTTTTTTATATTTGGACTATGCGGGATGTTTGCCACGCTGGGGTGGGCTCCCAGCATGGCAGCTGGAAGGCTGTTGGGGAGGCAGTGAAGCTGATGGGGAATGGGCACCCCGTGGCCATAGGACCTGTTGCCATGCTAGGGTGGGCTCCCAGCATGGCCACGATAGTCTGGGGGAACAGTAGAGCCAGCAGGGGATTGGGTACCCCGTCAGCCATACTGTGTGTGTGGGAGAGGTAGGAGCACATGAGCATGCAATGTGCATGGCGTGTGTGTGTGTGGGAGGGCGCTGCTCACTCAGCGGTGCTCTCCTTTCAACTGTACGGCACCGGGTATTTTGATCGGGTCGCGACATGTTTCTTGCATGCAAGAAACAAAATGGCAGCTGTATTGTTTATGAGGAGTTAAAATGGTAATTTTAAAATCTAGAGTGAAACTATAAAAAAAATGGTGAAGTCATGACACTGCTCCTGCTAATGTATACTTTTTTCAAATTCCTATGCATCCCATTGTTTTCATCTCTATTGCTGTTATGTGACTTCTTAACCTAGCAACAGCATTTAATACATTACCTTATAAGGACAAGTAAATGTTTTAATACATTTACAGACAGTCACATAAACTTAATTTCCTTCAAAAATAATTTAAATTTTGTAACAGTGGTAGTACAAAGCAATTACTCAGACAAGCTGAAAACTATAACTACTTTATATTTGTACATTGACACCCCATAAGGACCTCAAAGAAACTGAGATGCAAATGTCACACATTTATCAGGAATATTTTACTATCCTAAATACATTTCTTGTTTCAGTAACTGCTCAGCACATCTATTGCATGACCTGCTTATTGACATTTTACAACAGCTATGCAATGATGTATTGCTTACTACACCAACATCATGAACCATAAAATGGATTACTGCTATAACTAGGAAGCAGTATATCACAGTGTTTAAGGTTCTCAGTTGCAAATCTTGAGAGCTGGTTTGAATCCCACAGCCCCACTTGCATCAGAGGTGACCCTGAGCAAGTCACTTTTATTTTATTTATTTATTTATTTTATTTCAATTGTGGATTACAATTTACCTTTGACCAAGGGCTCTTTTACAAAGTTCCACATCAATACATTGGTATCACACAACAATAGACAAATTGTTACACAAATAAGGGTAAAGAATCACAAATTAATTTAGAACAAACAGGTGAGGGTAAAGTGGAAAGGAAGAGGACAAGAAGGGATGGGGTGGTAGAATGAAATGGGAGGAGCAAGAGCGGGAGGTAAGAAAATGAGGAGAGAGAGGTGGGGGGTAGGTAAGGATATGGAGGGGAGGGTGAAGCAGCCAGGCAGGTGGCATTGTCAGGTGCTGGAGAGTGGATGGGGTGGAGGCCAAACTAGGGCAAGTGCGTTATGTAAGGAGCTAGGTATGGGAGAGCGGTAGCGGAAGCCGGTGTTACATAGACATTATCCATGACAGTCGCAGATGCTGGAGCGACAGGTTGTTTCAGAGCCTGGATTTGAAGGCCCCTAGCCCAGTGGTATTGATAGTATCATTGGCAAGACCGTTAAACCAAGTGGGTGCCCTGTGAGTGAATGAATGCTGACCAATGGCAGTGAGGCAGCGCGGGATATGGAAAAGTTGTGGCTTTGATTCCCTGGTAATTCTGGAGCTGGTTTTCGTTTGAAGGAGTGAACAGACCCCGGAAGGGGCAGTTCCCAACTGTATTTTCTTTGCAACCACGCAGGTTTGGTACTGAATTCTATTATCAAGTTGAAGCCAGTTATCTTGTGAGTAGAGGTCACAGATGTGTGTGAGCCGTTCGCCTCAGTGATGAGTCGACAGGCCTTGTTAAGGTGGTGGTAATCCTTCTTAGTGCAGTGGTAGTGGCAGTGCCATAAGTAGATTAACATCCATGTGCTCCCAGGTTGCCCAGTAAACAAGTTTTCAGCTTAGTGTGCCACTTCTGGTTAAACAATTGAAAGAAAAAAAAACACAATATATTATTTTTCTTGCTTTATTTTGCTTCTACAAGTTTTGACTACTAAATCCATCCTTAAATGTACTTTTTATAGCTTATGTGTCTGTGACCTAGGCAGAATTACACTTAAAATCTTACACATAAATAAATAAATCATCAGAATAGCATTTAATTTAGTAGTATCTCCTTCCTTTTTAGGTGCCCATGACACTATGGCCCACATATTCAAACTGTGTCACAAAGAAGCACAATAGCAGGAGCAGGTGCAAGTGCAGTGCACCCATGTGCAACATGCGGCGATATTCAAACAAAGCACAGGCCAAGGTGCGCTTAGAGCAACACAACTGAATTTCATGCCAACCACGCCATGGCACAACCAGGGATGCGCAGTGGTGCAGGGCTGATGTGCAGTAACACAACCAGGGATGCACAGTGGAGCAGGGTAGCAGCACAGTAGCACAACCAGGGATGTGCAGGGACAGGATGCGGGGTGCACCACCCATGGAAGACATGGGCAGAGGAGCAAACAGCAGACCAGACAGTGCCCCCTGCACCCCATGAACTGCACAACCTGAGGTGAGCTGGATGAACCACCAGCCCATGAACACCAGCAACAAATTCACAGCCGGGGCATGGTGATCCAGCACACCCCCTGGCAAGCTGAGACCATAACACAAGGAGGTCCAGCCACCCTGTGCTACTTCATCCCACCAATGCAGACCACACCCTGCACAGCAATCCCCAGACACCCTGCCCAGGAGCAGTGCCAAACAGTGCATGGCTCTGTATGCATGCCACCACCCCCACTGTGACAATGCAACCCTGCACCATGGAGCCACGCTGCAGCGCCACCATGAGCACCCTGCAGTGGGTGGCAGCAGCCACGATGCAACAACTACACACACAGTGCCACCCTGCATGGCCCCCTGAGGCACAGTCAAGAAAGTGACCCTGCATTAGCACCTGAGGTACCCGCATGAGACAGGGCCTGCCCTGGACCCCACCACCAGCAGGACAGCACCCTGCACACCCACCCAAGCACACACCCTGTTCAGCAGTGGCCCCAACAGACAGCACAGATGCCCACAGTGGTGCATGGAAGCATGCAGCACACAGGATGCAATGCAGGGCACAGACAAACACCCACCCAGACCTAAGGGCACCCCAACACAGGGACACAATAGCGGGGCAACAAACCCATTGGTGTGCAACCACAGCAGCTGTGTACCCATGGCCAGCACCCCTCCATGGCACAGGTGTACCAACCACCCTGCGCATGCACCATGAATTCATCCACCACCAGCATGAGGCGGAGCACAAGTGACTGACACCGGAGCACAGACCCTGCAACAGACACCAGAAACAGCATGGAGGGACAACAGCAGAGGCCACAGTGCCACCCAAGACAGATGTGCACCTTACCAGTGACAGGAGGCAATCCACCATTGTGCCGGGTCCAAGGGGTGGCCAGCATGGACAGCCACCTCTGACATGCCAGCAGACTGTGCATAGCACAGACATGCAAGGGTGTCAGCTGCACGGGCCATGGACAGTCTGACAGGGGCACCATGGACACAGTGCATGCACCATGGACCACTGCACACAGGTATCCAGTGCACAGAGAACAACACACATACCACAGACAGTGACCGGTCCCCACCCACACCATAGGTGCATCCCTGCCATACACACACACACACACACACACACACACAACACAGGCTTGCATCACCCCGACACCATGCACACCACTGCAGCCAAGCTTCATTAGCCCACTGCAAATCAGAGACCACCACAGTTGTCATAACAAAATGTATATATTTAACAAATTCAACAACAAAACATATGTACAACTATATACTAGGGTGGGAAAGGGCCACAAACCAGGTGGGGATGGGCATGGTGCAGGGGTGAACAAATGGGAGAGGGATGAAAGGGTGTGAGGGTGAGTCTGGGGGGGGAATTCAACAAGGGGGCATAGAGGGCCTATCGCCTGCCTCTCTCTCCACTTCTGTGCCATCTACTTCCTCTGTGGCACTGTACCCCATCCCGCTCCATCCTTTGCAGGATTTCCAGTGTTGCCCTGGCAAGCTGCAGCAGCTCCTGCACCACTCTCTTCATCGCCGTCCAGTGTTTTCCACCTAGGACAAGGGAGAAGAGTCAATACGTGCAACCGTACAGCCCCCTGCAGCCCACCCATTCTACATGGCATACAGCCATGGGCCACGACCCTGTGATGGCATGTGACCACCCACAGTGGCGGCATCCAGAAGACCCCTACCCAGGCACCCACAGCCATGGACCACTGCACACACACCACCCATGTCCCGCACAGCACCACTGTGGCCGTGCAGTGACATGGCTATGCGGTGTGAAAGCAGTGGCACAGCCATGTACTCAGTGCACACGCAGACCACCAGTGATGCCCACCCACACATGCAGTGCCACACCACAGTGCTGAGTGCACCATGTGGCATGCATAGTGGTGGGGCCAAGTGCTGGTGGCCATGCCCCACCACCAACCCTGCAACACAGCATGCACAGATGTGAGAGAAAAAATGCACTCACCTGCATCCAGGCCAGCTGGGCACTGCTAGCCCATGGCCCCTCCTCCACAACCCTGCTGTGGCACACCAGCCCTCTCCTGCACAGCTCAGGCTTCCCTCACCCTACGGTGCTCCTCTTGGCCTAGGGTGCAAACACGGAGAGGGGAACATCAGTACAAACCAGTAGCAAAGCCCCCCCAGTGTGTGCATTCCCACACAGCCCAGCCATGCCGCAACCCACAACCACCACCACCACCACCCACACTGGACGGCACCCACCTCCCTGCAGGGTGGACACATGCACACCATGATACCTGGATGAACGGATGCTACCAGTGTATGGATGGAGCACCTACCTGGCCGTGGCATGGTGCAACTCACTGGGCTCATGCCTGTAGATGCCCCAGTCTGTCCAGATCCCTCCACCAGAGGTCCTCATACTTTTGGCAACACTGCTCATCGGACCGGGCAATACCAGTGACCTCCTCCATGCCCTCTGCAATGTTCTCCCACACGGTTTTGCATGGCCTGTTCAGTCGGTCCTGGCCAAACAGGGCCCCAGCATGAGACTCAACAATGGTCACAATGTTCACCAGCTCTACTGTGCTCCACTGCTGAGCTCGCCTGCGTGACATCCTTCTGTCAGTACACATAACAAAATGGCGCTCTGTAGTGCACATCCCCCACGTGTGGAGGCTGCATGGTGCAGCGCTGCCATTCCCTATCGCACTGTCACCGAACTGAATGATAGGGATGCACCCATGCAGATGCATGGTGCCTAGGGGGCAAAGGTTGAATGCAGAGTCAAGGGTCTGTCTGCACACAGAGCACCACAGTGCTATTGGGACTCCCTGCATGTAGCGTGGTAGGGTGCCTGTGTATGATGCCCTGCAGTGGCCTACCATGCTGTGGCTCCATGGTGCCTATGGCACACTGGGGCACAAACACCACATGGGAGAACAGCACACTAGCTCCACTGGCACAGTGGTGGCTGTGCCCTGCACTGCCTCCGCGCACAGCACATCATCAGGGCAGCAGCGTTGGCATCAGCACCCTGGGCATGCACCATGTGGTGCCTACTGCACAATCACCAGAGCTGTGCCATTGCCTGAGCATGCTCAACAACATTGCGCAAGGTGCAACAGCACAATATTCAGCCAGCATATGCAAATCAGCTCATCAACAATTCCATGGTGCAACCACTGCTTTAGCATCCACTTAAAGTTGTGTCTCACCTAATTTGCATGCTTTGCGCTATATAAATGAGACATGGGGCTGCAGAGGACATAGTTTGGTATTGCAGTCTATTGTGGTGGGTTGCATGATGTTTGGATGTGGGACTGTGGCTTGTGAGGGCTGAATGGGACTGCACATTCAAAGATAAAACCCGTCATTCCCACAGGCTCTATCATGACCAAATGAGAGGATGAGGAGGAACAGGGATGGGGAGAAGGAGGAGGCCCAACTTCCCAGGGCTGAATCAGATGCCCTGCTTGAGATCTATCTCATCAGGAACCACTGCTCAGCAGACAGGGTGGAACACCACAGGCCTTTGCTGCGGCATGGGAGAGGATTGCTCGTGCTGTGAACCAGCATGGCAGCCACCAGCGGTCCATGCAGGAGTGTAAAAAGAAGGTTGGCATGGACAGGAGGTGGGTAAAGGATAAGGTGGCTGCAATTAGGGCAGCACATGCTGTCCCCAGTGGTGGACAGCTGGATGTGCCACGCCTGACACCACAGGAGGATCGGGTGGCCGGCAGCATGAGGCGTTGTGCCATAGAGGGCATTCCTGGTGGTGGCTTCCAGATGGGTGGCAGCCTGTCACTGCATGGTAGGTCCTGTGCTGTCACTGTGTGGGTGGTGAGGGGAATGCCACAGGGTAGGGCAGAGACAATAACACTACTGTGTATCCTTACAGCTCCTGAGCATCTACATGGGTCAGCGGTGGTGGGTATGTCCACGACACGAAGGAATGCCCATCCACCTCCACAGGTGTCTGAGGACAGGACCAGTGCATACCTGCCAGTCTGTCTGGACTGAAGATGGTGGTGTGGGTGTGGACGAGGCCCTGCCTGTGTCCCAGCGTGACAGCACCCATGGACTCCAGCATGCTGGGACATGGACTGATGCTCATGGACTGTGCTGGTTCTGGCACCAATGGTGATGGATCACATGTCCTGGACAGTTATACTTGTGGGACACAGGATGGTCCCACAGCAGGAAATGGCACAGGCGTAGCCATGGGTGGTGCCACCATGGAGGCCTGCATGACAACACAGTCCCAGCCTCTGCCTGTATGCCCCAGTGGAGCAGCATTGGTGTGCATCCAGGCCGGTGGGGCTGTTTCAGCTGCTGTGGCAGTGCCGTGAGCCCTGGCAATCGGCAGCCAAAGGGGCAGTGCCAGCAGCTGGCCAATGGTGATGTGGGGACAGTGTCAGGGGCGGTGTTATTGCACCACGTGTGGACATGCCCCAGCATGGCTCTGGTGTGCAGCACCCATTGTCAAGGGGTGTTGCCCATCAGGGCCAGGAACACCATGAGGGACAGCATGCCAGACGGAGGATGACCTCTTTGATGAGCACAGCCGCCTACTCCAGGCTTCAGTGGATCAGCAGTTGTGGCTTGTGACTGCGGTGGATGCACTCAGTGTGGTTCTGTGCCAGGCAGAGGCGCGGCACAGCAGAGCAGGTTTGCTCCTGGCAGAGATGGCCTGGCAGTGGGAGGATGTGACCGCTGCCATTGACAGGAACAAGCATTCACAGCTGTCATGGCCCCATTGGGCACCCAGTTTAGTGCCCATGTGCTGCAGACACTGTGCAGTGTCATGTTCACCCCATTCCCAGAGCCGTGTGACACCTGCTATGTCGACACGGGCTTGGCTGTGGCATACCCAAGCACGCCTGATGGCGGGCATGTTAGGTGAGTTGCAGACCCCAGTGAGAACACAGTCATGTTCATGCAGCGTCACCCCTGGGGACTGTTGGTGCCACCTCATGAGGCCAATGGTCAGCCTGGCATGGCTGGCAGATCTCAGTGGGGCCACCCATGCATCTGTGTCGGCCGTGGCACTGTGCCGCATGTCTGACCTGTCTTCCACCATGGCCACTGTCTGCCACTGCCCTGTGTGCAGTGTGGTGTGCATTGTGAGATGCATAGGTGGGGTACCCGGCCCTGCATACACATGGTCACTGTGCACACCTCCCGGCTGCCTGGCCACTGTTGCATGTGCATGATGATGCCTGCGTTGCTCTGTCCGACAGTGTGCAATGATGCCCAGCATCTGAGGCACACACAGTGACAGCTACTGAGCGTGGTCGTGTGTGGACCTGTGTGGGGGTGGGGTGGCATTTGGGGTTGGCGTGCCGTCTACCCCTTGTGCATGTCTTGTGGTGTGTGTGTGTGTGTGTATGTGTGCACATGTCGTGTTCAGCCCTGCCCATCCCTGACGGTATGTGCGGTGCCACGGTCTGACCCATTCCCTTACTGCCATCCACCCCGGGGTTCATCCATGCCTGTCTGTGGACTGTGCCCTTGCCATTGGTGGTTGCACATGGCCCCATGACCTACCTGTGTTGACCAAGTGCTCTTCTGTGATGGTGTCCCAGTGCAGCTGTGACATCCAGATCAGTCAGGGGTCCCTTCACCCAGGGTGTGGCTGGCCATCACCGTCTGGACTGGGGTCCTCATCATCCCACCGCTGTCCCCTCTTCAACCTCTGTGCTATCCCACAGTCATTGGCCATGTTGTGCAGGATGCAGCAGGCCAGGAATAGCCTCGCAGGCCTTTTAGGGGCTGTACTGTGAGTCACTGCCTGGCGTGTCCAGGTACCGGAAACATGCCTTCAGCATCCCGAACACCTGCTCGATAACATTCCATGTTGTTGTGTGCACCTCATTGTACCATAGCTGCGATGGTCTGTGGGGCACCGGTATGGTGTGAGCAGCCAGGGATGGACTGGGTACCCACCATCACCTGTGTGTAGAGGGTGGACATTAGTATGGTGTTCTGCAATGCTTTGACATGGGCCGACAGGGCTGGTACCCATGGCACCTCTGACTATACACCCCCCACGTCTGCTCATGTCTTCCTGCATGATATGCATACTCACCCACTAGGTGGCCAGTGGGGATGTCTCCACTCTCAAACCTGTGGCACAGTGTGGACTGTTGCCAGATGAAGGCATCATGTGCTCCCCCAGGGTGCATGGCACAGACATTGGTTATGCGCACCCTGGCATCGCACACCACCTGGCAGTTGATGCTGGCATACCCCTTCTGGTTGATGTAGGACACACTGTTCAGGCCAGGTGGCATGCAGATGGCCACATGGATGCAGTCAATGGCCCTGAGCACACCAGGCAACCGTGCTTCCCTGTGGAACACTTGTATGAGTGCTGTGCATTACGCCTGTGTGTTGGGGAAATGGATGTACTCCACAGCATGTGGCAGCAGTGCACTGAGGGATGTGTGAGTAGGCATGATGCGGCCAACTGGGTTATGCCTGTTGTGACTCTGTTGGTCTCTGGAAGGTGCCCGTGGTGAGCAAGCACATGACAGCTGTCACCTTCATTTCCAAAGACAGAGCATGGATCCGTTGTGTCGGTGCCTGCTTCTCATCACTGCACAGCTCAAACAGCCACCTCAGGATCACCCAGTTCAGGTGGTACAGGCCCACAATCTCTTTGTCAGAGTAGTGGTCGAAGGTGGTGTGGGCTCGGTGCTGCCTGTTCTGGGCGTACCGCCAATAGGCCCTTCCTTGGCTGAGCCCCCCCTGCTGCCTGCCTTCTCACACCCCTCATTACCACCTCCATCTGGAAGGTGGTGCTGGCCATGTCCCTGGCTGGTGTCCCTCCCGGTGGCTGTTATCCCATTCCCCCCCGCTGTTCGTTTATGATGCTCCCCCTGCACCGCGTACACCTCCAGCCTTTGGCTGTGGCTGTCCTGACTACTGCCAATGCCCTCAGTCCACTGTGGTACTTCACTTACATTCCTGCTCAGTGGCACAGGCTCTTCACTCCCATCCTGTTCCTGGATAACTTCAGGTGTGCCCTGTCCTGCTCCTGCTCAGTCCTGCTCACTGCTACCCTTTGCCTTGTGCCTGTCAGCTCACTCCCACCTGTGATTTCCCTGTAGTGTTCTTGCACCCCTCTCTTGATCCTTTTTATTTTTGATCATTTCTGCTGTCGCGCAACTTCCGCTAGCTCCCCTATTGCGCATGGTGTATGCTGTTGAATATTGCACAGCGCATGTTATTCATGGTTCCACCCCCTGCAGTTGCGCATGCATTCATTATGATTGCGCTCTTGTGCATTGCAGCTTGTGCGGTGCAGCTGCCTCCTGCTGAATATCGCACAATGGTGCATTTCCGTACTTGTGCTGGCGCATACCTGTTGCATAAGGTGCATCCCTTTTGAATATCCGGGCCCATGTATACATATTTATATCTTTTAACTTCTAAGCACTAAAGCTATTCAAATGCACAAAGCACAAGACTTTATTCTTTTCACACATTACTGTTAAACTTCAGATCCCAGAATTACCAAGAAACAATTTAGACTTCACTCTTGCATGCCACTATCATGCCCACTTCTCATGCAAACAACAATCAATTATAGAAACCCTTTCATTTCTGTGCTATGCACTCTTACATCAGAGAGACATAACTCTTATAGGACTGCTAAAAAAACAAATTTATCAAGACTGGATTTCTGAATTAAAACCCATTGTTTACAGTCATGTACATAAATAATAGTTTACTGGCTACAAATGATGCTACAGACATAGCATTAACAAAATGTTTGTTTTACCTTGAAAGCATTCACATAATCAGTGCCTCGAGTTTTCCGTGATTCCGTGGATCGCGACAAACCGTGGAAATATCCATGAAATTTATTTGTCACCAGGGATTCGGCCGCCCATAGAACAAGCGTCCCTTTGCCTACGGGGTGCCCAATCCCCGTCAGCTACTGTCCCCCAGATGCTTGTATGCCATGCTGAGGCCCACCCCAGTGTGGCAAAAATGTCCTTGCAGACCAGGGGTGCCCAATCCCGTCGGCTTCACCACCCCAAGCTGCCTGGTGCCATGCTGGAGCCCATCCCAGCATTGCAAAATCCCTCCTTCTGTCTTAATAAAAAACCCTGAAACAAAAAACCTTCCAACATTGCTTCTTTCCCCCTCCCCAACCCACACCCACCCACTGCATACCCACCTCCCCACCCCTCACCCCACCTCAACCCATACTTACTTTCAGAGCCCAGCGTGATCTTGATTGGACGGAACATGTCTGCACTCTTCAAAGCCGACCATGAACTGAAGAAATGCCGGTAAGCTGTATAATGGCATAAATTGATTTTTCAACTTTAGTGCATATCTCAGCCATTTCTAGAATTTTTCTCAAATTTTCAACATAGGGTTTTGGGGCCCCACCTCATGAACTGTGACACTGTTATTTTTGTTAATCGGTCCCGAAAAGTGGTTCCACAGTCACTGCATGGAACTTTACCTTTCGGAATGATTAATAAAATGACAGTGTCTGGTCATGAGGCAAACTCTAAAACCTATGTTAATTTAATGAGACTATTCCAAAACGACTTGTTTTACGAATGTGCGTGCCACGAGTTTCCTCACGCACACTTGTAAATTTGAGCATTTTAATATTTTCACTCCAGATTTTCAGTATTGCCATTCTACCACACCTCCTTATGAACAGTACAACTGTCATTTTTCACATCTCACCCGAAATATGTTTTCGCACATGTTGTGCACAATGGCGCGGTCGGTGTGCAAAATCAATGTTCTGGACAGATTAATAAAATCACAGTGATACTGTTCATGAGCAGAGGTCTTGAACTGGCTATATTGAAAATTTGGTGACAACATACATAAAATGACTGTGTTCTGCGTGCATTTTGTCAGATATGGCAAAAAAAACAAAAAGGAAAAAATTAAGGGTAAAATGTGCCACAGAATTGCAGCAGAAATTGATGTTGAGTGCCGCAGAAGTTCTGCAGCAAATGAGAACCCTGCCACAGAACTTTGCTCCGATGTGCACTTGAAAAATCGGGGCCCTGCATATAATGAACTTATCATACAGGATTTGTGGCCTTCTGTCTGTATGTATCTGACAAAGGAAAAGGCACCTGCTTTATCCTTTTTTCTGTTTTATTTTATGCCAAACTTGCTCATACTGTTGAGCCAAATATTGACATGTTAGAGTAAAAAAAAAATCATGTATATGTGTGTGTGTGGGGGGTGATATGCTTGATGCAATTTCAGGCACTCCT
Organism: Neoceratodus forsteri; assembly: GCA_016271365.2. Taxonomy (NCBI): domain Eukaryota; kingdom Metazoa; phylum Chordata; order Ceratodontiformes; family Ceratodontidae; genus Neoceratodus; species Neoceratodus forsteri. Next base: position 411,952,437 of record CM028129.1, on the reverse strand, counting down.
TAATTATTTCCCAGGCAGCTTTGATAGTCAGTTGTTCCAACATGAGAGATCCACCTCATGTCCCTCCCACATGAACCCACAAAAGGTGTGGGTGGATCTTTAAGAGCTTCTCGGGTGGAGGTGGGAGTGGATGTTACTCCTCCCAAAAAACTAATGCTGCTTCCCACTACTCAGGTTCCAGTTCTTGTACTGCCCATTTAAGAAAGAAAATAGTGTCCTGCAACCATTGACTAACATGAAAGCGAATTTATTTGAGGGCAAAAAACATTTCTTGGAGGATGGTAAGGCGGAGAAGACTATTTATACCTTCAATCAGTTCCATGGACAGAAAACATGACATCACTACTGTTGTACATGCAAAATGTCTGCAGGCTCCACCACTGCAGTTGTAAAATGAAGTAGACAAAAGGACCAAGGACTGAATCCTTGGGGATACCTGTGTGCATGGTGTGTGGGCTAGGGGGTAGGATAGAGGGTAGGAAGCAGTCTTCAATATGCACAGAGAGAAAGTGGCCTATGAGGCACACATCAGAGAAGGTCTATATCTCCCTCTGATTGCACACCACATCATGTGTTATTGCCCATATACCGTAATTACTGGTGACCCTTTATACCAACTCAGAATTGGCACTGATAAAACATATTAATACATGGGTGTCATGTCATACCCATTTATTATGGTGGTTGTCCTCTTGGGACACAGAGGCTCTCACTTTGTCCCTCTTAACTCCAAGTGCAGACTTCTCCCCAGCAACAGTAGCAACATCAGCTCTAAAGAGAGGTGCTAAAAGTTGGAAAACAAAAACTCTTTTCCATGCTGCATTATGGGTGTGTAAATGTGAAAATCTGTAACTTCTGTTTGGCTTTGATTCATACCCGTTGCCTTTAGCTTGCCTTTGTGTCTTTGGTCAAATACATTTCAGGTCCTTGTTATAGTGATCTTGCAGGATAAAAATAATAGGAAATGAGGCAGCCCTGCACCACCCCTCACCCATTCCAGGCAATGAAGACTTTTTCAACCTCCTCCATTCCTTCAGTCAGTTTTTAAAAATAACTCAGACCAGTGCCTGATACGATGCCAAACATCTGACTTTTTATTTTATAAAACATTTCTGGGAGTGAAAGAGGGTACAGAAAGGGTGACCATAGGACTAGCCTTGGCCCATGATAGGGGCTTCAGGGTAACTGCTTTAATTATTTGTCCAATGGCTGAAGTAATCAGGACTGTCTCAAAAGATTGATTGGGCCTAACTGAAGTTAAAAGTGCCAAATTTTGGCACATTCACTGAATACAGTTTTTGCATCAGCTTATCCTTGCATCACATTTAGGTTGGCAGCAACACCAACACTGAAAAAAATGAAAAACTCATGCCCACTCCAGTCTTGGGCCAGCAACAGTAGTGATACAGTCTCCATGTGTGGGGTTGTCACAGATTTCCAGCAAAAGTCAAATACCAGAGTTGTAAAAAAGGTACTGTTACTCCACAGTCTTTTCTGAACTGTAAAAATAAAGGCCCATATATTCAAATGGTTAATGTGATGCTAACTGGGTTAGTGCCACACTAATCATGAAATGCAGCTCTGTCAAGGCAGAGCCATATTCAGAAGCCCCAGGAGCACTGCCTCAACCCAGCAGTGTGACCATTCAAAATATACTTCTGTGACTGTGCAAATGAGGATACCTCATGCAAAAAGAATGCAGCAGTATATACAAAAGTTCAGTAGCACTAAGTAGCCACCATTAGGCAAAGATTAAAACTGCCAAAATCCTGCACTTAACATTAGTTTGGAGGAGGCTGCCTGTCGAATGGTCCTACCATAGAGAACAGGGTGCAGCAAAGATAAATTTATTTAAAGTACATTTTTAACTGTAGCAATATTTGGAGCCCTGTTCCTGTGAGACGGAACAGGAAGAGAACAGTAGTTCAGGCAATGCTCTCACGTGAACTACCACTCCAGAGGGACTATTAAGTTCTGTTTTGTACTAGGCACTAGCACTTTACAAATGTGCCAGGGCTTTGAATGAGGAGTTCTCACTCAGTTGGGGTCTAATGTTACATTTGGGAGCTTACTAGCAATCTGTGGCTCGGATACCACTTCTGGGTCAATAACAAGCATTTAACTCACCTCTCTGCAAGCAGGTTGAGATTATTTTGAAGAAGGCTGCCTTTTGAATGGTCCTACTATAGAGGATAGGGTGCAGCAAAGTTAAGACTGTTTTAAAGTATATTTTTTAAACTGTGGCAGTATTTGAGCCCTGTTCCTGTGAGACAGGAACAGGAAGAGGAATGGTAGTTCAGGCTATGCTCAAGTGAACTACCCTCTGGTAGGACTATTAAGTTTTGTTTTTACTAGGCACTAGCACTTTACAAATGTGCCTGGACTCCGAATGAGGAGTTTTCACCTGGCTGTGGACTAATTTTACATTTGTGAGCTTATGAGCAATCTGTGACCAGGAGACCACTTCCGGGTCATTAACATGTATTTAACTCACCTCTCTGTGAGCAGGGCAAGATTATTTTGGAGGAGGCTGCTTGTCAAACAGTTCTGCCATAGAGGACAGGGTGCAGCAAAGATAAAATTGTTTTAAAGTACATTCTTCTAACTGTGGCAGTATTTGGAGCCCTGTTACTGTGAGATAGGAACAGTTAGAGGAACAGTGGATCGGGCTATGATCTCAAGCAAACTACCACTCCAGTGGGACTGTTAAATTCTCTTTTTACTAGGCACTAGCACTTTACAAATGTGCCAGGGCTCTGAATAGGGAGTTCTTGCCTAGTTGTGCCCTAATTTTACATTTGGGAGCTTACAAGCAGTCTGTGACCTGGACACCACTTACAGGTCAATGACAAGTGTTAACTTAAATCTCTGTGAGCAGGGCATGCATGGTACAGCATATGGAGACCTACGCTGAGACACATGTGTTTGAACATGTCAGGCATGTCTGGTGGGGATGGAGGCCACAAAACACTAATATCAGCACACAATCTTTCCAAAGGTAGGCCACAATAAAGCAAGTTATGTTTATTGTTCTGTAACAAAATATTCTTGCTACAATGGCAAACAGGTTGATGACACTGGATGGGAATATTGGCTACCAATGTAGCAGCTGTCTTATTTATTTATTTTGTTTATTTAGGAAATGGAATTACAACCCTTTGAGTCAAAGACTCATTTTCAAAGGCTCCACGTCAGAATAAAACATAGACATTCATACAGTACATGCATAGAATAAATGTGGGTGAGCAATCATACAGAGTACAAGTACAATGAGCACTGGTTAATGCCTATACATTTGGTAGCTAGAACAGGACAGAGCTATCGACATATTTACCTAATGAAAGGTTAAGACCTATACAATTGGTAGCTAAAGCAATGCATGATATGAGTTGGCAGTAAGCCACCCTAAGGGAGGCCTTGTCTTATTCATAATATAATACATTCATAGTCCAGTGCAATTATATGGTAACCAAGGGTGGTGAGGAGCCTGTAGGCTAGAAATAGTGAGGGCTCTCCACTGCCTGGCCAAGGGCAGGTACATGGCCTAGCTGTGTGGTGAAGGATCCACAGGTTACCGTACTGGCTATGTACTCTCTGTATAAAAATGAACAGCCATGTGATAACAACACGAGATAAATGCATTAGAAACATAGGACTCAAAGAACAGCTGCTTATCTTCACAAAACAGCTGGAGGTACTGGAAAAGTCCCAGGAGAATCTAGCAAACAAGCAAAGTCTACCCAACACTAGCTAAACAAAACACTAACAGTTGTGTGACAAAGGTTAGCACTTCTAGTAACAAAAGGAAAGCAGCATTAGAAACAAATGATTCAGATAATGAATGGTATGAGATGCAATCAATTAAAAGGAAAAAAAGGGTAGCTGAAATTTTCAGTGCACCAAACCAAGCAACAGGGCTGAACATGAATCAGGGAAACCAAGCTGAACCATCTAGCTTCCCATGTAACCAAAGTACACATATCGTATCCAGTCCTATAACACATAATGAAGGAATATTACTCACTAACAGATATACCCACTGTTAAAAAACACCAGCAAACCTCTTATAGACATTGAAAATGAAGGAACTATGAGTCATCAGTCAAGAAAGATAATCCCATAAACAATTAATTGTAGTAGGTGACTCAATTATAAAATATACAGATAGTCATATCTGTCAGTATGACAAAGAGAACATTATGGTCTGTAGTTATTCAGGGGCAGGAGCAAGAGACATAAACAAAATGTCAGACAAAATATTCCATGGGTGTTAATGACATTGGTAAAAAATGGGAAGGTGAAGTTACTAGTGACTTCATAAAGCTAACAGAAAAACTAGAATGTAAAGGATGCAAAATATTTTTTCTTAGATACTGTCAGTACCACAGACGAATGACAAAAAGCAACAAAAAAAAAACACTTTAATCAATGGTTACTTAATTGGGAAAATGAAAGACGCCTCAACTCATAAGACACTGGGACAATTTCTGGAACAAACCAGAAATGTACTGTAAGATGGATTACATCTTAGCTATAAAGGTAGCAGAACCCTAGGACTGAGCATAGTAAGGGATGTAACTGCTAATTTAAACTAAACAACTCGGGGGTGAAGGGTACAATTAAACACCACAATCAAGTCAAAAGCACAGCTAATAGGATAGGTGGGGAAAAAAATAGGTTCTAATATAATGCATCTTAACACATGTAGCCTTAATGCGAGAAGCTAGCTGAATTGTCAGCCATAATAGCACATAACAGTACAGATTTTATCTGCATAATGGAAACTTGATGGGACGAAGACAGCAAATGGAATCAGGTATTGCAGGGTTACCAGCTATTCAACAGACCAAGAAATGGCCATGGGGAGGAGGGGTGGCAGTACATGCAAAAGAAAATATTAACTGCCACATGCTAGAACTAGATAAAACTGATGGGATAGCAATAGCCCTGTCGCATTCGCCAGATTGATTCTATCAGGGAGACATTTCTACCTAGGAACAGTTTATCAACCTCCCAATAACAGCATTGAATCAACTAACTTATTATTGGAACAAATATCCAACATAGCAGAAAAAAGGGATGCTATACTGATTGGGGATCTAAATTTACAGTGTAAACTGGTAACACAACCAACACCTGGTACACACGACCAATGAATAATTTACTTCTTAGACAATTTAGACTTACATCAGTATCACAACTGACTAGGTATTACTACATTAAATGTGATCATAACCAAAAATCACAGAAGAAATAAAAATATTACTAAAACATAGAGAATAAAGTATGGGTCAGGGGTGTGTAGCAGTTTTACACACACCGAGTTGTGGGAATGCTACATAAGCCTGAGGCGGCCGGGGTTTGTGTTACAAGCATCTTACAATGAGTGTGTAAAATTGAGTTTTACACACACCACCCATTTTTTATTTTATATAATTGCTGGGTATCTTTTTTTTGCCACGGCAATTATATAAAAATTGTGTCAATTGGGATGAAGAGAAGGAACAGTCTTACCTCGGTATCGTTGCTGGACATGTTATTCAGAATAAATATCAATGGAGAACTGTAGCCTGAACTGCTAAAATATAACCGGTGAACATTTTGAACGAGAACAAGTAAAGCTTTTGCTAAAAAAAAAAAAGAAAGAATTCGTCCCAATGTCCGTTGCTAGCTCACAGTAAGAGTTGCCAGGAGGTCTTGGTTACCGGAGCAACTGTAGTACGACCGGCGGTGGAAGCAGGGGAAAAAGAAATGAGAGGAGAAGTACTAGGATTGTGTGTGAAGTCCACTACTTCAGGTGATTTGGGCAATATTTTGAAAAAGATTTACTGATTAGAGTGATTTTGTGGTTCTGCTCGGCGACTGCCATTTTGAGATAGAGTGTGCGAGTGGTTATAATGTGACAGCGAAGACAGCGCGAATGGTCACAAGAGACACTGGTGGCTCATGCCTTTGTTCAATAAAGTGAGGCGTGTGTTTGCCGTTATAAACACTCCTTTATAATGGCAAATTATAAACGCCTTTCTCTATGGAAAAACGATACCCGGTTATTATTGTCCCATTATCCAATAGCGACCATAACATCGTCAATTTCAAATTGGACAAAAAACAACATACTAAGGGAAATTCATTTTTTTAAAATTGTAACAGAGCTGACTGGAAAACTATTTAACAAAACCTCTTGGAAGCAGACCTACCAAAGAAAATAGCTAAATTAGTTCTGAGGCAGCATGGTCCCTTTTTTTAGAAACTATCAAATTGCTGGAGGATGATTTAATTCCTAAGAAAAAAAAATATAATAATAGAGGGAAAAAACATTATGATTCACCAACAAAATACAAAGTTTAATAAACAAAAAGAAAAGATTATTTGCAGCCATGAAACAAACACCAACTGCAGCAAATGTTAAAAAAGCTAAAATAGTTAAAATAGCTTGGCAGAAGACACCAAGAGAAAGGACTGCTGTGTGACTGAACTTCTCTGCTGGGACTATATTGCCCTACTTACCTCCCCTCCACCCCCCACCCAAAGCTAGTTCTATTTATATAGGCATAGGATTTGACTGACAACAGGAACTTCCTGTTTAGGGGCAGGAAGTGAGTGATCACAGAACCACCAAGGACCCACCATCCTAGAAGGGGCAAGAGTAGCTCTCCGGCCCCCTCTAGCTGCTGGAGGTCTGCCTCTGAACAAGTAAGTGGTCTACTGAGAAATATAGGATATTCTTGTCTCAGAACAGGACAATCAGGAGCTTAAAGGGCACACAGGCAGAAAGTAAGGAGAGAGAGAAAAAAACAGATGAAAGAGTAAGGATTGCAAACAGTTAAGGGGTCAGAAATAAGACATGATTGGAGTGGTGCAGTGCAGTGGCTGTGGAGCAGCAGTCTTCCAGAAGATATTCTGGAGGATGTGGTGTTGTCCCATCTGCAGGCACCTCTCTGGGCTGAGGGAGGAGGTTGCTCATCTCCAGGCTGAGTTGGACAGGATTTGTGGGACCTCCTCTTCCATCCAGAGACCACCAGTGCCACTGCCGTTGCCTCAGAGGTTGCCAAGTAAGAGGAGCGGTTGGACTACAGTGGGCTCAGGGAGGGTGAGGGTGGTGTAACAGAGGCACATCCCTCCAGTTGTACCTCTCCACGATTCCTATGCCATTCTGGCAAAGTGTGGTTCCTCTATGGAGGCACCTACAGTGGAGACCAAGGAGGATGCTGGGAACTTCCACAAAGGAGACCCACAGGAGGGTGGCAGGGGACCCTGCAGGGGAAGGAAACAACTCCTGGTGGAGGACTCCATTGTTAGGAAGGTAGAACTGGGCAAGGAAGGGGAGAGGGTGGTAAGGTGCCTGCCTGGCATCATGGCTTGGAGGGACAGGGAGCGAATCCTCAGGATTGCCAGAGCAGCTGCACAGAGGAGGGAGCTGGATGTCATTGTCCACCTAGGGACAAATGACCTGGCTAAGAAAGGGATTAGAGAAGTGCAGGAAGAGTTTGTGGAATTGGGGAGGGGCCTTAGTCAAGTAGCACGCACGGTAACCTTCTCGGAGGTGCTACCTATCTATGGCATAGGAGGGGACCTGGGAGGACAGTAGTCTCTATGCCAAGGACAGACTAAACTTGAGTGAGGAAGGAAAGAAAGTGTTGAAGCAGAGGATGGAAGAATATATAGAGGAAGTTGGGAGTTTAAACTAGGAGTGGGGGGTGGCAGTTGGGGAAGAGATATGCAGAGACCACAGGTTGGGAAATCATATGAGCTTACCCCCCATAACAGTGACAAAGGACAAATGGCAAGTACTATTGGTGATGCTAGGAAAGGAGGGCAGGATGGGAGGAGGGAAAGGGTGGAAGGTGGTTACCCTTAATGCTAGGAGCCTTGGGAGGAAAACTGCAGAGTTGCAGGTTCTCATGGCAGTGGGAGAGGTGGACATTGCAGCCATCACGGAACATGGGCCACCCAATATAATGACTGGGACCTGTCTGTACCAGGGTACAGGTTGATTCTGTAGGGACAGGGTGACTGGGAAAGGAGGGGTGGCACTATATGTGAAGGAAGGACTGAAGTGTGTAAGGGAGGAAGGGAGGAGGTAGTACAGAGTCACTTTGGGTGCAAATCCAGGATTCCAAGAATAGGAGTCTTAGAATGGGAGTGGTGTACAGGCCACCATCTCAGATGGAGGAGTTAGACAGGGAACTAGCGGGACAGATCAGGAGGACCTCACGAGAAGGGTAGTGTGTGTGATTGTGGGGACTTCAACATGCCAGGAGTGGACTGGAGCACCCCAACAACCAGGAACAGAAGGGAGCAGGTACTGCTGGATGCCTTCCAGGACAGCTTCCTGCTGCAAATGGTCAGTGAACCAGCCAGGTTAGGGAATACCCTTGACCTTGTGCTGGCAAATGGAGACTTTGTGAGAGAACTTACAGTGGAGGAACCGCTGTCAGGGAGTGACCACCACTCAGTATGGCTCACATTGGATATGGGCAAGGAAGGAGTGGAATCTGGCACAAGAGTGCTGTACTTCAGGAGGGCTGACTTTGGGAGGATGGGGGAAGTGGTAAAAGGGTACCTGGCCAGAATTCAATCTAGTATGGATACTAACCAGAGATGGGAGCTCATAAAGTTGGGGATAGTGGAGGCAACCAAAACCTGCTGCAAAGCCCAGAGCAAGAAGGCTAGGGCTAAGAAACCGAGCTGGTTGAGCAAGGAGGTCATGGAAAAGGTAAGGAGGAAAAGAGCTGCCTTTAGGAAATACAAGAAAACAGGGAGGTGGGAGGACAGAGAAGAGTACTTGACAGAATCGAAGGAGGTGACAAGGGCAGTAAGGGGAGCCAAAGCATATACGGAACTTAGGCTGGCACAAGGCATTAAGAAGGGGGAGAAGGACTTCTTTAAGTACATCAGGGAGAAAAGGGCTGTAAGGACCACATAGTAAGGATTAGGAAGGAGGGTTGGGTGGAAGCATGATGCGATAAAGGCGGAAGCACTAAATGAGTACTTCTGCTCAGTATTTACTAAAGAGAAGAGGGGTGACACCAAAGATGGGTGAAATGGCAGGACGGGGGTGGAAGTGGTGACAGATGGGAAATCATGGAGGGCAGAGTTCGAGAGGGTTTGAAGGCACTGAGGGTGGACAAGGCACCAGGCCCAGATGGCATCCACCCCAGGGTACTGAAGGAGCTGGCAGAGGTCCTTGCAGGACCTTTGGCAGACCTATTTAATGCCTCACTACATTAGGGGTGTGTACCTCAGGACTGGAGGATGGCTCATGTGGTGCCCCTCCACAAGAGTGGCCCCAAGAATGAACTGGGAAACTACAGACCAGTGAGCCTCACATCCATCGTGGGTAAGCTAATGGAGACAATCCTGAAGGAGAGGCTGGTGGCCTCTTAGAGGCCAAGGACTACAGGACAGCAGACAGCATGGCTTCTACATGGCGATCCTGCCAAACCAACCTGGTCGGGTTCTATGACTGGGTAACTAGGCAACTGGACAGGGGACATGCAGTGGATGTCCTGTATCTGGACTTCAGTAAGGCATTCGACTCAGTGCCACATGGAAGGCTGGGAAGAAAGTTAGTAGGCACAGGGGCAGGTGCAATGCTGGTGAGATGGGTAGGAAACTGGCTGCAGGGAAGGCAACAGAGGGTGGTGGTGGGTGGGAGCTCTCCACCCAAGGGCAGTGGCCAGGCGGCATCCCACAGGGCTCGGTGTTGGGACCAGTGTTGTTTGGGATATTCATTGCAGACATATCATGGGACATCAAGAGCAAGATCAGGCTGTTTGCTGATGATACCAAGGTTGGCGTGGTGGTGGATGACCTAGGGGGATGGCAGGGGTTGCAGGATGATCTGGCAAAGCTTGAAACCTGGTCAGACACCTGGCAACTGGGCTTTAATGCAAAAAGTGCAAGGTGATGCATTTTGGGATGAAGAACCAAGGAGGACTTACCAGCTAGGGGTGCAGCTAGCCCAGACATAGGAGGAGAAGGATCTGGGTGTGCTCATCACAGGGTCAATGAACAACTCGGCACAGTGTAGGAAGGCAGCTGCAAAGGCCAACAAAATGCTGGGTTGTATTGCAAGGGGTATATCCTTGAGGAGGGAGGAGGTGATTCTGCCACTGTATAGGTCATTAGTTAGACCACACCTGGAGTACTGCGTGCAGTTCTGGCATCCGTATCTGAAGAGGGACATTAAGTTACTGGAGGGAGTGCAGCTGAGGCGACAAAAGATGATCAAGGGTCTGGGGACTTATCATATGAGAGGAGGTTGAAGGAGTTGAACATGTACTCACAGGAGGAGAGGAGAGACAGGGGACATGATTGAAACCTTTAAATACATGAAAAGGAATAAACAAGACAGGAACAGAGGGATGTTCAAAGTAAGGGAGGAGGCCACCAGGGCCATGATATGAGACTGGGCGAGGAAGGTTCAGGAGGAGATGAGGAGACACTTTTTACAGAGAGGGTGGTGGCTGGGTGGAATCGTTACCTGCAGAAGTGGTATGCAGTAGAACAGTGGACTGCTTCAAACAAGGATGGGACAGGACAAGGGAGGGTTAATGAAGGGAAGGGTGGAAGGGAGGGCAGCTGCAGAGATAAGGGTGCTAGCTGCACATTTGAGCAGACTTGATACCTCTAGGTCTTTATCTGCTGGCAAATTTTGTATGTTCGTAGGAGAGACTAGGGTGTTTCGTACCATGGTATTCAATCAGTGGTTGAAAAACTGGTATGGAGCTCAGGGATTTGGCTTCATTGGGGACTGGGGGTCCACCTGGAGTGATGCAAGCCTATACTGGCATGATGGGCTGCATCTGTCCGGGAGGGGAACCAGGATCCTAGGTGATAGGTTTAAATGCTTCATTGGCAAGCTTTTAAACTAGCCAAGGGGGGAGGCACTGGAAAGGAGCAGGAAAATCCTAGCCCCCCCAAACAATCACAGTAATAAGTGTGGCAAACACCAACATGGAGGTGTTGATAGGGAGAAGGGCAGGGGTAAATGGAGAAAGTGACAAAGGCAAGAAGGACAGGGATGGGGCAAAAGGGGGTAAGGCCATCAGGAAATGGAGGGTAATGAGTACCAATGCCCGTAGTCTGGGCAACAAGCTCCCTGAGCTGGTGGCCTTAATGGAAGAGGGATGCCTGGATATCGTAGCAGTCACAGAAACATGGTACACAGAGAACCATGACTGGGATGTTAACATACCAGGGTACATAACCTACAGGAGAGACAGGCAGGGAGAAGAGGGGAGGGAGTAGCTCTCTATGTAAAGGAAGGGATAAAAGCAACTGAACAAAAGAGTAAACAGGGAGGAGAGGAGGCACTGTGGGTCACCTTGGAGACTGGAAAGGGCACCACAATCCGCACGGGGTTGTGTACAGACCCCCATGTCAGGGGGAAGGAATGGACAAGGATATGATGGAAGGCATTCTTAGAATGGCAGAGAAAGGGGAGATACTGTTGATGGGAGACCTGAATATGCCAGATGTTAACTGAGCACATTGCTGCAGCCACATCCAAAGCAGGGCCATTCTTGATGCCCTACAGGTGGCAGGCATTAGACAGCTAGTTTTGGAACCCACTCATAAGGAGCAATCTTAGACCTCATACTCTCAAACGGGGGCAGTGAGAGGATCTCAGATCTAGAAGTAGGTTGCCATCTGGGGACAAGTGACCATTAAACAGTGTGGTTCATGTTAAACTCAGCTACAGAGTCAAGCCATACAAAAGTGAGGGTACTGGACTTTAGGAGGGCTGACTTTGCCAAGATGGGAGAGTGCCTCAGAAAAGCACTAGCAAACAGGCTAGAAGGAGGTGTGGAGCAACAATGGGGATTATCAAACTGCCATCACAGACGCAACAAGCCTTTGTGTGAAGCAAATAAACAAATCAAATGAAAGAAAAGCCACTATGGTTCTCAAGAGAGTGGCAGAAGTCAGGAAGAAAAAGATAGCATTCCGGAGTATAAGGAAACACAGAAGGAGCAGGACAGAGAGCTGTACCAATTAAGGCAGAAAGAGCAGGGAGGAAAGTCAGAATAGCAAAGGCCCAAACTGAGGAAAAGATAGCCAACTCAGTTAAGAAGGGGATAAAACCTTTATAGGTACATCAGCGTGAAAGACAAAGGGAGGGATAGTGAGGCTGAATAGAATGAGCGGTGGGTGGGCAGAGGGGACAGTGAAAAGCAGGAATACTGAACGAATATTTCTGCTCAGTATTCACAAAAAGAGGAGGAAGTGCCTAATCTAATTAACAGAAGCACTCTTGATGGGGGTTGATCCCAGTCCTTTCACAGAAGAAACGGTTCTGCAAGAACTCCTAAAACTGAAGGTGGACAAAGCAATGGGTCCTGATGGAATTCACCCCAGAATTCTAAAAGAATTAAGGAAGGAACTAGTGAAACCACTGGCTACTCTTTTTAATAAATCATGGGAGGATGATGTGGTACCCGAGAACTGGAGGAAGGCAGATGTGATTCCCCTTCACAAAAGTGGCACCAAGACAGAGGCAGGAAACTACAGACCAGTCAGTCTGACCTCTGTGGTAGGGAAAGTGATGGAGTCACTTCTGAAGGAAAGAATAGATGAGTACCTAGAGGTCAGCGGAGCACAGGATCCAAGGCAGCATGGGTTCACAGCGGGAAGGTCATGTCAGGCAGATCTAATAGATTTCTTTGACTGGGTGACCAAAGTAGTAGACCAGGGAGGGGCTGTGGACATGGCCTACCTAGACTTTAGCAAGGCATTTGACACAGTCTCACACAAAAGATTAATAGTCAAATTAACCAGCCTGGGAGTGGGTCCCGGGGTGGTAGCCTGAATAAAACATTGGCTGGACAACAGGACACAGAAGGTAATTGTAAATGGAGTCCACTCTGAAGAAAGGGCGGTTACTAGTGGGGTACCGCAGGGTTCAGTATTGGGTCCAGTCCTTTTTAATGTCTTCATCAGTGACATTGCAGAGGGACTGGAAGGAAAAGTATGCCTTTTGCAGATGACACAAAGATCTGCAACAGGGTTGATACACAGGAGGCGTGGAAAGGATGAAAAGGGACTTGCAAGGTTGGAGGAATGGTCAGGCGTATGGCAGCTAGGATTCAATGCAAAAAGTGCAAAATAATGCACCTGGAAACAAGAACCCAGGGAAGAATACACAATGGGTGGGGAGGTAGTAACAACAACAAAACAGGAAAGGGACCTGGGGTAATCATATCCGATGACCTTAAGGTTAGCAAGCAATGTGAGAAGGCAGTAGGGAGGGCCAGGGTATACTGGGATGTATAGGAGAGGCATCAGCAGCAGAAAACAGGAAGTTGTTATCCCTCTGTACAGACAGTTGGTGAGACCCCATCTGGAATACCGTGTCCAGTTCTGGAGACCCCATCTCCATAAGGACATAGACAGGATAGAGGCAGTGCAGAGGAGGGCAACTAAAATGGTGCAGGGTCTGCAAGAAAGCCGTATGAGGAGAGACTAAAGGAGCTAATATGTATACCCTTGAGGAAAGAAGGAGAGGAGGGACATGATAGAAACTTTCAAGTACCTCAAGGAAATCAACAAAGTCCAAGAGGGTAGCATCTTTCAGAAAAGAGACTTGCAAGAACAAGGGGACACAATTTAAAAGATAGAAGGAGGGCGGTTCAGGGCAATGTGATGAAGTATTATTTCACAGAGAGGGTAGTGGATGCATGGAACAGCCTTCCTGAGGAAGTTGTGGGGTCTAAAACTGTGGGAGAATTCAAGAATGCATGGGACAGACATAAGGCAATTCTTGTGGGGCGCAGGAAGATAAAGGCTGTTGGTTAACTAGGATCTGCGGCCTATCCTGTAGGTAGGGAAATGGGCAGACTAGATGGGCCTAGCGGTCCTTATCTGCCGTCAAAGTCTATGTTTCTATGTTTCTATGTTTCTATATAGAACTGTTGTAAAGCATTTGAAGTTATCAATAAATAAAGCACATTGGGAAACAGAATTTCGATTGGCTCAGTCAAAAGATAACTTAAAGGGATTCTATTCCTATATCAATAGTAAACGAAGCTGCTCTGGGGTCATTGGCCCCTTAATACACAATGGAAAGATGTACAGCAAACCAGATGAAATGGCATGTACATTTAATAACTATTTCTATTCTGTATGTAAACATAATGACAACACTATGCATAATCCTAGGGAGAATATAGCAGGACCTGTAAAGGATAACATTGAAGTTTGTAAACCTGATTATATTACAAACAAACTGTACAAATTAGATTGCAATAAATCACAAGGTCCAGATGGACTGCATACCCGTGTTCTTAAGGAGCTAGCTGACATAGTGGCACTGCCTATAGTGATAATAGGCAGTAAAACAATTATGGAGGGAAGTGTCCCTAATGATTGGAGAAAAGCTATTATAGTCCCTATATATAAAAAAGGAAATAAAAGCAAACCCTCTAATTACAGACCAAAAAGTTTAATACCTATAATTAGCAAAATTATTGAAAGAATAATAAAACAAGCGACAACTAATAAACTAACAAAACTAGGACTTGCAGACATAGCATAATACAGTTTTACACAACAAAGTTGTAACACTAATCTATTAAGCTTTATGACAAAGTCACAAAATACTTAGACCAAAATGAGTCAGCTGATGTCAACTTCTTGATTTTCAAAAGGTATTCACACATTGCCACACACGGGATTAATAACAAACTCCATAAACTTGGTATTGATTAACACGTCTTGCCCCAGGTCACCTTGGCACAGCCCCTGTGACTTATGTCTACTTTCCCATGCAGTTAAGCAACCTGACAAGGCACCTGGGCAGACTTACATTCTCCTTGCACCAGATCATCTATAGCTGCCAACTCTGCTCTTTCTATCATTACCAAATCTTCTCACTCTCTGTAATTGCATTTAGTTAATGGACATACTTTTACAAAGCCCTTAAGCCACTGTATAATTTATCTGTGTGTAATGACTCTTGCTCTTATGTAAATGTGTTGCAGTGTACTAGTGTCATTCTAATGGCTGTATTGTCAATATATTCTTTTCATTCCTTTGCTCATGTTCTTGTTATTGTCTTGATTGTTGATGTGGAGCCTATGTAAAGAGCTTTTGCTCAAAGGTATTATCCAAATAAATAAATAAACAAAAAACATAATTGCATGGATAAGAACATGGCTCAGGGTCAGGACACACATGGTTTAGGGAATGGATATCTTTCAATAATAGGGGTGATCAGTGGGGTCCCCCAGGGATCAGTCCTGGGACCATTGCTTTTCAGCCTGTTTGTGAATGGCCTCCAGTTAGTTGGCAACAACACACTTGTCAAGATTGCAGATGACTTAAAATTAGGAGGATGAGTCACTACAGAAGAACGTCATAAAAAATATGACTCGTGACCTTACTCTTATTGTCAAATGGGCCAACAAAAATAACATGAGCTTCAGCCAGGATAAGTGTGTAGTTACGCACTGTGGGAGAAACAACCCTAGGCAAAATTATAAAATTCATCACAAAAATTACTGAAGGTTGACAAAAAAAGAAGAAGAAGAATCAGCATTTATATAGCGCTTTTCATATATCCCAAAGTGCTTTACAAGCAATTCTAGACTGGTAGTGAAGTGACTGAATGTGTGGTGGCGGCCATATCGCACATCATCACCCACACACAGCCTGGATAATTGCATGAACCAGTTTATGGGAAGGGGAATGTTGGCCAGGACACCGTGAATGTTGCCTGCTCTTTGCGAAGAGTGCCCTGGGTTCTTTTACTTCCACCTGGACACCCACC
Source organism: Neoceratodus forsteri (assembly GCA_016271365.2). NCBI lineage: Eukaryota > Metazoa > Chordata > Ceratodontiformes > Ceratodontidae > Neoceratodus > Neoceratodus forsteri. Next base: position 411,936,665 of record CM028129.1, on the reverse strand, counting down.
AGGATGACACCAGGATGGACAGAAGGGACCTCGTTTAACGTCTCATCTGAAGGACAGCACACCGCAGCAGTACAGCACCCCCCAATACTGCACTCGGATGCCAGCTATCTTTAGGTGCAAGTCCAATCCCTGTATGGGACAAGAACTCATGACCTTCTGGTCCAGAGGTGGATGTGTTACCAACTGAGCCACAATAAGGGATCTGGGGGTTACTATGTCCAGTGTTATGAAAAGCAGTGCCAAATGCAGGCAATTGGCTAGAAAGGTAAATCACCTGATTGGTTGTATAAACAGATTTTTTAAAAATAAATCAAAAGCTGTAATGTTGCCATTATATAAAGCATATATCGATCCCATTTGATTACTGCTCCCAGGTGTGAGTCCAGGGTTAAAGAAGGACTCAGAAATCCTTGAAAAACACAACAACACTATACAAAACTGACCCCATACCTCAAACATATCCAATATAAAAAAGATTTGGCAATTATAGCTTTAGCCTCTAAGACTGAAGAGACAGAAAATCTCTTAACAGTTTATAAAATTCTACAGGACATTAAACTATCAACCAATCTAGCCATTAAATATAAAGCAAACACACACACAACTTAAGGATGTATTATAGGCAGATCCAGGGTCAAGGGGCTAGGACAAATCTGAGAAACAACACCTTCCTGCCAAGATTAACAAGCCTATGGAACAGACTTCCCCTGAACCATAGTTAATGAATCAACATTTAGTGGGTTCAGATCTAAACACAATGCTCACTTTAATGAAGGCAACTTATAGAGTTAATCCACTGAGAAGTGGGGATAGCATAAATTGTCCACAGTCTTCTGCTGTCCTAAATCCACAGTGTAAACCACAGTATAAACTGAGCACAATGGCTGCATCCCCCAATCACTCATGCTATCATTCTCATTGCATTTTCCTGGTGCCTAATGGTACCCTCATTCCCAGTCACCTCTATGATCATTATTATTATTATCATGTTTTAATTTCCTGGCATCTAGTAGTCCCCTCACACCCTGATCACCTCTGTTATTATTATGATTCCTTTCCCTGGTAGCTCTTGGTCCTCCAATCACCCCTGTTGTTATTATGGTTGCATTCCCTGGCATTTAGTGGTCCGCAACCCCTGTTAATTCCTGTTGATTTTATATTTTCATTCCATTGCATCTAGTAGTCTCCTCACCTCCTATCATCCCTGTTACTATTGTTTTTATTCAAGTTATCTATTGGTTCTCCACACCCGCAAACTGTTTGTAACCCCTCTCCTGACATGCCCACTTTGTACCAATCACCCTGCAACCCCCCTCACCTGGGAGATTAATCCAAACCATGGCTAGCAATCACTAACCTCCTTGGCTGGCCACCATCTGATTGGCAGCAAGCCGACAGCTTGCTTATCATTGGATAGCAGCTGGCAGAGGAGGTGAACAGAGGGCTCTGCTAGTCAAAGTCACTGACCTTAGTTTACTCTGATCTCCCGACTGGGGGTATGTGGAGTGGTGTGTGAAGAGAGGGAAGGTTGGGAGGGGGATTTGCAAAGAGTTCAGTGAGGTGGGTGACCACTGAATGCAAGGAAATGTAAACATACTAATAACAGTAATAATAACCACACAGTTAGGTCTGTACACCCCTGAAAGAAGTCCATATTAGAGATGCAGCTAAAGTTTTAATTACTTAGTGAAGTACAAGTGAAGTCGCTTACGCATCCGTTTTGGGCTAAGCAAAGTCTCCATTATAATGGGCCACTTTGCATTGTTGACTTCGTGTTCCCTTTGCAATATTTTCAGGAAGGCAAAGTGTGTGAGAATTGAAAACAGCCCACAGATCACAAGAGTCACCCTTGCTGAATACATTTAACAACGTTTGGTCCATTGTCACTAGCTATAAAGCCAGCTTTGAGGGACAGGGGGTTAAGCCACTTATCGATTTCTGTGAGTAGCAAGTCTAGCATGTTTTCAGCTGTGTGCTACCCTGCAACACTGTGCATTGCAAGCATCGCATGCTGTCTAATTCCCCTGAAGGTTGCTACCAGGACAGTCTGCCTTATTACACTGCTTTCCAATACTGCCAGCACAGACAACCCCTGGTGCCTGGCCCAATCTGTAGTAATACACAAATAGGAACTACCCACCATTTTGCCACTGGTCCACATATCCATATTTAAATGAATCCTTTTACTGCCATTAACTATGCCCTTATACTGCATACTACCATGCCCATGGCCAGTCTTACCATGCAGTGCCCTGGCCAGAAACATCTTTGCATGCAAGTCTCTTTACAGGTATGTTTTTGGATTACACAGAAAATTAACAACAAATTTAGATTTCTGAACTTTGGGGTAGAGGGGAAGCCAAAAAATAACAACTGTGGCTTACAGATGGAGACTGGGCCCTAAACAGATGCAGATGCACAGACAGATGGAAATTGCACACTCAAGAGATGTAGCCAAATAGGCGCAACAACACCATAACCAGTGGTCACACAAATCCCAAACTGGAAAAATAATACCTTTTGCCGAGGACAGCTGCAGTACCAGTCCATTAACTAGATAGAATGATGATACTGCGATTATAGTGTGGCACAATAAAATGTGTCTGACTTGGTGGCACACACACACATGCACACACACACACTACAGGTAATGCGAAGAAAATTTAACAGTTCAGTACACTATTGCCAAATCTTTTAAACAGACTGAAAAAATGCACTGCACCACAGCAAACAACAAAACAATTATCAAAACTTACTACAAGTATTACTGTGTGTACATAAACGCACAAATACTTACACACTAGCTACCAACTACAGTTAGAAAGACTGCCTTTCTTACTGTGAATCTCCTTTCACCACAGATATGCCCCATCCCGAAACACGCTTCTACAGTGTCTGTCAATACAGGGACCAAATGTACTAAACTGACATTGAATATGACACAAAATCAATAAATGCTCGACTATATAAGCACTCAAGGGTTTTCTGCAATTGATGTACTAAATTTTGAAACAAAATGTTGTCACAAAAATGATTTTTAAAGCTTTTTCAATGGTTTGATTCTCAGAGCTCTAAGAACAAACTGTCTCCAGCTTTTCACTACACATGCTATGCTGAACTGAAGCTGTGCAAGGCAATATAGAGCCCATGTGACCTGCCATTCTATGAATCACTGCAAAATTCACCTTAGAGAGCAATAAAAAGGTAAAGTTAACACAAAGTCTATTGAAATCAATGGAACTTCACATTAAAATTAAAGGTGAAGCAGCAAAAAAGGTGAAGTTAACACGAAGTCCATTGTAACCAATGGAACTTCGCATTATTTATTTATTAATTCGGAAATAGTCTTTGAGCCAAGGCTCTTTTACAAAGGTTCCATGTCATATGCACAGAGTATAGACCTTCAAGCAAGAGGGTTACAGAGTTTTAGACATTTTTGACACTATATGACACAACAGTCAGGTAAGGTTTCAGAGCTTTTTAGACATTTGAAGCATTATACACCACAGTGGACATTATTTTAATCTGCTAAAGTACTGGTACAGTGCAGAGGTTCTAGACGTTAGGCAGCGGGACAGGCAAGCAAGAGTTAGGGTGTGAGAAGGGAGGGTCTCTAGGAGAGTGGGCACAGAGGCATGAGCTGAGGTCAGTGCTTGTGAGGGCACACTCTAGTGTGTGGGGGTGAAGAGGGAGGAGAGGAAACAGGAGTAGCCCCTTAAAGTGATTGAGAGGCATTGTCAAGGCATGTGTGGGGTGAGGCTTAAATCTTATCCTAAGAATGGTTGCTGCCAGCAGAGCCGGGCCTGGGCTTCCAGAGGTTAGGTCAGCCATTGAGGAAGCAGGTGCACACAGAGCTGGAAGTCAGAGAGTGCTTAAGGTCTGACTTGAAACTCTACAGACTATTGGAGTTATGAATGGTTTCAGGCACCTCATTAAACCACAGTGGGACTCTATAGGAGAAGGTGCACTGTCTGACAGCTGTGCATCAGAATGGCACCATGACGGCCCCTGCATTCTACTTCTGGTTTCATACTCTGAGCTTGGTAAGGAGAAGATGCCAGCTATGTATGGGGGGTTCCCATTAAAGTTATAGGCAGAATTATATGCTTCGCATTACAGAGTAATATATGAATTTCGCATTATACGCTAAGTACTCTAAGTAGTGAAGTTTAGGAACTTCACCCACCGCTAGTCCATATACCTTCAAATAAGGGCTGTACAAAATGTTGAATTTCTGATGGAACAGAATTCTGTGGAATTTTAGAAAATTCTGCTGATTTCCATCATTTGCAAAATTTTGACATTCCACATGTGAAATGATTTTGCAGAATAATAATCTGCAGTTTACATAAACCATGCATTCTTTTTTCTTCAATTCACAGACATTATTCTGTGGTTTACATGATCCATGGAAAATTTTTCTTCAGTTTGCACAGAAGAGTTTTTCGAAATTCTGTGGAACTTAAAAAGAAATTTCATAAAGCATCTCAGAAGCAGAATTGCTATTCTGCAGCAATTCCAATGGCAGCATTTTGCATTCCGCATAGCCTACACCAAATGTAAGTTCATACATTACCAAAATAAAGTTCATATTCCACTGATATAAAACAATTAGAAAAGTTCTGACTGACAATTTTTTTTAAATTATTATAGCAATGTCAGATCTAGGCTTTCATACAAAATGAGCTCTCAACAGACTGAGTTCATTCCCAAATGCACACGGTAATTTTTTCTAGCAACAGACATTCATATAAAAGTGTTTTAACAGTTTGACCCCCCCCCCAAAAAAAGCAGTTAAAAGCAATTCTTAAAAACAGCTTTTCAGACAGTAAGTGCAGAGTTCATTTTCCAATAAGGCACACATTTTAAACAACAAACACTCAAAAAATGGCATTTAGAACAGTGTTAGTTCACATCCCAAAGAGAACTCTTTACAAATACACAACTATCCTAATAACAGCTTTTCAGATGTGGTGGCTCATTTCCCAGAACAATCACACTTTATAAGCTGCAGACTTTCCTAAATATGGCTTTGTAAATGGTTTGTGTTCGCCTCTCAAAAAGGCACACTTTGCAAACAACTGACCTTCCTAAAAAAATATTTTCAAATAGTTTTGGTTCACTTCCCAAACAACACACTTTACAAGCAAAAGCCTTTTGTCAACATGACTTTTCCAAAATGTTGTGTTTACTTCATAAAAAAGCACATCTTTCAAACAAACATTCCTAAAACAGCTTTGGTTCCCATACAAAAGAAGCAAACCTTACAAACAACATGATTTCCTAAATACAGCATTAACAGTTGAGGTTAATGTAATAAAAATGACATTTTACAAACAGCATTCAAAAATAATATAAATATTACCCTTTACTATGGGGTTTTCAAACAGTTTCCAAGGAAAGAGAGAACAAATCCATAAAATGGAAGCTAAAGTAGCCAGGTTGAAATATCTTACAACCACATGATCTGCAAGTCAGATAACTAATTCACTCTGACTTCTTCACAGTCAAGGGAACTCAAGAAAGTGATAGGTTTGATGTTTCCGGATGATTAAGAAAAACTCCTACACTGCTGGAAACCTTTTCACACATCTAATAAAAAGATAACATGGAGTCAGTTTTGCAATATTTTATTTATTACAATTTGTAAAATAACAAAAATAGTAAATGTTTACAGATGCAATACTCTATGGCAAGTTAATTTGTAGTAAACAGTCCATTATTTCAGAATTCATACAGATATTGTAAATGTGATACTGCCTCAGGAAGAGATAATAACTAATAATTTCATATTGGTGCAATCATATCCTGGATTGGTTATTTACCATCAAAGAAGGATAAGGATGCTATATGAAGTACTGCTAGCAAATAACTTAACATTTAGATGTGAGGTTTTCAAATCATAGATAAAGTATAATAGGTAAAAGGAAACTTTTAGATGCTTGTAACCTGCACCACAGACTATCAAAATCATCACCCAGTGCTGGTTGAAATCAGTATTACACTTGTCAAATTTTTTGAAATTGCTGATTTTTTTGCATTCACAAAATCTTTGTGAAACTGAACCAAATGTGGTGTAATTTTTGCCAACACATTTTTATTTAAAATATCAACAGCTAATCAATCTGAGCAATTTCATCACTCTGGAGCCCTGCAACCTCTGCGCTTAGACCAACTCTCTCCCCTTTTGCACCTCGACAAGGCCACCTTAGGCTGCTACTATCTCTCTCCTCATCTATCACTTGTGAGTCCTCATGACTGGGCTGGCTAGGTCACTTTTCTAATCATTGTAGCTACAAAACCTGAATAAGTTTCCTCAACATGCTATGTACTGCATCAGTTTGTAGTGCAACTGTATTTAAATCATGCATATGGTTCAAACATGTAAATAACTATGGCTGTAGTACTGCTGCTGACTTTTGAACATGCTTCTACACCTTTGTGTTGTCTTACTCTGATCGACTTGGAACCTTTGTAAATGAGCCTTCCAGCTCAAAGGTGTTAATCCGAATCTTAAATGAATAAAAAGAAACAGTTGACCAAAATAATGCATTTTTAAAAATGTGAGGTCTTAAAAATGTACAATTGCAGCAACTACCACCTTTTTCCAAACTGCACAATTTTATAAATGTGATTTTATTAAAAGCTGCATTTTCAGTCAAAATTGCCCATTTTTTAATCACAGTGTTCTAGTTCACAAAATTGCAGGACATTATATGAAATTAGTACAATTCAACAAAAACTACATGGAATGGATTGTTCTAAATGTCACCCACCACCATTCAGCTCCTGCAGTGGTTATAGCCACTCCACCATTCAAACTAGCCACTTTAAGAAATATCAAACATAAACAAGCAAACAATGCTTATGAACCAGATGATCAAAAAAGTTACATTAGTGAAAAGGACAATAAATCTGCAGACCCCAGATACATGTCATTACATCAACAGAAATGATTAGTTCAGAGACAGTGAAACTGCATTCATGGGCAAGGATGCAGGCCCACCCCTCATCTCCCTAGTTTAAATGTGTTCACAATGATTCTATTTAAATAGTCTACATAGAGCTAAAGTATGCATTTATGTACAGATTACACTGTAAACAAATAAAGACAAGAACCCTACTTTATATTAATTAGGCTCCATAAAATCACACAGTGGAAAGGGTGGGTGCCCCAGTTCAACAAAAGAAAAACAAAATTATACACGAAAGTATGTTAAGTTTTAGAATCCTCAGTCATCTGTTTTTATCCAGGTAGATAGCAGTTTATTAGTGTCCAGGTGATTACTAAACTTGGTTTCTCTATGTGGTTTCACCAGAAACAAATGTGCACCAGGTACAGTGATACAGCCCTAAAGGACAGTCACTCATAAATGCAGGAAACAACACCTACCTCCTGTGATGGCGGGACCATGATAATGAATGCATTAATCCATTGTGTGTGCCTCCATTCTTTTTTATTGTGCCTTTTTTCCTTGATAAAAAGAAATGGAGGAGCAAATGATGGATTAATGCATTCTTCTTTACCATGGTCCAGCCAATACAGGGGGGTGAGTGCTGTCTTCTACCTTTATGACTAATTATTGAACTTGTAGGTCCCGCACCTGCATACACAGCCTAACCAAGAGCAAAAGTGCAAAATGTAGATTTTGCAGTTGGCATTTACATTTGCTCAAATTCCTTGTGTTGAATTTTAGTTGAATTTAAGATGGTTGGCTAGATGTCTATAACTGCACCTCTGGCTATCAGTTTTTTGAAGCATCAGGCTGAGGGCCAAACACAGCCAATTGGGCTGAAGTGGGGCAGGACAAACAGCAATGTACAAGGCACATACAAATTTGTGGGAGGCTCTCTTGTTGACCGACCTTGTCACTGAAACCAAGAGCTAGCAGTGCAGTCCTTTACAACAGGTCAGGGAGCTAGCCTTCAATAAATAAAAAAATAAAAACAAATACCTGGCCCTGCCTCTTAAATCCCTAAGGCATGCCAACCAGTTTTATTTTCTCTCTCAAATAATGTTTTCCATTGCTTCCAATCATTGCTTTAATAAATTACCTTCAGACACTATTTTTTGTGGTAGCTGCCAGCAATTTCTCCATTCCAGTTGCAGCATTGCTGACCTTCCCATCAGTCCCATTACCACTTGTTCAACCAGTTGCATTCAGTTAGCAAATTCTTCACATTTCTTTGTAATCCCTTGTTTTACCTGCATATGGTGTGAGGGCAGTTTTGTATATCAGTAATATCCACTACCATTGGATGAATGCCAAGCAATGGCTTCTGTCTGCTCAAGCCCAAGAGATGATTGGACTTGCAAAAGCCATGTTATCTGGCTGCTGGTTCAAGGCTTACTCATTTTGTTAAATAAATCAAGTGCTGTACAGTTGGAGCAATTGACATGGTCAGATATTTCCTGAAATTTCTGTCATATTGCTGGAAAAAAATCCCTATCTGCCTGTAGTACCACTGTAGGACCATCACAGAGAATTTCTTCAGAAATATTTTGAAATATCTGGCAATGGCAATTGCTGCAACTGTATAATTATACAGTTTAACTTGGAATTACTAAGATTAGTAGCCTTAAAGGTCTCAAACCTGTCCTATTAAATGTCTTCATAAGTCACATTGCTGATTAACTGGAGGGAAAAGTTTGTCTTTTTTCAGATGACACAAAAATCTACAACAGGGTGGACACCCAGGAGGGGTTGGAGAGATTGCTAAGGGATGTATAGAAACTATATGAGTGGTCTAGGGGGTGGCAGTTGGGTTTCAATGCCAAAAAGTGCTAAGTGCCGCACCTGGGTGGGGAAACCCGAGGGCTGTGTATAAAGAGAGGTGTAGTTATAGTCACTAAACAAGAGATGGACCTTTGGGTAGTCATATCTGATGATCTCAAGGTAGCAGGGCAGTGCAACAAGGTAGAACACAAAGGCTAGCCAAATGCTGGTGTGCATAGGGAGATGGATTTCTAGCAGGAAGGAAATGGTGTTGTTACTGTTTTGCTCACTAATGAGACCCACCTGGAGTATTGTGTCAAGTTCTGGAGCCTGCATCCCTGCAAGCATGTTGACAGAGTGGAAGCAGTTCAGAGGATGGCCACCAAAATGTTGGGGGTTGCATGAGAACCATACAAGGAGAGGCTGCTGGACCTCAGCATGTACTCCCTTGAGGAGAGGAGGGTGAGAGGTGATATGACTAAGACTTATAAGTACCTCACAGGGATAAATAAAGTGCAGGAGGGGAGCCTCTTTCAGAAGAGGAGCACCAGAACATGGGGGCATGCTATGAAGCTGGAGGGAGGAGTTTAAAAAGGATGTATGGAAATACTTCTTTACAGAAAGGGTGGTGGATACCTGGAATGTCCTACCAGAGGACATGGTGGGGGCAAAGACAGTGGTGAGCTTTAAGGATTTGTGGGATGGGACCAAGGGCATAATAGGTAGAGGAAGGGGATGAGGGAGGTTCACTTGTAGCCAAACAGGGTCCAGGGTGTAGTAATAGGCAGGGGGAAAAGGGCAGACTAGATGGGCCTACCGGTCCTTTTCTGCTGACAAATTCTGTTTCTATGTTTTAAAATCACCTTTTTGACGTGGGAGCTCTCCAGAAAATGTCTCTTCTGGTTGACAGTTCCACTGCTATAAAGTCATTTTAGACAAAATGTATTATATAGAACAAACACTAGAAATGTTGTTGTGTACTCATGGAATAATGACATTGTGGGAGGCCAAGTAGCTCATCAGTCTACTTACCCATTTATCAGCTTGTCAGACAACATAAGTTGCATTATTTCTTTAAGCACTGCACTTTTGTAGCACATAAAATATATATTACATGGATGAAGATATAGTCCAATAAGATCCAATATTGGATATTTTCCAGTATTCCTAACCAATTACCTCACCATACATCCTAATTAAATCTACACTCCTTTTCAAAGTTATACCTTTTGAATGACATCTGTATACCTCCAGAAGTACTGTGTACAACTGGTATACCATAGGAAAACACCATCCTCCCAGGAGACCTGCAGCACTGTAGGATACAGTATTAGACCTTCCCCCAGACTTGCCAGAAACACAGTAGGAGGCAACCGTCTCCCACAGAAGATGTGCAAACAAATACCATTGGATGCAACCCTCTCCCCCAGGAGACCTGCAACAAAATATTGTATGAAGCAACCCTTCCCCCAGGCCTGAAAAAAAAGATGATTGGAGGCTGGCAGCAGGGAACACACAAGAAACCTGAGCACACATCCTGGTCCAAAAACCACCAACATTGAAAGAAAGGTCAAACATGACTGTGTTAGCATACTAGAAGACTTATTACTCATCATATAGCAGCTATAGCAATAAAATTTAAAATACCATTAGTGAGTAGGCAACAGTGCAGCTAGATCCTGACTCCCTACCTCTTCAAACTTCACCTGACACCATCTCACTCCACTGAAGTGCTTTATCAGTGGTAACCAGGGGGCAAAACATGATGGGTTTATACTACCTCAGGTGTCACTTGAAAGTGACATCATATACCTTGACCCTATGATATGGGTGAAACAACAGTATTGTTTACCAGATGACTGTGTGAGTAATGATCTGTACCTGGTGATTCTATCTCCGATCCATCAGAGGGAATGGGAGATAGAATCACAATAGGTACAGAACATAGTGTCATCAGCCATGAAACTTTGCATGGGGTGGTCTACAGGCCACCACGGAGGGAGAGGAGATGAATAAGGAAATAGGAGCAGAAGAAGGAAAGCGGGCAGCAAAAATGAGGTTGTAGTAGGATTGCAACCTGCCACACATTGACTGGGACATCCCATGCTAATAGGATCTTTTATCCAAGCTTTATGACATTTGCATTTTTTGCCATAGCAATCCTAATAAGTGTTAATATTGATTTTTGCAATATATTTACTTACTGTTTTAGAAATGTTGCTGTTACATGGTCTTTCAAACTCTAGACAAAGCAGGAAGTGATTTTAACATACTTATCACAGGACCCTTTCTGGTCTGTGAAAACCAGAAGCACTTCTGCTGAGGAAGACACAGCAGTCTTCCATGGACTGTCATATCAAGCTGACAGTATAGCATAGAAATTAAAGTAATGAGCTGTGATTGAGCTTGGCACTACCAACAGACATGGGCTTGATTCCTACAACCTCCTCTTGCATACTATGTGACCCTGAGCAAGTCACTGAACCACCACAATGCTCTTGAGTCACCTCAGAAAACAGGCCTTGTGCATAGCAGGCCTTACCCAGTCACCAAAATAAAAAAATAAAATAAATATATCATGATTCCTTGCTCCCATGTGCAATTTCATCATCTGAGCTTTCAAATTGAAAGTTAATGGTCCAGTTGATGTTTTCCCCCCTTCAGTAGCAATGCACCTTTACGCAGAAGTACGGAGCCACACATTAATCCAGCCAAAGATCGTGAATCCCAGCCATGTGTATCTGGCTGATGGCAGGTGCATGGCGCATACTTGGGCACCCTGGTACATGCCCTTTGGGGTGCATACTGAGCCCAGTAATACATAAGGCTTATGGTATGTCTAATTATACATCTTCCTGGCATATAGTAAAATGTCAACCTTAACATTTAATTATTTAAAATGTTATATTACATTAAAATTTTGTTGATGCCAAAATAAAAATTTCAAACAGCATATAGGTTTTGAAAATGAATACTGGCATACATCACATAGATTCTGAAAACCATAGAGCAGTACGTAGATTGTCAAAATCTTCCCAGAGCACATAGATTTTCAAAACCTTCATAAAAGATTTATATGTAAATAGCAACAGTCGTCTTGCAGCATGTAGCTTTTGAAAACCATTGAGCAGTATGTAGATTTTAAAACTGTTCTGAGCCTGAAGAGTTTAAGAAATACTTTATAAACTCAAAAAGATTTTGAAAATTGTTGCAATGTATGAAAATCATCATGCAGCACATATTTTCACAAATACTCTACAACTTTATGAAGATTTTGAAAATCACTGCATGGGACAAAAACCATTGTGCAGCACAGGTATCTTAAAAACCTAGTTAAAATATTTGTGCTGCAAATATATTTTACAGGAAAAAAATTTTATTCCTGAAGGATTCTTTTGCACTGATTTTATTTTTTAAACAAAGAAAACCAATTACTGTCAATTCATTAAAAAAGTCACCTCTATATTGCTAGCACACTTCTCCACAACTTTTTTAGCCATTTATGATAAACATGCCCCAGTCAAGTGGACAAGAATCCAGGATCACCACCTCCCCTAAATAACCCCTGATGGAGCTGAGCTCTTTCAGCGAAGGAGAAAATATACATGTGTATGTTATGGACTTGAGAATGTTGTCACCAAGCTGCCATTTTACTCTAATAAGGTAACACATATTATGCTGACTGAGGGAAGGATATTGGACCATGAATAACAGTTTGGAAACATGAAGAGCAGCAGCATTATTAAGTGAAAGAATGTAAATCAAAGAGGAATGCAACTGAGCAAGTACACATGACAGGACTGAGAGGAAGAGGGAGAGGCATATGCATGAAACTTCTGAGGCAGGCCAAAATATTCTGATATGAGTATTTTGTGGAAGGAAGCATGAGAGAAATGAAAATAAATGCCCATCTTACAAGGAAAACTGCTGAAAAAGGAATCCATTTGGCCAGCCCACGAGATGTAGTGGTAGTGCCACCACATGCCGTGCCAACAAACTGAGTTTAGGACTGAAAAGAGAGACTCAGAGGGTCAATCAAGAGGGATAATTGAGGGTCCAAGGGACTGCTCACCTTCTCTGGGGTGGGGAAAACTCACCATCCAATATATGCCTGGCCTCTAGTGGTGGGTAGGGGACAGGACATGGGAGCTACAATATGGGAACAGTGGAGCACCAAATGTCATGTGCCCAGAATGTGGAACCATGCATGCCATCACCCCTGACATCAGTGCATGTGGATCCTCATGGTAGGGTGGAAACTGTAGAAACATGCTGATTGGTGGATGACCATCAACCCCTGGCAGGCTTCACTTCAGTGACCCAGGCACTGTCTGAACTGGATCTGTGTCCAGAGGGTCAAGAAGGACTCCCCACCACCTCACCCTGGGAGCAAGCTATGGGAATATCAGGCTGGTAAGTCCAGATGAAGCTGGGTAATGGGGCTGGAGGGTCATTGGAAGGGCCAAGACAAGATTGGAGAAACAGTATAAGCAAAAAAGGAATCCATTTGCTGATAAATGCAAGGCATAGCTGAAACTGACTTAGGAGCATAGTTTGTTGGAGTCAGAGAAGCAAACTGGATACACAGCACAGAAAGGGAAACCATAGTATGAAAAGATAATAATTTGAAACCATGTACAGTAGTTGAACAAGGTACTGACTAGATTTCAGTTTGACTGTGGTGAGCATTGTGATGATGTTCTATGTACTGTAAGTTGGTGAATCCTGAAGTACAGCACCAGTAATCAAGACACAAAAAATTAAGGATCTGTCATAGAAACATAGGGCCCAATTTTCAAGGTTGATGCAGGACTTGCATCAAGCCCTGCATCAGTCTTGTTGTTCTGGGCAGCTGCGACACACTCCTTTAATGCAGCTGCACCCAATTTTAGTTCATTGTGAACTGCTGTGACAGTTTTCCCACTTTACTGCAGCTTGTGCTGAAGATTTGGGGCAAGCCCTATAAAAAAGGTCCCCCAAATGGCTCAAATTAGGTGAGAGAGGGAGCTGGTCTAACTTGCAGCATTTGGTGCACAGGGATCAAAATCCCAATTGGTGCCAAGAGAATGCTGCAAGCGCCCTGTTCTGTATGATCAGCACACCAGGGGCTTGTGGCATTTGCAGTTCTTTTGAAAATCGAGCCCATAGAGTCATGTGCAATAATATTACAATTCAACCAATCAGTAAATGGCAAACAAGCTGACAGTACGAAATCAGTACAAATACTAGACAGTATCAGGTTGGCTGGGAGAGGGTGAAAATGCCAAACCCTTTTCTTGCTAGTGGTGATGTAAAGACAATGAAACTGATTGAATTCAGAATAAAAATATTATGAATGTGAGTGCATTAAAGACAAGTCAGAGGGATGATAAACAGGAACCTTGGAACTTAAAATGGGATGCTTTCTTTGGAATACAGAGGGGAGTGAGAGAACAACTAAAGGAGCAACAAGGCAACCAGTATTACTGCTCTAATAAACAGAGGACAGGTAAGGGATCACCCATGGGAAAAGTGGTGTCTTGGATAAAAGCCAAACCATAAGCACAGAATACAGGGTACCTTGCTCTCACAGCGCTAGTGCAGGATGATAAGACAAATGTCAAAATGCAATTTCAAAAGATTTATTGCACTCACAGTCACACGTGATGCTGGGGTGCTAGGAATATAACCAAAAGGTGCATTCTCACAGTGTTCCACAAAAGTACCCGATGGCATTTTGTGCCTTACAACACTTTATTAAGGGTATCAATTAATCCATCACATGCTTCTTTTATATGTCCCTGGAGTGTGACAGGAGAGTTTTATCTATGATAAGGAGGTTAATCCATTCTTGGACAATATGTCTTTATATCATAGATATGTTGACAACATACTGATTGAATCATTTCATGCAATATTTAGAATCAAGCAACAAAAGTCTGTGCTTTGCTTGGTTGTACAGTACTACTAGCATTTCTTTTTGGATGACATTTTGACAAGAATGATGAGAATGTTACTGATACCAACTTATGCCGCAAATCAACAGATAGGAAGACTTTATTGCTATCTAGTTCCTGTCACATCCACTACACCATTAGTAATGTTATCAGCCAGTCAGTTTCTAAGAATACACCGTAACTGCAATGGTGATGTGACCTTCGAACAGAACGCTGTGGAAATGAAGAACAGATTTCTAGAACTGGGATATTCTGTTGAATCTGTAAATAAGGCATACGAAAGGGCCCATGATGAGGACTGCCAGAATTTATTGATTTTCAAAATTACCAGCCCAGAATAAGAAAGGAGCAGGCACTAAAGGTGTAGTTTTGTCACAACATACAACATACAGTCCACACCTGTTGAAAATGTGATAAAAAAAGAATTGGCATATTCTTTATACAGAACCCAAACTAGCTGACTGGGTTCAGCAATTCCCAGTATGTTGTGTAGAAGGGCCAGAAATCTAGCTGATATTGTGACACTTAGGGCTGGATTTGCAAAGGATTTTCAGATGCCACAAGACCCTGGGGTGCTGAACAAATGGTGCAGGGGGCTTGTGGAGTTCACCCAATGCACATCACAATTTTCAGTCCCCTGCACTAAAGGGAAAAAGTTAGACCAGCTCCCCCCAGTTTAACTGTCAGCGTCAGTGGTTCAGCAGGTTGCACACTCACCTCTGAGGCCAGAAGATCAGAAGGCTGTGGATTCGATCTCCACACCAAGCTCTTGGGTTAAATTCCAGTATTGACGCTGCAGTGCAGCATGAGGAGGATGCTGCACTTCTGAGGTGCTGTCTTTTTGATGAGACATTAAACTGAGGTCCCATCAGCCTGTTCTGTGGTTGTTCAAGTAGATGTTAAAAATCCCTGGGACGTCTCAAAAGAGTAGGGAATTTTTATTAAATCTTTGAAAATATATAAGACAAATACAATCCTAAATAACAGAAAATAAATCATTCCACATTCATCATATCTTATACAGTCTTTAAACAGAAATCAATATAATAAGAAAAAACTTTCATAATCAGAAAAGACTCAAGGATTATTATTATCCACTATATTATCTCCTCTGTCTTCATTTTATTATCTCAGTAAAATGGGAAAAAGTTTAGAAAAAAGGAACTATTACCAGTTTAAATCAATCAGTTCCTCTAAAACCATGGAAACATTTCCAGTTATGATCCCAATGCTATTTTTCTAATTTTATATACTCAGAGGGTGGGATATTCAGACTGCACCAGGCTGTGGCACAAGCCTGGACACAGCGCAACTGGGATGAGCCAGGGTGCTGACAGGGTGATATTCAATGGTGCTGCACCATGGCTCAGCACCGTTGAATATCGCACTGTGGCCACCCACAGTGCATGGTGCAGCAGACTGCACCAGCACACGTGGCCAGAGAGGGACAGGGGGATGTGCTAGCACAAGTGCCATTGCGCTAGGTGCATCACCTGTGATATTAAAAGTGCACATGCAAATGGGCCCATAATGCATGCAAGGTACAAATGGGGTCATTTGCATGTTATTATGGCCCATTTGCATGCAGGTGCACCCATCCCTGGTAACATGCACCTGGAACCCTGCCAGGCTGCAGCCTTCGGGGACCGACGCCACCTGCCCCACTGCCCGATCGTGGGCATATGTACTAGATGTAAAACATCCTATATCCCTGGTGGTCCTGTGGACTGCTCGCAGCCCGATCACAGGCAGAAGTATAATTAAATTGCTTCCTATATCCCTATTGGTCCAGTGGACCGCTCGCAGCACGATCACGGGCGTCAGTTATAAAATATTAACAACCAATCCATCCCTGGTGGGCCAGCGGTACCCTCCTCCTCACTCACCCAGGCCCCACCACCTCCCCCGGTCAGCGGCGGGTGGCAGCTCCCCAACCGCATGCCGCCCTGCCACCTGCCAATTGACTCTGTACTGTAGGGCTGTACACCCATTGGTCCACAGTGTGGGACAATAGGCATGCAGCCCCTACCGTACTACACAGTCCAGAATTGTGAAAGGATCCATTCACATTTCTGGACTGTGTAGTATGGTATGGGCTGCATTGGCCCATGCTGTGGACCAATGGGCATACAGCCCTACTGTACAGAGTCAGTCAGAAGGTGGCAGGGTGGCATGCAGTTGGGGAGCTGCCACCCACCGCTGACTGAGGGGAAGCGGGGTGTTGGGGCTCAGTGGGCAGGTGGGGAGGGGGATACTGTTGGACCACTAGGGATGGATTGGTTGTTAATATTTTATAACTGATGCCCGCGATCGGGCTGCGAGCAGTCTACTGGACCACCAGGGATATAGGAGGCATACTTAATTATACTTCTGCCCGTGATCGGGCTGTGAGTGGTCCACTGGACCACCAGGGATATAGGAGGCATACTTAATTATACTTCTGCATGCGATTGGGCTATGAGTAGTCCACTGGACCACCAGGGATATAGGAGGCATACTTAATTATACTTCTGCCCATGGTCGGGCTGCAATCGGTCCACTGGACCACCAGGGTTATTGGACCATTAATACATTACTAATGCCCATGATTGAGCTTGGGGTGGCACTACCATGAAGGTGCTGCTGGAGCTCGGGTGGCCACCCACAGCTGGCAGCTGCTGTGTTGCACCTTGCAATATGGCAGCTCACCTGTGGGTGGCCAGCTGTTGCTGCTTTTATTTTTCACTCAAGTGTGTGTGGTGCAGGTAGGGGTTGCACCTGCATCTGCTCAGCACATCCCAGGCTGAATATCGGGATGTGCTGTGTATGCATGGGCACACCTCCCCACTTGTGCCGCATACATTACTGATGCACTCTGGTGCATCAGGATTTGTGCCATGCACATTCCCCTTTTGAATATTGCACCGGGGTGCATCAGTGGGTTCTGTATGGTACAACTGTGTTGCGCAATCCGCAACCCTTCTGAATATCCCACCCAGAGTATTTAATTTCCTGAATGTCTTGAAAAATTATGAAATATAATTCAAAAGCAGTAATCTGTTGCCGCTGAAAAATAAAACTACACTGATTTACCAGATCCAATACAAAAAAAATGCCATACTAATATGCAATGAGTTATTGTTGTATTTAAACCAAGAAGAAGGGTATATTCCAAAATAAAGTTGTTGAGCATTACGATTCTCAAATGGGGCATTTTCCATTTTTCTTTTAGGATATCCCAAAATTCTAAGATGAAAAATGCATTCCAGATATAAATGGTCCATTGTTTCTATTGTAGTTGTACATGTATCTCAAACAATACCAATCAATAATTGTTTTATGTTTATGATTACCCCTGGTATTTATTTTACCATGTACTCCAAGCCAAATTATATCCCACATTTTCCTAGGGATTCGTTTATCCAGTCAACGTTTCTGTATGGATTGTTGTTCAATCTCTGAAAACTGAGAAAAATTCTGTTCTGAGAACCATTTCTCCAAAATGTCTATATATAAATATTTTCTAGATAATACTAAGACTTCACTGTATGCCACTCCCATTTTTAATATAATCAAATATATGTGACCAGGAAGGGGACAGCTTATATTTTCTTTTATTTTGATGGATAAAGCATTCAATTCCCATTCTTTAAGAGTTCTGTTAACATTGGAGAAACCCACAACCAAGGTTTACTCATCCCTTTAACTATTGGAAATAGATTAGTATATAGAAACACAGTAAAAAATAAAACTAATGGATTTGGTATCCCAACTCCTCCATCTCTAATGTCTTTGTACAAGAAATTTCTTTTCACAGGGTTGAGAAAAGATTTAATAAAAAAAAGTTTTCCCATTCATCAAGCATTCCACGTACTAACCTTAGCCCTACCTCTATTTAAACAATATTCATAGTTATAGGCAGCCATGTCTCCTGGGCCAAAATAAATACCTAGAATTTTCTTTGGTGTGCTGCAACCATCAAACTACAGATGTCATCTTCAAAAGCCCCATGTTTTGTACATTTAAACATATACTTTTACTTGAATTAATCCCAGATCCTATGATTTTTACTAAGTTCTTTAACACCCCATATGCCAGGGCTCCTGTAGGGGCATCCTGTACTACTAAACATAAATCATCTGCATATGCAGTTAATTTTAATTCAGGGATAGTGTTTGAACTAATGCCCCTTATATTTGAGGACCTAGTTATAACCCTAATGACTGGATCTATAGAAAAATATATATAGTAAAGGGCTGAGGGGGCACCCCTGCCTCACACCATTCCTTACTGGCACCTCTGCCCTAACCATTCATTATCATATGGTTTAAAATATGCAAGTGCATAACATATCTGTAATCAGTTTACAAAAAGTGTTGGAATCCCATATGCATGCACGACTAACCATAAATATTCATGAGATACACAATCACAAGCTTTCATCTGGTCAAAATTCATAACATATCCTGAAATTTCATTTGTGGACCCTTTATCCATCAGTTCTCTGAAAAGAATAAGGGCATCTGTAATATTCCGTCCTGACACAGAACCATATTATGATGGATGAATTAGTTCCACTGCTACTTTCACCAATCTATTACATAATAGTTTTGAAAAAAAAATTTAAATCTATATTTAATAAAGCAATTGTCCTCCAGTTATTTATTTGTGTCCATTCACCTGTTTTAAACAAAAAAATCATCAACCCTTCATACATCCTTTCAGCGATCCTATCTTCTTTCAAAAAAGCATTAAACATATTAGACATTTCTGAGGACATATAGTACCGTAACAATTTTTACAATTCACTAGAAAGACCATCAGAACCTGGTGCTGTGTTATTTCTTAAAGATTTAATCACCACCTCTATCTCATATTGAGAAAAATCTGATGTCATTCCAGAAAACTGTTCTTGATTTAAATAAGGGGGAGCTGCAGCTTCTAACAAGGTTATCATTTGATCCATCTCAGGTTCTGAAGTCCCAAACTGGTCAAAAATAAAAGCTTTCAACTGGGCTATTATCCCTTTTATTATCTGCCTTTATTTCTCCAGGACTTGTCTGCAGTGTTGTAAATTGTCTTGCATTTACCAAGAAGTTACAGTCATCGAAAGGGCTAGTCTGTTCCCTTCTACTCCGGATCTCAAATTTCTGCTCTTTTTCTAATATAACCTGTCTATTGTATTGTTGTGCCATCATCTCTGGTTTTATTTTGGCCATCTGTTCTGAATAAACTATTTTTGTGGTAGCTTGTAAGGACATTAATTTATGTTGTTGATTCTGTAATTTTAAATAGACCTGATATTTCTGATGTAATCGATTTTTTGCCATTTGTTTAAAATAATCTGATTAACAGTTTTTAGTGTCTTCCCACCAAGGAATTATAGAGTCATATAAGAATAGAACTGATTTTCTATCTTCTAAAATTATTTTAATATCCTCCTGTACTAATGTTTGTTATAGTAAACTGGTATTTAACCTCCAGTATCCACGTCCTGCTACCCTAGGGGGAGGGCAAGAAACTTGTACGCCTATCCAAGCATGGTCAGAGATTTCCACTGGCCTTGTTTCTGACCAGACAATGGGTAAAGAGTGAGAAACTAACCCTAAATCTAGTCTGGTTGCATGTTTTCCTTTAAAAAATGTGTTGGAAAGTGAGTGTGAGTCTGCCATTAAGGCATCTTTTAAAGTGGCTTGTTGTATTATATTTGTTAATGCTGCCTTATCACAATAGATGTTTGATTTAGTAGGTCAATTTTTTTTTGCAAACTGTTGTTAAATCCCACCTCATAGTACCTGCCTACTGGTATAGAATCAGTTGAATTTTCCTTAATAAAGTTACTCTTAATGCCTTAGTTTTGGGCCATATATATTTATTAACCTACAAGCTAAACCCTGAAACAGAATATCTAGTATCAGAGCCTGTCCAGGTTCTTCTTCTACCAATTTCTGAACTGTTACCTTGGGTGTGGTAAAACAAATACCTACACCAGAGCACTGATCTTCACCTATTGACCAATAAGAAGTACCCTGAAACCGCTCAATTGAGGCCTGATGTATTTCTTGTACAGCATGCTGAGTATCCTGTAACAAAAAGCATCATGCTGTAATGTTTGCAATAATAAAAAGTAGAGTTTCTTTTAAAATCTGACCTCGATACTATTGGTGTTCAGGCTAGCTAACCTAAAGTTAGGAAGATCACCATCTGTCACAGTTATACTTTTTTTACTGGACCTGGTAGTACACTTTTTCACTTTAGATGGAACCTTTTCTTGTGCACTCAGTCAATATGAGGTTCACTTTGTGTTGATTGATAGGACATATCTGAGTCCTCATCGTCCATTGCTTCCCCCCAAATCTGCAGTATCTCATGACAGTTCTCAGTAGAAAGAGGTTCAACAGTTGCTGATTTCAAAGTATTTTGGATGAACTTGTCTGTTGTTTAGGAGCAGGGTGTAAAGCAGTTTAATCTTCAGAAGATGTCATAGGAGAGGTAATTGGTGTTTGGGGGGATCTCCACTGGAGTGGGGGAGGCATCTCTTCTGAAGGCAGCTTTGAAACTTTCTGTGTCTCTGCTGTGATATCGTTATTCACACTAGGCTGGGCACTTGTATCCACTGAGGGGTAGCTGGTGTGCTACTGATATTTTGCACCAGTCTCTTAGATCTTATGGGAATGGGGGAGCTTGTGTTTTTCACTGTGTGCTGCTAGAGTGAGCTTGTGTTGCTCTATTGACATAAAAGTCCTGTTCTGCATAATCAGAGTATGGCAGGGTCCCTGTCTATCACCGTACCTGGTCTGCCAGAAATAGTTTTATGTTTGTTCAGGATGAGTGTGGATATGACTGGTTGTCTTTGTGTTTGTTTCCCTATGTTTTGAAGGCAGTATATGATGGACTGGCCACCCATTGGTACTGTTTTCCTAGTATTGTTTGTCTTCTGACAGCCCTGTCAGAAAGGTTTTATTCTGTTATAAAGAATAGTAACAATGAGACAGGTTGTAAGCTCCTGAAAATGTTAAAAATGCTATGCCTTTTTCTGTACATTTGATAGAATGTGCAAGCTAGCATGAACCCGGGTTAGAGTTCAGTAAGAGGGACCACCCCCTAGTACTGCAGTAGCTACAATAGTAGTATAGTGCTCTAATACTATGAAAAGGAATGATTTTATTCCTGGGGATAGTCCTTACAGGGATTTAAACTGTAAATAAAGATGTTCTACGAAGAAAGTAAACAAGCCTTGTTAGACTTATTTACTTATTACAAGGTCAGAAAGTGTTTTCTTGCTCTTTTTTAGGTTATCACCTGTGCTATTTGGAAAACGAGTAACAGGAGGTTAAAAGGGTACATTTTAGTTCTGGTATTAGAGAAAAGACTGCATATCCTTGCAAGTCAAGTAAATTTCTTAAGAACTGCTGCTTTGTGACTTTGCTCAAGCGCGGCATTCTTAAGAGACTCCTCTTGCTACTTCTCGAAGGTGCATGTTCGCGCAGGAAATAAGCATAGTTCTGCAGTTAGAAAGTGTTTTACCATTCCATAAACCTTGTGACTGATGTCAGGGAAGCACAGTAACTTGGAATAATCACCTGTTCTTTCCTCATTTCTGTACCTTGTACATTTCTGTGCAGCAAAGGTGGAACTCAGTAGAACCACCCCAGTAATCCTGCTCTATAGAGCCGGCCAGTCTCTTGTAACATACTTTTAAGTAGTGATGGACTGGGAGGCACTACTGATGAGACCTTGGAATTATTTCGATCCTGAATGAATTAACTGGTTTTAGCACTGTAGAAACATCTCTCTTGTGAAAATATAAAGTATATAATTTGCATTGAAACATAAAGAAACATGTAAAACATAAGATAAAGAAATTCTGTTGTATTGCTTTGATTGACAGATAGGAGGACCAGTCTCTTCATCCAACCCCCTATAAGTTCTAGTCATAGAGCCATACTAACCAAAATGGAGTGCTGAAGGGAGAACACCTGACTGTCTAGCTTGTTCTAGTACTGCACATGAGCTTTTTCATTGTTAATTTAAAGTGCTGAAGTTAGGCCTGCTGTTTTATTTCTGGAATCAGTATTTATTTTTGTTTTAAGGTGTATCAGTTCACGTTATTTTGTTTTGCTGTTAACAAAATATCCTCAAGCTGAAGTTCAGCACACTTCAGATCCAGTGTCTGTGTCCATCTGTTAACCCCATAGCCTTTCACACAGAGGCATTGTGGGCTGCCATGGACAAGATGGAAGGAGTGATCCGCTGCACCACACAAATTACAACTGGGAGAAATGGTACATCGATTTGCTGTATTCTCTCCCACATTGGAGAAACTTCTGTTGATCACAGCTTGAGTTCAGATGTGTTAGTGCACCACATCTGTAGCAAGAGCGAGGCTGTCCGGGATAAAAAAGAATTCCTTGTCTCAGCCAAGAAAAAAACAGTTGGGTAAATGTTGTATACCCTGTTACGTATGCCTCAGCTAAATTCTGGCATGCCATCCCCCCTTCCAAAATCCATTATCATCAATGATGGCTTCAGGTGTCCCATTAACTGTACAGCATTTTTCCAACCAATAAGTAATATCATTGACATTTACTCCTTCACTCTGGAATAAAATAGTAATAGTTTTAAAGGTTGGTTTGGTAATAGATATTACAATAAATGGTTTCCATATCGGAATATATTTTACTGTATGGTAAAGTTCCCAAAATTTATCTAAGAGATTTGCTGTTCTAAAACTTATATTGAAGTTCTGGTCTCCTGATGCTTGAATAAATGCATAAACCTCTGCTAGGGAAAAGTGCAAAGAATCAATAATAAGTTCCTTCCCCATATAGTTCCGATCTGGTGAAAGATCCAATGCCCCTCTGTACCAAAGGCGCACTACAAACCATCTTTTTGCAGCTTCTGCTGGCCTCTGGAACAGACTGGCATAACTAGCCAATCTTTTTTGTGGTTGTAGAAGTTTGGTACCTTCAGTACCTTCTACAGTCTTGTCTAACACTTCATCCTCATTATTTTATCACATTGGTAAAATTTGTAGCTGTTTGTGGGTTTTTATTCTGAGCCTCTAAAGACATCAATCCTGGAATTGCTACTGCCACAGCTCAGCCCTCAAGCTGTGCTGTCTGACTGGGTGCACCCTCTGTGGCCCTTTCTGTGCTCTCAGCCAGTGTTGTAGACTGCTCCTGTGCAATGTCTGATGCAGGAGCATCAAAGGGAGCCAGCACACCACATGAATCATTTGCCACTGCTTCTGCTTTACTTGCTGACCATCCATATTGGGTGCTTCAGTTGTTGCTTCCAAATTTGGAAATTTGGTCACGTGATCTCTCATGGATGTTCAAGGCAAGGGAATATCCGGATCAGGTACCCACTGTCCATTATTGTATATCCAGCCTGCATTTTGCAAACAGTATAGAAAGTCCATTCTGATTGCTGTGCTGAAAATGGAAAATCTTGTGAATCTTCTTGTTGTTGTTGTTGGCTAGTGTCGTTACAGGCAGTTCATTTTCTTGTCCAAAGTAGTAGTAAAATTACCTTTTTCACTGCTGAAGTAGCTGGGCTTTAGTGTATCTTTTCCATTTTTTTTTCCCCAATTTGCCTTTATTCTTTCTCTGCTTCATTCAGCATTGTTAATAGATATCTGCGTTTTTTGCCTAAGTCTTTTTTCAACCTGATTTCAACCTCTGTCACCTCTGGTATATCATCCATACATTCTGCAGCATTTGTCAGTATTTCCATGTCATCTGTCCCCTACACAACATCCTACCTTGCTCCAACTCCTTCGGACTGGGATCCTCCATGTTTCTGCCTAGAAACAGTGTCCCCTGTCAAGAGCAGGGGAATTTCTCTGATGTCCTGGCCAAATTTCCCCCATTCACTAAAAATACCACCAACAGCTAATTTAGTTCCATGTCACTTGGCATCCATCTTTATCCCCCCTCCCTGGGATGAGGCTGAAAATAGGCAGAATTGTCTAGTCCTCCATTCCCAGTCAAAAAACAAAATAAAAATAAAAAATAACTTTGCACTAAATGGAGCACAGGTCTCTAACTCTTGCTAGTTGTCTGCACCACGAAGAGACAGCGCTGCCCCTCACTACTTTCACATATGACAAGACTTGAAAACCACATAAATTGTGACTAGAAGTACCTCTAAGTAGTTGGTGAAATAGCTGCTAAACTCATAAAATCATTCTGCTAATTGCAGTGATCACTGTGCTGTCTCCATTCCAGCCACAAACTTTCTGAAACTGCAGTTCAGTAAGCAATCAGCTGCTGCACTCAACACTTTCTCTCACACTAAAATGAGAGAGCAAGGACACTGTCAAACAGCTGATTGCTTGGCTTGCAGCCTATTTTGAACATGCATGACCAAGTACAGTCAGCACACTGTACAGTCACAAGCTGCAGAAGACAGATGCATGAAGTCAGACTTTTCTGTAATTGACATCACACAGACTGAGGATCGCCACACATCATGGCAGGCAGGAATTTTTCTGGTGGTCAGACTTCAAGTGCATCGCAGCATGGTGAGACATTTAAAGGCAGCAGCAATGAAAATAAACACTGAAAAAAGGATCAGTGAGAAGCTTTATTATACATTAACAAAACTAAATCTTAAAACCAACACTGTTAAGTGACTATCGCCTTTTTAAATGAAAGCTGTGCAGATAAAGGAAAATGAAACAAAAAAAAACTCATAAGAAATGGAAAATGTACCACTTACTTTATTTACTGTATTTTCTTTTGTGGGTGTCCTTAGCATCCAAACGACTGCATTGGAAAAAAAAAACTAGAGGAAAACTTCTAAAGAATCAGGGGCCAGATATTCAACAAGCATTTGTCAATGCCGAATGTTGATTGCGTTGGTCTGTTGAGCTCGCTCACTGCCCCTCTGTCACTTGCTCAGTCTGTTTCTCCCTGTGCTGCAGGCTACTCTTTTGTACTGGACTCCTGCCTGCATTGGCAGCTTTTTCTGCCCACTAAGAAATCTGCAGCTGTCCCAACAGAGCTCCGTTGAGGTGGCTCACTCCCCCTCTTTCACTCGCTCATTCTGTTTCTCCTGGTGCTACAAGCTGCCCTTTTGTACTGGGCTACTGCCTCTGTTGGTGGCTTTTTCTGCCCACAAAGAAACCTGCAGCAGTCCCGACACAGGTCTGTTGAGCCTGCTCACTCCCTCTCTCTCACTCACTCATTTAATTTCTGCCGGCGCTGTAGGCTGGCCTTTTCTACTGGGCTTCTGCCTCTCTTGGCGCCTTTTTCTGCCCACAAAGAAATCTGCAGCAGTCTCAACAAAGTTCCATTGAGCTCGCTCACTCCTCTTCTCTCACTCGTTCATTACGTTTCTGCTGGCGCTGCAGGTTGCCCTTTTCTACTGGGTCCCTGCCTGCGTTGCCACTTTCTTCTGCCAACAAAGCAATTTCCAGCAGTTACAATAGAGCTCCATTGAGCTTGCTCACTCCCCCTCTCTCTCACTCACTCATTCTGGTTTTCCCACCACTGCAGGCTGCCCTTTTGTACTGGGGCCCTGTGTGCATTACTGCCCTTTTTTGCCCACAAATAAATCCGCAGCAGCCCCAACAGAGCTCCACTGAGCTCACCCACTCCTTCCCCCTCCCTGACTCACTCTTTCTGTGTCTCCCGCTGCTGCAGGCTGCCCTTTTGTACTGGGCTCCTGCCTGCACTGGCAGCTTATTCAGGCCACAAAGAAATCTGAAGCAGTCCCAACACAGCTCCACTGAGCTTGCTTACTCCCCCTCTCTCACTCACTCATTCCATTTCTGCCAGCGCTGCAAGCTAGCCTTTTGTACTGGGCTCCTGCCTGTGTTGCCGCCGTTTTCTGCCCACAAAGAAATCTGCAACAGTCACAATAGAGCTCTATTGAGCTCGTTCACTACGACTTTGTCACTCGCTCATTCTGTTTCTCTTGGCACTGCAGGCTGCCCTTTTGTATGGGGCTCCTGGCTGCATTGGCACCTTTGTCTGTCAACAAAGAAATCCACAGCTGTCCCGACACAGCTCCGTTGAGGTGACTCAGTCTCTCTCTCTCTCTCACGTGCTCATTCTGTTTGTCCTGGCACTGCAAGCTGCCCTATTGTACAGGGCTCCTGCCTGCATTGGCGCCTTTTTCTGCCCACAAAGAAATCCGCAGTAGTCCTGATAGAGCTCCGTTTAGCTCACTCAGTTCCCCTGTCTCACTCACTTATACTGTTTCTCCCACCACTGCAGGCTGGCCTTTTGTACTGGGTCTCTGCCTGCATTGACGCCTTTTTCTGCCCACAAAGAAATCTGCAGCAGTCCTGACAGCGCTCCAGTGAGTTCACTCACTCCCCCTCCCTCACTCGCTCTCTCGTTCTGTTTCTCCCAGTGCTGCAGGCTGCCCTTTTGTACTGGGCTCTTGTGCTGGGGCTCTTTTCGCCTGCTACAAACAATCCGCAGCAGTCTCGACAGAGCTCAGTTGAGCTCAGTCACTCGCCTCTTTCACTCTTTAATCTGTCCCAAACACTGATTTCCCACAGCAACCGTGCTATTCTCTGGCAGGAGTGCAAAAACATATTTTAGCCAGGATGTGAAAAATGACAGCTGTACTGTTCATAAGCAGGTGTGAAAAAATGCCACTGTTGAAAATGTGGTGTGAAAATATTACAAATTTGAGAAGTTACAAGGGTGCATGGAAACAGTTTAATGCACGCTTGTAACACAGTCATGTTATGGAGTTCCGTCACCAAATTTTCAACATAGGGATTTTAGGACCTTTGCTCATGAACAGTGCCACTGTTATTTTCTTAATCTAGCGAAACACTGATTTTCCACAGCGACGAGTTATTCTGTGCCGGAACTGTGAAAACACATTTCGGTCAGGATCGAAAAAATGACAGCTATACTGCTCATAGGAGGTGTGAAAAATGCCACTGTTGAAAATCTGGCGTGACAACATTACAAATCTGCGAAGTTAAAGGGTGCATGGAACGTCGCAATGCACACTTGTAACACAGTCATTTGATGGCCTATCATCACCAAATTTTCAATATTGGCATTTTAGGACCTCTGCTCATGAACAGTATCACTGTCATTTTCTTAATCCCAACCAGTCATTTCCCACAGCGACCGCCCTATTCTGTGCGGAAGTGAGAAAAAAAAATGGCCAGGATGGGAAAAATGACAACTGTACTGTTCATAAGTAGGTGTGGGAAAAATGGCACTGTTGAAAATCTGGAGTGAAAATATTACAAATTTGCAAAGGTACAGTGTTGTGCAAACTACACATGAACAGTGTCACTGTCATTTTCTTAATCTGTCCCGAACACTAACTTCCCACAGCGACCGTTGCTATTCTAGCCAGAACTGCAGAAACACATTTTGGCCAGGATGTGAGCAATGACAGCTGTATTGTTCATAAAGAGGTGTGAAAAAATGCCAATGTTGAAAATCTGGAGTGAAAATATTGCAAATTTAGAGATTGCGAGCATGCGTAGCAGCTGCACAATGTACACTTGTAAAACAGTCATTTTCTGGATTTTTTCCATCAAATTTGCAACATAGGCTTTTTGAGAGCCCACCTCATGAACACTGGCACTGTTGTTTTGTTAATTGGCCCCAAAGGGCGATTCTGCACAGTGACCGCAAAATCACCTTTCGGGGCCGACTAATGCCATGACAGTTCCAGAATTCATGAGGAGGGGTCCCAAAAACCCCATGTTGAAAATTTGTTGCCAAAATTCCAAAAAATGACTGAGATATGCATTAAAGTTGGAAAAAAACATTTATTCCATTATACAGCTTACCAGCATTTCCTCAATTCGTGATCGTCTTTGAAGAGTGCAGACGTGTTCCCGGTCCACCGAAGATCATCATGTCGAGCTCTGTAGGTAAGTATGGGGTGAGGGAGGTGTGGGGAAGCAGGGTACACAGTGGGTGGGTGCAGGTTGTGGGGGGGCAGGAAAACCGCAGAGGGACAGTTTCCTTTTTTACAGGTTAAAAAAAAAAAAGATGTCACGGGACTGTTTTTTTATTTTACAGGGGCATGTGGCATGCTGAGGTGGGCTCCCAGTGTGCCACAGGAGTCTTTCATTTGGGGGAGCAGCTGTAGCCGACAGAGTTGGGCACCCTGTCGATTCACAACAAAAGGGGGTGGGAGGTATTACATTATGCCAATGGGGTTAGGCACTCCATCGGCAGACAATAAAAGTGGGGGTTACATACTGTCAACGGGGAGTGGTCTCCCCCATCGGCAAAATAAAAATTGGGGCACTGAAGCCGACTGGGATTGAGGTCCCCATCAGCAAATAAACACGGGGGGGTTAATATTGTTTGTGAACATGGCAGCAAGGCCCCGCCATATTCACAAACAATATCAGGGTTCAAGACCCGTCCTGCAATGACAGGTCGCTCCTTCATTGCAGCGAATGGCTAATGCTGCATGACAAGGGCAGCCCCCGATTGCGCGCGGCTGATTTTTACAAGTTGGTGGCACGCTGGGCTGAACTAGTGTCAGCAGCAGCATGCCACAGCATTGGGAGATGCTGAACAAACCTTTAAAGGCTGTGGGGGATTGGCCACAACCGGCGCCACGCCTCCATAACCTGTTGGCAGAAAGCTGCCGCAATATGTTTCTTGCACACGCGCAATCAACATAAAAATGCACCCAACCCAGTGGCTACTACATTCAGTCGGATAGCAGATCAGCACTATCCAATTGAATATCAGCCTGTATCGCATAGCACCAAGTCCGTCTGCTCTGCCCTGACATGGACCTGGGCTGTATCCAGCACACTATGCAACTGAATATCAGCCCCTATTGGCACAGCACTAAATCAGTCTGCACTGCCCCAATATGGACCTGGGCTGTATCTAGCCCTCAGGAAATTGCATCCAGGGACCAGATTATGCCTTGAACCATGGCACAATATTTAGCCACACCATGCAAATGAGCCCATTGGGCATGCATGCAAGGTATTAAGGGGCCATTTTGCATGTCCATCGTGGGCTTATTTGCATAGAAGCAGTGGCCCTTTTGTGCCCATCCTATTGGCACCTGCCATGTCATCCCTGGTGTCTAGCAGCACCCCCCAGCCCTGAACACCAGTCCCATATATGTTCATCTGTTCCCTGGTGTCTAGTCATACCCCCACCACTAATCACTCATCCCATATCTGATATCCTTTTTCCTGATGTCTTGTGGCACCCCCCAAACCCTGATCCCCTCTCCCATATATGTTAATCATTTCCCTGGTGTCTACTGGTAACCCCCAACCACTCAATCACCTGTTCACCAGTCCCATAAATGTTAATTGCTGCCCCAGTGTCTAGTGGCATCCCACCCCTACCCCATATCAGCTGTTCCATAGATTTTAATAATTTCCCTGGCCTCTAGTGACACCTCACCCATGATCACCCATCCCGTATATGTTAATTATTTCTCTAATGTTTAGTGGCAACCCCAATATCTGATCTCCTATCCCATGTCCCATATACTATGCAGAACAAATACTATGCACTTACTCCCCAACTCAGCCAAAAGGACTCTCTTGCTACTATATATTAATAAAGATTTTGGAGTTTGATAAAATATCATACAGAATATAATTACAAAATCAAGTGCACAGATATAAAAAGCAGGAATGCAACCCCCTATAAACAGCGACCACAAAGCCTCCTGAAGCCATTTCACACCTGTACAGGTGCTTTGTCAAGAGTGAAGCATCTCAGAATAAAACACTTCTCATATAGTCTCAGAAAAATGATGTCACTGCTATGTAGAGACATGATACAGCTGAAATTCATTAGCCCCAATACCCATAAAGGTAAAAAAAAGAATACTAAAGAGTTTCAAAACTATTTTGTAACAGCTAAATATTTCTTCAAAAAGCAGCCATAGATCTCTAGATATGATGTTATTAATGGTATATATTCTGTACCATCATTTTAGCTTCAAACATTAGTCCATTTAATAATATTTATAATGAACATCCATTTGAAATTTCAGTTTGATTTTCTTCATTTGGTCGCTTATTTGTAGCTCACAAACTTCCAGTGCTGTATACTAATTCCATGTCACCACTGTTTGCATGGGGAAGGGGTACAATGCACAGTAATAAAAGAGAGAACCACAAAATTAGTACATACAATGGTTATATAC
Source organism: Neoceratodus forsteri (assembly GCA_016271365.2). Classification (NCBI taxonomy): domain Eukaryota; kingdom Metazoa; phylum Chordata; order Ceratodontiformes; family Ceratodontidae; genus Neoceratodus; species Neoceratodus forsteri. The sequence continues at coordinate 411,905,896 of CM028129.1, read as the reverse complement.
ACTATGTACTACAACATCCTTAAAGTACAAAGGTGGAACTAAAACCCCTAAAGGTGCAATACTTACTATATCATATATTCATAGAAATGGCTTAATTTCAAAGCATCCATTTAAGCCTGGTGATTTTAAAGTGCTTAAAACGCACATTCATTTTTCCAGATTTTTTCAGCAAAAGATATCTAGATCACCACTTCTCTTTCCAAAAGATACTTCCTCAATACCCATATACAGTAGCAGCCACAGTCACTGCCAGCTATTTCCTGACATTTCTGTGATATTTCCAGATATATCTAATGCTTTCTCCATTTCTACAGTAGGGGCAGCAGAGAGAAACTCTTTAGAAATTTCGTGAAATATCTGGAAATAGCTGGCAATGTCTGTGGCTACTATTGTAAATCCAAGTGTGTTCCCTTGTTGACTCAATAAATTGTACATGTGCTGCTGGAATATTCATTAGATCCCCATTCGTAATCTCATGCTTATGTTCCTCTATCCTGTGTTTACATGGTCTAATTGTTTTGCCTCTGTAAAAATGTACCACATGTGCATGTCACCATATAGATATAGATATAGATATAGATATAGATATAGATGTAGATACAGATATATGACCCCCAGCATGCCCCAAAAAATCAAATCTTTGATCTGAAAGGTATCGGCCCCTTTTGGGTGTTTGAAAATATTACACTTTTTAACAAACTTACAAAATTTGCAGCAGCCACAGATATTACATCCCACGGGGTGGTAAAAGACTTAATATAGTCGATAATCTCTATTGGGGAGTTACTGTAGTGAATATACTGTACAAGTTTATCCTATATGTTATTTGTTATTTTATAGACCATCTGGGCATAGCTTATCCTTCGTTATTTGACCCAGTAGAAGGTCAGCTTCTATAATGTCCCAGTGTCTATAAATGATGCCCCTTATCTGTTTAGACTGATGGGTATATGTGGTAATACATTTCACCCTATGTTCATCATCCTGTAAATGCGAGGGCTCTCTGTGTCCCCTAATCAAATCATCCCAGTTCCGATTCTCATCCGATTGCATAGCCTCCGCTACCTCCTTTGCTGTTATAGCCTCTATTCTGAAAACTCATTCTCATTTGTTCCATCTTCTCCTGGAAAATATCCATACTGTTGCTATTTTTACAAAATCTTAAGAACTGACTGCATGGTATATTTGATATAGTATGTCTAAGATGCATGCTATATGCCTCCAAAATTGAACTTCAATCAGATGGTTTCAGAACAAATCTTTCAAGGGACCCCGTACTCGTCTTTTTTATAGCTATATCCAGATAAGATACACTAACTGGGTCAGCATTCACAATGAATTTGAGGTTCTGGTTTGATGCATGCAAATACCTTACAAACTCCAATAGTTCTTCTGCTGTTACTCGTCACACAATAAAACTGGTCATCTATGTATCTATGATAGGATACAGCTTTATAGAAAAAGGGATTAAAGTCAGGATATAAAATTGTACATTTATGCCATAATCCCATATATAAATACACATTCAGTAACTCAGGGCAAACGAGGCACCCAAAACTGTGCCATGTAATTGTAGGTAGTGGTTGTCTAAAAAAACTAAAATTATTACATGTCAAAACAATTTCAGCACACTGAACAAAGAAGTCAATGAAATAAGAGTCATATTTCTCAGACTGTTCTAGTTAATACCTCATCGATGACAAGCCCCCTGCATGGGGTACATTGTATATAATGACATCATGTCCATGGTGACGAGAAGACAATTTTAATCAACTGTAATGATAGCTAATACCTTCAACAGATCTGAAATATCTTTAATATATGATGGCAATCTGCTAAGCAGGAGACATAGATAAAAATCCACAAACTTAAATAATTTTTCAGTTAGACATCCACTACTTGCCACGACAGGCCATCCTAGAGGATTATCCAAGGTTTTATGTATCTTAGGTAGGACGAATAATGTGGCAAGTATCAGGTACTTGACCAACAAAAAATCTCTCTTCCCTATTGATAATTCCCCTACCACATGCTTCATTCACTCATTTGCACCCTGAACATCCCCTATCTAAGCATCCCCTTACCAGCATGTCTGGGGCCAAGTATCATATCCCGATATGGAGACTGGCACAGCCCTCCTTTCACCTCCTCAGCCAGCCACCTTAAAAGCTGCAGCATGTGTGCATACACTATACTCTATACTTTATGCATGCACACTGTAGCTCTTACAGAAGTTAGCCAAGGAGGTGAGACGAGGGCTGTCAGTCACCATATCAGGATGTGATGCAGGGACCCAGACATGCTGGTAAGTGGGGGGTTGGATGGGCAATGTTCCGGGTGTGGTGGAACAGGTGGGGGGCTGTTGGACTGCCAATCTTTACTGGTCCATTTGTCAACTGGCATTCAATGGGTGGAGTGGGGGTACTACTGGATGCCAGGGATAGTATAGGGGACATGGGATGGGTGATCAAGAGGTGGGGGTTGCCACTAGATACCAGGGAAATGATTAACATCTATAGGACAGATGATTGGGATGGGAGTGCCACTAGACAACAAGGAAAGAGATAACATATATGGGATGGGTTACTAGGAAGGTGGGGGGGGTGCAACCAGACACCAGGGAAATAGATAACAGATACTGGATGGGTGATCAGGGGCTGGAGGATGTGACTAGACACCAGGGTAGTGTCTGACAGTCACAGGATGGGCAAAAGGAGGTGGGTAGCTGCAGTACAACTGCCCCACTATTAGTGGGATGGGGGCAAGGGCTTAGCACCCAGTTAAGTCAAGGTTTTTGGAGGTGGTAAATAGCACCACTTTGGGTGCCATTCACCACCATCACAAACCTTTGAAAATTTCACTGCTCCCATAAGCAGGAGGGGACACCCTCATTTGCATGGGTGCAGGGTTATGTTAGTGTCTGGGTACAAATTTGTCTAGCCTGGTTTAGCTGTATTGAATTGACAACACTGTTGTTGAAGTTCGGCATAGCAAGGTCCCCAATATTGACAGGTGAAATTTCACCTGTCCGACATTGGAGTGTTTCTCTCTGGGGGCACAGTCCCCCAAGTCCTCCATGTGGGGGTCCATGCCCCGCATGCCCACCCTTCTAAAGATTATCAATTCCAAGTTGGAGTTGATTTGAAGTGGGGAATGACACATGATGAAAGGGCAAAATTTTGCCCTCAGGTCCCTCACAGCAACAGTTTTGAAACATGTCAAAATTGGCACTGTGAGGGATTTCACTGTAAAAGTTTCGATGTTCAGTTGGCACACCATCTAGCCTGTACAACAGGGGTCTCTAAATATAGACCCAACCCCAAAAATGGGCACAAAACTGGATAGCACAGGCAAAAACCTGTTAGCACCCATGCTAACTTTTGAATATCTGGCCCCAGGTGTCCAAAACAGGTGAACAAGGCATCTGAAAAGAGGAAGACATATTTGTACAACAAATTAGTTAAAGATTACTTTTCTAATTTTTTATCTCAAGTGTTTCTTTTCCTCTGGAGTGTTAGTTCTTCAGTCTGAAAGGTAAAAACAGAATAAAAATTAGTCATACACTTACCCACTTACATCCAAGGTGCAAAAGGCAAGGCTAAGCAGCAGAAAGGCACTCTACACTGATCTGCTATGTGAAAGACTTGAGTTCTACTACATCTTCCTACTCAGTGTGTCAAAAATAGAGTACTTTTGTAGATGGCATATGCCTCAGACTGTAAACAAGGAATTTATTGTACATCACAAGTACAGAACATGGAGCAGACAGTCCAACTCTTCAGATGAAATGATTCACTGCAGAGCTCTGTGCCCTCCTTATCAACTTCACATACCTCTAGCCAGCTAATCAAACCACTCCCTTACAATAATGCCAGTACTAATGCCCCCCCAGTCACAACTATACCCAGAAAGTGAATAAAAATCACAAATCAGGCAATGCAGTAGAATTCTATCAAAGACCAGAGATGCCAATTAAAATTATTTAGCTGGTCAAATGTTTCATGGAAAAAAATCCACTTCATCAGAGTCTGCTTCATTCACCAAAGGCTCTGTCCATTTCTCCTGAGCTCAATGATTGACCCAAGGCTGGATTTACATTGTAAAGGGCCCTATGCACAACAGTAACTATGGGCCCCTCCTGTATTGCTCCACCCTCACAGGTGGATCAGCAGCACACCCAAACATGTTGTGCAAATGTTAAAGACTTAATCTTGAGTAATCCATTCAACTTTTTGCTTGACTACTTTGAACTTAAATACAGCACAAGGTTTTTAATCTGCAAACTTAAAATTTGAGTGTAGAACCTAATGAAACAATCCACAGGCCATCTCTATAAAGGGCACTGTTGGGTTTCTCTTAAAAATTTACTATTGCCACACATTTAGCAATTACAGTGTCCAGTGCCACCGTCATTGTGCTGCATTTTAATCAAAAGCTAGGTAGCAATAGCAGTACTTTATTCTGTTTGTTCAGTTGGAAAACCATTGCAAACATCAGACAGCATCAAAATATATGATAAACAAGCATTTGTCAATGCCGAATGTTGTCTCGCTGGCATTGGCATTGGTAGCTCAGGAGCTAGAGATGCATAATAGAAATGGCAGTGAAGTATTGAACTGATGCCAACATCACCCCCACTCTGAAGAGACACATTTTCAACATAGACATTTTGGAGCCTCCCTCATGAACACTGGCACTGTGATTTTGTTAATCTGTCCCAAAAGTTGATTTCCTACAGTGACCACGCCATTCTGCACCACAGGTGTGAAAACACATTTTCGGCAGGATCTGAAAAATGACAGCTGTACTGTTCATAAGGAGGTGTGAAAAAATGGCAGTGTTGAAAATCTAACTTGAAAATATTGCAAATTTGCGAAGTTACAAGGGTGCATGGAAACTGTGCAACGCATGCTTGTAACACAGTCATTTTATGGACTTTCATCACCAAATTTTCAACATACGTATTTTAGGACCTCTGCTCATGAGCAGTGTCACTGTCATTTTTTCAAACTGTCCCAAAAACTGATTTCACACAGTGACTGCACTATTCTGTGCTAGAAGTGTGAAAACACATTTTGGCCAGGATATGTAACATGACAGCTGTGCTGTTCATAAGGAAGTGAGGAAAAAGGCCAATGTTAAAAATCTGGAGTGAAAATATTACAAATTCATGAAGTTACGAGAGTGTGTGGAAACTGTGCAACACACATTTGTAAAACAGTCATTTTTTGGATTTTTTTTTCACCAAATTTGCAACACAGGCTTTTTAAGAGCCCACTTCATGAACAGTGACACTGTCATTTCATTAATCGGTCCCGAATGGTGATTCCGCGCAGTGACCGTGAAATCACCTTTTGGGATGGAATAACACCATGTCTGTGACTGAATTCATGAGGAGGGGCCCCAATAACCCTATGATGAAAATTTGGTGCAACTATTCCAAAAAATGTCTGAGATATGCTCCAAAGTTGAAAAAAACACTATTTATGCCATTATACAGCTTACCGGCATTTCTTCCATTTGTGGTCAGCTTTGAAGAGTGCAGACATGTTTCGGTCCAGCGAAGATCATTGCACTGGACTCTGGAGGTAAATATGGGGTGAGGGGTGTGGGAGGCAGGGTGTGCAGAGGGTGGGCGTGGGTTGGGGAGGAGCAGGACAGTCCGAGGTTAAAAAATACATGATATGTTTTTTGTTTTTTACAGGGGCATTTGGCACACTGGGGTGGGCTTCCAGCATGCCACCTGAGTGTTTGGGGGGCTAGCCAATGGTGTATTGGGCAACCTTTTGGCACATACCAATGGGGGCACTAGAGCTGAGGTGGATTGGGCACCCTCCTCGGCACACAACAAATGGGGGGGCATTATGCCGATGGGGAGTGGGCTCCCCGTCGGCACATGTACTGGGTCAGGACATGCTGACAGGGGGAATGGTTACTCTCCGAAGTCAGCATTGTGGCAGGCAGTGGCGGCAGTCACTGCCACCATGTTTACTAGAATGCTTCACCAGGAAAGGCACGTCGGGAGGTGCTGCTGTATGACAAGCTTAGCTCTCATTGCAGTGGACCTTTTCTTAGATGTGCTCACCATATTATATGTTGCTGGTGTGGCACCTGAATGCTGCTTTATTAGAGAATGAGGGACACACCTACTGATGCGTGGCCTGAATTTGCTCACAGTTACCGCACCTCCAAATCTGCTACTACTGTAATATGTTGGCTGGCATGAAAGCGCGAGCCAACATAAAAAGACATTACGTCCTCTTTTTCAAAAGAAATATAAACAGATTAGATAAAAACAGAGTGGATATGCTATAAATTATTTTTTAGATAATGAAGTAGCACAGTGCACTATTCTTAAGTAGTCCCATTAAGATGGAGTTACATAGAGTTACCAGTTCAGACAGGATAGGCATTTCTGTCACTTTGTCATCAACATTCAGTTTAGATTGTTTATGAACTACTGGAAACAATAATTTGTAACAGCTGTTTAGTAAAAATGCTTCGTAATCATAGCTCATATAGCCCTTTAGATCTTCAAGTTAAAGTTACTTTGAGTAACAAGGTTTATTTTCAGCACTGTCATCCCTAATTTGTGTTCAGAGATCTACTTTTAACTTTTTTCAATTTTATGTATAAATGCTGTTACTATTATTTTTTATGTCTCTAAAGTATAATCTTCTTATACCTTACCAACCTCCTGGCACACTAGAATAGGGCAGTCACCTCCTAACAGTATGGGTTCATCGGCTCCAGGCCCACAATCAGCTGGATTGAGCTGCATCCAAGGAGAGACACTATAGGATCTCCCAGGGTGTACCCTACTGATTTGCCGCACCACACTTCACCGAGCAGCCCTTCTCCATACCTTACTTAGGGGTAAAGTCAAGTTATGGCAAAAGGTTACAACCAGGAACTAAAGATCAGGGCATGAAACTACTGTGTTCTAAACTGAGTTAACAATTCTACAGCCAACAGGCCTGAGATAAGCCAACCTGTGCCACCAGACAGAACAGATCAACTTCAGGGAGCTCTAAAGTGCACAATGCAGTGCATATTTCTCCATGGCCTCATTGGCTACTGTTGTGGCAACCATTTGTTACTAGTTGCACTTTAATCATCATACATGGGGTTCTGCAGACTGGGAACATTTCCTCCTATTAGGTCATTTTATCTCACGCCACAACCCTGTGACTGGGAATGAGCCTACACCATGACTCCTAATCCTTACCCCAGTATGTGTCAGCAGATGTCTGCTTTTTGAGATGACATGATAGCTACTGTATGCTACATTATGCTCTGAAAGGCTGTTTACAGAGGTTCTTCTTGAATCTGCTGCAGGCTATTGCTAGTATGGACCAGCACCACATCTGTCCAAACTGCAGCAGTGAACAGGAGCCCATGTCTAGATAGGTTTGCTAAAAATGAAAGAACTAAGGAAAGGATCTTATTTTCCTTTAAAATCAATACCTACTAGTCCTTGTTTTCCAACTATTTACAGCATACAATTTCCACGGGATTAGTGTGACCATGAATCATTAAGAAAAGCTCACATATCTATATTTACACTTAAAAAATGTTACATATAACGTAGAATTCATTCATGAAAAGCACTTATAGAGCATGAAAAGTGTCATGTCCTCTCTTAATGGCATTGTAAGTTTGCACTGATCAAACAACTCCTGTGCAATTAGAACACCACTCAAACACACCTTACCCTCATGCTACTAGATAAAGCGGACATTAAAAAGGTTTTCTGAATAAGTTCTCTTCTTGAGACTTACATCAGCATTCGCAATATCCAAGTGCCAGATTTCATTTTTTTTTTACTTGGACTATACCATTCTTTGAGACCGTGTCCTCAGCTTCCACATAACTAGGTTGTGCAGGTCATCCATTGTGGGACTCAATTTTTTTTCACTGTATGAAGCTTGTCTTCTGCGCTTTCCATTAAAAAGCAGTTCAAGTACTCCCCTTGCAAATGTTTCCACCCTCCCTAATTTTCTAGCCACCACTGGCAATACAGACCTAACCTCTTTTGCCACCCAACCCTAGGCCATTGTGCACAATTCTAGCAGCACATTACTTGGGCATGTTTATCCTGCATCTAAGTTCCTAGCCTTATTTTGCTAGTTCATGCATTGTTATTAGTGTTAGTGTCCACTGTTACATACACTGTTAGGCTCTTGGTTTGTTTAAGATGTAATCAATCCTTATCTTTGTGTAGTCCTCCGTATCTCAAATCGTGTTTTGATATGTATATATTTTATGTATGTACTGCACCCCACCCCTGCCCCAGGTCACACCTGGAAATGAGTCTTGGCTCAGTGTTCCTTTCCCAGTTATCAACTTTTAAATCAATAAATTATTAAACTGACATACACATTAAATTGTGGGTACTGGGGAAGACAGGGTTGTAGTGAGCTGAGACTGTTTTGGATCCCCTGTATGCTGTGCTTGGATGCCCCGAACCAATTTTCTACAAGCCTCAACTCGCAGTGTGAGAGACTGTGTTAAACATCCTTACTTACACTCTGCTTGTAGGAGGTTTGGGGGTTGATGATTATTGTCAACTGGAGAGGTGGGGATTGTGGGGCTATTTACCGCAGCGCGATATGAGTGAAGCGCGAGCATGCTGACCGGCGAGAGCACCACTCGATGTAGGAAATGTGATGGAGGGTAAGTTATTCCTCTCAATTTAATAACTAATAAAATTGACTCTAGTGTCTTATTTGCCTCACTGCTTAGTAGTTGGAATTTGTATTTCCGGTTTGGGGGATAGTGTAGTTGTTCTAGTATTACTATGAGGTAGTTTTATTTATTAGAACAACTTCACTTTTTTATATTAGATTTACTAACTTTGTAAATATTATCATATCCAGTGGTTGAGTGTAATATTGGATGTATTTAAGTATATTTTGTCTGTTTATATGATTAGGCTAGGTAGGCTTTTAGATATTATTTAAATTGTTTATGAGTAGTGTTGTAAATTAATTTGTTTTATTTATATTCTGCTTAATGTGGGATTGCTTGGGGTAATTGTTTGGCCTAGTAAATGACCTTCTTAGTTTTAGGGTCTTAATACTTAGTGATGTGTAAGGGCTATCTGGGAGGGCCTGGGGGCCAGGATTATGTATGGGAGCGCCCTGCTGCATGATTTGTGACCCTTTATCCCCCTCCCAGTTTCAGACATCATGGCGAGACGCTCTCGGGAAGTGGAGATTAGAAGGATTCGAGCTGATCATGGGCAGTGGGACATCTCATGCATATTGGTGGGTGGTAGGATAGGGGTGGTCAGTTCCAGAAGGTGCCCTGGGTTACAATGGGCAGCTGGGAGAGGCCAGATGTAGTTGGTGCCCGTCTCCAGGGAATCCACTAGACCGAGTGGTCAGGTAACCCAAGGGGCTGCTTCATCCTCTAGTCCCCTGAGGACAGTGCTATGCAATGTCAGATCGATTAGAAATAAGACTGCAATTATTGCTGACTTTATTTCTTCAGTCGATCTGGCTTGCATTACGGAGACATGGGTTGGGGATGATGCGGGCCCAGTTATTAAGGCAGCAGTCCCTCCTGGGTATACCGTAGTGCACTGCCCCAGAGTGGAACATAGGGGTGGCAGTGTAGCTATCTGTTTTAGATCCAGTCTGGCCTTCACCATGCACCCAGTGGAAACACCAGATTAATTTGAATGTGTGGCTATTCGTGGGGGTTCAGGCGCAGGCTGCAGGCTGCAGGATTTTCCTTATCTATCGCCCTTCTGGGCTGATGAGGAACTTCCTGCAGCAGGTTGCTGAATTCATCGCCGGCAGAACATTGGAAGCCCCCAGATGTATTTTTCTGGGGGATTTCAATGTTTGGACTGATGATGAATATCTTAGGTGTAGTTATGACTTTCTTCAGACTATGTCTTCCCTGGGCCTTACACAAGCTGTTACTGCTGCGACACATCAGGATGGCCACATGTTGGACCTGGTGTTGTCATTGGGGCTTGAGATTGTTAATCTCAGGATTGATTGAGTACTTTGGTCCGATCATTGCACGGTGCAGTTCATGTTTGGGGCTCCTGCCGGAAGCCCTTCTCCTACTGAGATAATGAGCTGTAACCCTTTAAGGGGTTTGACCCCTGAGGGTTTTTTTGGTGGTAGCTCAATTATCTAGTGAGGGTCTTGCATGCGTCAGAGGTATTGGTGCTGGAGTTGACACCTATAATAGGATGTTACAGGACACCATTAACTCCCTCGCACCTGTCCGTGTATGACCCAAATCTTCATATCTGAGGTCCCCATGGTTTGACAGGGCCCTCAGGGAGATGAAGAGGAAGGGTCAGAGGTTAGAGTGCTGCTGGAGGAGACCTGGCCTCTAGAGGGACAAACTGGCCCTGCGTGTGCATTATAATGCGTACCAGGGGGCAATCAACCATAAGAAGGCAGTGTTCCTGTGCAGGGAGATTGCCGCCGGGAAGAACCGACCAGCTTTAAATTTTCAGACTGTAGACAGGCTACTTCATCCTGCCTGTCTGCAGCCTGGGAAGGTATTTTCTAATTTAGAGTGTGAAGAGTTTGCTCGGTTCTTCTCGGACACAGTGTCCAGTATCTAGTAGGTGGCTTCTTCAGTCAGCAATGTCATAGCTGGCAGTGGTCGCATAATGTGTTCTGAGTGCACTCCGCCTGGTTGGGGGGATTTTAGACCAGTGGAGGTAAGTGAGGTCATTGAGGTGGCAGCCAATCTGAAACACACCTTTTGTGAGCTGGACCCGGTGCCAGCACATTTCTTAATGAGATGTATTGACACCGTTGGCCTGGTGTTTGCTCTGATTGTCTGGTGTTCCTTATCTGAGGGGGTCTTTCCAGATGCCTTGAAGGATGCACTAGTGATACCCCTCCTAAAGAAACTATCTTTGGACCTGGAGGACAGTGCAAATTATCATCCTATATCCAACCTTCCCTTTTTGGCAAAGGTAGTGGAGAAATTGGAGGCGCTTCAGGTGGAAGAGCACCTCATGACTCATGAGTTATACGAACCCTTCCAGTCAGGATTTTGGGCTAGGCATAGTACAGAAACCGTGCTTGTTCGGGTGCAGAATGATCTCCTCAGGGCAAGAGATCAGGGGGATATGAAAATTCTTGTTCTCCTTGATCTATCCTTGATATTTACCACTGTGGACCACTGTGTGTTGCTTGACCACCTTAGGGAGCTCTGCGGACTCACCGGTACTGTCATCCACTGGTTTGAGTCCTTTTTTACCAACAGGATGCAACGGGTTGTGATGGGGAATTTTTCATCCACCCCTAGCCACCAATCTTGCAGAGTCCCTCAAGGGTCGGTATTAGCCCCAATGTTGTTTGCAGTGTACATGCTACCCCTGGGAGGAATCATTAAGAAATATGGCTTGGTTTTTTTTTGTTATGCCGATGACACCCAGCTATATTTGTCCTTTGTCCCAGGAACATCCAATGTGGTGGATGTGCTAAACATCCGCCTGGCTGAGATCAACGACTGGATGGCCTCCAGTTGGTTGTGATTGAACCCTGATAAGATGAAGGTATTGGTGGTGGAGTCGAACAGAGTGTGTGATAGGATGGCCTCTGACTCAGCAATTGGACTTGTTCTAGGAGCTGTGTCATTGAAGGCCTCCTCTTGGGTGTGAAATCTTGGAGTAATTCTGGACAAGAATTTAACTATGGAGGAAGACTAGGTGGGCCAAGCGGTCCTTATCTGCCGTCAAAGTCTATGTTTCTATGAGGCACAAATATCCTCCATGGTTCATTTCTGTTTTTTTTATCTTAGAAATATTGCCAGGATAAAGCCCCTTGTTCCACCTCTGGACATCCCTACCTTGATACATGCCATAGTCACATCTAGGCTTGACTACTGCAATGTGATCTACCTCGGGGTCACAGGGGAATCTCTCTGGAGGCTGCAGCTGGTGCAAAATGCAGCCACCTGGTTACTCACTGGGCAGCAAAAACGTTGCCACATTATACCGGTGTTGCGTGAATTGCACTGGCTGCCAATAAGGTGGAGAATCCTCTTTAAGGTGGGTCTTCTCACCTATAAGGCCCTACATGGGCAGGGCCCTGGTTACCTGTTAGACCTTCTTGCACCTGCTCTCCCTGTCTGCCCCCTCCACTCTTCCAGTGGGGGCCCCCTGGCAATTCTTAGAACGAGGTTAAGATCTGCTGGTGACAGAGCTTTTAGTGTTGCAGCTCCCATTCTTTGGAATTCAATGCCAGCTGGAGTCAGGGGAGCACCCACTGTGGATATTTTGAAGGTCTGCCTGAAGGCCCTCCTATCTTCCCAACTTTCATGGGATAAAACCATAAATTGTAGTAGAATTTGAAAGTTATGTGATGCGTTATGTTACTTTGATGCTGTTTTTGTCTATTTTGTGCAGTGCCCAGATCCTCTGGGATTGGGCATTTTTAAATAAATTTTGTCTTGCCTTGCCTAGTTATGAAGATTGGGCTGGGGAGGAAGGTGCAGGGCTGTTTCTTACCCAGCCCCACAGGTACATGCATAATGAATACAAATACCACATTTTTGAACATTTGGGGCTCTGAGTATGAATATCCATTCAAATATTCTAAATAATGTATTTACCCACCACTAGAAACACCATACTTAAAAATCCTATTCCAGCTCCACTTTCAATAACTTTTTTCCAAGCCTTCCAAGCCCCAGCTCCATGTTCGTAATCAAATGCAGCCTGTAGCTCTGTTGTATTCTTCCTCCTCCTCTCCTGTTGCAATAGTTCCCAGTTTGCTGCCATCTTCACTCATAAAAATCATGTCACACTGGCTGTGGCTGGTGATAGAGATTATCAGTGGGGGTCACAGTGATGTCACCAATAGAGATGCAACAAAATTAAATTCCTCCTCTGACGTGACCGCGAAGGTGCCACTTCGCATTATCATAATGTTACGCAAAGTGGCCATTGAAAAGTGCTCACTTCACTTTGTTATTATGACTTCACATTGTTATTCCACCTTAATGTGAAGTAAGGTGGAATGACAACAAAATAGGCACTTTAGGCAGCCCCCCCCACACATCAGATGGCTTACAGTACTATAAGTCAAATGCTTTAGCCAGGCAGGAAGGGAGTGAGTCATACAAGCAGATGCTTTCACTTTCTCCTTTGCAGAGGTAGAAGGAGGAAGCATTTTGTTTAGGAGAGGAGAGTTTGTTATTAGTTTCTTTCTTGAGCAAATTCCAAAAACCCAAAAGCTTTTTTAAAAGCTAATTCTTGAGGTTTTTTTTTTGGACTGTTTTGTCAGTTCTTTTTGGTGACCTATTTCTTTGTTTTGCAAGTTTTATTGTGTGTGTGTGTGTGTGTGTGTGTGTGTGTGTTTGTGAGTGTGTGTGTGTGTGACTGTGTGTATGCGTGGTGTGTGTGTGTGTGTGTGTGTGAAGTCGCTCATTTCATCAGAGAGGGAAGGAGTGTTTTTTTGTGCTTTGGACCAGGGACAGTATGTGGCCCATGGCCAGAGGGGAGTGCGCATGCATGGGGGTCATAGCCAGGTGGCGTTGGACCGCTCCAGACTCTTTGGTCCTGCCTCCCCCCTCCAGAAGCAGCAGCACCACCAGTGCCACCTCCACATCCACCATGTTTGCCACCACCACCACCACCACCAGCAGTAGCACTACATCTACCCCTCCTGTGCCTGATCCCCCCACAGCTCCCCAGTTTTGGCAGTTTTTCAACTGTGTTGGGGGGACAGCAGCCTTGTGGTGTGTCTACTTTGTGGTGTGCAGGTGTGCCATGGCCCTGGGTGGACACATCTGGGGACTGGGGGCCAGTGCTTACATATGCTGAACCACTGCAAGGTGGAGCGGCAGGCTGCCACCGAATGGGCCAGGCCTCCACCTGCTGGCCCTTCTGTGGCAGTGGCAGAGGGTGCTGCTGTTGTGCATCACCGCAACAGGAGGGGGGCAACAGCAGCAGCTGCTCCACCACTGCCACCAACATCACCCTCACCACCACCACTACCTGGTTTTTCCCCCACACCAATGGACCCCACAATGCCATAGCACTTTGTGGGCTACACTGGAGGAAAATAACGAGAGGGTGGGTGCTGTCCAGCAGCAGGTGGAGCAGATTGAGCAACACCAGCTAGAGATTGTGTTGATGCTCCGTCTAGTGCTGGAACATCAGGGGATCCACCATTAGCTTTTTTTTTCAGCACACCTCCCCCCTAATGCTGTAGTGTTTTGTCTTTGTTTATTTTAATAACAGACAGTGGGAAGGCCACAGTATTAGTTTAAAGGGAAGCAGTCAGCAACAGGAGATCTCTCCCCCTGCAAGGCTTACCCTCTGGATAAACCTTTTAAGTATGTTGCTGAATTTTTCTCATGCTGCAACATACTTTATTTTAATAAAGAAAAGTCAGCGACCCAGAAATATGGCAGATGCTATGGGGGCTCCATTATGTGTTAAGGTGCAACGGCGATGCACCATGCGCTTCAATACAAAAGTAATGAAGTGCATGGTGCATCTCTGTCGCACCTTTCCTTTACACATAATGGAGCCCGCATAGCAGGATATATTAGCCTACTATGCTCCTCTGGATTCTTCCGTCATAGTGTTTTTACTTTAGCATACAGGCCTTAGTGTTCTCTATTCTCATGTTACACCTCTCCCTCTCTATTTCTAATATGCTATACTAATTCCCAAGTTGTATTTATCCCTTAAATTCCTACAAACTGTTACTGCTAAAGCGTCAATTGTCCATTCTGCATATTGCATCCATGTATGCTTTAGTTGCAATTTGTACTCACTTTATACTATAGGTCATCATTAATGGTCACCGCATATGTTGACTCTAACTACCTTGTAAACTATGCTATATCTATTATGTGTGTAGTACCTGTACAATTGTCTGTGTTTTAACTCCCACTTCCTCTCCCCCAGGTTGTACCATGAGATGAGCAACTTGATGTTCAGTGTACCTTACCTGGTGAAACGTTTCAATAAATAAATAAACTTGCATACTTGCACTGCTCAGTCATGCCTTTTACGAAACACTTCAAATCACAAGTCCCAACACAAAGTAAGCATTATTGAGTCTCCAGAAATATTTCTTTTTTGAAATAGACATTAAAGCAGCAGTGCAACATTCTGGTAAAAATTTTGACCTGTACTTTTTATGACATTTTACTTTGCCACTTTACTTGCTTTCTGACTTGAATGATACCATTCTGTCCAGTTTTTGAGTCTGCTTTTGTACCTTTTTTCATGTCTGAAATAATAAAAGGAGCACTCCTTTTAATATGGTGTGGACCAGGTCTTCGTCAGTATTTTCCACTGTTTTTCTCCATCAGTGGTTATATATTACTTCTGTTGTAAAATTACCGATTATGTAGCAAGCAGTGTTTTATGACCTCACAGAACAACATTTATTCTAAAGCAGCTGCAAAATAGTGATGAAAACCTGGTTAGAGCCATATTAAAAGGCGTGCTCCTTTTTTTTAGACATAAGAAAAAGTAGTAAAGCAGACACAAATTGTGAAAAGAAGGGTATCATACAAGTCAGGAGGTAACTAGTGGCTGGCAATGTAAAATAGCATAAAAAGTATAGGTCAAAATGTTCACCACAGTGTTGCACTGCTGCTTTAATTAATGATGTAAGTATGACATTATGTGCTCCAATCACAACAAACAAAATACAAATACCTTGTGTCCAGAACATTCCCGAGTAATGAGAAAGAGAAATAGGAGCATTACACCACATGCATAGTCTCCCAGAATGTATTGCGCAGTCACTCATGTGTGCAGTGGTCTCCAGAATTTTTCTACATCCTCAAAATGCATCTGTCTTGTGTCCAGAAAATTCTCAAGTGCTGAGGAAGTGAAATGGGAGCATTACACCACATGCAAAGTCCTCCAGAATTTATTGTGCAGTCACTCATGCATGCGGTGGTCACACAGAATCCTCAGAATTTTTCTGCATCCCCAAAATGCATCTGTCTTGTGTCCAGAAAGTTTACATACTCTGTGATGATAATGTACTCTTGATGCACAGTGTCTTGCCAAGGAGAAGGAGGGATAGAGGAAGGAGGGATAGCATGACATGAATCCATCCAGTGTTCCATCAGAATTGATGACCATGAGAGACTGTAGCTGGTCCAAAGTGTGCTGTGATTCCTGCAAATGCAATTTAATCACCTCAACTGGATGGAGCGGACCCCTTTATGTGTAGACCAATAATAGCCTTGGTGAATTGATATATACTGTGTGTGTGTATATATATATATATATATATATATTTGTATAGATATAGATATAGATATATATATATATATATATCTACATCTATCTATATATATCTGTATATCTATCTATATATATATAGCTATATATATCTATCTATCTATATATATATATATATATATATATATTTTCTCGGTGGGGTTGACATATTTAGACATGTACTCTTTTGTATCATAGGTCACTCATACAGTTGGTGTGCACATTCCAGTGCTTGATGAGAAATGTTGATATTGAAATTGGTAATGGAAAACTCTCAGGCCAACGAAGGTAAGTATTTTTTTTTTTGGGGGGGGGAGCTTATTTGCAAGCAGGTCACATTAATGGTTCATTATTTGGTTACTTCTTTACAGATTTCATCTGCAACTTTCTCCAGTCTGATAATGATGGTCATGGTCATCAATTGAAATTACTTCTGCGTGTTGCATGTCTGCCCCAGCCCGGGTGAGGGGGCTGATGTTGAAGACGTTCTTTGGATAAGGCAACTATGACACAACAAAGCATCTGGAAGTTTCCTATAAAAAGAAATGAAGGACTTATTACAACTTGATTGCAGCAGTAAGACATTGTGTTTAAGCCGGGGCTATTCCACGGGTATCTGGATTAACACAGATAGCAAGCTGCCCCACTGCAATCATCAGATCACAACTTAATTTAGTACCAGGCTGTGTAACAAATACACTGTGTCAGTGTCTCTGCATCTCAACTCAAGTTACATTTCAAAACCACATCTTGTCAAGTAACACAACCTGGGTCCAACTTTTTCAACACTGTCATGGTTGCACAGCTGCAAATTTGGAATACAGTACGTGATATCTTGCAGAAATATTTTTGTGACATACACGTCACCTAGATTATGAATCCTCAGTCAGATCTGTTGCACTCTTATGAAAAAAAAAAGGAACAGATGAAATAAAATTTATATACTTACCAGTATGGATTGGAAATGGATATTCCATACATTCTTGTAGACAGTACTGCTGCTGTACCATTGATACTGACCTTCAGCGATGGAGAGTCATTTGTTGTTAACCTGTAAAGAACTAAATAAGTTGACCATATGTGTTTGACCATTGCAGCTCAGAAAGCAATAGAAAATAAAACACACAGCTAAAGGAAATTGAATAGCATAAAAAACATTAGTACACATACTCACTTTATAGTTTTAATAGTAAGAAGCCTTGTGCCTGTGGCTGATGGATGTGGTCTCCTGTTTAACTCCCTCTGCCTTGGCATGGTCAATCTAATGGAAAAACATTGTCACAATGACACTGGTAGTGGGTACTGGTGGTCATAGCTGTGGCACATGATGACATTCCCTGTGACATCTTCCTGCATCTGGTAGTGGTGGCAGTGGCGAACAGTGATCTAATGGTGGTGGTAGTCCAGGGGGACACACGGTCACATTACCTATGGTGGTAGTGGAGAACAGCGGTCTTATGGTGGTGGTAGTTCGAGGGCCAGGATATACTGTGCTCTGTGTTATAAATGTGATGACGTGACATATGGAATTTGAATCAGTATTAGTGGGACAGTGATTTAACTTTATGAAAAAGAGATCATGTATCATACAAGGCTTGTAACAGCCTTTTAACCACTTAAGTTAAAACCTGCCAACATTAACCTCATCATCATTCATCATCAACCTCCTCTGAAAGAAAGCTACCCTTGCAGTCTTCTATGTCTGATTTCAGACCACGGGGAAATTCTTTCTCCACTGTGTTATCATCTATGTCAGTGGTAGGCCACTTCATGCTGTCACTGCCAAGAGGATGGTCCCTTTCTTCAACATCAGCAAAACCATGAGTATGCTGGGGTACAAATACTGAGGTTGCAGTCTGAGCTGGTATGTGCCTTTCATTCATTTTTATGAATGTCAGCAAACTGACATTTGCAGGAGAGAGGTTTGTACCATGATCCTGAGCTACTGCACCTGCTGAGCTGAATACCCTTTCGACACTCACACTGGAAAGTGGGCTTGTCAGGTACTTCAGTGCCACAGTGATCAGCTCTGGCCATTCACTGACCTTTCCACTCCAGTATAAAAGGGGATCATCAGTGATTGACAGATGCCTGTCTTCAGACACATATGACTCAACCATTCACTGTGCTGCTCTAAGTCCAGTGGATGATGCATCATCCTGTTCTCTGGAATCATTTATGTCACAAATCCCCACTTGGGACAAAGCCTACCAAACTGGGTTAACACCATCCACTTTTCATGAAAGACCACCTGGAACTGCAGTCCCCTTCCCCTTACAGGATATGCTTGATACTACTCCTCTAGGTTCACCTTCAGCCTGTTTATGCTGCTCAGGTGTCCTGACCTTGGCATGTGACTTCTTTGCCCCTTGAACCAAGTGCACCAGTTGCCCAATGACATTTTTTACCTGTTCAGGCCTGCCCTCCAGTACTGAAGCAATTCCACATTTGTATTGTGGGTCCAGCAATGTTGCTATTGCAAAGTTGTCACTATACTGAATGCTCAAGATGTGACGATTCTGGTCGAATACTGTCAGCATGTGTTTCAGCAACACACTACTAGCACTGTCTCTGGCAACATCAAAGCTATGCTGTACATTCAGCAATGTCTGCCTCAGCACCCGCAGCAGTGGAATTGATTGGCTAATGGAGGCATACTTGCCACTCACTGCCTGTGTGGCATGTTTAAAAGGCCTCAAGATTGTTATTACGGAGTTCATGAGGTGCCATTGTTCAGTCGTCATAGACATGGAGGCCCCGGAACTGTCACAGCTAGTGTGCATGACAAGATATTCTGAGATGGCTTTGTACTGTTCATACAATCTCTCTGCCATATATAAAGTGGAGACAACTTCCAGCTTCAAGCGGTGCTGTGGGAGGCTGTTTCAGATCTGCAACTGCGGAAGTTGGTCAAGGGAATCTGCAGATCGTGAAAAGTGAGAACAGATATGGTGTGCAACTGTCAGCATTTCCTTTATATTAGGGTGCTGCAGGAATTCCTGCACCACAAGATTTAAACAGTGGGCCATGCATGGAACCTGAAAAAAGCCACCATTCGTGATGCATTTCACCACATTTGACTCATTGTCACTTGCGATGAACCCAGCACTCAGGGACAGGGGATTCAGCCATTTGTCAATTTCTGTCAGTACCACATCCAACATGTTTTCACCAGTGTGTGAACAGGTCACATTGTGCATAGCAATCGTTGCATGCTGTCGAATTCCTGGAAGATTGCTACCATGACGCTCCACCTTACTACACTGATTAGTCACACTACCAACAGCACAAACAACCCCCTGACACCTGCACCCAGTGTGCAGTTATACACAAATATGAACTACCCGTTGTTTTGCCACTTGTCCACATATCCATACTTAAATAGATGAATGGAGTGGAGGAATGTTAAAGGGCATGTCTTACTGAGATGGACACAGTACAGTACAACTCAGGGACAGCATGGGTCGAAAGGAATGTCCTGGATGGGACTGTCCATTTTGGACAGGCATGTGCAGCAAAACACAGGAACCCATAATTTGCCATGAAGGAGAAGGGCAAAAGATCAATTGCCAGCATTTCAGCTAAAGCAGCATTAAGTTCACGTGACACTGTATGACTGGGTGGGTACTTCAACTTATGCACAAAAACACTCTGTAATGTTGGCTGACTTAAATGTTTTACATGGGGTGTGATGGCAAATGGTTCTGCTCTGCGAATGGCAGGGGGTGGAATGTAGACATGTGATGAAGACAGTTGCACAGGTGATGACAAACCCAGAAATGCAGTTATTTTCTCAGATTTAGCAACAGGGGTTGATGAACCATTTGCACTAGACATAATGCATTGACCACCACCACCAAAACTGCCACTCTCACCACCACTGGACAAGACTTCAAAATCATTCTGCTCTTCCACCTCATCATGCCTGTAGTAATCCTCTGCTGTTAGTTAATCACTACTGCACACATTTAATTTTCTACTTGATGCTACAGTCATGGAAGGGGATAACATGCTCATTATGGTTGACGACGAGGGTGAACGGCCCACTGTGGTATACACTTATTAGCTGCCATCTTGTGCTGAGTCCACAGTGCCATGTGCCTATTCTTGAGATGTGTATGCTGTCCCCCTGTGCCCAGATGGTTCCCCTTTTTTCCTTGACTCACACGCACCTGGCAAATCTGGCAGATTGCAACTGACTCATTATCTCATCATTTGCATCTTCTGCAAAAAAATCCCAAACAAGGGATTTTGATGCTCATTTTAACATGTCCCCTGATGCTGCTTATTGGACTCTGTTTTTTCAAGCCATGAAGTGGGGGCTATGCCACATAATTTTTCAGGCAGGACTCACTTGGACTGAAACTGACCACCATGACTACCTATCATTATTACTGGGTCATCATCATTAACTGAAACTGGTAAATCACAACTTTTTATTGGGGGATGCAAACAGACCCAGACACAGACACCTTGAGTTTCTTTTTCTCCAGTTCCCAAAAGGGGTCACTGACATCATCATATTCATCAACATCATCCACATCGTCTGCTTGGTTGCTGGCATATAGACTGCATGTTGCAACCACAGCAACATCATCATCGTCAGTACCACCATCACCCGAAATCTTTTCACCACACTGTGAATCACTGCACGGCAAATGCATGACCTGAACCAAGGCGGAAGAAATGTCACTTTGTGTGCTATCATTGACATGATGATCAGAATCTGCATGTTCAGTTACTGGGATGTTACTGGGGAGTATGACATCATCTACACTGTCACTCACTGCCACTGCATCACACTCCACTATATTTTTGGACATGGTAAACCAGTCAGAACTGGAACATGAGGCAGCAATATTCATTCCACCACTAGCAACTGCACTAACACCAGCAGCTGGGACAACATCATCTCCTCAAACTATGAGTGAAGCTACTGATTGCACTGTAAAAAATAATTGAAGGAGAAATATCTTTCTTCACATCAGAAATGCACTTCTGTGACTGCGTATGTCTACCACGCCCACAGACAATTTTACCACTGGCAGCAGTGCCAAGGCGAGAAACAGCTTTGCTTGCATGTCTCTTTGTGGGCATTTTGGGGGATCAATAGGAATATACTAAACAAATTCAGATTTTGGAACATTCACTCTGAGTGGGGGCTGAAGGGCGACACTGGATGTGAAGCCAAGAAAAAACAACTGTGGCTTCAACAACAGCTACAGATGCAAAGTCACGACAAGTTCAACAACACCTTAACTAACCAGTGGTGTTCTCAAGTAACAAACAATCCAATCTGGAAAACAATACCTTTTGCCAGTTGGGGGGAGCACTGACTGCAGATTACTGCAGTGCAAAACCAAGAAAAGATACCACAATGGCAATATAAAAGCATGCAGCTGCAGTAGATAGCAGTTTCACACTGCTGGCCTGCAATTACACTGTGGCACTATAAAAGGTGTATTATTTGATGTCACATCATGCACTGCACACATACTCACACACATGCAGAATTTGTCTACAAGTAATGCATACCAAATTTAAAACTTCAGAAATATACAAGGTTTTTTTAAACAACCTCAATGCTGCACCAGGTCCCTCAAGACCACAACACACACAATCAGCAAATAAATTTCAAAAATTACTGAAAATATTACTGTGTGTACGTTAACACAGTCAGTTATACAAGAAAAATATAACCAAAAAATGAAGAACTCCCTGTTTCTCCAACTTAAATCTACCTACATCAGATACGCCCCTTCCCCAAAGCACACTTCCACTGTCTCTCAGTACACAGACTGAATGTTGTACATTAACATTCAAAATCCACACGCAAACAATAAATGCTCATTGACATGAACACAGGAGGGTTTCCTACAATCGATGAACTAAAGTTTCATCAAAATAAATTACTAAAAAATACTTTTTTAACAGCTTTTAGAAGGTTTGCATCACAGAGAGCTCTCAGAGCTGACTGTCTCCTATAGCTTCCTGCACACACTACCCTGAACTGAGGCTGTGCAGAACAATCTGGAGCCCATGTGACCTGAAATCCCATGAATCACTGCAAAATTTGCCTTTGGAGCTTAAAACAAAGCGAAGTGAGGCGAAGTACATTGTTTTCAATGTACTTAACCTTAAAAATTGGTGGAGTAGTGGTTTGGGAAGGCAGAGTAATGCAAAGTCATTGTTTTCAATGGACTTTGTGTTATCTATTATAATGCGAAGTACTCTGCTTCGCATTGCAGAGCACTCCTCAAATTCTCCTTCACTCAGTGAATCACTCCTTGGAGCGAATTAAGGCCACTTCGCCCATCTCTAGTCACCAAGCACCAAACTCTAGTTTCACTAACCCCGCTGCTGCCATTGGATTGTACCTTCCAAACTTTATCCTCTCTGTTCAAAGCAGGCAAGCCCAGCTTTTGAACTTCACAGTGTCACTGGGCTTCAGCTAGCTACTATCCCCTTTGCACTGTACCTCCCTCCATTCATCATGGCTCATGATCCTGCTGCCACCTCCCTCTGTAGGTTGCCACCATAGCTGCTACCACTGCCTCCTCCCTTCACTTCTGCCACCTCCTTTCACTCCCCCACCTCTGCCTGTCACCTTTCAGTATGCTGTATAACAATACAGTGGTTCAAAAACAAAACA
This sequence comes from Neoceratodus forsteri, assembly GCA_016271365.2. NCBI lineage: Eukaryota > Metazoa > Chordata > Ceratodontiformes > Ceratodontidae > Neoceratodus > Neoceratodus forsteri. The sequence continues at coordinate 411,883,001 of CM028129.1, read as the reverse complement.
AACAGAAATAAAAGTCTATGTTGCTCCCTTAATAACTATGGATTCTGGTTAAAACAAGTGTAAGCAATACATCGCCAATATCTTGACATCAGAATATTCAAAACAGCAAAAGTCACCAAATTATTTTAAATTGAGACCTCATTTTAAATCTTATTTTCTCCTTCAGTAGATTGCAATGTCCAAAATACAGGATTACAGGTTTTAATTCTGCTTCTTGATCTTTTAGACTTTATACAAATGCAGTTCTTGAACCCACAATTCCTGAAGTAGGTAAAACCTTTCAGTCATTTCATGTACTAGATAAAAAGTGTTTCTCAGTAGTCCTAATAAAATTCATATTATCCTTACTACAAATTTACAAAAAAGGCTGTGAATTTGTCTCCGAACAAAGGCTCAACAAAGAAGCTACTATACTGATTAGGGATAAAGGCAGTTTTTCAGTAGGTAAAGATTCTGGTGGTGGTGCTTTCTATAAAAATGTTCATCTCCACATTTTAGAGATGCTCTCTTTCCTTGTTTTTGGCTTGCAAATTCTCACCCCTTAAATATAAATGCATAGAATCAGAATTGTCCTCCCCCCGCACCAGGATAAAGTGAGGAACCAGATTATGTGTTTGTAGCTAATGTACAGAACATTTTTTTCTTTTCTTACAATGTGTAAGGCACTTTCAGAGCAGTAAACATGTTCAGCATAGACTGTTGCAGTTGAGAGAGTGCACTTCTGGCTTAGAGCAATACTCAGACAGTTGGCACACACTGAAGGAGTGCACTAAGTGACTAAATATGTGGCCAGTCGGCTCAGTGCTAAGTGGATATGCACAGTGCTGACATGGACCAAGGCTACATGTGGCTTACCGGAGATAGTGCTGCCTGAAACAGGATAGTGCCATGGCTCAAGTGGGCTATATTAAACTGGAGCATGCAAATGAACAAATTGGGCATGCAAAGTGCTAAGGGGTCATCTGCATGACCATTATGGGCTCATTTGCATGCTGCACAGCAGCCCCATAGTGCTTCCATATCTAGCGGCACCTAACATGTCCTTGATGATATAATAATCCACTTACCCCTGATTGCTCCTGTAATATACCAGTAACCCTTCCCTGGTGGTATAATGGCCCCTTCCCCAATCATCTGTCATATGCCAATATACCTTCCCTGGTGGTATAGTGGTCCCCTCTTCTCCTGAGCACCACAAGAAAGATACTGGTATCCCGTATCTGGTAGTGTAGTGGTTCCCACCCCCTAACTGTCCCTGTCATATATGAGTAACCCATCCCTGATGGTACAGAGGACCCTGACTCCTGACCACATGGCTTCACCCATCCACCCACTATTAACCCCCCACCATGCACCACCACTCACACTGGTCACTGGTCCATAACAGATAGTGGCCATCATAGCCCACCTCCTGGACAGTTGTGCCCATTAACATTCAGATAGTGGCCAGGTGAGGAGGTGAGTGGTGGGCTGTGCTGGCTGCCATCTATGTCTGATGGATTGGAGACCAGGGCGGGGGAGGTGCTGGCACCCTGTTGAGGGTCCACTGTACCACTAAAGATGGTTTACTAGTTTGTGACAGTTGCATTGAGGGGACAACTCTACCATCAGATAAGGGATTCTGGTATATTACAGAGGCAGTCAGTGGGAGGGGGGACCACCATACCACTGGGGAAGGGATACTGGTATATGACAGAGGTTGATCAGGAAGAGGGAGACCACTATACTGCAGGGATGGGATACTGGTATGTGACAGAGGCAATCAGGGGCAGGGGAACCACTGTATCAACAGGGAAGGGTTTCTAGTATATTACAGAGGCAATTGTGGGGGGGGTGCACACTGGACTACCTAGGACAGGCAGCTGCACTACAGCCACTCTGCCTTCAGAATGTGGGAACACAGCATTAGTGCTGTGATAAGTCCCGGTTTTCAGTGGTGGTAAACAGCGCCACTCTGTGGACTGTTTAGCATTGCCTTAAACCTTTGACTATACTGCTGCACCATTATTTAAGAGATACTCCCTCATTTGCATAGGTGCATCTGTGTGGGTAGTGCTGTCTCACTACCAGGTTTGGACAGTGCTCTGGGAGCCTCTGACTATGGTCCAACCCAGAGCCCAGTGCAAAGTCAGGTGAACACAGGCACTAACCCCATTAGTGCCCTTGCTAACCTTTGAATATGGGGGACTGGAATTCTTTTCTGACTGATCTTCATTCTATTAAAGTATACAGATGTATTTAAATGCTTGTTAAAATGTTTTGAATGTGTTTGGTGCTTAATAAAGGTGATAAGATGCAGAAGTTCACCACTAGCTTTAGCAAAAGGCCTGAAGGCCCAGAAACACAGAGAAAACAGGCCCATAACACTGGAGTTGTAAACTATTATTTTTTCAGGTTTTTCTTAAAAAAAAAAAGCAGCTCTGGACATAGCCACAGAATTAAAAAAATGCAGCATACCATGAGCAGACCTGACCAGAGACAAAAGGCAGAAACCTGATGTCCAACAATAGGTCTTGTACTAGAGCCCAACACCAGAAGCATGAAATGTTTCTGTGCCTTCCTGGATCTGTCCTTATCCAGCCTAGTTTTCCAGTTAGCTATAAATCCACATGAGGAGTGGGGTTGGGGGAGGTTCCTCTCCTCTGTTCTGAAGGTCATAAAAGTTATGTGGCCCCTGCAGGAAGTGATCCATAATGTAAGACATTTATATTAGTATAGTGTTTACCCTAGAAGGTTTCTGCTGTGAATTGGGGTTGGATGGCAGCCCTCTTTCCACCCTGCCATTCCCTCTCTCCTTATAGAAGTCATTCCTGTGTCTGCTATCAGTTATTGCTCAATTCAGTCTCTGTCTGTTATCAATCATCACTAGTTGCTGTTAGTCTGTCCTCACTCAGGCTCTGTGTACAGCACCTGCTGCACAGTACTTTTGGACTTCTTTGTAAAATATCTTTAAAGGAATTATGTTCCCTTGGCACCTCTGGGGTGGAACCATCCTCAAGAGGGTTCCTTTGCTTTCGTGGTGCCTTCACAAGGAGGTAGTTCTCCATGGGACAGAGAGTGCGAACAGCTAAAGTATCCATGTACCTGTATAACAGTCAAGAACACATTCATTCAAATACCTTCAGACTATCAACAAAGTTTCACATGCATAACTCCTCACAAAGTTATATATGCCCATTGAACTTTTGGTTAGTGATCGCTTTTGCAAAAAAACTGCAAAAAATGTTCAGATAAAGCACTTTTCACAAAAATAGGATATGCTGCTCTTGAAATATGCCAATAGAATACCACAGTATGAACATTTTTTAATGTTCTTTTCTTGGTACCTGAGTTAAAAAACATAGAATGTTGCCTGACTTGACTGGCCATTTAATAATGTGCCAATCAGAAAGATGCTCTACAGTCTGAAAATAAGGCTAGTTTAGACTAATATGGCTAATTGGGAAGAAGGGTGGCTTTCACCACTGTTCAATTTTGAGCTGTCTCTGGACTACTCAAACTGCTGAGCTCCATTACCAGTCTGGCCTTTTTTCTGAAGCTCAATACCAATTTGCCTGTGTTTTTGTGTAGTGTACGTTGGTTTCCAGTGGAGGCTGGATTGCTCTGTTTCTCCATATTATAACCAAATGCAAGTCTATGGGAACAATTTAAATGCAGACAACACTTTTTCACGGTAAAATACAGGAATCCCTATAGACTGCGTATGCATTAAATCCAGACTCAAAACAGTAAAAACCCCATCTGACTAGCCAGACTGGGTACAACTTGCATTGTCTTGTCATTCCAGCCAGACTAGTCAGTCCGTCCTTTAGCATTTTAGTTCATCTATTCTGGCTGGTTTGAATTTTACGTAGAGTGATGCATATGGGAGAAATCTTGGCCAGATGACTCAGACCAGACCAACAATCTAAAAGGACTGGTCTGAGTCCAATGGTATGGATTTTACCCATATTTTCTTCCTAGATGAAAACCAGAACAGACCAAAATGGTAAACATTAGACTGATTGGTTCTGCTGCTAGCTTTTGGAAGACAGAAATCTTGCATTTAGAGCAGAAAGCAGCTGATTAAAACAGTTACAGTTGTTCTTACTAATTTAATACATCTGTCTCAGCAGGAGTAAGTGCTTGTTGGGATTAAACAAACAGATAATTTATTAGAAGTAGAGGGGTGTCATTTAGGGATAAAAAAGTCAGTGTGAGTTTCTGTGTTGGGGAAGGGTACTGTATCAACTTGGTTTTCTAAATCAGTGGGAGGGGAGAGCAGTTTATTGGGGTTGTGGCTTAGGCAATAAAAAAGCAGGTGGCTCCAATTACAACTTCCTGCTGCAAGCTTTTGGAAGCCAGAAATCTTGCTTTTAGAGCAGAATGCAGCTGACTAAAACAGCTACAGTTTTTCTTACTAATTTAATGTTTCTATCTCAACAAGTGTCAGTGCCTGTTGGATTAAGCAAACATATATTTTATTAGAAGTATAGGGGGTCTCATTTAGGGTTAACAAAAACAAAAACAAACTTGGTGTGTTTCTGTGTGTGGGAAGGGTACTGTATCAATTTAGTTTGCTAAATCAGTAAGAGGGGAGAGGATTAAATTGGGATTGTGGCTTAGGCAGAAGAAAAGCAGGTGTCTCCAATTATAATTTCCTGCTGCTAGCTTTTGTAAGACAGAAATGTTGCTTTTAGAGCAGGAAGCACCTGGCTAAAAAAGCTACAGTTTTTCTTATTAAATTAACACTTATATCTTAGCAGAAGAGAGACCCTGTTGAGATTAAGCAAACAAATACTTTATTATAAGTAGAGGGGGTCTCATTTTGGGTTCAAAAAAATAAAGTCAGTGTGTGTTTCTGTGTTGGGGAAGAGTACTGCATCAACTTTGTTTGCTTAATCAGTATGGGGAGAGAAGTTTATTTGGGGTGTGGCTTAGGCAGTAAAAAAGCAGGTAACTCCTATTACAATTCCCTGCTGCTAGCTTTTGGAAAACAGAAATCTTGCTTTTAGAGCAGAAATCAGCTGATTAAAAAAGCTACAGTTTTTCATACTAATTTAACACTTCTATCTCAGCAGGAGTCAGTGCCTGTTGGAGTTTCAGCAAACAGATAATTTATTAGAAGTAGAGGGGTTCTCATTTAGGGTTAACAAAAAAAAGAAACTTGGTGTGTGTTTCTGTGTGGGGTAAGGGTACTGTATCAACTTAGTTTGCTAAAATGCCAGCCCACCAGTGAAGCAGTTGGATTTCCACTTGCAACACTGGTGAATCAAGTTTGGGAACAAGGCCAGGTTATTGAAGGGCCAGCTGGAAGGAGAAGGACTGAGCATCTCTAGGACTGCTCTCATTCTCCAGGAGGATGGGGGTTTCCTGGGCTTGGTGCGGGAGTGATGGCTAGCGGCAGCTAGGTACATTTCCCTGAGCACCGACACATAGTCAAGGGAAACTGGGGTGGGACAGACACTGGCATCATTTCATGTCTCTGCCAAAGCCTATAGGGATAAAATCCCTCTTTGCTGGATGTCTCTATGAAGCCCTCCCCTGAGATTCAATCAGCCACCTGGCTGAGGACTCCCCCAACCAGATATGGTTCCACAGCACTGGTGCCTGTTGCAGAGCCATTTCCCACCTCCTGGGCAGGGTTAGCCAGGAGTGACCGGGGGAGCAAATGGTTCATTAGGAGGTGGAGTCTCAGTTGCACCCTGAACAGGGCGGAGCCCTGAGCCCAGCGGAGGGGCAAGAAGCAAGTTAAATTAAAAAAACTAGCTTGCTAAACCAGTAGAGGGGGGAGAAGTTAATTGAGGGGGTGGTTTAGGCAGTAGTAAAATCAGGTGACTCCAATTACAACTTCCTGCAGCTAGCTTTTTGAAGACAGAAATCTTGCTTTTAGAGCAGAAAGCAGCTGACTAAAAAAACTACAGTTTTGCTTATTAATTTAACACTTCTATCTCAGCGGGAGTCAGTGCCTGTTGGAATTAAGCAAACAGATATTTTATTAGAAGTAGAGGGGTCTCATTTAGGTTTATCAACAAAAAAAGAAACTCTGTGTGTGTTTCTGTGTTGGGAAGGGTACTGTATCAACTTAGTTTGCTTAATCAGTAGGGGGGAGAGACATTTATTTTGGGGTGGCTTAGGCAGTACAAAAGCAGGTGACTCTAATTACAACTTCCTGCTGTTAGCTTTTTGAAGACAGAAATCTTGCTTTTAGAGCAGAAAGCAGCTGACTAAAAAAACTACAGTTTTGCTTATTAATTTAACAGTTCTATCTCAGCAGGAGTCAGTGCCTGTTGGGATTAAGCAAACAAATACTTTATTAAAAGTAGAGGGGCTCTCATTTAGGGTTAACAAAAAAATAAACTCTGTGTGTGTTTCTGTGTTAGGAATGGTACTTTATCAACTTAGTTTGCTAAATCAGTAGGAGGGGAGAGAATTTAATTGGGGGTGTGGCTTAGGCAATAGAAAATCAGGTGGCTCCAATTACAACTTCCTGCTGCTAGCTTTTTGAAGACAGAAATCTTGCTTTTAGAGCAGAAACCAGCTGACCAAAAAAAAGCTACAGTTTTTCTTATTAATTTAACATTTCTATTTCAGCAGGAGGCAGTACCTGTTGGGATTAAGCAAGCAGATACTTTATTAGGAGTAGAGGGGGTCTCATTTAGGGTTAACAAGTACAAAACAAAAACTTGGTGTGTGTTTCTGTGTTGGGGAAGGGTACTGTATCAACTTAGTTTGTTAAATCAGTTGGAGGGGAGAGAAGTTAATTGGAGGTGTGGCTTAGGCAGTAGGAAAGCAGGTGACTCCAATTATATCTTCCGGCTGCTAGCATTTTGAAGACGGAAATGTTGCTTTTAGAGCAGAAAGCAGCTGTCTTAAAAAGCTACAGTTTTTCTTACTAATTTATCACTTCTATCTCAGCAGGAGTCAGTGCCTGTTGAGATTAATCAAACAGATAATTTATTAGAAGTAGAGGGTGGTCTCATTTAGAGTTAACAAAAAAAAAGGAAGTCCATGTATGTTTCTGTGTTAGGGAAGGGTACTGTATCAACTTAGTTTGCTAGATCAGTAAGAGGGGAGAGAAGTTAATTGGGTGTGCAGCTTAGGCAGCAGGAAAGCAGGAGACTCCAATGAAAGTTTCCTGCCGATAGCATTTTGAAGACAGAAATTTTGCTTTTAGTGCAGAAAGTAGTTGATTTAAAAAGCTACAGGTTTTCTTACTAATTTAACACTTGTATCTCAGCAGGAGTCAGTGCCTGTTGAGATTAATCAAACAGGTAATTTATTAGAAGTAGAGGGTGGTCTCATTTAGAGTAAACAAAAAAAAGGAAGTCCATGTATGTTTCTGTGTTAGGGAAGGGTACTATATCAACTTAGTTTGCTAGATCAGCAAGAGGGGAGAGAAGTTAATTGGGTGTGCAGCTTAGGCAGCAGGAAAGCAGGAGACTCCAACAAAAGCTTCCTGCTGATAGCATTTTGAAGACCAGAAATTTTGCTTTTAGAGCAGAAAGTAGTTGATTTAAAAAGCTACAGGGTTTCTTACTAATTTAACACTTATATCTCAGCAGGAGTCAGTGCCTGTTGGGATTAAGCAAACAGATACTTTATTAGAGATAAAGGGGATCTTATTTAGGGTTAACAAAAAAAGTCAGTGTGTTTCTGTGTTGGGGAAGGGTACTGTATCAATTTAGTTTACTTAATTAGTAGGAGGGGAGAGAAGTTAATTTTTTGGTGTGGCTGAGGCAGTCGAAATTCAGGTGACTCCAATTACAACTTCCTGCTGCTAACTTTTGGAAGACAGAAATCTTGCTTTTAAAGCAGAAAGCAGCTGACTAAAAAAGCTACAGTTTTTCTTACTAATTTAATACTTCTATCTCAACAGAAGGTGGTGCCTGTTCAGATTAAGGAAACAGATACTTTATTAGAGGTAGAGGTGTGCTCATTTAGGGTTAAAAAAAGTCACTGTGTGTTTCTGTGTTGGGGAAGGGTACTGTATCAACTTAGTTTGCAAATGCCGGCCTGCTGGTGCAGTGGTTGGATTTCTGCTTATGACGCTGACGAACTGGGTTTGGGAACAAGCCCAGGTCATCAGGGGACCAGCCAGAAGGAGGATTGAGCATCCCTAGGACTGCTCTCATTTTCCGGGAGGTGGGGAGGTTCCTGTGCTCAATGCGGGAGTGATGTCTAGCAGGAGCTAGGTGCATCACCCTGCACACCAAAGCATAGTCAGGGGGCACTGTGGCAAGACAGATGCCAGCAGAATTGCTTGTCTCCACCACAGTCTATAGGTATGATATCCCTCTTTATCAGATGTCTCTATGATGCCCTGCCCTCTGAGATTCAATCATCAGCCTGGCCGAGGGCTACCCCAACCAGACAAGGTTCCACAGCACTAGTGCCTGTTGTGGTGCCATGCTTCATCTCCTGGGGGGTTAGCCAGGAGTGACTGGGAAGTGAGTGGCTCATTAGGTGGTGGAGTCTCAGGGACACCGTGAACAGGGCAGAGTGCTGACTGGCAGCAGAGGGGCAAAAGCAAATGAAATTAAAAAACATATAAAAATCAGTTTGCTAAATCAGTAGAAGATGAGAGAAATTAATTGGGGTGTGGCTTAGGCAGTACAAAAGCAGGTGACTCAAATTACAACTTCCTGCTGCTAGCTTTCAGAAGATAGAAATCTTGCTTTTAGAGCACAATACAGCAGATTAAAAGAGCTACAGTTTTTCTTACTAATTTAACACTTCTATCTCAGCAGTAATCAGTGTCTGTTGGGATTAAGCAAGCAGATACTTTATTAGAAGTAGAGTGGGTCTCATTTAGGTTTATCAAAACAAGAAAGTCAGTGTGTTTTTCTGTATTGGGGAAGGGTACAGTATCAACTTAGTTTGCTAAATGAGTAGCAGGGAAGAGAAGTTAATTGGGGTGTGGCTTAGGCAGTAGAAAAGCAGGTGACTCCAATTACAACTTCCAGCTGCTAGCTTTTTGAAGAAAGAAATCTTGCCTTTAGAGAAGAAAGCAGCTGACTAAAAAAGCTACAGTTTTTCTTATTAAATTAACACTTCTATCTCAGCAGCAGTCAGTGCCTGTTGGGATTAATCAAACAAGTACTTTATTTGAAGTAGAAGTGGTCTCATTTAGGGTTAACAAAAACAAAAAGAAACCCGGTGTGAGTTTCTGTGTTGGGGAAGGGTACTGTATCAACCTAGTTTACTTAGTAGGAGGTTACAGCAGTTTATTGAGGGTGTAGCTTAGGGAGCAGAAAAGCAGGTGACACCAATTGCAACTTCCTGCTGCTAGCTTTTGGATGACAGAAATCTTGCTTTTAGAGTAGAAAGCAGCTGACTAAAAAAGCTACATTTTTTTCTTACTAATTTAGCACTTCAATATCAGCAGGAGTCAGTGCCTGTTGGGATTAAGCAAACTGATACTTTATTAGAGGTAGAAGTGGTCTCATGTAGGGTTAATAAAGGTCAGTGTGCGTTTCGGTGTTGGGGATGGGTATTGCATCAACTAAGTTTGCTAAATCAGTAGGAGGGGAGAGAATTAAATTGGGATTGTTTCTTAGGCAGTAAAAAAGCAGGTGACTCCAATTACAATTTCCTGCTGCTAGCTGTTGGAAGTCAGAAATCTTGCTTTTAGAGCAGAAAGCAGCTGATTAAAAAAGCTACAGTTTTTCTTACTAATTTAACACTTTGATCTCAGTAGGAGTCAACGTCTGTCAGAATTAAGCAAACTGATACTTTATTAGTAGCAGAGGAGTCTCATTGGAGTTAAAAAAACTCATTGTGTGTTTCTGTGTTGGGAAGAGGTACTGTATCAACTTAGTTTGCTAATCAGTAGGGGAGATACATTTATTTTGGGTGTGGCTTAGGTAGTACAAAAGCAGGTGACTCCAATTACAACTTTCTGCTGCTAGCTTTTTGAAGACAGAAATTTTGCTTTTAGAGTAGATATCGGCTGACTAAAAAGCTACATTTTTTTCTGATTAATTTAGCACTTCTATCTCAGCAGGAGTCAGCGCCTGTTTGTATTAAGCAAACAGATACTTTATTAGAAGTAGAGGGTTCTCATTTAGGATTAACAAAAAAAAAAGAAACTCAGTGTGTGTTTCTGTTTTGGAGAAGGGTACTGTATCAACTTAGTTTGCTAAATGCCAGCCCGCCAGTGCAGCAGTTAGATTTCTGCTTGCGACACTAGTGAGCCAGGTTTGGGAACAAGGCCGGGTCATTGGAGCGCCTGCTGAGAGGATAAGGATTGAGTGTCCCTAGGGCTGCTATCATTCTCCAGGAGGTGGGGGATTCCTGGGCTCGGTGTGGGAGTGATGCCTAACGGCAGCTAGGTACATCACCTTGACCACCAACGCCCAGTCAAGGGGCACTTGGGTGGGATAGATGCTGGCTTAATTGCATGTCTCCACCCCAGCTTATAGAGACAAAATCCCTCTTTGCCAGATGTCTCTATGATGCCCTGCCCCCGAGATTCAATCAGCCATCTGGCCGAGGGCTCCCCCAACCAGATATGGTTTCACACCAATGGTGCCTGTGGAGCCATGCCCACATCCTGGGGGGTTAGCCAGGAGTGACCGGGGGAGCGAGTGGTTCATTAGGAGGTGGAGTCTCGGTTGCACCGTGAACAGGGTGGAGTCCTGACAGACAGTGGAGGGAGAAAAAAGCAAGTTAAATTAAAAAAAGAAATAGTTTGCTAAACCAGTAGAAGGGGAGAGAAGTTAATTGGAAGGGTGGCTTAGGCAGTAGAAAAGCAGCTGACTCCAATTACAACCTCCTGCTGCTAGCTTTTGGAAGACAGAAATCTTGCTTTTAGAGAAGAAAGCAGCTGACTAAAAAAGCTACTGTTTTTCTTACTAATTTAACAGTTCTATCTCAGCAGGAGTCAGTGCCTGTATGGATTAAGCAAACAGATAATTTATTAGAAGTAGAGGGGGTCTCATTTAGGCTTAACAACAAAAAAAGAAACTCTGTGTGTGTTTCTGTGTTGGGAACGGTACTATATCAACTTAGTTTGCTTAATCAGTAGGGGGGAGAGATGTTTATTTTGGGGTGGCTTAGGCAGTACAAAAGTAGGTGACTCTAATTACAACTTCCTGCTGCTAGCTTTTGGGAGACAGAAATCTTTCTTTTATAGCACAAAGCAGCTGACTAAAAAAGCTACTGTTTTTCTCACTAATTGCCCTCCATCCCACCCCTCCACCCTCCCTCCCTAAGCCAGTTCTACTTTTATAGCCACTGGATTTGACTGACAACAGGAACTTCCTGTTTGGCAGTGAAGGAAGGATCATAGCAAAATGTTAGTTTTGTCATCCCTGAAGGAAAAAAGTATCTCCCGCCCCAGCTGCTGGAGGTCTTACTCTGAGCAAGGAAGAAGGATACTACCGAAGAATACAGAAGTTGCTGTCCCAGAACATGATGGGTGAAAGTTGTAAGGAGAGGAGTGAGCAAGCATACAGAGCTAGAGGATAGGGGACAAAAAATAAGCCATGATGGGAGAGGTGCAGTGCAATGGCTGTGGGGTGGCAGTGTTCCAGAAGGCCTTCTGGAGGCTGTGATACTGTCCTATTTGCAGGCATCTCTCTGGTCTGAGGGAGGAGGTTGTCCATCTCCAGGCTGACCTTGCTAGGATTCGTGAAACCTCTTCCCCCACCCAGGGACCACCAGGCCACTGCCGCTACCTCAGAAGTTTGCAAGAAAGAGGAGTGGCTGGACCAATGTGGGCTCAGGGAGGGAGAAGGTGGTGGAACAGAGGTGCATCCCTCCATCTTTATCTCTCCACAATTCATATGCTGTTCTGGTGGATAGTGGTTCCTCTATGGTGGCAGCTGCAGTGGAGACCAAGGAGGATGCTGGGAACCTCCACAAAGGAGACCCACAGGAGGGTGGCACAGTAGCCCACAGGGGAAAGAAACAACTCCTGGTTGGGGACTCAATCATAAGGGGGGTAGCAGTGGGAGAGGAAGGGGAGAGGGAGGTAAGGTGCCTGCCTGGTGCCATGGCTTGGAGGGAGAGGAAGCAAATCCTCAGGATCTTGGGAGCAGCTGCACGAGAGAGGAAGCTGGATGTCATTGTCCGCCTAGGGACAAATGACCTGGCTGTGAATGGGATCAGCGCAGTGCAAGAGGAGTTTGTACAGTTGTGGAGGGGCCTTAGACAAGTAACGCTTATGGTAACCTTCTCGGAGGTGCTGCCTGTCTATGGCAAGGGTGATGCTAGGGTAATCCACACCATGGAATTCAATCAATGGTTGAAAAACTGGTGTGAAGCTCAGGGTTTTTGCTTCTTTGGGGATTGGGTAGCCACCTGGAGGGATGCAGGACTATACTGGCCCAATGATCTGCATCTGTCCTGGGGAGATCCAGGATCCTAGGTGATATGTTTAAATGCTTCATTGGCAAGCATTTAAACTAGCCAAGTGGGAGGCACTGAAAATGAGCAGGGAATTGCCAGCCTATTCCCACAAAACACAGTAATTAATGAGGTAAACAGCAAGGTAGAGAAGTCATTAGGGAGCAGGACAGTGATAAATGCAAAATAAGGCAAAGGCAGTAAGGACAGGGATGGGGCTAAAAGGGGTAAGGCCATCAAAAAACGGAGGGTGATGGGTACCAATGCCCATAGTCTGTGTAACACGCTCCCTGAACTAGTGGCCTTGATGGAAGAGGGATGTCTGGATATTGTGGCAGTCACAGAAACTTGGTCTACAGAGAACCATGACTGGGATATCAACACACCAGGATACAATCTACAGGAGGGACAGGGAGGGTAAAGAGGGAGAAGTAGCTCTCAATGTGAGGAAGGGATCAAAGCCACAGAACTAAAGAGTAAACAGGAGCAGATGAGTTACTCTGGGTCACCCTGGAGACAGGACATGGAACCACAATCCGCATGGGGGTTGTATACAGACCCCTATCTCAGGGGAGGTAATGGACAAGGAAATGATAGAGGCATCCTTAGAATGGCAGAAAAGGGAGATATTGTTGATGGGGACCTGAATATACCAGATGTTAACTGGAGCACCTTTGCTGCAGGCACATCCAAGAGCAGGGTCATTCTTAATGCTCTTCAAGGGGCATGCCTCAGACAAATAATATTGGAACCCACTCAGGAGGGAGCAGTCTTAGACCTGGTACTCTCAAACGGGGATGGAGAAAGTGGGTAGCCATCTGGGAACGGCGACCACCAAATAGTGTGGTTCATGATAAACATAGTCATAGAACCAAGCCATACAAAAGCAAGAATATTGGACTTTAGAAGGGCTGACTCTGGGAAAATGACAGAGTGCCTCAGAAATGCACTAGCAAACAGGCAAGAAGGAGAGGTGGAGAAACAATGAGGAGTAATCAAAACAGCCATCACAGAGGCAACAAGCCCTTGTGTGAAGTGAATCAGCAAAACACAATGAAGGAAAAAACTGCTATGTTTCTCAAAAGAGGTGGCAGGGAAGGTTAAGGAGAAAAGGGCAGCATTCAGGAAATATAAGGAAACACAGAAGGAGCAGGACAGAGAACTTTTATCAGTTAAAACAGAAAGAGGCAGGGAAGGCAGTCAGAATAGCACAGGCTCAGACCGAGGAAAGGATAGCCAACTCTGTTAAGAAGGGGGATAGGACCTTTTATAGGTACATTAGGGAGTGAAGAAAGACCGAGGGAGGGATACTGAGGCTTAATAAAGGGGAGGGAATGTGGGCAGAGGGTGACCATGAAAAAGCAGGGATACTGAATGAATATTTCTGCTCAGTATTCACAAAGGAAGAGAAGGAGGAGTACCTAAACCAAACAAGAGGAACACTCTGAATAGGAGATCAATACCAGTCCATTCACAGAAGAAAGGGTTCTGAAAGAACTAGTAAAACTGAAGGTGGACAAAGCAATGGTGCCTGATGGGATTCACCCAAGAATTGTAAAGAACTGAGGGTAGAACTAGTGACACCACTATACTCTCTTTATCAAATCATGGGAGGATGGGGTGGTACCTTAGGACTGGAGGGGCAGATGTGATTCCTCTTCACAAAAGTGGGAGCAGGGCAGAGGCAGGAAACTACAGACCAATTAGTTTGACCTCAGTGGTAGAGAAGTGATGGAATCACTTCTGAAGGAAAGAATTGTTGAGTACCTAGAGGCCAGTGGGGCACATGACCCAAGGCAGCATGGATTCACAGTGGGAAGGTCGTGTCAGACGAATCTAATAGATTTCTTTGACTGGGTGACCAAAGTAGTAGACCAAGAAGGGGCTGTGGACATGGCCTACCTAGATTTTAGCAAGGCATTTGATACAGACCCACACAAAAGATTAATATACATATATATATATATATTAATATAATGGAGGCAGTATAGCACAGTGGTCTAAGGCTCAGAGTTGCAAATCTGGTGTCATCCAGCAGCCCAGACCTGGGTTTGAATCTCACAGTTTCCACTTGCATACTGTGTGACCCTGAGCAAGTCACTTAACCTCCTTGTGCTCCCAGGTCGCTCCTGTAAAAAGCTTTCAACAGTGTGCTATACCTGGTTAAACAACTAAATAAATAAAATAAATATACAAATTAGCCAGCCTTGAAGTGGGTCCCAAGGTGGTAGCCTGGACAAAAAGTTGACTGGACAACAGGGCGTAAATGGAGAATAATGTGAGTCCACAGTGAAGAAAGGAGGGTTACTAGCGAGGTACTGCAGGGTTCAGTACTGGGACCAGTCCTTTTTAATGTCTTTATAAGTGACATTGCAGAGGAACTTGAAGGAAGAGTATGTCTCTTTGCAGACAACACAAAAATCTGCAACAGGGTTGATACACAAGATGGAGTTGAAAGGATGAAAAGGGACTTGGCAAGGTTGGAGGAATTATTAAATGTATGGCAGCTTAGATTCAACTCAAAGAAGTGCAAGAAAATGCACCTGGGAAACAAAAACCCAGGGAAAGAGGGATGTATGATGGGTGTTTGACAAAATTCTTGTTGAATGCCCTGACAGCGAAACTGGCAGGTCGACCGCAGTCAGCTGCTGGTTTTCTGTGCCATGAAGAGTTTTCTTTGGGGGGCTTCACCCCAAACCCCCCATGCAGGGAGCTGTGCCTCCTGCACACCCCCCACTTAGGATTATCAACTCTGAGTCAGAGCTGATTTGGAGGGGTGCAGCACCCCCAATAGATAGTGCCTGGTTCCAGTGGGTCCCCTACAGTGGCACGGCGCTGTAGTCGCTGTAGGGGACCTTGCTGTCAAACTGTCATTGTCAGGTGGGTAACCGGGGGAAGAGTACACAATGGGGGGTGCGATATGGACAACAGAAAAAATGGAAAGTGACCTGGGGTAATTATATCAGATGACCTAAAGGTGGGCAAGCAGTGTGAGAAGGCAGTAAGGGGGGCTGGGGGATATTGGGATGCATAGGGAGAGGCATCAACAGTAGAAAACAGGAAGTTGTTATCCCTCAGTACAGACAGTTGGTGAGACCCCATCTGGAGTACTGTGTGCAGTTCTGGAGACCCCATCTCTGCAAAGACATAGACAGAGTGGAGGCTATCCAGAGGAGGGCAACCAAAATGGTGCAGGGTCTGCACTAGAAGACATACAAAGAGAAATTAAAGGAGCTTAATATGAATACCCTCGAGGAAAGGGAGGGGGGCATGATAGAAACTTTCAAGTACCTCAAGGGAATCAACAAAGTCCAAGAGGGTAGTATCTCTCAGAAAAAAGATGTGCAAGAACAAGGGGGCACAATTTGAAGAGAAGGGGGGGGGTGGCTCAGAGGTAATGTGAGGAAGTATTTTTTCATGGAGAGGGTTGTGGATGCATGGAACAGCCTTTCCTGAGGAGATCATAGAGTAAAGAATAGTGGGGGAATTCAAGAATGCATGGGACAGACATAAGGCAGTTCTAGCGGGGGTAGGAGGAAGTAGGCTGTTGGTTAACTAGGATCTTCAGCTTATCCAACAGGTAGGAAAATGGCCAGACTAGGTGGGCCCAGCAGTCCTTATCTGCCATAAAATTCTATGTTTCTATGGACCGTCCAAGCAGTGTCCAGACTGACTGATTCAACTGGTCCAGTTTTTACCATTTTGGGATCAGTCTGGATTTTACCAGGTCCCTGTAGATCTGAGGAGCCCATACATTTTGCACAGCACTATGAATCTTGCAAACAATTTACCCTTGCCCCATAAAATGTACTGATGTTCCTCACAGTGTTATTATGTATGGGCACAAAACTAATAAAATGTGAGCTTATTTGATAGAAATAGCCTTAAATAGATTTGAGATCTTGAATGAGTTAGAAAGATACAAAGTTTTATAAAAATAAGGATGGGACCCTTTCTTTGAGTCATTATTATTATGGAATGTTTATGAAATAAGTACTGACTGTGAAAATGGTATGAGTTACCCTTTGTATAAAACTTTGGCATACTTCTGTTCCAGGAGTCCTGGGGTCAGATATTTAAACGTGCTCCACAAGCACATTGTTTGATGCTGCAACTGTGCCAGTGTTTACTCCAGTTCTTTGGTGTGTTATATTCAGAGGCATTGCGTTGGCACTAAACCCTGTAATATACTGCAGCTTTCATGCTGTGCAAATGACAGGTGATTGCACAGCACACTGCTGCAGCGTAGTTCTGCATATAGAACTGAAGACAGTGCTGAACACAAGCTGGGCATGCAGTGGGGAAGCCATGACCACAGCACTGGATACAGAGTGGCAGTTGGTGGAAGGGGAGGTCACAAATGACAGACACTTATTACTGCAAAAAAATAAATAAATAAACTTTACTGCAAAAATTGGCAACAGGCCATATAAAGCCAAAAATAAAACAGCAATATTATATACAACAGGTGGTGGGAGAAAACAAAACCGGGCAACTGTCCAGAAAGGGGGGTGGGACCTATGGGGACACGTGTTACCACACCTGCTGGTTCCATGTCAGTGATCCACTGCCATTGGTGGTGGTGGTGATGATAGTGGCTGCTGCTGGTGCTGCATTGCCACAGCAAGATCCCTCATGGCCACTGTGGTTTCTCTGACCCACCTCTCGAGGAGCCTGAGGAGTTGGCATTGTCTGAGGAAGAGGTTGTCCCTGCACTCCCTTTCCAGCATGTCCAGTTGGTAGTCTCTGGCATGGCAGGCACCTGTAGAACACAAAACAAGCAACTCAGCTAGTGGGTTACACAGGACAAGGGACACAGGACTGGCATTATGTGTGGAAAGGGGTACATTTGGCTGGCAACTGGCATGCCATACCGCACATAAGTAGAGGGTGTCAGGCAGCCACAGTAGCATGGGCGTGACAAACCAGAAACAGAATGGTGGACCCTACAGTACAAGACTGCACATACAATGGTTGTGCCATGCTGCTACACAGATGGACATAGCCATGCAAGGCACACGTAACACAGGCAGTCGTGCCAGCACTAGAACTGCAGCACAAACACCTGCGGCACAAAGCCAGGGTGCCATAGGCTATGGAATGGATAGGGATTAGGGAGCTGCACACACACCATGTCCTGCATACATGCCATGCTGCACATAGCCCATAAGAGGTATGTAGGACAACATATAACTAGGACTCACCTTTGTTAGCTGCAGCATCTGGGCCTGCCATGTACATGTGACACACAGCTCAGCTGTCTGACAGCCACAGTATGCCACATTTGGTGAAGTAGCTAGAGTGTCACGCTTGCTCCATGGTGCTGTACACAGGTGGTACTCTTTATGTACCCCCTTGTTAGCACAGCACTGGTGTAGGATGCAGACCCTCCTGCAGACACCCTCCCCCACCCTGGAGATGGTGTCGCCACCCAAGGTACAGGGCTACCACTCAGACAATGCCAGTGCCAGTCATAGGCCCTGCAAAGACCTGCTTGAGACCTAATGTAGGTATGCCCCCCTGTACAGTGGAGTATTCATACTGCAGTCATCACTGTGCTGGTTAGACACCACCACATCTGCATAGCAATATCAAACACATATTGTACACTACCTGTAACACCTAGCAAAGGCTCCACTGTCCACTGACCCCATGTCACATATGCAGGGCTCGGTTGAGCCATAAAGGCATGACACGCAGTGCATATAGCACCAGAAATGGCATTTCTGCAGGAGGACTCCCATGGTGGATATATGATGTACAAGACAGGACACAGTGGTGTACCAGTACTACAGTGGCCAATGCCAACCACCTGATGTTAGCCACACATACAGAGTCACAAGCATATAGCAGTACAGACCTGACAGACACTGATGGGGTTGCAACTGAGGCTGTGGGCATTACTACTGGCCCCCTGTGGCACATGTTTGGAGACAGGGGGACATGCCATCGCTTGGTGGAATGCATGCCATGGCACAACACACATACACAGGTCAATATGCCAGCAGCTCATAGGTGCAAAGCTGTAGATTGCACAGACCATGATACTTCACAATGTCACTGGTGGACCAGTGCCCCCAGAGCAGGGTGAGTGTCCCTCAACACAACTCCAGAGATGATGCCCCCACAGCATGTGTCCTGCATGGTGGGCCACATAGGGACATCAGTTACTGGCCACAGAAGCATGCAACATGTTGTAGACATGGGTAGTGGATGAGTCTTAACAGTGACAGGGCCAGGATTCTCAGGTTTGAAGTCCTTCCCCTACTTAATTGGGTTCATCCACACCTTAATTGGGTTCACCCACACCCAAATGACTGCTTCGATCAGGTACACCTCCCACCACAGACCAACAGCCAGAGTCAGACTGGCCCACCTGGTTAACTGGAAGTGACCGGGAGTCCCCCCCCCTCCCCCAGCAGAGTTCATGGCTACAATATAAACTCAACATATTTGTGTATATGTCACCTATTGCCCACCTAAATATAGAATTTTTAGCACTGCAAGTAGATGTAAGAGGCAAACACAGAGCTAGTGTATCACATTGACATGAAATACTGACATTCGTTGTGACTCTAGGCCCTCCCCTATTGATGTTCCAGGAAGGCCCCTGTATCTACTTTACAGGTGGTTCTCCAGTACACCAGTCCGACCCTGCTGGCAGCATCTCCCTGTGTCAAGTTCACCCTAGGCTGTCCCTGTTGTTTACAGTGGTCAAGACTGCCCACTGTGACATAAGCCAGCAGGCCAGGACCCCCGCCCACTCCCATACCAATGCCAGCACAATCTACAAGTCCACAAACACCCTGCATGCCACACACAGTGGGTGCCATGTATGTAACACTATTTACAACACATGCTGCAGTGTCAGGGCACACCCCACCAGTTTAATACATAGCCATGATTGAAACAGAAGATGTAGCCAGGTATTAACACCCATTCAGGTGGTAGGGCCATGGCCATTGCAGCTCAACCTGTTCCAGCAACTCTAAGTGAAACATGCAACCTTGGATGTATCACATAATGTGGGTGCCAAGTGGATGCCCTCCCTGTGACGGCATGTTGGGTCCCATCACAGCCTGTTCATCTGGACCGGTCCTCCTCATGGCTCGTCTGGTCCCACTGATCTGTGCCCATGGCCTGGCCCTGCTGTCCCTTGAGGTCTGAAGAGGAGGGAAAGGGAAGTGTCATCAGTATCCTGCAGTGGAACACAGTGTACTGTTCAGTACACACTACACAGCATAACTGCCTAGGCGCCTGTACTGTACACTAGCTGCCACATGTGCATGATGTGTATGGACAGGTCCGAGCAGGTCTGCAATGTACCTGTAGGACCACCTGTGGCACCACACACACATGAGAGCTATGGCCCAGTCCCTGCATGTATGATATCTCCCCCTGTGGTAGGTAGGGCCTTGCACAATGTAAGCCAGACTGTGTTATGGACACATCCTTTCAAGCCCCCCAGCCCCTGTACAACAGACCCATAGATGTTGGCTGAAAACACTGCCAAGATGTAGTATGCAATGTACATGGTGCTCCAGGTCACAGAGGACAGGGTCTGGCAAGGCATACCTGAACATACCTGCACTAATGGCAGGGGGGATGGGACACAGTAGGTGTGGCCCCACACAGTGGCCACTACATGTCCGGGATCCCCTGTGCAATGAAGTAGTAATACCCCATGCTGTACCTGGCAGATGTATACCAGTACCCATACAGTGTAGCACAGACAGTACACAAGACACAGATGGTGGGCACATCCACATCCTGATGGAAATTCCCACCAGCACAGCTATGTGTAGGCAAAGTGCCACCCTCGTGGGTCGCACCCAAAAATGGGCAGTGACATGTCAAGGTCACAGTACATGATAGACAGACCCTGCATACCATGTATACCATGCCAGATAGTATATATAGGCCTGTCATGCACCCTTACACTGCTGCCATGTCATTGTGGTGACCCCAAACCATGCAACCCATGCAGATGCATGCCTCGGACACCACGGCATGTGCTTCATATTGCCATGTTCAACGCACAGGTCTGTCCCATGGGACAGGGGGCTCAGACACTCAGATACCTACTGGTAGGCCTTGCTGTGGGACATGTCCCATAGTACACAGGGGAACAACACGAACACACAGTTAAGGGCACAGTACCTCGGGGTCAATAGTCTTCTTGCAGCCTAATATGACACAGGACTACCCACAGGCCATCTCACACACACACACACACATATGACAATCTGTACTCAACTGGCCTGGGCACAGTGCCACCATCTACGATCACCTGCAGCTGCTGCAGGTGGCATGCCTTCCTCCTCTAAAGGTCACTGTATCTAAACTTGCACTGTTCTCTAATGCAGGTGATCCCTGTTCTCCATGTGAGGTGCTGCCCCACAGACATCCACACCTCTCTCTGGGGCTGTCTGTCCCTGCCGTTTCCCTCAGAAGCTGGTCCTTTCTAGCCACCACCAGGACAACCAGATTGGCCTGCTTGGTGTAGTCCAACTATGCTCTGCTGCTGAATGGCCCACGACATCTGCTAGACATTTCCTTTCCACTACTTGGCCTAGTGCTTGTACCATGCTGCTGCCTGCATGGTTTTGTGCTGTGTCGGTGTAGTGATGTTATACAATATGTTGCCATTATAGTGCTGTGCTGTGTAGCATTGTGCTGTGCAACACACAATGATCCATCACTGCTAGGCTGAGCAGACCAATGACGTCATAGGCGCAGGTGACATCGTGTCGCACTGCAGCCTGCTGTTGTGCAAACTCAGGCACAGTGCAAAGAACTATTACCAGCTGGGGAGGCAGCTAGCCCAGACAGAGAGAGGAGAAGGATCTGGGGTGCTATTACCAGGTCAGTCGGAACAACCCAGCACAATGTAGGAAGGCAGCTGTAAGGCCAACAAAATGCTGGGTTGTATTGTAGGGGTATACTGAGGAGGGAGGAGGTGATTCTGCCACTGTATGGGTCAGAATAGACCACACATTTCAATGTGGACTGGTGCCCGATCTGAAGAGGGACATTGTTACTGAGGGGTGTATCACAGGTGACAAAGATGATCAAGGGCTGGGGACTTATCAAGGAGAGGAGGCTGAAGGAGTTGAACATGTACCACTGAGGAGAGGAGGGAAGTTACGATTGAACCTTTAAATACGAAAGAATAAACAAGACTGGTACAGAGGGGCTGTCTAAAGTAAGGAGGGGATGACCACTAGGGCCATGAGTGAGACTTGAGGGGAGAAGGTTCAGGAGGAGATGAGAGATGCTTTTTACAGAGGGTGGTGGCTGGGTGGAATGTTATCTGCAGTAGTGGTATCAGTAGAACTGTGGACCCTTCAAAAGGGGATGGGACAGGACAAGGGGGGTTAATGAAGGAAGGGTGGAAGGAGGGCCGCTGCTAGGGGTGCTAGCTGCATATTGAGCAGACTGATAGACCCTGCCTTTATCTCTGGCAAATTTCAGATGTTCATAAGGGGAAGTGTGAGGAGGACCAAGGAAAAGCATCTATCCTAAATAGATACAATGGTCAGTATTTACTGAGGAGAAGGCAGGGCCCATTGGTCATTCCCATGGACACAGGGGAGGAGCGTGCAATGTCCCTTCACAGTGCAGGTCCTGCTGAGCTAGCCAGGGCGTGACATGGCACAGACCTGGTGGCATATCCTAGGGTACTGGGGGAGCTAAGGGTGAACCAGCAGAGCCATTAGCAGAACTGTTTAGTGAGTCTTTGAGCACAGGGCGGTCCCAGAAGACTGGAGAAGGGCTCATGTAATCCCGCTCACAGGAGCAGCAGCAGCAGGAAGGAGGCAGGGAACTACAGACCAGTCAGTCTTACCTCAGTAGTGGGCACAATTATAGAGGCACTGCTTAAGGAAAGGATAGTGAACACTCGGAATCCATAGGAGCACAGGATCCAAGATAGCATGGATTTATAACAGGAAGGTCCTTTCAAACTAATCTCATAGATTTCTTTGACTGGTAACCAGAGTGGTGGACCAAGGGTGCAGTTGATGTCCCTACCTTGACTTCAGCAAAGTTTTTGATACTGTTCCACATAGAAAATTGATTAATAAGCTGTGTGGATAAGAGGTTGGTCAACTGGGTGGTAAACTGGTTGCTGGGCAGAAAACAGTGGTGGTAAATGGTATACAGTAAGAAGAGATGCAAGTCACAAGTGGGGTATTTTAGGGATAGTTTTGTGCAAAACTGAAATATTTCACCTGGCGAAATTTTTCATGTAATTCCGCAATTACGTGAAATTTTTCACCTATGTGAAATAAAATTTTTCCTGTTTTCTCATAAAGGCAAAATTTCACTTACCATGACAATTTCACCCATTGATGTTCCAAATTTTGCCTTGTGGCGGAATTTATGTGAAACTTTTGATTCCGTCAGCAAATTTTGGTACAAAACCAAATTGCAATGCATTGTGGATAAATAGGTCAAAGTCAAGTGTAGCTTGTTTCTTGCTCATTCTGCTGCATGTTGAGTTAGAGAGCAGTGTTGTGGTGCATCGTAGACAACAAAGCCTTTGAAAACATACCTAAAACTTGTTTTTCAGAGCTAATTGCTGCAAAATATAAAGTTTTCCTAGTGCTGCTGTGCTGGTAATGCTGGGTACTAGGAAATTTTTCTAATTTTGTGAATTTTGTATAATGCATAGTTTGAATTAGGTTTACCTTTCTCTCTGTCTTTGAAAGAGTTGTGTAAGGGAGAGATGTAAAGCAGTGCAGGCTATTTCTAGCCAAGCAGATTGAGTATATTACTCACAATTGTGAGTTATTTATTTACTGCTATTTCTTATTAATTTTGTTATATCTTGGAATTTATTTTCTCTGGAAAGTTTCTCTGTCCTGTTTGAGAGAGTTCCTGCTGCTAGGCTGTTATATATATCATTCTTCCACTTTTAGTTGTGAACTGATTTTGAATTCTGAAGTTTTAAACACACAGAGCTGATCCTTTCTTTTATTTTTTTGTGGTTAGTTCTGTTAGCTGGAGTGTTAACTTTTGTATTACTAAAACTATGAAAATCAACAGTTGTAAAGTACTTCTACTCCATCACTTGAACTTGTCTATTACAGTTGCACTGCATTGTTGAATTGTTCCCGTGTATGTTATTGCTGGAGCTTGACTCTGCACACTGCGCAGTGTTCCTGTTTTAGTTAACTTTCATACATTACCCTTTCTCTGTTTTAGCATTGTTTGTGTCTCACCTGACACATGCATTATAAAACAGTATATATTAAAATAGTAATTTTCAAGACATTTCTTGTTGATCCCTCCCATGCAGACCACTAACATACAGTATTGTGTGGTACTGATTTCCTTTGTTTCTGTTTTATAGTTGTCTCTGCCTGCATATAAAAACAAATTGTGGTACTAAGTAACATAACACATTACAGTACTTTATTTGTCCAGAGAGATACAGGTGATCTGTATTTAAAGTGTGTCATTTGTGCCCTTTTTCCTTGCATGTGTTTCTTTAATTCCTTCCTGTTTGGGTGAAAAAGTTACCTTTTGTTTTTTCTATACAAGGCTGCCTACATATATGGTATTAGTCTACTGTAAGTGCTGGTACCTGTCCTGATTGTTTTGGACTTTTAAGGAAGCCAGTACTGTAGGTATGTGATGTCATCATTCACATGTGAGGTATTATTCACACAGTTAGTAGTAATACATTCTTTCTTCAAATACTTCAGAGAAAGGCAAAGCTTTGAAGCAGCAGTCAGCAAAAATGCCTGGTATGAAGTGGCCAAGTACAGAGGGGGAACGTGGCGGGGGGGGGGATGAGGGAGCTAAGAAGTCTGCTGAAAAAAGTGCAATTTCAGTTGCAGTTCCCCATGGCAGTAAAAGCACAGGTATGTCTGCATCACTGTCTTCAATTTCTGATGTGGGCCCTGGTGGTGCGGCAGAAACCAGCAAAGGAGTTGGTGGCTGAACTGGGTCAGGCATACCTGTGTCTTACTTTTTTAAAGCTCAAACTGTTGCAGCTATTCTAGTGCGGGATGCTGACAGTGAGAAGAAGGGAGGCACCGACACCAGCACAGGAACTGTGGTCCAGGATTCAGAGGAAGGTGTTAATAAGTCTGTCAGTGTGACTGTCCATGTTTCTGCTGGAGTTGGTGATGATAGTGTTCAACAAGAGTCTGATAGTCCTGGAGATAAGGATAGTCAGCCCCCTGAGATAGTTGTACAGAAAAAAAAGGTGCCGTCCTCCAAGAAGACAGTGATGGGGGGAGGAGGAGGAAGAGGAAGACAAGGACATCATCACTATTGGTGGTGATGATGATGATGATGATGATGACTGGGATAATCTCACATGGGAGCCTGAGTTAAAAAAGGTCAAGGGTGAGGTAGGCCATTTACATGTACAGCCCATGGTGGATAAGTCTGTCACCAAGCCTATAAGCACATCTCTAAGCAGTTAAGTAACCACCCCTCCCAAAAGTAGTCTTATGGAAGTCATGTTAGCAACTCAAAAAATACACACTTCCACACCTGTTTCTGAATCATCCCAGTCCCGGAAGCATCTGAAGTCCAGAAGTCAAAAATCCCTAGTTTGGGACATTTATGTGGTAGATACTGCTGATGAGACCACAGCAGTATGCCAACTTTGTCAAGCCCGTGTTAGTCGGAGCAAAAAGGGAAGCCACATAGGCACTGGTGGCCAACATGTCCACCTGAAAAACAAGCACACGCTTGAGATGGCATCAACACCAGAAGGATGCCAGAGCTGTTTGTAGTAAGGTGCATGGAGAAGAGCAAGAACATGAGGAGGGAGGGCAGAGTGTCGGTGGTGGAGGAGGAGAGTGAGCAATCCTTTGCTCTCTCCAGTAGTGGGCATAGCAGTGACAGTGAGAGTCCCAGTCCCATCAGTCTTAAAAGTACACTACCTCCACACCCACAAGCAACCAAAATAACTGGTTTTATGCAGTCTCCACCGCCTGGCCAAGAGTCAGTTGTTACTCCTAAAAGAAAATCATTGCTGACACAAGTACAGCATTCTGGTTGGACAGCCCCAAAGATGCAGCACACTCTGAAGACCATCCTTGAGTTAAATGCTGCCACTGCTGAAATGCTGGTCATCGATCTGTTGCCATTCTCATTCATAGAGAATGCTGGTTTCTGCAGGTTGATGGCCCGGGCCTGTCCCAAATGGCAAGTTCCATTGCAAACCTATTTTAGTAAGTGTGCCATGAAGGATCTGAACAGTAGAGTTGCTCATTATATTAGACAAGCGTTGAAGCATAGTGCATCACACTATATCCATCTTAGCATGGATATGTGGACCAGTGGACAAACAGCGATAAGCCTGTGTCTGTGCATAACAGCACACTAGGCACAGTTGCCTGGTGCAGTACTTGATTTTGGGCCCATCAAAACACTCGTGAAGTAAAACTGTGGTAGTAGCAACACACCTGGTATTTGGCAGCATACAACCCTGACTATGACAAGTGTCACAGGTTCGCACACAGCTGCGAAAATGCTTAGTGTTCTGCTGGACGAGATTGATGGGTGGCTACACACACAGTCACTCATAGCAGGATTCATCACAAGTGATAATAGCGCCAATGTAGTGAAGTGCATTAGCAATGGTGTTTTTTTTCAGAATGCCCTGCCTAGCACACTGCCTTAATCTTGTTGTTCAACAGTTTCTCAATCATGTGGACATTAAGGAAACTTACTGTTGCCGGTTGCATCTGTGTCCACTTTACCTGCTCTGCAAAGGCCCATGACCATCTACGTGAGCTACAGCACAATAATAATCTGCCTCAGCACCGGATGAAGCTTGATGTTGTCACCAGGTGGAGCTCCACACTGTACATGCCTGACCGGCTGTATGAACAGTATAAGGTTGTGTCAGAATACCTGCTGCTGCACACCACCCATGGCAGTGCTGGCATGTCCATCACTCTAACAACAGAGCAGAGGTGCCAAATTGATGGGCTAATATGCATTCTCCATCCATTCAAGCATGCTACACAGGCAGTGAGTGGGGACAGTGCTTGAGTAAGTCAGTCCATACCTTTCATACGTGTGTTGAGGCAGACACTAGTGAATGTGCGACACCAGACAGATGCAAGTGGGGATCATTGCAGTTGTGATCTAATGGATTATGTGCTCCATGTGCTGGACACAAATACCCATGTATCTGGCATTTTTACAGTCAGCTGAGTTTGCAGTCCTTGTCATGCTGGATCCATGGTACAAATGTGGCCTGCCCTATAATTGAAGGAGGTCATCAGTGAGTACAGTAGTTGACAGAGAACCTCATTAGATTGGTACATGCTTCAAAAATGAAAATGCACTCACTGCATCAAAAATGGGTGTTGCTACCACCACCAGTTGCTCACAGGGAACTCATTCTGAGAAAATGGTCAAGGCAGAGCAGAAAATGGCAAGCTGTTCCATTTGGGATGTTCTCTTCAGGTGGGAGTGGAAGATATGGAGGAAAAGGAGGAGGAGACATATGAGGCAGCTGGACTCTGGGCAGCAGAGCGAATAGTGGAGGCCTACATGGGGACCCAGAGCACCTTGCCATTAATGATGAGCCACTGCTGTACTGGAACAGTAAATGACTGAATGGCCAGCACTAACACTGGTTGCTGTGAAATACCTGAGCTGCCCACCATCCAGTGTCACTGTGGAATGAGTTTTAGTGTGGCTGGGGCAATTTGTGGTGACTGTAGGACCAATTTGTCACCCAAGAATGTGTCCATGCTAACATTCATCAAAATGAATGAGACACATTCAACACAACACAGTGATGTCAGTGGTGTTGCCACAGGAACTGTGTCTCAGTGATGAGGATGATGACAGTCCCTTGAGTAAGGCAGCCACTGGCAGCAAGGTGGATGAGGCAGCAATGTTGAGAGAATTCTTACCTGATGAGAACTCCAGTCTTGAAGACTGTGAGGGGTGCTTCTTGGATGATGTGGAATTGGAAGTTGAAAAAGGCTGAGTTTACTCCAAGGCTCCTCTCCCCCAAACAACAACCTTCAACTCAGTATGGTTGCTGTGGTGTGTGTTACCCCTTATTTCTAGGTATGTACCACTGGATTGGTTACGGAAATATGTTGTTATGTGCTGCAGCCTGCAGTGTGTATAAGTTTCATTTCATCACCCTTTGCCATAACCAGTTGATTGGTCACCTCACCACCTCCACCTGTGCCCCAAGGCCACAAGTCTATATAAAGCAGCAGCAATGCAATTACCATAACGGTAAATATTTTTACAATTGCATGATTAATGTTTTTCTTCAAAAAATGTATTACTTTTCATGTTGACTATATTAACACATCAACATCTTATAGCAAGATACGTTGTCTTAATGTCCTTAAAAGTGCCCAGGATGGCAAATTCCACATTGCCCACTGCTCCCTCTTGTAACCTGATCTAACCTGACACACCCATGCACTCCTTGCAACTGAAAACATTTTTTCTGCCACTTAGTATTGGTGATATGTACAAGAATCCTGGCTTCTAGACAACTATACAAGTAGCATATGAATGTAGCATGCTAATTCAACAGTTAACACCAAGTTAAACACATTTTGAAAAATGGTGAATTGTGGCTATCTTTAAAATTCAAGTCATTAATTACAAAAGTAATCATGAAGAGGTTTAACAACTTACAACATCAAATCCCCCAATAAGGTTACTTCTACAGTACCAGGTTAAGGTACACCAAAATCGCAATGGTTCGGGGGGGGGGGTCAGGGCAGGATGAGTGTCCTGCTGTCCTCACTTTTGAATGGATTCAAAATGTCATGATTACTGCAGCTATGCAATCCCCATTGAGTAGACTTGAAATTAACCCCCTCCACCTAATTATTTACTAAACACCATATGAACCATCTGTGTTCGCATATAGTTCCTCCCTGTATGTGGGTGGCAGTAGTGATTACTCATTAATGGTAATGGTATGGACCCCAGTCCAGTGTTCAGCATTGAAGTTCAAGCAACACCCCTGTCTTCCAATGACACAACACAGTTCCTGCTCCTGCATGACCTGGATTGACCATGTAGTCATCAAGATACAACATACTGAAACCTCAACAGAGGAAAATGACCTAAGCAAGAGCAAAGATAAGAAAAAGTGTTGGATACTAATCAATCTGCACACCTGCTTTTACCAAACAAGTTAGAAGAAGAAGAAGCAGAGAAAAAAATATACACTTGCCATACTCCATGATGTGATGTCATTCAACTGAGGACATTCCCTACAGGAACATGCTGTGTTGTGCACATGATTCCAATCCAGACAAGGTCCGACGAACCACAGTAGCACTAGCAGGCATTCCCCTTCCCCTATCAGCACTGTGTACCTTGACATAAGAAAAGAATTAAGAGCAAATTTTGGTGATTGTTGAAAATTCCCCCCCACTACCCATGCGTCTGACCATCCACCCCCTTCCTCACCCCAGAGAACCGTAGAAAATGAAGACATACTTACCTTAAGGACTATGAAAGTGGAATCATCGCGCAAGGGCGCAATTAAATAAATCCCCCGGACCTGGTTCAGTAGCCAGCAGCAGCAGGATGGAAAAATACTTAACTTCACCTGAATTCCTGATGTTGAAAAAAGCAAAAAATAACACAATTACTAACAAGCTCAGACAACCATATGGCAGTAACAGACATACCACACTTGTATGAAAATTCCAATACTTATCCATACATCTGACATATTCTTTCCTCATGGACCGTCATGATGATGTCATCCACAGCACACTGAAAAATAATATAAGAGCAGTGCAAGCATATTAGAACTCAAGATGCCATAATACCAACCCACCAACACCCTTACCTTGCACAGGAAAAACAATGAAGACATATACTTACGTGTTCATCAGCAGTAGCATGGACAGTGTGAGGATAATCCATCAGGCATCAACCATCCAGAACAGTAGTTCTTGTGGCACCTAGGACAGTAGTAGTCATAGACAGCAGCAGGCAGCAAGCTACAGTGCCCCAAAATTTCATTCACTACCCCACTGTCAGGCAAGGTACTACCACAGAGACAGTCAGTCAACACAACTAGACAATCAGTACAGCAGCACAGGGATAAGGAAATGACACTTCTACATTTCTATGTCAATCAATTGAAACACAGCAGCAGCAGCAGGAAAAAATTAAAAATAGCAGCAGCATTTTGCAGGAGGAAATCATTTTCTCTGCATTTTGACACCCTTTTCAGGTCCCTGAGGTGGTGGGGCACCAAAGAACATCAGGACTGACAGCACATTTCAATCTCAATTTGATGTCACATTTTGTGTAAACATTTCTGGACTTGTAGGCCTGTTTGGCACCAGCAGCAGTGAGTCTCAGGCAGAAATAATGTGTAAACAGGCCCTAAAACAGCTACTTAATGTCTGGGGGGTGGGGGGCAACCTTGGCTGAGACCAGATTCCACTTCCAATTTAATGTACTATTTTTCCTGCAACATTTCTGGACATTTACTGCCTGTGCTGCAGTGACAGATACAAGATAGGGCCTAAAGACAATTCTAAAAGTGGACCAAAGACCATCGTTTGGTCGGGGTGGTGGTGGGGTGCCATAAAACATCATGGCCTAGACCTGATTTCACTCTCAATGTACTGTGCAATTTTTTGACAACATTTCTGGACATGCGGTACATGATTTGAATGTGCAGCCACACACTTAGGCACAAAAAGCATTTAAAACATGCAGAAAGCAGCACATTTGGGTCCGCAGGGTGAGTGTGAGCCTGTAACTGCATGTCTCAGACCTGATTTCATACTCAATGTACTGTGCAATTTTTTTGGCAACATTTCTGGACATGTGGGACATGATTTGACTGTGCAGCCACACACTTAGGTGCAAAAAGCATTCAAAAACGTGCAGAAAACAGCACATTTGAGTCCGCAGGGTGGATGTGAGCCTGTAACTGCATGTCTCAGACCTGACTTCACTCTCAATGTACTGTGCAATTTTTTTAACAACATTTCTGGACACGTGGGACATGATTTGAATATGCAGCCACACACTTAGGCCCAAAAAGCGTTTAAAATGTGCAGAAAACAGCACATTTGGGTCCGCAGGGCGGGTGTGAGCCTGTAACTGCGTGTCTCAGACTGATTTCACTCTCAATGTACTGTGCAATTTTTTTTGGCAACATTTCTGGACATGTGGAACATGATTTAAACATGCAGCCACACGCTTAGGCCCCAAAAGCGTTTAAAACGTGCAGAAAACCGCACATTTGGGTCCACAGGGTGGGTGTGAGCAAGTAACTGTGTGCCTCAGACCTGACTTCACTCTCAATGTACTGTGCAATTTTTTTGGAAACAATTCTAGACATGTTTTGAGCCAGCAGCAGTGAGTTTCATGCAGAAATATTGTGTAAACAGGCCCTAAAACTGCTATTTAATGTCTGGGTGGTTGGGGGCACCCTAAAACATAATGACTGAGACCAGATTCCACTTCCAATTTAATGTACTATTATTTCTTCAACATTTCTGGACATTTACTGCCTGTGCTGCAGTGGCAGAAACAAGATAGGACCTAAAGACAAGTGTAAACAGCGTTCAAAATGACATTTTAATGTCTGGTTGTTGGTGGGGCACCATAAAACATCAGGACTGACAGCTCATTTCAGTCTCAATTTGATGTCACATGTTTTGGGAAGCATTTCGTTACCTGAGGCCCCTGTTTTACATGAGCAGAGTCGAGATTCATTCTCACATAACTTTAGAAAATATGTTTGTTCATAGTAAAGTGCTTATACTTTACATTTGTGGATAGAATAGAAGGAGCAAGGAGGAAACATATATAGGAAAATGGAGTAAGATAAAAGTAGGAAGGTACATGATTTATGGGCATGGTACTACAAGTACAACAGGGGGATGGGGAGGTGGGAACCGGGGAGTGGGGACCTGCACAGTCTGGAGGAGGACAAACTTACTCATATTCATATATGAAAGGGAAATGGAAATGGAGGGAGCATAAACCAGCTGGAAAAGATAAAATAAACAAGAGGATATAGATCGGAAGACAAAGAGGAGAGAAATAAATGAAAGGATATAGAAGAAGAGGACAGAAAATATATATGTGTGTGTGTATGTATGTATGTATATATATATATATACTGTTCTGAAGTAGCCGCGGAAGGAGAAGCCAGCCTACCGTGCGCACCTCTCCTGTCTGCAAGGGAGCCTTCCAACCTGGGCAAGCCTGATCTCTTAGCTCGGGAATGTATTGTGAGCCCTGACTGGATAGCAACTCCCAGGATCACCTTCAACTGGCTGCTGCCTCTACGGCTCTGCCTGCCATTGGCTCCACGGACTCTCGGCTTTGGCGGCTTTTCTATCAGCTTGCTTCCTTGCCTTGGGCGCCTTAGCCTGCCACTGCTACTACCTGCTCTAAATTTTAGATATGTTAAAGGGATATATGTGGTGTTAAATCTCCAATTTATGCAATTTATTGATGGGGAAAGTTTGAGGACTAACACACTGCATAAATTGTTATTGTAACCTGAGTTACTGTGATATTTGGATTTGACTTTGTGCTGCTGCACTGTATGTTTGCTTTAAAAACTTTACCTCCTCTTCTCCCTTTCTCTTTCTAATTTTACCACTTGCTTAAAATCTGGGCATCATGGTGCCAAACTAAATTACAGCACCGTCTGCCATTATCCATGACCTCCCCCACTCTCCTCCCTGGCCTTTGTACACTCCTATATGCTGTAATCGCATCCCCACCCCCCAATTTAACTTACACTTCAATTCTACTCCTGTTGTCCTAAGCTCCCTATTTCTAAAGCTACCTAATCTGCTTTTTCTTTCTGGCTTCAGAGCCCCTGATCGGGCTACCGACTGTCCTGAAGTGGCCGTGGCTGAGAAGCAAGCCAGCCATGTGCACCTCGCCAGCCCACAAGGGAGCCTTTCAACCTGGGTAAGCTGATCTCTTAGCTTGGGAACGTGTTGGGAGCCTAGACTGGATAGCTACTCCCGGATCACCTTCAATTGGCTGCTGCCTCTCACGGTTCTGCCTGCCATTGGTCCATGGATTCTCCACTTGGTGGCTTTTCTATTCAGCTTGCTTACTTGCCTTGGGCACCTTAGCCCGCCACTGCTACTACCTGCTCTAAATTTTCTTCCCATACCACCTGCCCGACCCTGGCCTCTATTAAATGCTCTTTCATTAATGAGCTAGACCAACCCCTTATCGCTGATTAGATGACCTTTGATCAGCCACGCTTATCGTCCTGTCTACAATCTCTAGAGAACTTGACTGTCTTAAAGAAGAGTGCTTAAGAGGCTTGTCACTCTGGTATAATCCTAACTTTTGGTGACATTACCTTAACAAAAAATACTCTATATACCAATACTGCCCAACGTAGCTGCCTTACAGTACTAATTCTTGCACTATTCATAATGCCAGTTCCTAAACTGTTCCAAAGCCAAAAAATTACTTCTGATAAATATCTGGACCTACTTCTTCCCAATACTTTAAGGCAATCTAGAACAGGGACATCTCCCTTTTGATCATATCCTTACTCACACCAAACAATGCCCAGAGACCTTATATGGATGCCTTTGCCCTTGTCGGCTCTAGCAATTATCTATGCACTATCCTCACCTAACTATGACAATACCCAAACAAAAGCCACTACTGAAGTACAAGACACAAATACAAGCCGTAACAAAAAAAAAAACTTAATAGATTAAAACAGTACCTTAAAAAACTACTACTACTTCTTCTACTCTGCTTGGGAAATATTGAGCTAAACTCAGGCCCACTTGCTTTCCTGGAAACCCCTGCAAACCTCCTCCAATATAAAAGTCTTAGCTTTCTACATGTTAATGCATGTAGTTTGCTGAAAAAGCTGGACTGTATACAGACCTGGGCTATACGTGCAGCCCCTGATTTCTTCATGATATCTGAATCCTGGCTTAAGCCATCGACGCCAGACAATCCATTAACATTCTGGGATACAATATATACCATTGTGATAGACCAACTAGAGGAGGAGGGGTCGTAATATTTGCTAAGAGCAAATTTGCAGTTGCGGTCATTGACGTTACTTCGGAGTGCAAGGAATTCGAATGCCTGGCTCTTACATCATCACTTACCAAGGAGAAATCACTTCTAATTGCAGCCTGCTACCGAGCCCTGTCTGGTGGTTTGGCTCTCCTTCCACATCTCAAAAACATTCCTGCCTCTGCTAATTCAGAGTGTATCATCCTAGGGGACCTCAATTTGAACTTGAATGATGACAGCTCTAAGAAACTGAAGGACCTTTGCTATGCTGTCGTCTTGGTACAAATGACACCTGCAAACACCAGGCAAAATAGAAAATTCTTGGAGCGTAGTTCCTTACTGGACCTTATGCTAGTAAGCAAACCCCACAACATTTCACATGCAGATGTGTTCTTCAATGATATAAGTGACCATTGTGCTACTGCCTGTATTAGACACCCCCTGCAATTAAACCAGGTCACTAAATTTATACTGAGAAGAAGCATGAACATTTTCTCCCAGAATGAATTTCTGAAAGACCTACAATAACAGATGGCAGAAATTCTTTCTAGCCTCCTCCATTAGAGAGGCATTCAATATGTTTCATAGCCATTTAATGGATCTAATCGATAAGCATGCCGCTAAAGCTAATCAGATCTAAGAAAAGAGCTCCTGGGTGGTTCTCCCTTTTGAAGAAAGTGCTTAGGAACAGGGACTACTGGTGGAAAAGAGTGAGAAAATCACATCTGAGGCAGCCTGGTAGCATTCTGACCTCTAGAAATTCCTGCACTAAGCTAATTAGGTCGGAAAAACTAGATACTTCCAAGCAGAACTAGAAGCCAACAAAACAACTCAGCCAAATTCTGGAACATCCTCAAAAGAAGTTGAAGGCTACCCCGTGAGAACATCTCTACCAGCCCAAATCGGTCCAATGGGTAAACCTATACAGACGGAGCCAATCTTCTTGGACAGCTAAATGATCACTTTGCCACTGCAGGCTAGCTTTGACACCTCACCTATTAGTAAATGAATCTTCTGGGTGACCTGCTGCTGACCTTATTAACACTTCTAATCCTAGCTCACCTCATCCTCCTGTATTTGGCTTCCATACAGTCACTTTTAAGCAGGTTGAGGACTTACTACTTTCCCTGGATACCAAAAAAGTGCAGGTGCAGACAACATAGAACCTTACTTCCTTAAGCTAGTTGTCTCTACTTGACCGCCCCCATTACACACTTATTCAACTTATCGTTAATGCAAGGAGAACTTCCCCAGCCATGGAAAACTGCACATATCCTACCTTTATTTAAGTCGAGAGATCCATGCGGTCTGAATAATTACCAGCCTATATCTACAGTATACTCCCTGCATTGTCGAAACTACTAGAAAAAATTGTTAATGCCCAAATAAGAGAACATTTGGATATGCATGACTTACTAAATCCTGCACAATCTGGATTCAGAGCCAAACACAGCACAATATCAGCACTTGTGAAAGTAACCACAGATTGGCAAACTGCACTGGATGCTGAGAAACATGTGTTTGCCTTTTTTCTGGATCTGAGCAAAGCCTTCAATACTGTGGAGCACAATATATTGTTCACAGCTCTGAGCAACCTTGAACTTGACAGCTCTGCAATCAAATGGTTTTCCAACTACCTCACCAACAGGCTGCAACAAGTCAAAGCTGTGGGTGACCAGTTATCACAAAACCTTCTCTGAGGCGCTCCCAAGGCTTCATATTAGGCCCAATCCTATTTGCAATTTACATCAATAACCTGGACACTCATCTACAAACAGCTAATATTCATTTATTCGCAGATGATACTGTACTATACCATAAACTCTCCTCCTTAGATGTGGCACAGAAGAATTTACAGCAAAACTTTATTAAGCTCCAACATAATCTCATTAAATACAAACCTCTCCTCAATGCCAAAAGACAAAAGTCATGGTTCTCTCACTAAAAGCTGGTGGCGGACCGACACGCATTCCTGATTTTAATGCTTCTTGATGAACCACTTGAAATAGTCAAACCTTTAAATAACTAGGATTCTGGTTGGACAATAAGCTGAACTTCCTATGCCACTTGAATGAAATCTCAAGAAATTAAGGCAGCGGTTAGGCCTATTCTATTGGATTAAACATCTGCTAATCTTAGATGCTAAAAGAGGCTAGTACAATCTACAGTTTTACCCATACTGGATTATGCTGACTTTATGTACTCTCATTGTCCCTCAACATTGCTCAGCAAACTTGACACCTATACCACTGGGCCCTAAGATACATTCTCAACTCACCCTTACATACCCATCATTGCCTGCTATACCAGGAATCGGTTGGCCTTCTCTGTCAACTAGGAGGAAAAGAAATGCTCTTCTCTAGCTCCACAGAGCACTTTGAAGTAAGCTCCCAAAACACATTTCTAACTTATTCGTGGAGTGCCAAGGGTTTCTATGGACTGAGACATTTCTCAATATTCTGCTTTCAGATTCCTAGGGTAAATACAAACTATGGCTCGGCCACAATCAACATCTCACTTCCATCACTATGGAACTCCATGCAAAGTGCACTAAAACTGTCATCACTTCCAGGTCTACCCACATTCAAAAAGATGCTTGCCACTTTATTGAGGGAAACTTGCAATTACTTCAGACAAAGATGATCTTCCTTACCTTTTTTCACTAGTTTCACAATTAGAACATTTATCAAGACCCTTCCTCACAGGTGACTTCCAGCACACACTGCATACTTTCATACCCTGGCTATTACATCCTCTCCCTTTCTCTCCTTTGCACTGCCGTTCCTTTGCCTTCCCTTTTCCAATTACTACCAACAGTAGGAGGTTGTTTAGGACTGATAACGCTATACACCTTCTTATAATATTATTATTCTCAAATTGCATTTGTTTGTAACCCTGACAGGTCAGCTGATGTTGGCCATTTGTGCATTTCCTGCAAAATACTGCATTAATCTGTGCCCATGTACTTATTGTATTGTATGTATTGTATTATATGTCCAGGACTACTTTGAAAATGAGCCTGCTCAATGGTGTTTATGCCTGGTAAAATAAAGTGATTGATTGACTGATTGATTGATATATATATATATATATATATATATATATATATATATGGTATACTGTAGACGTGCTACCATAGTTAGGGTAGAGGAGCCATTTACATGTTAAACCTACAAATTAGCATCTTAATAACTTTGCAACTGCTCAACAGATTTGCCTGAAATTTGGAATACACGATCAAGAACCATACATCTTGGGATCTGCCAAACTTCTTACTGTTTGGATATACGGCTGCAGAGTTATTAAGCTTTGGATTCATGCAGACGCTTATGCTTTTTGAATTTTGTCGCCTCTACAGGTCACAAGGTTTGCACGACCAATCTGAAATCTTCAATGAATGTGCAGCCGGGTCCCTGATGTGCCTTTTGAAGATTTTGTGAAAAATATTAAACGGTTCAAAAGTTATTCAAAGTTATTTCCATTACAAGTCAATGGAAGAGTTAACAAAGTTCGATAGTGTCGCAAATGCAGTTTTTACTTTGCAAATAGCCTTTTACTGTCACAATCCACCATTTTTTTTCAGTTGGTCATCAGAAAAATTCTTGGCATTTAAATTTGGGACCTCTAGCAACCTAATTTTTTGTTTTCACCTAGTCGGACACTGAGGATGCTAGGCATGTCTTTATTTTGGGGTAAAACACTCTAGAAATATGTTTTCAACTTTCTGGAAAAAGTATTTCTCAAGATTTGTGACAGTGTCGCCTGAATTTAGAAAGCTTTGCAAAGTTCAGCAGTACTTTTCCAGGCTTTGGGAAAATGACAGCAATTCTTTGCCACCCTGCTGCAAAAGAACATTTGGTCTTTTGGGCTGAAATTTAGGGGGAATGCAGCCAACATCTCACAGATGTGCCTTTCAGTGTTTCGGTGAAAAAATATTACAGGGCGGCACAGTTACGGCACTCCAAAGTTGACACTTTTTCCCATAGGATAACATTACGGCATCTGCCGCATTACAGGAATCATTTGCTGCCCTGCTGCAAAATAACGGTATGGTCTTTTGGGCTGAAATTTGGAGAGAAGAAAGCCAACATCCCACAGATGTGCCTTGCCATGGTTTAGTGAAACAATATTACAGGGAGCCAAAGTTATGGTACTCTGAACTTCTTTTTTCCCATAGAATAGCATTATGGCGTTCTCTGCGCCTTTCAGGGCCCGTATCTTGGAAATGGTGCAAGATATGGACTTTTCATCAGAAAAATGCTTAGCCAAGTACAAAACTAGCCACAAAAGTCATAAATCATATGACTTTTAAATTTGTTTTCTACGCCAGATGGTTCCTGGAGATATAAGCAATTTAGTATTCCAACTCTTCTATTTTCTGCTCCGAGGCCCATTATTATGCATACATTCTTTGTACTCACTGTCTTCTCTATGCAGCTTTTGGGGAAACCAGCCTGTGCGCTTTATATTTTGTTACCCTTATCAGCTTCTGCTTGCGGTTCGCACCTGTTTCACTTACTGTTCCTGGCTTGTGGCATCACATAGGCATTGTTTGCATTTTCATTTGCGCTGCTTTGCATTATTTTAACCATTTGTGTCTACAGTACTGTTTATCTTTCTGTTTCACTTTGCGTCACCATGCACATTACCATTTGTGTTTGTGGGCACCATGTTACTATGTGACAAGACATCACATGGCGGGAGCGTGCTTCCCGCCGCTGCATTACAGTCACTATTTCTCATTATCATTCTCAAAAGAAGGAATAGAGGCAAAATCCTGTTTAATGCATGTTAGTTGTTCCACAGTGAGAGTTCTGTTGAGCTCTCTTCCTCAGCCTCCACATCCAGCAGTGCACGCTAGTTGTCGGTCCCAACTCACCCCATTCTCCCATACCTCTACTTCTTCACACATCTGATGGGTGAGAGTTAGCTGCAACCCCAACACGCACCCTGATGCCGGTTGGGGTGTGGGTGGGGTCCAAAGGGGCTTTCAACCCTAACACTGAATTTCCTCACTTTTGTTGCTGTGGAACAACCATAACTAATGCATTAAATGGTGTTTTTTGCCTCTAATATATGTGTGTGTGTGTATGTAATATGTGTGTGTGTATGTGTACATATACACAATAACTAAAGTAAAAAAAAAAGCTCAATGAACTGAAATTATTTATTTCTAAATATGGTGGCAATGACATTATGTGCCTGTTTCTGGTTCTTTCATATAAATGTAATATGCAACTGTCTATGTGCTGAAATGTGGACACCTTATAAGGTTTCAGAACTAGGGGAATTATTCTTACAAATAAAACATCTTCACTCAAACTTAAAAAATCTACTCCTTCATCATATATAAGAGCAGAACTTGGATTAGATCATTTTAAAACCTTAGCTGATGCATTTGCCTTGGGATATTGGATAAAGATTACAGGACTTCCTAAGGACAATTTCCACAGGTTGGGACTTTTGGAGAGGAGAGGTGGTTAGAGCAATATAATAGTAAGTCTCCCTAGCTCTTGTATGGTCAGTCAAACTTAATAGAATATGACCTAACGTATCTAAATAATTACATTACATTAGGTATTTTTGTTAGTTTAAAATATAAGAAATACATCAAGAAAATTTTTTTTTTTTAAATAAGACACAAATTGTGATCCTCTCCTTGGTAGATTTCAAGTGATGTTTGGTGTGATTTTAGCTTCTGTTTGGACTGTATCAGGGATCCTGATATGTTTATTCTTACACAAGTTATGGTTAGCTCATGGAGTTAATCAGCTACAATTGCACAAATTTAATTTCACACTCTGCAATTATTGTCTAATTCATGCATATTAAAAATGTGCACTTTTGGCCAATTAGCACCATTTTAGTTTTTGCACAATTACCACTTGAGCTAATTATGCTATAATTATTTTACAGCAAATATAACCTGTTGTACAGTATTCCTTAGTAATGTGCTACATGCAAGGTTTACACACATTCTAGATACTCATCAGACTGCCTGTTCCTGTTTACTTGTGGGGGAACTAATTTCATGTTCTCCTGATAAGTCCCTGGTACACTAAAATGAGATGAATCTGGATTAATCCTTAGACTGCTGATTGAATTAGAATGTACAAGAATTCTGGACAGACATATCAGTCTGCAGCACAGCAAGGATTAATCCAATGTTGGCTGAGTTTTCTAAATTACCAGACGATCCTGCAACTTTTCTTTTAATTGTTTAAGATATTTACGTACTTAATTTGAGGAGTAGTTTGTTTTGAATGATTAAATGTATTAGGAAAAATAAACTATATATATATATATATATATATATATATATATATATATAGGGTATGGTAGTGCCACTGTAGTTAGGGTTGAGAAGCAGTTTCTATGTTAAATCTCAAATTTTGCACTTTAATAACTTTGCAACCATTCAAAGGATTTGTACAAAATTTTTCATGCACAGTCTCTTTGGATGATATCTTGATGTGACAAGTTTTGTTCTGGTCAGATCTGCAGATTCTGAGATCTAGATAGTGAAACAACCTAAAATTCACCACTTTTGCAGTTTTTTTTCTCATCATGCTGCGCAGAGTCGATATGGAATTTTGGTCTGCAATCTTTAGGGTAGAAAGAACTTGGGTCACAGAACAGGCCAGCTTTTATTTGGTGAAAAATATTAATCCATTCAAAAGTTCAAGTTTATTGTAGGAAAACTTAATTGAGCAAGCTCATTCACAAGGAGATCCTTTGACACAGACAGGTAGTTACAGATTGCATAATCGAAAAAACAGTACAAATTCAAGTACAGAATTATGGGCAAGCATTAACATGTTGCATACAAATAACAATGACATAGAAAAATACAAATACAGAAAAAAGTACAAATTGCTTGTTTCGGAGTATCAAGACAGCTAATTTTAGATAAGTAAGAGGAAGCAGTGGGCTAGGGTTTGAGCAGTGAGCTGGGATTTAGAAGCAGCTGCACGTACCTTTTATTTTTGCTGTAGCCAACCTTTTAAATAGGCTGACAGGGTCAGTACCAGGAAGCTTCAGTAGGCCTTGGAGCTGGTTCAAGATAGTTGGGAGTACGTTTGATATGGCCTGCTTGCCGAGTGAGGTGCGAGTTCTCAGTATATCGAGGAGGAGGAGGTAATTTTTCCTTAGAGAGTAGGCGCTATGGGAAATAAGAAAAGGGTTGTGAGATAGTTTGGGATCGTGTTCAGGAGTAGCTTAAGAGTTCCGATACCAGCATGAAGCATGCGTCTAGTTGAGAGTGATGTCTAGCCAGCAGTTAGGTACGAAGCGCAATGGTGGGTTCAGTAGGGTAGGTTTGTCAAGAACCCTATGGTGTGGTGGTAGAGGACGTCTAGTTTGTTGAGTCCTGAGGCTGCTGCCTTTTTAAGCTCCCATTATTTTCAATGGGATTTATATTTTGCAGGATAGCTGCACAGTACAAACAAGGATCCTTGTCTGTGAGGGGCCAATCCTTCTCCACGACTTGGCAATCATTGCCTGTCAGAAAGACATTTTTGTCCATGAGTCGCCATCTTGCTTTTTGATTTTTGTTCCCCCCCAAAAAAAATGTTATGCTTCTGCCCAGGGACATCTGTCTTTCACATGGAAGTATAATTTTTGCTCACTGGGAGTTGATCAGCTGTGCTGTGTGCTTTGTGGTGTCTGTATGCACAAAGAAATGTTTTTTTTTTAAATAATTTAAATCCTGGTTCATGGCTCATTAACTTCTTTGTCCATCAGTCTTTGTCCATCATGGTGAAGAATGAAAATGGCTGACAGATAAGGATTCCTGGTGTAGCCATCTGGTAGTGAAATTTATACCAGATGGCCAGACTGGGAATCCTCATCTGTCAGCTGTTTTCCTTGTACACCATGATAGACAAAGACTGATGGACGAGGATTCCAGTGTGGCCATCTGGTCATCCAGATTTTACTACCACATGACCAGACCAGGAATCCTTGTCTGTCAGCTATTTTCCATGCACACTATAAAGGACAAAGACTGAGAGATGAGGAATTTGGACAGCGGATCAGGATTTATTTGTGGCCATGTGGATGGCAAAATGGGGTGATCTTTCAGGGAACTTTTTTTCCATTTTCTTACCCCTCCATTATATCCCTGGTTTCTAGTGGTACCCCTCACCCTGAATCCACTTATGTTTTTTGTTTATATTTATTATTTTTGTTAAATTTTTTGTATATATTTATTTATTTGTTGTGGCTTTCCTGCCACTTATCCCTGGTGTCCAGTGGTACCCCCACCCTCTGTTCCCCATGAATCATTGGTGGTGGTGGTATTCTTCCCTTTAGGTCCCCTTTTTTCCAGTGAAGAAAAAAACATCCCTAAATGTCCTTTGCTGCCTGTTACCTGGAAATAGAAAACATGTCCTCGCTGCTCACTCCCTCACCCTGCAGCCAACCACCTACTGTGCACCCACTACCACACAACCCCTGACATCCCCCAGACAGCCACTCACCTAAGGAGGTCCCAGGTTCAAACAGCCACTCCACCGATCAAGACACGCCTTGCTGCTAGAACTGGTGACTGCAATATGAACTAAGGTAATGTGCTGCAAGAAAATTGGTTTCAGATTACCTCTAATCACACTAGGTAACCAATGTACTAGGGTCTGTGTCTGGTTTCATACAACTTTCACCTGGTACTCCAAATGCTCTGTATTAAATGCCAAGAATAAGAATAACTGTAATTTACAACTTGCCTGTATATACTCTGTAATCTCTTCTCTGCATGTACTGCTACATATAATGTCTCTCCAGATCCTTCTGAAAAGAGACCTTTGGGGCCTCAGTGGGCCTACCCAGTCATCAAAATTTAATAAATAAATGATTTCTCTGCAGGAGTGCACAGTGTTACAGTACTCAGAGTTCAGTCAAAGGATGGGCCCCAGTGCAATTACCCCGCATGTGGAATTTACCATGGTTTGATCACAAGGAATTGTATTTGTAATTAAATTTACAAATGTGTGCAGAATGTTGATCATGAGAGCAATATAAGCTTTTGCAGGGTTGCCTTTGGGAATCATTGTCTTGCTTTTTTATGTGCGAGGCCAATGTGCCACCACAGCACCTACAGTGACATATTAAAAGATGGCACAATACTGCAAACTGCTAGTATGACATAAAAAATGTCATGGTTGCATATAATCTAAATGAATTTGTCTGTTTATGTCGTGTTGCACTGAAGAAATGTGGGGGGGTACTGTATGTTTGTGTATGTGTGTTGAGTGGAGTGCAGTTGAAGAGAGGGAGGAGCTGTCAACTTCAAAGTGATGCAAGTATTTCAAAATCTGGTATTCTAAAAGTAGACACTATGCATTATACAATGGCAAAAAATCTTGGGCTCTGATTGGTCAGTCTGGGACTGGACCTGTGATGTTATCCCAGTACAACATTATGGGTGTAGTCCAAGCACACACATGGCCACATCAAATGCGCAAAAAATCACTCCGATGGCATGTACAAGTTGTCCACACTTGGCATGTCGGAAGTGAAGTTTGCCAGTACTGTACTTCATCATTTTTTGTGAAATCCATCCCTCTAAACAGCTTACAAAGTCACCAAAACCCCAACAAATGCCACAAGATAAACCCCACAAAACCTTACACAATTATTCCCATGATCTCTTCAAGAAACAAAAAAGCATGTCACATGAAGCCGCCAGTGCAATCGGCTTCACTGTTCACAGTCGGTGCTCTGCCTGCAATGCTACGAGTGCGTGTACTCGCTGATTACTCCATTCACTCGCTTTTTCTGTCAATTTTCTCCCAGTATAAACTCACCATCTGTACTGGGAGAAGCCAAAATGAGACATCAAAACAGATGAAGAGGATGCAGGGGCTGAAGGTGGACGATGACCGCAAACTTAAAATCCAAACTGCCTTACACACCATTGCCCACACTTCACCTCAAAAGAGTGAGTGCGCGTACATTACAGAAGCATACTGTGCTTCACTTGCTTACTCGATTGCCATTTTCAGTTGCTTATTCTATTAAATTCCTGTACCGGAGGAGAATGAACACAGCAGCGAGGATGAGAACTGGGGACTGCCAGATGAGAGAAGCCATGGAACGGAAAAAGAAAAGCTGCAACTGTGAGACCCGTGTGTGTGTGTGTGTGTGGGCAATCTACAACTTCAAGGTGACAAAAGCAGGAA
The DNA here is from genome assembly GCA_016271365.2 of Neoceratodus forsteri. NCBI lineage: Eukaryota > Metazoa > Chordata > Ceratodontiformes > Ceratodontidae > Neoceratodus > Neoceratodus forsteri. The sequence continues at coordinate 411,839,475 of CM028129.1, read as the reverse complement.
ACAGAGAGAAACAACAGAGACACGCAATATAACTAGAAAACCGAAAGTGCACATGTGTGTGTGTGTGTGTGTGTGTGTGTGTGTGTGTGTGTGTGGTGGGGGTCGGGGTGTTGAACTCAAGAAGCAAATGCAGCACCACCACCTAATGATAAAACAATAGAACTGCACTACTTTTCCATTATGTATTCTTACTCAGTGAAAAAAAACTGTAATAAAACACATTTTAAACATATTTTCAATCTATTTTTTATTAAATTTTACAAAGGGGCCATTGTATAATAGCAATAATGCACTCCAGGGTGTGTGTTGTGCTACGATAACGTCACTTCTGGGGTGATTAGTCGCACTCGGCCCGCGCCTCATGCCCAATCACCCCAGGCGTGAAGTTATCCCAGCACAATACACACCCTGTCGGCATTATTGCTTAATTGAACTTTGTCTGTAACCCTGCATATGCTGTGATATGCTATGGGTTTATACATGTCACAGTAAAGATCCAGAAAGTGTGAATTATGAAACGTATTTTCACACAGAATATTAACAAAGACCAAGATATTTACATGCTAATATCTGGAACAAATCTGTGTACATCACATTATGAAAACAACTCAGGATGATGAGGGTATGCTAACATAAATGAAACTGCATATAACAACAGGAGAACCATTGCACTTACAGTAAGTCACCTAACCAGAAACTGGAAACAGATTTGGTGGCAAACCATGTTAGAGTTGTCATTCAAAACATGTTTATTACTGGGGAGACTCAAGTGATGCTTCTGAACAGACTTACCCAGTATTTCACTCATGCTCTCTAAGCTTTTTCTAGGGTGAAATTTACTAACAGCTTATCCTGCTTTTTACAGGTGTGCTTAAAGCCACAACTGCCCATACAGCATAACGTATGCTAATGATATTGAGAGCTGAACACAGACACAATGTAAAATGCAAAACTAACAATAGTGCATAACTATCATATATGTAAACAAACCTACAAAACCTGACAAAAATTAAGAATAATACAGATTTTTATATGTCCAGGTATGTATATAACTTATTTGCCATTAGCACTATCACCGGTATTGCAGTTTACATCTGTCAGTGCTCAAAACTTACTTAATTAGCATATTTTATGTGACTTGAAGACTGCTCATAAAACTACCCAGAAAATGCGCAGAATGTGAGGTTGCAATGGGTTGATCTGCTGGTGAACACCACTAGATTTTAATTTTAAAAATGTACAAGTACAGTATGTATATCCACAAACAGAGATTTTTGGCTGAATAATAAAACCTGTTTGCCTTCTTATCAGTTTGTGGTTCCTAGTCAGGTGGGTAGGTGCAACAATCATTCTGTTGTGTTCTACATACATATTCCCTCTGCACCAGGCACCAGAAATCTGACGGTAGTTTAAGGTACTATTTCTATGAGTGAGTGACAATTCTTTTCTACTTGAAATTACATTCTTAGTTGGCAGCTCAGTGAGCTCACAGGCACACGACCACGACCTACTGTGAAAATATAAGGGGATAAGGTGGAGTGTGAGGAGGATGAGCCAGGAAAAGCGTCTATCCTAAATAGATACTTCTGCTCAGTATTTACTGAAGAGAAGGCAGGTCAGGGCTCACAGCTCAGCACCATAGACACGGGGGGGGGGAGCTCTTTCACAAAGGAAAGAGTCCTACAAGAGCTTGCTAAGCTCAGGGTGGACAAGGCAATGGGACCTGATGGCATACATCCCAGGGTACTAATTGAGCTAAGGGTGGAACTAGCAGAACCATTAGCAGAACTGTTTAGAGAGTCTGTGAGCACAGGAGAGGTCCCAGAACTGGAGAAGGGCTCATGTGATCCAGCTCCACAAGAGTGGCAGCAGGGAGGAGGCAGAGAACTACAGACCACTCAGTCTTACCTCAGTAGTGGGCATGATTATGGAGGCACTTCTCAAGGCAAGGATAGTGCAACACCTGGAATCTATAGGAACACAGGATCCAAGACAGCATGGGTTTACAACAGGAATGTCCTGTCAAACTAATCTCATAGATTTCTTTGACTGGGTAACCAGAGTGGTGGACCAAGGGGGTGCAGTTGATGTCACCTACCTTGACTTCAGTAAAACTTTTGATACTATTCCATATAAAAGATTGATTAATAAGCTCGGGGGTGGGTCAGAAGTTGGTCAACTGAGTGGCAAACTGGTTGGCGGGTGAAAATAGAGAGTGGTGTAAATGGTATACAGTCAGAAGAGATGCAAGTTACAAGTAGGGCACTTCAGGGATCAGTCCTGGCGTCAGTCCTCTTCAATATCTTCATCAGTGACATTGCAGATGGACTGGAGGGTAAGGTTTGCCTGTTTGCAGATGACACCAAGATCTGTTACAGAGTAGATCGTCCAGATGGTGTGGGCAGAATGAGAAGAGATCTGGAAAAACTGGCAAAATGATCTGAAGGTCGGCTACTGGGGTTTAATGCAAAGAAGTGCAAGATCATGCACGTAGGGAAGAGAAACCCTGAAGCTACCTATAGGTTGGGAGGGGTGTTGCTGGCAATCACAAGGGAAGAAACTTGGGCATTATCATCACAGATAACCTGAAATCATCCAAGCAGACCACGAAAGCAGTAGGTAATGCTAGAGGGATGTTGGGGTGTATTAGGGGTATCACAAGTCGGAAGAGGGAGGTACTAATCCCTCTTTACAAGATGCAGATTAGGCTCTGGAGTACTGTGTGCAGTACTGTAGGCCACACCTGCACAAGGACATTAACAAAATGGAGGAAGTCCAGAGAAGGGCAACCAAAATAGCGCAGGGACTGCATCAGAAAAAATATGAAGACAGATAAACAGAACTTAATATGTATACCCTAGAGCAATGGAGGGAGAGAGGTGATATGATCGAAACATTCAAACATCTTAAGGGCATTAACAACATGAAAGAGTCTTAACATTTTTCAATATAAGAAAAATAGCAGGACGTGAGGACACTACATGAGATTAGAGGGAGTCCGATTAAGGGGTAATGTGAGGAAGTTCTTTTAAACAGAAAGGGTGGTTTATGCATGGAAAGACCCACCTCAGGATGTGGTGGATATGAATACAGTGCAGGTCTTTAAACAGACATGGGATAGGAATAAGGGAAAAGTATAGATGAGTATGAATAAATATGCCATTGACAGAGTAAAAGCCTATGTCACATTCATAAGGTTGAAAAAATGGGCAGACTGGATGGGCCTTGCGGTCCTTATCTACCATTAACTTCTATGTTTCTATGAAATGGTCTGTAGCGTACCTCTCAAAATACATAAAGCTGTCAATTCAAAGTGCAACCTGTATGAGTTGGCAGTTAAGATTTTCATGAAAGCAATTTACAAAAACAAAAAAAGGATGGTGTTTGCCATCTGGCTAGTAGTGGATAGGCTTTCCTATGATTTCAATAAGTGACATCTTACAACGAGTTTTTTTTGGGTGGTGGGAAATTCGCTATGTCTGCAAGCTGGTAGAAAGAGGAAACAAACAAATATCTTTGTGACAGTGTGTGGAGTTTAGCTGCTTCACTGACATCATTGTGTTGATGTTTAACTGCACCCTGCTTGACAACTCATTTGGAAAAAACTAGTCTGTTGCATTTCATATTGCCAGAGACAGTAACAGTTTTCTGATTTAAATGAGCCAGTTTGCAACACATTTTAAAATGTCACATTCACTTTCAGTACAGCATGTAAATTCTCTGCATGTCCCAAGCCTCCTGTAACAAACTGCTGCATAGGGTAACATGCAATTTCAAATCCAATTCCCCTGATTTCATGTTACCTCATACTGAGCCAAGCAACCGGTCCTCCTGCTGATGGTGACCCATCACCAGTTGCAACAAGAGGCCAGACCTCATTAGATCGCAATGCCAGACACATTTTGAAATATGGACTTGGTTTTATTGCGATCCTCTAAATGCACACACTTAGTGAAGGATAATGTATGTCCCGGGTACCCTGTGATGTGGCCAGGAAATCAATTTGGTGGAAACCGATGCACTTTTTCCCCACATGTGGCGTGAGCTCACATGGTACCCTGCAATCAACCATGAACTAAGGAAAAGAAAACAAACAAATCTTCACACACATTTGCACATGGTCTTTTTCATTTTAATGCAAACCACTGATAATGAGGAGCATGAGTGAAAATTACAAGAGTAGTTGTGAATACTTGTACATTTCACTCACGTTCTTCATCCCTGTTAAGATTTTAGGAAACATTATTAAGTGACATAATATAGTAAGTGAGTTGTGGATGCCGAAAAGGGTATTGGAAACCAACAATGGCGCCTTTCATATCTGGCACAGAACTGTCATTGTTTGGCATTTGATGTGGAGTTGCCCAACCAACTGCTCCCCAAATTATTATTTTTATATATGTAGCTATGGTGTACGTTTACCAAAACCAAGTTAGAAACCCTTCTGCAGCATGACTAGCTAATATTGTATCTTTCCCATGGTGACTATCATTTTAACAATTTTCACCGTCTTCTGAACACGGTTTACCTGTAGCAATCACTGATAAATGCCCGATTACAAACAAACGTCAGTGTACAACTGCCATTCACAATGTTACCTTCACACATTGCACATATTATTTCTGGTGCTACTCTAAATAGATTGAGTACTGCTGTTCTATGCATGAACATTTTTTACAAAAATATTACATTGAGTAAGGCTGCACTTGATGAATCAACAGTTGTATTAAAATACCCCCTGCCCATGTCATACCTCCAGTTCACTCTTGTCTACTTTTTCTATTGTTCCATTTGTTTTGCAGCTGTCCTCTAACTCCTTCACCTTATTCTCTTAATTACTACAACATTTTGACAGCTCTTCAATCTAACTTGTGGATAGCTTTTTTCCACAACTGCAGAACTCTACAGAGTTCTTGTACTGCATGCTATTTTTTTCATTTGTACTGACAATTTTACATAATGTTTTGCAAATATAGCTAAGCAGTACACATACAGTAATGAGGTGTTTTGACTGAGCCAATATATGAGAAATGTTATCATGAAATACTTTGTGTTGTAAAAACCAATCCATACATGGATCTAATTGTTAATTCTGCCTCAAATTAATTATCCAAAACAGAAAAGAACTTATTAGCAACACAATTGGTTCAGGTATAATGTTGGTTAATTATGTGGTTATCAATATAAGGAAATGTGGCATTATGGTAATTTCTATCATTATTATCCACCTTTCAATCTGCCATGGAAAATACATTCTAGGTAAAATAATGTCCTGAACACCTGCAAAGCAAATGGAACAATGGACATACTAACCAGAGAGTAAACCAGAGGTATGACATGGCCAGGAATATTTTAAGAAAAGTGTTGTTGCATCAAGTGTACCATTCCTCAACCTACTATTTTTTTTAAATGTCAATGCATCTAAAGAAGCAGTACTGAATCTCATTAGTGTAACATCAGAAATAATATGTGCAGTGTGTGCAGGTAACATTGTGAATAGCAGCTGTTCACTGACGTGTGTTTGTAATCTGAAATTTGGTAGTGATTGCTGCAGGTAAACCATGTTGAGAAACAGGTAAAAATTGTACATGATAGTCATCATGCAAAAGATACAGTAATAGCTGGTCATAATGCAGTAGGGTTTCTAACTTGGTTTCAGTAAATGTACACCATAGCTACATGTAAAAAGAATAATTTGGGGATCACTTGGTTGAGGCAACTCCACTCCAAATGTCAGACAATGACAGTTCTGTTCCACATGTAAGAGGTGCCAGTACTAGGTCTGCAATACCCTTTTCAGCATCCACATCTCACTTAGTATATTGTGCCATGTAATATTTTTTCATAAAAATCTTAACAGGGTTGAGGAGCGTGAGTGAAATTTATAAGTATTCACAACTATCCCTGTCACTTTCACTCACACTCCTCAGTATCAGTGGTTTGTGGTAAAACTGAAACAGATAAAGTTCAATTATATGATAATATTTATTTCTTTGATGTTTCTTTATGTAATTCATGACTGATTAAAGGGTACCATGTGAGCTTGTGGCACATGAGGCAAAAAAGTGCATGGGTTTCCAGCACATTGATTTCCTGGCCACATCACAAGATACCCGGGATAGCCTACTGTATATTATCCATGCAGTGTATGTATTTAGAAGATTGCAATAAAATCAGGTCCACCTTTGCAAATGTCTCTGGCATCTCGATCTAATAAGGTGTGGCTATTTGTTGCAACTGGTGATAGGTTATGGTCAGCTAGAGCCCTGTTAGCTTGTTTCATTAAGCAGTAACCAGAAATCAGGAGAACTGGATTCAAAATTACATGTCACCTTTTGGAGAAACTTGTTATAGGAGGCATGGGACGTGCAGAGAATAAAGATACTGTACTGCATTGAATGTGAACTTGACATTTTAAATCAGGAACATGTTACTGTCTCTGGGAATATGAAATGCAACAGACTAGTTCACCCCCCCTTTTTTTGTTTTGCAAATGAGTTGTCAAGCAGGCTGCAGTAAAAAATGAACACAATGATGTCAGTGAATCCCTTCACTCACAAACCTGCACACAGAGGTTTGTTACTTTCTCTTTTCTACAAGCTTGCAGATGTAGCGAATTGACCCCCCCCCAAAAAAAACCTCCTTGTTAGATTTCACTTACAATCTTAGAAAAGCTTTGGCTCCTGATGACAACTATAACTTAAAATAAAACAAATAAAATGATTTGAACAGTTACAATGGTGCACAGCACACAGTGACACCATTTACTTTACACACTAGACAGTATATATCCAGTATCTTTTTTTGTCAGAACACAGCAAAGGTTGAATAAAAGTAACATATTGAGTATAACAACTTCGCCAGCTGCCAGGGTGAATGACTGGTCACGCACATCTAGGAGACAGTCCACACATAAGACTATGTGATGTCACTCCTGTAATGACATCAGAAACTGATACAGCAGACAGGTCTCAGTTAAAAACCTTAGAGCAAACAGAGCAACAGGGCACATGTTACAAACTGTTATATTACAAACCTGATAAAAAGACAACCTCAGACACTTTGTTTCCTGTTAATTTCTGTGCCATATGACACACCCATGGAAAGAAACAAATATGTTTGTCATTGATCTTTAAGTACCAAATACATACAAAAGATACACAAACAAAATTGCACTGTAACAAGACTATAGCATTGTGCCACTGTGTGTGTGTGTTTTGGGGGTGAAAGGAGCACTCTGTTTCTTTTCATTTCTCCAGCCCATCCACTTTTACCTTTGCACTGAGTGGTTGGGAAACCTCTCTTGCATATGCTGTCTTTCCTTATTTTTTTTATCCTTAAAAAAACAACACATTCATCATATTTTAGGAGCCCAATAGTGCCAGCAGGTAGTAGGCATTGATATTTTTCAACAGTCAGTGCAGAGCTGCTGGATGACCAGCTCTCAACAAAGCTGCAATAGAAAAAGTTTTATATGTTTATAAGACAATGCAGTAGTCAGTACAGTAGTTATAACACATTCTATCAAGGAGGATCTGTCTTTAGTGGTTATGCTTTCTTCTGGGCCTTACCTGTAACTGACTCAGCCATTTCAGTGTTCAGTACTGCAGCTGCAGAAGGCAGCTCCATAATGTACTGTAACAAAAATTCACCAACCTACCTAATAGTTTTCCAGGGGACTCAAAGGGGGGTGGCAAACACAGGCATCTTGTCCAAAAGCCACACTTTGTAACCAAAGTCCTTAAGAATAGCAACACTAAATAGTTATGTAACCATGCAATACTTATGTATAGAGCTACCTACTGAAAATGCCATAAAGAGAAATATTTGAGAATACTTTTGATAAGCCCATTGTTATGTTGTCTTGTGCTTGCACAAGCATCATCTTCTGGTAGTAACAGCACAGTGAGAAGTGTGTCAGTGTTGGCAAATGCAGGGCACGCTTTAGTAGGTGCATCTTTCATTCCCAAATTAGCCAGCATGCTAGTGCTGATGCAAGAATTATGTAAAGTGCCACCAACTTGAAAGAAATGTGATGCTGCAATCAGAGACAAGCTCATCATGCAGAGATGACACACCTCCCATGCGTGCCTTTCCTGGAGAAACATTTCAATAAACATGGCGATGGCTCCTGCCGCTGCCACACAAGCCCCAAACAAAGCCAGCATCAGGGGTGCAACCCCTGTGTTGGTATGTCCCCACCCCCACATTGTGTAGCACATCAGAGCCCACCCCAGTGTGCCACCGCTCACACAAAGCCAACTGTGTCAACATGTTCCCCACCCCTCATTGTGTGGCACACTGGGACCACCCCATTGTGCTTAACAAACCTAACAATGTCCATTTTTTATTACCTGAAAAAAGAAAACGGACTTCATTATGCATGTGCCCTTCCCCTTCCTGCACCCACCTCTGCTCAACCCACCTGCCCACATGCCCCACCCCATACTTACCTTTGGAGGTCCAGTGCTGCGATCTTCGATGGATGGAACATGCCAGACTCTTTCAAAGCTGAACTGCAAAATGAAGAAATGCCAGTAAGCTGCATAAAGGCATCAGTGGGGGAGGGGTTCAACTAGGTGGATATATCAGCCATTTTTTGAATTTTGGCTCCAGACTTTCAACATTGGGTTCTAGGGACCCCACCTCATGAACACATGCACTGTCATCTCATTATTCAGTCCTGAAAGGTGATTTTGCAGTCACTGCATGGAGTCATCTTTCAGGACTGATTAATGAAATGACGGTTCCACTGTTCATGAGGTGGGGTCCCAAAAAGCCTATGTTGCATATTTGGTGAAAAAATTCCAAGAAATGACTGTGTTATGAGTGTGCATTGCGCAGTTTCCATGCACACTCATAACGTCAACAATTTTTAATATTTTCACCCAGATTTTCAACATCACCATTTTTTCACATTTCATTATGAACAGTACAGCTTTCATTTTTAACATCCTGCCCAAAATGTGTTTTCACACATCTGGTGCACAATGGTGAGATTGCTGTGGGAAATCAACGTTCAGGACAGATTAACAAAACCACAGTGCCACTGTTCATGAGCAGAGGTCCCAAAATGCCTATGCTGAAAATTTGGTTAATCAAAATCCCCAAAATAATTGCGTTACAGGCGTGCATTGTGCAGTTTCTACACATGCTATTGACTTCACCTATTTTTCATATTTTTACTCCAGATTTTCAACATTGCCATTTTTTTACACCTCTTCATGAACAGTATAGCTGTCATTTTTCATTTCCTGCCTGAAATGTGTTTTCTCACCATTTGCACCAATTGTCGCAATCACTGTGCAAAATCACCTTTCACCTAACAAACTGATAGTGCCACTGTTCATAAGGTGGGGTCACAAAATGCCCATGTTGAAAATTTGGAATGAAAATACCAACAAATGTCCTGGTCATTAGGGTTTCCAATCATAATGCCCCATCCTGTAGAGACTGACAGGCATCAGGGGTGTGACATGGGATTGTCAGCTGTAATGGTCACGCCATTCCACCCCCACCCTGCAGCCGGTGACAGATATTGAGATGTGCCTTGGACTCTTTGGTCCCAAAGTTCACCCCATTCTCCTATACTGCACCCATCTCAGCATATTTCCATATGGAATGGGGTGAGCATAAGGCCCAAAGACCCCAAGGCACACTGCGACACTTGGTGTTTGCAGGATAGGGTAAGGTGAAATGGTGTGAGCGTTATGGCTGACGACCCAAAGGCACACCCCAAAGCCTGTCAGTCTCTGCAGGGTGGGGGTGTGGTTGGGTCAGTTCAATACTTCACTGCCATTCTTATTATGCATCTCTCTAACTCCTGCACTACCAATGCCAATGCCAGCAAGTCAACATTCGGCATTGGCAAATGCTTGTTATTACTACATTTCCTCTGTTGTAACATAGCATTTCATGATATTTCAATAAATGTTATCCAGAAATTTAAAAATAACTACACATAACTGAAATTTAACTACTGGCTCACTTTTAACTTGTTATGTGCATAGGCATTTTCATATTTACCAGTCAGCGAGAGAGAGAGACAGACAGACAGACCGACAGAGAGCGCAAGGTGAGCACAAAAACATTACTTACATAGGAAATTGAATCTCAGCCCTTTAAATGAAGATTTGTGGGTTTCATTTATTTAACTAATGAGTCTAGAAAGGTTTTATTTTCTACAGTCACTTACTTTTTCTGTTGCTGTACCAACTATCAATTTACAAAACGCTGTAAATAGGCACAACCACCATAGCTACATTTTCATTCACAGAAACATAGAAACATAGACTTTGATGGCAAATAAGGACACCTTGACCCACCCAGTCTGCCCATTTCCCTACCTATTGGATAAGCTGCTGATCCTAGTGTTACCAACTGCCTACATCCTCTTACCTATTCAGATCTGTCTGTTTTTTTTTACTTGTGTCACTGGTATTTTCCACCTAGTGCACATTCGTATAAAACTCTCAACTGTTTGTCTCACCATCCCTTGCTGAATTTTTTAGGATTTACTACACTCTAAATAAGCTTTCTGAAAGCTCATGATCCCTCATTCAAATTCATGTGGGACTAGACACACTTGTTGTACATCATGATATTCCCAGACTGTAAGAAAGACACCTCTGCATAGAAAAGAACCACGGTTTAACAGGAGACTCTGTGTTTTAACTTGTATTTCTTTTCTTTTTCAATTCCTTTTACATTCTCCATGTCAAAGTACTCTTTCTCCTTAGAATTTTCATCAAGCGACTGTGTGGTAGAGTCTCTCTCTTTTTGTTATTGCTTGTTGCTTATTTAACAACTTTATTAATGAGCATGTATTGGAGAGGGGATAATACTGGTACAGTTGACTACTTTTCCGTTGTACCTCTTGCATTTAAGTCACTAACTGCTGCTGCCAGTATTACATTACTAAGTGTAATTACTGTACTCCACTTTACACTGAAGCACCAGTACAATATTGTAAAAAACAATCATTTTTAGCTCACAGTCTGTTTATTAACTTGTAGTTCTTGTCACAGGATTTTATTTTGTAATACCATATGTGATGCACACATTTCATCATGCCTGCATAATCTTGATTTATTGATCTATCTACATGCTTGCATACAGATATAGTGATGAATGAACTATAATTGAATGCTGCAGATTCTTTCCTGTCCAAGTCTGCATATGAAATTATGTGTGCACTTGTGCTACAGTATATGGATTTGGTCTGAGAGCAAGAAGTGCCAAGAGTGCCATAGGGAGACTTGGGGAGAGGGTGAACATGTGAAGTACTTCTGTGGCACTCACTGGGAATGCCAACACAACCACCAACTCACAGCTTTGTTTTATACTGTTTTTTACCCTAATTGTTGTCTGACATGACAACTCGTGTTTTTTTTAATTCCTAGCAGCTGGTTTGACCCCTTAGACATATCGAGGCTGCAATTACAAGTAAGTGCCTATACATCAATTACTATTGCTATCTTTGTCAATAGACATCATCTGCTCCTCTTTAACTACAATTGTACCACACAACCAGTTTCAAGATGGTACTGTTCCTTTCCTCCTTAATTGACACTCTACTCATGCTGTCAATATTAACTACTTCAGGAGACAATATTTTTCATTAGGTGTCAATAAACAATGAACAACTTTTCAGGACCGATTGATAGTAATCACACAAGGATAGACTACATTACAGCACTATTATGTACTACTCTGGTACTTCATGAATAACTTGATCTCTTTGGTTTCCCATGGTGCATTGTCCCAGTACTCTATTGTATTTTAAGAAGGAGCACAGTGCCTCACTACATAGGCTGAACCTTACAGTATGTGCAACTGCAATGCAACATAGCCCTTTCCATTACACTGTCATGTGTGTATGAAGATTACACTATGATGCATGTTTTGATTGCAGAGGGTCTGCCACATTGTTACTTTATTTCGGATTTCTTCCCTTGCTGTATTATATATTTTTTATATTACCTTACACATCATTTCTAAGACTTAATAAATAATTCATTTGCTTTTCTACAGAGTGTTAACTGTTCCAATTCCATGTTCAATCCTTCATATAAAGGCATGATAACTTATTTAGATGTATCTCATGTATATCCAGCAAACTTTGAAAATTGTTCAGTAAGGTCCATTACTGTTGTTACCGAGAATGCTATGTTATTGAAGATGAGCAAAAGATCATGGTTTGGGCTATTCATCTGTCTGTCTGTTTCTTCTTGCAATGCATTAGTTCAATTACCATATTAATCATTCTACTACTATGTTAAGTAACAATGCTTAGCCATTTTACTCAAATATCAATGGAGGGATGGGATCCCACTGTAACATACAGATACTATTACACTATCTGAATGGAGGGATGGGAGCACAGGGTCCGGAGGACCCTTTGCTCCTACCATAACATATGGATACTGTTATACTATCTGAATGGAAGTATGGGAGCACAAGGTCCCCACAGTAAAATGGGGGTACTATTATGCTATCTCAAAATGCAAGAAAAGTAGTTGCAAAAACATTGTTAATACATCAGTTAGGATTGCTGCAACAAAAGTAGGAAAATGAGGCATTAGGGTTTCTCCCAACACACCTCCCTGCTCTGTGGAGACCAGGCGGTATAGGGGGAGGGGTAGCATTAAGATCACCAACCTAACACTTGCCCCATTCCATTCTAAAATAGCTGGGTGGCTACGAAGTATGGAAGAATTGGGCAGGAGTGTTGATGTTGTCAACCCCAATATCACCCCTCTATGCCTTCTGGTCTCCACAGGGTAAGGGGCAGTGTGTTAAGAGGAACCTAATGCCCCATTTCCCTACTTTTGTCATGGCAACCCTAACAGATACATGAACAAAGTTTTTGCTATATATAAATAGAATAATAGGTAGCTTAGTAGGATTACAAGGCGGGCAGCATCCATCGAGGTTCTGGGGATAGGGAACCCTCGAGCGGCTTGAGAGGTTCCCATGTCCCCAGAACCGAGATGCAGATTACTGCCTTGTGATCCACACCAAGTTATTTGTTATTTTTTTAATATATAGATCCAAGGTGGATTGACCCACCTCCATTTCATGGATTCAGTCAGGGATCCATGTGCTGTGTGCTGGCAGGGTTGCTAGGAGCATCAGAATGTGGCAGTGTGGCCCGGTCCCCATTTTCTTCGCTGTTTGTGATTCTTCGGCAGTGATCTCCATGATCCATAGGTACTGTAGAGGATGTGTGGGAGACTGAGCCATGCTTACTGGAAAATGGGATGGAGTAGAAGGTACAGAAAAAATACAGCATCTACGATGACCGTTTCTCTCGCTAAGCGAGAGTGGCAGCCGCCATGCTTTGAGAGTCATTCTGCCCACCCACACACGAACAGTATCCAGTTGGAAGGCATGCTTATGAGACATGGGGAGACAGACTTGCACCTGTGTAGTTCAGCTTTGGTAATAATACTATCATTCAGGTCCCAAACGATAGTATTACGGCACCTAAACGATAGCATTATCACTCTGAAACAGTGGTATTGTCACTCCAGGAGTGATAGTGTTATCGGGATTTTTGAATGCTTTCAATACTATTATTTTAATCCATATATTAAATATATATATTAGCACCACAATTTTAGGGCTTAACTGGGGTTTCTATGTTAAACTTGAAATTTGCGCTTTAATGTCTTTGCAATTGTTTAACTAATTTGAATGAAATTTTTCATGCGCTGTCTCATATGGTAGATCTCTGAATACACCAAGTTTTATTCTGGTTGATGTGCAGTTTCTGAGATCTGGATAGTGAAAAAGTGAATTTTCCATAGTTTTTCCCATTGGTTTAAATGGGATTTTCTTTGAATTTGGTAGAGCCCAAATGGTTTGGAATTTGTTCTGAAAATTCAGGGTAGAAAGGTGCTGACTCACAGATGTGCTTTTGCTGGTTTGGTGAAAAATATTAATCGGTTCCAAAGTTATTCTGATTTAAAATTTTCATTTTGTTGCATTTACAGCATCCTTTTTCATTTGAGGAAAATATTTTTTTATTTGGTAGCCATTTTGTTTTCAGTTTTGTCTCAAAATTCAAATTAAAAACCCTCAAAATGATATTCTGAGGGAACCAACACATTTAGCTTGCTTATTTGGGCCCTTTAGATGGATTCTGCACTTATCTGTTACAGAAATCCCTTAAATATGCTTTTAAATATTATAACTCTTGTTTCGTATCACTTCTCAGGCCTAACACTCACCCCATTCTCATAACGTCTTCACATCTGACCTTATTTACAGACAGAATGGGTGAATGTTAGGCTTTAGAAGCCCAAGGAACACTCCACATCGCTCTCTTGCCTGGTTTTGGAGTGGGGTGTTAGGGTTGGAAACCCTAACGCTCATTTCCCAACTTTGTCACTTTGACCCTAAATGGAGCATTAACAATGTTTTTTGCAACATGCATAGATAGATAGACAGACAGACAGACAGACATATAGATAGATAGACAGACAGACAGATACAGACAGACAGACAGATAATTTATTGGTAGGATTACTTGGGTTGAAATTTCTAAAACTGACCAGGAGATTAGATCGTTCACATAAGAAAATGTGTACAACTGTTTGGTATGAGTCATGGACTGGACTTCTGGTAAATTAAGGGATTTCTGGCCAGTCCAGATTATGTGCAGTCATCTGCATTTGCTTATGTGTTGATTTTGGATGCTACCTTAGACAATTATGTACTGTATATGTGATGCCATGCAAAATCTTATTCATTTTACATCAATGTTGACTATCTATTCCTTAGGATTTGTGATTATCTAGTACTAACTTAGTTTACATGTTCTACGTGGAGCATTTCCCAAACAACTGTATAGTTTTAATGGCGTGTATATATATTTACGGTTTATATCATCAAGAACAAATATATATATAGATGGAATGGAATTTATGTTATTAGTGCTATGTATTACATGATTTTGCTCTATACTGTATTACATATGTGTATTATTTATTTATTTTATTTTATTAAATTTTGATAACGGGTAAGCCGCTAGACCTGAAGGTCCCTTTTTCGAGGCGACCGGGAATTACATGGAATAATACATGGGGTAGCACAGCACAGGTACATTACACTAGACAGCGAGGAACATAATACATAGTAGCTTTTCAGCAGTTACATTTAAGAGGTAAGACACAGAACACAATATAGTAATGTATTTTGAATGTATTGAATATAATTATGTAATGATTTTAGGATATGTTATTCTATTGTGTTATGTCTTGTTGAACAACACATTTTCAATGAAAATAACTTTAGGTATCAAAGTAATATAGTCAGGGATCTTCCCAACATTCAGCCAAGCAAAGTTGAAGCAGCAGCATATCTGAATGGTTGGCTTCTTTGCATATTTGGTCAATCTGCTCTCAGTCAAGATTTTCAACAATTACCCCACCTTTCCAGTAGTGCATTGCAACAGTTATTTCAACAAAATTAGGCAGTCAGACAATTTCTCTTTGGCTTTCTGTGGTGTGTCAGAATTTCCAAAACAATTCTTCTCCCTTCCAGCACTATCAAGTCTTCTAGAGCAGTGGCTGCTGGATAGCAAAGGATGACAGATCATACAGCATTCAGGTCGATGTCATTAAGACATTCCATTTACTTGAGCATTTCTCTTCATCGTGGGGATACACTTGGACCATCTTGGTAGCTTGGACCACCCAGGTGTCATAATCTTCTTTCCACAGGGTGGGTTTGACTCTGGAAAGATTCTAAATCCACATGGAGTACCATCAAGATGTGGTCTTTGGACCTTCTAGATTAAGGATCATGCAGCCATCAATACAATGTCAGGCAAGTAGGTGGTTGTTGTTGTTGTGTAGATAATAAACCTCACCAGTTCTGCATTGTTTTTCCCTCTTGAAAGAACATGTTTTTCACTTTATTTTCAAATTCCAGAGTACCTTCACTTTTCATGTTGTCCCTGGGGGGGCTGGGCTTTTCCATGTACTGGCAAGTGTCACTAAAGCCCAGTTGGTACTGTTCCCATTTCAGGTAAAAATGTTTGGTGACTGGGCTACATCAATTTCAGACTCATTTTAAAACAACTCATACATTTCCTGGCACAGTTGTAGTTTAGTTTTTGGATTTTTAAATTTCCCAAATACACTTAAGCTCCCAGTTTCATAGCAAGATAGCAGAGAAAAAAAAACATTTGGCCTACCCAGTCTGCCCACATTTTCCCTGCCTAATCTATCTCCATATAGCCTGTCTGGTCTTCCCCTTCTGCCTCCCTGCTTCTTTTCTAATATGTTCCTGTTCAATCCCATCCATTCTTGAAGCTCCCCACTGTTTTAGCCTCCACATTTATGCCGCAAGTCTCTTCCAGGTGTCTACCAGCCTCTTAGTGATTAAATATTTCCTCACATCTATCTTGAATCCCCCCCAGATTAATTGCAAGCCCCCTAGTATTCTTTCTCATTTGAAAGTAACCCCCACTGCACCTAATTCACCCTTGTGAGCTACTTTAGGTCTCTATTATGTCACTTCTCTTTCTCTGTCACTCCTTTCTTTCAAAGTAAACATGGCGAGTTCCCTCAGTCTCTCCTCCTAGGGCTTCTTGTGTAGCTCGTAGACCATTTTAATTGAAACAAAATAAAAGCACAGCACTTATTAGTTCTCTGTGCCATAGCTAAATTTATTTTGCCCTTGCTCCATCAAACATAAATGCCAGTTCTTTGAGGCACTCTGCCTGTTCATGAGAAAGTCTGAGCTGCCAGTGAGTGCTGCATTTTAATATTCATCACATTAACAGATACCTCCACTGTTAACTTATCAAAGAACAGTGAGAAGAGACGTAAAATTAAAAACAATGGAAAAATAGAATTTGGGACATCATAATATGAAATTAGAAAAAAGATAGGCACTTATGGAATTAAAAGAAACAAAAGAGAGTTTAATAAAAAACAAAGGAGGCAGTATAGTTCTGAATATAAATGACTATGCTGTGGAGGCTAAAAGATTAAAGGACATGGATACTTATGTGTTTCTAAAAGAAAATCCAACCACAGAATATCAGGCCATATTGTCTGATTTTTTTAAACACTTCATGTTGTAGGGGAGAAATAACCACAAATGAGCTGAATTTCTAAAAGTAAAACACCTGCTCACTCTCACATTCTACTATTTGCCAAAGGTACATAAAAATAGGAAATACTTCCCGAAAGGTCGATTGTCTTAGGTGCAGTGTTAATAATGGATAGATTTTCTTAATTCACAGATTTTTTTTCATAGCCAATAATGAAAA
Organism: Neoceratodus forsteri; assembly: GCA_016271365.2. Lineage (NCBI taxonomy): Eukaryota > Metazoa > Chordata > Ceratodontiformes > Ceratodontidae > Neoceratodus > Neoceratodus forsteri. Next base: position 411,822,188 of record CM028129.1, on the reverse strand, counting down.
TTGTGTGTCCTACACATGAGACTCTACAGATATTTTATCTAAGATAAAATCCTAGTGTGGAAACTGAATTTTATGTGGATTAGTATTGATGTGTGGTCTCTTTATACATGCACCCACACCACCAGGGATTTGAGGCCCTGAGGTTTTATTTTTGAACATGATACTGGTACTAGTGCACCATCCTCCAGTTGTTAAAACTTGCCATGGAATTTATTTTATTATTACAGTTTATTTACATAATCTATTTTTATAAGAGAGGAAGAACAATGGGGATGACTGTAGCTCTGTCATACACAAATGTAGTTTTGTGTTAGTGAGAGCACAGATTTATTTTTGAACAGTCCAATATTACTTTGTTTTAAAAATGGTGGTGCATTGGTACAGTTACATAGATGATGTGGTGGTGGTGTTGGATGGAACTAGTGAAGAGGCAGAGTCTTTTTGGAGTACTTGAACCAGAACACACTGAATTTGTCTTTTACCAATACTATGTCCAGTAACATAAGTTCATTTGTGGACTGAGTTATTTGCATCAGTGGAAGGGATAGTGTGTATTAAAGGTTCTAGAATTAAAACAGCTGGAAATACCATTTTGAATGCTTCAAGTGTACACCTGCCAGCCCTGATAAATAGTATTTCCTATGGTTAATACTTAAGACTCAAGCAAAACTGCACATCAAATTATTAATTCAAATGTCATTCTGAAGAACTATAAAACAGATTGAAAGGTGAGGAATACCACTAGGAGAATTTGTGAAAGGCATTTGATAGGTCTTACAGCCTGAATGAAAAATGTTTATTGAAGACTGAATCTATAAACAAAACAATTACGTGCAACTAATAATTATGGTTCTAGAAGTCAATAAGTATGCCCTAGATTAAAGAATATACTTTTGAAAATTGGAATGTACTGAATCAGTGCCAAACACCTGGGTGTTTGATAAGCAAACTAGAGTAACTTTTAGTCAAGCACAAAATCTAAAAGATCAGTTAACATGCAGTTATTACCATCCACCAATGAAGGAAAGGCAGACTTGACTTTTACCACAACCTCAATGTTTTCATACCTGTAGTTGATGCACAGTCTGCAAAGATGCCATTAAAGAAAATGTTGTACAGCATTCAACCAAGATTGCCTCTTTTACTTTAAAGCATTGTGTCAGCTGTCACCACCTTCCATGTGTAAACAGGCTGACATGGTACAGCATTGGAGAATTCCGGGTTTAACATTAAACTGCCTACTCAATCCTAACTATAGTGGTGCAACTGTGCCACTATATATATATATATATATATATATATATATACTGTATATAATCAGTATTTTATCTCCTGTCTGCTGATCTGGCCCCATTCAATACCGTTCCACCTAGCCCCATCATCTTGCTTACCTTGGGCTTACCTGTTGCAGTTACCTATTGTCCTCAGTCAGAGGATCTTTGGAGTGCCCAGTCACTGGTGTGAGGAATGAAAAAGGCTTGTCTGTTATCCTGCCAGGATAGAGTTTTTTTTCATTGATTTTCTCCCTCAGCCTGCGCCAAGTGAAATGATGTATTGTCCATGCTCCGCTCTGCCTTCACTGCAGAGGCCTCTTGCATCCAATGAGTGGGATACTTTTCTGATGTCCACTTCACTGCCACCTAGAATTTCTAGATGGCAGCTACTAAACAAGACATCTGGTGCCCCTCCCCAAGGAGGAGAGCTGTCTCGGTACAGTCGGCCACCCCCAAGCATCCCCATCTATTTCTGAACCTGAGTCACCAGTGTATCAGGAAGTGAGCCATCCAGTGCCTCTGCCCTCCACATCACTTGGCCAGCCCAGTGGCACAATGGTGGGATGTGTTGTTTGTTATTCACATAGGGTGTTGTTATTTAGTGAGTATGCTATTTTTCTAGAGTGTATTTTCCAGGCAACAAAGTTTACTAGGGTTCTAAAAATAGTTATTTTCCAGATAACAAAGTTTACTAGGGTTCTAAACATAGTTTTTTATCACTTTTTTAGCAGATCAGTCAGTAATATGCTAATATTTGCTTAATTAATAACATCTGGTTACCTTTTTTAATGGAAATTAATGTAGTAATGTGAATTAATGGTGATGATCACTTTAACAATTTAGTCTTTATTATAAAATGGGCAAGAGAAATCCAGTGATCTGATTGGTCATGAGCTGTCCAGACCAGAGTAGCTATTGACCAACAACAACACAGGTCTGAAAAGTGCCTTGCAAGTCTTGAAACTTGTTTTCTAGGCTGTCTTAGTAACTGTGACAGGAAAAACAACAAAAAATCAATTAACTGCATGAGTGACTTGGCTCTCAGCTAATTTGACCCCTTTGATGTGGGGAAACTGAACTGTTTGATGTGAGAATCAGTTTACCAATAATAAAGATTTATTTATTGTTACTTTCAAGATTTATTCAGGCTTGTGTTTTTCTAATATTTTGATGCCATTTTATAAGTAAATGACACACTGTGGGGCTTGTGGTTATTGGGTAATTACCACACTTCTCTCCACCTCATGGATAAAGGGCACTCAGCTGATTCCTCATGCCTCTAACCCACAGAGGAGGGGGGCATGTGGAAATTAACCAATAACTACATGCCCTATCATGTATTATTGCTTACTTATTGACTCCTGTGCTATTTGTTAATTGTGGTGACTATTAAAATGTAACATTCACTGGTAGCTCAAACTTCCTGATGTAGAGACAGTGCCCTCAAAGTGCTATTATGTGTTTGATGCAGTGAGGGAAAAATAAATGTTTCTACTATGGCAAACAGAACTAATAAATGCTGTGCTTTTGTTTTGTTTCTGTGCTTGGCTTTGGCTTACACAGCAGCACACTGGGCTGATAAGTGCTCCACTTTAACTTTTGTTGATTACCATTTTAGTTACCCTCCTCTGGACTGCCTTTATCTTGTCTATGTCCATTCTGAGGTGCAGTCTACAAAACTGGACACAATATTGCAGGTGGGGGTCTCAACATCCAACAATACAGTGGCAACACCACCTCCCTCCTCCTGCAGGGGATACCCTTTCCTATGCACCCCAGCATCCCACTAGTACTACCCATTGCTCTGTCACCTTAAGGTCTTCTGCAAGTTTAGATCTTTCAATCACTTTGGGGATTCCCATGACCATGATTCTTTCTTCTGATCTACAAGCTTCCCTTAGCACCAGTCTTCTAACTCCTGATGAGCCATAGCACTTTGAAAAAAAAATTTGTTCTGGGCAGTGCCAGTTATTCTTCCCAAAGTCACAATTCAGGGACTATCTAAGTAGTGCATAGAAGGATCCAAATGGTGTCTCCAAAATCTAAAGCAGGGTGCCTGACCTACCTTGACTCACTAGTGTGGCAATTGCTGCAGCTGTACTGATGGCTCTTATGTTCACCTCTCCTTTTTTCAACTACGGCGCACTGTTCTTTCAATCACAGGGCACACACACAATGATAAAATAATGGTGCAGTGCCTCCACCTAGGGTAGCAACAAAATAGGGTATCAGCAAGAACTCTAATCCACTCCCTTGGAAAATTCAGTGAAAACCTCACACTCAGTGGTAGATACTCCCCAAACCATGACACTGGACAAAATAGCAGTAGCCAGCACACCAAAGTGAAATGCATACGTAACAATTTACTTAAAAAGGAGGGGTAAAGATGGCACAAGAGTATGTGAGGAAAAAACTGAATTAATTAGGAAAATTCTTATACTCAATTGTATTAATAAACAATTCCACAATCCTCTGGTAGTCCCAGCCCCAAAATGTGAGTGCACCCAGCTTAATACCCCAAAGATCTTATTGAGAGCTCTCTAAATACAGGTAGGTATCTCATAAGGTTGCTGGTAGCTGATTAGGGTGATTGTGAGATAGAGTATTTGAAGAAAATGTAACAGCAACCTTGAACCAAACTTCAGAAAATGAACAAAGGTCCCCCAGTTGTAATCCTTACAAGAGCTGTGGCACATGGCTCCTGATGTCTTCTGCCTGGGCCTATAGAGATGATGGCACAGTCCAGAGTTTCAACACCCCTTCTTCACTATCAAATTACCCAGAACTCTTCAAAGCCTCAGTTCAGGTATGTTCTTAAGAGAGGTCTCTGTCCTTCATGCACTTCAGTCCTGAACTAGATCTTGATGCCACCTCACCATTTATAGGCAGAGCTGTGGGTGGTGACTACACCCACATGTGCCTTTAGAAGGACAGAGATGTGTCTACCTTCTCCTCTAAGGCTTTTCATTTGCTTAGCCCCTAGGGCATTTCACTGAACCCTTGGCAGGTGACTGTAGTGGCATATAGAAATGGTGCACCTTACCCCCTTTAAAAAAACCTAGACACTGCCACACTGATGTTGGATGAGGGATAGTAACTGCTGCTGTGGCTCTCTCCTCTGCAGGGGTTCAACTTAGGCTGCGGTTCTCCCTCCATGTCATCTTCTTCCTTCAGGTTCCTCTGAAATAGTGGTAGGAGTTGGTCCTGCTGAGACCAATACCAGAAGTGTTGGATCCTATCTTGGTTGATAATGCTGTGAGGGCAGATTTATTTATTTATTTCAGATTTGGTGACCAGGTAAGTCCACTGAGAGTTGCAGTCCTTTATTCAGGGTTGACCCGGGGTCGCAATAAGCAGTACAGAAAACAGTACAATATTACAGGAGTAGAAATAATACAGGGGAACATCACAAGATGGCATGAATTGACATACATGATAACCATAAAAACAAAGATATTAAAAGCTAGGTATACAAATGTCAACAAAATCATAATTGATAGGCATAAACATTTGAGAACTGAGTGCTATTGGACTAGGAGCCAGAGAAAAATAGAAATAAATTATGGGGAATGGGGGTAAGTGGAAGCAATAGGAAAAAAGAGGAATGGACAGAAGATGGTGATAGAGGCATGGTTCAGGGTCAGGCAGGAGGAGGGGAAGGAAGTAGGGCAAAGAGGGGTATAACCTCAGTGAAAGCAGGAGCATAATACAGTGGCTGAGAGACAGGCATACAGAATAGATTGGAACAGAGGGAGAGAGTAACAAGACAGGATGGAGGGAGGGAGGAAGTTACAGTTGGCTACAACAGCAAAGGAGAAGGACCTTCAGGCTACGGCTAGACTCAGGTTCAGTAAGATGTGAGGAGGAGAGAGGCAGAGCGGAGGGTGTGGTGCTTGTCTAAGCCCTATCAGCTCACTATTGCAAGGGAGAGTGAATTTGCGGACAAGCATAAACATGAGACTCAAGGAGGAATGCCTTAATTTAGCTTCATATGGTAACCAGACCAGTGAGGAGAGGACATCACAGTGGTGTGTACAGGAATTAGCCCCCAAGGCAAATCTTCCAACACTATGATAAGCCTGGGTAAGATGTGACAGGGAAGAGAAACTAATAGAGAGTAGCAGAGGAGCACCACAAGTTAGGAGAAGAAGGGACGCAGAAGCAGTCTTAAGGCAGGAGGCAGAGGTGAGAAAAGGATGGATTTGATAGAATCCAAGTTTCTGGTTAAGGGATTTAGGAATGTTAGAAACATATGTGCTAAAGGAGAGTGCAGAGTCCAAGGTGAAGCCCAGGTACTTAAAGGAATGGACAGACTCAAGGGTATCACCATTAAGAGATGAAATGCTAAGGGGGAAGTATGCTTTGAGGGGGAATGGAGGTGAATAGCATACATTTGTTTTTTTTGAGTTAAGAACAAGATGGTTAAGGTTGAACCATCCCTCAAGGGGAGCGTCGAAGTCAGCTTCTCATTAATCAGATCAATATCTGAAGAGAAGTGGTAAATGATTGCATCATCTGCATAAAGGTGTACAAGCCCTAGACAAAACTGGGTAAGTTGTTAATGAAAAGTGAGAACAGCAAAGGACCTAAGATGGAACACCGTGAGGAACGCCATGAGTAATGGGCCTTAGATTAGAGAGTGAACCTTCCCACTTAACTCTTTGTGAGTAGCAGGACAAATAGCTTCTAACCCAGCTCAGTGCACTGGTATCAAAACCAAGAGCATGAAGCTGGTGGAGAAGAAACCATGGTTCATCAGGTGAAATGCTTTAGTGAGGTCAATGAAAATGGCACCTGTGGCATGGCCTTGGTCCATTGTCTGGAAAATGTCTGTGGTCACTTTTATCAGGGCAGTTTAGTACACTTGCTTCCTTCTGAAGCCATGCCGATAGGGAAGAGTAGATTGTGAATTCCACATAGTCCTGAAGGTGGTTGTAGACTATATGTTGTTCGATTTTTTACAAAGGGCAAAGGATGTATATTGGCCTGAAGACTTCAACAATAGCACTGGAACCCCCCTCTTATGTACTGGAACAACTACCACCACCTTCCATTTATCAGGTACAGTATTAGAGAGGAAAGACCATTTGAATAAATCATGGACCAGGGGAGCAATGGCTGAGGCACCCAGCTTAAGAACATTTGGCTCAAGAGAGTCATGGCCAGGAGAGGACTCAGATTTTAAGTTTGACAGAAGCTTCTGAACTTCTTTGAGGTTGGCCAGCATCAGGTGGAATGCAGGATGGGTATCAGGGTTGCTCAGAGGGGATTAGGCAGAGGGGGAAGAGGAGTTTGGAACAGTGAGGTATATTTGTGAAGATCCATAAATAAATTATTAAATCTGGACTCGATGGGAGTCAGCAAGGGTAGAGCTGTTGCAGAGATGGAGGTTGGACATCGGCAGCCTTACCTTTAACCGGGGAGTTAACTTGCTTACAGAATTCCTTAGGGTTGCAAAGATGTTCAGTTTGTAAGGATTTGTAATGGTGGCATTTGGCTTTATGTAGAATTTTGCTCTTGTTTCTGAATTGCCTATAGACTTACCAGTCTGAAGTGAGACCACTCTTTTCACAAGTCCACCAATCTTTATCACAGAGGGACATCAGCGTCCTGATTTCCTTGGTAACCAAGGAGCATTGACACCCTTGGACCTACATTTTCTCTGGGGAGCATGGAGGTTAACTATTTGAGTGAAGGTTGATATTAAGAAATCCAAGGCTTGGTTTATATCGGGGAGAGTTTTAATAGGATTCCAGTCCATGTTATTGATGGAGCTTATAAAGCAGCAAACATCAAAACTAGACATGCCCCGAACCAGGGAGATCTTGGGAGAGGGGGTTGGAACAATTGTTTCTCTACACACAGAAAGTGGGGAATGGTCACTTATACAATCTGAGAGAACACACATGGCTTTTATCTTACGAGGGTACCAATGACCATCCAGTTAAGAAGAGTATGCTTTCCAGACTTGGTGTTGAGAAGCATTGGATCCTGGAGATGTTGAGCTAGGTTAGTGTCAGAAATCAAAGCATGCATTTTATCTGCATCGGGGTGCAGCCAATCTAAGTTAAAGTCACCACAGAGTATAAGGTCTTTGCAAGGGAGGTTAGCTAGGGAAACTAGGAGAGAGGGCATTCCAAGGGAAGATTTGCTGGGGGTAGGTAGACACACCCAATGATAAGTTTCTTGACATTTCTGAGGGTGAGAAAAATTAAAAGGGATTCCACAGTAGATGAGCCTGTGTCAAGATTAGGGAGTACAATTTATTTATTTATTTAGATTTTGTTGACAAGGTAAGCCCTCTGAGACCAGAGATCCCTTTTTCAGGGGTGACCCAGGGTTGAGTACACCAACCACTTTACATTAGGTGAGGATACAGTAAGACAGTTACAGAGTACATACACAGTCAGTACATTAGGTGAGGATACAGTAAGACAGTTACAGAGTACATACACTGTCAGTAGGGTACATTTAGACAGGGTTGAAGGTACAGTTACATTGCAGCAGGTCTTAACATCTAGATCAGACCTGGAATAGATAAGAACACCTCCACCCCTCTTACATGATCTTTTCTGAAACAGTTGTAACCAGGTAGGGTCACCTCCTACTGTTTAATAGCTGTCTTAAGTCAGGACTCAGATATACATAAACTGTCAGGAGACTTCTGAGAGGCCCAGACCTCAAGGTTCAGCCATTTTTGGGCAGAGACTGTGAATATTCATGTGAGCAACTTTTAGGCCTTTGGTCAAGGGTAAGGAGATAGTAGGAGGGCACTGGCAGGAGCAGGCAAGGAGGCCCAGGATTAAGCTCAGTGTCCCCAGCATGGGCCAGAAGTAGAAGAACAGATACGTGGACCTATGGTGAGACTAGGTCTGATGTGGCGTTAGGTATACGTAGACATTTGTGGAGTCAGAGCCCAAGTAGAACAGAGTCCAGCTTTGGAAGACAAGGGATGTATAGGAGTGCAGAAGAGGATTCAGGCCTGAGGTGACAAAGAGGGGGAGGGGAAATGTTACAAGAATGGTGATACAGAGCCTCAGCGATAAACTGGTCAGTACAATAACTAAGGAAAAGAAAGCAGAACAGAGAGATTAGCCAGAGTAAGTTACCCATGATAGGAACACAAAGGGAAGAGCCAAGGAGAAATAATCAGGGTATTATAGTGGATCTAGGAGCAACAAGGGTACAGAACAGGGAAATACCCAGAAAATAAATAATGGAGCCAGAGGCAGGAGTGTCAAAAAGTGAACAAAAGGGGTAGAAGGTGAGTCAGGGTGGGATTAACTAAGGAAGGGACCTAGGAAAAAGAACAGCTGTCTGCTAGGAAAGAGGTCAGATCAAAGAACTCCTATGCACAGGGCTGACAGAGAGGAGATGTCACAGAAGCAGATCACAGGGGGAAGCAGAGAAAAAATAGGGATGGGGCAGCAGGACAGAGAGAACAGCGTTGCAGGCAGCACAGATCAGGTAAGGGATTGGTAAAACTGATACCAGTATATTAGGGCATGAGAAGGGAGAGAACTCACAGCAACAGGTCAAATAGGTGATAGATTGTAATGGCCAATGGAGAAGGAAAGGGTGTGGCCAAAAGTGTATTTAATAGAGGCTGGAGTCGGGGTGGGCAGGCAGGAGAAAATACTAAATTCCAGAGAGTAGCTCAGGCATAAAAGCCGGCAAGGAAAAAGCTGTTAAAAGTGAACAGAAAAGTCTCAGACCAATCCCAGAGGAAGCCAAAAGTCAGCATTCAGTCAGGTGTGGGCAAAACTGCACAGTAGCCAATTGGAGTCCAGGGAGAGTCCCTGATCAGAGAGGCAAGCTTACCCAGGTGCTGGAGTGCTTCAGGCAGGCCAATGAGATGACCTTCTTAGAAAATAAATTGCCTTTGTCTGCTGTTTCACTTAAAAATTCTCCTCTTTTGAAGATTTTCTAGTCAAATTGAATTTCTTTCTTTTACCAGACTCCTTGAAGCCTGGCTGTGGCAGTCTCAGAGGTGTCTAGTAGAAACAGTAGTAGTAACATTTTTATGTATACAGTATAACACCGTTAGTCTATAATTTGCCCCGTTTACAAGGTGAAACTATCTACAAATTGTTTACATTTAAAAAATTTCAGTACAACATCAAATACAAAAACAATGCATAAAGACCAACTTATATCATGACATTACAATCTGTTATACCTGTACTAAAAATGTCTATGACACTTCCTGGTAGGACTAAAATTAGCACCCAAAAAATAGCTTGGCAGAAGACACCAGGAGAAAGGACTGCTGTGTGACTGAACTTCTCTACTGGGACTATATTGCCCTCCTTCCCTCCCCTCCACTCCCCCCACCCAAAGCTAGTTCTATTTTTATAGGCACAGGATTTGACTGACAACAGGAACTTCCTGTTTAGGGGCAGGAAGTGAGTGATCACAGAACCACCAAGGACCCACCATCCTAGAAGGACAAGAGTAGCTCTCCGGCCCCCTTAGCTGCTGGAGGTCTGCCTCTGAACAAGTAAGTGGTCTACTGAGAAATATAGGATATTCTTGTCTCAGAACAGGACAATCAGGAGCTTAAAGGGCACACAGGCAGAAAGTAAGGAGAGAAAAAAAAAAACAGAGGAAAGCGTAAGGATTGCAAACAGTTAAGGGGCCAGAAATAAGACATGATTGGAGTGGTGCAGTGCAGTGGCTGTGGAGCAGCAGTCTTCTGGGAGATGTTCTGGAGGATGCGGTGTTGTCCCATCTGCAGGCACCTCTCTGGGCTGAGGGAGGAGGTTGCTCATCTCCAGGCTGAGTTGGCCAGGATTTGTGGGACCTCCTCTTCCATCCAGGGACCACCAGATGCCACTGCCGCTGCCTCAGAGGTTGCCAAGAAAGAGGAGGGTTGGACCACAGTAGGCTCACGGAGGGTGAGGATGGTGGAACAGAGGCACATCCCTCCAGTTGTACCTCTCCACAATTCCTATGCCATTCTGGCAAAGTGTGGTTCCTCTATGGAGGCACCTACAGTGGAGACCAAGGAGGATGCTGGGAACCTCCACAAAGGAGACCCACAGGAAGGTGGCAGAGGACCCTGCAGTGGAAGGAAACAACTGCTGGTGGGGGTCTCCATTGTTAGGAAGGTAGAACTGGGCAAGGAAGGGGAGAGGGAGGTAAGGTGCCTGCCTGGCACCATGGCTTGGAGGGACAGGGAGCGAATCCTCAGGATTGCCGGAGCAGCTGCACAGGGGAGGGAGCTGGATGTCATTGTCCACCTAGGGACAAATGACCTGGCTAAGAAAGGGATTAGAGAAGTGCAGGAAGAGTTTGTGGAATTGGGGAGGGGCCTTAGTCAAGTAGCACGCACGGTAACCTTCTCGGAGGTGCCACCCATCATGGCATAGGAGAGGCTAGGTGTTCCGCACTAAGGGATTCAATCAGTGGTTGAAAACTGGTGTGGAGCTCAGGATTTGGCTTCATTGGGGACTGGGGGCTACCTGGAGTGATGCAAGCCTATACTGGCATGATGGGCTGCATCTGTCCGGGAGGGAACCAGGATCCTAGGTGATAGGTTTAAATGCTTCATGAGCTTTTAAACTAGCCAAGGGGAGGCACTGAAAGGAGCAGGAAAATCCTAGCCCCCAAACAATCATGGTAGTAAGTATGGCAAACACCAACATGGAGGTGTCGATAGGGAGAAGGGCTGGGGTAAATGGAGAAGTGACAAAGGCAAGAAGGACAGGGATGGGGCAAAAGGGAGTAAGGCCATCAGGAAATGGAGGTAATGAGTACCAATGCTCGTAGTCTGGGCAACAAGCCCTTGAGCTGGTGGCCTTAATGGAAGAGGGATGCCTGGATATCGTAGCAGTCACAGAAACATGGTACACAGAGAACCATGACTGGGATGTTAACATACCAGGGACATAACCCAGGAGAGACAGGCAGGGGAGAAGAAGGGAGAGTAGTCTCTATGTAAAGGAAGGGATAAAAGCAACTGAACAAAAGAGTAAACAGGGAGGAGAGGAGGCACTGTGGGTCACCTTGGAGACTGGAAAGGGCATCCCAATCTGCACAGGGGTTGTGTACAGACCCCCATGTCAGGGGAAAGAATGGACAAGGATATGATGGAAGGCATTCTTAGAATGGCGAGAGAAAGGAGATACTGTTGATGGGAGACCTGAATATGCGAGATGTTAACTGGAGCACATTTGCTGCAGCCACATCCAAGAGCAGAGGCCATTCTTGACACCCTACAGGTGGCAGGCATTAGACAGCTAGTTTCAGAGAACCCACTCGTGAGGGAGCAATCTTAGACCTCATACTCAACAGGGGCAGTGAGAGGATCTCAGATCTAGAAGTGGGTTGCCATCTGGGGACAAGTGACCATCAAACAGTGTGGTTCACGTTAAACTCAGCTACAGAGTCAAGCCATACAAAGTGAGGGTACTGGACTTAGGAGGGCTGACTTTGGCAAGATGGGAGAGTGCCTCAGAAAAGCACTAGCAAACAGGCTAGAAGGAGGTGTGGAGCAACAATGGGGAATTATCAAAACTGCCATCACAGAGGCAACAAGCCTTTGTGTGAAGCAAATAAACAAATCAAAATGAAAGAAAAGCCACTATGGTTCTCAAGAGAGGTGGCTGTGAAAGTCAGGAAGAAAAGATAGCATTCCGGAAGTATAAGGAAACACAGAAGGAGCAGGACAGAGAGGCTGTACGAGTTAAGGCAGAAAGAAGCAGGGAGGAAGTCAGAATAGCAAAGGCCCAAACTGAGGAAAAGATAGCCAACTCAATTAAGAAGGGGATAAAACCTTTATAGGTACATCAGCGAGCGAGAAGACAAAGGAGGGATAGTGAGGGCTGAATAGAATGAATGGTGGGTGGGCAGAGGGGGACAGTGAAAAGCAGGAATACTGAATGAATATTTCTACTCAGTATTCACAAAGAGGAGGAAGTGCCTAATCCAATTAACAGAAGCACTCTTGATAGAGGTCGATCCCAGTCCTTTCACAGAAGAAAGGGTTCTGCAAGAACTCCTAAAACTGAAGGTGGACAAAGCAATGGGTCCTGATGGAATTCACCCAGAATTCTAAAAAATTAAGGAAGGAACTAGTGAAACCACTGGCTACTCTTTTTAATAAATCATGGGAGGATGGTGTGGTACCCTAGGACTGGAGGAAGGCAGATGTGATTCCCCTTCACAAAAGTGGGACCAAGACAGAGGCAGGAAACTACAGACCTGTCAGTCTGACCTCTGTGGTAGGGAAAGTGATGGAGTCACTTCTGAAGGAAAGAATAGTTGAGTACCTAGAGGTCAGTGGAGCACAGGATCCAAGGCAGCATGGGTTCCAGCGGGAAGGTCATGTCAGATGAATCTAATAGATTTCTTTGACTGGGTGACCAAAGTAGTAGACCAGGAGGGGCTATGGACATGGCCTACCTAGACTTTAGCAAGGCATTTGACACAGTCCCACACAAAAGATTATTAGTCAAATTAACCAGCCTGGAGGTCCCAGGGTGGTAGCCTGGGTAAAACATTGGCTGGACAACAGGACACAGAAGGTAATTGTAAATGGAGTCCACTCTGGAAGAAAGGCGGTTACTAGTGGGAGTACCGTCAGGGTTCAGTGTAGGTCCAGTCCTTTTAATGTCTTCATCAGTGACATTGCAGAGGGACTGGAAGGAAAAGTATGCCTTTTGCAGATGACACAAGATCTGCAACAGGGTTGATACACAAGGAGGCGTGGAAAGGATGAAAAGGGACTTGGCAAGGTTGGAGGAATGGTCAGACGTATGGCAGCTAGGGATTCAATGCAAAAGTGAAATAATGCACCTGGGAAACAAGAACCCAGGAGAAGAATACACAATGGGTGGGAGGTAGTAACAACAACAAAACAGGAAAGGGACCTGGGGTAATCATATCAGATGACCTTAAGGTTAGCAAGCAATGGGAGAAGGTGTAGGAAATGGGGTATCACTGGGATGTATAGGAGAGGCATCAGCGCAGAAAACAGGAAGTTGTTATCCCTCTGTACAGACAGTTGGTGAGACCCCATCTGGAATACTGTGTCCAGTTCTGGAGACCCCATCTCGCAAGGACATAGACAGGATAGAGGCAGTCCAGAGGAGGGCAACTAAAATGGTGCAGGGTCTGCAAGAGAAGCCGTATGAGGAGAGACTAAGGAGCTTAATATGTATACCCTTGAGGAAAGAAGGAAAGGGGACATGATAGAAACTTTCAAGTACCTCAAGGAATCAACAAAGTCCAAGAGGGTAGCATCTTCAGAAAAGAGACTTGGCAAGAACAAGGGACACAATTTAAAGATAGAAGGAGGGCGCTTCAGGTGCAAGGTGAGGAAGTATTATTTCACAGAGAGGGTAGTGGTGCATGGAACAGCCTTCTGAGGAAGTTGTGGGGTCTAAAACTGTGGGAGAATTCAAGAATGCATGGGACAGACATAAGACAATTCTTGTGGGGGCAGGAAGATATAGGCGTTGGTTAACTAGGATCTGCTGGCCTAACCTGTAGGTAGGGAAATGGGCAGACTAGATGGGCCTAGCGGTCCTTATCTGCCATCAAAGTCTATGTTTCTATGTTTAATTGACCCTATTACACTCACAACAGAAAATGTAATCCTGTTTTATCACTATCCTGTCTGTGGGCTCCACAGTCCACCTCCTCACTTTCTCTCTCCCTTCTAGCTCTGGCAGACCTGGTGAGAACTGTTCTCCCTCTCTCAGGGCTGAAAGTTGTCATCTGATTGGCTGGTCAGCAGATGCTTTTGGTGTGTGATTGTCTGTAGTCTTCTAGCTAATCACAGTGCTTCTAGTCCCTTCCAACAAGGAATGGCAGTTCCAACTTCTTATGAGGGCTACCAGCATTGCTGGGCAAAATTTCTAGTACTCTTTCAAATTGCGTGAAATTGCTAAGCTTGCCTTTTCATGCAATTTTCATGAAATGCGTCAATATTTAGTGTAGTTCACTTTTAAATGTTTTCAAGAGTGTACCATTTTAGTGGAGATTGCACATTATCAAAACTCTGAATTGTACATTGTATAAGGTAAAAGTGTGCAATTTCAAAAATAATGTGCTTCTTTTATAAGAGCTGGGTTAAAAATGCACAATTTCAATGTATTCTTTAAATTGCATATTTTTCATCATGGTGCATGACACCCTTCCTGCTAGGACAGAAGAAGTGGGTTTTTGATAGTAGCATGCTGTAGCCTGCTGTAGAGAGAGTGGGAGCTTTGTTACTGAAGATAGATATTGAAGATAGATACTGTAGAGAGATAGATAGATAGATAGATAGATAGATAGATAGATAGATAGATAGATAGATAGATAGATAGATAGATAGAGACATATTTTGTTTAGTTGTATATAGAGCTTAAAAATAAAGGGATGGCAATCAGAGTGTTAGGGTGACACTAGACACCATGGGAGCATGAAATCACTACTGGGAAGGTCATTAAACACCGTGGGGGTGGGGGGACACTAGATACCAGGGCAAAATAAAATAATTATGGAAATTGCAATCAGAGGATGGGGTGGGGTACCACTAGACACCAGGGTAAAAGTAAAAAATACTAGGGATGGCAGTCAGAGGGTGAGGGTTCCACTAGATGCCATGGAAATAATAAAAAATATGGTGATGGAGTTCAGAGGGCAGCGGATGTCACAAGTCCAACCTCAGGGGCACAGCAGGACCTCCTGTTTGCAAGGAGGATCCCCCTTTTTACAGAACTCATGAACAGTAGTAGGGTTCAGGAAGAATCACCAACCTGTCTTTTCCAAGTGGGAGGGTGGAAACTGTAGTTTTGAGGCCCCCTGACTCTGTACTGTTCGGGTTTGAATCCCACCACTGCAATTGGCAGCCTCTTGCCTAAGTAGTTTGCAGGATAGCCGAGCAGTCACTATCTTTGTTATCAAGGCATACAGTCTTTTCAAAACCCTGCTGTTAAAATGTTAGATCACACAATCATACCCCAGGCAGAGTTGATAAGAAAATCATAAAAGTGTACTTAAATAAAAACAACACAGTAAATTCTACAATTTGGAAGATTTTTGAAATACAGACATTACTAAAAGCATGGATGGTTTACAGAAAACACTATATACTGTTGTTCTAAAGCTATACCTTATTCTTAGTTTTCAAAGTCAGAAAAGTGTCTTTTTGAGAACAACCTTCTGTCTGTGTAGGTGAAGAAACATTCTTTGGAAAACACAGAATTTGTTGGAATTAAAAGCAGTCTCTTAGTTTCCTTTTTCAAAACTCAGGGTTTACTTGTAGAGTGAAGTCTTTGTTCCCAAATTCTGACTTAAAATCCGAATTTCCATTTAGCATGTGAAAAATCAGTTTTCTACAAAACACAGGTCTTGTTCTAAAGGATAGTCCAGGACCAATCATATACTTCATAGTTTCATAGAATGTATACAAGTTCAGTAGGCTTGAAGCCCTTTGACGAACTCACACCTTTTAATGGTGATAAAAATATTTTCTATTTCCCATATGTTGGTCTAATCTAATTTTGAACGAGTCCATATTTGGACTAGAAACCACTACTGCTGGTAGACTGTTCCATAAATTAACCACCCTCTGTGTAAAGAAATCACTTCTTTTAGTGGTTTTCATAAATTCTCCATTAATTACAAATCAATTGTTTCTTGTATTAACTATAGTTTTATTTAATGAGAGGCCTATAGTTGCACTCATATAATTATCTTTAAGTGCCTTATATGTGAGACATAAGTCTCCTCTTATTTGTCTGTATCCTGCAGAGTATAATTGTAAGTTAGTTAACCTGGAAACATAATCCAGGTTATCTTGGCCTTTTATCCTTTTAGTCAATTTTCTCTGGACCCCCTTGATCATTTTATAGGTTCTTATTGAATAAGATTTATTAAATTGAGAACAATACTCAAGGTGTGGTCTCACCAAGCTGGAATACAGTGGCATTAAAACTTTGTGGTCCCTACTTTTTATATTAGCCAAAATGCAACCCATTATTTTGTGATACTTCTTGACTTTCAAAGTGGCGTTATTTTCAAAATTAAAATAATTTGTTATTATAGTACCTAAATCTTTCTCTTCAGATACAGACTGAAGTAAATGCTTTCCTAACGTGTAGCTATAGCATGGGTTGTTTTTTCCTATATGCACAATTTTGCATTTTTCTAAATTAAAATGCATATGCATATTATTCACCCACTCCATAAGCAGATCTAACTGTTTTTGTATATTATGTTGGTCAGTTATTGAAGTTACAAGACCCCCAACTTGCAGTCATCATCTGCTATGATTTTGCTAACCATATTTTAACCAAAATTGGTAAGGTTGCAACTAAGATATTAAATAGGGTTGGTCCTAGAACTGATCCTGTGGGACACCACTAGTTACACTGCCCAAGGTTGAGCTATAACCTTTAACTGATTATTTAACCATGAACTGATCCAGCTTATAATATTAAGTGGTAATTCAATCTTAAGTAATGTATCTATTAATATTTGATGGGATATTTTATCAAATGCTTTGGTGAAATCAAGATAAATTACATCACTTGGGATACCCATGTCAAGTGCTTGACTTATTGGCTCAAATAAAGTTAGTTGATTTGTCAAACAAGATCTTCCAGGAACAAATCCATGTTAACTATGATGGTTAGTCCCCTGTTAATCACATATTCTTTAATTCTCCTTTGTAATAATTTTTCCATAACTTTACAAACAGCAGATGTAAGACTTATGGGTCTATAATTCTTTGGATCATCCCTTTTTCCACTTTTAAAGATTGGTGTCACAGTAGCTATATGCCAATCATTCGGTACTATACCTTCCTGTATGGATTTATTGTAGACATAAGTAAGAGGTTCAGTTATTATTGGACTAATTCTTTAAGAAGTCTTGGAGTGATACCATCTGGATCTGGTGAACTATTTGTTTTAAGTGAGTGGATTATATCATAGACCTCAGAAGTACTAATGATATCTAAATATGGATTGGTCAAGTCTATTTGTTGAATCTGAGAAACTTTATTTTCAAATACATTCAGGAAGTATTTATTCAAGGTTTCAGCTATTTCTTCTTCATTTGTGAGTAGACCTTTGTTAGTTTTTAGGGGACCTATTGCAGGTTGATTTCTTTTTAATGTTCCAATATAATTATAAAATTGTTTTTTATTATCTTTAACCCTAATTGCTAAATTTCATTTTTCTGTGTTTTGACTCTTTTTATATTTATTTTAATACTTTTGTTACACAATTTAAGTTTGTTACATAATGTAGAAGTTTTTGATTTCTTGTATTTCTGGAATATTTTTTCTTCTTATAAATCTGTTTTCTAATTTTGTTATTCCACCATGGGAAATACATCTAGTTGTATTATATTTTATTCTGATTGGTACATATCTCTTGATACATTGCATTAATTGTGATTTAATTAATTCAGATCAAGTCAGGATTTTTATCCATGAAATCATTTTTCCATTCCATTTACCCAATAAATTCTCATTTTCTCATAATCAGCTTTATAGAAGTTTCTTACAAGAGTTTTCCCTATAATATATTCTATATTGTTCCTTTAAGTGGCAAATATCATATTGTGATCTGAGTCTCCAAATGGTGGATGAAGGTCAATTTTGTTTACACTCTCATCACAATTTGTTAAAATTAAATCTAATATGTTATTACCTCTAGTCAGTAAGTGAACAAGTTGTTCAAGATTTAGTTGAATAAATAAATCAATGAATTTCTTTTCTAATGCTGACTATCCAATGAGGTCCAATTAATGTATGGTAAATTGAAATTCCCATGAGTATATACTCGCCTATAATATTTCTTGTTTCTATAATATGTATCAGATCAGAATTTTTTTCAATAGTTGTTTGGAGGACGATAAACCAACAGTCAAGGAATTGTGTTTAAAGAACATTTTGACCCATACACATTCACATTCATTAACATTATCCCCCATAAATATTTCAAGGGATTTGATATTGTCTCTGATATAAAGAGCAACTCCCCCACCTGATCATTTTTTCCTATTTTTGTAAAATCTATTATAGCCAGAAATCTCCATATTCCAATCATCTTCAGCACCCCAGGTATCTGTTATACCACAAATTATATTATTTTATGTAAGAGAATGTTGTAGTTCATCTGTTTTGGATTTTAAACTTCTAGCATTTAACAGTAATATACCTAAATTGTTACCCTGAGTTTTTCCATTATTGTTATTTTTTGATTGATACATTCTTTTAGGTTTATTAATATTGATCTTATTTTGTTCAAGAGAGATGTTCATAAGGCCACTCTCCCCTTAGCCTTTAGTTTAAATGTTCCTCAAATATATCATTAAGCTTAGGCTCCAAGATTGTACTACCTCTTCTATTTAAATGTAGCCCATCATATGAGTACAAATTCGATACTCCATAGAATTCTCCTCAGTGTGTAATACATTTAATATTCTGTTTCATACACCAAAACCTAATCTAATTATTGTCTCTAATTTTTATTCAATGCTGTCTTGAAGCTCGTGGGATAGGGAGAATTTCAGAGACAATCACTTTGCATCCATTTTCAATACATTTGTTTACAAATGATACCAACTCCTGTTTAATTGTTTGCATTGATGCATGCCAGGTGTCATTGGATCCTGCATGTAAAATGACTAGAGGGTTATTGCCTATATTTTGTAACATGTTATCCATCATTTGTGTGATATCACATACTCTGGCTCCACTAAAACTTGAAACAGTTCTTGTTGATTTATCAGGGTTACAAATTAAGCGATCAATATTTTTGATAATTGAATCACCCACTACTAACACCTCCCTGTTTAATATAGCCTTATCTATTTCCATGAGAATATAAGCCTAAATACCCATGTTATTAAGGTCTAGCTGTGGCTCACTTCTTGGTTGTTCATCCCTTTTATGTATTAATGCGGTGTCTAATACAACCTCATTATTCTCATCAGTCATTGTCTTAGATTCTTGTGACATGTTAATTGCTTCAGGATTTTCAAATGCTACCAGTGGGTCAAAGTGGTTTAACAGGGGAATTTCAAAACAATCTGCCCATCTACCTTTTTTAGCAGCTTTGTTAGCTTTGACCTCAAACCATTCATTATCATCATAAATATCATTTGGTTGTTCATTTTCTCTCATTCTTTTTTCTTTTTCGTTATTGATATACTATGTATTGTTTTTTTCTGGTGATGAAGTCTCACCAGTTCCTTTTTTGTTGTGTTAAAGGACCTTTTTTTAGTTATTCTCTTGTCTATAAACTTTCTCTGTTTCTTAGTACATTTCTTTGTAACTTGTTTTGAGATTCCACTATCCTTCATGTTGAATAACTCAGTAGGATCTGTCTCAGTAAGATCTGCATGGCAAACAGAGGGACCGGAGTGTCTATATTCATATTTAATTTCAGTGCCGTCTGTTGTTGTGCCTGGTCAAGTTTGAAGTCGTCAAGAGAACATATTTATTTCAATTTGTAGCTCTAGATTATGTCTACATTTAGTACAAGTAAAGGGGCCATGATTGGTGACTGTGTCATCATATACATCTTATACTCCATACATAAATACCCTGTATCACCGCTGATTTCAACTGATGTTTCCATGGTTATGTTATTTGTAAACAGATATGTGAGATGGGCTTCTGTATTGCAATAGGCACAATTGCAAAGATAGATTAGGATCACAAGAAATTGCTTTAGCATCCTACGCACTACCTCATACAGATATCCTACTATACAACTGTAATAATCACTTGTTGCCCACTGTCCCACTAGACATGCAAGACACGTGCAAAACCTTGTGTGTCTTTGCACACATCTTTGAGCGTGGAGTAGTGTGCTAGCCTTGCTTGTGCTCACCCAGCTCATGGAGGTCAGAATAAATAAGCTGAAAGTGACCTGGAATGGATCTCCGAGGTCATGGGACACTCCTCGAAACAAACATATAAAATAAAATATGCCCTAATAGGGTCAATAGCTGGATGTTTTCAAGAGCGGAGGGGGTTATCCCAAGCAAAAACAAGGACACAATCCTGAGTTGTAGTCCACAGCGCAAGACTGGACTACAGCTCCTCCTCCTCCTGTAATGCAATTACAGGGCTCCAGCTACTTGCGAACACTGCTATGTCAACATACAAGTTTCATTTATGCTAATAAAAATGTAGCACACACAGTCTTCCTAGTTGCTGACACTAGCTGCCACTAGGAAAATGCTTTTGAAAGTGGTGCTCACAATATCACAAGTAAATAAGCTGAAAGTGACCCAGAAGGGATTTCCGAGGTCACGGGATGCTCCTCACAACAAACAGTTTAAAAACTAAAATATAAAATAAAATATGCCCTAATAGGGTCAATATCTGGGTGTTTTAAAGAGCAGGGGGGTTATCCCAAGCAAAAACAAGGACACAATCCTGAGTTGTAGTCCACAGCACAAGACCGGACTACAGCTTCTCCTTCTGTAATGCAATTACAGGGCTCCAGATACTCGCGAACACTGCTATTTCAACATACAAGTTTCATTTCCAAGCACAAAATGTAGCACACACAGTCTTCCTAGTTGCTGATACTCAGCTGCCATTTAGGAATATGTTTTGAAAGTGGCACTTGCAAAATCGCAAGTAAATAAGTAGAAAGTGACCTAGAAGGGATCTCCTAAGGTCACGGGATGCACCTCAACTAAACAGTTTAAAAACTAAAATATAAAATAAAATATGCCCTAATAAGGTCAATATCTGGGTGTTTTAAAGAGCAGGAGGGTTATCCCAAGCAAAAACAAGGCACAATCCTGAGTTGTAGTCCACAGCGCAAGACCAGACTACAGCTCTTCCTCCTGTAATGCAATTACAGGGCTCCAGCTACTTGCAAACACTGCTATTTCAACATACAAGTTTCATTTATGCTAATAAAACATGTAGCACTCACAGTCTTCCTAGTTACACAAGTAAATAAAGCAGCTTAAGTTTTCACTGCTCTGAGATGCCAAGGGGAAAAAAGTCCTTCTCAGGGTTTTAACTTTAAGCTAATGTACCTTATCCTCTGGAAATCTTCAGGAGAATGCCATGATTTCAAGATGGGTCTATTAGATAAAGTCTGGTCATTTTGAAGCCCCACCCATTACTTTTTGGATATAGAATTTGGGGTGCAACAGTTAACCCTTATCCTGCAGGTGTCACTGTGGTTCCATGTCTAACCCCTGTAACATCTGATTTCTGCATTTGGCTTGAGCCCCTCATCCTAGGCCATTCTCCTGACCTCTTTTTGTTATTGGAAACTAAATGCCCAGTTTTATCTAAGAGTTATGACTTTTTAAGGTCATAAATCTGTCTGTTTCTTATCTAGATAAGTACAAGGCCCAAACTAGCTTTTGATAATTCAGTTTCATTTTGTTTAGCTCTTTCTGGCATTTTAAAGAGACTGTGTCAGCAGGTCTTCTCTCAAACAGAGATTGTTGGTGCTGTAATTCTCCACAGGCATCCCTGACACATATCCTTTAGTTCTGCCCTGTACTTGACTCTTACTGGTATAGGATCCAGTCCACATGCTTCTCAGTCATTCCTTTACCTAGACTTAGAACCCCAGTTCACCCTCCTTGGCCTCCCCAACAGACTGTGCCTCTTTCAGTGCTGCAGGTTTCTTTAGTTAATGTGCCTTCATTTTGCAAAGAGAGTCATTCTCAGACACTGGGACTCTCCGGACCTCCCTATGAAGAGTGATTCCATTTACTAGCTCTGACAGCTAGATATGAACGGATTTCCATCAATTGTTGGACAAATTGTCACTTTTGACTGAATCTGGCAACCTTTTCTTCACCAAATTTCCTAGACCTGCCTGTAGATGATGACCTGATAGTTGGCTCTGCCCTAATGCTTCTAGGTCACTGCCCTGTCTGTCCACACTCCTCTGTGAGAGTAGTTCTACCACTACCACCAATTAGTTGTCTGCTATTAGTTAGAAACAGTAGTTTCAGATAGTTAATTTAATAGCTTGTGTCTAGCTGTTACATATTACCCCCTCCCCTTGGCAATTCTGTAAACTCATTACAATCCTTGCCTTAGAGTTCCAGGGAGCACTGTGCCCTTATTTTCTGTAAAATCTCTGTAAAGTATGATTTTTTTGTAAAGTAAGTAGCCTCCTTCCACTGTGCTACTATTTATCAGATTGCAGACTCTGCTTACATTCTTCCTTCTGGGTCCCAGATTACTGAATTTGGCTATTAGATACTTATGTTTACTGTTGATTGATTGGAAATTGTCTGTTATTCTGTGATCCTTCATGTGTTTTACAAATATCTGTTTTGTGTGTTAAAAAAAAGAGACAGTTTCTTAACTATAAAGTACATTACAGCACATACAATAAGATCATAAATAAAGATATAGGCCTATCTTGCCACAGGGGGTAACGTTAGACACCTTGGAAAAAGAGGGATTTATTACTGAAATCCTTTTTTGTTTGCAGGAATCCTTTTCCGTATCAAATAAAAAAAATATTTATATTTCTTTAAATATTACCTTACCCAATATGTTAAATATTTGTAATACAGTATATATCTGCAAAACAAATTGCACTTTGATAACTTCACAACTGTTCATTGGATTTGCATGAAATTGTGCATGTGAGACCTCGTGAGCTTGATCTCTTGACGTGCCAACTTTTATTCTAGTCAGATCTGTGGATTCCGAGATCTGGAAAGCAAAAATGTGAATTTTTGGGGGTGGTTTATCTGTTTTTTTTTTGTTGGCCCTTAGCACCCAGATGGTTTGGAATTTTGACTTGAACTTTTCAGAGTGCAAAGGGCCTGCCTCACAGTAGTGCCTTTCACTGGTTTGGTAAAAAAAATATTATTCCATCCCCAAGTTATTAATTTTAAAATTTTCAGTTCTGAGCATGCTCAGTAAGCACTTCAAGACAACTGTATGAAATGAAAAAAGAATCCTTTTTTGTATGCGCCAATCATTTGGTGTGAGGAGAAATCATTTTCATTTGGTGCCATCTTTTTATGTATTTTGTTTTAATATTTTCAAGACCCACAAAATGACATCATAGAGAGAGACCAACACATGTATCTTGGTCATCGGGACCCCGTTAGGTGGATTCTGCATTTAACTGTTGGAAAAATGAGCCCCAAAGGTTTTTTTTTTTGAGTTTTTACATCCTTTTTCATGACTCACTTGTGTTTTTTTTCATATGGTCTTTTTCAATCATATGAAAAGGATCCCTTGATATGGAAATATATTTTGGACTTCGTTTTTTTTTTTGCATGTCCTTTTTCGTATGAATGAAAAAGGATACCTTCAAACAGAAAGGGATTTTGAATTTAGTGGGTTTTTTTCAATTCTCGTTTCATTTGAAAAGATCCTTTTTTGCATGGTATTTTCATTCAAACAAAAAAGGATCCCTTGAAACAAAAAAGTAAGAGATCCTTTTTCATATTCTTTTTCCATTTAAATGAAAAAGGATCCCTTCAAATAAAAAAAACATTTTGGAATTAGTTTTCTTGTGATTCTTTTTTCATTTGAAAGGGATCCTTTTTCATTTCCTTTTTTATTTGATACAGAAAAGGATTCCTGCTAGCCAAAAAGGATTTAATTCATAAATCCCTCTTTTCCCTGATGTCTAGTGGTATCCCCTACCCTCCAATTGCCATCCCCATATTTCTTTACTGTTTCCTTGGTGTCTATTGGCACCCCAACCCTCCAATTACTATCCCCATATTTTTCACTTTTACCCTGGTGTCTAGTGGCACCCCCAGCCTATGATTGATGTCCCCATAATTATTTTATTTTGCCCTGGTGTTTAGTGGCACCCCGTCCCCCACTGTTCAATGACCTACACATTAATGATTTAATGTTTCCAATGTATCTAGTGTCATGCCCACACTCCGATTATATCCCCTTATGTTTTACAGTTTCCTTACTGTCTAGTGGAACCCCACACTCATCCAATTGCCATCCCCATATTTGTTAAATTTTCCCTGGTGTCTAGTGGCAACCTCCGATCCTCTGATCACTGTCCCTGTATTGCAGTAAGCATTCACTGGTGTCTAGTGACATCCACCCACTGTTCCAAATGCTGTCCCCATATTTGTTACAGTTTCACTGGTGTCTAGTGGCACCCCACACCCTCTGATCACCATCCCCATATTTGTTAAGGTTTCCATGGTTTCTAGTGGCATCACCCCTTCCAGTTGCCACCCTCTGTATTTTGCCACTGTTTCTCTGGTGTCTAGTGGCACCTGCTCTAACTCCAATTGCTTTTGCCTTATTTTAAATGTTCTGGTGTCTATTAGCACCCCTAATGCCTATCCTGGTCAAAATAAAGGAAGCTATCCCTCAATGTCATTTCATTTTTTAAACCTGTAAAAAAGAAAATAGTATCTCACTGATCCAAACCCTCTTCCCTGACCTCTCACTGAGCACCCAACACCCCACACCCCAACACCCCCCTCACTCACCTAAACAGGTCCCTGGGCAAAGATCCACTCTACCATGGAAGACACATCTTGCTGCTGGAACCGCTGACTGTAATATGAGAAATGAAGGATTCCTATACATTCCAGAAACACACACACCTAATGGGGTGAGCTTTAGGGTTGACAACCCCAAGAAGGACTGTACCCCCAATTTGTTTTGGGGTGGTGGGGTTTTAGGGTTGTAAACCCTAAAACTCCATTTCCCTACTTTTTTCACTTTGGTCTGAACCCTAAATGTTGCATTAACACAGTTTTTTTTGCAAAGAAGATATCTGTCTTTCTGTCAGTCTATCTATCTATCTATCTATCTATCTATCTATCTATCTATCTATCTATCTGTCTATCTATTCATTGTGAAAAAAACATGTTAATGAATCAGTCTGGGTTGATTCCACACCAATAAAAGTCTGGAAATTTGATGTAAGGGTTACCAACCCTATGCACCACCCCCCAACCTCCACAAGCCAACAGGCATTGGGATGTGCTTTGGGGTAATTGGCCCTAACTCTCACCCCATTCCATGTGTAAACAAAGCTGAGATGATACAGTATAGGAGAATAGAGTGATATGTCCAATGACCCCAAGATGCACCCAGATGCCTGTCAGCCTGTGGAAGTTGGAGGGTGGGGGTAGGGTTGGTGTGGAATCAACCTAACTGATGCATTAGCAGAGTTTTTTGCAATGAATATCCATTTTTTTGAGAAAGTGAAATGTTATCATATGTATCATAGGTGGGAGCACAGGCCCTCTTGGTCCTGCACTCCCACCCACCCATAAGTGAGAGGCATAGCACAGGAGGGCCCTGTGCTCCCAGGTTTGCATAATGGGATTCATAGTTGGGAGTGTGGGTGCTCCCACCCACCCATAAGTGAACAGACATAGTGCCTGAGGGCCCTGTGCTCCCAGTATTTCAAGATGGCATGCATGGGTTTGAGCACAGGCCCTCTGGGCCCTGTGCTCCCACCCACCCATGAGTGTAGAGGTATAGCATAGGATGGTCCTGTGCTTCCAGTTTAGCATAAATGGTATGCATTAGGTGGGAGCATGGGCCCACTGGGCCTTGAAATCCCACCTACCCATAAGTACAGACACTTAGTGAAAGCCTAGAGGCATTCCAAGTAACCCTTGTGATGCTTATTTGACAATATCTCAGTAACCATAGCAAGTGCAGAAAAAAGTATTTCACGGTTATATTGATAACCTAGGCACCTCCACACATGCTTTAGCTTGATGAAAAATCTGTATCTTGAACCATTTTGAGATATAGGTGCCAAAGGCACCATAGCCACCACAGTGTTATCCTATGGAAAATGTTCAAATTCAGAGCGCTGTAACTCTGGAGCCAGTGTAAATTGTTTCACTAAGCCAGCAAAAGCACATCTTTGGGACAAGGTCTTGCCACCTACAATTGTAGCTCAAAAGTCCTAACCGGTGTCATCTTGCTATGAAGTGGCAAAGAAACTAGGCTTTTAGGGCTTTTTCTCACGGTACTTTTGTAAAATTTCACAGACATTTGTGAAAGTCCCAGTGGTTTACATGGGACAGCTTTCATAGAAGTACTGCTGTACTTGAATGAAAGTCCTACCATTATATATGGGACTTGCGAAAGTACAGGTGGGAATTCCGTGAAAGTCTGCAGAAGTTGCACAAAATTTACAGTGCAAAATGGTGGAAAATTAAAAACATATTTCTGGGCATTCTGGCAAAAACTAATGCCAGGGTCATGTTCCTAGGGCCCCAATTAGGTAAACCAGCAGTTGGTGTTTACCTTGGAGCAGTATTTTCTAACTACAACATTTTTTCACCTTGCTAACTGAAAACAAAATGGTGTAGCATGAAAGTACCAAACCTGTCTGCAAAAGTAAAAAGTGTTTTACAAAAGTAAAAGTGCTTTTGAGGGTGACATTGTTTTTCCCATAGGCTTTAAGTGGAAACTTTAAACTTTAATAACTTTTGAATGGATTAATATTCTTTCACTAGACCTTCAAAAGGCACTTCACTGACCCAGTCACCATAAACACTGAAAACATCAGATCAGATGGACAAACTGTTTGGGCTGCAGAGACGAGCAAAGAATTTGCCAAAAATGTCCAAAAAAAGTGTTGCTTGAGCACTCTGCAGCTCCACTACTACACATCTGACTGAAACACAACTTGCCAGAACCAGAGCTGTATGGTAGAAAACAGGGCATGCA
Source organism: Neoceratodus forsteri (assembly GCA_016271365.2). NCBI lineage: Eukaryota > Metazoa > Chordata > Ceratodontiformes > Ceratodontidae > Neoceratodus > Neoceratodus forsteri. The sequence continues at coordinate 411,795,269 of CM028129.1, read as the reverse complement.
AAATTTCAGGCAAGTCAAATGAACAGTTGCAAAGTTATTAAAGTGGAAAACTTGAGGTTTTAACATTAAAGTGTCTACTCAAACCTAATCATAGCTGCACTACAGTGCAGTATATGTATATATATATATATATATATATATATATATATATATATATATATATAATGGTAGAGTAGCCCTTTAAAGTTAAATGGTGAAACTTTGCACCTTAATAACTTTGCCACCGTTCAACTGATTTGCCTGAAATTTGGCAGGCACGGGGCAAAACCATAGATCTTGGGAAATGCTAACTTTTGTTCTAGTCAGATATACAGCTGTGGAGTTATTAATGACATCCGTGACACAATTACTTTTTATGCATTCTTTGCTCATGCCTACAGGTTGCCACGGTTTGTGTGACCTGTCCAAGATGTCAGGAACATGCGCTGGGATCCCGGATGTGCCGTTTGAAGATTTTGTGAAAAAATATTAAACTGTTCAACAGTTATTCAAAAACAAGTTCCCATTATAAGTCAATGGGAAAAGTTAAAAAGTTTGAAAGTGTTCTAAATGCACTTTCTAGTGTCACAAATGGCCCTAGCAGTTGCAAATCTACCATTTTGTTTTAGTTACTGATCAGAGAAATGCTTGCATTTAAAATTGTGACCATCTGAGGACATAATTCATTTTGTGTTTACCAATTCAAGCCCTGAGGATGCTAGCCATGTCTTTATTTTGGGGTTAAACACCCAAGAAATATGTTTTTTAAATTTCTGGGAAAAGTAGTGTCGCAAAAGTGTTGCAAATCACAACACTACTTTTCTAGACTATGGCCAAAATGACAGGAATTCTTTGCCACCTGCTGCAAAAAACAGTTTGGTCTTTTGGGTTGAAATTTGGAGGGAAGACAGCCAATATCACACAGATATGCTTTTTGGTGGTTTGGTGAAAAAATATTGTACAGAAGCAAAGTTACAGTACTTCGAAGTTGAAATTTTTTCCATAGACTAACATGTGACGTCCCACACCTTTTCGGAGCTCGTATCTTGGAAACGGTGTGAGATACGGAATTTAGTGGAAAATCTAGCCAGGAAACTCATCAATCATGTGAAATTTTAATTTTTTCTGTCATGCAGTTACTGAGATATTACAATTTTGTATTACAACTGCTCGTTTTTCTGCTCTGAGGCCCATAATTATGCATACATTCTTCGTTTTCACTGTGTTTCTCAATGGAGCTTTTGGGAAAAATATGGTATGCACTCCAGTTACTGTTACACATAGGCTTTACACTTCTGTTTCTGTGTCTGTTTGCATTAGTGTTCCCATTGGCCGCCGTATGCGTTACCCTTTAACGTTTCGTTTGCGCTTGCATTACTGTTACCATTTGATTTGTGTCTCCATTACTGTTTGTATTTGTCTTTCACTTAGCATCACTGTGCGCATTACCATTTCTGTTGGCGGCCGCCCTTCCATTTTATTTTCCATTTGTCTTTTGTTTTGCATCATTGTTGTTCTTACCATTACCATTTGCATTTCCAATTGTGTTCCTGTGCTTTTGTGCGTTATGATTTGTGTTTCCATACGTGTTTACATTTGTGTTTCTGTTTCTGTTTTCATTGTCATTATTGTTGTTGCTACTTATTACTATTTGCATTTACAATTGCAGTACCATCACCATGCGTATACGGTTTGCATTTCCATATGTGCTTGTGTTTGCATTTCTGTTTCCTTTTATGTTATTGTTGCTGTTATAGTTATCATTTGTGTTTACAATAGCAGTATGACCTTGCATGTTAACAGTTGTGTTTCCATGTGCTTGCATCTCTGTTTGCATCACTGTTTTGCGTTGGCGTCACTTTGCACCTTCATTTCTATTAATGCTCACTTTACAATTTAGGTTTGTGTCACCATGTGCATAACCATTACCGGCTTTACTTGCTTGTGTTACTGTTACTATGTCACAAAAATCATGTGGTAGGAGCATTCCATTCACTATTTATAGTCCTCATTCTCAAAAGGAGGGAAATTAAGAGGCAAAACCTCCATTTAATGCATCAGTTAGGTTGTTCCACAGTGACAAAGTGAGGAATTAAATTATTGAGGTTAAAAAACCTGCACCCCTCAGCCCTCCCCAGCCAGCATCGGGCGTGTGCATTGGGGTCGTTGGTCCTAACTCTCCCCCATTCTCCTGTGCCTCAGCTTGTTCATGCATGTGAAATGGAGTTTTTGCCTCTAATTTTATATATATATATATTATTTATATATATATATATATATATATATTCTTTGCAAAAACTTTGTTAATGCACTAGTTAGGGTTAAAGCAACAAAAGCAGGGAAATGTGGCATTAGGGTTTCCAACCCTAACATTCACCCCCACCATGCCGATAGCAACAGAAAAAAAATTACACATTCACTTCTCTTGTCTCTTCTCAAATCAGGCTTGGGGTGTGCCTTGGGGCTGTCAACCCTATCACTCTCCCCATTCTCATATACTGCACCCATGTCAGCTTATTTACTAATAGAATGAGGTAAGCATTAGGGTTGACAACCCCAAGGCACACCACATGACTGATTGGTGAAGAGGCAAGAGAGGTGAAACTGTAATGGTTTTTCCTGTTTCTGCCTGCAGGGTGGAGGTGGGGTGTTAGGATTGGAAACCCTAACACAACATTTCCCTACTTCTGTCACTTTAACTCTAACTAGTGCATTAACAGAGTTTTTTTTTTTTTAAAGAATTACCTTACTTTTATTAGCTGGCAGTATAGCCTAGAGGTTAGAGGAATGAGGTGTGAATAAGCTTGATACATCCAGTAGACCAGACCTGAGTTTGATTCTCACAACCTCCACTTGCATACTGTGTGACTCTGAGCAAGTCACTTAACCACCCAGTGCTCCCAGGTCACCCCTGAAAATAGGCACTTGTGCCTAGTGGTCCTTAACCAGTTACCAAAGACTAAAATAAAAAAAAACTTTTTGAGATAGTATAATTGTATCATTATTTGTCTGCCCTCTGGTCCCTTCACTGCCATCCCTCCATAATTTTTTTTTATCTCCACTCTGTTTCTCCTCACACCATGTGGTCCCCATCTGATCGACTCCCTCAGCTCCATCCCCCAGAATTACCGGGGCTCACCTTACACCCGGTCCAGGAGCAGTGCCTGCGGAGAGTCGGTCACCATCCTGTCACTGGCTGCTTTTTCTGATTTTCTCCCCTTTTTACCCAAGGACCACAGGAGAAGGATGCATGCGTGTGGAGGCATGCATGCGCCTTACAGCCCTGGTAATGGCCCTCTTCCGCCTGCCCCTATTGGCCTATTGCCAGCACCCTCACTTGCACAGCCCCTCTGCCTCCACTGGGGGTAGCCGAGAGTGAGGGATGCCACCCCACCTCTCCAGAGAGGAGATCTGCCTTGCAGCTACTCCATCCTGCTCTGCCCTCCCTCCGTGCCAACCTCCGATGACCCAGGCTTGCTCCCAACCTGGGTTGCGGCGGCCATGAGGTGAGACGTCCAGCGCCTCAGCCCTCTGTGCCACCGGACTGGCAACCCTCTTTAATTTTTTAATAATTTTAAATGTGGGCAGTTTGACCATAATATTTTCAAAAATATAACACCCATGTCTTCATTTTCTACCACAGTTCACCACCACATTAATGCAGAACAAAATGACTCCAACAGAAGACATTCCCAAGAAAGAGGTTGTGATTGAATAGCAAAATCAATCATTTACTGATAGAAAAGTCTGAACTCGCTGTTCACATGGCAAAATCTTTTGATTGTTAATAAAACTAGTCTATGAAAATAAATGCAGAATAACCAGTGTTAAGAGATGTGTCTGTTAGGCCATCCATCTCTCCGTCTCTGTCTCTCTACACTATAAATGCTTGTATACTGAATACTGAATATACACCTATAATTGGTTTCATACTTTTCAAAAGCATTAAGAAGAGAGTATCTGCCACTGCTTTAGTCCTTGGAAAACTTGATTTGTTGCTGATTGTAACACCTTTTATTGAAAAACACAAAAATTGTACTAGTTGTTGCTGTGTAAAACATCAGGGGGTTGTAGTATTTTTCTCCTTAAAACCCAACTAAGTGACAAAGTTGTCAACTTTTAGAAAAGTGTACATTCGCAAAAAGTACTGAAACACAAATATTGTTGCCAAACAGCAAGGAGCTTCAGCATTGTTCAGCATATATATATATATATATGTGTGTGTGTGTGTGTGTGTGTATAACAAATCTGAAAACCAGGATCAACCAAAAACATTTATTTTTAATACATGTACAGCAGTACTATTTTTATTTTAATGTTGTGTAAGTTTTTAGACTTTGTATAATCGGTTCATGAAATACTTTCACATAGTGTTTATGCATTATAAACTCACAATTTACACAAACTCATAATTGCTTTGTTGTATCTTCATGATCAGTTATCATGCCTATGACTAAATATGACCAATAAATGCCCCATCATGAAATGCACATCAAAGTTGTTTCATGATGCCATGGATACCTAAAGGTAAAAAGAACAAAAAGACAACTAAACATAAAAAAAGCATCATATAACTGAATTATTTTAAAAGTACATATCCATCTACAGAGTTTCTCTCTACAGACCAAGGGCAGATATTGAAACAAATGCATAAGGGCACTTGGTTAATCCAGCAAATTTTAGCATCTGTTTTAACAGGAAAGGATTTTTCTGTCCTCTCAAATCTCAAAATCCTTTTTAAAATGATAAACATTCCATGATTTTATTTGGCTATATTGAGATATAAGGTGTATATGTTACTGTTTTCAGTATTTATTGGTTTACAGTACCTCTGCAGATAGGCAGATAGTGGGGAAGGGATGGGGGAGGGTCAGCAAATAGATGTATGCTTCAGAATGTGTGAGCATATATACGCTACCATTGGATAAAACCCTTTTCTGAGATTCTTTGAAGGAATGTATTCTGAAGAGGCAGTAAATATGCAAAACTGATGAGTACACTTTTGTTGCCATACCATTGTGTATCACTTGCTTATGAAGTCTAATTCAAGCATAATTCTGCCCTCAGTCCAATTAGAGCATCAAAACTTTTGCTGAAAGCAGCTTATATAGAAACACTTTGTTGACCCTCCCCATTGTCAGAACTGTCACTTTGATAGAGCTTAGACAAGCTGGCCACTATAAGGCCCACTATCCAGTTGGTAGGGCAAGTAAAGAATGGCCAGGTTCTCATTGGAATCAATCTTCAGTGAAGCTAAGACAGACAGTGAAGAGGATGTTTTGTTGACTTGAAAAGCAGATGCCCTATGGCACTGCTAAAATATTTTCAAGTGTTATCACACCACCAGACACCTACCAGAGCCTCCTGTGACCAACTCCAACCTTTTCATTCCCTAGTCCTTGCAGTCCACATTGTCCAGTCAATTCAGCTTCCTGGTAAGAGCATTTCTCAAGATCAGCTGATCAGCCAGCTATTTGCCTCACACTGTGCAACTTCCAGCTCCCACTTTGACACTCCTGGCTCCAGGAGAAATAATGGAGCCAGTACCACATGAGCCCACCACCAGCACTACCCCATCTGAGTCCAGAAGGAGCTCTCCACAAACCTCTATTGTTTCCAGCTGTGAGATGTACTTTCTGAAGTTTGGGGTCCAATAAGGTCCTCACCATATTTTTTATATCAGACTAATAGTAAATTGTACAACACTGCACAGTCTCTTTTCTGTCTGATATTCATTTTTCTTTTGTGTACAAAATATCTAGTTTCTAAATATTTAATGCACTGCTGAAAAATGATTTTCGTTAGAAAGTGATGGTAAAATTTTACCTGTTTGTTCTTGCTTGGCCAGACAACACAACTGCACATCAGAATTGAAGGTGTGATTAAATGCAGATGTGACCTTTGCTGTCTCTTGTAAAAGAGCTGCTCACTCTCCAGCATCCTTGTGCTGTCAGTCATAATTGATTGATTGAAATATTACTTTGCAGTACTTGTCCTACACAGGACCTCTTCACAAATGAGCTTTTGCTCAATGGAGCTTTCCTGGTAAAACAAATAAATAAATAAATTGTTACTGGCTATATGCAAATTTTCATATGACGTCCATATGAAAAAAGTGGAAGTGAGCCATGAAAAAAGATTTATAATGTTAAAAAAACACGTTCCAGGAGCATTTCTCCAACAGTTAAGTGCATAATCCAAGTAACGAGTCCTGATGAGCAAGATACATGTGTTGGTCGTAGTCAGAATGACTTTTGTGGCTTTTGAAATTTTTATTTGTAGGGAAAAAGGAAAACAAGATGGTGGCAAATGGAAAAGGAATCCCTCATGAAAAGAATGATGTCAATACAAAATATGATTTTTTTGGTTTCATACAGATATTTTGAAGTGCTTATTGAGACTGTGAAGTGAACAGTTTGCCATCCAAACAACACCCAGTTCTCAAATCCTCAGTAATAAAAGCAACAAGTTAACAAAAAGTCAGAGTCCTGTTTCCTTCTTCTTGGGGGTATTTTTGTTGAACAAATTATTTAGGGGAATAGTTATATGTATGACATTTTACAATAAATATTTTCTTTTGAATATTTAAAAATGTAATTTTTGTTCTTTAATACCCATGTGTTTTATTAATTAATAAATACAGCGTGTCACATATATAGTAATGATTTTACACACATAGTGAAGAGTTCAATCCATGGTTGTCAAAAGTCCACCCTGTTCTTTTTCCCTCCATTGCCCTAATATATCCCACAGTGAAACTCTAGTTGTCCAGTGGTTTCACAGGCTACTGTCTCTCCCCACTTCCTGCCCATATACTTGAGGGCAAGCCCTGGTAGTCCAATGGTCCCTCAGCCATTTCTACCCCTATTGCCCACCTGTATACCTGAGTGTGATCTGTGGTTGTCCAGTGGTTTCATGGGCTCCATCTCCCCATTGCCTCACTGTACAAGAATGTAACTCCTGGTGGTGCAAATGGACCCATGGCCACTTCAACCCTTACTGCCTACCCTTATATTAGAGAGTAACTCCTGGTGGTCCAGTGGTTTCATGGGCTCCTACTCCCCCCTTGCCTGTCCCTATACCAGAGTTTAACCCTTGGTAGTTCAGTGGTTTCATGGGTCCCATACCCTATTGTCCACCCATATAATAGAGTTGAACATCTGGTGGTTCAATGGTCTATCAGTCCCTGGCCCATCTATTGCCCACCCATATAGCAGTGTGTAAAGCCCTGGTGGTCCAATTGCCAACCATATTCTACCCCCTTATGACCACTCATATACTACAGTGTAATCCCTAGTGGGCCACTGGTCCCTTGGCCCCTTCCCCTCTTTTTTTAGTTGCTCTTTATACCCCTTCTCTCTCCACCAGTTGCCACTCTTTGGGAAGCTCTAGGCTATATATGCCTCCTAGCGACACCCAGGTAACTCCTAGGGAACCGATGGACCCACCCCATCCTTCCTTGGTTTACCATCACCTGGGGAGAGGAGGGACCTCTTCACCCCCACAGTCAGTATGTGTGTTGGCTGTCTGACAGCCCCCAGGGAGCCTGGTTAAGGAGTCTGGGGTAGCCGGGTCCCATATACCCCCTACTGACCATTTGTACAACATGAGTTATCACCCTGTCCCTTTAAACCCCATCCAGTGATGGCCCATATGCTTAATTGTAATCCTTGTGGTCCCATGGCTCCTCAGCTCTGACTAACATCTGTATACCCACACTCCAGCCATCCCACTCAGGCCACTCTACCTCGCCCCACCTGCTTCCATCACAGTAGCATTCTCGTGTACCTTCTAAATTTAACCATATCATTTAGACTGTAGCTAGCCCAGGTAGTGATAGTAGTGGTTATACCAGTCACCATTATTGGCTGGCTGGGGCTTAAAAGTGTAGTTGCAACAGTGAGTGAAGGGCCATGGGGCAATGGGTCAGAGACAGAGGTACAGGGTGGAAGGCTACATACATCTGTGGAGTTGGTGGATCTCTGGACTAAAAGGATTACACTCTTGCACTGGGGAAAGTTCTCTTGGGGATGTGGTGGCCACTTTGACACCAGTGATTTCAGTGCTGTATACATGCAGGAAATTTTGATACATGTGCAGGTGGGACCGCTTCACCTCCATATATTACACATACATAAGGGTGATCAATGGGTGGGCAGTGTTTCCTATGTGATTGTAGACCAACTGACCAAACTCAAGTACCACTACTAAATGTGATATATTGTCAGATAAAATCAGTCTAGGTTTGAGATTTACTGATGTCAGGCAGTGGTCAATTTGATTGTTAATTTCTTTAAAGATGTACACATGTGTATGCTTTCTACAAAGTTCACACTGAAAGAATGGCAGTACAACAAATTGTGCCAAGTTACATGATTCTGAAGCCTAATGTACCGTAATGCATATAAAGTATGGTGTTGTACCACTGGTCTAAATATCAGTGGTCAGCAGGACTTTGTCTACTTGGACTATTTCTGTACCTTTAACACAGAAGACCTTATGTGATCATACAGCTCTGCTACGTACTGTGACACGTGCAAAATAACTATCACTGGGGACAGTCCGTACTATGAAACATTCAAAATAACTATCACTGGGTACAGCCACTTTGTTGTTACAAGGATTTCCCTCTTGTACATGGTCATGTGATCAAGGTGACATGGGGACAAGTGGAGGACCTGGGTTACACTTTGGCATATGGGCAGGTGATGGGGGGCAGGGACGAAGGGAACCACTGCACCACCTGGTGTCATACTCTGGCATTTGGGCAGGTGACAAAGGATCCAGAGGCCGGAGGACCATTGGGCTGGTATACGGGAAGGCTAAAGGGGGGTGTAGGGGCTGGGAACCATTGGATCAGCAGATGTTACACTCTGGTATATGGGTGGGCAATAAAAGGGCAGGGGCCAGGGTACCATTGGACCACCAGGGGTTATACTCTGGTGCTTGGGCAGGTGATAAAGGATGCAGGGGCCAAGGGACCATTGGACAGGTATATGGATGGGCTAAAGGAAGGATCAGGGTCCAGGGACCATTGGACTATCAGATGGTACACTCCAGTGTACAGGCAGGTAATCAAGGGGGCAGGGACTGTGGGAAGCACTGGAGCACCAGGGGTAACACTTAAGAATATGGATGAGTGATCACGGTTGTAGGGACCATAGGAAGCACTGGAGCACCAGGGGTAACACTCTGATATACAGGCAGGAGATTGAGGGGGAAGTGACTGTGGGAAGACCTGGAGCATCAGGGATTACACTTTGGTATATGGGCAGGTGATATTAGGGGCAGGAGCCATGGGAAACCACTTACGAGATAGCCAAGGAAGAAATGGGAAGCTACAAATCACAGGTGAGATGTCATATTTGTGTAATATTTACTGAGAAGTAGGACATGGGTAATGCTGGGTAATGCAATAGGTCATGATGATGTGCTGCAGAAAAGGTAGAATGACATTGGCAACAGTTGTTTTGATCATATGCAGTATACAATGTATGATCAGAGAGAAATGTCTTACTGATAAATTCACAAAACACAGGACCATCTTGAGCTGGATTTTATCTTTCCTTGATCATGTTTTTCTTTTTTTTGTACTGTTGTACCCTCTGAAGTCTCATAGTCTGATGTATCAGTATCTATTACAGGACAGCAGATTTTACACCATCATCCACTTGGCGTCTCTTCGCTCTCTAAGAGCATGATGTGCAGGTAAAAATTTCATATTCATCTTTATGCAGGTCAGCATTTGGACATTCTTTCTAGAAAGACTGTTCCAGCTGTCACGATTGCACCTGCTGTGCTACGCACATGTTTGGAAGAAATGGCGGCTGCAGGACATGATAAGTATTCAATTGCCAGCTGACTAAGTGCTGGCCAGTCTTTCTCATGTGTCATCCAGTAGATGACAGGCTCCTCTGTCTCTAGCACTGTGATATTATTAGCCAGATATTACTCTACCATACTTGCAGGTGATAGGCCTCTCTTAGGCTTTACTTGTTGCTCATGAACAGTTCCAAAGTTTAAGAGATTTACCCAGATGGGGTTGAAATTAAAAATGAAGATAATGAAGTTGAATACCTGCTTGAGAGTGAATTTGAAAATTTAGTTTCACTCTGGACTCTGCTCCTTTGACTTGTGATGATTGGATGTAATGTTGCTGTCCAATGCTGTCCTGGATTGAAGAAGGTCACGCTGCACACTGACTGCTTTAATCAACAGTAATTTCCATCTGTCTGCCTCTTCAGCACTATGATGAATGTAAGAAGAAATTCTGCTTCTGTAGTGAGGATCCAGCATACATGCAAACATGTAATGCTTGCAAGTACTCATTTCTTAGAGTCTGGAATCATTTGAAATTTGCCGAATGAGATCCCATGTTAAAGCAGCTTCCTCAGTGTCATCTTTGTCTTCAAACTCAAAGTTTAGCTTCATAATTTCTAACCTTTGCAAACAAATGAGTTGGATGACTTGGTTTAATGATGATGTCTCACTGCTCCTACCTGTTTATACTACTCAATGGGAGTAAGAATGTTTATGACAATTTCTATCAATCTCCACCTGATGGTGATATAACCGCTCTTGCATACTGTTCTTCTGCTGCATTGTCCAACCATTTATGGTTTTGTGTTGTTTATAGAATGTGTCTTGATTTGAACAAGTGACTGAAATGAGCATAGATCTTATGTGGCTTATTTAACATATTGCACTCTTTTACTGTTTTGGAAGAAGCCTTTAACTATGAAGTTTAGACAATCTGCAAAGCATGTAATGCAGTAAAAGTGTCCAGCCTCAGGCGCCACTGTCACATTTGATCCACTGTCAAATGAAATAAATCCTGGTTTGAGATTTAGTGGTGTCAGCCAGTGCTCAATTTGTTTGTTAAGTTCATCAAGGATGTTAGGACCTGTGTGTGCTTTTTTCAAAGCTGACATTGAAAGCATGTCAGTTTGACAAATTGTGCCAGAGCTACCTGACTTTGAAGTCCAATGTGCTGTAATGCACATATAGCCTGTTGCTGCACCACTGGGCTGCTTGTCAGTGGTAAGGTGGACTTTGATAATTATTGTGTCTTTCATTGACTTTACCACAACAGACTTCATGTGATCATATAGTTCTGGTAAAGTGACATGTGAAAAATAACTATGACTGACTACATTCCACCTTGGTATTGCTATATTAGCAAAGTTTTGGAAACCCTCCCCCTTCACAAATGAAAATGTAAGTAAGTCAGCCGTGATCATCTATCAGAGCAGCGTCGATCATGCATGTTACACTGTGATTATGTGCATACTTAGAGCATTTACTAAATGTCTGTGAGATGGTGGACTGCTGTGTTTTTGACATAACTGAGATGGATTGAGAAAGAGGAGGATGTGGAGAAAATTGTTCAGTACACATACAAGTTTGTGAACGATATGATGATGTTGGTACTGCATTCAGAGCTGGAACTGTGTCACATTCAGATGTACTGCTTCTCCTGCATAGGTACATTGTTACTGTGACTGAGTGATCTGTGTGATCAAGAATAGAAAAAGTCCCACACCAAGGATACAATTTTTCTCACTGGTTTTCTTGAGGGGGAGACAAATTGACTAGGGAAATCTGTAATGCAAGAGACATCAGCATCATCGTCATTACAAGAAACACTGTATGCAGAAACAGTTTTGAGCCTGGAGGGTATATTCACAATCAACTGCTCTTTATTAATTTTTTTCTGCAGTGTGCCTCATTGTTTTTTGATCCCTGATGATTTTACAGGTGCAAGAGGATGAGTAAGACAGGGTGCAGTATTAGCACTAGTGCTACTGTTTCCCTAGCCATTGGTGAATCTAGATTTTGTTGCTAAGAATATTCCATCTCACTGACTTCAACATCAAATTCATCAGCATCACTATAAAAAAAAGTCTTTTACAATTGGAAATTAAGAGTTTGGGGATCCATGTTATATCTGTGTACTTTTCATCTATAAGTGAGTCTGACTGAACATCAGCATCATGTGATGTGTCCTCCTGTTCAAACACATCCTTCTACACCTGATTCATATTACTTTTAGTGGAGAAGCTATCACTGTTATCTTTATAAATGTCAATAGCAGAAGCAGTGGTATTCAAATCGGTAACCACATTGTTATCATATATATGTGACTGCACAACCAATAACTCTAATGGTGCTGGTAATGATTTAGGAACATTGCTATCCATTTCAATTATCACTAAATGTGTAGTTTAATGGTAAAATACCAAGCTTATTGTTCTCACTGAGTTCAGTATTTTCATTCAGAAACTGGCTGTCCTTGCCCCCCTCTTGCTGTTTGTCTAATACAGCACTGCTTGTGAGTAATGCAGCAACACCCTTAGCATCAACATTGTTTGCCTGAGTACCTTTCTTAACAGCAGATAGTTTATTGTCTGCTGATTTAGAATGTTTGGAAGTTGTACCAATAATTGTTGTTGTATCATTTTCTAAGCAAGGTTTACTCTTCTTGGTAATGACAGGAAATATAATCTGTCCCACCTTATCTGCATTGGTGGATTTATGGTGCCCACAGCCATGACCTTTACCACTTTGTTTTGCATGCATTATAACTCGCTTCTGTTGGACATAATGTTATCTTGCATTGCAATATGCAATATGAACATGGGGTCTTAATATCTAATGGCTAATCAAGCACAAAAAAAGTCACTTTTATTTTACAGTGGAAACAATGACAAAAACTTTTCAGACGGTGGTGGGGGCTGTGCCATATATCTAAGGGATACCGTCTTGGGTCATGTCATCCCTTCTCCAAACCAGGGCAACTCCTCCCAGGTCCTCACCATCAAAGTCCTCCTTGGAGCCCATAATAAGGATTTCACTGTTGTCTCAGTTTACCTTCCCCCAAAGGACCAGGCCACTGGCTTCAACAGCATCATGGAATACCTTAGCAGTCAGCATCCTAACTCAGAAACCATCATTCTGGGTGATTTTAATGTTAACTGGCCCTCCCCTGATGCCTCTGTCTATAAGGATGCAGTCACAGCACAGCACCTCACACAGCTTGTCCTCGACCCCACCAGATGCAACTATAGGACTGGTACTTTCACACTACTGGATTGGATTCCATCTAACCACCCTGAATGAATCTCTAATTTTTCAGTTCTCCCAGATGCAATAAGTGACCACTCATCTGTCATATGCTCCTGGACTAACAAATTCCACAAACCCCCTCCCAAGCTAATCTACACAAGGATTATTAATCAAGGGCACCTTCAGCTGCTAAAATCCCATCTAAACAGACTTGACTGGACTGTGATTAACACACTCAGTGACACTAACAAAACCTTGGACTTGTTCATCAACCGCTTTAATGCAGCCTGTGACATCTATGCGCCACTGAAAAAGATGAAGGTCAAAGGAAGGTCCAACCCCTGGATTACTACTGAGCTTGTTACATGACTTAAACACAGGGACCACCTCTGGCACTGCATCGTGCCACTCCGAGGCAAGGTAACATACAAAAATACAAAGCAGCCAGAAATGACTGCACTCGACAGATACTGAATGCTAAAAGCACATATTACAAGGAGGCACTGACCAACTCCTGGGGTGATGGGAAAAACTTCTGGAACAACCTAAAAGAACTGACAGACAAGGATCCTAAGGCACCTCCCACCATGCTTAGTATTCTTGGCACTCCAACTCTCGATCTTGGCACCATTACCAATACCTTTAATAATGCATTCTCTAACCTGGATAGTGTCTTTCCTACTGATTTCTTCGATGACTCTCCCTCCAATGCCCCCCACATGACCCCTCCAATATGCTTACACAGTTCCACAATTCTTCTTCAAAGAGGTTCCTCTACAAGTGGCCTATAGCTATATCCACAAGGCCATCCGTAAGTCTGGGTATAGTGGTGACTCCCTTGACCTAAACTGTTGTCGCAAGTTCTGGATGAAATTCTTGAACCCCTGACAAAGATCTTTAACCTCTCACTAAGACTGACCAATTCTCTCTTATGGAAACAGGCAACTGTCACACTGGTGCACAAAATGGTGATAGGTCTCTTCACACCAACTACAGACCTATCTCTCACCCCTCCCCCTGCTATTCAAGGCATTGGAACGAATAGTCTTGGACCAATTAGTTGAATTCCTGGATAAGTATGAAGTCCAATGCCCAGAGCAACATGGCTTCAGAAAAGGGCACAGCACAACCATGGCCCTTCTGGAATTTACGTTTCATCCACAATGCGCTTGACAAAGGAAATGGTGGGAAAGCAGTATTCATAGATCTTATGAAGGCCTTTGACACCATTAATCACCCTGTACTTCTCAGGCAACTGTCCTCTATCTGGCTCTCCAATGATGCCCTACCATGGTTTGCTAGTTACCTCGGAAATTGGGTCCAGTGTGTCAGGATAGCAGAGTTACATCTGATATAAAGCCAGTCCTCTCTGGAATCTGGGTCCATTCTGGGCCCATTACTCTTCTCCCTTTCTTAACAGTCTCTAGTGTATATGCCAGCAAAAATACTGCTCTCACGAGATGACGCTGTCCTGTTCTCTAGCCACCATGACTCCAAAATCCTCAAAATCCAGCTGCAGCTTGAATTCTAGTGTGTCAAAGATTGGTTCAGCATACATAAACTCATCCTGAACTACAGTAAGACCAAAGTCATGACATTCTGTAGTCCACAGAGCAGGCACAAATCTCTGACCCTCACTATCAAGAACAACATTGGGTACTCACTTGAACATGTCCCGGAGTTCAAGTACCTTGGTATCACACTGGATAGTACCCTCTCTTACAGTAGGCATATTGACTCTGTTGCCAAGACCACCAACACACAGATTGGTCTGTTGCACAAGCACAAGCACTGTATGTCTGTGAATGCCCTTAGGCTGGCCATCTATAGCTCTGTCACCTCTATCATTGACTATGGTCTGGCCATCTACGGCTCTGCTTCCATAACTGTTCTCCACAGGATCTCAATCTCACTCAACAAAGTCTGCAGGCTTTTAACAGGTGCAGCCCAACTTACACATACCTGTGACCTCTACACACAGGCTGGCTGGCTACAACTCCTCAACAGAATACAATACCAAACCTGTCTACTAATCAAAAAGGTTCTCATTGGTCTCATGCCTCCAGGTGTAAGTAAGCTCCTCACTGCCTTCAATGGTAATCAGCATACACGTAGTGCCCAATACCAAACCATCCAGGTTCCTAGATGTCTTACCTCCATGGGTCAATGGTCCTTCACCCACAAGGCTCCACAGTGATACAATACCCTCAACAAAGAAGTACTTTCCTCTGCAATGCTTGGGCCCTTTAAACGGAATCTCTGACTTTACCTCACCTCTACCACTCAGTGTGACTGCTTCTCCTAAAGGTCTGCTCCAACCACCACCTAGTTGCTCAAGACTTGTAACCCGTCTCCAACCTGGTCATTACTCTCTCTGACTCCTGCTTTTCTTCATGACCCTTTTCCTTCTCTCTCCCTCCCCCTTCCCTTCCACCCATAACCCTACACCACTCCACAACCCTCATTACCATATTCCCCTGTCCTAGATCCCCTCCCTCTCTCCCTCCCCATAGACTTCAGCCCATTTCCCTGTCCTTGACTGCCTTCCCCTCCCACTCCCTATGACAACAGCCCTCAGCTGGCCTACTTCTTTCTGAAAAGGGACTTGGCAAGGTTGGATGAATGGTCAAATGTATAGCAGCTTAGATTCAATGCAAAAAGTGCAAAGTAATGCACCTGGGTAAACAAAAACCCAGGGGAAGAGTACACAATGGGGGGTGAGATACTGACAACAACAACAATGGAAAGGGACATGGGGGTAGTCATATCAGATGACCTAAAGGTGGGCCAGCAATGTGAGAAGGTAGTAAGGAGGGCTGATGGGAGACTGGGATGCATAGGGAGAGGCATCACCAGTAGAAAACAGGAAGTTGTTGGCCCTCTGTACAGACAGTTGATAAGACCACATCTGGAGTACTGTATAACACTTCTGGAGACCCCATCTCCGCAAAGACATAGACAGGGTGGAGGCTGTCCAGAGGAGGGCAACCAAAATGATGCAGGGTCTGCATCAGAAGACATATGAAGAAAGGCTAAAGGAACTAAAGATGTATAGCCTAGAGGAAAGGAGGGAGAGGGGGGACATGATAGAAACTTTCAAATGCCTCAAGGGAATCAACAAAGTCCAAGAGGGTTGGATCTTTCAGAAAAAGAGATGTGCAAAAACAAGGGGGCACAATTTGAAGATGGGGGGGATGGCCCAGAGGTAATGTGAGGAAGTATTTCTTCACAGAGAGGGTTGTGGATACATGGAACAGCCTTCCTGAGGAAGTCGTTGAGTCAAAAACAGTGGGGGAATTCAAGAATGCATGGGACAGACATAAGGCAATTCTAGTTGTGGGTAGGAGGAAGTAGGCTGTTGGTTAACTAGGATCTGCAGCTTATCCGTTAGGTAGGGAAATGGGCAGACTAGGTGGGCCAAGCTGTCCTTATCTGCTGTCAGATTTTATGTTTCTATTTTTCTATGTCCCCCTTCTACGCTATCTCATGCTTATAGTCCATCTGCTTCTTAATTCCCTTTCTCTGTTACCTCATCTAGCTGCCAATCTAAGCTGCTATCTAGTAATGTCTTTTATTTCTAAAGTGTGTTACAACTGTAAAACAATGTTAACCACCCCTGTGTTTTGCTTGTATACCTTTTCCAACTTCTGTATGTATGTTTCCCCCATCCTTTGATGTGGAACCTTTGTAAATGAGCAGATCCTGCTCAAAAGTACTTGTTTTCCCAGAGTTTCATAAATAAATAAAAAAAAATAACGTCAGTGCTGACAAACTGTATTCAAAGCACTGCAAATGTACTGTGCAGACACACAGGACAAATGTCCTCCCCTTAGCAGTATGGGGATTGTACTACTACTGGCCGATCAAGCAAAAAAAAAGTGTTTCACTTTTATTTTAAAATGAAAACAGTGACACAAATTTACTAGGCTATTAAGATGGCAAAACCTACATACGGTAATGGCAGTGCTGACAAACTGCATTCACAACACTGCAGGCATACTGCACAGGCTCACAGGACACAGGACCTCTCTTTAGCAGTATGGAGATTGTATCGCTACTGGCTGATCAAACACACACAAACAAACTGTCACACTTTTGTTTTAAAATGAAAACAGTGACACAAATTTACTGGACTATCAAGGATGGCAAAACAGATATATGGTAAAGGCAGTACTGACAAACTGCATTCACAGCACTGCAGGCATACTGCACAGCCACACAGGACACAGGACCAGCCTTTAGAAGCATGGAAATTGTATTGCTATTGGCTGATCAAGCACAAAAAAATGTTTTTACACTTTTATTTTACAATGGGAAGAGTGACACAAATTTACCGAACTGTTAAGGATTGAAAAGCTGATACAGTATTGGAATTACTGCCAAACTGTATTCAAAGAACTGCAGATGTACTGCACAGCCACGCAGGACACATGACCTCCCTTAAGCAGTATGGGGATTGTATTGCTACTGGCTGATTAAACACAAACAGCTAGTCACACTTTTAAAATGAAAACAGTGACACAAATTTACTGGGTTGTTAAGGACAGCAAAGCCAATATATGGTAACGACAGTGCTGACAAACTGTATTCACAGCACTGCAGGCATGCTGTGCAGCAGCACAGAACAAAGACCCTCTCCTTAGCAGTATGGGAACTTATTGCTACTGGCTGATGAAATAAAAACACATTGTCACACTTTTATTTTTAAATGAAAACAGTGGCACAAATTTTTTTTTTTTTTGCAAATAACTTTATTTTATAACAAACAACAATAATAATACATAACCCCCACCCAAAAAACAGTTACCCCTTTAAAAGTTTCCATACAGTAAATTATCATAAGTCACAACACATCAAAAAGGGGTACCTCCCAAACCCTCCCCACCCGACCCACAACCCCACCCCCAACCCGCAGGCAGCATTCCTTATAGAAAGGAGAAAAAAAGAAAAACGAATAGTATAAACCAGAGTATATTGGCAACCTGAACAATAAATGACCGAGGTAGTTCTAGATTAAGTTGACCGAGAAAGGTCATTCAATCTGTATGCCTAGTGCGAGGGAAAGAGAGAATACCTTCTTATCCAAATTCGTTCCAGATATAGTTGAAAGGAGAGAGAAAAATTAATTACAGATGTCGGGATAACTTATGTACCCAAAGGAGGGGAGAATCCTACCCCCCTAGTAACCATATTTAGCCTTCAAGCACCGCAAAAAATTACCCCAGTGCTTGTTAAATTTTTTATTTGAATTAAAGAAATTTGCTACAGCCCTGTCTGCATTTAAAGCACTTAGAAACTCATCCCACCATTCTTTATGGGAGGGAGATCTATCACTATGCCAGTAGCGGAGGAGGAGAAGCTTCATCACCAAGGCCACCAGGGCCACTTGGTACTTCTGGACTACCGTAGGAATATGAGAAAACATGCCAAAAATACATGCATCGGCATTAAAATAACCAGAAATGTTAGAATAGGGGCCTATCCACATCTTCACTAACTCCCAAAGTTTAACTGCCTTAGGACATTCCCATAATTTATGATAAGTAGTGCGAACAGGGCAGCCACACACCTTGCACTCTGGGGAGCTAAGGCTGTATATTCAAGAGAGTTTAGCCGGGGAGAGATAGAGATTATGCAAAAGATTAAATTGAAGACCCATTAATCTACCTTGTTTGACATATACATATAAGTCTGACCAAACCTTACACCATTCCTCCTCAGTCCAACCCAACGATAGGTTCGCCTCCCAGTAATAAGGTATTGGGGAGATATTACTATCCCTTTTGGCTATAATTACTTTGTATAATTTAGAGACTGATTTACCAGATAACGTCAAGTCCCTCATTTTCCTTAGGAACTCCCCAGCTACATCCGATCCTTTACTGCCCCCTAGGAGAGAACTAATACATCTGTGGATCTGGTACAACTGTAATCAGTCATTGGGTTCCACTTTAAGCACCTCCGCCAACACAGAGGCCGAAGTAACTGAACCTCCTGAAGTAAAATCAGCTATTTTGGGTTTGGAGGGGATGTTGCCTACGCTTCTTTTTAACAATTGATTACCAACCAGAAGGTTAGGATTCTTTAAAAGGGGTTGCATTAAATCCTTTGCATAGGGAATACTCAATAGCGAATAGAGTTGGTGGAGGGCCTTTATGTCCCATCCCACGGGGATTCTCTCACTTTGGCAGGAACCTTGGACCATGGAATATATAGACAGGCTTCAAGGTTTAAATTGGCACTATGAGCTAACGACCAGTCAAGCTTAAGCCCCTCCGAAGCTGTTTCCACACCTGTCACCCATAGGGCCGCCCTGGCAACATGGCTAGCCAGATAGTAAATATAAAAATCCGGGAGTTGTAGGCCCCCTACCGTCCTTGAGCGGGTGAGCTTCTTATAGGCTCTACGAGGGGGTTTCCCCTTCCATAAAAAATCCATACAGTATTTGTAAATCGAATTAAAGAAGGACCTGGGAAGGTATAAGTTAAGGTTATAAAGGGGGTTAAAATTTCTGGGTAGGATCATCATCTTGATTGTGTTAACTCTCCCCCAGAAGGATAACAGGAGCTTAGACCACCTTTCCAGTTTCTCCTTAATAGATTTAAATAAAGGTTTAAAATTTAAATCTAGCAAGTCAGTTACGTCCTTTGAAATTTGGATTCCTAAGTACTGCAAGGACTTAGGCTGCCATTGTAGGCCCAAGGATGCACACCAGCTTTGTTGCAGGAAGGGGGAAAGCGGGTGAACCACAGTTTTACTTTTGTTCAAATTATAACCCGAAATTTTACTAAAATCCAAAATAATTTGGAATAAACGAGGAAGCGATTTCCGGGTATTGTGGAGATGCAGGAGTATATCATCAGCAAAGGCTGATAGCTTGTACTCAGACTTCCCTATGCAAATTCCTTGGACGTGTTTGTCGTTATTAATGGCCCTGATTAAGGGTTCTAAGTACAAGTTAACAGGTAGGGGGAAAGAGGACATCCCTGACGTGTGCCTCGCAGCAGAGGAAAAACAGCTGAAATCAAATTGTTGCATTGAATCCTCGCTGTAGGGCACATATAAAGGACCCGAATATAATCCAAAAATTTCTCTGGAAAACCAAATTTGGACAATACCTGGAACATGAAATCCCATTCCACCCTATCAAAAGCTTTCTCTGCGTCTAAAGACACCAGAGATGCTTCCGTATCTGGACATGAGGACGCAGAAATTAAATAAAACAATTTTCTGAAATGGTCCCCTGACGAACGACCCGCCACGAAACCAACCTGTTCCGGACTCACTAGGTCTAGCCATGAGGATTTGATTCGGGTGGCCAAGATCTTGGCATAGATTTTAATATCAATATTCAGTAGTGAGATTGGTCTATAGTTGCCAACCAGATCTACTGGTTTACCAGGTTTGGGTAGTAAAATAATTCTCGCCTCAAAAAGAGATGGGTCTTTAATCCCATGCTCCTGCCAGAAGGCGAAGAGTTGCTGCAACAGCGGTACCAAAAGATCTTTGAATGATTTAAAAAAAAGGGCAGTAAATCTTTCCGGTCCCGGGGCCTTATCTAACTTTAGAGCATCAATAGCTTCAATTATCTCTTTTTGAGAAAGGGGAGCCACTAGCCTCTGACTACTCTCTTCCGAGAGTGAAGGAAGGGGAACACTTGCCAAAAACTCCCTTATCTTAGTATTCCCATCAGAAGAAAGAGGCGTATTAGAGTATAAATTTTTATAGAAGTCAAAAAAGATAGCTAGTATGCCCTCTGGATCAGAGACTATATTGTTGTTCTCAGGGTGCCTCAACCCTGCCACACTCTTAGCCGTTGCATGTTGTTTCAACTGCCATGCCAGAATTTTGCCAGCTTTGCTACCCTGCCCTATATATAAAGCCTTCAATCTAGAGCTCGATTCTCAACCCCTTCCGTAAAGTACCTGCGTACCAGGCCCTGGCGTGGCTAATTCTTGGTCATGACCCGTAGATCTCGCTTCCTCTCCCATAAGCTCCAAAGTTTAATCCTCTCTAAACAATTAGATAGAAGGCGCGTCATTTTCTTTTTGCGAACTGATGCAAGTCTAATTAACTCACCTCTCCATATGGCCTTCAAGGCCGACCATGTCTGGTCCACCGCACTGATAGAACCCCAATTAGATGTAACTGCATAAGACATAAAGGAACTGAAATGACCTAACAATTGGGGATCCTTTAATAAAGAGTCGTTCAAAGACCATGAATAAGATCTGGGTGGAGCAGACAAAGGTCGGCATCGAAAACCAATGGGTGAGTGATCTGAGATTACCCGACTCTCTATAGAAACTTCATAAATAAAGGAAAGAACTTGGTAACTAATCAGGAAAAAATCAATCCAAGAATAGCTTCTATGAACAGGGGAATAGAAAGTAAACTCTTTGGCAGTGGGATTAAGCATTCTCCAAGGGTCGATTAGGCCCAAGGAAGAGGTAAACTCAGCCAACGCCCTCTGAGACGGAGACAGACAAGCGGCTCTACACCACGAACGGTCAATACGGTTGGACTGTACCTGATTCTAGTCCCCTCCTAAGATAACGGGACTATCTGCAAGGGGCAATTAACACAGCCAGCTGGGTGAAGAAAGAGGGTGACTCTTGATTTGGGCCATATATAGACCCCAGTACTAAATTAACTCCCCCCAACTTTCCTGAGACTATAACATATCTACCATTAGGATCGGAGAGAACCTCTGAAGGGAAAAAGGGGATTCCTTTAGCCACTAAAATGGCTACCCCCCTTTTGCTAGAGGAGATCCCTGTCCCAAAAACCTGACCTACCCACCTTTTCCTAAAGTGGTGAAGCTGTTCCTGGAGCATATGAGTTTCTTGAAGGAAAACTATTGATGGATCAAAATGTGCCAAATGATTTAAAATAACATATTTTTTCTTATTATCTTTCCCCCCTTTTATATTCCAGGAAATGATATTCAGGTTGCTAACCATAAAGAAATTCAACAAAGAAATATAGGACTACTTGGAAGCTGCCTGCACCCACCCTAATACCCCCCAAATACCCAAACCTTAGGAAAAAAAACCCATTAGACAATACCCTAACAAAACCCAACCATCCCTAAGCACCAACCACCCGGCCCACGGCCGACTCCAGTACCACCGGACCATGACGTGCACTGAAGCATGGGCCCCCCCCCGTAGTCAAGAAAGATTAGGCATCACATTCCGAGAACTCTAACACGAACTATGTAAAACCCTTGAATAAGGTATAGCCCCTTAAATATATGGTAAGCGGTAACCTTACAAGGAATTATATCCCCCCCATAATTCAATTTACACAGGTAAATAATAAGTAACGGAATAACTCCCATTGAGGTGGGAAATGACCTGGCAATCAATCAGGATACGCCTAAAAGGTATCCTACCTTAAAAAAAAAAAAAAAACACACGTAAGGGACTCAAAAACATCATATAGCAGTTTCTAAGGGAAAAAGCATCATGAGTTCCCTCTGAATAGCCAATTGGAATGTTAACAAGTCTTATACCAAAGCAAACAGTACCGATACAGCAGGTCCCCAAACTAAAACATATCTCGTGTAGAACTTGCATGTAAATGATTGTCCTTCGAAAATCCTAAATATTAAAAAAAAGAAACTAATGGGGGGACATGAAGCAAGTCACACATAATTATATAAGCTACCCGCTCCCTCTAGCGGTTACAGAACAAATTAGTAGGGCTACCCCTCTTCCCAATAATAACATCCCCTCGAGCATACTGAACACTTTTCCCTTTATATTAAAAATTAAATGCACTTAGGAAAGGTCCAAGTACAGCAACATCAAGTGGAGCTCTGGCACACTAAAATAAAAAAATCCAGCTAAAGTCTTTGGGAGCAGAAATAAAAAGGAAATGTCCCAGCTGCAGATCTTTTCACCCTTTTGGGAATAAATCAGGCATCATCTTGTTGAGGTGTTTTATAGCCTCCTCCGGTGTATCGAAGCATTTAGAGCCATCCTTGAATGAAATCTCCAGCCTGGCTGGGTATAGCATGCGATGTTTGACTCCTGCGGCCTACAGCTTCGTTGTAATGGGTCGGAAATTAGACCTTGCTAAGCGAGTTTTTAGGGTTAAATCGGGAACCACCCGAAGCTTCTTGCCCTCCCATAAGATCGCTGGTAATTTCCTCGCCTCTTTCAAAATGTACTCCCGATCGAGGAAATTAAGGAGCTTGAAAATTAGAGGCCTGGGAGGGTCCGTTGAAGGTGGTTTTGCCCTTAAGGCCCGATGGCCCCTTTCAATGATGTATTCTGGCCCATTAGGCGAGGGTCCGACTGTTTTCTTTAAAAATTTTTGCAAGAAGAGAATTGTATTCGGGCCCTCTTCTCCCTCTGGAAGCCCTAACAGAACCAGGTTGTTGTGACGGTTCCTTCCTTCCAAATCATCGAGATGATCCTCCAGTTTAGCCACCACTCTCTTGCATGCGACCATGGCTGGGCCGAGTTTGTCGGTATTTCTTTCCAAAGACGAAATACGAGCTTCGGCGTCGGTGACTCGTCGAGCAAGCTGTGTTAATGCAGGCTTGAATTTGGCTACCTCCTCTATTAATTTGAAGAGAGCTTCTTTTATTGTTGAGAGTTTGGTATAAACCTGAGTAGGAGTTAGTTCTTCCTGAGGGGTCTGCTGGTGACGAACTGCGCCGAGGCCGCTCGCCTCGAGTTCCTCGGGATGTTTCGGTCCATCTCTGCCCGACAGCCAAGGAGTTATTTAAAGTAGAGCACTGTTTTTTAAATAGCTTAGGTTAAACAAATTACACTAGAATGTGTAAAATAAAATGGATTTCTAACGCCGGAATGGGGAGAGTCCCAAAGCTGCTGCTATTCCTCCAGGCACATCACGTGACTCCAGTGGCACAAATTTACTGGACTGTTAAGGATTGGAAAACCAATATTCAGTAAAGGCAACACTGATGAACTGAATTTACAGCACTGTAGGTGTACTGTTCACCCATACATGTTACAGGACCTTCCTTTAGCAGTATGAGGACTGTGTTACTATGGGCTTTTGAAATACAAACAAATCATCACCCTTTCATTTTAAAATTAAAACAGTGACATAAATTTACTGGACTGTTAAGGATGGCAAAACCAAAATACCGTAATGGTAGTGCTAACAAACTATTCACAACACTGCAGGTGTATGGCACTGCCACGCAGGACATAGGATCTCCCTTTTGCAATATAGGAATTGCACTGCTACTGGATGATGAAACACCAACAAATTGTTGCACTTTTATTTTAAAATGGAAACAGTGACATGAATTTACCAGGCTGTTAAGGATGGCAAAACTGATATATGGCAATGGCAGTGCTGACAAACTGTATTCACAGCAATACAGGCACACTGTGTAGCAGCATAGGACCTCTATTTAGCAGTATGGGGATTGTATTGCTACTTGCTGATCAAACACATTCTACATTCCTAAATAAACACTATCACCATCAGTGACTGAAAAAAATAACATAAAACAAGCATTTGTCAATGCCGAATGTTTGCTTGCTGGTATTAGCATTGGAAATGCAGGAGTTAGATGCAGAACAGGAATGGCAGTGAAGTATTGAACTTCACACCAACCCCACCTCCATCCTGTAGAGATGGACAGGCATTGGGGTAAGTGTTTGGGCTGTCACCCATGATGGGCATGCCATGTCACCTCACCCAATTCTGCAGACACCAACACGTGTTGAGGTGTGCCTTGGGGTGTTTGGCTTTACAGTCACCCCATTCCATAAGGACATATGCTGAAATAGGTGCAGCTTAGGAGAATGGGGTGAAGTCTGGGCCCAAAGAGTCCAAGGTACACCTCGATGCCTGTCAGTGGCTGGGGGTGGGGAAGGGATGGCATGAGCAGTACAGTCGGCAATCCAAAGGTGCACCACGATGCCTGTCAGTCTGTACAGGGTGTGATGTTATGGTTAGAAACCATAATGCCTCAGGCTTTTGTTGATATTTGCACTACAAATTTTCAACATGGCCTTTTTGTGACCCCACCTCATGAAAGCATTTGGGACCTCTTCTCATTAAGAGTAGCAGTGCGATTTTGTCAATGTGTCCCGAACTTTGAGTTCCAACAGCGACTGTGCCATTCTGTGATACATGTACAAAATACAGATCGGGAAGGATGTCAAGAATGACAGCTGTACCATCCATAGGGAGGTGTGAAGAGATGGTAATGTTGAAAATCTGTAGTGGGAATATTAAAAATGCTCACACTTCCGAGCATACATGGAAACTCTGCAATGTATGCACGTAACACAGTCATTTTACGGACTTTCATCAGCAAATTTTCAACATAGGCATTTTAGGACCTCTGCTAATGAACAGTGTCACTGTGATTTTCTTAATGTGTTCAGAACACTGATTTCCCACAGTGACCACGTTATTCTGCACTGGAAGTGCGAAAACACATGGCCAGGATGTGAAAAATGACAGCTGTACTATTCATAAGGAGGTGTGGAAAAATGGCAATGTTGAAAATCTGGAGTGAAAATATTACAAATGTGGGAAATTATGAGAGTGCATGGAAACTGCACAAAGCATACTTGTAAAACAGTTATTTCTTTATATTTTTTCCACCAAAGTTGCAACACAGACTTTTTGAGAGGCCATCTCATGAACACTGGCACTGTCGTTTCATTAATCGGTCCCAAAAGGTGATTCCACACAGTGACCATGAAATCACATTTCGGGACCAAATGACACCATGACAGTGGCTGAATTCATGAGGAGGGGTCCCAATAACCTCATGTTGAAAATTTGGTGCCAAGATTCCCCAAAATGCCCTAGATATGCACCAAAGTTGAAAAAAAAACACTATTTATGCCATTATACAGCTTACCTTCATTTCTTCAGTTCGCAGTTGGCTTTGAAGAAGTGCAGGCGTGTTCCCAGTCCACGAAGATCGTCGCGCTGGCCTCTGGAGGTAAGTATGGGGTGAGGGGTGGGGAGACAGGGTGCACAGAGGGTGGGTGTGGGTTGGGGGTGGGACCACTGGACTCAAGAGGAACCATTTTCTGATTTCAGCTAAAAAAAAAAACATTGCAGGACTTTTTTTTTTTAACAGGGACTTTTGGCACGATGGGGTGGGCTCCCACAGTGCCACCAGAGGTTTTTGGGGGATGGCTGTAGCCAACAGGGGATTGGGCACCCCCATCGGCACATACTGAGGGGGGCGGGAGCCGAGGAGGATTGGTCACCCCCCTCAGCACAAACCAACTTTTTTGGGAGAGGACATTATGCCGACTGGGAGTGGGCTCCCCATCGTAAATTAAAATGGGACGGGGACTGAAGCTGATGGGGATTGGGGCCCCCATTGGCAAACAAAGACTGTTTTGTGGGGGTCGCATGCTGCAGAGGGGGAATAGGCACCCCCTCAGCAGTGAGGGCTACATAATATTGTTTGTGAAGATGGCGGCGGCTTGCTGCTGCATTCACAATCAGTATTACACTAAGTAATGTTCCACCCTGCAATGATGGGTCACTCCCTCATTACAGTGGAATGGCTGACACTGCAATGATGAGGCGGCCCCTGATTGCTGCGGTGAAAGCGTTACAACTTGGTGGCACTTTTTGAAGCCAGTGTCATCAGCACACCGTGCCTCCATTGGTCCACCAGTGCCAAGCCCCCAAATGCAATGCCTCCATTGGCTGCCACAGTGCCTCACCTCCACAATCCGCTTCTCTCCTAAGTTGCCACATAATGTTTCTTGCACATGCATGCAAGCAAACATAAAAATTACCACACTTTCCTTGAAGATTTTATATGAATAAGAACATTATATTTTAGACGATCTCTGTTAGAGGATTAAGCAAGATTGCAGCTCAGTAGGTCTGACTGCTCTGACAGCTCTCTCTTGAATACATTGAGATGGTTGACCAACACTGGAGCATGCTTAGTGTAAAATGCCAAGGAATCATGGGAAACACCTCCCCTCCCCCCTAAGAAAGCACTATTTGGTTCGATTGCACAAGTTTTATATAGGAATATTGCACACTTCCAAAAGTGCATATTCTTAGAAATGTTACTTTGAAAAAGTGTAGTTTTATTTAGTTTCTGCAAAAAAGCACATGGTGATCTCAAAATGACTCCCATATAATAAGTAAAGATTTATATACATCAAGAATGTGCATTATTTGATGTAAGAAATGCTATGCTATGCAAAATTTGGACTTTAAAAATATACTATACTCAATTTACAAAATTGTGCCAAATTTCATGAAAAAAGTGTGAAATGGATGTGTGCAGTTTTACCAGCCACTAGCTGCCATCTTTATTCACATTGATAAATAAGTTTTATGTCTAGTCCTGTAGCCTCCTGCTGCTTCTTGTTAGCTCCACAGGGAAGTTTGGGACAAGTCCTGACCCCACAGGTAGTCCTGGGGCCAGGAAAGGGGTATTAGGGGCAGTCATGCCATTCAGTTTATTTCTGAAGCTCCTGCTCCATTTCTCCACCCCCGTGCATGGGCAGAGGCCAGCTGATGTAGCTGTTAATGTTATTTCATTTTCCCAGCCCCTCTGCCTGCCATGGGGCTCGGAAGTATGTTTATTTACATAAATAGCCCTTTTGCAGTTACTAATGAGTCCCAGCTTTGTTTTCTTACTAAAAGTCAAAGATCATTGGCTGGGTGCACTCTTCTCATGGTGCTCTGGTGCCAGTGTCTCTGCTCCTAACCCCTCTTCTGTTCCTGGGGTCAAGGAGCATTGAAGAAGCACCTGATGACCCTAGCAGTATAAAGTCCAAGTTATTACCCAGCTATTCAGTTCTGGGGCCAGGATCTTTGGACAAACTATGTGGCCGTGGCAGCAGGGCGGTGGTGGGAATTGAGCTGTGCTAAGTATTGCTATTAGTCCAGTGTTATTGTTCTGCAAGTATCTACCATTGTGCATGAGGTTTACACTGAATTTTTTTTGAGTTGGCTTACAGTTCATACTGGTACTGTGTTTCACAGCTACCCCAGCTGGAGTCCCTGAACCATTATTTTATCATCCTCTTTGTGTCCTGCTATTGAAAGAACTCAAGCCAGCCCCCTCATCATCAACATGAGGCGAGATGAACCCAGATGGCCTTGAGCAGCCATCAGAATAGCCACAGTGACCACCCCACTACTGAGCCAAGGTAGGTCGGGCACCTCACTTTACATTTTAGATGCACAACTGGGGTCCTCGTGCACACTACCCAGACAATCCCAGAACTGTGACTTGCTTCTTGAGCCCTGTTGCCACCTCCCACCTACTTTGATGACGGGGTAAATAGTAGAGCTAGCAGGTTGCTCTGGCCCCCCCTCACAGGGACTCAGTCTTGGAGACCTGGCGTCTCTGCACCGAGCCTCCCAGCAATCCCCACAGGTTCCCCATGGCATGGCAGAGGGTGAAGGCATCGACTCCCAGGACCAACATCTAGACTCCAAGGAGCCAATGCAGCACTGTGGAGCCATCATGGAGCCTGTCAGCTCCATGTTTTTACACAGTTTTTCCTCCCTGCCCCTTGCAGCAGTTGCCTGCAAGCATATGGAGGCACGAGCACACAGCGACCTGCTGCACCCTCCTGACTCTAGTCACTCCTGACTGCACTACCTTTGGGCCTCCACCTGGGGGCAGCCATGCAGCAGGTGTGGCTAGGTCCCCAGCCGGGAGGGGAGAGCTTTCTCATGGCTGCTCAATCCATCTCCCAGCCTCCTCTTCTGCAGACCCCAGATGATCCTGACTCGTTCCTGAAACTAGGTCTCTGGCATGGCACGAGGCGTGGTGTCCAGTGCCTCAACCCTAAGTGCCACTGGGCCAGAATTGTGATTTTGTGAAGAAAAAATACATATGTTATAATGATATCCCTGGTGATCTAGTGTCTCCCCAAAATGGCAGCTGATATTTAATAATGATACCCCTGATAGTCTAGTGTTCCCTTGATCACCTGTGCAGTGTTAAGAATAGATGGCAGCTAGTGGAACCTACCTCAGATCTTTCCAAAAGCTGCTTCCTTGTCACAACCACCCAAGATGCTCCACCACCACCTGTCTCTCATTTCCCCCAGTGGCAAGGTTTCCTGCCCCAGAGATGGCAACTGGCATATCCTCTCCACTCAGTACCTCTGCCACCTACCATCAGAATGATGGGGAGTGAACCCAAATATACTGTAAAAACAACTGTTTCTACAGTATAGTATATGTGCTCTTGCTCCCTGTCATTCAGACAGTGGCTGTCTGAAGTAGAGAGCAGAGGGGCTGTGCTGGCTACTGTCTGTGGGATGGGGAACATTGCTACTGGGGTGAGTGGGGGCCAGGGAGATGGAGAAGGGTCCTAGGTGGGCAGAATGGAAAAGGGGTCTTAAGAAGGATCAGAGGGTGGGGCACCACTAGGCTCCAGAGCTGTCTATTCTTAACATTGTGTAGGTTATTGGGGTGTAGGAACACTAGACTACCAGGGATATCATTATTAAATATCTAGTGGGTGATCATGGGGGGATAATAGACCCCAGGGAAATCATTATTACATATCAGGCTGGTGATGGGAGTGCAGGAGAACATTAGACTGCAAGGGAAGTTATATAGGCAGCACTGAGGTTGCTGGAGTGGCACAAATACTGTTTTTTCCAGGCCTGTAATGAGGTACTAATGGAATACAAATGATCCCATATCACTTTGCTAGTGCTACGGGGTCCTTTGCATAGGGATATATGAACATGGTAGACCGATCCACGGAGCAATTTCTATTTGTGGTCATTAGCTGCCTGTTAGCTCCTGCAAGCCCTGTAGCTCACTGTTGGCCACATCCTCATGTGACCAGGAGGGGGCTGTGGTTTAGGGGAGCAATCAGGACAGTGCCTGACTTGGCTGGGTGGTACATTGGAACATGACGTTAGTGCTCACAATGTTCTTCAGACATGTTCCAATTAGGGTTGTCAGAACTAGTTCGAGTAAGATTCGAACCCATCTCGAACTCTGGTGTTCGAGTTCTAATTTAGGACTCGAACACTAGAGGGTTCGCAAAAGCGTTTGAATCTTTGTAGAAAAATCTTATTTTTCTGTTTTCTGGTAAGCGCATCCTTCCCAAGTCCCGAATGCAAATTTTCAGCCCCCGATTGAAAAAAATCTTACTTTTTTACTGTTGTCATGCAAAATTGTCAGCTCCGGAGTCCTCACTCGAGTTTCGCTTCCTTTCCATCCGATTCCAGCTGCAGTTACTGTTCTTGTGGGGGGGACATTGTCAGATCGCGCCTGCGTACCCTTGATCCCAGTCACCATCACCACCTGACCAACTGCTCTGCGGTCATGTGGTGCTCACACCAGCACAGTATTTAAGTCGCACATGGCTGCGTTCACAGTTCATTCCGAGATTGAAAGGAGTTGCAGCTCTGCTGTGCCTGATTGCATTGCGAGTTGAGAACTAGTGGCATTTTAAAAAAAAGTGACGACTTGCTTTCCCTCCAGCTACTAGAGTAAAACAAAATAATAAATCTAAAGTGTGGGTGGTGGACAGGGTGAAAAGGGGGGATGGGAGACCGAGGAAAGCAAGGGAGGGTAGGAAAAAACGGTGGGGTCTCTCTCGTTGTGTGGGATACAGAGGGATCTATATCTAGCTGACTGCCTGCATTGGAATGCTGCTTAGTCTCGTTAGTTGCCAAACTACTATATTCTGAATTTTCTGATCCTCCTGATCTGTTTAAGATTAACTACTCATCTCTGTCTAGTGGGATTTGTCGTGGAGACAGAGCACCCTGGCTGGGGGAAGGGTGAAGAAAATCAGATTTTGAGAGAAAACAAAGTTAAATGAGTGAATGAACCGTGAACTTTTATTGAATTGAATTGTTTAAAGTCAAGTCCTACAACCAAGTATCAGGAGGGATGACACTGCTGCTGTGTTTCCTTCCCTTTGACTGCACTATACCCTAGTAATTACTGCCCAGTGTGTGTTTTGTGGTGGTATTATCCTTAAATACATTTTTTTACTGTTGGGAGGAGAGACAGAAACATCTCCTATGTGATCAGGCCATCACCCTGCTGCTGTGTGCCCTTTGACTGCACTGTACCCTAGTACCCAGTGTGTGTTATCATGAGAGGCATAGTGGCTAGTTTTCTGGTGGCATTATTCTTAAATACATGACAGAACGAAGCCTAGAAATATATTTCCCTGTTGGGAGGAAAGACAGAAGCCCAGTGGCCAGTTTTGTAGTGGCATTATCCTTAAATACATGACAGAAGCCTAAAAATATATTTCCCTGTTGGGATGAGAGACAGAAAAATCTATTTCCTGGGTTTGTGTATGTAGCTCCGTCTCTTGTGGTCAGCCCATCACCATGCTGCTGTGTGCCCCTTGACTACATTGTACCTTACTCAGTGTGTGTTACCATGTGTAGCACAGTGTCCAGATTTGTTGTGGCATTATCCTTAAATACATGACAGAAGCCTAAAAATATATTTCCCTGTTGGGAGGAGAGAGAAAAATCTCTTTCCTCGGTTTGTGTATGTAACTCCGTCTCTTGTGGTCAGCCCATCACCCTGCTGCTGTGTGCCTCTTGACTGCACTGTACCTTACCCAGTGTGTGTTACCGTGTGAAGCCCAGTGAGCAGTTGTGTGGTGACATTATCCTTAAATACACAACAGAAGTCAAAAATATATTTCCCTGTTGGGAGAAGAGACAGAAAAATCTCTTTCCTCGGTTTTGTGTGTAACTCCGTCTCTTGTGGTCATTCCATCACCCTGCTGCTATGTGCCCTTGACTGCTATGCTTATGCCTTTGCCCAGCAGCCCAATCATTCTGTAAGCCTTGAACCTGGGATCCTTTAGTTGCAAACCGTCATATTCTTCAATTACTTTCAGTCCACTGCATCACAGTGTCACATAGCCAAAATAAAATTTTGGAGTTGTAGCCAGTGATCATAGATCACATTGCTTTCTTACACAGGAATTGTGTGGGTGTATTCCCTGCAGTATATTGGTTCTGTTATGGCTGACATCAACATAGATGAAGCATCTAGTGCTGGTGTTGGAGCAGGTGTTGGTGGTAGTGGTAATCCTGGTACTAGCAGAAATAAGCAAAATGTTTCACGTGATAAAAATTCAACAAACAGCAAAAGTGCAACAGTGAAGTGTGGTAAAGGGGGACCTTTTAAGAAAACCTGTACAGCTGCTGAGGTCACACGGAGAGGCACCATAAGGTATGCCATTCATGCTGTTAAGATCCCTGTGACTAGCAGCAATAATGCAAGTGACAGTGAGTCCCTCTCTGACTCAGACAGTAGCTCTTTGTCTCAGTCCGACACTGTTGTGTCTCGTGACGAATCATTACTTCTCAACAAAGTGAAATGAGCAAGTCTGCTGACAATGAATCAGGCAGTGCACTTGCAAATACATCCAGCACTGTTGGCAATGAAAAGGACATATCCATTGAATCCACCACATCTGTGTTGGCCAGCAATGAAAATCCATCAGAGTCTTCTGCCCACTCTTCTAGCACCAAGGAGCATGTCCCAGGTTCTGTTAGGACAGGTGAAAAGACACAAACAGTCTTTAGCTATCTTCCTAGCACTCGAACAAAATCTGTCACATCTGAGGTGTGGAATTATTTCTCTGTCAGTAAAACTGATCCATGCAGAGCAATTTGTTCCCTGTGTAAACAGAGTGTAAGCCGTGGTAAAGTTGTGTCATGCCTTGGCACTACAGCTCTTATACGTCATCTGAAAAAGCATTCAGTTTTGCTTGATCATCCAAAACCCATGTCCTCCATCTTCCAGACCACATGTGAGAAGGGTCAGGAATCTGAAATGGATACTGAATTGTCTGAACTTGATGTGGGCAGAACCACTGCCAGCCCTAGGATCACTGTTACCACCAATGCCAGCACCATTAGTACCAGTTGCACATCCAGTAATGGCACTGACTGTATAAGTCCTAGTCCACCATCTCCGCGTCCATCTGCCCATCGAAGCATGGTGTATAATAAACCAGCAGGGACATGTTGTAAACAGCTAACACTGTCTCAGGCATTTGAAAGGAAGAATACCTTTATTAGAAATCATCCAAAGACCCTTCATCTTAATCATCGAATTGGTGAACTGTTAGCAGGAACCCTTCTCCCATACTCTTTGGTAGATCATGAGGATTTTAGGGAGCTCATGACATTAGCAGAGCCTCGTTACAATGTTCCTCATCGAAGGTACTTTTCCTATGTTGAAATACCAAACATTTATCAGGCTTTAAAAGTGACAGTGATGCTTGCACTTAAAACTGAGGAGGGTGGGGTTATTCATGTCACAACAGATATGTGGACCAGCACTCAAAACATAGATTACATGTCCCTTACCACTCATTGGGTCACGTTTTCTTGTGCTTCTTCAAAAACAAAGACACCCCAAAAGATGGCACTGCTGCATGTAAAGAAGTTTGGGCAAAGTCATACTGCTGCAAACATCTTGCAGGAACTAAATGATCTCCTTGACGAATGAGTTTATTCTCACTGTCTAAAATGTGGCTTCATAGTAAGTGACAATGGAGCCAACATCTTGAAAGCAGTACAGGATGGAGGATTTCTGCATGCTTCTTGCTTTGCACATTGCTTACACTTAATTGTCATGGGATTTCTCAGCAATGAAACACAAGTGGATGGTATGATTGCTGTTTGCAAAAAAATTGTGACTCACTTTTCACATTAAACCAAGGCTATACGGACATTGTCCGAACTGCAAAAAAAACACAAGCTGCCCCAGCAAAAGCTGATTCAAAATGTTTCCACTCATTGGAACTCAACGCTTTATATGCTGCAGTGCCTCTTGCGGCAAAAGCAAGCTGTACATGAGTATTGCTCCAGCTACATTATTGGAGATGGCATTATGCTGTCTGTGCTGCAGTGGAAATTAATGGAGACAGTGTGCTGTATCCTAGCTCCTTTTGAGACAGCTAAAGGGACATGTCTTCTGAAGGCGCATCTGTGAGTCAGGTTATCCCACTCATAATGCTCATTTCACATCATCTTAGTGTTCTAAATCTACAAATAGAAAAAGACAGATCTGAAGCGCAGACAACATGTTGCCTGTATCATGGGAATCTCGTAAAGAGAATGAGCGAGCGCTTCAAAACCAATGACAAATTATTTGCAATGACGAAATCAAAACACTACATCCTTGCAACTCTTTTAGATCCCATGTTCAAGGCTATACATCTTCCAAAAACAGATGATATAGAGCAGTACAAATGTATGTTACTAGATGTGCTGCAGCACTCACAGGAGTCAAACACAGACACGCACAGTACCCTCAGGTTGTCATCACCACAACATGCAGGTTCATCTTCACAAAGGGATACAGAACTGGAAAAGTCACCAAACATTACAGTAGTTGTTCCACAACTGCCACTTCTTCAACCCTTAGTAGCAAGCTAAATCTTGGCAAAACCTTTCCCAAATTGCTGCCATACCAGCTTCTGCTGATTCCTCTTCTGAGCGGTCTCTGTCCATCATGGTAGACAGTTATCTGCAAGAACTGCCTATTCCTATTGATGCATGCCCTTTTGAATACTGGAGATCAAAAAAGTCAATTTGGACAGAGCTGTATGATGGAGCCTGTAAATATCTTGGTTGTCCTGCAACAAGTGTCTCTTCCGAACGCATGTTTAGTACAGCTGGCATTATTGTGACAGACACCAGAAATAGGTTGCTGCCAGAAAATGTACACACGTTAACTTTTATTAAAGTTAATAAGTCAAGATTTTCGTATCCCTACAAGAGTATACAAACTGATCCTGAAGTGATTGATGTTGTGGATGTTGATGGTGATGACAACTCAGATGGTGGTGGCTGGTAAATACTGTGTGGGACAGAGTCTCTCTGCAACAAAAAGGAAACTTTTACAGACTGTGATGACTTTGGTTGTCTCTCTCCTTTCTCGATCTACTACCTTGGACTATATACCTCCAAAACTTTCACCATTTCATAGCAAACTGCTTTGTAGCTAGGGTCTAAACTAAAGTCAACCAAGTTTTATATACAGGGCAATTTTAACATCAGTGGAACAGGCCCAAATTTGGCATAAAGGGACACTGTCACGTCAATCCTTTCTGTATCATATTATTTATAGTTAAAGTGCAAACATATATTTTGGATTTACCTTCTGTGACTTTGTGGTGCATCAGTATGGGCTGGGACAGGAGACGGTCTATTTTTCAATTTAAAGAGGACAAAACAATGAGTTCTAATTGGTAGCTGTTTATTATTTTTCAATTATAGAAATGTTAGCCATAAACCAAAAATGGATGCTAGTACATGGGTGAGGGTTGTGGTTTGGTTTTTAAATGGGTGTAAGGTGGCATAGAGTGCTACTGCACAGATGAAGGTGGTGGAAGAAAAGTGGAAATGGGTGATGGGGTGAAAGGTGGGTGTTGTTTTAGTCCTTTCATTTACAGATTCATGATCGGCTGGGGATGGTGAGGAAAAAAATGATGACAGACCGAACCTACTGTACACATAATATATATTCTTATTAAATACATTGCAAACTGCTGCCACCTAGCACAATTGTCCTGTCCCTTTAAAAAGAATAAAGGAATCAGAAATAAAAAGAAAATCTGCATCAGCAGTTTTCACAGAATGTGACCTATCATAAAGTGTTTTTGCTTTACAAGTAGTGATAATTTGATACATAATGGGGTTGACAGACGCTGTCCTTAAACATCACATGCCAACTGCTGCAGCTACATTAAATGTTCCTTAAGTTAGTATATGGTGAAACCACTTTTTCATTTATGTGACTGAAATACAGATTTTATCAAGTATCAGCTGCAAAATGCATCATCTTAGAAAGTTGTATGTATTACTTCAATTTGCCAACAAAATGTTGGTATATGTATGCATTATCTTAGAAAATTGCATGCATTTTTTGCCAGCAACAATGACTGGCATATTTATTTTATTCAAATGTCTTGACTGACTACGTTAGGACATAATATGTTTTGCAACAGTTCCACGTGCTGCTGCTGTAGTACTTGGCTTGACTTTGTTATAAAAGCTTTCTTTTAAACATAGCAACTTTTGATTTACTCATTAAAAACAGAAAGCAGCAAATAGTTGAAATTAGGTAATATCAGTTATTTTTCTCATAATTCATGACGATGAGTATATATAACTGAGTACATACATGGCTAATGTGCCTCTTTCTTTCACTAAGGAACTATGGTGCAGCTGCAGCAGGAAAACCTTTAACATATGGGTGGGTGGGTGGGCCTGTTACATATTAAGTTGCTGGCTTTAGAAACAGAAGAAACCATAGATAAACCTAGTTGTATTCCTATCAATGTCCACATGATAATTTCTCTCCCCCTTATATTGAAGTTTTCCTTTACATGTATTTTATTACTATCTTCATTACTGGCAGCACAATAAAAAAATAGGGTTCGAGTTCTAAAAAGTTCTAAAAAAGATTAGAACCCTAGCACTTTTTCAAAAGTTCTAGACTAGAACTAGAACCCAGAACTTCAGAGGGTTCTGACAACCTTAGTTCCAATATACAGTAGTTTGCTCCAGACACTAATTTTTACATGGAGCAAAACATTAGCAAGTGCAAACCAGGGGTTTTCAAATGTGCCAGCCAGTGAGTGCTAAGGGCATGTTCCAATATGGTGTATGATACAAAGGAGCCAGACACTATTCTGTTTGCTCCATAAACGACAACCCCTTACTGGCCACATTAGGTATGTTGCCAACAGTGAGCTGTAGTGATGACAGCAGCAAAGGAGCATTTAAAGCTCACAAATAGTGACTGTGCTTGTGGAGCCAATAGCCATGTTAATACTTCCCCATTCAATTGACTCTATAGCACAAGCAGGGTGCTATAATGTCATTTACATCTCAACAGGGCATCATTACAGGACAGGAGCAAACTAGAACTGCACCTTCCTCACCATACTTGCTAAGGAAAAGCACCTCCCTAGTGGTCTAGTGGTCCCCCACACAACCACCCCGTTCACCCATTTGTGAAGACATATTTCTTCCCTGGCAGTCTAATGGTCCCCTCACTACTCCGATCACTCAGCTGTGCAGATGGATATACCCCTGTCAGTGTAGTAGTCTCCCATCCATCCAATCACCCGTCCATGCAGGTATTGAATATTTATGCCCTGGTAATCTAGTGGCCCCTCAACCCCTGATTGTCTGATTCTGTTGATACAGTTATGATCTGGCAGTCTAGTGGTCCCCCCAACCCCAATTGCCACCATCTGTATTATATGGTTCCTATCCCCCAGACTACCATTATCGGTGTTCACTGTAAAGACCCCTGCCTGCCTGCCTGATCACTGGTCTGGGCATCACAACCAGCTCCCAACAGTCCATCAGTTCCCCTACTCCCCACCATTTGCAAGGCAATCCCTCCTTGATTGAGGCTGACACTCCCCAACACTCTCAGCCACCACCAGTTGGTATTTACCTCACATAGCCAGTGCACATTAGCATAATTGCAAATACTGAGACTGCTGTGCATTGACTGTGGGAGGCAAATGGCAGCTAGCAGTGATGGTAAGCCATGAGGAGTGCCAGCCACCATCAAGGGGGTTATCTCACAAATTGGGGCTGGGGGCCACTGGATTTCCAGGAAGGCAGGCTATGATTCCAGGACCAGTGATCAGAAGAGAAACAGGGTCTTCACCTTTGATACTGATAATGGAAATTGGGGTGGTAGGACCTTTACAATACAGATACTGGCAATCAGGGAAGTCAGGGACTACTACATTGCCAGTGCATAAATATGTCTACTTGAATGGGTGATCAGGGAGTAGGGAGACCAACAGACTGTCAGGGCATAAATGTATCTGCACATACATGAAATGAGGAGCTGGAGGACCACAAGACTGCCAGGGCATAAATATATCGGCATGGACAGGCAATCAGGGGTGGGGGGGCACTAGACTGCAAGGTAAAATTTACATCAGCACAGATGGGCAATTAGGGGGAGGCACAGCAGCAGCAACACCAGATTTGGGGAGGCATTAAATTGGGTGTCTTTAATGGCTGTTTAATACCTCCACAAACATTTAACTATGCCAGTGTGCCTATATGCAAGCACAGTCAAATGATTTGCATATGCACACTGGATTAAATTTATTTCTACTTTCTAAAAGGGTAGTATCTAGGGGTTTGCAAATACCTTAATTCAAATATTTGGATGAATATTCATATTTGGTGTGCCAGATATTCGTTATTTGTTATTCGATCCCCCAAATAAATGTTTTTTAAAGACATTGTAACACTATTAAACTCCATCACTTCCTTCCCTTTTAAAGTAAAGTAGGCAAGTTTACCATGAACACTCCCCAAAAACCTTTCAGACACTCAAAAAGGCAGTAAATTACTGCACTGACCAGTGGTCAGGTGACACACAGTCATCATATACTGAGCAAAGGCAACAGATGAGGAGACTCTTGTGTCTTGTCTAGGGCAACTAAAATGACACTGGCGTAAGTGCATTGTATGTCCACCCAAAAGGAGAGGATAGTGAGATATGTCATGATAGAGACTATACAAGTACCTCACAGGGTGTAGACAGGGGATTTAAGTGGAGTCTCTTTCAAATGAGAAAGAACACAAGTACCAAGGGTAATGGGAGCATGTGATGAAGCTGAAGGGGGAGTTCAAAACAGATGTGAAGAAATATTCATGGAAGGCATGGTAAATGACTAACAGAGACTGCAGGCATAAGTGATGGCACTGAAAAAAATGGATGGCTTCAAGCATGCGTGAGATAGGCAATGGCATAGGGCTGGGGTGTATTTGAAAACAGGCAGAAAGGCAGTAGGGTTGCTTTAGTGTCTGCAGATGAGACTGATAAGATGGGGATGGACAATTTGGGCTGACTGTGTGGGCCAAGCAGTCTTTTCACAACAGATAATTAGTAACCTAAAGTACACAATAGTAAGGCCACTAAAACATGATACATTATTTAAATGTTTCTAGTTTAACAGGGGCCTCATGGTGGTCCTGCAGTTCATGGATTCATAGAAGTGTAACAGCAGAAAAGGACCGACAAGGCTCGCTGATTCTGCCCATTTGTCCAGCCATCTGCTTGGACCTGCACCCCCCACCCTTAACACTCCCCTGTGGTTGTCCCACGCCCTTTTGAATCCCTCCACTGATTCTTCTCCAATGACCACCTCCGGGAGTCTGTTCCACTTTTCCACCACTCTCTCTGTGAAATAGTATTTCCTAATGTCACCCCTGAACTGTCCCCCTCCACCTGCAGGCCATGCCCCCTCGTCCTCTGATTACCCTTCATCTAGAAGATGCTTTCCACTGGCACCCTGTTTATACCCTTAAGGTACTTGAAGGTCTCGATCATGCCCCCCTCCCTTTATATATATATCCCAGTTATATGCTAGGGAGTAGAGAGTCAGTTACCCTTTTAATTAAATATTTAATGTGATAGAGAAAAGTAAGAGTGAGCGAAAGAAATGTAACAGTACACTTTTGTAAGATTAGACAAATTGAGAACTGTACTGTGCCACCAGTTTTATGTGGGCAGATCATATTTGTAGCCAATTAATGGTAAGTTTAGCTTAAGGAACACTAGCTGTTCAATGTGTTGATGGTCCAGCTTGGAACGATGTGGCACAACAACGTCACCAGTAGTGCTAAACATCCTCTTAGACAGCACACTTGTATGAGGGCAGCTTAGGTATTTTAAAGCAAGTTATGCCAGGTGAGGAGAGGAGTTCATTTTCTGAACTCAGTAGCCTAGTAGATCAACATCAAATGGCTCAGTTGATTCCACAAAGTAGCCATTAAGTAAATTTTCTGGAGAGAGAGGCTGAGACTGTGAGTGTTTGTGTTGCTGTTGAAGCAATGATGTGCTGAGTAATGCCCAGTCTCTCTCCTCCACACTGCCACTATGCTGATCTTCAGCAGTGTCATCTGATTCCAAACCACCACATGCCTGTCTGTATCCCTCAGGAACCTAAACTGAAGCCTGTTCCTCCCCTTCTGAGTGTCTCACTGCCTGCCTGCATGGTACTATTTAACTCTTCACTCAGCTGTTGCCTAAAATGAGTTACTCTGTGGCTGTCCGTGACTACATGAAGGATCTCACATTTGAACCTAGGGCCAAAATGGTAGCAAACACGTGATGGCAGGTACCCCTGACTGTGGCAAACCTTGCATCAAGTTCTGCATCAAGATGAATAACTAGCGCAGTGACTTCTTGTGTAGTGAGTATATTGTTAGCCAAAAAACATTGTAATGATCTTTTGAGAGTATGCACAGCTGGGATAACCTGACTGAGTAAGGCTGTGGAAGCACTTAGATCATGTGTACCCCTCTCCAGTGGTACAAGAACCTTCACCATGCCCTCAATAACTAACCAGTCATGATGTCCTAGGATCCCTCCAATTTCTGCCACCATAGACATTTCATGTAGTGCCCACTTTTGCTCCATAAGTCATGAAAGCATCAGGTATGAAGAATTCCACTGAGTGCTAACATCTTTTTTTGGTTGCAATTTAAGAAACGTTATTAAATTTTCACTTAATAACACACAAACAATACAGCAAATAAAACAACCACGGTCATTCATGAAGATGTTCAGGCCTATCCAATACAACAACTATGAGTACAATAAAATAACAAAACATAACACCCTATTCACCCCAACCCCCTTAACCCCCACTCCACCACGGTGCAGCACAAGTCAGATACAGTCTACCCAAATTATAAAAACACTATACTGTGACTGATAGGACAAATGGTCAGCTATGCAGGGACAAAAGCTATAGAAAACATCTGCCAACTATAACTGAAAGCACTGGGACTGAAGAAGGACCAACACCTCTGAAACTCAAGCCAACCACCAGTGGACCAAGCCTCTGCCCCTTCCACTGCCAAGGCAATTAAAAACTCCTGATACCATTCAGCAAAAGAAGGGGTCCAATTAGCTTTCCTATGGCATGGAATAAGCAGCTTGATAACAGATGCCACTAAAGTCACGTGATATTTAGTAGCAACTGAAGATATTCTGGAGTAATCCCCTAAAAGGCAGACCTCAGGAGTAAAATATGAAGAATAAGGAAACATTGCTTGTAATTTGGTTTGCACCAGTTGCCATAGGCCTTTGGTCCTGGAGCAGGTATGCAGCTTATGGAATAGTGTTCCTTCTTCCAGTCCATAGGTATCACATTTGGGGGAAGAACATTTATACATTATATGCAACCTCACTTGGGTAAGATACAGATTGTGCAGCACATTGAATTGAAAAAGATGAAGTCTGTCTTATTTGACAAAATGGTTTACATTGGTCCAGATTGTGTGCCAAAAAGTAGAGGGCTTGTCTATTGCCAAGGCAGATTTACAGTAATAAGCCACCAGAGGGATAGCTTTACACACTCGAGAACATAGCTCTTTATAAAGTCCAGAATTGGGTTTAGGGCAGGACACCAAAGCAACCAGATCTTGGAACCATGCCCCAGCTTGTGAGTTCCAGGGAAGTGGGTATAAAAGTGAGAAACAGAAGACTGAATTTGAATAATCTTAAAAAATTATTTGGCTGCCAAGGCATACTTCGACATAAGTCTAGTGGAAGATAGCAGGCTCTTAACCAATACAAGGTTACTAAGGAGTGCTTCAGCTAAAGGTGGACAGAAGGAAGTAGAAATATGTTTCCCAGCAATTTGAATATTCCAGTTGTTAATAAGGGGCTGAGAGAGATCACATCTGGGACAAACCTCAAACCTATGACATAATTGCAGTGCTCCCAATTTGATTTGGTACTTTCCTTGTAACTCCAAGGCAATTTTCCAGTGTTTTCCTGTAGATTGCATGATTTCATATGGAAGCTGAATTGCTCTGCTTTGCAGTATAACCAATGCAAGTCTATGGGAAGAATTTCCTGCAGATGGCTCCACATCTTTGTAAAATACAGGAATTCCTGTAGATCTGGGAGCCCTGCAATTGCAAGTGAGCAAAAAAGTCCCAGCTCACAGGAGTGTCTTCGAGTGCTGACATCTTGTATTACACTATATTGGTAGACTAAGGCATTCCTGAACTTCTTGTAATTTGTTAGTGGCTTTTACAGTGTGTAGGAAATGACCTCAGATGGAATGGGCTGTGGATAATATGTTCTTGGTGCTAGTACTGCTACACAGTGCGTGAGTCACCACTAAATTTAGTGTTTGTGCAAAGTAACAAATACTCACAAAATGGCCATCATTGATGGCTTTCACTATGTTTGTGCCATTGTCGGTAACAAAAAAAGTCAACTTTTAAATTGGTGTTAACACCAGTCCAAGACCACAACATGTTTTGCTGGAATGTAAGACTAATTATGTGCTCAGTAGTCTTACTCCATAAGTCTGATGTTCAGCAAAGGTGACCTATTGAAACTGCCAAATTGTGGGGGTCCAGGGGTAATGGGATCTGATAACATGGGTGAAAATAGTTGAGAAGCCATTGGATGCCAGTATCTTCCACAATGACAGGCTGAATATCTAACACCATCATCTCAGCAATCAGCTGTTTAATTTGCTGTGCTGTTGGATGTGAGGCATGATACATTGTTCGTGCATGCAGAGCATCCATTATTGGAACTGCCATGGGAGACATTGATGTGGACCACTTCAACAACAGTGGTGTGCGAAGTGCTGATGACTGTCTCTGCCTTGTATTATCACTGGAGTCAGGAGTGACCACCAGAGTAGGGGCTGGACTCTGTGTTGGTGAGGGGGAAGGAGTGCAATGACCACTGGGTTGTTCAAAATCAGATCTGTTGGTACCACCACCACAGCCAACAGTGCATGCCTGTCCACTGGAGGGGTTTGGCCTTGGTGAAACCAAGGGTCCAGATCCAGACCAAGATGAGCTTCGATACACTTGAGGGTGCTTAAGCTTCAAGTAATTCTGTAATGATGTTGTGGTCAAGTTAGAAAGCGATTTCCCTCGGCTTATAGTGATGTTACAAAAAGAACAGACTGCCTTTCTTGTGTCCTCTTTAACACAATGAAATGCAGCCACACATCACTTTTAACACTGCAGTTACCAGT
The DNA here is from genome assembly GCA_016271365.2 of Neoceratodus forsteri. Taxonomy (NCBI): domain Eukaryota; kingdom Metazoa; phylum Chordata; order Ceratodontiformes; family Ceratodontidae; genus Neoceratodus; species Neoceratodus forsteri. Next base: position 411,752,194 of record CM028129.1, on the reverse strand, counting down.
GATTCTGCTTGCACCACATTCCCCAGTTCTGTTTTCAACAGATGTACCTGTCTTGTCCTGATGTTCTTGCCCTGTGACCACTGCCCTGATGGTGCCATACCAGTGCTGCCATCACCTGGCTGTTCTTCAGGCTGTGATGGAGCATGCAGAAGAAACTTTAGTGTTGCTTGCTTGGTCTTCTTAGAAGGAGGGGGCCCTTACCCTTCCTGCTACTTCTGCCACCCTTGCTACTAATGCTACACCTAGGGGCTGTTTTGCCAACCACCATTTTTTTCTGCCCTCAAAGTACATAGAGTACTCTGTCTCATCTTCAAAGTAAATTGCATGTGCCTCTGATGAAGAAGGTGACGTGTCACTGGCCAGTTCATCGTGTAGAGGGAAATACTCAGAACCAGATTACTGTTCATCCTTAGAGGCGGGTGATGTAGCCAAAATCCACCATGTGGAGCAATTCACATATTAAGGTGGAATCCACAGAGTAATCTGCAATACAAAGTGGAGTACTTTGCCTTCTAATTATGAACGTGAAGTCCATTGAAAACAATGACTTTGCATTACTCCGCCTTTCCCCAACCACTTCTACACCAATTTTAATGTAACGTGCATTGATTTCAATGTGCTTTGCATTACTTTGCCTTGTTTGTGAGCCCTAAGGTGAATTTTACAGTGATTCATGGGATTTCAGGTCATATGGGCTCTAGATTGTTTTGCACAGCCTCAGTTCAGTGTAGTGTGTGTGTAGTGATAGCTGGAGGTAGTTTGGTCTCAGAGCTCTGAGATTCAAACCCCTAAAAACCATTCAAAAAGCCTTGTTGAGCCTTTTTTTTTTTGCTCAACATTTAGCACATCCATTGTAGGAAACCCTCCTGTGCTCATATCATCGAGTGGTTATTGTTTTTGTGTGGATTTTGAATGTTAATTTAGAACATACAGTCTGTGTACTGACAGGCACTGTTGAAGTGTGATTGGGGGAGGGTGGCTGTAGATTAACTGGGAGAAAGGCAGTCTTTCTGTTTTGGTTATATTTTTGTTATACAACTGTGTTCATGTACACTCAGTAATATTTTCAGTACTTTTTGAAATTTTTTTGCTGATTGTTGTGGTGCAGTACATAATTTCAGTTTGTTTAAAGGATTTGGTTATATTACTGAAGTTTTCAATTTTCTGCTCATTACCTATAGTGTGTGTGTCAGTGTGTGTGCAACACATGCCATCAAGTCAGACACATTTTATTGTGCCACACAGTAATTGCAGCATTGTGAACCTGTTATCCGTCTGTGTTATTTTGTACTGCTTTGTGGTATCTTAGTAGTGAACTGTTACTGTAGTGCACTGCTCCCCCCTTCCCCAACCAGCAAAAGGTATTCTTTTCCAGTTTTGGATTTGTGAGCACTGGTTAAGGTGTTGTTGTGCCTTTGCATCTGCATCTCTTGAGTGCGCAGCACAATTTTAATCTGTCTGTGCATTTGCATCTGTTTAGTGCCCAATCCGTCTGCAAGCCACAGTTGTTTTTTGGCTTCCCATCCACCCCAAACTGAAAGTTCATAAATCTAAATTTGTTTAGAATTTTCTTGGTGATCCTCAAAAATGCCTGTAAAGAGACGTGCAAGCAAAGCTTTTTTCTGGCCATGGTACTGCTGCCAGTGGCAAGATTGACCATGGGCGTGGTAGTACGCAGAAGTGCATAGCTGATGTCAGTAAAGGGATTTATCCATCAAAGTTTTTTACAGTGCAGTCTGTTGCTTCACTGATAGTTGAAAGAAATGATGTTGTCGCTGCTGGTGGTGTTAGTGCAGTTGCTGCTGGCATGAGCATTGCAGCCCCAAGTTCCACTTCTGACCAGTTAACCATTTTAGAAAATATAGTTGAGTTTAAAGCTGTGACTGACAGTGTAGATGATGTCATACTCCCCAACATCCCCATGGTAGTTGAACATTATTCTGATGCCAATGACAATGACTCACAATGTCACATTTCAAGCACTGTTGAGGTCATGCCTTTGCCATCCAATAATTCAAAGTGTGGTGCAAAAATATCAGGTGATGATAATGCTGCTGTGGTTGGAACATGTTCTCCACAGGACAGCATCCAAGCTGAAATTGTGGATGTGGATAATGAATATGATGATGATGATGATGTCAGTGATCCCTGTTGGGAACTGGAGAAAAAGAAATTCAATGTGGCTGTGTCTTGGTCTGTTAGTGTTAAATCCCCCCTCCTCAAAAAGTTGTGATGTAGCAGTTCCTGTTGATGATGATGATGAAGACCAGGTGGGGTGGGAGCATGATAGAAACTATCAAGTACCAAAAGGGAATCAACCATGTAGAAGAGGGTAGCATCATCCAGAAAAAGAGATGTACATGAAGAAGGGCCCAAAATTTGAAGAAGAGGGGAACGGATCAGGGGCAACATCAGGTGCTATATTTTCACACAGAGGGTGGTGGGTGCAAAGATCAACATTCTGAAGGGACAGCAGCAGTTGAAGCATCCCCATAATTTGCAGCTGGTGCCCCTCAATTGGCTCCAAATGCTGCTCAATGTTGTCAAGACATTGGTTAACAGTCTCCAACTCATTCCACATCAGGCCCAAATCAGCCTGTGTGGCAGGCAGTGGACAGGGTTGCCACTGTCACTTGCTGCAGGTTGTGGTGGTGGAACAGCTGCTTGGTCCATGGTCCTCACACCACCATGTGCAGGTGGACACCGTGGTGCCCCCTCTTCCCCAGCAGGGCCAGCAGGTGCATTACTGCCCTGTTCTGCAACCTTGGCCTGCCACTGTACATGGTGGTGGTTGTACAGGGGAGTGCGCTGAACACCTGTGCCATGGTGAGTTCCTTTTGGGACATGGTGCACCTCCACACCACACAGATTACATTTCACTACACTGCTGTCCCGAGGCAGTGTAGTAAAGAACTCCCATACTAATGAGGTGCAGGGAGAACCAGGCATAGGCAGGGTGTGGTCCAGTGTTGTTGGAGCCAGGGACTGCTGCTGCAGTGAAATTCTCTTTCAAGCGTGATTCACTTCCTGCCTGCCTGAAGCATGTGACCTAAACTGTGTAAGCCATGTGATGTGTGTGGGCTGCCTGCAAGGCGAAGTTATTATCACCATTATTACAAGGCGAAGTAGTGAAGTAGCGGTTTTCTATGGGCACTTCACGTAGCCGAAAATAACGCAAAGTAGGCTATGTCGCATCTACTTTGTGGGCATAATTTAACTTTGCTGCATCTCAAGTCATCCTCTACAACTTTTTCAGGAGTCCTGAGAAGCTCGAGGCATATCTGTATCAACTGTAGTGGTCATACTGGTAATATGAACTGTGGCAGGGATTCCAGACTTTGGTGATACTGTTATAGTAGTCACAGTACTGGCAGAGTTCGTAGTGGCAGTAGTGGCTGGAGTGACAGTCACAGTTGTAGGACTGGCTGTAGTAGTCATGTTGCCCATTGTTGTGGAAGATGAAGACAGGGTCATAGTGGTGGTGATGGTAACAACTGATGTGATGGTGCTGGTGAGAGATGGGGACATATTGGTGGTTGTGGTGGGAGTTGAGAACAGTGTCCTTCTGCTTGTGCTTTTTGTATCAGTTTGTCCTGTGCCAGCCATCTTACTACTGTAGCTGAAAGACATAGGTTTAGAAGGGGGAAAAGAATAATTTTGGCCGTCGAATACAGGCTGACTGTCACATCACCAACCTGTTCCTCCATTGTAGATTTGCTTGGGCTGGACCAAGCACATTTTTTTTCTACCTCTACCTGTCAATGTCTTTGACTATGCTGACAGTTCTAAACTCTCTTGAGTACTAAATACTTTGTAAATGTGCAAAAAGTTCTGTTTTATTGTAGTACAGAAAAAATTATTGCAAGCAGAACCTGCTGCAGTACTGCTTTATTTTCACAAAGAAATGTTAGTGCAAGCATCATGCACACAGGACAAGCAAGGGTGTGCACACATTGCAAGCATCACTACCTAGCTCTAAACCATGCAGGGTGGGAGTGCAGTCAGCTGATTGCGCTCTGAGACTGCTGGATGGCTACTGACTTTCCCTGGAAACCCAAGCCCAAACTCAGATTACACCACAAATGTTTCTTACCAGAGATTTCTATGGCGAACTACTGCAATTCAATTATTTTTATTTGTAAATGCACAAAAGTTCTTTATATTTTAAGTACAAGAAAAATGGTTGCAAGCAGCAGTACTGCTTTTATTTTCACACAGAAAAATTATTGCAAGCAACGACGCGCATAAGGGCATGCAAGGGTGTCGCAGACTGCAAGAGTCACTATCTAGCCCTAAACCATGGGGTGGTGAGAGTGCAGCCAGCTGACTACCCTCTGAGACTACTGGTGGCTACTGACTTTCCTGAAACCCGAGACCAACCTCAGATTCGCCATTAAATATTTTTACAGCAGAAATTTGTAAATGCACAAAAGTTCTGCTGTATTTTAGCTAAAAAAAATGGTTGCAACAGCAGTACTGCTTATTTTCATCCAGAAAAATTCTTGCAAGCAGCACACTCTCTGGGCAGGCAAGGGTGTGTGCACATTGCACAGCCCTAAATTGAAGGGGGTCAGCTGACTACCCTCCGAGACTGCTGGTGGCTACTGATTTTTGTGAAACCTGAGACCAAGCTTAGATTACACCACAAATATTTTTACAGCAGAACTACTGTAATTATAGAATCATAGAATCATAGAAATCTGACAGCAGAAAAGGACCCCACTTGCCCATCGAGTCTGCCCCCCACCTTACTCATCGCCTATATCACTGGCTCTCCCCTTCCCCCACTTTCCAAACCCATATGTCTGTCCCAAGCCCTCTTGAATCCCTCCACCATTTCAGCCACCATTTCCTCTGGAAGTTTATTCCAGGCCTCCACCACCCTCTCCATGAAGAAACACCCCTAACATTGCCTCTATATCTTCCTCCTTCTAATCTTAGACTATGTCCTCTAGTTTTAGCCCCCTTTTTTCCTTTTAAATAAGCTCCCCTCCTTCACCTTATAGATCCCCTTCATGTACTTAAATGTTTCAATCATGTCCCCCCTCTCCCTTCAAGTCACCAATGGGTACAGATCCAGTTCCCTACACCTCTGCTCATATGTCTTTCCCTGCATACCATACACCATCTTGGTTGCCCTTCTCTAAAACCTCTCTATCCCATCCATGTCCCTGCATAGTTGTGGTCTCCAGAACTGGATCCTGTACTCCAGGTGTGGCCTTACCATGGCTTTATAAAGAGGCATCAGTACCCCCTCCTTCTGCTAGTTATGCCCCTCCCAATGCATGCCAACATTTATTTTGCCTTCCCCACTGCTTTGCTGCATTGGTTACCTACCTTAAGGTTTCATGGTATTATAATCCCCAGATCCCTCTCTTGCTCTATTGTTTTGATTACCTCCCCCTCAAAGTGTAAGTGGCTTGTGGGTTTTATGCACCATGTGCATCACAGCACACTTCTTGGCATTGAATTTCAGCTGCCAAGTTTCCGACCACCCTTTCAGAATCTTCAGGTCCTGCCTCATAACCTTCCCACCCTCCGGGTGTCTACCCTATTGCAGATCTTCGTATCATCTGCAAATAGGCACACCCTTCCCTGCAGCCTGTCTGCTATATTACTTATACAGATATTAAAAAGGAGGGTTCCCAGTACTGACCCATGGGGCACCTTACTCATCACTCCCCTTACTCTGGAGTGTACCCCATTTACCATTACTGTCTGGCTTCTGCCCATTAACCAGTTTTCCACCAACCTAGTTATTTTCCATCCCAACCCTAAGCTTTACCAGCCTTCAGTGAGGGATGGTGTTGAAGGCCTTACTGAAGTCTAGATAGGCTATGACAACCACCCCACCCTGATCAACCACCTTCGTCACCAAATTGAATAATTCTATCAGGTTCATCTGACATGACATCCCATTCATAAAGCCATGCTGCCTATCATCCTGCAGATGGCTGTTCAGCAGATAATCTACCACTGTCTCCTTTATTAGTACCTCCATTACCTTACCCACCACCGAGGTGAGGATGATCAGGTGATAATTCTCTGCCACATTCTTACTGTCCCCCTTGTACAGTGGCACCACATCCACCCTCCTCCAGTCACTTGACACACACCCTGTATCCAGGGACAAGTTGAACAGCTTTGTCAGTTGTACTGCCAGCTCTTCCCTCAATTCCCAGAGTATCCTTGGGTGCAAGCCGTCCAGCCCCATTGCCTTGTCTACCTTTAACATGTCTACTTGTTCTCTTACCCTGCCTTCACTGAACAGGCTAAGATCCACCTTTTGGTCTCCCCCTCAGCTCCAGTCCCTACCCCCCCATGAAGACCAAGCAGAAGCTATTTATCACCTCTGCTTTGTCAGGTCACCCTCAAGTTCTATTCCCCCTCTCCTCTCAACTATACTGTCCCCTGCATTGCCTTCCTTCTGTCCCCATATACCTACTGCTTTCTAGACATCAGAGTTAAAGGTGCAAGTGTAGTTCTTATTTTACAGTTGTATCACCATTTTGCTGGGATGAGAATGGGAGGCTCTGAGTTAGTACTCAGGATTGGGCATTTCATTTACTCATATAAACTTTTGGACATTTGTTGTGAGGGGAAGGAATATATTTCTGGCAGTCTGTTTTAGCTGGTGGGGCTTTTTGTTGTACTGTACAGGGAATGATGCATCAGCAAAATAGGCTGATTGTTTCAGGGGCTGACGAGACTTCTGGGTGGGTGACTGGTGAACAAAGGGAGTGACTCACCATTTGAAAAGGTGCAGAGGGTATGAGCATTAAATAGCTCTGTGTACATCATTACAGCCAGACTCAGGAGTCCCAGGAGAGGAACAGCAATCTACTGGGTGGTGGTTGGATACTTCTGGGACAGGGAGTACATATAGGTTTTACTTTTATATTATGTTAAAGTTGCTTTTTAAAATTAGTGTGCTAGTGTCTTACTACTTTTTTTTACTGCCTTCTAGATGTCAGGTTAAATGGTGCAAGCCTACTGCCTATTTTACATTTGTATCACTGTTTTGCTGGGATGAGAGCGTGAGGGAAGGAATATATTTCTGGTTGTCTGTTTTAGCTGGTGGGGATTTTTTGTTTGTATTGTACAGGGAGTGGTGCATCAGCAAAACTAGGATGACTGCTTCAGGGGCTGATGAGCAGGACCTGCCCATCCACACCCTCAACCTGCCTACCCTGGAGGCTTTCACTACCTTTATAGGATCCTGCTGCACTACTACTTCCTGCATCATCTGTAGAAACGACCCATACCCAAGCTACCTGACTGGGCCAGGAGAGTAGACAAGTACAAATATAGACATCTCAAGACAGGAACAAAGTAAGCATTCTGGTAACAGTAGCAAGTATTGGAGGCACAGTTAAATACTATAGGATGACACACAAAGTGGTACAGTGCAGTGGGTGTGGTGTAGCAGTCTTCAGGAAGAACATTCTGGCAGCTGCATTGCTGCCCAGTTGCAGGTACCTCTTTGTCCTGTGGGCTGAGGTGACCAGACTCAGAGCTGAGCTAGAAGGAGTGCTGGGAAACTTCACCCACAAACACAGACCACCAAGTCACTGGACATTGCCACAAAGAGTACCTAAGCAGAGGTCTGGATGGATTACGGTGGGCTCGGGTGGGATAAGGGAAAGGAGACAGATGCATCGCATCCGGTCCAACTTAAGAACCAATATACTGTTTTACAGGAGAGGAGCTCCCACAGTGGAGCCAAGATTGTGACCAGGGAGGATGAGCAGACCAAAGGGAAGCTGGCACACAGGTGGAACTCACAAAATCCCAGGCCAACAGGGGAATGATGCACAGGCACAACAGAGAACCCAGAGGAGGAGGAAATTTATACTAGTGGGGGACTCAATTGTTGACACATTAACGTGGGCACAGACAGCACAATGGAGAAGAAGTGAAGTGTCTGCCAGGAGGCACAGTGCAGAAGTTTGGGGATCAGATACACAGGATTGCTGGGGCAGTGGCAAAGGGGAGGATGGATATCATTGTCCATCTGGGGACAAACGACCTAGCAATGGAGGGGGCAAGCATTGAGTAAGTAAGAGAGCTGAGTAGGTGTCTCGGTGAGGAAGCAAACTGTTACATTCTCAGAGGTCCTAACTATCCGAGGAGAGGGGATGTAAGAAACCAATGCATCAATGCATCAAGAACTTCAACAATTAGTTGAAGAACTGGTGTAGGGAAAGCATCTTTGGCTGCATTGGGGACTGGGGAACCACCTGAACTGATGCACACCTGTACAAGCAAGATGGCCTGCATCCATCCAGTGAGGGAACTACAGCCTGAATGAACGGTTTAAATGTTTCCTTACCGAACATTTAAACTAGCCAGTTGGGGGGGGGTTTATCAAGTGCAGGTAGACTCAATTAGCCACCCGAACAAAAAGCAAGATATAGAGCAGAGGACCAAGAAAGCATGCACATTGATGATGGCCCCAACATACTGGAAAGGGACTTAATAGGAGCAAAGAGTCAAACCTTTGATACCACCAAGGCTGATGGAAAGGGACACCAGGACAAACACACAGAAAGGAGTGGGAGGGACACCAAAAGAGCAGAAGTTCAAAATCTAGATGCCACCAAAGCTAATAGAAAGGGACTGCAGGAAAATGCACTGAAAGGAGGGGAAGGCCAGTAGCACAAGGAAAATCATGCACACCAATCCCTGCAGTCTGGGTAACAAAGTCCCATACCTAGTGGTGATAATGACACAGGAGGATCTGTACATAGTGGCCATAACTGAGATGTGGTTCACCAGTAATCATAGCTGGGAGATAAATATACCAGGGTATGCTCTGTTTAGAAGGGACAGACTAAGCAGGAAAGAGGAGGGGTAGCCCCGTATGTCAAAGAGAATATCAAATCAATCGCAATGCAGGACAAACAGGAGGAAGTAGAGGAATTATGGGCCACACTTGAGACAGGTAAGGGAACAGCAATTCTGACGGGGGCAGTCTAAAGACCCCCAGCTCAGGGGGAGGATTGGGACAAAATGCTGCTAGATAACATACATAATATGACAGCTGGGGGGGAAGTTTTGCTGATGGGGGGCTTTAACATGCCTGATGTGGACTGGTCCATCCTTGCAGGGCAGAAGCCAGGACCCAGGAAGTCATGGACTCACTACAGGCGTGGGTCTCAGACAACTCTCACCATATTTCCCTGATGGAATGGGAGTGCAGCGTAAGGCCAAAGACCCCAAGGCACACCGTGACACTGTCAGTGTCTGCAGGGTAGGGTGTGGTGAAATAAGTGGCCGTTATGCCTGACGACCCAAAGGCACACCCCAATGCCTGTCACTCTCTGCAGGGTGGTGTGTGGGTTGGCTTCAGTTCAGTACTTCACTGCCATTTCTGTTATGCAGCTCTGTAACTTCTACTACCACTGCCAATGCCAGCAAGCAAACATTCGGCATTGACAAATGCTTGTTTTAATTGTCTGAATCAGTGTGCTGATACTGTTGTATTGTTAGTGTTATTGGAAATGGTTTGTTCAATAAACATATTTTCCAAAAAAGAAATTAACATTTGGAACAATGTGTCTTTGGTTTTTTATTTGAGCAGAAGTATCTAAGACTGGGAGAGTGAGGATTTAGCTGCTAGATTTGCCTTGACATGGCATTGAGCTAAACTATTTGATTCCATGAATCCAGGGGACTGAAGACTCTGGAAATGACTTCTGAAGTTACTTGTGTTACACTGTGAAATTGTATGGTGTTGACTGACATGGCTGAGATGCTTTTCTTTGCAGTTGGCTAGGGCATTTATTTCAGTAAACAGTTTATTTTCTTTTCCAAGTAGTTTTCTTCAATATTCACTTGTACTAAAAAGTGTTGCATGCAGATACTGATATTATTTATTCAGTTTTGTTGAACAGTTAAGTGCACTAGCCAAAAATGACTGTTTTCAGGCATGGCCTGGGAGAGTACAAGCGATTACATACAAGAAACATTTCAGAAGTGCATTATAATAATACATATAGCTTAGTTTATAACCATTTAAACAAGGATACAACAGCAGATCAATAACAGAACAGTGAGCAGTACATGCAAACAATAACAAAGCATATACACAGCATAGTATAGGAGGCGTGATCAAATAAATACAAATTAGAGATCACAGCACCAGCAGTCAAAGTGCATGTGCATGTGTCATCACATATAGGATGCAACTTAGCTCAGTGTGACACCTGAGAATTTCAAAACAGGAAATAGTAGGAGGAGGGCAACTGTGAAATATAGTAGAGTAAAGGGAAAAATTTTAGAGGATAAGTATATGAGGAGGGTGGAAGGAGGCCAAGGCAAAGTCAAAAGAGGACAAGGGCAGGGGTATAAGAGGAAAGTGGAGAAAAGAAGAGGTGAGATGGTAGTTGTAAGGGGCAGGAGAGTTTTGAGAATTACAGATATCAGGGCAAGGGTATGGCGGAGCCCCAGACAAGTCAAGTAGGGTCAAAGCAAGTACAGGGTTCAGCCATTGATGGGTATCATCGGAGCTCACTCTTGAAGTGACAGTGAGATGCAGATAGCCTTAGATCTAAGGCAAGAGCATTCCAAAGCAGAGGAGCAGCATATTTAAATGCCCCAGTGCCTTTAGAGTTATGACACCTAGGTACCCTTAATAATGATTTGTCATCTGATTGCAGTCAACAGGAGGAGGTGAGGGGAATTAGCAGTGCCACAAGTGAGGTAGGGGTTTGAAGCCTGATAATGGAGTCAGACAGAGAGCCAAGATAGTATTATCTGGATGCAGAGGGAGAGAGCCAACCAAGATCACTAGAGTTGACAGTGATGCTCAAGTCGAGGGGACGATGGTGCGTAGCAACAGACATTGTTGTAAGTGACGTCTCATTTTTGAAGTGATGATTTTTGGACAACTGCAAGGATGGGAGCACAGTATGATACGGTGGGGAGTAGGATCCCCCTGGCAATGGCCAGCTTAGCAGATGGTGTTAGCATTGTAGCTAGTTTTGTAGGCAACACCCAGCCTACTTTTACAGGAAAACTGCACCCTCATATCTTCTATATGTCATTTGCTTCCATGTCAACAGACAATTCTTTTCATGTAGCTGTTAAAGATGTATGCAACTGATTCTGTTAGTTTTCACACTTCATACTAGGCACTGTCACTCTCCTGGGAGGGTCCATTTTGTGGTTGTTGAAATCTCATTGTCCCGGAGGCTGCATTTAGCATGAGAATGTGATCGTAATCAACCTTTAAACTCCCAGTATGCCTTTCTGCTTAAATAGTTTTAAAAGAACCAAGCTGCAAGAAAGTGTGAAATACCACATTTACTTTCAGTGAGTTTCATAAGCTATCCGAGTTGTAATGCACTATTTTCCCCTCTTAAACTCCATTCGGTTTATATGTTTTCAGAGAGTTTTTGCAGCGTATTTGTTATTTTAGCATAGAGATACATGATATAAATGGTTGATGTGACATCATGTTCTCATGTGCTTATGTAGCTCTCAGGGACAATGAGATTTCAACAACCACGAAATGGACCATCCCAGGAGAGTGACAGAGCCTAGTATGAAGTATGAAAACTAACAGAAGCAATTGCATATATCTTTAACAGCTACATGAAAAGAGTTGTCTGTTGACATGGAAGCAAATGACATTTAGAAGATATGAGGGTGTAGTTTTCCTTTAACTGTTTTGCAGGTTGACTGAATGTGGAGACTGAGATCAAGTGATTGGTCAAGCATGATACCAAGATAATTAAAGGATGTGGCAGACTCTAGTTTAGTTCCCTCCAGGTCATTGACCATCAGGGGTGATGGACATGCCATTAGTTAAGGGGCAGAGCCTAGGAGCATCATTTTTATGTTTTTGGCATTTAGAACCAATTTTTTGGCTGTGCAACCAGTTTTGAATGTTCCCGAAGTCAATGGAAAGTGATGAGTTGAGGCGATCAACATTTACAGTGCTGGTGTAGATGACAAGATCATCAGTGTAGAGAAGAGATGAGCAGGTAGTAATGACATCTGGAATATTGCTGATAAAGAGTGAGAATAAAAGTGGCCCGAGAATGGACCCCTGGGGAACACCAATATTGATTGTAGTGCTGTTAGATATTGCAGAGTTGAATTTCACTGTTTGGGTCCTGCCAAATAGACAGCTGCTAAACCAGTTTACAACAGGAGTCGAGAAGTCCAGGTTTTAGAGGGTAGACAGGAGCAAGGGGTGGTCAACCAGTTCAAAGGCCTTGGTGAGGTCAATGAAGACTGCCCCTGTAAGCCGTCCATAGTCTATGTTAGAGAGTATATCCGAAGTGATTTTAATGAGAGCTGTTGACGTACTATGATTTTTCCTGAAGCCATGCTGAGTGTCAGAGAAGATTTGAAGTTGACAGTAAGTCGTTTTTGGGCAGAGACAAGCTTCTCAAGTATTGTACTTGGGACCGAGAGAATCGCTATCAGCCTGTAATTTGTAATAGCCTTCTTATCCCACCTTTTTAAATATAGGAGTAATCCTAGCAATTTTTCAAAGGTCTGGAACACCACCACAGGAAAGGGATAACGTGTAAATCTTTGCCAGTGGAGAGGCAATGAGAGGAGCAGTCAGTTTCGGCAGGCGGAGTTCAAGGGAGTCATACCCCAGGCTAGTGTTGTCAGACATTGATCACAGTTGTTTAAGGACCTGTGATCTGGTTATAGCCTTAAAGTAAAAAGGCAGAGTCAGAGGAGACACTTTGGAAAGCTAACATGGGGGGGGAGCTGCGTCAAAAAAAAAAGCAAGCATTTGTCAATGCCGAATGTTGTCTTGCTGGCATTGGCATTGGTAGTGCAGAAGTTAGAGAGATGCATAATATGAATTGGCAGTGAAGTATTGAACTGACACCAACCCTGCTTGCAGAGACTGACAGGCATTGGGGTGTGCCTTTGGGTCATCAGCCATAATGCTCACGTCTTTCACCTCACACTACCCTTCTGACATCGACAAGACGCGTGCCTTGGGGTTTCAGGCCTTACGCCACCCCATTCCATAAGGAAATACACTTAGATGGTGCAGTATAGGAGAATGGGGTGAACTTTGGGGCTAAAGAGTCCAAGGCACACCTCAATGCCTGTCACTGGCTGCAGGGTGGGGGTGGAGGTGGAATGGCGTGAGCATTACAGCTGACAATCCCAAGTCACAGCCCTGACGCCTGTTAGTCACTACAGAGTGGGGCGTTATGGTTGGAAACCCTAACACCCTGTGTGTTTGTTGGTATTTTCACTCCAAATTTTCATCATGGGCTTTTTGTGACCCCACCTCAGGAACAGTGGCACTATCAGTTTGTTATGCGAAAGGTGATTTTGCACAGCGTCTGTTCCATTTTGGCACACGGTGCAAAAACTTATTCGGCTGAGATGAAAAAGACAACTATACTGTTCATAACAAGGTGTTAAAAAATGACAGTGTTGGAAAATCTGGAGTGAAAATATGAAAAATTGGTGAAGTCACGAAAGTACGTGAGAAACCGCGCAATGCCCATAACGCAATTACTTTTGGGATTTTAACCAGGATTCTCAACATAGGAATTTTGGGACCTTCCACTCATGAACAGTGGCACTGTGATTTTGTTAATCTGTCCCGAAGTTGATTTCCAGCACTGACTGTGCCATTGTGCGCCAGATGTCTAAAACACCTTTTGGGCAGGATGAAAAATGACAGCTGTACTATTGATAAGGAGGTGTAAAATGGTAATGTTGAAAATCTGGAGTGAAAATATGAAAATTGATGTCAGCAAGCGCAGCGAGAAACTGCACATAGAAACTGCACAACACGCCCATAATGCAATTATTTTGGGGCTTTTTAACCAAACTTTCAATGTAGGCATTTTGGGCTCATCATCAACAGTGTCACTGTGATTTTGTCAGTCTGTCCTGAATTTTGATTTCCCACAGCAACTGTGCCATGTGCTCACATGTGTGAATATGCATTTCGGGCAGTTTGTAAAAAATGACATCTGTACTGTTCATAAGGAGGTGTGTAAAAATGGTGATGTTGAAAATCTGGAGTGAAAATATTAAAAATTGTCGGAGTTACGAACGTGTGTGGAAACTGCGCAATGCATGCTCGTAACACAGTTTTTGGAATTTTGTCACCAAATGTGCAAGATAGGCTTTTTGGGACCCCTCCTAGAACAGTGGCACTGTCATTTTTACTGGTCCTGAAAGGTGATTCCACGCAATGACCGTGAAATGACCTTTCAGTACCAAATAACGAGATGACAGTGCATGTGTTCATGAGGTGGGGCCCAAGGAACCTATGTTGAAAATTTGGAGCCAAAATTTAAAAAAAATGGCCGAAATATCCACCTAAGTTGAAATCCCTCCCCCCCCCAAATTTATGCCATTATACAGCTTACTGGCATTTCTTGGAAGCCGACCGTGAACTGAAGAGTCCAGACGTGTTCCCGCTCCACCGAAGATTGCAGCGCCAGGCCTCCAGATGTAAGTATGGGGTGAGGGGTGTGTGTGGGGAGGTGGGGGTGCAGAGGGTTGGTGCGGCTTTGGGAGGGGTGACATGTACACGGACCTTCTTTTTTCAGGTACAAAAAGAAATGGACACTGCTGCAGGATAGTTTTCTTTCTTTACAAGTGAAAACAAATGTTCAAGCAACCAGTGTGCCCCATGACTTTGGGGGGCCTGATGTTGGCAACACTGAGGTGGGTTCCCAGTGTGCCACACAATGGGAGTGGTCGGGGCCCGGAACATGCCAGCGTGGTCGGCTTACTGTAAATGCGCACTGGGGTGGGCTCCCAGTGTGCCACGCACAATGTGGGGCTGGACATACCAACACAGGATTGCACCCAGGTGTCTGCTTCCTTCAGGGATTATGTGGCGCGATTCTGCCACCATGTTCGTGAACACACAATGGGCATGGGGCAGGGCCCGGAATTGTCTCCGACATAGTTCGACTTACTATAAGTGGCAGCACACTGGGGTTGACTCCAGTGTGCCACACAGTGTGGGGTGAACATGCCAACACGGGATTGCACCTCGATGTTGGCTTCCTTCGAGGATTGTATGGTGGCAGCTCTACCGCTATGTTTATTGGAAATGCTTCACCAGGAAAGGCATGTTGGGAGGCATGTCATCTGTGCCGCTGCATGATGAGCTTGTCTCTGATTGCAGCAGAACTTTTCTTACAAGTTGTGTCCACTTTACATAATGCTTGTGTCAGGCGCTAGTATGCTGGCTTATTGGGGAATAGAGGATGCACCTACTAAAGCATGCCCTGCACCTTCAATACTGATCCTACCTCTGAATGTGCTACTAGCACAAGATGTTGCTAGCGTGTACATGCAAGCCAACATAAAAAGAGTGAATTTTAAGCAGCAGTATTTGTGGTTTTATGTGATAAGGGCGAGTGCAAAACAGCGCCCACAACAAATAGCAAACCAAAAATCGCCCACCATCAAAAGGGCGACCAGAACTACAGCAACCACCACAAACAGCAATGGTCACTTGCTTTCTAAACGACTGCACACCCCCAATTTTAATATAATCAACTCGGGGGAGGGAGGAGACACAGGGGACAGACAAAAAAATAAATAAATCTAGCACAGCCAGACCCAGATCTGGGTCTGCTAGCTCCAGCGGCAATATCTGAAACCACTACACTAAATGGCCAGCTCGGCAGTGCTTGGCCAAACATTGCCCCATATCCTTCTACAGCAGGTGTAGCACACTGGTACATTCGCTCTTTCCTAATCCTCGCTACACTTGCAGACTTGCTATTCTTATGGGCGGTCAAATTGAGTTGCTCAAATAGATCAGCTCAATGTCACTCACCCACATCACTTGCCACCATATTTGTTAGTCACCATGTAGTCTTTTTTTTTTTCTGCAATAGCTTTTTGTGATACAATTATCAATATACCCATTTTTATGTTTCCTTTTATTCCTGAACTAAAATACAAAATTTAGAAGTTTTTAAAAGTTCCCGTTCCAGTTCCATGCCCACCAGGAAAGAAATATATTGGTGTAGTGCTGTTCATTTTACCATCATAAGCATGTTTAAACACTGTCCTAATACATCCACAGGATAAATCTAGTATTTACATTCTACAGGTAATCTCAGCAGAAGTTTTGAAAATTGTGGGAGGTGAAGTGCCTACCTGGTGCCTCAGAACAGAGGAACAGGATCTTTAAGATTGCTAGGCGGCAGGACAGGAGGAGGAGCTGGATGTCATTGTCCATCTGGGGATGATTCACCTGAAGAAGGGACCTGTGAGGCCCTGAAATCTTGTGTACTATACCATCTTTGTACAAGACATATGTTGGTCCAATAAAAGGCATCAAACTTTCCAGCAACTCTATCTACAGAGAAATTATCTGGCAAGGGATGCAACAGGCATGGTGCAGGATAGGTTTAGGGAGCTGAGGAAGGGCCTGAAGCAGGTAGCTCACATGATGGCCTTCAATGAGGTGCTACCTGTGCATGGTTGTGGGGAGGCTAGGGAGCATAGCAGCAGGATCTTCAGTGACCAGTTGAAGGCATGGCGCAGAGAGGAGGGGTTTGGCTACATTGGAAACTGGGGTCCTACCTTGGTGGATGAAGGTCTGTTCAAAGGAAATGGCCTCTATCCATCCTGGAGGGGATTGGCAGTCCTGGGTAGAAGGTTTAAATGCTACTTTGACAGGCATTTAAACTAGCCAAGGGGGGCAGTAATAAAGAGGGAGGCAGTAAATGCCCACCGTGAGAAAACAGAGCATCAGAGAGGGAGACCCCCCCCGGGGAAATAAATTCCCCTTGGGTAGAGGGGTCTAGGGACAGAAAAGATGTAGGGTCAGGAGGTGGTGCTAAGGCTGACAGAAGATTAAGAAATGGAACAGAGGGAGATTGAAAAAGCAGAGGAAAGCACCCTGGTGAAAGATGGACTCAGGAAGGGAGGGGGCAAAGTATGGACAGGGAGGGACAAAAGGAGTGGAGAATCATGTGTGACATGCAAAGAGCCTAGTAAATAAAATTTCTGACCTTGAGGCAATCATTGTGGAGCAGACCTGAATCTGGGGCCATAACAGAATCATGGTGCACGCAAACATAGCTGGGATGTGGCCATTCCAAGTTACACTATGTTTCAAAGGATAGGGCAGGGAGGAAGGGGTTGTTTTATATGTGAGGGAAGATATAGAGGCCATGGAGTTACAAGGACACAGTAGTGATGAGGAAGGGCTGGAGGGTCTTTGGGTTGGCTTTGGGACTGAGTCTGGGGCTTTTATACATGTGGGTGAGGTATTTAGAACACTATCATAGGGGGAGGAATTAGATGGGGTTTTGGGGAGGTCATTGACAAAATGGCAAGCAAAGGGGAGGTATTGATTATGGGTAACTTTAGAAACATAGAATTTGACCGCAGATAAGGACCGCTTGGCCCACCTCATCTGCCCATTTCCCTACCTGATGGATAAGCTGCAGATTCTAGTTAATCAACAGCTTACTTCCTCCTAGCCCCCACTAGAATTACCTTACATAGATACATAGACAGTGTCGGCAGATAAGGGCCTATGGCCCACCCAGTCTGCCCATTTGAGCATGTAAGTTCAGTTTGTTTTCCTAGAAGTCTGTTACCCCTAACCTCCAGAATTCCTTTATGTCTATCCCATGCATTCTTAAATCCCGTGATTGTTTCAGCCCCCACCACTTCCTCTGGCAGGGTGTTCCACTTGTCCACCACCTGTTCTGTGAAGAAATTCTTTCTCATGTTTCCTCTGAATCGTCCTCCCTCCAACTTCATCCCATGCCCTCTTGTCCTGGAACATCTTTTTCGCTTAAAAATAGTGTTTTCCTGCACCCTGTTCCTCCCTGTAAGATACTTTCATCCCCTCTCTCCCTCCTCTCCTCCAGGGAGTACATGTTCAGTTCCTTCAACCTGTCTTCATAGGACTTGTGATGCAATGCATGCACCATCTTTGTTGCCCTCCTCTGAACCTTCTCTACCCTGTCTATGTCCTTACGTAGGTATGGTCTACAGAACTGTACACTGTACTCCAGGTGGGGCCTCACTAGTGTCTTGTATAACGGAATTATGACCTCCCTTTTCCTGCTGGTAATGCCCCTGCCTATACATCCCAGCATCCTATTTGCTTTACCTGCTGCCTTGTCACACTGTTTCCCTACCTTGAGGTCATCAGAGATGATAACCCCAAGATCCCTTTCCTGCTTGGTGCATGCTATATCCTCACCCCCAACTGATATATTGTGCCAGGGTTTTGTGCCCCATATGCATTATCTTGCACTTCTTGCATTGAATTTCAACTGCCAAACCCCTGACCATTCTTCAAGTTTCTGCAGGTCGCTTCTCATTCTGTCTACACCCTCTGGTGTGTCTACTCTGTTACAGAGCTTTGTGTCATCAGCGAACAGTGAAATTCTGCCTTCTAGGTCCTGCACCATGTCACTGATGAAGATGTTGAATAGGACCGGTCCCAGCACTGATCCCTGTGGTACCCCACTGGTCACTCTTCCCTTTGTGGAGTGACAGCTATTTACCACTACCCTCTGTGTCCTGCCACCCAGCCAGTTACCTACCCACCACACTACTGTCCTGTCCACACCCATATTCCCCAGTTTGTGTAATAGTCTTCTATGTGGCACAGTGTCAAAGGCCTTGCTGAAGTCCAGATAGGCCATGTCCACTGCCCTCCCCTGATCCACCTCCCTAGTCACCCAGTCAAAAAATTCAATGAAGTTTGTCTGACATGACCTCCCACTGGTGAAACCATGCTGCCTTGGGTCCTGTAGTCCATTGACAACCAGATGTTCCACCAATCTCTCCTTCAGTAGTGCTTCCATGATCTTCCCCACTACCGAGGTGAGGCTGACTGGTCTGTAGTTCCCTGCTTCCTCTTTGTTCCCACTTTTGTATAAGGGGACTACATCTGCTGTCCTCCAGTCTTTGGGTACCTCCCCTGTTTCCAGTGATCGGCTAAACAGGATAGCCAGAGGTTCAGCCACCACCTCTCTTAGTTCTTTAAGGACCCTGGGGTGCACCCCATCTGGCCCCATTGCTTTATCAACTTTTATTACTTCCAGTTCCTTCAGGACCCTTTCTCGTGTAAAGGGACTTGTGTCCATTTCTGCACCATTCTCACCCCTTGTACTCCCTTCAGACCCATTACCCTCCTCTTCCTCAGTAAAGACCTTATGTCTGTCCCATGCATTCTTGCATTCTCCCACTGTTCCTGACTCCACAACCTCCTCAGGAAGACTGTTCCATGCATCCACAACCTTCTCTGTGAAAAAATACTTTCTAACATTACCTCTGAGCTGTTCCCCCTCTAGCTTCAAATTGTGTCCCCTTGTACTTGCACATCTCTTCTTCTGAAAGATGCTACCCTCTTGTACTTTAATTCCCTTGAGATACTTGAAAACTTCTATCATCTCTCCCCTCTCCCTCCTTTCCTCAGGAGTATACATATTAAGCTGCTTTAATCTCTCCTCGTATGTCTTCTGATGCAGCCCTGCACCATTTTGGTGGCTTTCCTCAGAACAGCCTCCAACCTGTCTGTCTTTGCGGAGATGGGGTCTTCAGAATTGCACGCAGTACTCCAGGTGGGGACTTACCAACTGTCTGTACAGAGGGATAACAACTTTCTGTTTTCTACTGTTAATGCCTCTTCCTATGCATCCCAGTACCCCCCAGCCCTCCTTACTGCCTTCTCACATTGCTTGCCCATCTTTAGGTCATCTGATATAATCTGATTTAATCTGCCAGATGTAGATGGGAGCATTCTGGTAGCAGCTATAACTAGAAGCATCGACATCCTAGACTCCCTACAAGGGGCTTTTTTTAAGCAACTGGTTACAGAACCCACTAGAGATGGGACAGAAGGCAGGATCTGTGATGGTACTGTAGGTAGGGAAAAATAGACAGACTAGGTAGGCCAAGTGGTTCTAATCTGCTGGCAAATTCTATGTTTCTGTGTTTCTATGACATCGCTGGATCTGGTGCTTGCATTGCAGATGTCACAGTGGTAGCCCCTAGGTACAAGATATTGTTGTACAGTGTGGTTTGGTAGATGGATTGGACAGGAGAAGAACCGCACTAGGATGAGGGTCCTGGACTTCAGGAGAGCAGATTTAAAAAAAAAATGAGAGACTGCCTTCAGAAATACCATGAAGGGGAGATGGCAGGGGGAGGGAGTGGAGGCACAATGGAAATGGATAAAGGAGGTTATAATCAAGGCAACAACAACCTGTTTGAAGGAGAAGAGCAAGAGGAAGAGGCCACTATGATTCTCAAAAGAGGTGGCTAATGTGGTAATGGAAAAAAAAACAGGTTTTAGGAAGTACAGGCAGACCTAAATTTATATATCTAGATAAGCAAAGGGAGACATGGAGGAGGGAGAGGGCAGCACATGCTCAAACAGAAGAGGATCACCCAAGAGGTTAAAAAGTGGAGAAGACTTTCTTCAGGTATGTGAGCTAAAGGAGGAGGGCAAGGTGAGAGACAGTGAGGATCAGGAGAGCTGGTGGGATGGGTGGGGGCCTGTGCAGAAGAAGCTCAAGAAAAAGCCAAATATTTTAAAGAAGTACTCCTGCTTGGTCTTCACTGTGGAGGGGGAGGGGATGGATTAGCATGCATCAGCAGGCACTAGGGAGAGGGAGAGTGGACACTAGTCCATTTTCAAAA
Source organism: Neoceratodus forsteri (assembly GCA_016271365.2). Lineage (NCBI taxonomy): Eukaryota > Metazoa > Chordata > Ceratodontiformes > Ceratodontidae > Neoceratodus > Neoceratodus forsteri. The sequence continues at coordinate 411,731,548 of CM028129.1, read as the reverse complement.
GATAGTCTGCCTGGGATTGGAAGCCCTGAAGTAAACAAGGAGATGGGGCCAAGGGTACTAAAAGAAGTAAGCACAATGCTGGCCTCCCTTCTGGCAACACTTTTCAGCACTTCATTGGAGACGGGGGTAGTTCCGGAGGACTGGAGGAGTGCCGATGTGGTCCCTCTTCACAAGTGCGGCATCAGGGAGGAGGCTAGCAATTAAAAACCAGTCAGTTTCACATCAGTGGTGGGGAAATTGATGGAAACCCTGCTGAAGTAGAGACTTATGGAGTACTTGGAGGCAAATGGGCTGCAGGACCACCGGCATCATGGTTTCAGAGCAGGCAGGTAATGTCAAACAAGTGTCATAGATTTCTTTGACTGGGTTATGAGGGAGGTGGGTGAGGGTTGGGCAGTGGGCGTGACCTACGTGGACATCAGATGCAGCGGAGAGGTAATAAGCACTCCTCTCCCCAAAGGTGCTGCTGTTGGTGGGAAATACTGGAAGTGGAAAATACAGCACACACACTTGTCTCATGGACTTCAAAACTATTCTGGTACAAACATATAAAAGGAAACACAGGCCAGCAACCCCTCGCCTATTCACAAGGCTTCCTCAGGGGAGCATAGCCAACAAACAGCACACAGTTTAAATGCCCCATCCAATAAATTTGTAATTGACTATCTGGCACAAGACATATAAATTACTAATTATTACAGATAAAGTGAAGAATAATTAAAATTATAGAAAAACTGTCAAAACACATACATTTCAATGTACTTATATATTTTGACATGGGCATTAAATATTTCTATAATTTTACAGCATAATTCACTGTTGTACTATTTCTGTTTTACTTGTACATAAATAGAAGTAACAAGGTCAAATGAGATCTCATAAAATTGTAATCAGGGTTTGCGTCAAAGTGACCTTTGGAAAATTCAGAGCTTAAAGTGGGTTGGGTCTTGCAGGGTCTCAGGCCCGGCAAAAGATTTTATAGGGGTTTGGAGGGGGGGGTCTCACAGGCTCTCTAAGAACGGCCCTCACTCCATGTTAAGCAGGGCCCTTACTCAATCTGTTACCCTTTACCATCACTTCAAGATGGCAGTGTGACCCTTAGTTCCTTTATCATTCAATTTCCTATAGTATCTTCATATTTTGTGCTTGTCTTTCAACTGATTGAAAAACTGGATAATAATAATGAATAAGCAAATTCCACACTGTGAAGGAAAAAAGGACTTCTTTAGTAGTAGTCCATCGATCTATTAATAACTATGATACTTAGAGACCCAGCAATTTTTTTCTGCACACTTTATGCACTGGTAAACTTGTCCTGTAAGTAGTTCTCACCCCAGGAGTCCTTTAGCATCACTAACTATAGCAGTTAGGAGGCTAGGTGCAAACCTTTTCCTCATATTTACATTATTTCTTCTGGGTTCCTTTCCTAATTGGCATGTCAGAGGTGCCTAAAATAAATAAGATGATAGGACCTACAGGTATTTAAAATTGTTTAAATGTCACAGCATTCTGCTGAAGCAGATTTTCTCAATCTGTGCTTTTGGTGTTGGCTCCAGATCATTCCTACTCTGTCAGTGCTAATATTTGGTAAGAAAACTTGAGATACAGAGCTTTAAGATTTAAAAAAATCATGGCTGAGGATGGACAGAGACCCAAGGCTACCGATGAGGGGCCTTCAAAAATAAAAGTAATAGTAATTCAAACATGGGTGCTGATGAAGTATCCTTAAAATCCCAGCCAGGTACTAATGAAGTGCCAAAAAAAGAAAGAAATAATAAATCTGGGGTTGATGAGGTTCCAAAGAATAAAGCTTCTAAAGGGGCTGATGAAGTTCCTTCAAAATCTAAAAAGAACAATGGTAAAAATGGCACTGATGAAGTGTCTTCATTAAAAAGGAAGCAAGATAAAGCTGCTACTGCTGAAGTGGCTTTCAAAAATTGTGTAAAGACAAAAATGCTCCTGTTCCTCCTGGGAAAGCCAATGGCGAACAACAGGTGGCTTTAAAGTATAAAGAAAAACAAAACAATTACAACCACAGACTGCCAGCCCACTAGATTTCAATGCAGAGCTGTCCTCTGTGGAACAAATGGCAAAAGCATAGCATGTATTTCAGACCTTGCAAAGCATGGGGTTTGTTTTTCTGCTTTTTCTAGTAAACCTCACTCTGCTGTCCCTCCTGGCAGGGGTTCATGAGGGGAGGAAGAGGAAGAATATTTTGATGCTCATGACATGGATTCAGAGGGTCTAGAGCCAGATGTGTCCCTGATCCTCATTTGGCTGCATCCTTCGAACAGAAGGATGCTCTATCTATCGGACTTTCATTAAAATCATGATAGACATCCTGGACCTCCCTTCACAGGATACCAACCAGGATGTTGATGATGAGGACCGAGATTATAGAGAAATGAAAGGTCTCCCACCCCCTAAAAAGCTGGTTCTCCCTATTCACAATGCTTTCAGAAGAAATACTATGAAGCTGCTTCAAACCCCCACTTCCCTGGCAGGGGTTGATGAGCGCTGTGACAAAAAGTACCAATTATCAATTCATGACACAGAATTCCTGACTATACACCCTAGTCATGAGAGTATTGTACAGCAGGCTGCATGTGAAAAAGCTGAGGTCTCCTTGTCCTATCTCCCACCGGACAGAGATTCCAGAAAATGGATTTTATTGCAAATAAAGTATATTCTACAGCTTCTATGCTGATCTGCCTTTTCTCATACAGTACATGGCTTTTACAGCCAAGTATCAGAAGGCTTTATGGAATTCAATCCTGGCCATTGCTCAAAGTGACTCTGACACAGTGGTCCAGGACCTTACTGACACTGCAAAATCTGCCTTGGAAACTACTAAGTAACAATTCCATATGGCAGATGACAACAATGATGCAGTCTCTAGGGCCATGGCCTATACCATTTCTTTGAGATGTTTTGCATGGCTCAGGGCTACTAGCCTATCACAAGACACCCAGTCAAAAGCTATGGATCTCCCTTGTGACCAGAATACGTTGTTTGATTCCAGAACTGTGGATTACATGAAAAAAGTGGATGAGTACAAGCTTTCGTGGCAGAGGAACTCCAGTAAACCTAAACCTCCTGCCCCGAAGAAAACCCAGCCCAGAGGTAACTGGGGCTGGGGCTACTTTTCCAGGCCTTATCCTCCATTTGATTTTGCTCAGTACAGGAGATCTTATTGGGGAGGGGCTGAAGGGGTCAAAGAAGAGCCACCTCTGCCCAGTCAGCAGCCTCTCAGCCCAGGCCCTGATGTGAGTGTCAAGGTCACCTCCTTCTGCCTGTGGGGGCAGGCTCTTCCACTACTTCCAGAATTGGACCCTTGTTACCGCAGACTAGTGGGTCCTGGAGATTGTGGAAAAGGAACTGCCACTTTAAGTTCAAAACAGAGGCCAGTCCTCAGGCATACCCAGGTGTCAAAGCCATTAACCCCAATACAAATGATCCTGTTGGAGTTAGAGGCAAAAACATTTTGGCTCTAAGAGCAGTGGAGAGGGTCCTGCCCAGGAGAGGGGCAAGGGTCTCTACTCCAGGTATTTCCTGACACACAAGAAAACTGGGGAGTGGCAACCTATTTTGGATCTCAGATATCTGAACAAACATCTGCTAAAACCAAAATTCAGAATGGTCACTCTGTCAATGGTCATTCAGTCTTTACAGCAGGGAGACTGGCTAACCTCCCTAGACTTAAAGGATGCCTATTTTCACATACCTATATGGAAGTCTCACAGAAAGTATCTCAGATTGAAGCTTCCTTTGGGTCATTACCAGTTCGCTGCCATGCCTTTTGGCCTGTCCTCTGCTCCAAGAGTTTTAACTAGTGCTTAGCAGTGGTAGCAGCACACCTCAAAGCTGGGTGTTTCAGTCTACCCTACTTGGATGACTGGCTTGTGGTGGCAAAGTCTTCTCATCAGGTCAAGGAGTCACTATCCCTCACAGAGCATACTCTGAAATCTCTGGGCTTCCTGATAAACCTAAAGAAATCCCACCTGGAGCCCACTCAGTTACTCACCTTCATTGAACTCAGCTGGGCACCCTGAAAGGGTCTGCCTTCCCCTCTCCAGAGAGGATTCAAAATTTCCTGTCAGTAGCAGATTCTTTCATCCAGGGATTGCCAGTACCAGCCAGGTACTTTTTCAGGCTCTTGAGACATATGGTATCAATGACTGCAGTGATCCAAGGGGTCAGGTTCAGGGTGTGAGACCTACAATTCTGTTTCAGTGCTCACTGGTCTCAGAAGACACACTCTGCCATCGAGCACTGAGGTTTATAACGGGATTCCCCTTCGACACACATCACTGCACCCTATATGCGGCAGTGGGATGGACATCACTAAAGTTCAGGCGCCACAGAAACGCTGCTCTCTGGACCTATAGAGCCATCTCTAATAAGCTGCCTTATTATATCTCCTGCTGTCTTCCCCTGAGTATAATTGGGAAATGCAGCGTTAAAGTTACTCAGCTATTACACACTTAAAGTACCCAAAGCAAAATCCACGCTCGGGCAGGGCAGCCATAAGCTTATGCTACTTACCTACCTTATGGAACGATCTACAAAAACTCAAATTAAGCACTCTAATCGGTATAAATGCTTTCAAGATGCTTTATTTCCATACAATCAGAGAAGTATGTAACTGCTTCACCCACTCAGACCCAGTACTGGTATATAGCCATGCCTAGACCCAGTTTTAAGTACTGACCCCCCAGCTTGCTCCTCCACCAGCCTAATTGTTCTCTCTCTTATCCCCTGTCTTATCAACACTAGGCCCATCCATCCCTTATTCTTCCTTTCCCAACCTCGGATAGGAGCTCACTACCCTGGGTTGTGACATCCTACCATGCCCCTGTACTTTATAGCATTCTAACCTGGGCTCACACATACTCCTTTTCTCCATCCACCTTCTCTACATCCAGCTTTACCAACTCCTTTCTGTGCACCGTGCCCTCCTAGCCTTTCTCCCTACTTCCTCCCTCTTCCCCACCTTCACCTCTACCTGGTGTATATTTTATTTTAATTTTTCTTCTTCACTTCCTCCTGCAACCTTAGATAACCTGCTTTATCTTCCTATAGACACTTCTATGTATGTAAATACCGTGTAATCTGTACAATATCTGTATAATTCTATGTACATATGAACTTCTTTTTCTTCCTCTCTGTAAAGAGTATTATCTGTATTGCCTTGTAAATACCTGTGTTGACCTGTATATACAATTGTTCATGCTCCACCCAGGTCCATCTTGCAAATGAGCTTCTGCTCAACGATGAACGCCTGGTTAAATAAAGACTTGATTGATTGATTGATTGAGAAGAGCAATGCCCTGTCAAAACTGATACCTGTGACAGAACAGTTTCTGCAGGCTCTGCTTTGGTGGAAGAACCATGCAAATCTGACACTGTGGGTCCTCTTCCAGGCCCCTCTTTCTACAAAAGTTATTACCACAGATGCCTCCCTCCTAGGCCGGGGAGCTCATCTAGACAGTGCCTCAGTAAGTGGCACCTGGACTCCTCAGGAGTGACAGCTGCACATAAACCTTCTGGAGCGCAGAGACATTTTTCTGACACTCAAGGCCTTTGCTCCTGTCATAGGGGACAGATTGTACAGATAAGGACAGACATCACCCTGCAAAGTTTTACACAAACACTCAAGGTGGTACCAGATCAGGGATGCGTTTTGGCTCTCCATCTCCCAGGTAAGGATAACACCCTGGCTGGACGCTCTCAGCCGCATCAATCAGGGCCAAAGTGAGTCGACTCTGAACAAGCAAGTGCTAGCCACAGTCTTTCAGGAGGTGGGGCACAACAGAAGTAGATCTCTTTGCTTTCCCCTCAATTTCTAGCTTCCCCACTACTGCTGCAGGCCTCCCATCTTGGGAACACTTCCACTGGATGCCATCATCCTGAACTGGTCAGGAGGTTCCTATATGCATTTCCACCCTTTCCTCTGATACTCAGGGTGTTGCTGAAACTCTGACAATAGCCTGCATTGATGGTTCTGGTGGCCCCAGATTGGCCTAGGCAAGCCTAGTACCCTCTCCTTCTGTCACTGTCCTGCAGCAGGCCCATTCGCTTGCCACCAACTTACTCTCTGTTGACCTGTCCCCAGACTGCAAAAAGCCGTTAGTAGTAACAACACCAGTACCGACCTACTGGACACTAGGCCACTTCGTCTGACATTGGATGCTATCCTGGTCCCACTTACCGAGCTGCTCAACTGCTCTCTCTGCCTGGGGCAGTTTCCCAGCATGTGGAAAACTGGCATCATCACTCCCATCCTAAAGAGTGGCGATCGAGCAACCCTGGGTAACTATGGACCTATCTCCATCCTCCCCCACTCTCTAAGGCCCTTGACAAAGTAGTTGCCAACCAGCTTGCCGAATACCTGGCCATGCACAATATCCTGTGCCCTGAACAGCATTGCTTGCATGTAGATCACAGCACCACAACCTCGCTACTTGAATTCTCCAACTTCCTGCACTCTGCTCTTGATGTCAAAAGTCCTGCCGGTGCCGTGGTCATTGACCTCTCCAAGGTCTTTGACACGGTTTGCCATCCTCTCCTTCTTGACTCCCTCAGATGCCTTGGTTTCTCCCCGGCCCCCTTGCATGGTTCACCAGCTACCTCTCTGCCAGAACTCAGTGTGTAAAAATCAATAGCACCCTATCTGACACATGACCTGTCCACTCTAGGGTTCCCCAGGGCTCCATTTTAGGCCCTCTCCTCTTCAGTCTCTACCTCAACTCCTTCCCTTGGCCTGCCCAAGTAAGATCCTCCTCACGTGGATGGCTGTGCTTTTCACTGCTGACCCCAACCCCAACACACTCCAGTCCATCCTCCAATAAGCTTTTGATAGAGCTGAGCATTGGTTCACATCACAAAGGCTAGTCCTGAACCTAAAAAGACCAAAGCTATGCTCTTCTCGCCAGCAAAGCAAAGCCAGTGGTGCCCTCTCATGATACTGCCTAGCACACTAAACCCCATTGAGCAGGTTTCCTCCTACAAGTATCTGGGCATTACCTTTGATTTAGCACTCTCCTTCTATTCCCATATCAATGCCCTTTCTGCTGCCACCAATGTCAGGATTGGATTATTATACCGCCATAGGGACTGCCTACCACAAGAGGCACTTAAATTGGCAATCACCTCCTCTGTCCTGTCGCTAATCGACTATGGGCTGCCCATCCATGCTGCAGCTGACAACACTGTGCTTGCAAGACTCCAGCTCTCTATGAACAAGGCCTGCAGCTAATGCTGGGAGCCCCAAGGTGCACCCATAAGTGCCTGCTGTACTCTACAACCAACTTGCTCAACCTTGAAGAAAGACTCCACTTCCAAACCTGCCTTCTTCCCTTTCCACCTCCTTGCAGCATGCCTCCCCCTCAGTCTCCACTCGCAGCACTGTCAAAACCCTCCCTTATTGTCCCGAGGGTAAGGACCTCTATGGCCCAGAGATCTTTTTGCTATCGGGCTCCCTCCTGGTTCAATTCCCTCCCAGCCAATATAGCTGACTCCACTAAGCTTGGTCCTTTCAGGTCTCCCTCAGAAGCCATCTGACAAGCACTCACTGCTGCAACTGCACATAATCCCCCACCTGCCCCTTACCTTCACCCCTAGACTGGGTCTGCCCTGTCTACTTTTGCTGTATATACCTGGGATCTCATGCAACATCTGCTGACTAATGTAATAAAATATCTCTGGTTGCTACCTGACGTGGTACTTGTCTACCTATATTATGACTACTGCGATCTACCTATTACCAAGCATGTACCACCAGTGAATGCCTGTAACACTGATTGCTCTTTTAATCTAAGCGTTATGTACTGTACTGTTTTGTTTGCTTTGATGTATTGCTCTCTTGACGAGGTGCCTTTGTAAATGAGTCTATGACTCAAAGGTCTGTAAACTGATGATCTAATAAATAAAATAAAATAAGTAAATTTATCCAGATGTGCATTCTCTTCACCTCAAAGCTTGGCTCTTGAGGAGTTAGAATTTCCAGCTTCTCAGTACTCTGAACAAGTCCTTAAGATCCTAAAAATGGCTAAAAATCCTAATACAAAAAAAGACTTGTGCAGCCAAATGGAAAAGGTTTTCCCTCTGGTGCAAGGGCAGAAACGTCAACCTTCATACAAGTTCAGAATTTCAGCTGCTGGATTACCTGGTGCACCTACAGGTCTCTGGCTTGAAGCCCTCCTCTCTCAAACTTTAATTTCAGCCTACCTTTCAGTGGGAAAGAAAGTCTGTTTTTTCCTCACTCTGTATTCAAGCAGTTTTTCAAAGGCCTTTTGCACCTTCAGCCTTCAGTCAGGGAAACCTGTTCTTCCTTGGAGCCTGAACCTCTGCATTGCCAGGCTCATGGAACCACCCTTTAAGCCTATGGCCACTGCCCATCTTAAGTTTGTAACTTGGAAAACTGTTTTCATAGTGGCCATTACCACTGCCAGGAGGATCTGAGTTACAGGCACTGTGCACTGAGCCCAATTACATCATTCCTCATAGAGACAAAATTGAGCTCAGGACAAATAAATTCCTGCCTAAGGTGGTTTTGGAGTTTCACCTTAACCAGTCTCTCACTCTACCTGTTTTCTTTACTGAGAAATCCACCCCTGGTGAGCAAAAGCTCCACAGTCTGGATGTCAAAAGAGCTCTGTTTTACTACCTTGAGCATACTAGGCAGTTCAGAGGTGCTTCCACTCAGCTGTTCCTCACCTAAGAGGAAGCAGGCAGAGGAAAACCAGCTAGCAAGAGAACTATTTCCCATTGGTTAGTCTCTTGCATCAGAGTCTATTATGAAAAAGCTGGTCAACAACTTCCTTAAGGCCTCAGAGCCCATTCTCAGTGATGAAAGTGAACAGGAATGCACAGAAACTCAGTTCCTATACCTTTTTTGAAGCAGGAACTGAGTTCCTGTACTTCTTCCCATTGACAGCGGAAATTAAATTCTTAAACCAACAACATAATGACAGTTTCTGGGTGCCTGTGACCTGAAATCAATCAATCAATCAAAATCTTTATTTATCCAGGTGAACATCATTGAGCAGAGCTCTTTTACAAGATGGACATGGTTAGAACAGGGTCGGGTAACATTCATCATAAAAACATATAAATACATGTAAATAAGTATATAAACACAAACACAATCGTGCAGTAATAGGGGAGTCAAATGATAAAAGGAAGACAAAGCAAGCCATAACAGAGGAGGATTCAAATACAAGGGGGCAGGTCCATCATTGAACCATGCAACTGTATATAAATCATGTTCTCTGTATAGAAGTACCAGTTAGTTCATTTACCAGGGGCAGTCACTAGTACCAGCCATGAAAATGGCTTGGAGAACCACCAACTAATGGCAGATGGGGTACCAGGAGGGATATGTAATATGTAAGCGAAGGATAAACATTGTGAGAAGTGAAGTCCCAAGGATAGGTCGGTAGAACTGATGCAGCGGTGGGGGCCTACAGGGAGAAGGAAAGAAGAGTTAGGACTTTTATAGTATGATGTGCGTGTAGATTGTGGATGAGTGCAGTATAGAGTTGTGAAAAGAAGGCTGGAGAAAGCAGGAAGATAGACCAGTATCAAAGGGAGGACAGAAGCATTTGACTTGTACAACAATGTTATTTTCCTAGAAATACTTCAACAGCTCTAACTGAATCTACTCATGTATAAACAGATAGATGTGTCTTGGCAAGGCTATCCTTCAGATTGAGGATCTTCATTCTGCATCTCATATTTGCCATTGTCTGAGTTCCTGTACTTATTATCTACCACTTGCATCACTGCCCATTCTACCAGGGGCACTGCAGCCTCTATGGCAGCTGCAAGAGACATGCCCCTTCTGGACGTCTGCAAGGCAGCTACCTGGAAAACTGTACATACATTCATCAAGCATTACTGCCTGGATGTGCAGTCCAGATCTAATGCCAAATTTGGCATGGCTGTTCTGCAGAGCCTCCTTCCTAAGTAGGTTCTTTGACCACCTCCTACTTTTGTACTGCTTTGAAATCTGCTATAGTTGCTGATGCTAAAGGACTCCTGGGGTGAGAAGAAAGAATTAATCACCATAGCAATCTTCTTTCTTCTAAGGGTCCTTTTTTTATTTATTTGTTTTTTATTTATTTTAGTCTTTGGTAACTGGGTAAGGCCCAGTAGGCACAAGTGCCTGTTTTCAGGGGCGACCTGGGAGCACTGGGTGGTTATGTGACTTGCTCAGAGTCACACAGTATGCAAGTGGAGGTTGTGAGAATCAAACTCAAGTCTGGTCTGCTGGATGTGTCAAGCTTATTCGCACCTTGTTCCTCTAACTTCTGGGCTATACTGCCAGCCCAAAGCATCTGTAAGCTCCCACCCTTCCTCCCCTGTTCGCCGTTTAGGAGAAGGGATCTGTTCTCAGTTTTATTATCAAATTTGACTCTACACTTCAAATGTTATTTACCAAGGTTGTTGAAATCTGTTTTTTCTAGTTTTGGACATTTGTATGTTTTTTTGTATCCTGTTGGTTCACTCTCTGGGCATGTGCTCATTTACCTTAGAAAAAATTCTGAAGCCCTTCAGGCTGCTCTGTCACTGTACACTCCCTTGCTCTTTTCTGATTGGCTAATTCCCTAAAGCTCATTATCTAAAGACACACCTCTGGGGCAGTTGCTTCTAGCCAGCTAACAGCTATAGTTACTAATGCTAAAAGATCCCTTGGAAGAAAGAAGATTACTACGGTGAGTAATTTTTTCTTTCATTTCACTTGCATGAGACATACTTAAAAAAATACAAGTACATATGCAACATTGACTCAACCACTGCCCATACAGAAGTGGATTATATTAAAAAAAAAAGCCCATTGTCCCCGCAGATATCTTCTTTCTGGGCTACTCCAGATTATCAAGGCTCAGTTTTTATTATTAATTTATTAATAAATATTATTTAAAACTAAAAGAGCCATTGTAAGACAGGAGCCCCTGAACAGGATACCTACGTGGGCAAATATGAAAAGTTCTGGCGAGAGTTTAGCCCACAGCCTATCATGTCTCAGATTATAATAAAATGCAGAATGCCTCTGAGCACATAAAAATTATCCAGATTAAATTAATCATTGATCATGAGGACTCCACTGGATTCCATGGCTAAGTGAACCAGTACTATCAAAAATGTTAAATATTTTTATAACCATTAAATAATAGGGTATTAGAAAGCCGTAATATTACTAAAATGACGTGGAAACTGTCGTCAAGTCACAGGTCAGGAAGCATAGGAAAAAACAGGAGCAACTGTAAAATTTGCAACAAGTTTTATTATGAATAACAATAAAATAAAAAGATAAAATTGTTCAATACAACTATTTACAAAGGCAGAATAAAAAGATGCATCTGAATTTTCTTTCAATCTCTGTTTCCATCTTGCAAGCAGGTGCAGCTGTCTTATAAGTCCTTGTAACCCCCCTTCTTAACAAGCATCCTGCTTTTTCTAAAACGTTCTAATATATTTCAGGCAGGTGCTGGCAGGAACACAATGTACCAGAAATGAGACCTCATCTTCACAGCATTTGCAAAAATCTTAAAAATTACACTAAGGTAACCTCTTGAGTTTTCAACAGCTTTTTGCAATCATCTCAAACTATAATTACAGTATATACATTTCAAAAGTAACATGATATGATTTCTAAACAAAGGGATCCCAATATCAGTTACATTTCCACATAATGATTTGTATATATTTTTATACCAGCAGATATGCAAGGGAGGAAAAGACAAACAGCAGTGGAAGACTGAGAGATAGCGAGAGGAAAAGAATTGCAAGACTATCAGGGTGATCAAATCCTAGGTCTCACAGGAAAATTTGGTTGCGCACAACCAGACAGACAAGATACAGGAAAGGAGAAAACAGAACAGATCCTTGTATTCAAACTCTCTAACAGCTGGGGCATACACCCACCCTCATTAAGAGGGAACCTGTTTTATGGAACAGGTTTCCAAAACCTTCCATCAATTCCCTACCAACATTAGCCTCTAACTTTCAGAAATTAAGCACATGTGCAGTATCCTTTTTTCTATAACAGTACAGCAAACAGTAAAGGTTAAACTCATACATTTGTTTTTCAACCTTCAGGACCCTCAATTCCTGATCCATATCTTGACAGAAAATCAGCATTGTTATTCTCTTTACCAGATGTGTGTATCACCTTGAATTTAAATGGCTGTAGTGCCAGGTACCACCTTGTGATTCTGGAATTTTTATCTTTCATTTGGTTAAGCTAACAGAGAGGATTGTGATTGGTTATAAGTACAAAGTCGGTTCCTAGCAAATAAAACTTAAGGGACTCCATAGCCCACTTTGCTGCTAAACATTCCTTTTCAATGGTGGAGTACCTTTTCTCTCTGTCATTCAATTTCCTATTTATGTACAGAATAGGATGTTCTGTCCCATCTATATTTTGACTCAGGACTGCACCTAGGTCTACTTCTGATGCATCTGTTTGTAACAAAAATGGTTTCTCAGAATATGGGCTTCTTAAAACAGGGGCTGAACATAATGCAGCCTTAATGGCTTGAAAAGCTTCATCACACTCTAGGAGCCATTTTACATTATGTGGGTACTGTTTTTTCGTGAGTTCAGTGAGGGGAGTAGCTAACGCAGCAAAGTTGGGAACAAATCTCTGATGATAACCAGCCAGCCCTGAAAATGAACTGGAGGGATAGGGCTGTTAGCTACAACTTCTATCTTAGAAACCTCTGGCTTGACTTCTCCATTTCCCAAAACATAGTCCAAATATCTGGCTTCCTGCATGCCCAATGCACACTTAGTAGGATTAATTGTCAGACCTGCCTTTTTGATCGATTGGATAAATGCTCGTAGATTTTCGAGGTGGCTTTTTCAGTCTAGACTATACACCACAATATCATCCAGGTATGCAGCACAATAACCAGTGTGAGGGGATAAAATTACATCCATGTACAGATGGAATGTAGCTGGCACACCATGTAAACTGAATGGCATGGTGGTGAACTAATGGAATCCTACAAGAGTGGCAAATGCAGTTTTATCTCTGGATTCTTTAGCTAAAGGTATTTGCCAGTAACCCTTGGTGAGATCGAGGGTACTGATATATTTTGCACTCCCCAGTCTGTCCACCAAATCATCTATTCTGGGCATAGGATAACTGTCAAATTCTGACACTTGATTAAGATTCCTAAAATCAAGGCAGATTCTAACACCCCCCCTTCTTTTTTGTTTACAGTTGCCATTGGAGATGACCAAGCACTCCTTGACTCCTCTATGATACCCAATTCTTAAATTTTTTGTATTTCCTTAACCACTCTGGTAACCTGTATGTCTTTTGCCTAATAGGACAAGCATTCCACGTCCCTATAACATGCTCAACCCCTTTTGCTTGGCCTGGTACTGTGGAAAAAGTACTGTTAAATGTCTTTAGCAAGTTACAGATTTCTGCGGTTTGTTTGGAGGTTAAGGAAACATTCACCTTTACAGCATCAGCATTTACAGTTTGTTCCAGTCTGTCATAAGCTACATCAATATCTTCCTCATCAGCCTCTGGTAAAACTATCAAAGTAGCTTTTGCCATTTTTTCAACCCATTTCTTGAGGAGGTTAGCATGGTATATCTTAATAGGATTTTTCCTGTCAGGGGTCTCAATCCATAGTTAATGGTGCCAGTATGTCTAAGCACTCTATAAGGCCCTTGCCACTTCATTAACGGTTTATTTTCTGTTGTGGGTAACAGTAGCAAAACCTTTTCACCTGGCTCAAAAATGTTTTCTTTTACCCCATGGTCATAATATACCTTCTGCTGGTTTGGGGCCTTTTCCTGATTACTGTGGGCAATTTCAAGATATTTTGCCAGCTTCTTTCTTAGGGCACACATATAAGACGTTTAGATTGTTTCTGAGTTGGGTTATCGTCCCATGTTTCTTTTATCACATCTAGTGGCCCTCTTGGCTGCCTACCATGCAGTATTTCAAATGGTGAAAACCCTGTTGATGTCTGTGGCACAGCAAAAAGTAGGCAAGGCAAGTATTGGTCCCAATCTTTCCCTTCCCCTTTTACAAACCTTTTTAACATGCATTTTAGGGTTTGGTTAAAAGACCAGGCCAGACTATCTGTCTGAGGGTGATGGGGGGAAGGTTCTTATGGCAGTGATACCTAGTAGTCAGTACAGCTCCTTAAGTAATGCAGCACCAAAATTACTACCCTGATCAGTAATAATTTCTTTAGGTATGCCCACTCTGCTGAAAATGTTTGCAAGCGCTGCTGCCACTTTTGAAGCTGTGACAGTATGTATTGGAACTGCTTCTGGGTATTGAGTAGCATAGTCGCATACTACCAGGATAAATCTATTCCCCTTTACTTTTGTCTAAAAGACCAACCACATCCATTGCAATTCTCTCAAAGGCACATCTGTCAAGGGTAGGGGCACTTTGTCTTTCTTAGTGACTGGGGCTACTTTGACACTCAGCACAGGAATTACAATAGGTAGCAACATACTCATGAATTCCAGGCCAGTAAAGTCTATACAGCAATCTGGCAAGGGTGCAGTCCAGCCATAGGACTATCATGTGCTATCTGTAACAACTCTGTTCTATACTTCGGTGGTATAACCAATTGTTCTATCTGTTCCTATGTCTGAGGTTTAACCCAGACTCTGTACAATAACCCATTACATTTTTTAAACATCGGCCCACCCTGTTTTCGTTTCACCCCCAACTGCATAAAATAACCCTGGAGGGAAACATCATTAGCTTGCTCTGAAAGAAATTTACAGCCAGTTATCAGCTTAGTTTCAGCATTTTCGTATGTTAACCCCTTATGTCCATCAGTCATTTGTTGCCACAGTTTCTTCAGGCATCGTCTTTCTTTCCTGGATTTCTGGATCTTGGAGCTGTGCTCAAACAGGTCTGAATCAAAATCGATGAAAGGAAAAGAGTCCCCACTATCTGAAATTTTCTTTGCTTGAGCTCTTGTCGCAGCTGCTAAATCATCTGGATTTACTCCCTCTTTGATTAACTCAGTAAATCCTGAAAAGTTATTTCCAGTAATCACAGGTATAGGTAACTTAGGTACTACCCCCACTTTCATTTGTTGTGACACACCCTTAATGGTCAAAGTCACTTGGGTGGTGGGATAGTATTGAGTGTCCCCATGGATGCAGATGACACCAGTACCTGGTGCTTTCACACAGTGTTTTCCCAGCACTCCAACATGCACTAGGGTCTGTCTGCTTCCCGAATCAATGAGTCCCTTTACAGTCTTATCCCCCACCTTCACATCATTTAAGTACATGCCCCAATTTGCCAAGGACAAATCTGCTCCAGTGCCACTCTCTTTACCATGGCAGTTTCTTGCAATATGACCTGGCTTATTACAGTTATAGCAAATCATGTCTTTGGGCACAATTTGCTACCCCCACCAGAGTTCTCATTAGACTTGGAGTTTAAATGGGAAAAAGAGTGTCTTACTGGTGCTTGGCTGTTACCTCACTGCTGTGGTGTCTGTCTGGCCATTTGTTAGTCCTCAGCCAAAGAAACAGCCTTTTCCCCACTTTCCGGTCAGTGTTCCTTTACCCAAAGCTGCACATATATCGGCAGGATGTTGCTGAATTGCTCCATTGCAAATGTGCTGATGATCTGTGGGACTGTTTTGCCCTCTGGTTGAAGCCATTTTATCAGGTGTTCTCTGAGATGGGTGAAGGCTTCTCAAGGATTGTTGACTGAATTGTACTTCAGAGATCGAAATCTCTGCCTGTAGGTCTCTCCCGAGATGTCATACCTTCTCAGGATTTCACCTTTCACCAGGTCATAGTTTTCTGACTGCAGTGTCCATATTGCCGTAGGCAAGTTGGGCTTTCCCTGTCAGGTAGGGTACCAGTCTGATTGTCCATTGCTGCTTTGGCCTTTGGTAGGCTGTGGCAACTCTTTCAGAAGTTGTCAGGTAAGTCTCAGTATCATCCGAGGGACACAACTTTGTAAGTTTAATGGCTTTTAAGTTGCTTGTGTTTTGTTGCTCGTCTCGATCTGTGCCAGATCCTCTGCCTTTGATAGCTTGCAAGGCAACCAGCTATCACTGCTCCTGTTGCTGCATCTCTTCTCTCATCTGCTGCTTCTGTCACTACATCTCTTCTCTCCTCTGCTTCTCAGTCTCTTTTTGTTGTATAGCCCACCATTTGAAAAAGCCCATCAGGCTTCTAGGTTCTGTCACTGCTAGTTTGGCTGCCATTCTCTTGGTAACCATTCCTGGACTTGCTGCTATAGAATCCATACCTTCCTCTGTGCTTCCCTCGTACCAGTTCCAGTACCCATGCACAAAACTCCTGTCTTAGGGTATGCACGGCTTAAATCCCACTTAGGCTAACACCATCTGTTGTCGAGGCACAGGTTAAGTATAGGGAAAACCAGGAGCAGTTGTAGAATTAACCAAAAATATTTATTTACAGTAGCAGTAACATAACAAAAAAAAAAAAAAAAAACTTGTTCAGTATAGCTATGTACAAAGGAGAAAAAAACAGTCACTTTCCTTGAGTCCCTGTGTCCCTTTTTCTTTAGCAGTTGAAGCTTAGCTCCTTTATAAGTCCTTTCAACCCCCCACTCTTAGCATGCATCCTGTTTTTGTAAATATCAGCCAGGAGCTGCTAGAACACACTGTGCTTGAGCTGCAAGGCCCCATTTCCACAGCTTTTCCAGACACAAGGCGTCCCAATATCAGTTACATTCATACAATGATTTGCATATATTTTTATATCAGCTAGAGCCAAATGGCTGTGGAGTTTTAATCCTGCATCAGGCTGCCAGAATTGAATTCAGGAACCCAACCTGTACAAGGGGTCCCACTAGCCAGAGAACTGTTTTGTTCAGAACTAAACCTGCCAAAAAGGTACCGCCTATGCAAAGCGTCCAGAGTAAAGTTGTGAAAGCCTGTTTATACAGAGACTGTATCCAGTTTGTTGATCTAAAGTGTCAGAGACTGCACCTTGAGCTAAAGCTGCATCTGAACCAGCATGGGGAGTCACCTACTAATGCACCAGTCAGCGCTGGTTTGCAGCCACCTCTGGGGTTATGCTTAGACATAGGGGTAAGTTGAGCCAGCCCTGGTCCTTGCTCCAGAAGCCAAAAGCCAGCAGCCTGAAACTAAGACTTCAGAGGTTTGAGACTGCCATACAGAGTCACCCATCTCAACCACCCTTTAGAGCCTGAAGAGCTGCAGAGTTGGGAGTAAATTCAGGGCTAGCCCTGCAACAAATATTAAGTTGTTTCAGGTTGCTGTTAGTGTTTTGCAGGCTATCGGGCCTGGGATTACAAATACCAGTTTGCCAAAGAGTAAAGCCATTTTATATATTTTGCATATTACAATGTGACTGAACCTCCATCAGCACTGTACAGTCTACTGACAGTGTCCTGGATTACTTTATCTCCACGTTTAACTCCGCTTGTGACCACTATGTCCCAGTCTCCAAACAGGAAGTCAAAAGTCAGGTCACCCCCTGGCTCTCCCACACCCTATTTGACTTCATGAAGCAACGGGACAATCAATGGCAAAAAGCTAATGAATCTGGCAAACAGCATAACTGGCAACTCTATAGGGAACTTAGGAACAAATGTACCTGGGAAATTCAGAAAGCCAAAGCTACCCACTACCAGGAATGGAGTGCGCCCCTGCGCTCTCAATGGCTTCTCGTCATCACGCTAGTGAGCATGGGAGCGGAACGTGGGCTGCTGCAAAAAAAATGGGAATTCCTGGGGAATAGAAATTTATGAGTGTTGTAGCTTTTAAATTAATGCAAGCTTAATGGAAAGCTTAACATTATCTGGATCCTCTGGCGATAAGGCACCGATAGATATGGTGCAGGTGCTAATCATAGTGGATCTCTTTAAGAACGAGAACATAACAGGTTGCATAACGATTGAACAAGGTACCTCTACAACTTTGATATCGTGACCTTATATGGGGTCAACATATGCATTCAAGGAGGGGTTGGGGGAGCAAAATGTTAACTGTTCAAGCCAAGGGTGACCCTGAGAACAGTGAAGGAAGGGATCCCATATGACATTATAAATGCCCATGTTAGAGTTGGCCAGATGCATTAGTCTCTGTATTAGGAGACAGTATAGCACAGTGGGTTAAGGCTCTGAGCTGCAGATCTGGAGATCTGGGTTTGAATCCCACACCCACCTAGGTGCATACTGTGTGATCCTAAGCAAGTCACTTAACTTCCTTGTGCTCCAAGGTCGCATCTGGAAGCAAGCTTCGGCTTAGTGTGCTACTCCTGGTTAAACAATGTTCCCTTTCCCTTTCTCTCACACCCTGATAGTTTCATGAGAGATTTCAACCATTCAGAAAAGGTAGGGAGCGTATCAGACATCCATTTGAGTAGTATTTGTTGTTTTGCTTCCAAGGCTGCCGGCCACAACCAGAGTTGTTGGCTGTTTGGTATAGTGGGAATGGTGACAGGGCCGCCCAGAATCCATAAGGCTGGGTCTGGCTGAAGTTCTGTTCTGATCACTTGTTCGCAGAATTGTCTGATCTGGGACCAAAAGGAGAAAACGGTTGGACAGACCCATAATATATGGGTGAAGGTGCCTGTTTGGCTGTGGCACCTCCATCATATGTCGTCAGTGGACAAGAAGTTCATTTTCTTGAGCTGTTCCAGAGTGGAATACCACTGGTGAAGGATTTTCTTCTGTATTAGCTGGCAGCACATCTTTGACTTCTGAGTGCACATTTCTGAGCGTATACTCCCAGATTTCAGTGGGAATAGAGGTTTGTAACTTGGACTTCCAAGTTTCCTACATTTCTGCAGGTTACAGATGTGTGGACTGAGAATGTAATCATGTATTGTAACTCTGAGCCTCAGGGAATGTTTCAGCCACTGGTCCATGGGCAGTGGTAGTGGATCTGCTCCTGCTGATGGTGCTTGGTTAATTCTTGCTCGGACCACTGTCATCAGCTGGAGGAAATGCCAGAAATCTGTTTGTGGATGGGAGAACCCGGAGAGAAGAATTTTTCAAAGGAGTTCAGCATGGCTGTCGCAGGGTTTGTTAGATGACCCAATGTGTGGATTCCTTTGGCTGCCCAGGATTCCTAGTGTTGGGTTAGACCATCTATGATGAGATATGGGTTGTGCCATATAGGTTCCCATTTCCCTAAGTGATGGAGCTTCTGCTTGTTGTGTTTGGTTATAGTTTGCCAAGTTTGACCAGAGCATCGGGTTATTGGGCACATGGGAGATCTCTGGGGGTTCTAGTGATGGCTAGCTATTTGAGCCCAGGGAAGGCCCAGTCCTAAACCTTCCTCCAGTAGTAACCACACTGGTACTTTTGACCTATTGGACTCAAACCACTGCTGATTTAGCGTGATGCCCACAGCTTTATGGTATACTCAGAACCATGGCAACACCCATCCACCCTTTATGCCTGGTGCCCTCTGTTTCTGGAGGCTGAAGCAAAGCTTTTTCCCTTTCTGTGGGAAGGATGCAAAGAGCCATTTGAAGAGGTAGAATTTATCCATAGGCAGGGGGATGGGTAAACTGTTTAACAGGAACAAAATCCGGGGGAAGGCCATTACCTTATATCCAGCTATTTTAACACCAACTATTGAATCAGTTTCTTCCACTTAGAGAATGCTGTTTCTAAGGCTGACAAAAGCAGGTTGAAATTAAAATATGTTAAGTCTTTAAGGCTCATAGCAAGCCAGATACCCTGGTATTTAATCTTGTGCTGTTGTCAGTGGAGACCTAGATGATTTATGGAAGATTCTTTTGCGGCTCTGTTCACAGGAGGACCTCATTGACCCCAGTTAATTCTGAAGCCTGACAGCATTCTGAAGATATTCAAAATTGAGAGGGCCACTGGTAGGGATGCTGTAGGATTGGAAAGAGTTAGAGGAGGTTATCTACAAATGCCAGGGTTTTGACCTGAGACTGCCCATATTGGATACCTTCAATGTCCTGGCATTGCCTGACCTTACATAGAAAAGGTCCCATCTTTATCAGAAATGACAAAGGTGAAAGTGGGCAGCCCTGTTTAGTCGCTTTCTTCAGTTGCAGTGGTGCGGAGATGAGAGCATTTGTTACAATGCGTGCCTTAGTGGAGGAGTATAAAGTTTTAAACCATGAGAGGTATGTTGGGCCTATGTTCATGAAAGCCATTGTCTGGAAAAGGTAGTCCAGCTTTACAGAATCAGAGCCCTTTTCCATGTTTATACCGACCAAGATGTTGGCTGTCCAGATGGGATGTGTTGCTGCTTTGATGTTATACAACAAAAAATCGGGCACGCACCACCCCAATGATAAAGCATAAATTTCAAAGTTCAACAGGCGATTGTCCAGTGGAGTCTTTATTTTTTTGGCAGCAATTAAAATATGCACTAAGCAACTTTGAAACTTATTAGTGGAGTTGTGCTTTATCATTGGAGGTGGTGAGGGCCCAATTTTGTGTTTGTACAATTTGGATTTATCATGATCACCTCCTACTTTAACGTCTTCTTTTTGTGTTCAGTTGCTCTGATGTTATCCATTGCGATCCTTCCTTTTAAAATGCCAGTTTGGTGGTGGTCTGTAAATGATAGCATAAGTGTACCTAATCGATTTGCCATAATTTTAGCCAGGACTTTTACGCTGACATTGAGCAGTGAGCTAGAATGGTAGTTAAATACCAATTGAGGATCTTTGCCTGCTTTGGGTAGCACTGTGATCAGGGCCTCTGTCATTGTCTGTGGGAGGGTCTTCTTATTGAAGGCTTCCACAAAGGTGGCCAAAAGATGTATGCCTACTTAAGATGTAAAGGTCTGATAGAATAATGCTGGTATTTCGTCTGGCCCTAGCGTCTTTTGTTTGGGAAAGGCCTTGATGGACGCGTGCAGCTCGGTTAGCGTAACCGGGGTTTCAGTATTGTTTGACTTCTGTATATTAAGCTTGTCAAGTCGGAGTCCTGCCAGGAACTCCTGCAGATTTGGCTTGGATGTCCCACTCTGAGATGCATAGAGTTCTGCATAGAAGTTTTCAAAGGCAATGGCTATGGCTCCAGGGTTTGTGATAATCTGTCTGGAGGCATTTCGAAGAGTGCTGACATGACTGACCTTCTGCTGAATTCTGGTATGATAAGCTAGGAACCTACTTGCTTTCTTACCTGGCTTCCAGTACTTGTCAGCAGTTCTTGGCACCAATTTTGTGCTGCAGTGAGAGATAAGTTTATTTTATATTTCAACTGTAATATTTCCCATAGCAGGTGGGGGGAGTGGTCTAGAAGAGCGTTATACTCTTCTGCCTTCTGCTTAACAGTCTGCTCTAGCTCTGCTAGCTCTTTAGTCCATTGTTTCTTATGCTGGGCTGCTTAGCTGATTATGCTTCCTCTGACATGCGCCTTGAAAGTATCCCAAAGCACCACTCTTATCACCACTGGGGAGTTTACAAGAGCAAAAGTTTATCTCCTTCAAAAGCCATTGCAGAAACTCCTTGTTGGAGAGAAGAAAGGTGTTCATCTCTGATCAAGGAGTGTAATAGGGATCTGTGGCCCTGCAGTAAGAGTGAGACTGACACATGCATGGTCTGTAATTATTATCGGGCCTATAGAGGCCTGATGCACATCCTGCAATGTGTGGCATGGGATAAGAAAGAAGTCAAGGTTGCTGCTCATGTTTTGTGGGATAGAGTAAAAGGTGAATATCCTGCCCACTGGGTGGAGGATTCTCCATGGGTGTAGCCAATTGAATTCTGTTGCCAGGCCACATAGCACCTTTTTGACTTTTGTGGGGAGTAAGTTGTTCCCCCTGAGCTGTCCCCTGATGAGATCCCACACCTCATTGAAGTCACCTCCTATCCCTAGATAATCTCTTGGCTCATATAGTGCTGTTATCTCTTGAGCAAATTTGGAAAAAGATGGCAAGTCTTGATTGGACCCACAGAGATTGTCTAGTAAGAGGGTCTGCGTATTGATGAGAGCTCTTACCAATACCTGTCTACCTTCCGTAGTGTGTGCTTTGTTCAAAATATGCACTTTAAGATATTTGTGGAAGACCATAGCAATTCCTCATGCTTTTGTTGAGAATGAGCTGCCCACCACCTATCCCACCCATTCTCTGGCCAGTTTTTGGTTTCTGTCTCTAGCAGATGGGTTTCTTCAAGGAAGGTTATATCACGGCATTCCTTCTTTAAATGGGTGAGAATTTGTTTCCGTTTGATATGGGAGTTAATACCCTGATATAGGTAGGTTAGCCTCCATGGTGCCCATTGCTAGAACTTAGGGAATAACTTGTTCTCTGCTAGGTGGAGGAACATGATTTATTTGTGGAGTGCTGTGATATTTGTTCCACTGAGCACTTCTCAGGAGTAGTCTGTGGAGGTCTGCTGCCTGCATTGCATAAATTACCTGGGAATCTCTTCCCGCCAGTGCAGGTAAAAAGCACTGCATTATACAGTAATTGGTAAAGGAGGTGTAACCCCCCTGTGGGGGCTTGCCTTATTTGTCCTCAGTCTCCCATTTGCCTCCTGTTCCCCAAATTTTCCCTTTCGTGCACCGTCATTGACCCGAGTCCCAGTGTGCCCCGTATTTGTTTTTTCCAACAGTGCTGTAGGAGCAATTCCGGTTCTGCTACCATTCCCCCATATGTGGACGACTTGGGCATGTCCAAAAGTGCCCCCTATTTTCTTACCACAATTGTGGTAGAATGAATGGCTTCCTGGTGCTCCCAGTTCCCGGATAAGGCAGTGTGGGGACCAGAGACCTGAATGTGGCTGGTGAGAAGCCTCGGTAACTTTTAAATAAAGAGCGCCAATCGCGCTGTGTGTTTGGGCCCAGGCTCATGAGTATTAAAGAGAGTCCATAAATATTAATGTGTTGAGCCAGTCTAGCACCTGAGGACAGTAACTTTTAGCACTAGTGACAGGTGAAAGACTGCAGAGACGCATTAAAAAGGGGCACCGTTTAAGAGGGTATAGTCACCGCTATTGAACTGTGTGGCAATGATATAAATAAAGTAAATGTACTGGCTGCACCAGAATATTAATGTTGGAACTTCTATGGACTGCATGGGAACTGCAAATGATAGCAGCCATGTTTGCAGCCTTTGACCTTTTCACAGCCAATCGAAGAGCCAGGTTTATGCCAGAGATTTATGGGACTGTGCCAGAGACTCGTGGGGGGAAAAGCAGGGACAAATGTTGGCGCCTAGACAAGAAATCTATCGGGTGCTGAGGGAGCCTGATAAATATTCATTTTTGAGCAAGACAATGGATTGTCAATCAGGAACCTCATGGAGCTCCCAAAAGCCGAGAGACTTTTCAATCTGGAGTTCATTTCATCTGAGCCCCTCCACAGGGAGGGGGGTCTCTTGCCCCTTGCCAAAGCAAATGTATCTGAGTCAGTTCAGTGGGAGCCTCTCCACAGGAAGGGGTCTCTGGCCCCTTGCTAGAGAAATATGGCTGCAAGGACATTGGAGTGGCTGGCCTGGGGGTTGTCAGTTACTGTCCCCCAGGGCTGACATTTGCCTTTCCACATCTGAAGAATGTGTGGGAAGAATTTTCATTTAGCTTCAGCTGTGAGAGAGCTACAAGAAGTCTGCCTGCAGTTGTGAGAGGGTTGCAAGAATACTTCTGCCTCCACAGTGGGAGTGCGGCTGAATTTTGTGCCATCAATTAATAGAAAGCTGCATGCTGATTCTGAGAGAGTAAACTTCTACTAACTGTACAAGTGATTTGGATCCTTCTTGGGGCCAAGAAGCCCAGAGATCATCAGTATCTGTCTGTACCCTGCGCGCATCTAGTGCCCCAAAATGGGTGGACAATTGAGTGAATAACCACAGATGATCCTGTCATAGAAGTGCCTGATATGATTGACTAGTGTGCCTACAGGGGTGGAAGGGAAGTATCCTGAGGTTGGCGCTTTGCCAGAAGTTGCCTATGAGGACTTTGTAAAGTTTAGTTGGGGTTGCCAACTAACAGCTGGCCAAAAGGAACTGTGCTACATGATTTGGCTTGTGAGAAGCTACTGTGAACAGAATTTGCTAACAAGTAAAGTGCTTAATCTGATTGGGACCAAGTTTGAAAAAAATTTCCCAGGGTTCAATTTTGCTTTTAGTGAAGTTTTTTTTTATTGTTGGGGAGGTCTCACAATGGATAATTCTTGATCAGTCAAAAACAGAAACAAGGGTACAGGTCCAATTTTCTGTTTTTGACTAATTTGGTTGGGAGCCATGCCTAAAGCTTCATCAATTTGGCAGAGAGCCATGTCTTAAGCTCTATTTCTGAAAAGAATCTGTCTACTGTAATGGACTGTGCAAGATTTGGGTCCTCCCTAGCCCATTGGGATGCACCCACATTTTGAGACTGTATCCTGTATGTTGACAGGGCCATGTCTGCTATGCTGGCTGAGTGGCTGATGGTACTGTGATGATGCAAAGCTACTAAATGCCAGAGAAAGAGACTGTTCTGGATCAGCTTGGGAGTCAGCCTGGTAGTGTGCCAGCCTTAGCACTGCCATATGCATTTCTCCCAGTGGGGGCATAGTCTAGATGTGGGGGTCTGAGGCATGCTGGCCCTGGTCCCAGCCTGGTATGTTTATAGAATATTCCAGAATGTGACTGTAGCCTATGAAGATGGGCAACTTTTATAGAAAGTTGTGAGATGTTTCCAGCCTGCAAAAGTTGCAAGAGCCAGCAGTCAGTAAGGGAGGTTCAGCTGCACACCTTTGCCATGCGTTTCAGCATCAAGACTCAAAGCTTACAAGATGTGGCTACCTTGAATCTTCCTTGCAAAGCCTGATTTTGACTTGGCCTGATGATGACTACAGAACCATGAGGATGCAGACTAGCTCTGTACTCCTGGAGAGAACTGTAAATAGTTATTGTTCTGCTCTACAGAGTTTGTGTTCAAGGCCCACCCTAAATAAGTGAGGAAATCTTCTGTTTACAGAGTTACAGTTTAAAGCGTGTTCAAGAAATAGAGAATGCAACTCTGATTTTCTTTAAGGGCCCCAACACCGGCCAACCAGCTGCAACAGTAACAGGCCTGCAACAATTAGTACTAGGTACCCAGAAGGTATGGAATTGCGGTGTTCTATAATAGACTGGGGACTGGTACCAGTGTGGGCATTGGTTGTGTGCTTATCATCTAATGCAGCTAGATAGCTAGAAAGGGAGTTTAATCTGAATCTATCAGGAGGTTGGTGAATGGCCAGAATTAAAAAAAAAAAAAAAAAAGGGAGTTTGAATCTAAAATGCAACTTGATTGTTTATGTAGTGCCAAGAAATGACAATCTGAAAATGCAGTCAACCTGTTGTTTAACCTCTGCATCCAGTTTACCCAATCCTAACTCTGACCCCATTTAAATAAGTTGCTGGTTAACTGTGTTTTATAAATTTGGTGTGTGAACCTATTATTAGAGTGAGTCAGTAATTCAGAAATATGTGTTTGGGGTTTTGCTAACTGTTTATCCATGTGTGGGGTGACAGTATGGTATTGTGGGTGGGTACAGCATCCCAGGGGGTTGTACCAGCTTTGTATCAGACCCGCTGAAAAAAAACTCTGGGTGAAGGCACTGTGCATAATGTTATCTTGGGAAAGAACCAGTTTAATATCAGATATGGGAACCCAGGCCCCTTAACTTTGGTATGGGCCCACAAGGCAGGGGTAGTAGCTCTTAGATACCCGGTGCCAGGGTTACAGAGGTAAACATATTCTAACATTAATGCAAAGTTAGTAAACAGTGTAGACACTGTTGTATGCTAAGTGCCCTGTGTCGGCAGTGGTTGAGAATCATTTCTCAACAGCCATTGGCTGGAAAACACATGGAACTATGTTATACTGACAAGTCAAGAGAAAAATAACAGTAATGACAATAATATAGTTAAAGGCACAAAACCTTCTATCTGCAAACCTTAACTTCAAAACTACCTAATGGGGAGAGACCAACAGTGGGTCATTGGGGAAGTGGAGTGTACTCTTCATAACTACTGCTGGATTCTCAGCTCACTAGAATAAAACTTCAGTCAAGCTCAGCATCTTCACTTTGGGCTAGTGAAGCTTTTGAGTATCTTCATTAGAATAATCCTAATGCTTAAATCTTGGGATTATACTGAGATGATAGTGGAGCTGGAGTGTTCTGAGTGGTAATGGCAGCTCTAGAGGAAGGGAGGAAAAAAAGGAAAAGACGGGAAAAGGAGGGTAAGTCAGTTTTTAGAGGAGGAGGAGGTATATGAAGCTTCGGCTGATGCATCAGAGGGAGGCTAGGGGGTGAGATAAGGTGGCTCCCTGCTGCCCACTCTTTGTAACTGTTTCATTGCGCACAGTAAAAATGCTATGTGGTGTGTTAGGTTCAGCCAATTAGAGGCCAGTAAACTGTGAACCATTGAGTAGTTTGAGGCTTTCACAGATTGTTAGTCCACGGGGCCCACATGCCCAGACTGGTACTGTTTTATTATGGGCTGCCTCTGGTAGGTCAAGCCCCTGAGTCCCTTCTGACCAAATATCTTATAGCAGGCTGTGTGTACTCCTGTCCCTATTTAATCCTGCTGTAAGTTGAGAAGAAGCATTATAGATGCTTCCCAGTGGGAGATAAGGGGTACATTGATCTTAGTGGTCAGGGACTCCAATAACACCTTGCAGGTCAAGTCCTTGTGTTGCTTCCAGTCTGTTCCGTCTCCACCACCCCTACTCCTGTCAGGCACACAAGCATGAATGTTAATACTGCAGCATGTCTGTATCGGTTGTATCAGGTTTGAACTGCTTGTGGTTTTAGTGAGAACTGTCTTGCCGAAGGGTGCCACGTAGTCATTATGATCTCTGAGTCAGAGCAGTTCAATGGGGGGGGACTCAAAGCATCCCCTATGTATGTGTTGAGGCACTAACCTGGTATAGCTGGGGGAGATGAGAGCCCTGTGGGGCCTTCTGATTGGGTTGCAAAGCAACCCCTTAAGTCGGAGTGCAGAGTTTAAAGCCAGGGGTGCTCTGCACACAGTGTTCCGTTTACCATATTGTGGTTAGACTAATCACTCTATCGTTCAGTGGAGTTCGATGTCTTCCCATGAACCTGATCTGTAAGTGGTGCTTTTGTAACAGTAAAGTGGAAGGAATTGCTCAGTCCAGCATCTGTGTTGGTCTCTCTCCTACAGGGATCCAAGTTGCAGTGGCCAGAGGTAGCAGCTGTAGTTCGTGAGGCACCAGGGACCTGAACCAGCTTTGAACAGAGGTGGTCTCCATTAAGTTTCCCTCAGTCCCAGTTATTCACATCTGGGGATGCACATGGTGGCTGTTAGACTACAGTTCAGCCATTTGTCATGGACATGCTGTAGCTCTGTAAGACACAGACACCACCAGGTGCAGATGCACATGGTAGCCATTAGACCGTAGTTTAGCGGTTTGTCATGGACATGCTGTAGCTGTGTAAGACAGAGACACCAGGTACAGAAACTGGACCAGTGAAGACTATAATGTCTTTTGCTTGATGTTGCATTGCAGAGTCTTCGTATTCTTGGATGCCTGCAAGGTGAGGCCTTAGGGGATGGTGGAGGGGGAATCTGAGGGGGATCAGTACTGGGAACCATTATCATTAGATCTGTACAATTTTCAGTTCTAACTGTTGTAGCCTTTGTTTCGGTGTTTTTTTATTCCTGCTTTTTTTTTTTATTTCCCCTTTCTTTTCCTTTCCCTTTCAATTTTATGGTAACTGGTTTTATTATTGGAGGGCTTGCCAAATAGGGTGCCACTGCAGCAGATTTTGTGGTAGCAGGTAGAGGCTGTAGTGTTTTGCCCTCCTGCATGGAGTAGTCCTTCTGTGAATATGTATCAGATGGTCTGGTTTATGCTCAAAGCAATGGTGTCTAGCCCAAACTGGGTGGGACAGTTGGGCTAGGAAGGGATGCAGGCCGGGGAGACCAGGCAGTTAATCACAGCATTAGATATACCTGGCAAGGGCGGATCTTTCTGCTTAGATGTCTCTCTATCGGGGGGGGGGTTGGTGCACAGAGTTTGAGTACCGGCGTGAAAGCACAGCTAAACTACATTCTTTGAGATAATGGCAGACTCAGATCTCAAAAGAGCATTCATTTGTACAACTGCTTACTGCTGTTGATTGTGCAGTGCATAACTGAACATATTACAAAGTCCATCGTGTGGCAGATCTATTTTCAGGATACTGGCCCAGTTCCTTTCTTGGCGGCATGGGAGCCTAGTCCACTGCCCTTCATTTCCCCATCAGCCCATGATGCTGGGCAGTTCTGCAGGGGCACATGTTGCTGGTGCTGGGACAGTCCATGTTGCATTACCAGTGGTAAAATGCTGTATTCTGTCATGAGCTTAGGTAGGGATGATCTTTTTGGAGGTGATTCAGTGGCAGAGGACTCATTAGTGGATATCTGGGAGTCCTGGCTTCTGCTGAAGTTCAGGAGGCTTTCTGAGCTCTAGGGGTGGCTGGAAGTCTGTTGGCTGTTTTATTTTTATTTATTTCTTCTGTCATTGATCCAGGGGAGTGATACTGGGAAAAAAGATGATGTGTCCATCTCTCGGATCTCTGGTAGTAGAAGCTGAGTGAGGTTGGTAAATGGGATTTTATGCCTCTCTGCTGGAGGGACTCTGTTTGCCCACCCAGGTGCT
This sequence comes from Neoceratodus forsteri, assembly GCA_016271365.2. Taxonomy (NCBI): domain Eukaryota; kingdom Metazoa; phylum Chordata; order Ceratodontiformes; family Ceratodontidae; genus Neoceratodus; species Neoceratodus forsteri. The sequence continues at coordinate 411,702,961 of CM028129.1, read as the reverse complement.
TTGGGCAAAGGCAGGGGCTTCAGCCTTGTCCACAACATCATGGAAAACTTTGTTTCTTTCAGTCTCAAAAGTGGCAGTGTATGCCGTTCTATACCGTACCTTGGTACTGCCTGAAATATGTAAAAGCTGCCCAGTTTTTTGTCAGTTGTGCAGAACAGTCTTGGTAGAGGGACACTTGATGCCCATGCCAGAGAAGGTGACCTTTATCTCTGGCCATCTTCAGAAGCTGTTCTTTAGTAGAGTATCAGAGGAAGAGAACCAATATTAGTCTGAGCTTCTTTCCTGCCTTTGGTCTTGGTTCCAGCGTGCAATTGGCATGTTGTACTCCAAGGGGCAGTTTTTTAGTTGAAAATGTAAAAAGGTATTGTACAAATTTCTCTACATTTTTCCCCTTGGCATCCTCCACACCTTACTCTGATATTGTTCTGATGTCCTTGGCACTCCATAGCATACAGTCTGTCCCATGGAAGTGCTAATTCAGATTTTAGCAAGTGTATTTTGGTGTCTCTCCTAGCCCATTACATATCCAGCTACCTCAAAATACTCTCCGTGCTGAAAACTCAGGCTGCTGATGGAATTTTAATACCTCAGCCAGTATTTTTTCCAACATTAGGTATATCGTTGAGTTGACCATTGGTCCCGTGGTGAGAATTGGAACTGCTGTTAAAGCCATCATAATAGCCATGACAAGGCAGAAAATTCAAAACATGATTTTAATGGGAAAATAGGACTGGATATCAACAAAAAAGGTATTTTTTATTTCAGTGGAATGAACTGAAATAAAATCTATCAAAATTAACAATGACTGAAGGACTTTAAAGTTTTGTGTAGGGAAAAAAACAAACAAGAAAAGACTGAGGTGAAAAGCAAAATCTGTAGGTGACCATCTTTGTCATGGCCAAACTGGAAGTTTTTTGACAGTTTTCTATTTTAAGTATTATTTGCACATTATCTGTAAATATTAGCACTGTATGTGTTTTGCACGTCCTTGTCCATTGCATATTTATTGGATGGGATATTTAAACCATGTGATCTAGGTCACTTATGCCCCCCTGAGGAAGCCTAGTGAATAGGCGATACATAGGGGTTTTGTGACCTGTGTGTCCTTTTGCACAATACAAATTTTGAAGTTCATGAGCCTGGTGTGTGTGCTGTATTTTCCACTTCCATTAACTGGACTTAAGCAAAGCCAGTGGCACTGTACCACACAGGAGGCTGATTAAGAAACTTAGCAAACTGGGGGTGGGGGAAAAGGTGGCAAGCTGGGTGCCAAACTGGTTGAAAGATAGGAGGCAAAGGGTCATAGTAATGGCAGTCACCGCTGGATGGGAGAGCATCTGGTGTAGTACCACAGGGATCGCATTATGCCTTGTCCTCTTCTACTGTCATCATAAATGACACTGCTGAGGAACCGAGAGGAAAGTGTCTCTTGCAGATAACACAAAATCTGCAGTAGAGTGGGGGGGGGGGATTGGAAGAATGCGAAGAGTTCAGAGAAAGCTAGAGGAGTAGACAGGAACCGCATCCTCAGGATCACGAGAACAGCTGCATGGGAGTCTGAGCTGGACATCATTGTCCACCTAGGGACAAATGACTTGGCTAATCATGAGATTAGAGCAGTGCAGAAGGACTTTGTAGAATTGGGGAGGGGTCTAAGACAAGTAGCACACACAATATCCTTCTCTGAGGTGCTGCCTGTCAATGGCATGAGTGAGGTGAGGGGTACTTTGCACCATGCAGTTTAATGAATGGTTGAAAAATGGTGTGAGCACAGGGTTTGACTTCATTGGGGACTGGATTCCACCTGGAGGGACACCAGCCTATACTGGCAGGATGGTCTGCATCTGTCCAGGAAGGAACAAGTCTTTGAGCAATCGGTTTAAATGTTTTATTGGCAAGCTTTAAACTAGTCGGGGGGTGGTAACTGATACAGCAGGAAAATCCCAGCCTCTCCCTACAAAACAGGGTACTAAATGAGAAAAAGACTGAGGTAGACAGGTCAGTGGGGGATGCTGCAAAGAAGGTAAAGCCATCAAAATGGAGAGCAATGAGTACCAATGCCGTAGTCTGAGTAACAAGCTTCCTGAATTAGTGGCCTTGATGGAAGAGGAACATCTGGATATCGTGGCAGTCACAGAAACATGGTACACACAAAACCATGACTGGGACATAAACATATCAGGATACACTATCTACAGGAGGGACAGGGAGGGTAAAAGAGGAGGAGGAGTAGTAGCTCTTACATAAGGGAAGGAATCAAAGCAACAGAACAAAATGGAAAACAGGGAGGAGAAGAAGCACTGTGGGTAAATTTGGAGACCGCAATGGTACCACAATCCACACGGTTATATCAGACTTTTCTCAGGGGAGGAAATGGACAAGAAAATGATGGAAGAATACTTAGAATGGCAGAAAAAGGGAGATATTGCTGATGAGTGATCTGAATATGCCAGATGTTAACTGGAATGCAGTTGCAGCAGCCACTTCAAAGAGTGGGGTTATTCTAGATGCCCTACAAAGGGACATGCCTTAGACAACTAGTATTGGAGCCCACTTGAGAGGAGCAATCTAGACCTGTGTAACCCTAGATGGCACTATCCCAGGGGCTACTACCCCTGCCTGATTTGCCACTAACAGGTTGAGGGCCTGATCCGATGGCGGTGCCTCCACCCAGAGGTCAGGGTTTGCAATAGTTAAACTAACTTGGTCACAGCCCTCTGGGACACTGCAACCCTTTCTTCCCACTAGTGGCCCACACAGTATATCAGAATTACCTTCACAGTATACACTTACCCCAGGACTGGTTCAGGCACTGGGACCCTGTAAAATAAGAAGATACAGTGCAACAATCACAGTACAATACTTTAACATAGACAAATACCTCAGACAGTATAACTTTGCTGAAACAAGCAGCTCTGATTTATTTAGGGCATATAAGAAGGACAAGGAAATCAGGTTAATTAGCTTTCACTTTACTCATCTACCTATGGCTCTCTGCACAGGCCTATCCCTACCAGTTACTGTCCTAGGTACCCCAAGCCCTGGTAGTAGTCAAACCGTGGCAGCTGGTAGGGCCCTTTCACACAGAGAAAAGAAAATTAGTTAAACGGTCAGCAGTACAGTAATTCCATTTGGATTCAATGTGGCAATCCAACAGGAGCGACCCTGAATTAGTACTCACGACCTCCAAACAAGATAGGGTCCTTCAACGTCAGCAGGGCTACTCTTGAGCTCCACAAGACTCCTCACACATTGATATGACAAACTGCAACAGGCAAAAGTCCTTTAATGGCAGGATTCACTTGAGCTACACAAGCCTCCCCACATTTATATGGTAAAAAAAAGTACTATACCAGGCAGGCTGCTTCTCTATCCCGATCGCATTACTGCACAATACCCAGGAGAACACACAGCAGATTCAGTTCCTGACAGACCGAGCAATTCAGCAATTTCTCCAGTCTTCTACAGGGTGAGCCTGGTTTCTACTCTTCAGATATCCTTTGATTCTCTTCACAGGACGGATTCAGTCCTAACAAGCAGTTACACAAGCTGCAGACCGGAACTCGGGCCTTACACACGTTCCTGACTAAAACTGCACACCGAAAAGCACAGGGCTCCTTCCTTCTTCACTGCCAGAGCTCAACTGAAACTCAGCAGACAAAACCGGCACTTCCTTGAGTTCCTCCCAGTTCTTGGCTGGATTATTGTCACTCACAATAGACTGCCCTGTTGGTCCAAAAAGGCGCCAAGTCCAAACTACATCTCCCAGAGTTACTGGTCCATACAGTCCTCTTGTGGCTGGCTCAGATTACGAGTCCAAGTTCTGATTCATCCAAGGCACCATTTTAGAGCTACCTTAACCCACACTGATTGGTCCAGTTCAGCAGTTCAAAACTAGAATGGGGAACTAGGCAAACATAGTTCTGACTGCAAAGAAAGCAGGTTAGACAAACTATATTTTCATTATTACTCTAAATGATTTCTGGCAAACAGTTACATCTTTCAGATAGGTTCCCTTTGCACTCCTAGTGACTGCAAAATGGAGTGAATTAGCAGCAGCTCAGTGGTACTCAAGCAGAGAAACACAGTCCCCCCATACAAACTAATTATGTCTGCAAGCAGACAGCTCTTAAAGAGACAGTACCAGAGGCTCTAAAAATACTCACAGATAAATGGCTTAAACGCCAAACACCATTCAGGCTTGGAGCATTCAAGCAAGCTCCTGGAAGTCTTTTTGGAACCCCATTTGCAGGGGGGGTTACACCTGGTTCTCTCAAATGGAGATGAAGAGAGGATCACAGATGTAGAAGTGGGTAGCCATCTGGGAACTAGCGACCATCGAACAGTATGGTTCACAATAAACACAGCAATAGAGTCAAGCCATACAAAGGCAAAAGTACTGGACTTTAGGAGGGCTAACTTTGCCAAAATGTGTGAGTGCCTAAGGAATGCACTCGCAAATGGGCAGGAAGGAGGGGGAAGAACAATGGGAATAATAAAACTGCCATCACAGAGGTAACAAGCCTTTGTGTGAAGCAAATTAACAAAAGAACAATGTAAAAACCACTATGGTTCTCAAAGGAAGTGGCAGTGAAGGTTCAAGAGAAAAGAAAGCATCTGGGAAGTACACAAGGAACTACAGAAGGAGCAGGACAGGGAACTGTATCAGTTAAAGCAAAGGAAGCTGGGAAGGCAGTCAGAACAGCAAAGGCCCAAACCGAGGAAAAGAAATAGCCAGCTCAGTTAAGAAGGGGGATAAAACCTTTTATAGGTACATCAGGGAGCGAAGGAAGACCAAGGGAGGGCTAGTGAGGCTTAATAAAGAGGAGGGAGGGTGGGAAAAGGGTGTCTGTGAAAAGGCAGAGATACTAAACAAATATTTTTGCTCAGTATTTACAAAGGAAGTGGGGGAGGTACCTAAAACAAACAGTAGAAACACTCTGGATACAGAAGTTGATACCAGCCCATTTACAGAAGAAAGGGTTCTGAAAGAACTCTTAAAACTGAAGGTGAACAAAGCAATGGGGCCTGATGGGATTCATCCCAGAATTCTAAAAGAACTAAGGGTAGAACTAGTGACACCACTGACTAACCTCTTTAACAAATCATGGGAGGATGGGGTGGTACCCGAGGACTGGAGGAGGGCAGATGTGATTCCCCTTCACAAAAGTGGAAGCAAGGCAGAAGCAGAAAACTACAGACCTGTTAGTTTAACCTCAGTGGTAGGGAAAATGATGGAATCACTTCTGAAGGAAAGAATTGTTGAGTATCTAGAGGCCAGAGGGGCTCAGGACCCAAGGCAGCATGGATTCACAGCGGGAAGGTCATGCCAGACAAATCTGATAGATTTCTTTGACTGGGTGACCAAAGTAGTAGATCAGGGAGGGTTGTGGACATGGCCTACCTAGACTTTAGCAAGGCATTTGACACAGTCCCACACAAAGATTAATATACAAGTTAGCCAGCCTGGGTAAAAATTGGCTGGAGAATAAGACACAGAGAGTAATAGTAAATGGAATCCTACTCTGAAGAAAGGGGTTACTAGTGGGGTACCCATGAGGTTCAGTATTAGGACGGTCCTCTTCAATGTCTTTATAAGCGACATTGCAGAGGGACTGGAAGAAAAAATATGTCTCTTTGCAGATGACACAAAGATCTGCAACAGTGTTGATACTCAAGGTGGGGTGGAAAGGATGAGAAGGGACTTGGCAAGGTTAGAGGAATGGTCAAATGTATGGCAGCTTAGATTCAATGCTAAGAAGTGCAAGGTAATGCACCTGGGAAACAAAAACCCAGGGAAGAGTACAAAATGGAAAGGACCTGGGGTAGTCATATCAGATAACCCAAAGGTGGGCAAGCAATGGAGAGGGCAGCAAGGAGGGTGGGGGATACTGGGATGCATAGGAGAGGCATCACCAGTAGAAAACAGGAAGTTATTATCCCTCTGTACAGACAGTTGGTGAGACCCCATCTGGAGTACTGCGTGCAGTTCTGGAGACCCAATCTCCACAAGGACATAGACAGGATGGAGGCTGTCCAGAGGAGGGCAACTAAAATGGTGCAGGGTCTGCAGGTATATGAGACTTAGGAGCTGAATATGTATAGCCTCGAGAAAGGAGGGAGAGGGGGACATGATAGAAACTTTCAAGTATCTCAAGAGGAATCAACAAAGTCAAAGAGGCAGCATCTTTCAAAAAAGAGGTGTTAGAAACAAGGGCTGATTTGAAGATAGAAAGTGGCTCAGAGGTAATTTAAGGAAGTATTTTTTCACAGAGAGGGTTGTGGATGCATGGAGCGGCCTTCCGGAGGAGGGAGGTGGGGAGTCAAAAACAGTGGTGGAACTCAAACATGCATGGGACGTTCATAAGGCAATTCTAGGGGGTGGGGGTAGGAAGAAGCAGATTGCTGGTTAACTAGGATCTGCAGCTTATCCAATAGGTAGGGAAATGGGAAGACTGGGTGGGCCAAGCAGTCCTTATCTGCCGTCAAAATCTGTGTTTCTATGTTTCTATGAGTGATGTATGGTGTGGCAGCTGGGATTCAGTTCAGCAGGCCACTCCTCTGCAAAGACAGTGCAAAGGAGGGCTACCAGAATGGTCCAGGGGTTGCAAGAGAAACTATACAAGGAGAGGCTACAGGAGCTTGACACGTACTCTCTGGAAGACAGGAGAGCAAAAGGGAACATGATGAGACTATAAGTTCCTCACGGGGTGAACAAAGTGCAGTAGGAAAGTCTCTTCCAGAGGAGGAGCACCAGAACATGAGGGTGTGATATGAAGCTTGAGGAAGGGAAGTTTTAAGAGGGATGTGAGGAAATGCTTCTTCACAGAAAGGGTGGTGGACTCCTGGAACAGCCTGCCAGAAGAGATAGAAGGGCCAAAGATAGCGGGGAGCTTCAGACATGCATGGGATAGACTCTTACGCATAATAAGTAGAGGAAAGGGAGAAGGGGAAGGGGTCCTTGTGACTGTATAGGGTCCAGGGTGTAGTACAGTCAAGCCCACTTAATTGCATACCACTTAAACGCAAATACCGCATAAACAAATAATTTTCCTGTTCCCCAGTCCTGTACCTATTCAGTCCATTATACAAGGCTTATTTAAATGCATCATTTTCTACTGTCTTCTATTAGTGCTTTTTAGTCAGCCTGGCCATTCCACCTCCCCTTCATATGCTGCTGTCAGGCAGCTGTCAATTACCAAGTGATTACCAATCAATTGAATCTAATTACAGTAAATAACCTACTTATCACCTGCCATAAATACCTATTCAGTATGTAATTCAGGATGATCTCTTAGTTCCTGTTTCTGTAGTCAGTTTACTCTGTAGCATGATGGTGGAGACACCCAAGAAAAAGAAGGAGCTTTCTCTTACTGAGAAGGTAAAGGCTCTCAATCTTCTGTCTAGTCCTTGCAGAAGATGAACTCCAGTGTACTGGGATGCTGACAGATGAGGAGAATGCAGCATCAGTAGGTGAAGGTGAGCAGTATGAAGACTAGGAGAAGGGAGACAAAGAGACAAGCACTGTCTGTCTGCCTCGACATCAAAAGATGTGCTTCTGTACTTTCTGCATATCCGCTGCTATATTGAACAGAATGCCTGCAACAAGGAAGATTGTCATGCTTTTTATCAACTTGAGAATGTCTGCAACAGGACAGTGAAAGAACAACAATGGCAATCTGAAGTCACTGACTGTTTTCCGCTTGATCCTTTTAACACAGAAGGCACTAAATAAAGTTCTTGTTCCAGCATTTTTAACAGTTCAAGCACTATTCCCATACAGTAGTGACTCCATCACTTATTGAGCACGCACTCCTTTAAAGAAATAAAAAGTAAAAAAAAAAGCAAAGCACAAAATAAAGTTTCACAAATGGCCTTATTTTACAGTTCTCAGTACTAGTACTGCTACAATACAGTCATGCACCTACTTCCATGCAGTCTTGCATCTCCAACCATTCCAAACACCATCTCCAAGTAACACAGTAACATACAAGCAAATCTTACAAATTTAAAATAATCTAACAAAATCTTAATTAAAAAAAAATGTCCAATACGCCTCCCACCCTTGCACTACAACCTCTACCTGTCAGGTCATAGCCCACTGTCACCTAGTCCACAGGGAAGCACTAATAACATCAAGATCGCATAGCCACATAACATTTTGTAGAGTTTTGTATTACTTGTTTCATTCCCAGGGCCTCTAAGATGTCTTTCAGTTTGTGTCCCCTATCCTGGAACTAGTTGGCAATAAAATGTCCTGCCAGTATCATGTTTACATCTTTTACTGAATCCATTAACCTATTTGACAATGTATCAAAATGCTTTACTTTAGTTGGGGGGGCCAGCAAAGATTAGTCCTACCATCAATTTGGCAGCTATCAAATTGACTAAGAAACAATCCATTCCTTCCAAGTTCTCTGACAAAATTGTTTTAAAGGGACCTAAGCTATCTTTGATATATAACATCACCTCCTAACCCCTACTTCCTCTGTTTGTCTTCTGTAACCCATACCCATTTAATTGCACTTCGCTATCTTTAATTCCTTGATGTAACCAGGACTCTGATATTGCTAATATGTTGGGTTTTTCATTCTTGATCCAAATTCTAAACTCATCAATTTTACATACTGGACTACACACATTTTATGTATCACTTTTATTCCTGTTGGAATTTTTGGTCTGGGATTTGATCCGACATCCCTGCTAAGTGCTAATAGAAGGGTCAGAGATAGATTATTAGTCCCAAATCGACTTCCAAACAAATTTGCTTTTGTTGGGTCAAATTTTCTAGTGACTTTATTTTTTATTTATTAAATTCTCGGATTACAAATACCTTTGAGCAGAAACTGCTCATTTTCAAAGGTTCCACGTCAGAGGATGAGGGGCAGCTTACATACAGAGGTAGTAAAAGAATGCACAATAAACAAAAAAAATATACAGTAACAACACACTTTGAGATAATATGCATACAACGAGCAGCTTCAGTAGGCAGCCAGCTGAGGTAACAATAAGAGATAGAGGGCACAAGAAGCAATTAATATTGTAGGCGTGCGACCAGGTGGGGGGGTGGGAGAGGAGTAGGCAGGCTAATGGGCCACTGTCAGTAGATGGGGGAAAATGTCTTGTACCAGTGGAGAAGGGAAGCAGGAAGGGAGTCACAAAGAAGGCCCGGTGCCAGAGAGAATGTAACTAGGGAAAGGGCGGGCTGTGGGATACGAGTGAACTGGGAGGTGTTTAGAGAGAACTCTATTCAGTGAAACAGTCACATTGAGTGGAAGAGGTGAGGTAAAGTCTGAGATTCCTTTTAAAGTGTCCAAGTGTAGCAGAGGAAAGTTCTTCTTTATTGAGGGAATTGAACCATAGAGGAGTTCTATAGATAAAAGACCACTGACCCATGGAGGTACGACATCTGGGAACCTGAAAGGTTAGAGATTGGGCATCACGTGTTTGCTGAGTGTCACTGAAGGTAGTAAGGAGTGTGCTAACACCAGGTGGCATGAGACAGAGGAGAATCTTTTTGGTAAGTAAGCAGGTCTGGTATTGTATTCTGCTGAGTAGGGGTAGCCAGCTGGTCTGTGCATAGAGGTTACAGGTGTGAGTTTGTCGGGCAGTACCCATTAATAGTCTACAGGCTTTGTTGAGAGAAACTGAGATCCTGCGGAGGGCACTTGTTGAGGCAGAGCCGTAGATGGCAAGGCCGTAGTCAATGATAGATGTGACAGAGCTGTAGATGGCTAGTTTAAGGGCATCCGAAGGCATACAGTGCTTAAGTTTGTGTAGCAGTCCAATCCGTATATTGGCGGCCTTGGCAACAGTGTCAATATGCCGAGTGTAGGAAGGGTACTATCCAGCGTAATACCAAGGTACTTGAACTCCTTGACATGTTCGAGTGGGTTCCCAGCATGGTTCTTGATGGTGAGGGACAGAGAGTTGTGCCTGCTGTGTCAGTTACAGAAGGACATGGCTTTGGTCTTGCTGTGGTTCAGGACAAGTTTATGAGAGTTGAACCAGTCTTCGATGCGCTTGAAGTCGAGCTACAGCTGTGACTTTAGGACTGTAATGTCATATTGGCTGGAAAACAGGACTGCATCATCCACGTATAGTAATATTTTTTGGTGGCAGACACTAGGGAGATTGTTTATGAAGAGAGAGAAGAGTAAAGGGCCCAGGATAGACCCGTGGGGGACTCCAGAGAGGACTGGTTTTTCATCCAATGAGATCCCTGCAGTCCTTACACGTTGGATCGGATTATCAAGGTAGCTGGTGAACCATGGAAGGGCATTGCTGTATATATCAATGGAGGACAGTTGTCTGAGCAGTAGGAGGTGATTAACTGTGTGAAGGCCTTGGTCAGGTCTATAAATACTGCCCCCCACAGTTCCCATTGTCAAGTGTGGTGTGGATGAAAGTTGTAAATTCCAGTAGTGCAGTGGTGGTGCTGTGCCCTTTTCTGAAGCCATGCTGTTCTGGGCACTGGACTTTGTACTTATCCAGGAATTCAACTAGTTGGTCCGACACTATTCGCTCCAGCTCTTTAGATAATGGGGGGAGGAGTGAGATAGGTCTGTAATTGGTGTGGAGCGTCCTGTCACCACTTTTGTGAACCGGTGTGACAGTGGCTTTCTTCCAGAGAAGGGGGAAATGGCCCAATCTGAGTGAGAGATTGAAGATCTTTGTTATTGGGTCTAGGATTTCATCGAGGACATGTGCCAGCAGTTTCAGGTCAAGGGAGTCACCACTGTACCCTTGTTTGCCGATGGCCTTTTGGATGTAGTTTCTAGTTACTTATGGTGGGACCTCCTTAAAAAAAAAAAACTGTGGGGTTGTACGATCAAGTGGGGGGTCATGTGGGAGGAGCTGGAGGGGAGGTCGTCGAAAAAATGAGGTAGAAGGACACTGTATAGGTTTGTAAATGCATTATTGAAAGTGCTGGTGATGGTACCTAGGTAGAGTGTAGGAGTGCCGTGAAGGTTGAGCATAGTGGGTGGTGCTTTAGGATCCTTGCCTGTGAGTTCTTACAGGTTGTTCCAGGAGTTTTTTTCCTGGCCCCAAGAGTTGGTCAGAGCCTCTTTGTAATAGATGCGTTTAGCATTCCGTATTTTACGGATGCAATCATTTCTGGCCTGATTTATATTTTGTATGTTTACTTCACGTCAGAGTTGCATGAGCACAATGCCAGAGGTGGTCTCTGTGCTTGAGTTATGATAAAGGTCAGTAGTAACCCAGGGGTTGGTCTGCCCTTTGACCTTCATCTTTTTCACCGGTGCATAGATGTCACAGGCTTCATTGAAACGTTTGATAAATAGGCCCAGTGCTTTGTTGGTGTCACTGAGGGTGTCAAACACTGCCCAGTTCAGTCTGGTTAGATGGGATTTTAGCAGCTGAAGGTGCCCCTGTTTGATAACCCTGGCATAGATTAGCATGGAAGGGGGCTTGTGGAATTTGTTAGACCAGGAGCAGATGACAGGCGAGTGGACACTTATTGTATCCGGGAGCACAGAAACATTGGAAATACATTCAGGGTGGTTTCCATTTATTCTTGAACCCATTTCTCCTCTGTACATGTGTAGTTATTTTATGCTGGATCAAGCTATATTCTGAAAGTAGACCAGTAGCTTTATTAGAATGATTTGTGACAACAATTGTACTTTCTTGGTTGCTATAATTAAGTTACAAAACCATCAGTCTCTATTATAAAATAACACTTCTCATTTTCCTATATTAAAAGATAAATTATTAAAATAATGACTGCAACGTCTTATTATTTCAAATTTCCTGCTACTACTTTACTTTAGCACAAATAAAGACCAAAACTTTTTTCTGTAACGTCTTTGCTTTAATCTGATTTTAGTACTATAAGAACCAGGTATCCCAATTAATCATATACAGTAAATGTTATACGTTTTATACATTTCTAGAGCATTAATACTTGATTCCCCTTCCAATTGCCCTGAAAATTAAGAAGACACTTTTATTTAATTAAGTCCTGATCAATCTCAAATTTTGTGTTGAAGTTGCAGCTAGTTTTTAATTTTTTTTTTTTTTAACCAGGAGAGATACACTAAGCTGAAAGCTTGTTTACAGGTGTGACCTGGGAGCACAAGGAGGTTAAGTGACTTGCTCAGGGTCACACAGTATGCAATTGGGGGCTGTGGGATTCAAACCCAGGACTTCAGGTTTGCAGCTCAGAGCCTTAAACCACTGCGCTATACTGCCTCCTTTTAATTAAAGTTCAGTCAGTTAAATTGTATTTTTTTAAAATCTAAGTATTACAAATGATTATACCTTTAGGTGACTAAATCTATGAGCAGTATCCCCAAATAGATGTTTTAGCTGCAAAAACTTTCTCCAAATGGTGCTCATGCCATTGGGCGGCCCGTGCTTTTCAGTGGTGTGATAGCCCTTCCTCCCCAGTGATGCTAGCCCGTGACTGGTCAGCCCCAAGCCCCCTTGCAACTGTATTCAATCTGGTAGCACAGTACAGGTTCAAGCACACTCAAAAACAATAGCAGCAGTCACAGAAAATCGGAGTCTTTTGCAGTTTAAACTGGGTGTGCTCCAGTACAGATTTAAGTCTTATTGAAGTATTAGCAGGCCACTTGTGTCACAGCCTATAACAGCTCTCACCTGTGGCTGGAGATGGATTATCTGGGGCACTGGTAGGAAGTTTCTTCTGCTTTCCAACTCTCCCTAAAGTCTCTTCTTCCTGACTTTTTTTTCTCCCACCTACAACTGTCCATGACCCTTTACTTCTTGTTTTCCCTACCCATTTGTTTTGCCCTGGCCATTTTGCTACCATCCTCCCCTGGCTATATCTGTATGAGTAGTTACCCCTGCCTGTTATAACTCAATTTTACATACTACATGTATCTGTTGTACAGATATGCCTTCAGTATTTATGATTGTGCTCCTTTGTTATACCGTTTTGCTGTATAGGACTTATATTTTTGTAATATAATATTGTTATTCTGTTTAGCTTTTTCCCCACTTCTTGATGTATCTCTGCTTCCCCCTCACCCCAGGACGTGTCTGGAAATGAGCTGTTAACAGCTCAGTATGCCTCTCTTGGTGCAACTTTTGAAATAAAATAAACAAATATTGGTAAAAGCTGTTTTAAAAACATGTGAAAAGTAAAAATACACTGAGGATGAGTCTATGGATATCAGAAATACATTTTTGCTAAAAAAACACTGTCTCTGCTGTAAAAACAAAAATCAATAAAGTATATTAAATTAAAAAAAAAAATACATGATGAATTATTTTTGCCAACTGAGAAGTACTGCTACAGTACCTTAATGGCACAAAATTGTGCTTCTGACATGGGAAGTAACTTGTAGTCTCGAACTTTCTGGGATGGTGTAAAGCAATGCTTGCAGAGCTGGTGTATGCACTCTTTTCTTTGACGTGGAAGGGTGGCATTACACTGTACATCTTAATAACATGTTCAGTAGCAGTGATGGAAAACTGGGAACCCTGGGGAGGACACAGGATGTTGTGAATGTTAAAATGATACCAAAACCTTCTAAAATAGCATTTTAATTTTTTTAGCTCCCTTACTGGCTATACTGGTGCTCCTTACCATTTGCCTTGTGAAAATCCCTATGGAATCTGTGATTTTATTGACTTCCTTTACAAAATTGCAGCCCTAAGTATGTATGGCTAATGCTGCTGTTTGTATAACCTTTCTTTTACAATTCAAGTCATAAAATGTGACCCATTTATGGTTCCTAATTAAGTATTGGTTACAGTTTTTATAGAGCAATGTACATGTAATAAGAGGAGTCTTGTTTTCCTGTGCATGTCTTATCAAAAGTTATTGGGCATGCCCCCATGCAACACGACCAGAAAATTAGGCCATTAATAATCATGCCAGCTGTGTTATAGATATACACTCCATTGCTATGAAAAACTGAGACCTAGGTTGCTTGTTATTTATACTTTATTTTTTTTTTTTCATGTTTCCTTTCAGCAGTCCTGTCCAGTAGCTCCTTTTGTCACTGCATGGCTTCTCCCACACAAGAAACCATCAGTATCCCACACCCAGCTTGTTTCATGAATGTAGTCCCTGCTGTCCTTTGCATTTGTGGCATTATCTTATATGACAGGGCTCCTGGGGGTAATCAAACAGGTAAATGTTTTAGTCCTTATTTCTGATGAGGTGGAGAAGTTGATCTGTTCAGTAGTGACCTAATAGGTCATGTTTCGCATGAAGGTGGGGCAGAATATTATCCCGTGCATCAGTCCACTCACCTGTCTTGACCCAGAAGATCTTTTTCCCCCTGTCTACAGTGTGCGCCTAATGGAGCCCTCTATCAGCCTCAGCACTGGTTGGTATTAGTCCCACACACTGCTCCCAGCCAATAAGACACTAGCTTCAGAAAAAAAGTAAATATATTGCATTATAGCATCACGTGCCCAAAGAATAAGTCAGCTGAAGTACATGTCATTGAGTACAAATTCAGCTCCTGAAGCCAGGGAGATAGCAGCCTTTATATCTGTTTTCAGTCAGGAGGCAGAGCAAAAAATGCAGAGAGGTACTGGACCACCTGAAAAGGCTAAGAAACATATAAGAATGAGCAGAGCTATGTGGACGTAGAAATTGGGCCACTGCATTTTCCCTAGAAGAAATGACATAGACCTCGAAACATTGACTCTTAAATCAAGAGGTGGTGATTTGTGAGGTCCTGGCAGCAAAAGTTAGAGTGATAAGAACAGGAGCTGGATAGTTTTCTGTCTTTTTCTGCAAAATCAAAAATCTTTAATAGGGTATATACAAACATAGGAACATATAAGCATTCCGGCAGATAAAGGCATTATGGTCTATCAGGTCTGCTCGATTATGCAGGTCCTGTTGTGTTTACAGAGGGACTCCCCCCTTCCTATTTCCCTTTTGATCTCCCTCAACTACCCTCTCCCCTCACTCCCACCTCCAACCTAACTATCCCCTTCATCCTGTCCCATCCCCTCTTGAAGCTGTCCACCATTTTAAGGGTGCAATCTCCTGTGGCAGCTCATTCCACTTAGCCAGCACCATCTCAGTGAAAAAGCGCCTCCTCATCTCCCACCTGAATCTACCCCCACCAGCTTTGGGCAGTGCCCCCTAGTGGCCTTGTTCTCACTAAGGCTGAAGAGGATCTCGGTGCTCACCCTGTTTATACTTTTAAGGTACCTGGAGGTCTCAATAATGTCCCCCCTCTCCCTTCTTTCCTCAAGAGAAAACATGTTGAGCCCCCTGAGCCTCTCCTTATAGGTGTTGCTCTGCTGGCCCTGGTTCATCTTTGTTGCTCTTCTCTAGACCGTTTCCAGCAAGTCGCTATCCTTCTTAAAATAAGGGCACCAATACTGTACACTGTACTCAAGGTGTGATCTTGCCAGAGACCTGTATATCGATAGAATGACCTTCACCTTCTTGCTAGTTATTTCCCTGGCTATATAGCCCAGCACCTGATTGCTTTGGCTGCTGTTCTCCTGCAGTGTGCTGAGTGCTTCAGATCACTCATGATGATTACTGCCAGATCCTTTTCCTCCTCTGACCTGGTTACCTACACACCACCCAACCAGTATTTGGTCCCTGGATTCTTCATCACCAAGTGCATAACTTTATACACTTTTTAGCATTGAAACCCAGTTGTCAAATACCAGACCACTTCTCTAGCCTAGCCATGTCTTCCCTTAGTTCCTATCTCGCCTCCTCCATGTTGACCCTCCCACAGAGCTTTGTGTGTCCCAAATGTCATCCTCAAACAGACAGATTTTACCATTGATCCAAACTGCTATGTCACTTATGAAGGTGTTAAACAACACCTGACCCAGCACTGAGCCTCGTGGGACCCTACTGATCACAGGCCTTGCTTCTGAAAATCCTGACTACCACCTTTTGATCTCTGTCCTGCAACCAGCTCCTGACCCATCCCACAAGCTTACACAGGTCTTCCAGCTTCCTGACCAGTCTTCCATGAGGCACAAAGTTGAAGACGTTGCTGAGGTCCAGATACGGAACATAAACCACTTGGCCCTTGTCCACTGTCTCAGTGATCCAGTCAAAAAAGTCACTTAGATTAGTTTGTCAGGATCTCCCAGACATAAACCCATACTGCTTCATGTCTTGTAGCCCATTTTCCTCCAGAAAGCTCACCAATCTCTCTTTCAGGATGGCCTCTATCAGCTTGCCCACTATTGAGGTCTGGCTGACTGGCCTGTAGTTCCCTAGTTTATCACTCTCCCCACTTTTATGGATAGGTACCCCCTGTGCAGTTCTCCAGTCCTGGGACATTCTTTCTGACTCAAGAATGGTGTTAAACAGGCCATCCAGGGGACCCAACAGAATCTCTTCCAGTTCTCTTAGAACCCTCGGGTGCATGCCATCTGGCCATGGGGATATGTCCACCTTTAGGGCCACCCTTAAGTATCCTATCAGCTTGTGTTATGTCATCTGTGACTTCTCTTCCAACCCCCACCACCCCACTCCCTTGTGGCACTGGTCTGTCCTTTTCCCTATGGAAGGCTAAACAGAAGTATTTGAGAGCCAGGGCCTCTGGCAGCTCACCCTGTGGGTGCAGGCTGCACTTTCTGTCCGCTTATCTCCTCTGCCATTATCCTTACTGATGGTCATTTTTGTTGTAAAAAAAAAAAAAATCAGGGCTTAAAACTCTGGTGTTAACCCTCACAAAAAAAAAAAAAAAAATGTAGGGGTCACGTATGACTCTCATCAACCCAAAAAAAAGAATGCTTTTTATTTTTCCATGGATTAGATAGGTAGTCATCTTCCCTCCATCCTTTTCCCTGCCAGGGGTATATTTGCTATAGGGTGTATCCCTGTTAGTTGCTATATGCAACATGCACCCTGAGCACAGTCCAATCTAACTCCACTGAGCAGATACTCTGTCTGTGGAAAGGCAATGCACCTGCTAGTTTCACACAGAATACATTCCTGTGTTGCAGGAAGAAAAGGGGCATGCTCTTTCATATTGGAATGTTTGGTCGGTATCTCTTGTCACTTCCCTGAGCTTTGGGTTTTGCCCTTTCCACCTGGAGCATGCCAGAGAAGAAAGCAGCAGCTTGTCTCCCTAAGACTGTTAGTCCTGCAACTCCAGTGCTCTCATTTCCTACTTTGCTTAATATGTCATACAGGAAAGAGGGTTCTTTTCACTCTTGAGTCTGCTCAAATACTGTTGGGAAACATAGTTATTGTTTGGAGTCTGGATGTCTGTTTTTTTTTTTTTCCATTTTTACGGTCTTGTTTGCAAGGGGGTCACAGGTGGACTTCATGTTTTACTGCTTCTGCCATAACCATTTGATCAGGGCTGCTGCCCTTTCTTTACAATCATTACCCACACTCTCTCTGGCTAGAGGTAAGAAGCTCTGGCTAATTTTGTTAGACCCATTACCCTTGTGCCACCTGGTAGGCCCAACCTTTAGCCTCTAAGTTGGTAGTCGGATTCTAATGGTTGTTCATTTTATATCGTATATCCTTTTATTGTCCCTTTGGGCTACAAAGTATCTAGTCCTCTATCTGTCTCTCCATTTTGTTTCTGTCCTGGCAAACAGAACTGAGGTGCATGAGGGAGGCAAGGACAGGTGTTGGCTAGCGCACACGGCACCACGTCAGGTGTGCGTGCAACATTAGTAGCTGATATTGGCTCCCTCCCTGTAGGAAGAAAGCTCCTACAGGGTCTTAGTGCTTCGTAACTTAGACCCATAATTATTAATGAATGGTGCAGATATTCTGGAAGATGAACAATTATGGTAAGTGCATAAGTTTTTTTCATTTCTGGAGAGCACATCTCAGGGAGAACATAAACCGGATAGATGCTGTACAGAGGAGGGCAACTGAAACGGGGCTGGGGTTGCATCATAAACCCTATGAGAAGAGAGGATCTCAGTATGTACACCCTGGAAACAGAGGGAGGAAACATGATAGAGACTTATAAGTACCTCACAAGGGTGAACAGGGTATAGGAGGGGAGTGTTATTCAGAAGACAAGGTGCATGAGGACAAGAGGGCATGCAATGAAGCTGGAAGGGGGAACGTTTAGGAGGGATGTTAGGAAGTATGTCTTTACTGAAAGAGTGGTGGATATCTGGAGCAGTCTTCCATTAGAGATGGTGGTGGAATTCAACATGAATATGGGCACAGAGGAATCTTATTAGGAACTCGGGGGGGGGGGGTGGAGAGAGTAGCTAGATGTCAGGTAAGGTCTGCAGAAACAGTACAAGCAGGGAAATACTTGGAGACTAGGTGGGCCAAGCAGTACTCATCTGCCAACAAATCCTTTGTTTCTGTTTCTTTACAGCACAATTACCAACCCAAATGGTTTGCTCCCTCTGGGCTAAATGAAGAAGGGCATGCAACAGTAGGAACCTTCATCCATCCCCCAAGGCAGGAGGCATCTGAGTCAGATGCCACACCTTGACTTAACCATATATCATGCAGAAGCCCAGACTCTAGGTTGGAACCCAGGTTGCGGATGCTTACTGCTGGGTCATTAGGCAGTCACCCGAGACCTAATTTTAAAAGAAAACTATATACATTCCCCACTCTCAAATCATTAACCTTTTCATATAAAACACATTTTTAAGTGGTCCTGCTTACTAAATTTTATTTTCTAAAACCCTTGATCTGACAGCATGGCAGGTACTGCGTGTCACTATCTCCTCATACAGTGTGAAGCCACACTGTAGAAGGAGATGGGACTGCACAGAAACCACCATGTTGTCAGATTGCAGGTCTTAGAAAAACGTTATTAAGTTGGACCATTTAGAAAAAGCTTAATGGGGGAGTTCAGGCTTTGGGGTTGGGGGGTGGGGAGTGACAGTATACCGATTTTTAAGTGGTGTCATAAAACATAGTTATTCTACTTTCAAACGTGAAATTATGTCTTAGTTAAGTATCCTAGTATACTATAATATTGTATGTAGCACCTGTCAGCTTGATATGTTTAAAGAGCAATGGAAATATGAAATGTAATTTGTGTTGTAAAAGCCATTAATGGTTTCAGACAAGACTGGAACTGATTAAAAGGCTTACTAGTTAGGGGGAGGCAAGGGTAAAATCCCCAACTAATCAAATGGTCCCAGGGTAGCACAGAGTTTAACAGGTCATACTGGATGGACCAGAGGTCTTTTTCTGCAACATTTTCTGTGTTTCTATATTTTTTCACTGCTGAGGTGTATTTATAACAAAAGATTCTTTATTTAAAAAAGTGGTGTGGAAATATGACACTGAATTTGTTTTTTTCCACTACTGTCTCTACCCGGGGTTCTAAGAGCCACAGCAATCTATGGGAAATAACATGTCATTTTGGTCTCACCATAATTTTCCTTCTGCTACAGTATAAACAGGTACAGTGAACACCGTGGTACACACCCATGAATCCTGTCAGTATCATAGCAGTGCGCAGTGGAGGGGGCGCCCCACCTCCTGTTAAGTCATCCTCCAAACAAATTTTAATAATTATTGTTTGTTTGTTTTTTTAGATTTGGGAGTCTGCAGGACTCTGCCAGGACTGGGATCTGGGTGGGAGTGGGAGGGCATTCTGTGTGTCAGTGTGCCATGTGCGGTAAGTTGGGTTTGATGACCCAACTCACTGCACATGGAGGATAGTGATGATCAATCATACATGCACACTCACTGTAAGGGTCAGGTATGAAAGCGTTGAGATGTTCATCATGGATGAGCAGAGCAGTCCTCCACAGATTGGGCCCGGTGGCACAGGCAGTTCTAAAAGCTGCAATAATTTGATCATCCTCCTAACACAGAACACTCTCTCCATGCCACTCACTGGATTGACTCTGAACACCGGTGGCAGACACTTTTTGTTATTCAGTGTACAAGTAGATAGCATGGGGGATTTGTGCTGCTGCATGCTATTTTATTCATTGTCCCTGCTGTGTTTAATTTAGCATTGTGTGACCTTTTAGATTCAGAGCAACAAGCAATGAAAACTGAGGGAACCCAGTCCACTCAGACGTCATATTATTGTAAGGGCACATCCTGTTATGTTTTTAATTTGTTCCCTCAGCAGTACTGGACTGGGTCCCCTCTCCTCTGTTTTCATTGCCTGTTGCTCTAGTGCACTGCTGCTGCATCCCTTTTTTCTCTCTACTCAGATCAGAATAGCAGCTCGCATGATAATAAGCCTTAGCTAAAACTGCCTTGCTTGTCCGCTTCTTGTGATTGGAGTGTGGTATGTGGCTTGGAGGCAGTGGGCTGGCAAAAAATCCTAGTGGGTTGGTGGTGGTGGAAGAAGGGAATAATTAATAAAGGGGCTAAGTGTGAGCTGGGGGGGGGGGTCCATTTCACAGAGAGTGTGAGTGAAATGGAGAATGAGAAACAATCCACTTTACAAAAGAAGCAAAGAATGCAATTTGATAAACAGTTACATTTTTCAATTATTCTTGCAGGAAACAGTAAAATCCTTGTCACAGAATGTTTCATCCTGGTGGGCTGCTTATGTGTCTTATCTAGGAAAATGGGGGGGGGGGGTGGCCAACCACAAAATGAGATGGCCGCCTAGTTGCTTAGCTCTCCGTGTCTAAGGGATAATCCAACAAAATCTGGCATCGGGGTCTAATTTCTGACTGACAGACTGTGCAGCAATCGAGAGGAATACCTCGGGCACGTACCTTTGCCATGCTGATCTTCATGAGTGCCTTATTGTCACTAGTAAATTTCCCGTCTGCCTCTTGGCGCTTGGTGCCAGATATGGCCTGCACTGCATCAGCCATGGGGAGAACTCTTGTACCGAACAAATGTTCAATCAGCTAATGGATCAGATAGCTCAGCTTACCTTGGCGGGGAATACGATGAACCAGACCTTGCATAACATCGAAGTCCACATATTTCATATGGAGTGTCTTCTGTAGTCGCATGATGCTGCTTTACAGGATGTGTCAGCAACCATGTGGGAGCAGGCTAAACTAATGCATCTCCTTCAAGATAAAGTCGACGACTTGAAAAATCAAAGTCGCCGCAACAGTTTGAGGTTTGTGGGCTTCTCCAAGGGGGCCAAACAACTGAATGCAGTCTCTTTTCTACAGAAAACCCTTCCAGCTCTCCTGGGCCTGCCAGAAGATTTTAAGCCCCAGATTGAACGGGCCTACCGCTCGTTAGCACCACCCTCTAAACCAGGAGAATGACCTAGGCCACTGCTGGCAAAATTTCTGGACTTTAGACAGAAGGAAATCATTTCAACGGTTGCCAGAAATTCTAGCAATATTATATGGCAGGGTCATAAGATTCAAGTTTAGTTTAGTTTATTAGTCTAGGAATTAATACCTTTGAGCCAGGGCTCTTTTACAAAGGTTCCACTTCACAAAGAACATTTAACAAAATACGATACACATTACAGGTAAAACCAGACAGGAAAGTTACATCATAAATTTGCTATTAACAGTTTAAGGCAGTAACGTTTTTAAGTTTCATAGAAAAACAAGCTATAACAGGTTCAAGCGAGTAGACAATTTCGAGGTTAAGGAAACTTCCAGGGAGAGGGTGATCATTAGGCACCAAAAGGAGGCTAGAGAGGAGGGAAAGGTGGTGAGCGGGAGAGTAAGTGAGAGGGGACAGGAAAAAAGAGGGGGAGTGAGTTTGGGTGGGAGACAGGAAGTAGTAGAGGTACCAGAGGGTTCGTTAGTCAGGGAGGAAGAGGCCTCAGATGTGAGGAGTGTTTCAAGATTACTCCAGGGAATTGTCCGAGTGTCGGGAGGCGTACGGCTCGGACAAAAAGATTCTCCACAAGCATTATTATTCCTTCTCCCTGCACTACCCTGCAACTATGCGGGTTATGTATAATGGTGCCCCCTTAATGTTTGCTACACCTGAAAGTCTCATGGATTTTCTCAGGGCGCAGCACCCAGCTGACTTTCAGGGTTTAGACCCACAAATGGAAACCTCTGCCTCTGCTGCTTCTCCGGAACAACAAAGCAACCAGCCTACACTGAAGGTTTCCTCAGCCAAACTGTAGGTCAAGATGTTTGAGGCTGTTCTACCCCCCAGGTCCAGAAAGCGACACCCTTCAGTCCGCCACGCCAGGTGCCAGCGCCCGACTGCTTGTGCGAGCTCTCCGAGCCCAAGATCAGAGGGGGAGTTCTGCTCTTGACCGTGTTTAGATCTCTGGGCCTACTTTACTCTGAACCTGTATGTGCCCTTGCAACTGAATGCTCAGGACACATCGGCAGAGGATAGCCTGAATACCGCACCTGCAGAAGAAGACTCTGTATCCACTGCGCTCCCTGCAAACAGGTCATGGGCAGATGTTGTGGTGGTCATCCCCAGGGAGCCAGGCAAGCCTTCTCCTCCTCATGTAGCTAGTCCTGATAGCAGTGCTTTTGCCAGTAACTCTCCAAGCATGGTTCACATAGTGGGTACTCAGGACCCCCCTACTTGACTGCGCACTGGGCTAAGTAGCTGAACTTATATTTTGAGACTGGGGTGGGTGTGTGGGTTATGCTATCTCTTCCCCCCCCCCGAGGTGTCCCTTTTGCGCTCTCAATATCTGTATGGATGCCTTGTACCTGGGGCTTATGTGGTACTCTAAGAACTCTTGAAGGCAGAGGCCGCTTAGCTCATCACAGCTGGCGCCCTTTAGCTAATTGTGGGTCAGTTAAAAGCTAATTTTTGGCACTGTTTGCCTTAGTATGACCCCTCCAGTTCCTGGCAACAGGGCGGAGACCCCGCCCTCACGTGAGTGGGAGGTAGACCCCTAATCCTTCACCTTCCCTGTTAATACGGAGGCTGGATTCCCTTTGTGGTCACACGCTGGTTACATCTTCTCTTTCTAAGGGAGCCAGCGGGGGCCTTGCAGCTGCAGCTGCTGCCATTACACACCGTGGCTTCTCACTGGCGGAAGCTCGGCCTGTTGAATATAGTTATGCCTTTTCTGTGTGTGTTTGTTGTTACTGTTTTTTTTATTATCTTGCTTGTACACCATATTAAAGGTGCCTGCCTGGCACCACGGCTTGGAGGGACAGGAAGCGAATCCTCAGGATCTTGGGAGCAGCTGCACGAGGGAGGGAGCGAGCTGGATGTCATTGTCCACCTAGGGACAAATGACCTGGCTAGGAATGGGATCAGAGCAGTGCAAGAGGAGTTTGTAGAGTTGGAGAGGGGCCTTAGACCAGTAGCGCATACGGTAACCTTCTTGGAGGTGCTGCCTGTCTATGGCAAGGGTGATGCTAGGGTACTCCTCACCAGGGAATTCAATGAATGGTTGAAAAACTGGTGTGGAGCTCATGGTTTTGGCTTCATTGGGGACTGGGGAGCCACCTGGAGGGATGCAGACCTATACTGGCACAATGATCTGCATCTATCCGGGGGGGGGGCAGGATCCTAGGTGAGAGGTTTAAATGCTTCATTGGCAAGCATTTAAACTAGCCAAGGGGGGAGGCAGTGAAAAGGAGCGGGGAAATCCCAGCCTCCCCCCACTAAACATGGTAATTGGTGATGTAAACACCAAGGTAGAGAAGTCATTAGGGAGCAGGACAGAGGTAAAAGGCAAAGGCAGTAAGGACAGGTATGGGGCTAAAAGGGGTAAGGCCATCAAAAAGTGGAGGGTGATGAGTACCAATGCCCATAGTCTGTGTAATAAGCTCCCTGAACTAGTGGCCTTGATGGAAGAGGGTTGCCTGGATATTGTGGCAGTCATAGAAACATGGTACACAGAGAACCATGACTGGGATGTCAACATACCAGGATACACAATCTATAGAAGGGACAGTGAGGGTAAAAGAGGAGGAGGAGTAGCTCTCTATGTAAAGGAAGGTATCAAAGCAACAGAACTAAAGAGTAAACAGGGAGCAGATGAGGCACTCTGGGTCACCCTGGAGACAGGAAATGGAACCACAATCCACATGGGGGTTGTATACAGACCCCCATCTCAGAGGGAGGGAATGGACAAGGAAATGATGGAAGGCATCCTTAGAATGGCAGAAAAAGGGGAGATATTATTGATGGGGGACCTGAATATGCCAGATGTTAACTGGAGTACCTTTGCTGCAGGCACATCCAAGAGCAGGGTTATTCTTGATGCCCTACAAGGAGCATGCCTCAGACAGCTAGTATTGGAACTCACTCGGGAGGGAGCAATCTTAGACCTGGTACTCTCAAATGGGGACGGAGAAAGAATCTCAGATTTAGAAGTGGGTAGCCATCTGGGAACAAGTGACCACCAAACAGTGTGGTTCACGATAAACACAGCCATATAATCAAGCCATACAAAGCAAGAGTATTGGACTTTAGGAGGGCTGACTTTGAGAAAATGAGAGAGTGCCTCAGAAAAGCACTAGCAAACAGGCAAGAAGTAGGGGTGGAGAAACAATGGGGAGTAATCAAAACAGCCATCACAGAGGCAACAAGTCTTTGTATAAAGCAAATCAGCAAAACACAACGAAGAAAAAACTCCTAAGGTTCTTAAAAGAGGTGGCAGGGAAGGTTAAGGAGAAAAGGATAGCACTCAGGAAATATAAGGAAACACAGAAGGAGCAGGACAGAGAACTTTATCAGTTAAAGCAGAAAGAGGCTGGGAAGGCAGTCAGAATAGCAAAGGCCCAAACTGAGGAAAGGATAGCCAACTCTGTTAAGAAGGGGGATAAGACCTTTTATGGGCACATTAGGGAGCGAAGAAAGACCAAAGGAGGGATACTAAGGCTAAATAAAGGGGAGGGAATGTGGGTAGAGGGTGACAGTGAAAAAAGCAGGGATACTGAACGAATATTTCTGCTCAGTATTCACAAAGGAAGAGGAGGGGGAGGTACCTAAACCAAACAAAAGAAACACTCTGAAGACGGGGGTCGATACCAGTCCATTTACAGAAGAAAGGGTTCTGAAAGAACTAATAAAATTGAAGGTGGACAAAGCAATGGGGCCTGATGGGATTCACCCAAGAATTCTAAAAGAACTAAGGGTAGAACTAGTGACACCGCTGACTACTCTCTTTAAAAAATCATGGGAGGATGGGGTGATACCTGAGGACTGGAGGAGGGCGGATGTGATTCCACTTCACAAAAGTGGGAGCAGGACAGAGGCAGGAAACTACAGACCAGTTACTTTGACCTTAGTGGTAGGGAAAATGATGGAATCACTTCTGAAGGAAAGAATTGTTGAGTACCTAGAGGCCAGTGGGGCACAGGACACAAGGTAGCATGGATTCATGATGGGAAGGTCATGTCAGACGAATCTAATAGATTTCTTTGACTGGGTGACCAAAGTAGTCGACCAGGGAGGGGCTGTGGACATGGCCTACCTAGATTTTAGCAAGGCATTTGATACAGTCCCATACAAAAGATTAATACACAAGTTAGCCAGCCTTGGAGTGGGTCCTAAGGTGGTAGCCTGGATAAAAAATTGGCTAGACAACAGGACTCAAAGGGTAGTAGTAAATGGAGTCCACAGTGAAGAAAGGATTACTAGCAGGGTACCGCAGGGTTCAGTACTGGGACCGGTCCTTTTTATTGTCTTTATAAGTGACATTGCAGAGGAACTGGAAGGAAAAGTATGTCTCTTTGCAGACGACACAAAGATCTGCAATAGGGTTGATGCACAAGATGGAGTGGAAAGGACGAGAAATGACTTGGCAAGGTTGGAGGAATGGTCAAATGTATGGCAGCTCAGATTCAGTGCAAAGAAGTGCAAGGTAATGCACCTGGGAAACAAAAACCCAGGGGAAGAGTACACAATGGGGGGTGAGATACTGACAACAGTAAAAATGGAAAGGGACCTGGGGTAATTATATCAGATGACCTAAAGGTGGGCAAGCAATGTGAGAAGGCAGTAAGGAAGGCTGGGGGAATACTGAGATGCATAGGGAGAGGCATCAATAGTAGAAAACAGGAAGTTGTTATCCCTCTGTACAGACAGTTGGTGAGACCCCACCTGGAGTACTGTGTGCAGTTCTGGAGACCCCATCTCCTCAAAGACATAGACAGAGTAGAGGCTGTCCAGAGGAGGGCAACCAAAATGGTGCCGGATCTGCACCAGAAGACATATGAAGAAAGACTAAAGGAACTTAATATGTATACCCTTGAGGAAAGAAGGGAGAGGGGGGACATGATAGAAACTTTCAAGTACCTCAAGGGAATCAACAAAGTCCAAGAGGGTTGTATTTTTCAGAAAAAGAGAGATGTAAGAACAAGGGGGCACAATTTGAAGATAGAGGGGGGATGGCTCAGAGGTAATGTGAGGAAGTATTTTTTCATGGAGAGGGTTGTGGATGCATGAAACAGCCTCCCTGAGGAGGTCGTGGAGTCAAGAACAATGGGGGAATTCAAGAATGCATGGGACAGACATAAGGCAGTCCTAGTGGGGGGTAGGAGGAAGTAAGCTGTTGGTTAACTAGGATCTGCAGCTTATCTGTTAGGTAGGAAAATGGGCAGACTAGGTGAGCCAAGCGGTCCTTATCTGCTGTCAAATTCTATGTTTCAGTGTATTCAAAATGTATGAATTATTGTGCAGGGGCTTCGGGGGTTCCAGTTCGTAGTAGACCATGGTGCAGTTCTTCACTGGGGGGCATCCACTGTTTTCAGCCTTTATCCAACCTGTTCGCTCCTGTCCTACATCTACTTGCTGTGTTTTGGGGGATTATGGCTGATTTATGTTTTATCACCTGGAACGTGCAGGGTCTAAATACCCTGGTAAAGCTTTCACAGGTGCTTGCTCAACTTAAAAGGCTGAAAGCGGATGTCACCTTCCTTCAAAAAACTAAGCTTAAACAAGAGGAACATGACAAGCTTAAGCGTGAGTGGGTCGGCCAAGTTATTTCCTCCTCTGCCTCCACGCACAAGCGTGGGGCAGACATTTTGCTATATAGGGCCCTGCAGTGGTCCCTGGTTAAAACTAGGCAAGACTCTATTGACTGCTGGGTGGTGGCTCTCCTTGACACTCTGGAGGGGGCCTTTAGTGGTCGCTAATGCTTATGGTCCAAATGAGGACCAGCCTGAAGTGTTTCACTCCCTTGCACAGGCTATTACCTCTGTAGCAGGCAAGGAGGTGCCAGCCATTGTTGGGGCAATCTCAATCTCCCTTTAGACCCCCTTCTAGATCATGGCTTGTGTGCTTTGGATAAGCACACGAAAGCTCGGTTAGCCATTCAGCAAATGCTGGCCGACTTGTGCCTTCATGATGCCTGGAGGGTCCTTCATCCCCGGGACAAGGACTTTACTTTTATGTCCCCTGTCCAAAACTTCTTCTCTCACCTTGGATTACTGGCTCCTTTCCCATATCCTGGTACCTGCGATGGTGGACTCATCAATTCTTCCGACTATTGTATTAGACCATGCTCCGGTCCAGTTGTCACTACTGCATGGTCAAATGGTCACCTCTTCTCGCAACTGGTGTCTGGATCCGTTGCTGCTTCGTGACCTTGATTTCTCCTTGTGGCTCAATACTCAGTGGAACCGGCTTGTATCTGGGAGGCTTTAAAGGCCATCATAAGGGGCACTATAATGGGATTCGCTGCCAACCGCAGGAGGCAAAGGGAGCAACAGCTTAAATCCTTCGAGGGGTGCTTGGCAGATCTCAAGGCCAAATGCAGGGTGCATTCCTTTCCTGGCCCGTGCTCCCCTCTCCAACTGGAACTAGTCTGAGTTCGGCATGAAATCAATGAGCTCCTTGCTAGGAAGGCTGAGTTAGCCATTCTTCGCTTGAAACATACATACTAGGCGGGAGGCGAAATGGGAGGGAAAGTGCTTGCCTTCCAGTTTCGCAAACAAAGGGCAGAGCGCTATATATCTGGCCTCAAGCAACCTGGGCGGGCAGTGCAGGTACATCAGGATCTGACAAATTCCATCATGGTAGACTTCTACAAGGATCTCTATACTTCCTTGCAATCACTAGACCCCATAGAAATCCATTGATTTCTTAACTCCCTCCCTCTCCCCCAGCTGTCTTCACAACAGGCAAACTTATTGGATAGCTCAATAACAACACAAGAAGTTCTGGCTGCCCTTCTTGCCCTGAATTTGGGTAAGATGCCAGGGAGTGATGGTTTTCCTCCAGAACTTTGGCATCTTGTTGCCCCTCAAATTGCCCCATTGCTCTGGGCCTTTTTAATTCGGCACTAGAAATGGGTTTCTTTCCCCTTACCCTTAGAGAAGCTATCATCACTGTATTTCCTAAAAAGGGGAAGGACCCCTCCCTCCCATCTAGCTACCATCCCATTTTCTTTATTAATATGGATAGTAAAATATTTGCCAAAATTCTAGCCACCCGCCTTAGTCCCCTTCTCTCTTCACTTATACATCCCTCCCAGGTCGGCTTCATGCCAGGTAGGTACAGCAGAAACCACATACGCTCTCTGATTAATATTATGACTTATGCTGACCGCTGTCCTACTCCTACAGTAGCTGTTGCGATTGATTTCGAGAAAGATTTTGATTTTCTGGAGTGGGATTTCCTGCTCCAAATACTCGAGGCTATGGAATTCGGGCATCACTTTAGGCAGTGGGTTGTCGCTCAAGTCAACAATCCCCGGGCTCGGGTGCTCGCTAACTCAACCCTATCTGCCCCCTTCCCTCTTGGGCGGGGTGCCAGACAGAGGTGCCCCCTGTCCCCTCTGCTTTTCATTATTGCAGTGGAACCCCTGGCAATAGCCATTCATACAGTACCAGATATAGAGGGCTTCGCAATCAGCAATCCGGTCTTCTCCACATTCATGTATGCAGATGACCTTCTTGTCCCCTGGCAAACGCTCCTGCTTCCATACCCCCACTACTCCTTCTATTGTCAGAATTTGCTAAACTCTCCAGGCTCAAAATAAATCACTCTAAAACTGAGGTGATGCCCTTGAACACGTGCTGCACAAAAATGCAGATTTCCCAGTTTGGACTTCAGTGGGCTGCTCACTCGTTAATATACTTAGGTATACATCTAAACACAGACCGGACTAAGATCTGGGATGACAACCTCAAGCCCTTGATAGCAGATCTCAAAACAGAATTTGACCAGTGGCATAAACTTCACCTTACCCTGGCAGGCAAGATAGCGGCCATCAAGATGGTCGCAATGCCTACGCTGCTTTATGCCCTCTCCCATATTCCCTTGGTGCTCCCTGCAGTCTGGATTGCAACCACAGAGTAATTGCTCTCCGGGTTTATATGGGAGAATTCCAGACCTAGGTACAGTAGGAATGGATTGCGAGAGTGCATTGGGAGGAGGGTGGATGGTGCCTGCCTTGGTTAGAGGGGTATAAGTGGGCATTTCTCACCGCTCAGACTCTTGCATGGTTCCTGCCATCTGGGGTGGAGGCCCCACATGGAGTCTGAGGTTGCCAAAGTGCAGTCTCTTTCTGCCTTGCTCTACTCCCCTCTCCCAAAGAGCTTGCGGGATCACCCCACCATTTCCGCCTCAGTCTCCACCTGGCACTTGGTTCACAAGAAACTGGTGGCTAACTCTCAACCAGTGGCTGAAATGCCCATTTTGCAGAATGGCTCCCTTTTGATGGATGGGAAACCCTTTTTCTGGGTGAAATGGGCAGATAGAGGTATTTTTAAGCTTGCTCAGGTACTAGATTCGGCTGGGCCCACCATACGCTCTTTTCTGGAATTGGACTCCACATTCCATCTGGGGAAGGCTGCATTCTGGCAATATCTGCAGCTGTGAAGCTCCATTCTGGAACACCTTAAAAAACAAACTCCCTGTGGCCAAGCGTGGTGCCTGTGCCCAGCTGTCTGGATGGCTCTCCGCTTAGACTGGCACAGCTAGCCTGATTTATGCAAGCCTCAGATGGCATCTCCCCTCTGGTTCAGAGTCTGCTAAAGCTAATTGGGAAAAGGCACTACAAATGCCTCTCACCAATGCCCAATGGCAGACATGTTGGCAAAATACTCACTCATTTTTCCCGGATGCCCACAGTCCGCTTATTCAAAACAAGATGTCCCACTGGTATTGCACTCCTTCTGTGCTATACCATCTCCATGTTCTGGATCACAACCGGTGCTGCAGGTGTGACACTCAGGTGGAGATCTTCTTCATATTCTCTGGCATTGCCTGCAACTCCGCCCCTTCTGGTCTGCTGTGTGGGGGCTTGCAGAGTTAATTCTGGGCCCGGAGGTTGAACCTGACCCTCTGGTTTTGGATCCTGGGGTTCCCCCCTGCTACAGTCAAACTCAAACACAGGCAGCTGCGATGGCTCACCCTTCTCAGCTTGCAAGCGAAACAGCTTATCTGCTGCTGGAGAACTGTAGAGGTCCCTTCTAGGTCCGAGCTTCACAATTCCCTTTCTGTGATTGCCCAGCTAGACCGTTTTTCGCATGTGCTCACCAATACAATGTCTCAATACTGTATTTGCTGAGCCCCGTATCTAGCATACCTTTCTCCTCATGCAGGCATAGGGTGAAGGTCACTGTGTGTAGGAGATGGTTTTATCTGATATTAGGTGGACTGCACTGTAGGTCAAGGGTGGATGGTTCACACCTGTCTACTATATAATGATCAACTCTCTCCTTATGTATGATGCATATTAACGTTCTGGATTAAGTATGGTGTCTAAATTTTGGTGTTTGTGATTGCTTCTCTTTTTCTTCCAGGTTGAGACAATGCATCAAGATTCCCTGCAGATTTATAGACAGTTTGATCCATTGTTATTAGATGGACCTGTGTCTGTTGGGGGTTGCTGATGCTATGCCCTTCTGTTTTTGCTATATGACTGTTCATTGCCCTGTGATCCTTACAAGTCTCATTTGCCCTTAATTTTCTTGGGCCTGTCATGTGTATCTCTCATACTGGAATGGCATGTTTTGTGGAATGACTTATTTACACTGCCTCCTTATTCTATGCTGTATGATATGTGATGTTCTCTGTGATAAATGCCAATAAAAAGCATTAAAAAAAAAAAAAAAAAAAATGCAGGAAAATGCACCATTTACAGTGATATTTTGAAAGGTTTTCTGGGGGGGGCTGCCCCCAGATCCCCCTTGCTTTGTGAGGATTTTGCCCCCCCCCCCACTGACACTGTGCACGCCTCTGGTCACTATAAATTTATATTTTATTATTTTTTAAAGATAAAGATCTGGAATAGGAATACTGTAATTAGAAACTGAGGGACTGATTCACAAAGCTGGCTCAGATAAGCACCAAAAAAGCATATCTGGACCGGGGAGCTCCATCTTCACAGATATGTACACACCAGAGGAGTGATACACAGTTCCCAGCTGCCTGTCTCTGTTTCTCCCCCCGCCCCCCCCCCAGTATAGACACCAGTGTGGATAGGTCAGGAGTGGAGTGAGTGTTGATGGACATCCAGTTGGATTGTCAGCTCACTACCTGAATCAATCCCCTGCTCTGTGTGGAGCAGAAGATTTTGGGATACGGCGGTCCATCAAGGTCTGCTTATGCAACATGGATGGTTTCTGCAAAACATAAAAAAAAAAATTGATAAAATAAAGTGGCAACTCCCAACCTTTCATGTCAGCTCAGAAGGCTCATGGGAACCATCTACAGTGCTGAACGCCCATGAGAACCATCTACAGTGCTGAACGCCTCGACGCCGATTTCTCCCCAGAGGTCTCGTCAACCTCAATCGTCACCTCGCCCAAATCAACTGGACCCCAGTGGCCTGCGCACTTGACATTAACTCTGCCCTAACCTACCTCACCACGGTTTTCAACCATGCCTGTGATCTGTTTGCCCCCTTCAACACACCAAGGAAAAAGAAACAGACTGCTGCATGGATAACTCCTGCACTGATCCAACAACTAAAAGAAGAGATAACCTTTGGCGCTAGCTAATGACTCGGTGAAGTGGCGATAGGCAAACCTACAGGGCAGCCACAACCGATGCACCTGGACCATCAAGCAGGCTAAAGCTAAATACTACCAGGCCACCTTGACATCCTCCTGGGGCTCGTCCAGAGCTTTCTGGGACAACATTAAAGAACTGAATGGTAAAACCCGCTCCACCCCACCATCCCAGATTGTCATAAATGGGGCTGTCTCGACTGACCAAGCATGTATTGCTGACTGCCTTAATAAGACCTTCACAGATTTAAGTGCTGTCCTCCCTGCCCACTTTTAGCCCGGTTGCCACACCCGCGCATACTCCCATTTCCAGGCCACAATTCCACTTCAAAATGATCTCACCCCATGATGCCAAACCGTTCTTAATAAGGTCCCTTGCCTCTCAGAACCTAAGCAACGACCCTCTTGACTCCAAGATACTCCGCCTCACGCTGGATGTCATGATTATTCCCCTCACGCTCATCATAAACAGATCCCTATGCCTAGGCCAATTCCCGGAGGCCTGGAAGCATGCTGAAGTAACCCCCATCCACAAGTCTGGGGACCGTACTCTGCCTAACAACTACAGGCCCATCTCCATCCCCCATCCAAAGCCTTAGAAAAAATAGTTAACACACAGCTCACGGAATACCTTACTAAATACAACCTTCTATGCCCGGAGCAACATGGGTTTCGTCCTGGCCATAGCACATCCACTGCCCTTCTGGAATTCTCCCACCACATACACTCTGCACTTGAAAAGGCAGCTTGCAGAAGCGGTTTTCATAGACCTATCCAAGGCCTTTGACACGGTGTGCCACCCCTGCTACTAAACTCCTAAGCAATCTGGGTTTCTCATCCGACCCCTGAAGTGGTTCAAAGCTACCTACACAACAGATCCCAAAGAGTCAAGCTAAATGGGACCTTCTCCTCCAACCTGCCGGTACTCTCTGGGGTGCCTCAAGGCTCCATCCTTGGACCAACCCTTTTCAGCCTATTCCTGAACACCCTCCTAGCTCCTGTTCCAGCAAAATACTACTCTATGCAGATGGCGCGTAATCCTAGCATCACACCCTGACCTCCCACTCCAAGACATGCTAAGCGCCTTCCTCCAAACAGAAAATGGTTCAATAACCATCGTTTAGTCCTGAATCTAAAGAAAACAAAATCCATGCTATTCTCACATCGGCAAAACAGGGCAAAGGACTTTCCCTCCTCATCACCACCAGCATGCCCTCCCTCTTGAACAGGTTTCATCCTATAAGTACCTAGGCATCACCTTTGACTCGGCCTCACTTTCCACGCCCACCTTAAAGCCCTGTCATCTGCCATGAACTCCAGGATCGGGCTTCTCTACTACAAAGACTGCCTCCCGAGACCCGCCTTAAACTAGCCATCACCTCATCGGTGTTATCGCTGGCTGACTACGGTCTCCCAATTTACGCTGCCGACACCTCTGCCTTATCTAAAGTCCAGACCTCTATTAATAAAGCCTGTAGGCTCCTTACAGTGCCCACAGCAGAACCCACCCTGTCTGCTATCTCCGTCACAAAAATACTCACTCTTGAGGAAGACTGAAATATCAAACCTGCCTGCTGGCCAAAAGTCCATGTCAGGTCTCTGCCTCCTGGGTCTCTGGACCGTTGCAGCTGGCTGCCCGGTCCCTGCCTACCCGCAACTCCACCACTGTCACCTTCAGTGTTCCCAGAGCAAGGACCTCTCGCTGCCTAAGATCCTTCCATCACTTAGCCCCGCCTTGGTTCAACTCCCTTCCTGAATCGATCTCCAAGATCCCAGGGATTGGCCGCTTCAAAATCACCCTCCGCCAACATATTATTGATAGCCGATGTTGTAAGTGCTTGTAGCTACCCTCAACCGGTCCCGCCTTGCCTTCGGCCCCATGGCACTGATTTTGGTACTACATAACTGTCTAAGACTTGATGTTTAGTTGTATGATGTATCTCCTGCTATATAACAATGCATGTAACTTTACACATGTTTGTACCAGTATAACTGCTGCCTGTAATCTCCAAGTGTGTATATGTATCTCACCCGTATGTCCATCCCTGTCCCTAACTCACTTAATTGTTGTCTCCCCCCCCAAATGACGAGGTACCTTTGTAAACGAGTCCATGACTCAAAGGTTGTAAAACTGATCTCTCCAATAAATAAATAAATAAAATGAATAGTGCAGGAATGGGCTCACCATTGAATCAGGGACTTATACACTTGGTTGGCTGGTGCTACTGCAAGTTCTAGGACACCTATAGCTTCTGCCTCTACATGCCACTGAAAGTAGGGAACTGTCTCTGGGAAGAGAACAGATACAGGGTTCTGGCCCATGCCTGCCAACCTAGCTGACCACATAGACACATGTACAGCTTAGGTTCGGGTGAAGAGGGGGTGCACAAACACATTTGTGGATGTGCGAAGGTTTCTACATATGTGAAGTGGGATGTCTGTGTACCACAGTCCCCACTATGCACCCCCCATGCAAATGTGCAAGCCCTCCTCGACCATTTGTTGACTGTGCACTACAGACACAAATGACATTAAAGTACTGTGGGCCCAAGAAATCTGGAAAGAACACATCCCAGAAAAAAGCATGTTGTCCCAACTCCATGGTATGTTTGAGTTTCTATTGGTAGTACATGCTACCAACAAAAATAAAGCAACCTAGATTTTTAAATATCCAATGATCTTTAAAGTTTGAAATATTGTAAAACCAAGATAGCCTTCCCATGCGTTCCTGTTTATTCTGATACATACACAAAGACTTCATTTTGCTGTGAAAGGCAAGAAAAGTTGGTTTTCCTTACAAGAAATCAGAACTTTGTGAGAACTACTTTCATACTGCTTCAAGCTTATTAGATTAATCCAGCTCCATTATGCTTTACTGAAGCTCAGATTTGTCAGCTGTATTACTTAAAACAGAGTAAGGGTTGCTATTGGAATCTGTTACCATGGCAAATCATGTATAATGCACGCGTGTAATATAACTGAGTGTCAGTGGCTCAGTAGGTCACACACACTAGCTTCTGAGGCCAGAAGATGAGATGGTCATGGGGCTATCTTGCATGTTAGTTCTACGGTAGGAAAATGGCTGTGACCCAATACTGAAACTGTAGTGAAGCACTAGGGGGGTGCTGCGCTGTTGAAGTGCTGTCCTTTGCAGGAGATGTTAAACCAAGTTCTCTTCTGCCCATCTCTGGTGGCTGTCCAGGTGGCAGTTACAGATCCCCTAGCATGAGCTACCTGACATGATGCCATGTAGGTGACCTGGATTCAGGTCTAGACTCTGGTCACTCACGTCAGGTGGCAGGCCATGGTTGGGGCAGTTGCCACTGGCAGTGTGCTTCATCCAACCCCAGTTACTCCTGTAGAGGGCCAAGGAGCTTGCTTCCCTTCAGGGAAATGCTGGTCATGTGAAAGGACACCATATGCAGTATACCCATGCCAGGGGATGTTGGAGGTCCCAAGGGAAAGCAATTGAAGAAAAATTCCAATCTGCATCAGAATGACAGCTGAAGGTACACCCAAGCCCCCCACCATGCAGCCTGCCACCAGCTACTGGATCATGTTTGGGCAAGGGGATAGACATCCATCCCCCAGACCATGCTGCCATGGAGGAAAGCAGTGGGGGCTGAAGCGAAGTTAGTGTTTTATGGAGCTGAGTGGTTGCCAGTCATAGCCCAATAGTAGATGGAGACTGGAAGGCATAACATTTCTGTGGAACAGCCAGCCCAACGTCACAGCCGGGAGAAGGAGGATTGAGTGTCCCAAGGACAGCACTCCTCCCTCAGGGTTGGGGGATCCTGTATCTTGCCATGGGGCTGCCACCTGGTGGAGGCACAGGAGCATTAGAAGTGCCACGTGGTAGAGCATGAGAGCATCAGAAGTGGTAGGACTGTCGGCAGATGTTGGCACATGGGCGGGCTTACAGATGCTTATGCATTATTGCACGCAGAAGCCCTTAGAGGAACTGTAGGAAAAAAATTACCCAACCCCATCTGCTACCACCCACGGGCACTGCATGACCACCATGGCAGAAAACCCATCCCCATGTTTGGTCCTGGGCAGATGAATGGTAACCAGTAAGTCCTTGAGAGGTTGCTGATTGGGGGAGATCTGACAGGTGCCTGGGGATGAAGCAGCAAGAAACAAAGGATGAAAAGTAAAGCTTTGTGTCAAAAAAAAAAAAAAAAAGATCCCATGGCAGTAGGGGATTTTCCACTGTGTCCTGGCTAACATTCCGTTTCCCATGTCAATAAGCAGGTCCATGTAAGCAACCACCATGAACACCGGGAATCAATCTGCCACTGCTCAGTGTGCCTTTATAAATATATACTCTACAGACAGTAAAATTGGCTTTTACAAGGTAATAATAATCAGGGTATTATCGTATGGCAGTGGTTAGGACTGATGCTTTATCCTTGACGGACTTTTTAAATTAGAGTTATAACGTCCCCTATGTAGACGACCCCCATTCATTTATTGAACATGAAAGTGCTGCATCGCTGAGATGAAGAAAAGAAATGAAACATGTCAACTTCCTGGACTTAAGTCTTCACCATTTATTCATACTTCTGGGTTCAAGCCAGAGGTGCTGGTACCTTGTGGGAGCCAAAAACCTTCAGGAGGGCCGGCACCAAGATAGAACCACGCATGCATGGTATGACAAGGCTGGCTCGCACCGCATAGGCTATATTGCCATCAATCCTCCAACCACCTCAGTCCCTTTTTTCCCTGCCATCGCGTGCACTTCAGTGATGACATTGCTCACCCACTGGGAGTCAGAGAACTCCACAGAGTTTAACAGCCTTTAGTTTCATGTCGTTTTAGCCTATTTTATTATTTTCTGTAGTTAAAAAAAAAGATGTTATTATTTTCTTCTTCAGCCCTACAGATCAACTGAGTTGTCCATGGATGGTGACTGATGGTAGGGAGTCTCCTTTGAAAGGCTGCTCTGGCAGCTGGGCTGAGTCCGGTCTGGCGCCCTCTTTGGGGTGGGGTTGGGGGTCCGACCATGGGCAGTCTGGTGTTCGGGAGGGTGTACAGTCCTCCTGTACACACACAAAGAAGCTGGCCCATTCCCAAGCCAGGTCAGGGACCCAGCACCATTCTGCCTGAAGTTCTTCCTCTTCCCACCAGAAGGGGAAGAAACAGTACCGCTCAAGGTTGCCCTCTGGTATGTCTGCCAAGAGGTTTTCGGCATCAGTGGGTGGGAGGCCTTCCCCCAGTTCCCTGACAGCCTCTCCTCATAGTCACTCAGAATCTCGACACCGGAGCCCTTCTCTGTCCTCCTGCAGGGTTTCCGGTGGGCAGTTTCACCACTGAGCTGCTCTTTTGGAGCAGTGGGTACAGTGTCTGGTCTGTTTGCCCCTCCCTGTGGATCCGGTGCTGGGGTCTTTGGGCCTAGGTGTCTTGGGACCTCAGTTGGAGATTTCAGGCCAGGTAGAGCATTTGGCTGCTGGTTATTCTTGCAGAGAATGACAAAGCTGTTTTATCTCAGGAAGTTATAGTACATCCTATCAATAAGGAATCTCGCAAGATCAACACCATGGGGGTAAAGGGCTTTCACAGCTGCCACTCTTGTCATGCATATAGCCAGCTATCAAGGACACTTCTCTCAGTATGAATAAGCTCTTCAACTTCTCTCTTAGATATGGCATTTTTCCAGATATTTGGAAGCAGGCAATCATCTGACCCATCCACAAATCTGGCCCCAAGACCACTTCAACAAACTTATCGACCAATCTCACTACTCAATTCCTTCTCCAGACTATTGGAATGCATAGTATTTGACCAAACACTTGAATTCCTAACACAATACTACCTCCTCACACCTGTACAACATGGATTCCCCAAGTCCCATCACACAAAAACTACCTTGGCGAGGTTCACAAGTCACATATATAAAGCTCTAGATGCTGGAAACTACCTTAGTTGCATATTTATGGACTTCACCAAGGCATTTGATTTGGTGCACCATACACTGCTGCTGGGAACATTAACACATTTGAACTTTTGTACCGAGACTGTAGCTTGGTTCCAAAGTTACTTATGTAACAGGGTACAGAGAACAAAAATCCACAACACCCTGTCCAACCCAGTAACAATTGCCTGTGGGGTGCCACAAGGATCAATCCTTGTGTCCCAGCCACATGCTCCCTCTGACATTGTCTTTTACGCTGAGGACACTGTCATCTTCCATAAGGGTACTGATATAAACCACATAAACCGGATGCTTCAGTCGGACTTCTCCTCCATGGAAACATGGTTCAATCAACAAAAATTGGTTTTGAATACAGATGAAGGCAAAGGCTGTACTATTTTCCAGTCCCCTCAAACCACTTCATGAATCACTAAGTTTGTCCAACTCAAAATAGTTAACGAATTCTGTTACCTGGACATCATCCTTGACAACTTCCTTTCCTTTGAACCCCATGTGTCATATGTCACGAAAAAACTCCATTAACAAATGGGAGTAATATACAGCATCAAAAATTGCTTAACAGCTGAGTGGTCTGTCAGTATATTCCTCAGTCAGTGAGTCTGTGTTATTCAGCATTAGGGTCCTCTACAACTCAATCTACAGATTTCAGACCATCCTTCCGATTTGCACACATCACTGCCTGTTTCTTTCCTCCACCTCTCGTCTCTCTCTGGAAAACCACATAAACTCCTGTCAATGTTTTTTCCACAGAAGGTGGTCCTTGGTTTAGCAGCCCTAAAGTATCCAGGAAGTTTTTCCAGAACTAGTAAATAGTAGGACCATGAGATCATCAGTGGACCATGCACTTCACAGCCCAAGAATGAATAGTAACCTTGGTCAGAGATCTCTTGTCTACAGAGCCATGAGCTGGTACAAGCTAAATGTATCTATAACTGCTCATAAATCCCTTTACAGTTTTAAAACCGCCTGTGCTCAATACCTATCATTACAGTCTATTTGCAACCGTTATTAATTTAACTCATTCCTGTGCTTATCTTCTGTGCTATACATACCTGTGCTTATCTAGTGTTATTTATTCTGTTTCCACTGTTTGATACACACTGGGTACTTATGGAAAAGAATCCATGCTCATTAAGTTCTTCCCAGTATAATAAATAAAAATGAAATGTCCTTTGGACCTTGCCAGTCTCCTTAGCCACCAAACAAATATGCAACAGAAGGCACAGGTTGTCCCGAAAGCACTCAGTGCCACCCTCTGAGACCTCGGCTCAGGTTCCGCCTCAGCTGCTTGAGGTGGACCTCTCCTCGGCGGTGGGAAGCCGTCTGACTCCATTCTACAGTCAGTGGAAGTCTATCACCACAGACGAGTATGTCCTCAGGATTGTTCAAAAGGGGTACTTGCTCAGCTTTTCAGAGATCCCCCCAGACATTCCACCCAAGTGGCAACACACTCTGTCAGCCATTCAGTCAGACCTCAGAGATAGTGGACCTTCTCAGAAACAGGGCAGTGAAAGTAGTACCCTGGGGCAGAATGCAACACAGGTTTCTACTCCATTACTTGCTGGTTCCAAAAAAAGACAGGGGGCATGCACCCCATTCTCAACCTCTGAGAGCTGAACAAGTTCTTGTACCACAAGAAGTTCAAGATGGTCTCACTAGGGACCGTTCTGCCACTTGGACTGGCTGGCATCCCTGGACATGCAAGATGCCTACCAGCATATTCCAGTACATCAGAACCACCACAAGTTCACTTTGTGGCCTTGGGTCAGCACTATCAATTCAGAGTCCTGCCCTCAGGGCTCTCCTTGGTACCTCAAGTCTTTACAAAGTGCTTCGTGGCTCTCACAGTGCACATTCAGAAGCTCAGCATTCAGGTCTTTCCCTACCTAGATGATTGTCTCCTAGCAAGTCTGTCAAGGTAGGATACAGAAAAAGTAGTGTCCACAGCAGCTCAGTTCTTGACCTCCATGGGGGTACTGCTGAACCTGAAAAAGTCACAGCTTCAACCTTCGCAAAAGCTCCTCTTCATAAGGGCCCTCTTGGACACTACCAAGGTGAGGGCTTTCCTCCTGGAGGACAGAAGGAATGATGTCCTTTGAAGGCACATTTCATCTTGGAGAACAATGCCATGTGGCCTCACTCCATGCAATGGATGTTAGGCCTCATGGCCTCTTCCATCTTCACAGGGCCTCTGGCTGAACTGCACATGAGAACCACTCAATGGATGCTTAGCACACAGTGTTCCTGAACAACACATCTTCAGTCCTACACCATCAAAGTGACAGAACCTCTGCATCGGTCACTTGCGTGGTGTACACATGAGGACAACCTTCTTCAAGGTTTCTCCTATGTGCCACCAGAATCTCAGATAACCATCACCATAGATGCATCTATCCTCTGGTGGGGAGCTCACTGCAGGGCCATCACACTCACGGAGTCAGGACCAACACAGAGTTTCACCTCCATATCAACGTTCTGGAGATGAGGGCAGTCCTTTACACCCTCCGAGTCTTGGAAGATATCAGTCACAAGGTAATCCTTCTACAGATGGACAACAAAGCAGTGATGTATTATATCCACAAATGGGGGTTGGGGAAAGCACACTCCTACCCACTCTGCAGAGAAGCCATGAGGGGTATGGGAGTGGTGCCTTGACTACAGTGCTCTGATACAAGCAGTTTACCTGCCAGGGACTCTGAACACTCTGGTGAACCAACTCAGCAGGACAGAAGTGGAGCCTACCGAGTGATTGTTAGTACCAGATATCGTGCAGTCTCTCTTCAATGAGTGTAATTCTCCAGACCTGGACCTTTTTGAGTCTCCAGTCAATGTAAAACTGCCTCTATTCTGCTCCAGAAATCCAGAACCTGGCATTATCTGGCAGGATGCATTCAGGCAGAGGTGGACAAATTGATTTTTTTACGCATTTCCTCCTCCTCCACTAGTTAAGTGGGTACTACTCAGACTAGAGGCACACGGTGGCAAAATGATTCTCATTGCACCATATTGGCCTCATTAGATCTGTTTTCCCTTGATCAGCAAGTTATCAGTGGCCCCTCTGAGGCAACTGCCTCCATGAATGAACCTTCTGACACAGGATCCCTGGTCCATCCCAGTTTGTGCTCACTTCATCTCCATGCATGGCTCCTGAAGAGGCAGAGGTGAGCAGGTTTAAGGTTTCTCAAAGGGTCTCAGAGATTCT
Organism: Neoceratodus forsteri; assembly: GCA_016271365.2. Classification (NCBI taxonomy): domain Eukaryota; kingdom Metazoa; phylum Chordata; order Ceratodontiformes; family Ceratodontidae; genus Neoceratodus; species Neoceratodus forsteri. Next base: position 411,662,096 of record CM028129.1, on the reverse strand, counting down.
TCTGGCTGCATGTAAACCTTCCACTTGGAAGACTTGCACAGTAAAATGGAAGTGATTCTTGAAATGGTGTGCTAAGATCAACATAGAACCATTCCGGTGTCCCTCAGACAAGGTGTTGGAATACTTCATGGATCTTTCAGATGCAGACCTACAGTATTCATCTGTAAATGTACATCTCTGTGCAGTCTCTGCCTATCATGAGCCAGTTCAGAACATGACCCTGGCTCAACTACCTATGTTCAAAGGATTCCTCAAGAGCTTTCTACATACAAGGCCCCCAGTCAGAAAGCCAGTTGCTCCCTGGGTTATTAACCTAGTGCGAGACATGCTCACTCATAAACCCTATGGGCCTCTAGCTACATGTGATCTCAAGTTTCTGACTTCTGAAAAACTGCTTTCTGGTGGCCATCACATCTGCTCGCTGGGTTTCTGAGATACATGCTTTGGTCACAGACCCTCCATATACCATCTTTCACAAAGACAAGGTGTTTCTCCATACACACCCTAAGTTCCTACCCAAAGTGGTTTCGGAGTTCCACTTGAACCAAACTTTGGTTCTGCCTACTTATTTTTCTAACTTCCAGAATAAAGGAGAATGCGTTCTTCACTCCTTGGATGTTAAGAGCCTTTTGGTTCTACATCGATGCAATCAAGGACATCCGTCAATCCAAGCAGCTTTTTGTGTCCTTTAATGTCACCCAGCCAGGTCAGCTGGTAACCAATAAATGCATCTCTGCTTGGATAGTGGCTTGCCTTCATCTCTGCTACCCTATGGCACAGGTCAGGTTGGAGGACCAAGTGCATGCCCACTCTACCAGAGCAGTTGCTACGTCCTTGAAAGAGATCCACTCTGCTCCCTTTACTGAGATTTGCAAAGCGTTTACTTAAAGCTCAGTGCATACTTATCATAAAGCAGTGTGCTGTAGATGTCCATGCCAGATAGCATGCTTCCTTTGGCAGGACAACCCTTAACTGGCTTCTGTCCTGAGTGAGCTCCATCTCCTACTGCCCTGCTCGGGGGATTTGTTTCAGCATGGTACTCTACCCAGCAGTATGAATAAATGGTAAGACTTAAGTCAAGGAAAATATAAAAATTACGTACTCACTGTAATTATTGATCTTCTTGGAGAAGGCTTCACCATTTATTCATACTCCATCCACCATCCCCTGAGCTCACTTACTCTGTTCTTGGTCTTCATCTCCCTTGTTTCGGTTTGGGCTGTGAAGACATTGTTCTTCGCTGACCCTTCTTATACAGGTCAGAAGGGCTACCGTATGCCCTTGTTAGGTTAGGTGTTTGTCTAGTTAGGATACGCTGCACCTCCTCCATAAAAAAAAAAAAAAAAAGTACTGAGGCAATTGGAGGGTCGACGTCAAGATAGCCTATATGGCATGAGCTAGCCTCGCAGTGCTGCGCGTGCACGGTCCTACCTCAGCACCAGCCCTTCTGAAGATTTTTGGCTCCCACAGGGTCCCAGCAGTATGCATAAATGGTGAAGACTTGTCAAAGAAGATCAAGAGTTACAGTGAGTACATAATTTTTATTTACTTCCAGTCTTTTGGGAGTCAGCATGCATTCTCATCATCCATTTCTCCCAAAAGGTAGACTTCAAAAAGGCAAGTTTGTTTCAGGTTTTGAAACTCTAACCCCAGCCCCCCTCCCAAAAAATCTCAATAGATCTGAATAACGGTGGGTATTCTTTTCTCTTGTTTTCTTTCAGCTGTTTGTTGTCACTGTCTGGTACATGGAGCTGTTCATGCTGCCCCTTTCTCTGTTAATGCTCTTTACATATAACTACATCCTGCTCAGCTCCGGGAAGGTCAGCACTCTGAACAGTCTGGTAAGTGACAGAAACTTCAAATATTTACCTTTTCTTGATTCTTCAAGGTTGGAATGGCTGCCTTGTGAGTGCAAAAGATGAACACTGCACTGAAATAACAAAGGCACTCTATTTTTGTTTAAGATTTGCAAGTGAGGGCAGTACAGTGTTCCACATTGTGTGCCTTATTCTCATACAAATACTGTATGATCCTGGCTAAAGCATCTACAGGAGCCAGCTTGTCACCCAGATGGAGAATTATCATTATTAATGAAGCATTGAGTTACTCCAAACTGGAAAACTGTAGACAAGTTCTTTCTTTTACTTGTGTAGATAAATCATAACTCATCATAGGTAATACATTTAAGAGACTAATTTGCAGTTTGGAGCTTTAATTGTCCCAGATACATTACATACAGCTGGTGATGGATTTTGCAAGGAGCTGGCAGTCAGCATGCTGTACTTTATGGTACAGTATTTGTTTTCAATAGAAAGGGAAAAAAATCACACACACCAGTAATGCGCCAAAACACATTTTCAGTAGAGATTTTTATCCTCCTGGCTGGATACCCCACATCTGGCTTATACAGCGAACTCCCAACCCCATCACCTGCCCTTACCTGGTCCAGCATCTGCCATGGTGTACCTCAGTTGTAGGGTCATTCAGGAGGCTTCCTTCCTGAACAAGATAGGTCTGGCATTTCAGCAGCTGGGCAGTCACCGTGCTGATAGTGCTAAGGCCATTGTACATGCGACTGCTATTTTAACTCCAAGTAAATCATTTGACTGTGGTGCCTCCCTCTTCTCATAGTTGCACATGGGGCCCTTAGGCTTGACTCACACACACGCATCAACATTCAAAGAGGGGAACAAGCTCCCTGGACCACCATCACGGGCTGGTGCAGAGGCAGAACTTGCTAATAACTGACCCCACTGGAATATGCTACCATGGGCAGTGTTTTCCCTACCCTAAGGGACTACTTTCATCTCAGATGAGTCCACTTCCAAACCCGAGTTGCAGATAAGGCAGCGTTAGGTGTGGGTTAAGTAATAAAAAAAAAAACTGTTGTTTAGTTCTCTGTGAAGTGCCTAACTTTGCATAGTATTTTCACTTTGTGGAGTTCACATTTTGTGGTAAGCATGAAGCAAAACTTTACACTTTACATAGAAAAACAACAAAAAGTATGCTTATTTGCCACTTAGTGGGGATTTTGTTCCTGCAAAGTGGGAAAGTGTGAAGTTTTTCTTAAGAAAGTGTTGAGTGACTACTTCCTGAACACTCCATGAAATGCAAAGTAACCAATTCATGGACTCTTTGTGGGTAAAGTTTTAATTCAGAACACCCCTAGGAAACTTCACATGGTTCCACTGGGCTTTCAGGCAGCCTCCATGTACAGTACCTCAAGATTTTCTGTCAAAACCCAACAACTGCAAAACCTTTTGGCTACATTTGCAGTACTTTAGAGTTGCATCTGCACCATTTTCAGCCATATGCTGGAGACAGTTTCCTCATAAGTTGTCTTAAAGTGGGGGGTCCAGCCATTTGCAAAAAAATCAGTTTGCATAAGTAGAACTCTTAATGAATTACATTTCAAAATGCTTTAATCTCCAGCTGTTCCATTCCTCGTTACTGTTTCCATTACAGTTCATCAGTAGTTGAGGTCTACTCATGAGCTGAAGTCATAACTCCCTGCTTGCTTATATCATAGTAATTTCTCCAGAAACAGACTTTGATGTCACAAGCAGGGGATTATAACATCATCTGTAAGGGGCAAAGATCTAGTTTCATGTAGATGCCCTCATAAATGAAAAAATAAATAACTTTGAATTCAAATTTGTGGTGGAGAAGGAGGGATATTTTGTAACTTATTTCTGCTAGTGCCAACTGGGATTTTTTTGTGCTGGTACAAACTGTGTCACAATTGGAAAATCACCTCCCAATTGGCAGGTGGAATTTCATAAATCAGTCATTCCAAGGTCCATACAACTCGATGCCAGCTAACTGTGTTTGGGGAACAAGCATGGGTCATCTAAGTGTAACGCCTAGGTGGCACTATCCCAAGGGCTACTACCCCCTGCCTGCGTGGCTAGTAGCAGGTTAAGGGGCCTGAGTTCTGAACCGGGTGCCTCCACCCAGAGGTCAAGGTCGGTAGTGGTCAAACTAACCTGGGCACAGCCCTCCGGGACACTGTAACCCCCCCCTTTCCCTTCTAGTAGCCTGAGCAATATACGATAATCACTTTCACAGTACCCCTTGTACACCATACCAGTACCCACACTGTTTGCACTTACCATCAGGGCTTGTTCCTCTAGCTTGACCCTGGGGACCCCCTGTAAAACAAGGTTATGCACAGTAAATAGCAACAGTACAGTACTCTTGGCACAAACTGGAACCACAGTCAGATTAAATGCAGCAAAAAAAATCAGATCTGATTTATTCAGGGGACTTGAACAAGGCAGAGGCATAATCAGGTTGATTGGCTTAATGGCTATATTAATCAAACAGTTATGCATGCACTTTAAGTCCCCACACTCTGGGTACCCAGGTAGGAAAATGGTGGGCTAGCCAAGAACGTTGCAACTGGTTGGGGCCCTGTGATGGAAGAAAGCAACATGCACAACACACACTACTTATAATCTGGAGCCGGGGGGGGGGGCTCAGTTCGTGAAAGAAAAAGCAACAAGACAATCAGATGACAACACTTTACATTTAGTTGTCGTTGCAGTGAGCTACCCTGATGTTTACTCATGATACCCAATACTGGACACAGGTAGGACGAAAGAGAGACTGCAGGTTGTTGAGCTGGAGTGCTCAGAGGAGCGGGGCCCACACAAATCACCGAGGCATCATTCCTGTTCAAGTGTTGAACAGGGGGCTGATCCCCAGGCAGGTCTCTCATCGATGGTGTTCTCTGTGCAGTGGGTAGTCGGACTGGGCCAGTGTGGCAAGGCCCAGGCCCAATGGAGATGACTTTGTATTCAGTCCGTGGAGCTGGATGCAACTTCCAGCAAGCAGAATACAGTTCAAATCACAGTGGGGAACAAAATCACAACCCACTAGCAGCACACATCACATTTACACATAAGTAAATTCTAATGCAGCTTCCAGCAAGCAGAATACAATTCAAACCACAGTGGGGGACCAAATCACGGCCCACTATAAGCACACAACATATTCACATGAAAGGAAATTCCACTGTACCAGGCAAAAGGCTTTCCGGTCTCAATTACAGAGTCTCTGCACAATCCGGGAGTTCAGAGGTGGCCGGAAGTCCAGACACTCCGATCGCATTCAGCAGATCTTCGGTCTTCTTCAGGTAGAAGTCTAGCCACAATTCAGTAGCTTACTTCGCTCTCCAAGTTCAGATTCAGTCCGATAAAGGCACAAGTTCCCTCTCAGGGACAGCAGGCAGGCATGCAGGCCAAAACTCAGGCATTTTCACAGTTCTCCCACATGAATCCACTATGGATTGCTGCTCAAACTACCTTGAGCTGTTACTTCTTCACTTCCCAACTTAGATCTAACTGAAACTGCAAGCAGTCTGGGACTTCCCCAAGATAGAAAATGTTTGGTTGGCTGATATGTCTGTCAGTCACAACAAGGGCTCCCCCTACAGGTTATTTTAGGCGCAGAAAGCCCAAAACTACAATTCCTACAAGTTTTGACCCCACCAAGCCCCTGTAGGTAGGCTCCATTTTAGAGTCCCAAATGTACTGATTGGCCTATTTCAGCAGTCCAGGACCAAGATGATGGAAACAAACAGAACTGTCCATGCTGCAAAGAAGGCAGGTTAGAACAAACTGCAATATTATTACTACTCTAAAAAATGATCAGCAACAAGCACATCTTCTAACAGAGCTCCCTTTTAGATTAATTATGACTGCAATCCAGGCAGCTCTTAGAGACAGTACACAGAGGCTATATAGGCACTCTCTGGCAATCACATTTAAACTGCAAAAACGCAGGGCACCGGCCTGGCAGTGAGCATTTAGACCAGCTCAAGGAAGATTTTTCGGGAACCCCCACCTTTGTAGAGGGGTTATACCCTTCCCTGCCTGGAGAAAACTTGGCGTCTGCGTCATGTCTGTACCATAACAATATCAAAAATGCAATATAAATGAGACATACCTGTATATATATCATTAGCTTGTTACATTACTACACCTTTCAATATACTTCACATTACTATCCATATTGACAATACTTATGCATGTTTCATACAAGTAATACTGATTCATTTAATAACTTCTTGTACATTAAGCAATGTAAGAGGGGGCCCTTCCTTATCTGGGGCTAGATGGGGCAGGGGCACCATGGTGAGAGGGAAGAGCAAGTAACCTGGAGTTGGCCATAAAGCTCAATTTGAGCAATAAGCTTGGCGAAACATAAACCCCTTTGTGAATCACATTGAGAGGCAAATCCACTGACTTCCCAGGGGAATCATAACTGAAGCACAGCGCTGGTTTGACAGCTCGGCCAGTCTTTCTGGGGGGAGCGGCCACAGTCTCTATATTTTCAGCATTAACTTTGGAGCTTTCGTCACTTGTGAGGGGTGCCTCTGCATGGATGGGAATGTCCAAACTTGGAGCACTGTCAGCTCCTTGCTCTGTAGGCTCTGTTTCCACAACACTTTGCTCATTATCTTCTGATGGAGGCCCAGGTTGCTCATTTTGAGTAGGCTTTGTGGCACTGAAGGGGGGCTGTCAACACTCTCACATTGTTCGAGTTCTGGGGTGTCACCAGAGAGACTCAGACCATCAGTCCCTTCTTCAGGTAATTCACACAGTTCCACAAAATACAGAGTGTCCGCAACCTCAGATGTAATACTTTGCACTTCACTTTCAAGGAGCGTTGGCTCCAAGGATGAAGCTGGGGGGTTAGACAGTCCAAAAGGCCCAGCTTCATCCCCACAGTTAGTCATAGGGTTACCTTGAAACAGCTGACTCAACTCATGGGGGGGTAATAAGCATTGTCACACTCACTTTTGTCAGAGGTGGACTGACAGTCACAATCATTCTGGGCCTGCTGCAGGGGAAACCTTAAATCTGTAACTACTGGGGTAGGTTGACTCTGTCTCTTTTTTGCAGTAGCATGAGTCACTGGCCAAGGGCAATCAGTCTCTGATGGTTTAGCCTCAATTATGACTTGGCCAATAGGTAGCAAGTGGTTACAGTGCATGGTCTTGACGGGTCTAGTATGGTTGCCCGTCATTCATTTTCTCGACTCAGTATTTCCCGCGACCTATTTCCCGTCATCTGATTTCCCGACGCGATCTTTGTCTGAATACCGTTTGATCGAAAAGTGCTACAGTTATGTTAACAATGTTTTCCTGTGCTGTGCACGAATTAAACTCAGTCTCAGCTCCATGATCTGACTGTCAGATGTAAGCTGTGGCACACATTTCCCTGATGAAGTGTTCGTTGCTAATTGTGCTGCTACTAAAGATTATGCTATTCTCCATTGCTGAAGTGTTCGATTTAATTGTGCTGTCATTTCTTTAAATTAGCTGAAGTGTTCATTGCTAATTGTGCTGCTACTAAAGATTTTGAGTCCCATTTTGTTTAAATTAGCTGAAGTGTTCGTTGCTGATTGTGCTGATACTAAAGATTATGCTATTCTCCATAGCTGAAGTGTTTGATTTAATTGTGCTGCCACTAAAGATTTTGAGTTTGTTTATGCTCAAATTACCTTACTGCGTAGCAATTGAGTTGAAGCTAAAGTGTTTGTTTAAATTACCTGAGTGTGCTTATAGTCGGGGAAACTGTCAACGGTAAATAATTTTGTTGGGAAAAGTAATGACTGGAAAGTAGTGTCTGGAAACTATATGTCAGGAAACCTCATGCCGGGCAATCGTACGGATCCCGTCTTGACAGCTATGGAGTTATTCTCCGGGCACACCTTATACACTGGTAAATCATTCAACTTTCCAACTACTACATGGGGAAGATGGTGCCACCTATCAGCAAATTTGTGTTTGCCATGCAGTTCCAAATTGCGTAACAACTCACAGTCTCCAGGCCGAAGGTCTCGAGCCTTTACTTTTTTATCATGCCTCTCTTTGTTGGCGAGATTTCTTTTGGCGGCCATTGTCTGGGCCAGTTGATAGACATGGTTCAATTGAGCTTTCAGTTTCTGTACATACTGTAGGTAATTTTCGGCTTGGACCCCATCTGGAGAGACCCCAAAGCAGACATCAATGGGTAGTTGGGCCTCCCTCCTGAACTTGAGGCTGTAGGGGGAGAACCCACTAGCGTAATTTTTTGTGCAATTGTATGCGTGGACCAAGGTGTTAATCTGCTGGCTCCACTTAGGCTTGTCTTTGGGATGGAGGGTGCCCAGCATGTCTAGAATGGTGTGGTTAAAACGTTCTGGTTGAGTGTCCCCCTTTGGGTGATAAGGGGTGGTTCTTGACTTCTGCACCCCCCATAAAGAGAGCATTTCTTTGATTAGCCGACTTTCAAAATTTCTGCCTTGGTCAGAGTGGATCAGCTGAGTGGCACCATAGTGGATGAAGAAATTTTCCATTAGCATCTTGGCAATGGTAGAGGCCTTTTAGTGTTTAGTTGGAAAAGCTTGTGCATACCATGTGAAATGATCCGTAACCACTAACACATTGCCAGTATTCCGCTGATCCGGTTCTAAACACAAAGTCTGTGTAGACCAGTTCCATGGGGATGCTGGTAGTAATATTGACAAGGGGAGCAGATCTCTGAGGCAGGGCTTTCCTTTGCAGGCAATGACTGCAGGTCTTTACATGGTGTTAAACATTGGCCTCATCTTGTGCCAGTAGAATCGAGATCGTACCAAGTCGAGAGTTCTGTCAATACCAAGGTGCCCCATGTGATTGTGGAGGGACCTCAGTAGGAAATCTTTAAAGGCCATGGGAAGGACCAGTTGCTGCCTGTCTACTTGACTGCCACAATCCACTGTCACTCTGTACGACAACTGACTGAGTAGCTTCAACCTGGGGCCTTCTTTAAACGATAGAGCAGTTCGCAAGTCAGGGGAACACAACTTGAACACATCTTTCCCTGCACGCAGGCCATGAAGTGCGGGCTGAATCATAGAATCTTGGGATTGAGCCCACTGAATGCTGTCATTGTCAAATTGAGGTAGTGCAGTAATATCTAGAGCAGAAAAGTGGCAATAGGCAGCTGGTTTGCAGGTATCAGGATGGCCCAAGCAATCTACTAGACAGTCCACTGTGTCCACAGACATCTTTTCATCTCGGTCAAATGTTTGGCACAAGGCTCGGATGTCAGGTTCAAACAGCCTGACCCTAATCACTCTTGGAAACTGGCCTTTGTGACAAGGTGTCATCATCAATATGGTTCAGTCCTGGCCTGTATTCAACAACATAATCATAGGTTGACAAGGCGAAAAGCCACCAGTGGCATCTAACTTAGCTGAAGTCTGTACATAGGTTAACTGGCTATTGTCGATCTTCACCAATATCTTTGCCCCATAGAGGTATTCATGAAACTCGTCGACGATGGCCCATTTTAGTGCAAGGAACTCTAGCTTGTGTACAGGGTAGTTTTGTTCCGATGGGGTCAAGCTCCTACTGGCGAAGACCACTGGTCTCAAACTATCCCCGTGGGCTTAATACAGCACAGCTCCTAGCCCCTGCAGACTGGCATCCATATGCAGCACATAGGGCTTGGTGGGATCAGCATAGGCGGAGGATGGGTGGTGTGGGTGAGCTGGTATATGACTTCTTGAAAGGCTGATTCACATTCGGGTGTCCAGCGGGGCCCAAAAAGTTCACCTGTGCAGAAGTACACTTTCTTTGGTTCTTAGACAGCCCCTTTTTTATATTTATGGTTGGTAGGAGGGTAACCCTGGGTAAGATTCAAGAGTGGGCAAATCACCTTTGAATAGTCTTTTATGAACCTGCTGTAGAAGCCACAGAACCCCAAGAAATGTTGTAGTTCTTTCAAATTATGAGGCTGGGGCCGAGTAGTCAGTGATTCAACCTTACTGGGATCAGTCTCTATCCCTTCTGCAGATACTATGTGCCCTACATACTTCACTGCAGTTTGAAAAAACTGGCACTTGTCAATGGACAGCTTGAGGTCGAAGTCTTCCAATCGGTCTAGGACTTTAAACAGTTAGGTCTCATGCTACTCTAATGTGTGCCAAAACGCAATGACATCGTCTAGGTACACTAGACATTCCAGCAAGTTAATATCTCCCACCGCACATTTCATCAGTCACTGAAAGGCGGCCTGGGCACCTGAAATCCCCTGTGGCATTCTCAGGAATTCGTAGAACCCCAAAGGACAGATGAAGGCTGTTTTCTCATGGTCCTCCAGGGCCATCAGGATCTGGTATTATCCACTATGAAGATCCAATACCGAAAACCATTTGCTCCCATTCAAACAATCCAGGGCATCTTGTATACTGGGCATGGTGTATTGACCGGGGATGGTCCGCTGGTTCACGGTTCGATAATCAACACACATCCTTACCAACCCATTCTTCTTATACACAACCACAATGGGAGAGGCATATGGGCTCCTTGATTCTTGTCTCACACCAGCAGCGAGCATTTCCTGCAGGTGTCTCCTCACATCATCTATGTCTGCTGGAGCGAGACGTCGGGATCTCTCTCAAAATGGCTGGTCATCATGCAGGCGTATGTGATGCTCTGCACCCTAGACACACCCCACGTCCCATTCTTTTAATGAAAACACTTGGTCCCTCTGAGCGAGTTTCTTGCTAATTCTAGCCTTCCATGCAGCTGGCAATGGGGAGTCACCAAAGTCAAATAAGTCCAGGGTCACTCTCTCCTTCTCACCAGAGCACTTGTTGCTTGGCAATACGGCAGTGTGGCGCAGTGTACTGTAGATAGGGTGCACCCTCTGTTCACCCGACTCTCCCGATCTGTAACATTCTGAATCTGGACCATCACTCATCATGCATAGGTGTGGATACGAGCAGGCAAGATGCTGGGTTTGACCAATGATCCCTCTGGCAACTTTCCATCTCTGGGTGCATCCAACATTAATATTTTGTTCTTTACATTTCTCTTTAGGTGGACTTCTCTATGGAATGTGCACTGGGTGTTGGAGGCCAATACCAAAGAGTCTGGTTTCTTTTTCCACACTATCCCCACTGGCTCATCTGGGTCCCCTTCATCAGGTCTTTGTTGCCAGTTATAAGCCCTTTTTACTAAGGCTGGAATTCTTAGGGCCCGTCCGGTCAGCTGCCTTGTTTCTCATGGCAGAGTTGTGCTAGTCTCCCAAACATGTGGGCGTTTGTTCCAATTAACAGGGGAACCCCATCATACAGTCTGGTGGGGGGGGGGAGATACACTAGGGCCAGTGTCTCTACTTGCTCCTCTACACCAGTGACAGTTGCAGGAAAAGACAACCAGAGGTGGGCATATCCTAGATATGGATAAGACTTGTCGCTCAGCCCCCACACATGTAGGCCTTCCAGGGATTGTAAGGCCACATCAGATAAGTGTTTGTCATACCAGTCCTGAAACACAGTGGTCACTTTCGACCCACAGTCAAGCACAGCCTGAGTAGGAATACCATTCACAGCCACATTAGTCTCCATTGAAGGGCTCACTATCTTGAACCAGCCTGGAGGGAGAGTAGCAGGGGCCAGTACAGGTGACTTAGCTACAAAGAAGTTGAAGTTGGGATTTCCTGACCCTTCACTACGGTCGTTTCCAGCACCCCTCGGCCATGGTTTTGCTTTCCGGAGCTCTCTTGAAGTCTATATACAACCTTATCTAAGTCTTTTGGGGACTGGCATTCTTTCTTCATATGCCCCTCCTTCCCACAATTATGACAGAGTATGCTTTCTAGAGTTTGGCGTGGCCAAGGCATCACATTGGGGGCTGAGGCGGGGGTATCACCAACAGAAAATCGTGATTCAACCTCTGTCTGGTGTGTGCTGAGCATGGGGAGACATCTCAGTAATTCCCTCACTTCCATAGTCAATTCATCAATCTTTGAGCTGCTGTCAACAGGGGATGTCTGGGAATGCACCCCCACCCCATAGTAGACACGCTCTGAGAAGGGTTTGGGTGCATTGTATCTCTGGAATGGGCTTTTAGGGAAATGGTAACCCTCATTTCTCGGACCTCTCGCAGTATTTTGCCCCAGGGTGGAGTGTCCTTGCTAGCCTCCCAGTGTTCACCTGGCACTGTATTTCGCCCCTGAGCATCACTCGCATGTGCATCCTCTGTCATCTGGGCAGCAGCAACAGCAGATACAGGAGGGCCCCCCCACATGGCTGCCTCCTCTCAATTCTCCAAATTTCCTTCATCAGTTCATCATAGGTAGGTGGCGTATCCAACTGAGCAACAAGGCGTAGTTGGAGCAGCAATAATTCAGAGAATGGGGCTGACTTGAGGAGTTGGTCCAACCTATTCCAATCTAACTTAGTTGGGGCCATGCCTCCTTTCTTTAGGCATTCCTATAGCACCACTTTGAGTTGAGGCACATACACGGATAAGGGCTCCCCTGGGTACTGCTGAGTGTTTTTGACCCTGCCCCACAGGTCCTCATCTGAATCGGGACTCCCATACACATTTTCCAATGCATTCAAAAAAGTCTTGAGCAGTTGCTTCTGGATTACTAGCCTGTGTAGCATGGATAGTTAGTTTGGGGAGGGGGGGCCTGGGGCTTTCAACCACCCTTCTCTTCTCTGATTTGTGGTATTGCCATTCTCGGATTTGAGAGGCAACATAGTCTATCCAAGTGTCCCAGTTGTCCTCCCCCTGGGGTGTGGAGAGGGGGCCTGAAAGCATCCTCTGCCAGAGATACAAGTCATGACTGATGTTGGGTACAGATATAGGGGTCAGCATTGGCACAGGCACAAAAGGTGGGGCAATAACAGGTGCTGGAGTGGGAGGGGGTGTTGGGGAAGGAACACCCACAGGTGGCAGGAATAGTTTCTTAAAGTCCTCTACGGTTTTCCCTTCCTCCAGCAACAACTTAGCAAATTTCTCCTCAAAAGTCTCAGATGATGGTGGGAGCTCATCCTCTCCAGGGTCTTTACTGTCTTTTGTTATCACTCGCCAGACGGCTAGGACCCCTTCTGAGGCAATTGTCTGTGGCACTTTAGAGCTGTCCACGAGGTCACTACACTCTACCAAGGCTATGAAAGTTTGGGCGATCGAATCAGCCTGCCGACCCACCACCTTAGGGTTTCTTAAACATTCAACTTTGGTGAGTGCTTCCTCTACACTGTTCTTACTGGTACCAAGAGGAATATCCAGTATAAGCAGACCATTTTGGGGATTGATTTCCTGCTCAGTACACCACCCAGCCAGCTGGTGTACAGCCATTTCTACTGTGGTAGCCATTAATCTTTAACAATAATTTGTAATTGTTGGCCACTAGAAGGCACAAAATCCCAGCGGTCAGCCTCCAAGATGTAACCCCTAGGTGGCGCTATCCCAAGGGCTACTACCCCTGCCTTCGCAGCTAGTAGCATGTTATAGGGCCTGAGTCCTGAAACGGGTGCCTCCACCCGGAGGTCAGGGTTGGTAGTGGTCAAACTAACCTGGGCACAGCCCTCCGGGACACTGTAACCACCCTTTTTCCCTTCTAGTGGCCTGAGCAATATACGATAATCACTTTCACAGTACCCCTTGTGCACCATACCAGTACCCACACTGTTTGCACTTACCACCAGGGCTGGTTCCTCTGGCTCGACCCTGAGGACCACCTTTAAAACAAGGTTATGCACAGTAAATAGCAACAGTACAGTACTCTTGACACAAACTGGAACCACAGTCAGGTTAAATGCAGCAAAAAAAGTCAGATCTGATTTATTCAGGGGACTTGAACAAGGAGGGGGCATAATCGGGTTGATTGGCTTAAAGGCTATATTATTCAAACAGTTATGCATGCACTTTAGGTCCCCACACAGTCTCACACTCTGGGTACCCGGGTAGGAAAATGGTGGGCTAGCCAGGAATGTTACAGTTGGTTGGGGCCTTGTGATGGAAGAAAGCAACATGCACAACACACACTACTTGTAATCTGGAGCCGGGGGTTGGGGGGGCTCAGTTTATGAAAGAAAAAGCAACAAGACAATCAGATGACAACACTTTAGATTTAGCTGTTGTTGCAGAGAGTTACCCTGATGTTTATTCACGATACCCAATACTGGACATAGGCAGGATGAAATCGAGACTGCAGGTTGTTGATCTGGAGTGCCCGGAGAAGCGGGGTCCACATGAATCATTGCAGCATCTTTTCTGTTCAGGTGTTAAGCAGGGGGCTGATCCCCAGGCAGGTCTCATCTGTGGAATTCTCTATGCAGCAGGTAGTCAGGCTGGGCCAGTGTGGCAAGGCTCAGGCCCAATAGAGATGATTTTGGATTCAGACCGTTAGGCTGGATGTGGCTTCCAGCAAGCAGAATACAGTTCAAACCACAGTGGGGAACCAAATCATGACCCACTATAAGCACACAACACATTCACATATAAGGAAATTCCACTGTACCAGGCAAAAGGCTCTCCGTTCACAATTACAGAGTCTCTGCACAATCCGGGAGTTCAGAGGTGGCTGGAAGTCCAGACAGGCCGATCGCATTCAGCAAATCTTTGGTCTTCTTGAGGTAGGAGCCTCGTCACAATTCAATGGCTTACTTCGCTCTCCAAGTTCGGATTCAGTCCGAAAAAGGCACAAGTTTCCTCTCATAGACAGCAGGCAGGCATGCAGGCCAAAACACAGGCCTTTCCACAGTTCTTCCATGCGAATCCTCTATGGATTGCTACTCGAACTACCTCGAGCTGTTACTTCTTCACTTCCCAACTTAGATCTAACTGAAACTGCAAGCAGTTTGGGACTTCCCCAAGATCCAAAAGGTTCGGTTGGCTGATCTGTCAGTCACAACAAGGGCTCCCCCTCCAGGTTATTTTAGGTGCTAAAAGTCCCAAACTACAATTCTTAGAAGTTTTGACCCCACCAAGCCCCTGTAGGCTGGCTCCATTTTAGAGTCCCAAACATACTGATTGACCCATTTCAGCAGTCCAGGACCAAGATGATGGAAACAAACAGAACTGCCCATGCTGCAAAGAAGGCAGGTTAGAACAAACTGCAATATTATTATTACTCTAACAAATGATCAGCAAACAAGCACATATTCTAACAGAGCTCCCTTTTAGATTAATCATGACTGCAATCCAGGCAGCTCTTAAAGAGACAGTACACAGAGGCTATAAAGGCACTCTCTGGCAATCACATTTAAACTGCAAAAACGCAGGACACTAGCTTGGCAGTGAGCATTTAGACAAGCTCAAGGAAGACTTTTTGGTAACCCCCATTTGTAGGTTGGTTACACAAGGCTGGCAGGGGGAAGGGTGGATTCCCCTGGACTGCTCTCCTGTTGAGGTGGGGAGAATTACCATCCTTTTGCCTGTTACCCAGTAGAAACACCACTTAGAGGTAAGGTCATCAACAGATGCCGATGCTAGCACATGTGTGTACATCATTGCAGACCGACATCTTGAGGAGAAAACCAGAGGCGGAAATCTCCTGTCAGCCCACTCTACTTCCCAGCATCCCCCACAAGCACTGCAGACACAACAGAGCAGGCCCCCTCCACACTATGGTCCTAGGCAAGCCCGAATAACCAGAAAGGCTCTTAGAAGCTTGATGACATTGCTGGGGGTAGCACTGCCAGGTGCAAGACCAGAAGCCAAGGAGAAAAAAAGCATGATTAATGAAAAAAGAAAAAGAAATCCCCACAACATTAACTTCTTCAGGTACAAGGGCCTTTCATATAAGGTGCTCTTCCCAGTGGAATACCTTGCCATTGGACTTGTAACTATAATATGAATGTATTAAAGAAAAGAGGGTACCGGTCTATTGAATTCTGTCCTCGATTAGCTCCATGGGAACACTCTGGCACCCTTTTTGTCTTTAAGCTACTTAAGCTTGATAAAACAGCATTGGTTTATTTAAATTACGGCTTTGAAGTTGCTTATCAATCTATGTTAACTATAACTACTGACCCTGCCACTGTATTGTGACTTTATTGAAATATTTTTGTTCTGTACACTTTTGATGTTTATTTGATCTCTGAGACCTTACTGAAAATGAGAACCTCTTTAAATAAATACAAATCCATACTGATGCTATGTGGAAGCATGAATCATCTTGCAGTTTGACATGGTATGACATCACATACGGTAAGGTCATCACTGTAATGAAGAATATACTGCTCTCTCCCCACCTCATAGGAAAGTGTTCGCTAAATCTTGAGGAAGCTTTTCTCTAGCTCTTCATAAAAATAAGGGAGTGCCCTAAAAGATGCAACCCTCTGTCCATGTGCAGTTACAATTGTTCTTGATCCTGCAGAGAAGGGCAACAGCTCAGGAGATCATAGGGTAGTGGCTGACACAAAATCATTGCTGAAATGATTCTGAGAGTCCCCTGCAACTATGTATCTGCTCATATATGTCTCAAAGTAGTTTTTGATGCATCATTTGCAAATTAAGTGTCTTCATCCTGTTTGTCAGTTGTCTAGAAGGAAGCCACAAGCTCCATCTGTCTCTCCTTTTTGGCTCGGGTTGTGAAATTGGTGGGTAGTGTTTTACCAGTGGGTTGCTAGTTGGAACATGCTCCAAAATACCATGAATGCTGCCTGCACCTCATTGGTTAGTTCCAGATGATATAATGCTCTGCTTTTTGTACAAGTACATGTTAGGGCAATGTTTTGTTACTCTGGCTGATAATGTTACAGTAGATCAGTTGCTGATCTGCTATTGATTGATTAGTCTGAAGCATTGCAGAACCTTTCTGTTGCGGACATTTTGGAATGCAGTGTTAGTGGGGAGCAGAAATGCTGCAGGTGTATTAGATCCCCACGTGGACACTCCCCGCCACCTGCAGTGGTGCATGTTGCCTTTGGCATCATGGGTCAGGGAAGGGAGCACACATAGTCGGTGAGTGAAAGCGTTTCAAATACTAATAAAGAGCTTCCAGCAACACTCCATGACTCCCTAGAGTGAGCACACTGGAAATGGTTTAGTGCAGAGCTCTAGATATGGAGCAACATTACTGCCTTAATTCAGCAGACACTGGCCTTTAGACTACATCTAGGCAGTGTTCACTGTCTAGAAGCAAATGAGTGAATAATTGAAATCAAACAGTCTTGATCATGGTTCCTTTGTTATGGATTAACCCAACGTGTGGAAATAATATCACTCATCAAGAGGTGTGTGAGAATGGGCACCTACAACCTTGCCCTTCAAGAATACCTTGTCCACTTTTTATTGCCCTGACTACAGAAATATAGTGAAGGTGGAGGAAGTCTTCAAAGCCACCCTAACTGGATCCTCGCTGATGTGAGAGAATCTGAACCCCCTTGATTGACCAGAAGTAATCATTGTTTAATGATTTTAAATTAAAACAGTAGACAAAACAAATAGTTTAAAAAGCTGTGTTGGAGAATGATAATTGGGTTGTTTCACCAAGTTTGTTTTTCTCTAATCCTTTTTATTGATGATAATTTTTGTCAAAAAAGCCACTATACCCATGAGTGTCGGCTGTAGAGGTCTGGAGGGACTGCAGAAATTTCCCTAGAGCAGAAATCATACCCCTGAAGTATAGGGTAACCTCCTTTTGTGGAAGTTTTTTGTGTATCTGAAAAAACTACCTAAAAAATACAGTGGCAGCATTTTAAACTGTAAAGTAGCACACAGATTGCTTGTAGCTGCCTTATTAAAGGCATTGTTAGCACCAAAAACTAGTTTATTGCTCAGCGCCGAACCTGGAGTGCTTCGGGATGCAACTTCCAGTTTCAGCCCTTGAAAAGACACTACACCCATGAGTGTCAGCTGTAGATGTCTGGTAGGACCCCAGGAATTTCACTAGAACAGAAATCCCTGAAGTATAAGGCAACCTCCTTTTGTGGAAATTATTTTTGTGTCTGAAAAAAACACCTAAAAAATGCGAAAAAAAAAAAAAAAATAATTCTTCCTCTATTATTGTATAGTGTCTATGGGAACAGCAGGGGCACTCTAAGAAAGTGGACGTCAGCTTGTTTCAGGAAGCAGCTGCAATTTTAGTAACCCTAAAAACGGGTTATAAAGCACTGGCTTCATTTTAAACCATAAAGTAGTGCACAAAATGTTTTTGGCGGCCTTATAAAAGCATTTTTATGCAGAAAAACTAGTTTATTGCTCAGCACCGAACCGGAAGTGCTGCAGGACCCAACTTCCGGTTTTGGCAAATGGAAACTCACTACACCCATGAGTAGAAATGCAGCGAATGTAAAATCCACTGGCGAAGTGAATGCAAAGTGGCCACTTGGCATTGGCACTTCATTATGTGGAGTGCCACATAGAAAAGGCACACTTCGCCTTCTTATTTTTACTTCACATTGTCATTCCACCTTAAACGTGAAGTAAGGCAGAGTGATAACAATACTGGCAGCACTCCACCCACACAGTCACCAGAATTAATGTGCATCCCTAAAGTGCTACTGTCTTGTGTCCAGAAAACTCCCCAGTGGTGACGAAGGGAAATGAGAGCGTAACAAGAAATGCAAAGTCTCCCAGAATTAATGGCACACTCAGTCATGCACGCAGTGGTCACACACAGAGTCACCAGAATTAATGTGCATCCCCAAAATGCTGTGTTGGTGAAATGCTACTGTCTTGTGTCCTGAAAATTCCCCAGTACTGACAAAGTAAAGTGAGAGCGTAACAAGAAATGCAGTCTCCCATAATTAATAGTGCACTACAAATGCACAGCCAGATTAAGATTGCGCTGCGCACTCAAGGGATGCATACGAAAAGGCACAACACCACCTAACCAGTGCTCACAAGTTACAAATCCAGATCTGGAAAGGAATACATTTTGCCAGTTGGGGGATTAGTGCACGGCAGTAACAATCCACTACCAGTAAAGATACCACAAAGCAGTATAAAAAAATTCATGCAGGTGCTGTGGATAGCAGGTTCATACTGCTGCAATTACTTTGTAACACAATAAAAGGTGTCTGATTTAATGGCTCACATCGCACACATACACACTACAAGTAATGCGTAGTAAATTTAAAACCTTTAGTAATATAACCAAATGTTTTAAACAAATTATACACTGCTGTACCACAACAATCAGCAAAAAAGTCAAGAATTACTGAAAATATTGCTGTGTGTACATTAACAGTTATACAAGACAAATATAACCAAAACAGAGAGGCTGCCTTTTTCTCCCAGTTAATGTACCTACACCACAAATACATCCCTCCCCCAAAGCACACTTCACAGTACACAGACTGACTGTTCTAAATTAACATTCAGAATCCACACACAACAATAAATACTCGATATGAGCACAGAAGGGTTTCCTACAATCGATGTACTAAATTTTGAGCAAAACAAAATGACTCAAAAAGGCATTTTAAACAGCTTTTAGAGGTTTTGAATAACAGAGCTCCGAGAGCAAACTGTCTTCAGCTACCACTACACACACACTACCCAGGCCAGAACTGAGGCTGTGCAGAACAATCTAGAGCCCATGTGACCTGCAATCCCATGAATCACTGCAGAATTTCATTTGGAGCACAATTACAAGGTGAAGTGAGGTGAATTACATTGATTTCAATGTACTTCGCCTTAAAATTGGTGGAGAAGTGGTTTGGAGAAGGTGGAATAATGCAAAGTCATTGATTTCAATGGACTTCGCATTCCTCATTATGAAGCGAAGTATTCCACTTCACATTGTGGAGTACTCAGTGGATTCCACGTTACTCCGTGAATCACTTCGCGGCGTGAATTGGGGCCACTTCACCCACCACTGCTTATAGTACTGTAACTCACATGCTGTACAGGAAGGAACGCGAATGCCTATGACTGCACTCCCCTGATGAGCTGAGCCTGCATCATAAAACTCCCCAATTTAAAAACTCTTATTAATGAGTACAATGGTGGGGTGGTGAAGGCTGGAGAGATGCTACAAAACAGGCTTACAATACACCCAAGTAACTAGTAACAAAATTAATGTTGTGATTCATGACGTGATCGTGAATCGTGATTTGTGACTGCATTTGTGATCATGATGATGAAGAAAGTGATTTGTATCATGAGTGACTTGTGGTGATGGGCCTGACTTAAAACTCATATTAATGAGTACAATGTTCATGCAGAATTATGCCCCACACCAGTCCAGTACTCTGAAGAGAAGCCAAAGAAACAACTGTAACTTAAGTTAAAGATGGAGATTGGGCCCTAAAGAGATGCAAATGCACTGAAGAGATGCAGGTGCAAAGGCACAATACCTGATCAGTGCTCACCATCAGAAATTCAAATCTGGAAAAGAATACCTTTGCCGGTTGGGACGGGCCTCGAGGCAATGTACTGCACTGCTGCAGTAACAGTCACTAGTACTAGTACCAGTAAAGATACCACAAAGAAGTACAAAAATCACACAGCTGCAGTGGATAGCAGGTTCACATTGCTAAAATTACTGTGTGGCACAATAAAAGGTGTCTGATTTGATCACACAACACACACACACACACACACACACACACACACACACTAAGTAATGCGTAGCAAATCGAAAACTTTAGTAATATAATCACATATTTTAAGCAAACTAAAATTTTGCACTGGTGCACCACAACAATCAGCAAAAAAAGGCAAGAATTATTGAAAATATTACTGTTTGTACATTAACACAGTTATACAAGAAAAATATCACCAAAACAGAAAGAACTGTATTTTTCTCCAAGTTAATCTACACCACAGATACAGTCCTCCCCCAAAGCACACTTCCACTGTCTTTCAGTACGCAGACTGAATGTCGTACATTAACATTCAAAATCCATACACAAACAATAAATGTTCGATGATATGAGCACAGGAGGGTTTCCTACAATCGATGAACTAAAGTTTCAGCAAAAAAAAAATACTCAAAAAGGCTTTTTTTTAATAGCTTGTAGAAGGTTTGAATCACAGAGAGCTCTCAGAGCAGAATTTCTCCTACAGCTTCCTACACACGCTATCCCGAACTGAGGCTGTGCAGAACAATCTACAGTAGACCCCATGTGACCTGAAATCCCATGAATCACTGCAAAATTTGCTTTTGGAGCTTAAAAACAAGGCATAGTTATTTATTTATTTAAGCATTTAACCAAGAAGGCATACTGAGCAGGCTAATGCTCGATTCCAGATGCGTCATGGGGAAGGGGGAACATAGACAACAGTTGAAGAAAGCATGATACAAGTGAAATACATAGTGGAGATTCACTAACATTTGGTTCTGGTAACTAGGCTTAGTGGGACGGGAAAACAGTAGTATAGACTACAGTTTGACAGCATAAAACAAGTACTTACATAGTGGTGAGCTCTAACAGTTGGTCTTGGTAAAGACAAAGTGAAGCGAGAGAACAGTATTTACAGGTACAGGTTAAATGCAGTACTATGTGCTGACAGCATAGTCATTTCACTCGGTACGCTTAGAAACTGTCTAGACACATGTGCAGGGAGGGGCGAAATGAGCTTGGAGCAAGGAGTTAAGGTGCTGAGGGGAGGAAAAGTGACAAATGTTTGCTGGGAGGGAGTTCCACAGCGTTGGTATGTGGTAGCTGAATGCTGCCTGATCGGCAGTAGTGGACCTACGTGGGACAGCTAGGGACCAAGAGTCTAAGTTTCTGAGAGAGTATGCTAGGGTGCAGGGGTTGGCTATGGCAGCGGTGAGGTAGGAGGGGAGTTGCTGGGACCAAAACTTGGCTGGGATTTTGGCTCAGTGGGACTGTCTACGATTATCTAGAGAGGGGAGGTCCATAGATTGGTAAAGGGCACAGTGGTGAGTAGAGTAAAGACAGTTCAGGACAAAGCGACAGAAAGAATGGAAAAGGGGGTCCAGTCTGGTTAAGGTGTGTGTGTGTGTGTGTGTGTGTGTGTGTGTGTGTGTGTGTGTATATATATATATATATATACACACACTGTATATATATCTCATACAGGTTGCTTTTCATGTGATAGGCACTTATTACAACATGTCAGACACTGTAATTACCCTGAATGGGGATGCTGGATTTAACTGCATCAGCTGTCAAATGTATTTGATTATTATGACAGTCAGTATAGAGGGAGAAAATCATCTCTGAAAAATGTACTTCTAATAAAGAACTAACAGCAGAACTAATAAAAATGTGAGAGAGACTAGATAAATTAGAAAAATGTCTGGAGGAACTGGACAGATGGATTAAAAAGGCCAAAAACTCACACTGAACCAATTATATGCCAGGAGGGAGACAAAAATAATTGAGATGATCAAACTAGGAATGAAGCACATAAAGAGAGAAAAATGGCAAAAGAAGGAGGGCACATATTGATGACCATCTAGATAATGAGTGGAGCGCAGTACAAAGTAACAGAAAGAATAAAAGTGGGAGACATGCCATCAGGCCTCTGATTAGCATAACTACATCTAACAGATATTCTATCTTCAGTGAATCTGAATATGAAGTCCCAGAAAATAGAGAGCCATTGGGGTCACTGATACTAATGTGACAGACAATCTTGTTAATCTAGACTTAGAAAATTATCCTGCCCCTATTAATGAACAACACCAAAGCATCATTACATGAGATAATGTTACACTAAGACTGGAAATAAAAATAATCCCACAAGAAGAGAGATTTATAGTGGTGCGGGACTCCATCATGCGCTATATAGATTGCACAGTCTGTAGGAACAATAAAGAACATACCCGGGTCATGTGCCTGCCAGGAGCCAGATTAAATGACATAAAACAAAACCTGGTTAAACTAATCCCTCATCAGGTAGTCCCACTGCTAGTTGGGAGCATGCTGGGATCAACGATATTGGGAGGCCCCTTGAACATGTAATAGTAAAAGAAATAAAGGAAATTAGTAAGAGCTTGAAGGATCACAACTGTAAAGCAATTTTTTCAGAGGTATTCATAAGCCCAGGGATAGAAACATAAAACAGAAATCAATCCATACACACATCCAGTGGTTGCAGATGTGGGCTGCACAGGAAGGCTTCAAATTTATTAGAAACTGGGGTATTTTGTGTGGACGAACTACCCTTTACTTGAGAGATGGATTGCATCTTGCTAGAAAGGGGGTATTAGCTTTGGGGAATAGAATCCAAACAGCTATTTCCCACGATTTAAACTAATCACGGGGCTGAACTTATGATAATTAAGAGGTAATGAAAGATACCAAAGACAGCCAAAATGACAAAGCAAATCAAGTTACTAACAGTACTGTACAGGTTGGGAAGAACATCAAAAATTTACGTTATTAACCCTGAACACTAGCGGTTTAAATAATAAATGTCTTAAAAGTCAAAGTAAGCGACCAACATTATGACCTAATTTCAATAACTGATACCTAGTGGAAAGATGAGATCATTACGGCCATGGACTGGATGGTTATATATTATATAAATCTAACAGAAAAGAAAAAAGAGGAGTGGCATAGCAATATATGTCAACAGTAAACTGGACAGTAAAATATTTTTAGGCAAACAAGAGCATGATGATGAAACACAAATAGAAACTATATGGATAGAAATTTTAGCAAACCCAAAATCAGTTATAGTGGGAACATGTTACATACCAGGAGATACTAAAAATGAGAATACTTATAAATTATTTAAGAACATTTAAAACTTAAGTAATATAAATAAGGATATAATAATACAGGGGAATTTTAACTTAAACAATATTATTTGGGAAAATAGAACTTCATCTAGTTGTCCAGGTAACCAACTTCTAAACATTTTAGATGAGTGCAAACTAAACCAGTAAGTAATTGCTCCTTCAATGGGTAGTAATTTATTACATTTGATGCTCCCGAACATCCCTCATTATAATACAGAATTTACAGTACAGTGATGGAGCCATTGGGAAACAGTAACCGCAGTATGATAGTGGTGTCTGTAGCAAGAAATATAGAAAACTTGAAATTAAACTGGCGTATTACAACTTTAAGGATGCAGACTTTGAAGAAATGGCAAAAATGTGAATGAATGGACTAGAAGTCAGCATTTAGACATAAGATTTCTGATGAAAAAGGGAACCACATTAAGGAAAAACTGATAATGTAACAAGACCAGATCTGGTCAGAGCCGATGCAGCTGTGCTGAGCTCCTACCTGGCTGTACAGTGGCAGCACGGTTCTCGGAGCGATGACGGCAATATCAGAGCTGCGGGAGCAGTGGTGGCTTAGCAAATGGCACAGCTGTCGGAGCTGTGATGGGGTGCCATTCGCAAGATGGCGGCGCAGTTTTCCTGGAAGTTCATTCTCAAAGTAGTATGCCCGTAGGGAGGGGGCGACCATGTCACGGAGGGGAGCTCTGTCACTGAGGACAGCGCCAATGGAGTCAGTACTGTCCAGACATTGCTGCATCACTGTAAGAGAACACAGGATTGCGTTCCAGTTGCGACCCTCTGTTCTTCTACAGTGATTGCAAAACGTCTGCGGAGCTCCACCCACACAGCCGTAAAAAATGGATACCATGAAGGAAAAAAGTAAACAAACAAATGAGGCCTAAATGAATGACTAGTAACATCAAAAGGAAAATAACAAGCAAAGGTCTTCCAACAGGAAATGTAGAAAAGACCAGAGTGAAGAAAGTAGTGACCTTCATATAAAAGACCTAAGAGCTTGCAGGATTGCTATAAAGAACAGTAAGAGAAAATCTGAAGAAAATTAGCTAGCAATAAAACAAATAATCCAGCAGCCTTTTCTTGGTTATATCTACTCAATGAAAGGTAGAAGGATGGTGACTTCCCCACCAGAGGTAGAGGATAAAGAAATTGAGCATTCCCAGGACATAGCAGAGGCATTTAATAAATTATTTGCCACAGTGTTTACCAAAGACACTAACTTAGGGGTTCCACTAACAGTTACTGACAAAATCATACCTAATTTAGAAAATACTCTGTTTACAAGAGATAGAGTTATGAATGAATTGTGTAAACTTGACCCACACAAATTACCAGAACTGAACAATATCCACCTGCACCTTCTAAAGAATCTGGCTGAAACACTAGCTGCCCCAGTTATCGACCTCTTCAAAACATCTCTAATATCAAGTACAGTCCCAGAAGATAGGAAAAAATCCGTTGGGTCCTCAATTTTTAAGAAGGGAAAAAAAAACATAATATCAAATTTTAGACCGGTCAGCTTTACATGCATTATAGTTAAGGTTATGGAATCTATATTGAAAGATTATTTTATAAATAGCACTATTACAGACAAGGTTATTGACTATACCTAGTATGGTTTCACATTGGTTGTTCCTGTGTTGCCAACTTGATTTGCTTCCATGAACCCATTACCAACCTGCTTAATATAAAAATACCAAGTGATGTTATTTATATGGATAAGGATTTATAAGGCAAGGCCTTCAATAGAGTGCCTCATGGGTAAAGCTACCAACAGTCCCTATTTTCCCAGGACAGTCCCTATTTTAGGCAGCATGTCCCAGTGTCCTCACAAGTTTTGCAAAATGTCACTTTTGTCCTGGTTTTTGCTTACTTGTCCCAGTTTTGTCCCTTATTTTTTTTTTCTGACTGCTAATCCATGAGGGACAGTTATTTCAGCATCATTGTGGCACAGCTCGAGTTGGACAACAGTTTGCAACTTCAACCCCTGTGCCTATGCTGCACCGCAAGCATGTCAGTGGGAGCATGGTAAAGCATGTTCCTTCCAGTTAGGTTACACTGGGTGGTAGTGCAAACAAGTGCATGTGGATGTCTCCCTGCCAGCAGCGGACAAGGACTCCAGACAGAA
This sequence comes from Neoceratodus forsteri, assembly GCA_016271365.2. Classification (NCBI taxonomy): domain Eukaryota; kingdom Metazoa; phylum Chordata; order Ceratodontiformes; family Ceratodontidae; genus Neoceratodus; species Neoceratodus forsteri. The sequence goes on along the minus strand of CM028129.1, from coordinate 411,636,515 downwards.
AAGACCAGCAACGGTGAACTAAGGTAGCCGAACCTGATCAGCTGCAGGGAAGTGTGAAAACAATCTGGTGTGGTGGTCGGAGTCACTGAAGTGACATTTGCTCAGCAAATGATGTGAGTGTAAAGCAGGTTGGGATGGGACTGTCAGAAGGAACAATACATACAGCTCAAACATCTGAACACAATTTAACGCAGGTTTGCATCAAAGAACTTTCTGTACATCATGATTTGAAACTTGCTGCAGCAGAATGATGTATTGTTTTAATCTGGATGCTTGCTACGGGTTGTACTGTGTGGCAGCATGGCCAAATCAAGCAGCAAACTTTACTTGTCTGCAGCGTTATCTGCGGTGGTGCCCATGGGAATGACACAGTGGGGGGTATCATGGTCAAGATGGACCCTGTCCCAGTTTTTGGCCTCGGAACGTTGGTAGCTTTACTCATGGGAAACATGTTCATGAGTTAGGCAGCATGCCCATTGATATTAGAGTGATGAATTGGGTCAGATACTGGCTAGACAACAGGAGATGGAGAGTGAGGGTGAGGGGGTGAATTATCAGATGAAATTGTCATGACTAGAGGTGTGCCACAGGATTCAGTGTTGAGACCTATCCTGTTCATACTCTTCTTCAAAGATATGTACAATGAACTATCTGGCCATATAATCAGATTTGATGATTGAAAAATAGTTGGGCCTGCTCTAACTGTTAATGATATGATCAGAATTCGGTCAGATCTGGACAAATTAAATACATGGGCTAATGACTGGAGAGTGCAGTTTAACCCCCAAAAAAGTGTGGTGGTTCACGTGGGCAACAAAAACCCTCAGACTAAATGCTACTTAGGATCAGAATTAAAGGCAGTCAGGGAAGAAAAAGATACGAGGGTTATCACACAGTTTCATTTAATATTTAAAAACAGTAACAACCTGGCAGTAACTAATATGTTACAAATATTAGGATTATTAAAAAAGAAACCTTCCTTAACTGCCATAAGGATGTTGTATTGCCACTGTATTAATCATTGGCTTGACCCCACTTAGATTACTAGTTCCAGTTCTGGTCACCATATCAAAAGGGTGGTATCATACTGATGGAAAGGGTTCAGAGGAGATTTACAAAGGTGATATCTCTTATGAGTGACAAGGACTATAAAACAACAGTGGATGCCAGTCCAGTGGCACTGAGAGCTGAGGTGCTGCTGAGCGCTGTGCTGGTGACCAGGTTTGGGAGTTTGCTCAGGTTGCTGGGGGGGGAGGGCAGGAGTAGATGTAGTGGCCACCAGGTAGCTCCTCTCTCCTGGACTGGGGAAGCTTGCCAACTTCACTCTCGGTTGCCACCAGGTGGAGGTCTGGTGGCAGTATAAAGTGCCCAAGTGGCAGACATATCTATGTCATGGGGTGGTGGGGGAGCCACAGGTTCCGGGCACATGTATGCCTCCACACACATGCACAACCCGTGTCACCTTGGCTCACAAAGGGCAGAAAATGGAAAACAGAACTTGAGGGTTAGCTGCACACTGCACACCAGTCCGTAGCCACATCATGAACTGTGGCACCATGGCACATTCTCGATGTATTCACGGGGGGGGGGGGGGAATGGCCCTGATCCCTCCAGCCCCACTACAGGGGGAAACTGTGGGGTAACCAGCACAGAAATAAGTACAGGAGGGGAAGTGATAGTCAGTCTGGAGGACGTGGGGTTAGAGTGGTCAGCAACCTGAGGGGTAAAAAACTGTATGGAAAAACAAGAAACAAAATTGGAACTCCTGGATTTACACAGCCTTGAAAGGAGGAGCACCAAAGGAGATCTTTTTTTTTTGTAAATCTCATTTATATTAGAGAAGCTTCACAATTCATACACTTTTGACAGTCAAAATCCATCATAAACATTACCGACATTACATCAGATATTCAAAAATACAGGTACATGAATAGAATTACCTTTTATTATTATTTTGGCAACAGTCTATACCCCCTGCTACCCCTCCAAAATCTTTCTGTTAGCTAATTTAAATTTAAATATAAATTTTTTTAGATTTTAGATCATAGATCATCCTTCCAACCCCATCACCCGCCTCCAGGAGCCCTCCCAACCATCCAACCAGTACCCCCAACATCCCGCCTCCACTAAGGCTTCAAGATCTAGGCGGGGTCTGGGTGGTCATAAACTATGGCCTGAGAAGGCAGTCAATAAGAAGCTGTATTATGGCACAAAGAAAGGGTCCATGGCCATGGTATGAATGACCCATCTCCTCCACTTCAAACCACCTAGCTCAGCCTGATCATTTAAGTTATAAGTTATTTTTTCAGATCTATAGATTAGATGGACTATCCCTCTCCAGTCCGAAAGGGATGGGGGTTCTTCTGTGAGCCACCGCTTAGTGATAGCCTTCTTCGCTGCCAGTAGTAGTATGTTTAATAAATACTGGGCGTGAAGGTCAAGTAGGCCAGTGGGGAAGCAATGCAGGATGAATAAATCACCACTATAGGGTAGATCGACCCCAAAGAGGTCTTTTAACTCCTCATATACACCCTGCAGAAAAGGCTGCAACTTTGGACAGGTCCAAAAAATATGAGAGTGGTGAGCTACAATCTCTCCACATAGGCGCCAGCACGTTGCAGATCGGTTAGCACCAAAATTAGAGGTTATTACTGGGGTTTGAAAGAATCTTATCAGTAATTGCCAAGAAAACAGCCTCCAAGAGTGAGAGTAAGTGATTCTTGATGTCATACGTAAGAGAGTCTCCCATTGTTGGGGTGTGATTTGGGAGCCCAGCTCTTCATTCCACTTTTCCATTAACCGAGAGGTGTCTTCCCCCAACCGTCTCCAGAAGGGACCTGTACAACACTGAAACAGCATGTGGAAGTCCACGGGACTTTAACACCTGCTGGAGTATCCGGATCACTGGGGGGTGAGCCTCAGGTGAACGGACACTGGTAAGTAGAGATTCAAAGTAGTGCCAGAGCTGTAAATACCGGACAAAATCTGATCGGCGTAAATGAAAGTTGCGGCTAATTTCACCAAACTCTCTGAAGTGGGGGCCAATTTGCAGCTGTGAGAGCTGAAGGAGGCAAGTGTGCCGCCAAGTCCGAAAAGTGTGATCTAAGAGGGCCGGAGGGAAGTCCTCCAATAAGTCTATGGGGCATAGCAAGACCAAAAAGGGGGAAATCCCTAGGGATTTTCTCATCACGCACCAGACCTGTGTTTGGTGTTCCATCAATGGACCCCATGCAGGTCTTGCCGTTGGGGGTAGTGTTTTATGGAATATCACTTTTTGATATTCACGGGGTGAGAGATACTCTCCTCTATGTCCCTCCATCTGGCTGGGGTATCACCAGTTAGGCGTTGTATTATATAAGAGAGATGAGTAGCCCAGTAGTAGAGTTTCATATTGGGGAGTGCCAAGCCCCCCTGGGCTTTGGGAAGGTGAAGGGTCTCCAGTTTAACTCTAGGGCATTTTCCCGCCCAGATAAATTTCACTATGGCCCTGTTCCAGGCCTTAAAGAGACTATTCGGCAAATTGAGGGACACATTCTGAAACAAATAGAGGATCCTTTGGAGTGTGACCATCCGAATAACCTCCACACGCTGCATCATATTCAGTGGAAGAATATTCCATCTTTCAAGGTCCTGTTTCATCTGGGATGTAACAGGGAGGTAATTATTATTTAAGGTGTCTCTAGCTTGATGTGAGAGGTAAATTCCTAAATATTTTAACTTAGTCAGGTCCCAACGAAAGGGGAACCCCTTCCTGATTGCATCCAATGGGACATAGTGGAAGGTGAGGGCATCGGTCTTGTTAGTGTTCAGCTTATACCCAGAATGTGATCCAAATTCCTCCAGGAGGCAGAACACAGCAGGCACAGATCTTTCGGGTTCAGTAAGGAACAACAGAACATCATCTGCGTATAGAGCTACCCGGTTTTTCATGTCCCCCACAACCACCCCCGAAATCTCAGACAACAGTCTGATAGCCTTGGCCAGGGGTTCGATGAATATAGCGAAAAGGCCTGGTGATAGTGGGCAGCCTTGACGCATACCCCTATAAAGGGGGAAGTATTCAGAGTGGTGGCCAGATGTTTTAACACATGCCTTTGGGGATGCGTAGATTTTCCCAAGAGTATCGATAAAGGGTCGCGGGAAGCGCATAGTAGCCATTGTGGCAAATAGGAAAGACCAAGACACCCAGTCAAAGGCCTTCTCAGCATCAAGGCTGAGAAGGACCGATGCACCCTCCCGGGATTGCATCTCATGAATCAGATGTAAGGCTCTGCGCGTGTTATCTGAGGTGGATCTTGAGCTCACGAATCCTGCCTGATCAGGGTCAATCAACCCCGGTAATACTCAGTCCAGTCGTTGGGCCAGGACGGACATAAAGTACTTGTAGTCGAGTTAAGAACCGATATTGGTCTATGTGAGCTACATTGTAGCAGATCTTTACCAGGCTTAAGGATGACCGAGATTGTGGCATATGTCCAACTGGGCGGGGGGGGATTCACCATCTAGGACCTCATTACACGCTGCTAGAAACAGTTTACTAATAGACTGAGTCACCGATTTGTAAAATTCCGCCCCATAACCATCAGGCCCAGGGGCTTTTTGGGTTTTAGACTTAGCGATAGCCATCGACAGTTCCTCCAGTGAAATGGATTTTACCAGCTGGGCCTGTTGTTCGTGGTCAAGCGTTGGTAATTTTAAGGATGACAAAAATTGGTTGGGAGATGATAAATCAGTCTCTCTGTCCGACGTGTACAAGGCCTTATAGTATTGACAAAAGGCCTGAGATATGTTTTTAAATTTAGTGTGACATTCTCCCGTCTCAGGGTCCCTTATCATTGCAATAGTAGACAATTTTCGGTGTTGACGGAGACAGTACGCAAGTAGACGAGAGGCCCGAGGGCCAATTTCACCATATCTCTGGCGGAGATATGTGAGGGCTACCTCGGTTTGCTGCAGACATAAGGAGTCCAGCTCACTCCTAGTCCACTTTATTTGGGGAAGAACCGAGGCGTCACCTTGTTGGTGAGCAAGCTGGAGGAACTGAAGAGTCTGTTCCAGCTGAAGTTGTCTTTCTTTACGAGCCCTTGCCAACCCAGTTGTGTATTTTATTGTGACCTCTTAAGACTGCTTTTAGGGTGTCCCATTGTATTGTTGATGGTATCTCCTGAGAGGAGTTATCCTGTATAATTTCTGCTATTTTATCACTAATGAACTCCTTAAATTGCTCACTTTTTAAGTACATGGGGTTAAATCTCCACCCCGTGTTACGCTTCTCAAGGGCCAGGTTCCACTTAGTGATGAGCGGGGCATGATCCGAGTGGGCTATGGGGCCCATTGTGGCTTCAACCAGTGAATCGAGCTGTTCCTTCTGGGTGTAACAGTGGTCAATTCTTGTGTATGTCCTGTGAATTGAAGAATAAAAAGAGTATCCCCTTTCTCTGGGGTGTAGGGATCGCCAAGTATCGAACCATCCCGTCCCCTCAGTAAATCTCTTAAAGAATTTATGTGAAGCCTGTTGCACCCCGGTCCGAAGTCTAGAGGTGTCCAGGGCAGTATTCGGGGCAATATTGAAGTCACCAGCCAGGATCAGAGTCCCCTTAGTTTTCTCCACCACCCTTCCCAGTAAGTGGCGGATAGTAGGGGTGTTTGAAGCCGGGGGAAGATAAATATTTGCCAGCTTCAATTCCTGGTCATTTAAAATGCCCTGGACTATAACTAATCTACCAGCAGGATCCGCCCATTCATTTATTTTCCTAAATGGAAGAAGGGATGAAATCAGAATAGCTAGCCCCCTTTTTCTTCCCTTTGGCATAGCGAGGCAAAGACCTGTGTATAGCCTCTGCCTCTGAGTTTCTCATGTTCTTTGGACGTCGGTGGGTCTCCTGCCAGTATACAATATCGGCATGTGCCTTTTTAGCTAATGTAGTCATTCTAGAACTCTTGACCGGGCTGCCCAGACCATTTACATTCAATGAGTATATTTTTAAGTGGTTATGTGCCATATTTAATTCCAATACATTCTGCTTCTGAACTAAGCCTGAGTTTCCCAAACGATAATATCCTTATCTTTATAATCATTACTAACAAACTGTGACTGTCTATTTTCTCTTGTTCCTTTTTCTTCTCTATAATTTCCAATAAAGAGATATTCTCATAACAGAAGCCGGAAGTATACTTTAGCGGGCATAATCGCATTGGTCTAACAGTATAAACTAAGAAGTAGTTTAGATTGCCTTGTGTGTCCCTCCCGTTAAACCAGCGTTTTGGGTCCCAGGGGAATGGACGCCAGCCAGCTATGTCCACATTCCTGAGACTCCGGGGTCCAGGAGGCAACAACTCATGTTCTGCTCAAGTGCAGATGAAAGTATTAAGAAAGGTAAAAAAAACTTGTAACTTTTCTTACAAAAATTTAAAAGTTACCTTAACTATATACAATGCCCAGGTCAGAACTAGGCAGTTCCATAACCATGGGGGGGGAAGACATCTGGAGCCAATCTAGGAGCTCCAGGTGCCTTCCTTTCCCTGAACAAAACTTAGCTTCCAAGGCTAGCTGTAGGTAATAACTCAGCCTTAAGGCAACTGCCGGAATGCAGTTTGAAGGGGGGTTCTCCTATTGTTGCGGAAGAGACCCACCAGCTCTAGTCTGAGGTTCCTATATCGAGCGTACCTTATTTCCACAGGGTTGTGTCCGAGCTGCTCTACCCTGAGCTAGAGCCCAGCCAGATATTGTTATTCAAAAAGGAGAAATAAAAAGGAAAATCGTCTATTTTGTTAATTTTAGTAAACCATGAAAAAGTTGCCGATCACAGAGGATGCCTTCCGGGAGTGGGTGTCCAAGGGGGGTCCTAGATATCGTGGGGGGGGGGAGGGGGAAGGCCACCCCACGAGGAGGCAGGTAATACAGCTCAGCTGTCCAGTGGGTAGCCCCCTTCCAGGCATGTAGGCCTACTAGATATGGCATAGGGGGAAGGGGGCCTCCGCTGTCAGTCAGAGCCTCATACTAGGTCCATCTATTACTTTGGATTTAAAGGGAGAATGTCCCAGGGGGTATTCTGTTCGCCTACTGTAGACTGTAAGCTCTTGAATAAGTATCCCCCTCCCTCCCCAAAGCAACACAGTGACAGGGGCCTAAGGGGGGTATGGAGTAAGCAGCAGTCATCCCACAGCCCTCCCCTGGACGAGCGGTTCCACCAACCAAATTAGTCTAAAGTCTCTCTTCCTTGGCATTCCACTCCAAAAGAAAGCACCCCTCCGCAGGGGACCGCCCCCCCTCTCAAACAGCTCCCATCTACCCACTCAGACCACCACCTCTGCACGCGTTTAAGACTGCCCCCTCCCCGCCACTGAACCATAGTCTCCCCCAAGAGTTACTAATTCAGTTAAGCAGGGGTGACCCCGACAGGGCCCAGTGGGGGAAAGGGGGAAAGTATCAGGCCAGGTAAATGAATAAGCGGGGGATCAAGCGTCCACCCAAGGGTATTGTCCCAGCCAGGAGAGCCTCACAAGAGGGGACCACTCAGAGGCAGGGTGTTCCCACGCTACACCTCTCTCTCTAGTACACATTGACCAAACATGAACGAGGTGCATCTCCAGAGCAGGAGACTCCAAGAGACTGCAAACACGGTCCCACTTAATCTCCAGGTCCTCCCCTCAATATAGGCCTCCCCAGTGACAGGAAGCCCCAGTGCAGATCTCTATTGCCACCACTCCCACCCCACCCCCAATGGCAGGTAGGTGCTGGCAGTCCCACCCCCCAAAACGTACTTATCTGCCCAAAAGATGCCTGCGGATTATAACTTGTCACGACTGAGACACCTCCCCCCACCAAAAGAAAAATCATAGGAGGAGAGCGTGAGTCAGCCGCTTAGCAGGCTCTCCAGGGCAAGACAACAGCAAAAACAACATCGTAGGAAAAAGAGAGCATCAGGAAAAAGAGAGGGAACCTCTCTCCAAATTGTAAACCCATTCAGCATCATGTATATAGTCAGGTTGGTAAACCAGTGTCCGTTATTCCCGGGTGTCCGTCATTCTTGGGTGAGCTCTGGAGGTCTTCTGTGAGGTGTGCAGCCTTTTTATTTATCTTGGTGGAGTCTCCATATTTTCTCAGCATAGTCGCTACGTCTGCTCGCAAGTTCATGCTCGCTGACCGCTGCACCGATCCAGGCTTTGCTACCCCTTTTTGGGATATCGTCCATGCCGAGGCAAGCAAATCTTTCTTCAGCTTTTCTTTAATAAGGGGGGGAGAGGTAATCCCCTGTGAGCTCGGAAATGAGGAGGCAGCGAGGAGGTCTGGCTGCACCTTCGGGCCTGACTCAGTAATAACTTTGAGCCTTGCTGGGAATAAAATCTGCGCTTTGATGTTCTTAGTCCTGAGCTGTTTCACCACTGGCCATAAAATTCTCCTGGATTCCTGGACCATTGTCGTATGGTCATTATCTATCGAAATACGTGTGCCAGAGTAAGTCAGTTGCCCCTTCTGCCAGGCTTTCTGTAGTAGTTCCTCCTTCACTTTGAAGGATGTTAATTTGGTGACAATTGATCAGGGTTTTGAATCAGGGGCACTAGGCTTGGGAATAAGCGATCTGTGGGCCCGATCCATTTCCAAAGAATACTCCGGTGGTAGCTTTAACAGATCCTGCAGCAGTCTCTGAAGAAAAGCCATTACACTGGGGTATCCATCCTCAGCCCCCTCCAGGACCCCGTAGATCCTTAAATTCTGCCTACAGCTCCTACCCTCCAGGTTGTCCAGGCGATGCGTTAGTTCGCGGTCTCGCACCAGCAGATGCATAATCAGGCAGTCTTGGTGATCACATTGATCAGACGTTTGATTCGCCAGCAGTTCCAGTTGGTCAGTCTTATGTTTTATTTTGCTTATGTCTGCCCTGAGGTCAGCCAAGGATTGGTCAATCTTGTTGACCGTAACAGCCGTTTGCTTGATCGTGGCTGCTAGGCCAGATACAGATTCCTCCTCACACTGGCCTGTTTGGAGTGTGTCGGGAGGGGCCTCCGAGGAATCCGAGGCATCTTCCAGGTCCCCACGGACCAATGCCCGTAATTTTTGCGCCTGAGTGAGCTGTGGTCTCCCAGACCTATTCTTTTTGCTTTTGACAGGCAATGACATTCTGAAATAGGCAATTTTAACTTTTGGTTACCAGCTGGAGCACGGAGCAACAAGACTAGGCAGCCATCGCAACGCTGACGTCACCGGAAGTCACCAAAGGAGATCTGATACTCATGTTTATCATAATAAATAATGATTACTTACGTGCAGGCATGGTATTTTATATATATGAAGTCAAACATCATACTAGGGGAAACAAACAAATTAAAGGTGCACTGTATAAAACTAATAAGAGGGGAGCATACTTTATTCAGAGAGTGGTTGAAGTATGGAATAGCGTAACACAGGAAATAATAGAATCAAGAAATGTAGATTTTTTTTTTGTTTATAAAAAGACTGGATGATTATTGAACAGTTGGGAAAGAAAATTTGTTATCACGGAATACTGTGTGTGTGTGTTGGGGGGGGGTGTAAACTTGAAGCACCATTGGTACACTTTTACCCTTTCAACGTCTAAGTAAAACTGATAGTCTGAACAAAATTGTTATTAGAAACTGTTATGTAAAATATGTAATTCTAGGGACATGGATATGTTGTTCATCCACACTGTCTGGCAGGTTCCTTGCCACTTTAAATCTTGCCAGAAGGTCTTCAAGCTGGCTCCTCCCACCCACTTGGGTGGTAAAACTCTCAGCTCCGCCCCATGATGGCAGATCTTCCTTACCGCTTGGAAGCTCAGGTTCCCTCCTTAACGCTCTGCGTGATAGACTGAATCCTAATTCTTCGGTTACGCGAAACTCATTTTAAAATTTTCAAGACTTGATCAACTTCCTCCCTCGGCGGCTCGCGATGGACGAATCGACTCAGTTCAGGCGGTGCCCTTGTGGGCAGAAGATGTCCAGGACGGACCCGCATTCCATGTGCGTGTACTGCCTCGGCCTAGAACATGGCCCGCAGGCCTGCGAGTCATGCCATTCGTTTTCGGCCAACATCCTGGAGGACCGCGCTGCCCGTTTACAGCTGGGGCACCCGGAGAAGCGCTACCCGCCAGTTAAGTCGAAGGAAGCCTGCTGGGCAGTTACCGCGGCGGCTGTCTCGGCTGAGCAGCTCGAGCACATAATCGCCCTCGAGGAGGAGTCGGCCCAGGCCGCATCATCCTCTTCCTCGGTCGTGGCATTTATCCCGCTCTCTCTGGGTACCTCATATTCAGCTTCGTTCAAGGAGCTTTGCCAATCCCTTTCCACGAAGGGAGAGGGGCTATTGGGACATTCCTCTCGGTCCAAAAAGAAGGACTCTAAGGATAAGTCCCATCGTCGGCGTTCGTGGGAGCGGGAGAGGTCTCCTTCCCCAGACAGCCGACTGTTGACTTCAGTCGAGGTTGCGGCTAAGGCTGCTGGCTTCACGGCATCCCTGTCAGGCCAGCCGGCCGAGAAACCCATCGATGCGGTCGAAATTTTTCTCGACCCGTCGGACGGGCTGTCGACTGGTGAAGCCGACAACCCTTCTTTACCGGTTCCCCCGGTGGAGACCGAGGATCTGCCTGTGCCCCCGGTGCAGCAGTCCCCGATCAAGGCGTCTGAGCTGAGGGAAGAGCGGGTGTGCCCCGCTCCTTCCCAGACCCGTCCTCGGAAACACCGAGGATCTCGGTCTTGGTCTCAGACTTCTTCTCGGTCTAGCCAATCCCGCTGACTTCGGTGGTCTCGGTCTCGGCACCGAGGTAAGCGGCGCTGCTGTTCGTCCTCATCTTCCTCCTCGGAAGAGGAGAGGCTTCGGCGCAAATTGCGTCGATGCCACAAGGACCTGATGTGGCAGCAGTTACTTCTGTCCGGGAGCAAGTCGACGCCGATGCCTTCCCCAGCCATCAAGTGGCTATCACCCGAGCGGCCGAAACAACCCCTCGCTGTAGTCGAGATGCCCAAGCCTGGGCCGGTTGTTCAGCTGAAACTTGCCGCCCCACGGATTGTGGTGGAACCTCCACCTCCTCAACTGAAGTCGGGGGCACCGACCAAGGAGTCTCGGTCGGGTCAAGGCCTGCCCCACAGGTTGTCGGTCACCCTCGCTCTCGACCGTCCTCGGCAGGTGGAGGGTGGCTCAGGCCCCAAGCAGCTCTTCGCAGACTCCTCCGAGTCTGATGATGACTCCTCCCTGTTCTCCAGGCCAGTTGACCTGGAGTCCTCCGGGGGCCAGTCGTTGGACGAAAGCCCGTCAAGTCCTTCATGGGTTTGCTTCAGCTCATCTCGGAGCCACCGGATGCAGTTCGAGCCCTTATATCAAAGCGGCCAAGTATCCCTGTTAGAGATACTGGACCGAGGATCCCTCATGAAGACTTTTCCGTGGCTGAGGCCATTGTTGGCCCAGTTTTGGAGCTTTGGCAGTGGCCTGCTTCCTGCCCTGTGCCTTTGGCCAGGATGGCCAGGAAGTATGCGGTCCCTACCGGCTCTTTGCCCGGGTTTTCGGAACACCCCTCTGCCGAGGGGTTCGTCACCGACAGCATTTTCCGGTGTTCCGGGAACACTAGGGACATGGACAAGCCCCCTGACAAGAAGTCCAAAAAGCTGGACTACGCCGGGTGCAATGTGTATGCTGCGTCCTCCCTTGACCTCTGCCAGGCCAGCTCGGCCATGCTGATGGCACACTTCTCCCACACCCTCATGGGCTCCCGGGATGAGGTGATCCCTCATCTCCCGGCCGACCTGCAGACCACGGTCCGGCAGGTTTGGGACCAGGGTAGGGCAGTGGCTAAGCAGCAGCTCCAAATGGCTCTGGACATAGGAGACTCCTGTGCCAGATCGGTTGCGGCCGCGGTGGCCATGCACTGCAGAGCATGGCTGAGGATATCCACCTTCACGGCAGATACCCAGCACAAATTGGCGGACGTCCCCTTCTTGGGGACCGACCTCTTCGGCCCTGGAGTGGAAGGTCACCTCCAGCGGATCGAGAAGTCCAATGCCACTCTGGACTCGGTCACCTCCGCCAAGAAGGACAGAGGCCATCGACAGCAGCAGCACAAGTCCTTTCGCCCTTCTGCACCTGCGGCATGTCCGGCCCAACAGCACCAGGGCCGGCAGGCTCACGCATGGCATCCCAAACCCAAGCCTGCAGCTTCCTCCAATAGGAGGCAGGGAGGTAAAGGCCCAGGAGGTCCCTTGGCCGGTTCCTCCTCCAAGCCTGCCCAGTGACAGGTTGAGGGGTGTCGCCCCCAACCTCGTCACTTCCCCACGGGTTCCCCCAGCGGGGGGACGGCTCCGCCACTTCCTTTCTGCCTGGTCTGCTATCACCATGGACCGCTGGGTGTTGGAGGTGGTAGGAAAGGGTCTGCCTCTGGAGTTCGAACAGGCCCCACACTTCCGAGCAGTCACCTCTCGTGGGGCCACGGGGTCCACAGCCTCTCTGTTGGCCCACCGAGCCGATATTGCCCTGCTCCTTGAAAAAGAGGTGATCAGGAAGGTGGTGGATCCTCCTCCAGACCCAGGGTTTGTGTCCAGGTACTTCCTGGTCCCAAAACGGATGGGAGGCTGGCGCCCCATTCTCAGCCTGCACAACCTGAACAGGTTCCTAAGGTCTCGGACCTTCAGGATGGTCACTCTGGCTCAGATAATCCAATCCTTGGAATGAGGCATGTGATTCTGTTCCCTGGACCTTCAGGACGTGTTCTTTCACGTCCCTATCCATCCGTCCCACCAGAGATTCCTCTGCTTCAGAGCGGAGGGATCCCTTTACGAGTTCCGGCCATGCCTTTTGGCCTTTCCCTAGCTTCCAGGGTCTTCACCAAATGCATGGCAGTGGTGACAGCATTCCTGCGGTGCCGAAGGGTCCGGGTGTACCCCTACCTGGACAATTGGCTGATTGCAGCCCCCTCCAGAGCAGAGGTGGAGCAGTCCAGAGATCTGGCCCTCCAGGTTTGCTCTCAGGTTGGCCTCCTCATCAATGAGACCAAGTCGTAACTCATGCCAAAGCAGGTGATACAATTCATCGGGGCAGAGCTTGACTCTCTACGAGCCAGAGCACGGCTCCTGGTGGACAGGGCCGAAGTTCTTTCCTCCTTTGCCCAATCATTTCAGGTTAGGCAATCGCACCCTGCCCGGGACTTCCTGTGCCTTCTGGGCCTCATGGCGGCCTGCACCAGCGTGGTCCGTTGGGCCCGCTGGTACATGCGTCCCCTTCATTAGGGACTGGCCAGCCAATGGTCACAGCACTTCGATCCGCTGGATCAGCTAGTGACAGTGACCCAGGTGATGTGGAACGCTCTCCAGTGGTGGACCATTCCAGCACATCTGCAAGAGGGCATCCCGTTTGTCCGCCCTGAGCCGACAGTCCTTCTATCGACCGATGCCTCTCTGATGGGTTGGGGTACCCATCTGGGGGAGCACAAAGCGCACGGCCTCTGGTCCCCTCGGGAGTCCCGATGCCACATCAACCTGCTGGAGCTTCGAGCGGTTCATCTAACCCTTACCGTCTTCGCTCCATCTCTACGAGGTCAAGTGGTTCAGATCCAGATGGACAATACCATGACCATGTACTACCTAAACCACCAGGGTGGAACGTGCTCCATGCCTCTGTGCAGGGAAGCTCTCCGCATTTGGTCCCTCGTGCACAGCCTAGAGGTGGATCTCCTCGCCATTCATGTGGCAGGAGCCTCCAACACCCTGGCCAATACCCTAAGCTGGATAGGGGCTGCGTCCCACGAGTGGTCTCTCCTGCCGGAGGTAGTACAAGATCTGTTCTCCCTCTGGGGCACGCCTCAGGTGGACCTGTTTGCCTCCAGGGTGAATGCGAAGATGAGACTGTTTCATGCCCGCCCCCCTCAGCAGGGCTAGCTGCAGGGGGATGCCTTCTCAGGGCCGTGGACCTCAGGCCTCTTCTATGCCTTTCCCCCATTTCCCTTGATCCACAAGGTGCTTCTCAAGGTGAGGAGGGACAAGGCGCAGGTGATTCTGGTAGCCCCAGACTGGCCCCGCCAGTTCTGGTATCCAGATCTCCTCAGTCTCAGCTCCAGGCTCCTGAGACGGCTTCCAGCCCACCCGGACGTGATCTCAGTCAATCAGGGAAGGTATTCCATCCGGACCTTCAATCCCTGCACCTGACGGCCTGGTTCCTGAGCGGCTAGAGTTCCAGGCCTTGGGTCTTTCCGACGAGGTCCTCAACGTCATTGAGGCATCCCGTAAGGAGTCAACCAGAAAATGCTACGCCTTCAAATGGAAGAGATCCTCCATTTGGTGTCAGGGCAAGGGCCTGGACCCTTCCTCCTGTTCCTTGGCAAGCATTCTGGACTACCTGTGGTCCCTTTCTTAGCAAGGGCTTCAGTCGATGACCCTTAAGGTGCACCTGGCAGCCATCTCTGCTTACCGGGCGTGGGCCGGGAAGCAGTCTGTGGTGCAGGAGAAGGTGGTTGAGCACTTTTTCAAAGGCCTTGATCAGATATCCCCTCCAGTGCGAGAACCTCCACCTACGTGGGATCTACTGCTGGTATTGGCTAAGCTCATGGGCAGGCCATTCGAACCGATGCACAGGTATGACACCTCTCACCTGTCGTGGAAGACCACCTTCTTGGTGGCTATCACGTCAGCCAGAAGGATGGGAGAGCTCCAGGCGCTTTCCATCGAGTCTCCTTATCTGGTCTTCCACAGGGACAAGGTTGTCCTGTGCCCCAACCCAAAATTCCTTCCGAAGGTGGTGTCGGAGTTTCACCTTAACCAGGTGTTGACTCTGCCGGTGTTCTACCCCAATCACACCTCGGAGGCTGAATATAGGCTCCATACTTTGGACCCTAGAAGAGCGCTCGCTTATTATAAGGAGTGGATGGCTGAAGTTCGGGGAGAGGTTCGCCAGCTGTTTGTCACCTACGCTGAAGCCGCACCTGGTAGACCTGCAGCCAAGTGGATGATAGGCAGGTGGGTCATCTCCTGCATAGATCTCTGCTATAGGTTGGTGGGCATGGAGCCTCCCAGAGGGATAAGAGCTTATTCTACCCGCCATACCGCTGCATCATGGCTGGTTCCAGGGATGTCCCTATCCAGGAAATCTGCAGGGCTGCTACCTGGAAGTCAGCACACACACCTTCATTACCCACTACCACATCGATCTTGAGTCACGCTGGAATGCTGGTTTTGGGACCTCGGTTCTCCAGTCATTATTCCCTAAGTAGGGGGTGTGCGCCTTGCCTCCCTCCTCCCGGAGAACTGCTAGGAGTCTGCCAGCCAGTGTGGATGAACAACATATCCATGTCTCTAGAAATACAGGTTACTCACCTGTAACAGGAGTTCTAGGAATGGTATATGTTCATCCACACGACCCACCCGACCTCCCCGGCTTTGACGCACAACCTGGCTTCCAGTGGGCCAGATCTGGCGTCATGGGGCGGAGCCAAGAGTTTTACCACCCGGGTGGGTGGGAGGAGCCAGCTTGAAGACCTTCTGGCAAGATTTAAAGTGGCAAGGAACCTGCCAGACAGTGTGGATGAACAACATATACCATTCCTAGATCTCCTGTTACAGGCGAGTAACCTGTATTTACATTACAAATAAAGTGATAGAATGAGTTGTTTTGGAAGAAAAGACATGAGCATGTACATTGTGTACAGTGCTAATTGTGATTTTTCACCAAATAAATAATCAGCACACCTGTATATGAAAGTTTGTCTTGTTTTTGTTTTGTTGAATTTTTTTGACCCGGTAAGCCCACTGGGCCTAGAAGTCCTTTTTCAGGGTGACTGGGTGGGGGGACACAAATGCTAAGCAACTGAAATTGAACCAGATTAAGCTGTTGGTGGTATTTTTAGTGAATGATGGAAATTTGGCCAGGACACCGGGGAAATTCTCCTACATTAATTAATGGACCCTAGAATTTCCAAATTCTTGTGGGATACCACGTGGTTGGCATGCCATGGTCAGCTGGGGGTTAGAAATAACCACAAACAAAAAAATAGAAGAGAGGTATTGCCTTAGCAATACATTTAATAAGCTATTGGAAACACAGGGGCACCTCTTTTTTTAATGCCCTTATGTTATTTCTTTGTTGAACTTATTGAGTTGTATGACCCAGGATCAGGCCTTCTCAAACATAACACACAACGTTTTGGTTCTAGGCATTTATAATGGTCTTTGGAAGAAATACACCATCAGTACACTTAAATTAATCTGTGGGATTTTGAAATATCACATTTGGCAAGCCAGGTGCCATTGGGTATTGCAAAAACAGTATATCTCACAACAGGAATTGGATAGCATTATTTTGGGTTAAGTTAAATATAGTTATGAAGCTGATAAAAAAACAGAATCATAGCCAGCAGATGGATTTTTTATGAAATTACTGTCTTGGGTGGATAAAATGGGGAGAAACTAGGACAAAAAAAGGGGGAGACAGTAAGTTAGAATGGATTGGTGGGCAGTGGTCCCACTTTGATGTATCCCTTTACTTTAGAACATTAAGTACATATTTACATAGTTTGGTATAAGAAAAAGATTTAGCTCTTTAGAACAACCTTTAGACAATGAATGGGTCAGAATTGAGTACTGATATGATTCCTTCACATAAGGATTGATTCTATAGTATTGTAGCCCCCTGAATACTTCAGACTTAAAAAAAAAAAAAAAATATATATATATATATATTACTGCCCCGTAGTATTGTTCGATTATTTCACAATACAAAACTTCCCCTACGTTAATCATTTGTTACATTTTGTCAGTAATTGATCTGGGTTTTGGTGGCAGGCAGATGACAGTTCAGCACAGGTAGCCACCAGTTTCTCTTTTGTGTTTTGTTTGTAAAAGTTTATTTTTCAGTTTTCCAAGAAATGGATAACCCAGTTGGGTAATCTCATTTACAATGGGGTCCAACATTCATGCATTACTTAAATAATCAAAGCATTTTACAAAACATCTACCAAATCATTAAAAATAAACAATATTACAGTTTACAAATACATTACACAAAACAGATATAAAAATAACAGGGTTGGCAGCATTTGATGTGTACCAGAATGTAATCTACAAAAATTCAGTTTTGACTGTCATTTTGGAGTAATAGCAGCAAAGAGGGTTTCAAAACTACAGTATAGCTTACCAGCCTTCCCATTGATGCAGTGTGCACCAAAGTGCATTTTGGTTAATCATTTGGCCACATAGGGAGCAGTTGTAGCAGTGAGAGTTTAACAAAGATGGCTGCCATACCAGTAAGCCATCTTTGACTTGATACACACCAAAGTATAACCAATTTGCCTTAACATGAATTTGAATCACTTAAAATATGAAGAAAGGAATGTAACTGTTTTTAAGCAAATGCAGCATAGAGGGCTTGGCAAAGATGGCTGCCATAGGTTCAGTGTATATTAACTGTCATTGAGGCACAGGCCAGGAAGCATAGGAAGACCAGGAGCAGTTTCAAAATTTGCAAATAGCGTTTTATTTTTCTCAATAACAGCAAAATAAAAAATAGAAGTTATTCAGTATAACTATTTACAAAGGCAGTATAAACAGAGAAAACTAAGTCCTTCTTCTGAGGGTACCTCTTAATTCAAAATTTCAGTCTCTCATTCTCCTTGTCTCTAGCAAAAGCATCGCTGCTCTTTTTATGTCTGTGTCTGGGAACTTGTTAAGAGAGTTCTCACATTCTTCTCACAGAATGTTCTTATAAGTTTACAGAATGTTCTTGTCAGTTTTGTTCTTGCAGGTGCAGCAAAAACAGTACGTGGTGTCCCAGAACTGACCTCTTGTTGCCAATTCTGCAAAAGGCTTAAAAACTTGAACAGATTAGATAAGCAAAACGGTGGAGTTTGTATGTACATACAAAATGATATTCCTTCTTTTGAAGTGTGTTCTCCTTTTCCTTTGAAAAGTATATGGGTTAAAATCTTATTGAAGGAGCAGTCCTTTATAACTATTGGTAACATCTATAGGGTTACCACCTGTCCCGGTTTTTGCAGGACAGTCCTGATTTGGGCAGCTGTGTCCTGTGAAAAAACATGAAAAATACTACTTTTCCTGACATTATAGTAGAAAAAATATTTTTTGACTTTCTTCTAAATGTTGCAAAAAACTGCAATACCTTTACTAAAATACATTAAAATAATAAGAAACACTAAAAACAAATAAAAAACTACAACACTTAGTCTTAATTCTGATTATTTAGTGAAAACAAGTCTGTTGCATTTATCGAGGTTACATATTGTTTGCGAAAAATCATGTTTCATAAGAA
Organism: Neoceratodus forsteri; assembly: GCA_016271365.2. Taxonomy (NCBI): domain Eukaryota; kingdom Metazoa; phylum Chordata; order Ceratodontiformes; family Ceratodontidae; genus Neoceratodus; species Neoceratodus forsteri. Next base: position 411,618,259 of record CM028129.1, on the reverse strand, counting down.
ATGTCCCACTTTGGGCTTCTTAAAAGGTGGTAACCCTAAACATCTATCGACCTCCATCTGCAAATTCAGATTACACAACTGATATGTTTAAAGAAATTACACATTTTTCAGAATCTCAAGATACTGTAATATTTGGTGACTTTAACATCCCTCATATTAACTGGGACTCATTCTCAGAACAGTCCTATGCTGAGAAAGGGCTAATAGATGTGGTAGTTAATACTGGATTACAACAACTTGTTACTGAACCCACTCGCAGTCCTAATACTTTGGATCTATTATTTACTAACATAGAGCAACAGATTAGCAATTTACAAATTTGGGATCCACTTGGGACCAGTGATCATTCATCTGTTCTTTTTGAAATTCAACAGTTTAAAACTACACAAAGGAAGTTATACACTACAAAAATTATAACAAAGCAAATTTTTCTAAATCAATGAATACTTACAAAACATAAACTGGGAATCTAATCTTCTTAGTTGTACAACACAACAAGCTTGGGACTTTGTAAAAACATTGTACATTATTTGGAAAATACCTTTATTCCATCTAAGAGGAAATTTAATAATAAAGGAAAAATTCCCCCTTGGTTCAACAAGACAATTAAAAATCAGATTAAAATAAAAATTAAACTTTTTAGGAAACTTAAGAATAGTTCTGTTCCATTTAAAACTACTCTATTACATAAATACAGACTATCTGTGAAAAACTTAAAAAATTCTATTAAATTGTCAAAAAATAAGCTAGAATTTAAACTAGCTCACACAAAAGACTGTCACAAATCTCTTTTCTCCTATATAAATAGTAAAAAAGGTGTATCAAGGACCATTGGTCCCATTATAACCAATGGCTCTTCTCTATCTGATATAGAAACCTCGAATCTCTTTAATAAGTCCTTTTGTTCTGTCTTATCTCAAAAATCACCTATTAGTACATTTAAAGTTCACCACATAGATTATCATAGGTTCTATCCAACTGACATTATACAGGCTATCAAAAAATTAAAAAAAAATACTAGTCCAGGCCCAGACGGTATTCATCCATGGTTTCTGATCGAAACCTCTATAAATATTTCTATACCTTTGTCAATTATTTTCAATAAATCCTTACAAGAAAGCATTGTACCAAATGATTAGCGTTTAGCAATAGTTACTCCCATATTTAAAAAAGGCAATAGAGGTTTTGTGCAAAATTATCATCCAATTAGCCTGACCTCAGTGGCTGGTAAATTAATGGAATGAGTAATGAAGTCTCTAATAGATCAAGATTGTAAAAAATTAGGAATTTATGATTCAAATCAGCATGGGTTTACTCCCAAGTATTCTTGCACCACCAATCTGATATCTTTTTACAATAATATAAGTACTCTACTAGATGTGGGTATCCCTACTGATGTAATTCTTTTGGACTTTAGTTGAGCTTTCGATAAAGTCTCACATGAAAAACTCATTACTAAAATGCACAATCTAGGTTTGTCACCTGATATTGTCAACTGGACTTTAAACTGGTTGACAAATCATTCTCAGAGAGTCGGAATTAATGATATCTTGTCTGATTCGGGTAGTGTGACAAGTGGTGTACCACAGGGGTCGGTCTTGGGACCAACATTGTTTAACCTCTTTATCAGTGATTTACAAACAGGGCCAAATAACTTCATAGTTAAATTTGCAGACAATACTAAATTTGGGGGCAAGGTTAATAATCATCAAGAATATATTTCTGCATTAAAGAAGGATTTGGAAAAATGAACACTTTGGGCAAATTAAAATCATATGCAGTTTAATCAAGACAAATGTTTAGTAGTGCATTTCGGTGTAAATAATCCAAAAACGATATATCATATAAATGGACTACCACTTTACTCATCAAATTGTGAAAAAGATTTAGGGATATATGTTAATAATAAACTTACATCAAATGATCACTGTGTTAGAACTGCTTACATGACCAACAGACTTTTGAGGCAAATAAAACGCACTTTTGTTAATCGCACTGAACAATGCCTTATTCCATTGTATAGGGCATACATTAAATCATATCTAGACTATGGCTTCCCTTTCTGGAATCCAAACCAAAAAAAAGACATAGCAATTCTTGAACAGGTTCAAAGGAGAGTAACTAGAATGATTCCAAGATTAACAAACTTGGATTATCAGAACAGATTAAAAGCTACTGGTCTCTTCTCTCTTCAAACTAGAAGATTAAGAGGTAATATGCTTATGGTTTTAATTTAATAAATTCACCAGATCTAATGGAAAAATGTGGTCTAACACTCTCCAAAAGGAGACATGTTCTGAAACTGCATAATAAACAGCTTGAAGTAAAAATTTATAAAACCAGCAAAAGGGGAAACTTTTTTCCAAAAAGAGCATCCATTGTATGGAGCACCTTGCCACAAGAATTGGTAGAGGCAACTAGTGCCACTGTCTTTAAAAACAAATTAGATGTTTGGTTGAGGGATAATAGATAAATAACGTCCCACATAGTGTGGGGAACAGTCTCGATGGGCTCTGGCCTTCTTCTGTTCTTTCATACCAAGTAATAACTGCATCTAAGGTTAACTCCCTGAGTTCCAAATAGCTTTGCAATCATTTCAACCGTATGGCTATATACAGTTTTAAACAAAGGGATCCCAGTATCAGTGACATTTCCACATAAAGATTCACACACATTTTTTTATAACTGCAGATATTCAAGGGGGAAGAAAAGACTAGCAAGGGAAGGCAGAGAGATAACAAAAGGCAGAGAATGGTGAAACCATTGCAATGATCAGTTCCCAGGTCTCACAAGAAAATTTGGTTGCTCAACCAGATAGAAAAGAAACAGAAAAGGAGCAGAAAGAACAGATCCTTGTGTTTAAACTCTTTCTGCATAACAGCTGGGTCAGGGTCTTACTCAGCCCTGTCACATGACCTCCTCTTTAAGAGGGAACCTGTTTTAAAAAAAAACAGGTTTTCCAAAACTTTATCTTCCAGCATTAGCTTATAACTTTTACAGTTCAGTGCATATGCAGTATATCAATCAGAGAAGTTTCAACTTACACATTTTTCTTTCAGCGTTCTGAATTTTCAATTCCTGATCCATACCTTGACAGAAAATCAGCATTGACATTCTCTTTCCCAGATGTGTGCATCACCTTGAATTTAAATGGCTGTAGTGCCAGATACCACCTTGTGATTCTAGAATTGTTATCCTTCATTTGGATAAGTCAGCAGAGAGGATTGTGATCTGTTACAAGTACAAAGTCAGTTCCTAGTAAGTAAAACTAGAAGGGACTCCATGGACCACTTTACCACAAGGCATTCCTTTTCAACAGTGGAGTACCTTTTCTCTCTGTCGTACAATTTCCTACTTATGTATAGAATATAACGTTCTTTCCCATCTATATGCTGACTCAAGACTGTACCTAGGCCTACTTCTGATGCATCAGTCTGTAACAGAAATTGTTTCTCAAATTCTGGGCTTTTTAAAACAGGAGCTGAACATAATGCAGCCTTAATAGCCCAGAAAGCCTTGCCACACTGTGGGGTCCATTTCACATTATTCGGGAACCGTTTGTGAGTTCAGTGAGGGGAGTAACTAACTCTGCAAACCTGGGAACAAATCTCTGATAATAACCAGCCAGCCCTAAAAATTACCTGACATTTTTCTTGGCTTGGGGACAGGGCTGTTAGCTACAGCTTCTATTTTGGAAACCTCTGGCTTGATTTCTCCATTCCCCAAAACATAGCCAAATATCTGGTTTCCTGCATGCCTAATGCACACTTGGTAGGTTTGTCAGACCTGCCTTTTTGATCAATTGGATTACTGCTCGTAGGGGTTCCAGGTGGCTTTTCTATTCCGGACTGTACACCACAACATCATCCCAGTATGCAGCACAATAACCAGTGTGAGGTACCATTGGAATGTAGTGGGTGCATCATATAATTCAAATGGCATGGTGGTGAACTGATAGAATCCTATAGGAATAGCAAATGCAGTTTTATCTCTGAATTATTTAGCTAGGGGGATTTGCCAGTAGCCTTGATGAGATCGAGGGTACTGATATACTTGGCACTCCCCAGTCTGTCCACCAGATCATCTATTCTGGGCATAAGATAACTGTTAAATTCTGACAATTAAGTTTCCTAAAATCAAGGCAGATACTTACACCTCTTTCTTTTTTGTTTACAATCACCATTGGTGATGACCAAGCACTTCTCGACTCTTCTATGATACCCAATTCTTTCAATTTTTGTATTTCCTTAACATCTGTTTTTAACTGCTGTGGTAATCTGTATGTCTTTTGTCCAATACAGTGATGCACAACATACAGCCCGGGGGCCACAAACAGCCCCCACAGCAGTTGTTTGTGGCCCCTAAGGACCTAGCAGCTTCCCCTTGCAGCCATTATTTATTTGATTTTGTTTTTAGTTTTAGTAACATATGGATAGACAGACAGACAGATGTTTTGATTTATTTTATGTGTACATTTAATAATGTCTTGCTGGACATTTCTCACTTTGGGCCCTTTAACAGTGGCCCTCGGCCAGTAGCCCTTGGCCCTCAGCCTTGACTCAAGTTTTCAGTCTGGCCCACCACAAAAAAAAAGCTGTGCACCACTGGTCTAATAGGATGAGCATTCCTTGTCACTATCACGAGCTCGGCCTGGTACTGTGGTAAAAGTACTGTTAAATGTCTTTAGCAAGTTATGAATTTCTACAGTTTGTTCAGAGGTTAAGGAAACATTCAACTTTACAGCATCGGCAGTTATCATTTGTTCCAGTCTATCGTAAGCTACATCAATATCTTCTTTATCAGTTTCTGGTAAAATCAGCAAAACAGCTTTTGGTGTCTTTTCAACACATTTCTTGAGGAGGTTAGCATGGTATATCTTAGTAGGATTTTTCCTATCAGGGGCCTCAGTCTTACAGTTAACCATGCCAGTATGTCTAAGCTCTTTATAAAGTCCTTTCCACTTCATTAAGGGTATATTTTCTGTAGTGGATAACAGTAGCAAGACCTTTTCACCTGACTGAGAAACCTTTTCTTTGATCCCATGGTCATGATACATCTTCTTCTGGTTTTAGCCTCTTCCTGGTTGCTATGGGCAATTTCAGCATATTTTGTGAGCATCTTTCTCAGGGCATAAATATAAGATGATGTAGATTGTTTCTGATGGGAGTTATCTTCCCATGTTTCTTTTAGTACATCTAGTGGCCCTGTAGGTTGTTTACCGTATAGCATTTCAAATTGTGAAAAACCTGTTGATGTTTGTGGCACTTCTCTGTTAGCAAAAAGCAGGTAAGGTAAGTATTGGTCCCAGTCTTTCCTGTCCCCTTTTACAAACCTTTTTAACATACCTATTAGAGTTTTATTAAAACACTCAACAAGATCGTCTGTCTGAGGGTGATAAGGGGAGGTTCTTATGGCAATGATACCAAGTAGTCAGTACAGCTCCTTCAGTAATGCAGCACCAAAATTGCTACCCTGATCTTTAGGTATGTCCACCCTGCTGAAAATTATGGCAAGCTCTGCTGCCACTTTTGGTGCTGTGGCAGTACGCATTGGAACTGCCTCTGGGTATCGATTAGCATACTGTAGTCACATTTTACCAAAGTGAATCGATTACTCTTTTTACTTTTGCCTAAGGAGCCAACCATATCCATTGCAATTATCTCAAAAAACAAATCTATCAATGGTAGGGGCACCTTGTCTTTTTTCAGTCACTGGGGTTACTTTCTGACACTCGGCACAAGAACTGCAGTAGGAAGTGACATCTTCATGAATTTCAGGCCAGTAAAAGCTGCACAGCAATCTGGCAAAGGCGTGATCCTTCCCCGAGTGACCAGCCATAGGACTGTCATGTCCTATCTGTAACAACTCCGATCTATACTATTGTGGTATAACCAATTGCTCAGTCTGGTCCTGCGTCAGGTTTAACTCAAGCTCTGTACAGTAACCCATTACATTTTTTAAACATTGGTTCACCCTGTTTTTGTTTCACCCCTAGCTGCTTAAAATAACCCTGGAGAGAAACATTGTTAGCTTGTTCTGAAAGAAAATCACAACCAGTGATCAGTTTAGTTTCAGCATTTTCATTTGTTAACTACTTGTGTCCATCAGTCTTTTGTTGCCACTGTTTCTTCAGGCACTGTCTTTCTTTCCTGGACTTCCGAATCTTGGAGTTGTGCTCAAACAAGTCTGAATCAAAATCAGCAAAAGGAAAAGTGTCCCCACCATCTGAGATTTTCTTTGCCTGAGCTTGTGTCACCACAGCTGCTGAAACATCCAGATTTACTCCCTCTTTTATTAAGTCAGTAAACCCTGGAAAGTCATTTCCAATAATCACAGGTACAAGTAACCTTGGCACTACCCCCACTTTCATTTGGTGCAACACCCCATTAATAGTCAGAGTCACTTGGCTGGTGGGATAGTATCGAGTGTCCCTGTGGATGCAGATAACACCAGTACCTGGTCCTTTTGGACATTGTTTTCGCAGTACTTCAATATGCACTAGGGTCTGTCTGCTTCCTGAATCTATAAGTCCCTTCACAGTCTTATCTCCCAGCTTCACATCTGTTAAGTACTTGCCCCAATTTGCTAAAGACAAATATACTCCAGTGTCACTCTTCTTACTATGGCAGTTTCTTGCAGTATGACCTGGCTTATTACAGTTATAGCAAACAAAGATGCTGGGTGCAGATTTGTAACCCCCCACCGGAGTTCTTATCAGACTTGGAGTTTAAATGAGAAAAAGAATGTCTTCCAGGTGCTTGGCTGATACTTTACTGCTGTGGCATCTGTCTAGCCATTTGGTAGTCTTCGGCCAAAGAAATAGCCTTTTCCCCACTTTGTGGTTGGTGTTTTTACCCAGAGCTATATGTCTATGGGTAGGATGTTGATGAACTGCTCCATTACAAGTGTTTCAGTGATCTGTGGGAGTGTTTTTGCCCTCTGGTTGGAGCCATTTGATAAGGAGTTCTATGAGTCTGGTGAAGGCTTCTCAAGGATTGTCGACTGAGTTGTACTTCAGAGACCAAAATCTCTACCTGTAGGTCTCCCCTGAGATGTCATATCTTTTAAGGACCTCTCTTTTCACCAGGTCATAGTTTTCTGAGTGTGCAGTGTCCATATTGCTGTAGGCAGGTTGGTCTTTACCTGTCAGATAAGGTACCAGTCTGATTGCTCATTGGTACTTTGGCCACTAGCAGGCTATGGCAACCCTTTCAAAAGTTGTCAAGTATGCTTCAATATCATCTGAGGGACACAACTTTGTAAGTTTAATGTATTTTAAGTTGTTTGTGTCTTGTTGCTCTGCTGGACCAGTTCCAGATCCTCCAGCTTTGATAACTTGCAAGGCATCCATCCATCGTTGCATCTCTTTTCTTCTTTGCTCCGCCTGTTGCTACATCTTTTCTCTTCTTTGCTCTCTGCTTCTAAACATTGAATCTCTTTTTCTCTCTGCTGCATCTCCTGTCTTCTCTGTTTCTCCATCTCTTGTTGTTGTATAGCCCACCATTTGAAAAAGGCAGTCAGGCTTTCAGGTTCTGTCATTGTCTGCTCTTTTTATCCATCGCTGGTGCTGGCTGTACAGTCTCAGCTTAGATTTCTGTCTCAGCTAGTTTGGCTGCCATTCTTCTGGTAATCAATCCTAGACTTGCTGCTGCAGACTCTATACCTTTCTTCTGTGATTCCCCGATACCAGGTCTAGTGCCCACACACAAAACTCCTGGCTTAGATTATGCATGGTGTAAATCCCACTTAGGCTGACAATATCTGTTGTCAAGGCACAGGTCAGAAAGCATAGTAGAACCAGGAGCAGTTTCAAAATTCTCAAATAGCATTTAATTTTTCTCAATAACAGCAAAATAAAAAATATAAATTATTCAGTAACTATTTACAAAGGCAGTACAAACAGAGAAAACTAAGTCCTTCTGAGGGTATCTCTTAATTACAAGTTTCAGTCTCTCACTCTCCTTGTCTCTCTAGCAAAAGCATTGCTGTGCTTTTTATGTCTTTGTCTGGGAACTTGTTAAGAGAGCCTGCTTCTCACAGAATGCTCTTGTAAGTTTATAGAATGTTATTGTCAGCTTAATTCCTTGCAGGTGCAGCAAAACAATACATGGTGTCCCAGAACTGACCTCTTGTTGCTAACTCTGCAGAAGGCTTAAAAAACTGCATTCAAAGTTAATTCCCTGAGTTCCTAATAGCTGTGCAATCCTTTCAGCAGTATAACATATAAAGTTTGGGATCCCAGTATCAGTGACATTTCCACATAAAGAGTCACATATATTTTTTTTATAACTGCAGATATGCAAGAGGAAAGAAAAAACAAATAGCAAGGGAAGGCAGAGAGATAGCGAGAGTCGGAGAATTGCAGAAACTATCAGAATGACCAGTTTCTAGGTCTCAGAAGAAAATGTGGTTGTGGAACCAGATAGGCAAGGAGTGGAAAGATCATATCCTTGCATTTAAACTCTTTCTGCATATCAACTGGGTCATGGTCTTATTTAGCCCTGTTACAGTAACATTTTGTTACCATAACTCAGTGGACCTACACAATCAAAGTGTGGCGTAATGCTTGTGCAAAACTGTTGATAGTCAGGAGGCTAGTTGTATGATTGGGTTGTTTGACTGTTATATGTGCATGCTTTAGTTATTCGCTCACTCTGTCCCCTGTGGGACTACCACCCTATTGGGGTACCATGAAGGCAAATAAACCCTCCTGTGGAGAGTTCCGCCTCTAGAAGTATCACTGAAACATAGTTCCTTTAGGCTTAAGGTACCATAAGAAGCAGCCCAAAAGAACTGCTTAGCAGCAGCTGCAAATATAGACTGATTGGAGTAATGACATAGACAGATAATAGCTGGGGATGACTGATAGTAAGCAGAGGCATGACTTCCAGAAGGAGAGAGGGGATGGCAGGATTGTAGGATGATAGAAGCAAGCCATTATCCAACCCCAACTCACAGTGGAAATCCTACCACTAAGGTAAATGCTATAAATACACACATATATTTTTTGGGGGGAAAAAGGTGCTCAAGAACAAGGGGACATTCTATGAAGCTGGAGGGAGTAGTTTCAGGAGAGATGTGAAGAAGTAATTCTTCGTAGGAAGGGTGGTGGATTCCTCAAAGAGCCTTCCAGCAGAGGTGGTAGGGCAAAAGCAGTGGTGGGGTTTAAGGATGCATGTGATAGGCACAAGGGAATTGTAGTGGAAAGGAAGGGAGAAGTAGAAAGAGCTTTACACCAAGTAGGGTCTTCAGTGATTTTGTCGGTAAGGAAAAATGGGCAGACTCAGTGGGCCAAGCAGTCCTTATCTGCCTTCAAATTCTGTGTTTCCATATATCTATCTGTACACACACACACACACACACAAGATGTATATAGTAAAACCCCCGTTATCATAACCTCAGTTAACCAAAATTCTCAGTTATCCAAAACTGTAGTGTGTCTCCCAGCTTAATAGACTTCATTGTAAAGTTTCTGTTAGCACCCTTTGCAAACTGTGTGAGAGGCCTTTCGTCACCATGCAATTCTGCTTAAAGTTGGACCAGCATAACATTCTGTGGTGATTTGCATATGCAGCCCATGATGCTTTGCATTGTGGGGGCATGTGTGATTTTGTATTTCATTGTAAAGTGTTCGCACTTATACCTGACTTATCCAAACTGTTGCATTGTCCTCTAGCACATTCAGATAAATACATTATGGCCTTTGGAACACTGGAGAGATCCCCGCGCCCCCCACCAAATGAAGGAAAACTCTGGTGATCCATGGCTTCAGCTACCATCCCTCCTGGCATGAGTAATCATTATTATGGTAGCTGAGAATGCTAATTAGGATTTCAATTCAGGGAAAGTTTTGGAGGAATAACTCTCACTCTACCCCTCTAATGGGATAATGCGTTGGGAGTGCCACAAGTTGAACTTAATCTCTGCAGCTAAAAGAAGTTCTCTAACAAAGGAGTAGCACCGCACAAATTGTGAAATGAGAAGAGCAAATGCTAGCACCCAGCCTCAAGATCATGAGGAGGCGTAACCTTGATAGGAAACTAAAGGAAGGGGATATGGACTGAGACTAGGTTGACATTTAGGCAGCCACAGAGGGAGTAAGTTTGAGTTGCAGTTAATGTCTACACAGCTACTCGTGGAGTTAGGGCTCCACCCTCCAACAGCTGAAGTTTTCAACACTACACCATGAGGTGCTGCTAACTCTGGGTCTGCATGGATAAAGTTTTCTGCAGAGCTTTGGAACTTACCACCCAGGGGATTGTGAGGAGGCAGTGCAGGAGACAAGTGGCTACAGAGGACAACTCTGGCCTGAGACATGCTGGTATGGAGGCAGAAATGGACTGACTGGTGACTGCTGAAGGAACAACTGATACAATTGTAATTGACTGATGACTACTGATAGGAATGACTTGCATTGCTGGCTAGTGAAATGAATGTAAAGGTAATGACAATATGAACACATATCAAAGGTCAAAATTGTACCTAAAACTCAGTCATGGGCAGGAAAAACAGGAAGCTGTATTAAACTGAGACTGAGGTGATGATGCACTGAATACAGCTTACTGAAATGACTATTAATGAAAGTAGCTGGCTAGAAGGTAGGTGAAATTAATGAGGAGGAATGCAGTGGAACTGAGAGGACAGTTTTCAAATGGTATGGTATGGACAGCAGGTTGAATAGACTGAGAAAACACAAGCTAAATACAGCAGAATGACATGTGTAAGACTTTGAAACTAGTAAGTACACCAAAAACTAACCTTAAAAGTAAAAACAAGATTTAAATGATGATATGGGTACTGCATGAGTGACTAATCTAAAGAAAAGAAGGAAGCACAGTGCTACAGTCAGGAAAGGCAGAAAGATATATTATTCATCTAGAAAGCCATTGAAGGTGCAGACCAATAGAAGCTGAAGGCACAAACCGAAAGGAAAACCCAAAAGCAATAAGGAAAGCAGCAGCAAACGTGGGGGTCCAGCAAAGCAGCCAGCTGCAGCAAAGAAATAGAGCAGTTTTAGAAAAAAAAATTATCCCCTTCACAAGAACAACTGTTGAATTGGAGCTTTACATAGAAACAGTTAGCAGATGAGGACTGCCAGGCCCATCCAGTCTGCCGATAAGCCCTATACTTGTATGCAACCTCTGACCCTATCTAGTTAGTAGCTTTTGTCACTCCCTCCCACCTCAGTGTTTGCTTGTGTCTGTCCCAGGCATGTTTAAATCCCCCACTGTACTCGCTCCCACCACTTCTTGTGACAGACTATTCCATGTGTCCACCACCCGCTCTGTAAAGAAACATTTTCTCTTAATCTACCCCCCTTCAGTTTCATATCATGCCCCCTTGTTCTAGTACTGCTTCTACACTGGAAGAGGTCCCCACCCACACCTTGTTTATGCCCTTGAGGTACTTGAACATTTCTATCATCCCCCATTCCCTCCTTTCTTCCAGTGAGTACATATTGAGGTCCTTTAGTCTCTCCTCATATGTTTTGTGGTGCAAGCCCTGTACCATCTTGGTCACCCTTCTGTGGACCGCCTCCATCCTGTCAATGTCCTTGCGCAGGTATGGCCTCCAGAATTGCACGCAGTACTCTAGGTGAGTCCTTACTAGTGTTTTGTACAGTGGCATCACCACCTCCCTCCTTCTGCTAGTTATACCTCTGAACCCCAGCATGCCACTGGCCCTCCCAGCAGCCTTTGTGATATGCTTTGACACCTTTAGGTTGTCAGAAATGATAACCCCTAGATCCCTATCCTCCTTGGTGATTGTCAGCACCTCCCTCTTCATCCTGTAGCTTTTCCCGACTCAACTTAACCAAATATTAGGCCATTTAGGGCATCCGCATCCCTCAGAGGATTGGGCCTGTTGATGTAATCAGTGGACCCCATTTCTCTAATGTCACCTTCATGCACCAGCTCAACCTCCTTCTGTATTTAACACCCAGTCCCCTATTCATAGGATTGCCATTTTGGCTAGCTTCTCTGCTGTGTGTCTTCACAAAGTGCTTTGGGGCAGTGGCATTCTTTCCCCGCTGGAAGAAACTCTGTATGTTCCCTTACCTGGATGATTGGTTAATAAAGAAGTTGTTTCAGGTATTGGCCCTCTGTGCTGTTCAGAGGGCAGCACAGTTGCTTTCTCAGGTGGGGGTGATGGTGAACAGAAGGAAGTCTATTCTGACCCTGTTCCAATAGCTAGAGTATATAGGGACAGTACAGGATACAACTCGGGTAAAAGCATTCTTCTCAGAGCATCATCTGGCAGTGTTAATAGCTCAGGCACAGTTGGTAAGAAGCCACTCAGTCTCTGCCAGAACAATACTCCAGTTACTAAGATTGATGGCGATGGCCATTTTATAGTAACTCAAGACAGGCTGCACATGAGAGTTCCTCAGTAGATGCTGCAGGATCAATAAAAACAGTCTCACTAATCACTAGATTACCAAATCAGAGTATGTGCTTCTCTCAAGGCAGCTCTGATGATGGCAGAATAAGTTAGATATGCTGTTGAGTGTACCTGCCATGTCAAATCCTCATACAGCAGTGATGACAGCAGATGTGGCCAGCCTAGCTGAGGGTCATACTTCCAGTCTTTCCAGATACAGGGAGTCTGGTGGGAAGCAGGGCAAGCCCTTTACATCCACATTCTGAAGTTAAAAGCAGTACTGTACAGTTTTTAAGTATTCAAGTGGTGCCAAGTGGCCATCCCCTACTGATTAAGACAGACAATGTATGCTGTTCCACATCAACAAGCAGGGAGAATTCACTGATACACATTGAACCAAGAGTCACTCCAAGTATGGGAATAGGCAATTCAGAACAGTTTCAGATATCAGCAACCTATCTTGTAGAGATGCAAAATGTGCTAGTGGATGCACTCAGCCACTCTGGTGTTCAACATAAGTATGTGCTTCTGGGTGGGAGATAGCAGAGCAACTGTTAATAAAAAGGTATTGGCCTGACCCGGACCCTTCTGCATTCCCACATAGTTTAAAACTGCAGTATTTCTGCTCAGATGCTCCAGGGTCTGGAATTTTCTGTCTAGATGGGTTTCCCCTTTCCCAGAGAGGACAATTCCTCTGTTTGTTCCCTCTAATGCTGATACTTCAGAGAACTGTTCTCAACTCTGGGATGAGTCGGCCACCCTGATTGAAGTGCACTCCTCCTGCCCAAGACAAGTCTGGTTCCCTCTGTTATGGGATGTAGCATGGAAGGTACCAGGTCACTATAGCGTGGACAAAACCATGCATGCAATAATGCGCTGTAAGAAGAGAGCGAATGACTCTACAGAGACAGGGGTTCGTACAGCATGTGGTAAGAATCGCTACCTCTGTCGCTGTAGGCTAGTCTGATGAAACGTGAAGGATGCTGCCGGGGTGGTGCTTGGCTGAGCCATTCCCGTGGTGGAGTGGCTAGAGCACCTGCCTTTGGCGGCGTCTGGGACCTGAGGCTGTGGTTCGGTTCTCCCCAGGTCCCACTGTAATTTTTTCAATATATATATATAACAAGATTTTTCTCGGCTCCAACATTTGTCCTTTCCTCAAGTCCATGACCCCTGGAGTTGATTAAAATTAGTCTTAGTGGGGCGCAACCCCCACAAAGAAAAATAGTCCAACGCTGTAGCCTCGCTTGGGTTGGGATTTGTCCCAATGCTGTTAGAGCACACGCCATTGTGTCTGTGCTCTTCTGTGTATGCACTGTTTTCTCTGCAATATTATAACCCCATGTTGCATGGAACAGTCATTCAAGTTGCCACACAGGTATGACAGAATCAGGAGAGCAAATCGCACCAAGACATTTTGTTGCTACAACTCCATGCTTGGCTTCTGAGGATGCGGAGCAAAGATGCCAAATCTCTTAGGCAGTCTCACCTAACCATCTACCAGAAAGACATAATCTAAATAGAAAAAAATAATATTTGGTGTCAATCCTGCCCTGTTCAGAGTATCTTGGAGTACTTGCTCAGTCTTTTTTTTTGTATTACAGTACTCTTCTCATAAAATGCACCTTTTAGCAATATCAGCCTTTCATAATCCATTTGAGAGCAAATCTACCGCCCAAACTGTGTGCGTTGCACAGATTCCTCAAGGCGTATCCTTCACAATATTCCAGCAGTTTGCAATTCAATTCCAGCATGGTATTTTAGTCTTGTCCTTGGTGCTCTCACTTAGACGTCTTTTGATTCAGAAATCACTTGTGAGCTCAGATTCCTGTCATGGAAGACTGTTCTTGGTTGCTGTAACTTCAGCCCACAGGGTCTTGGAGTTGCAAGCTCTAGCGACTGACATGCTTGTCCCATTTATACACAGAGTTGTTATGCATGAGGCGGCATGGTGGATGTGTGACTATGGCAATGTAATGATCTTCCATGAATCAGACTTCACCATTGATTCCACTAGTGGGTCTGAGCTGGAGGCACTTAGACCCCATGGGAGCCAGAACTTTTTAGAGGGTTGGTGCCATGGTAAGCAGTGTGCATGCACTACATTGTGAGTCTGCACACGTTGCCACTGGTTTACCTTGGCATCAGTCCCCAACCACCACAGTTCCTTTTTTCCCTGCTGTGGAATGCGCATCAGTGATAACACTGCTCACTCGCCAGGAGTGAGAACTTCACGTCTGTATGACAGCAGCATTCAGTTCTTCCCAGTTTTAGTGTTTAAAACTAGAGTTTATTTTTGTGTCAGTTTTGTTTTTTTGTCACAATTTAATAACTTATTTCTTCTCACCCCAGGAATCCTTCTGTATGCTTAACTGTTGCAGTCATGCCAGCTGGGTTCAGCTGCCCCGGAGGTGGAGTCATGCTAATGAGCCAGAGCATTAGCCAATGAGGACTTGGGAGAAAGCTGTGCTGTTTGTGATGCTGGTGTTTTCACTTCAGATTAATTTCTCCACTGACTGGATAGGTCTGCCCCAGAGTGCTCTCTTCAGAACTTCATTTTGAAGTGTTTTCTCCTACATTTTTACAGTTTTTCTTCATTTTGGTGCTGTTTTTAGAGTGTTCAGTAAGTTTTTCATTTTATTTGTTTTTTCTGTGTCTTTTCTGACATATTTTCCACATCTTTTCTGACTTACAAAATTACCATGCTGAGGTAAATATCTGCAGATTTTCACTTCTTTCCGTGGTTCCTTGACACTATTACTGGCTTTTCTTCTCTTGACTTTTGCTGTCTTATGATGGTTTTTTCCTTCAGTCAGGCAGACTTTTTGACTGTTCCACTGTTTTGTTTTTACTCAGTCGTAACTGTGGGTTGGCAGACTGCCACAGTTTACATTTTGGGACAGTCTTTGTTTTTGTTTATAGTTGGCATTTCAGCCTTTAGGCTGTTTACTATGGCTTCTCAGTCTGTATCACCTTCTATAAAAATTCAGATGAGGGGTCCTTCTCTAATCAAAAGAGTAAAGAAAAGTCCTCTTGGGACATAAAATAAGCCTGATAAAAATAATTATGACCAAGCCCCCCCCCCCCCCAAAAAAAAAGAGAGGCAATGAGCAGGTTCCTTTGGGTCCTGCAAAAGAGAAACAAAAAGAAGTGACCATTATGAGCAGGTTCCTTCCGGTCTTGCAGAAAAGAAAAAAAAACATATCACTGTCCCTCCCACTGAGGAAAAAAAGGGAGACATCAGTGTTAAATAAAGATATTCCCTCTGTGGAGGAAATGGCAAAGGCTTGGCAATTACATCAAACATTTCAGGCTATGGGGTCCCTTTTCAGGGCCCCTAGTGAACCTTATTCTCCTATACCCTCTGACCCTGGTCTCGGCCAAGGCATGTTTCTATGACAAGGAATTTAATGAAGAGGATAGTGAACCTCTGGACTCTGAGGAAGCAGCTTCTGACCAAGAATTTGGCCTCCATGGTCATGAAGATTTTTTCCTCTCATTTTACTTTTATTCAACATATGATGGAAACTCTTGGCCTCCCCATTCAAGAGTCTGTTTGTGATGATTAGGAGGCAGACTTCTTAGATATGCTAGGTCTCCCTCCTTCAGAAAGCTTGCTCCTGCCTATTCATAAATCCCTCTGCAGGGTAATGTTTAAACTTTTACAGAATCCCACCTCCATTCCTAAGGTGGAAAGAAAAATAGAAGGAAAGTACCATTTGGATAAATCTAATGCTGGATACCTGTACACCTACCCTGACCATGAGGGCGTAGTGCAAGTTTCAGCTTGTGACAAAGCAAAGGTGTCTCTTTCCTTCCAACCTCCAGAAAAAAAACTCCATAAGGCTGGATACTATGGGTAAAAAAAATAAAATCTTACACCACAGCCTCCTTGCTGCTTTGCCTTTGTACTTACATGGCATATACAGCCTAATACCAGAAAGCCCTCTGGAACTCTGTCCTGGCTATTAGCCAGCAAGCCCCATCCAGAGCTATAGCCAGGCCATTTTTCTCAGCCACTTTGTCTGATTGAGGTCTACTAAAATCTCTCAGGATACACAGACTAAGGCTATGGGTTTCCCCTGTAAGGACAGTTCCATCTTTGGGGATAAAACTGAAGCTCACATTAAAAAGAGAGGAGTACAGAATCAGCTATCAGGGCAATGCAGCTAGGGTAAAACCTCCTACCTCTTACAAGCCCCAAAGGGGAGGCAGAGGTATGGGTTATTATCCAAGGGCCTTCTATCCCGTGCTGATGCCAATGCTCCTTTGATTACTCTCTGTAAAGGATTTCTTTAGAGGGAGAGGGGGAAGGGCTCAGAAGTAAACCAACCCTTTCCCTTCTCTAAGGCCTCAAACCAAACAAGGTTCCTGACTTGTAGGCCTAGGTTGCCTCCCCACTGCCAGTAGGGGGTCACCTGTCCTATTACCTCCACCACTGGCAACGCATAACCACGGACCAGCGGGTGCTAGAGGTATCGGGCCAAGGCTTTACCCTGCAGTTCAAAAAGTTTCCCACTCAGCAGAAACACAGATGCCCCAAACCCTTAACTCCTACAGAGACAATTCTGATGGAATTAGAGGTAAAGATTCTTCTGGCATCCCATGCAGTGGAACGAGTTCGTTCCTCCTAATGAAGGAAAGGCCTCTACTCTAGGTGTTTCCTCACACAAAAGAAAAATGGGGAAAAGTGACCATTCTGGACCTCAGAACCTAAACAAGCATCTGTTCAGCATAAAATTGTAAATGATCACGCTTTCTGTAATGATCCCCTCTCCCTACAACAAGGGTACTGGCTGGTATCCCTGAATCTGAAGGATGCCTATTTCCAAATATCAATCAGCAGCCCCCTGAGTGTTCACAAAATGCATGTCAGTGGTCGCAGTGCATCTTAGAAGGCAGGGAGTGTCAGTCTTCCCCTAATTGGACAACTGGCTGATATTGGGCAAGTCTCCTCAGTAACTGAGAGACTCACTCAGTCTAACAAGGCATACTCTGGAGTTGTTGAGCTTCCTGATCAATTCAGAAAAGCCCCACTTTGAGCCAGTTCAACTGTTGGCATTCATAGGAGTAGATCTCGATGCATTTCAAGGCAAAGTCCTTCTCCACATAGAAAGGGTTCAGAATCTCCAGGCCCTGGTACACTCGCTCACTCTTGGCCAGCCAAGGCCTGCCAGACACTTTCTCAGACTCCTAAACCACATGGGATCTCCACAGTGGTAGTACCAGGTGTCAGATTCCAAAGGAGGGACATTCAGTACCATCTCAGAGCTCATTGGTCCCAAAAGAAAGACTTCCTTTCAAAGTTGGTTCCAGTCACAAAATCACTTTTGCAGGCCTTAGACTGGTGGAAGGACATCCACAACCTCACTAAAGGGGCTCCCTTCCAGTGCAGAGAACTCTTCTGGATCCTCACCTCAGATGCTTCCCTCCTAGGGTGGGTTGCTCATCTGGAAGACCAGTCCATAAGCAGGGTCTGGTTATGCAGAGAGTACGTGTGTCACATAAATTCTTGGGAATCTGAGGTGTTCTTTGGGCTATCAAAGCCTCCCCCCCCCCAGCTAAAGAGCCAGTCTGTCCAAATCAGGACAGACAACACCACTGCTGTATTTCACATAAACAAGCGGAGTGACATGAGATCCACAAAGCTATGCACAGAGACCATGAAGATTTTGTCCCCGGCTTACTTCCTAGACAAAGGACAATGTCCTCACAGACTCTCTGAGCCACATCAGTCAGGGCCATCATGAGTGGACCCTGAGTAGACAAGTGCTGACCACAGATTTTAAGAGGTGGAGCACTCCAGAGATGGATATCTTTGCCTTTCACCTCACATTGGATTCTTCTCTATTGCTCCAGGCCTCCAGCCCTGCCTACAGTGCAAGTGAAACTGTATCCTTGGACTGGACAGGCAGATTCCTCAATGCCTTCCCTACCTTTCCCCTGATTATCAGAGTCCTATTGAAGCTCAGAGCCCAACCAACAACCAAGATTCTGGTGGCTTCAGACTGGGTGAGGCAGCTGTGGTACTCCCTGTTCCTCACCCTATCGGTTAGATGGCCCATTCGCCTGCCTCCAACCCACAGTCTCCTGACTTTGCCTCAGATGGGGATAGTATACCCCAGTATAGAGTGTCTTCGCCTCAAAGCCTAGTACTTGAAGAGCTAGAGTTACATGACTCTCAGTATTCAGAACAAGTCTTGATAGTCCTTCACTTGGCTAAGAAGTCAAGTACCAAAAGGATTTATGCTTCCAAATGGAAGAGATTTTCTCTCTGGTATAAGGACACGCAGATTAACCCCCTACATGCTAGTCTGCCTTCCATTTTGGATTACTTGGTAGTAATAGTATATCTTACTTCGAGAGGGCTCTTGCAGTAGGTAATTACATATAGGACTGACGTTGGCAGGTGGCAGGACCCCACGGAAAAATTTCTAGCTAGCAGTCCCTGGCGAGGGACCACCCCACGTCAGGTGACCAGCGTCGAGGAGATATCTGTATAAAGGCGATCCTGGCGCCGCCTTCCAGTCTCTTTCCCACCGTTAGCTCGCGTAGCGCCTTTAAGGAAAGTTTGTTGTTTCATCAGCCTACCCTTCGTCGGTTTTTACTGAAGTATTTAGATTTTTTTTGATCAATGTCAGGTCATTGTCGGTGTATGTCGTCCCCTACACCCTCCGAGCACAAAAATAAGTGCGACTCGTGCGGCGCCCAACTCCTGCACAAGGACGGCCATTCCCTGTGCCTGTTCTGCCTAGGCCCCGATCACCTGGTCGAGAAGTGCCAGCACAGCCTCAGCTTCAACACGGCTACCCGGAAAAGGCGGCAGCAATCCCTGGAAGCCCACATTTTGAAGAAAAAGATGAGTTCGATGGAGGAGGAGCTCAAAAAACTGAGGCAGGCATCCTCTTCCCCGGAAGGCCATCAGAAGAAGGATAAGGAGAGCACCGGGACAAGGGCTCCTCTACCGCGTCTCCCTCGGGAGCCACCGGGTGTCAGGTAACGTCCCCTCCGCGGGACCGCTCCTCGACGGCCATCTCGGAGGTTTCTGAGGGGGCGTCGGCCCGCCTGTCTGGCTCATGCTCGGGCCTTTCAGGCTCCTCCGGGCAATTGGAGTCTTCCGCCCCCAGTTCGGCCGCAGGTTTGTGGCCTACCGGCGGCGCATCTGCAGTGCTGGACGCTGCCCTCCGACATCCGCCATGAGAAAGCCGGGTAAGATGCACGACCTTCAGGCGCAAGCGCTGGTTCCTCTCCCACCAGACCAGGCTGATCCTTCTCCTCGTGCCTCCAGTGAAGGCTCCCATAAGTCAGATGCCGCTCCTCCGGCACCACAGGAGCTCACCGTAAAACCGCACGTCGGTTCGTCCGACATCTGGTCGGCGACTGAACCGATGACAGACCTCCCTACGTCCATTGTCCCTGGTTCTCCACAGCCTTCGCTGCCATCCGGGGAGCCAGAATCCCCCCAGCCCGACCCCGGAGATTTTTCCCTTCCGTCCCCGGGCAACGCTGGGGACCTTTCTCCATTGGACCGTCCTCCTGTAGGTGCGCTGGATCGATGTTGGCTCCTGACGCCGGCCCCGAATAGCCAAGGTTCTTTGATGTCGGGCCCCCGACGCCGGGTTTCCACTGCCGCCAGCATCCCACTTCTGGATGTCACCCCATTGCCGGGCCCTCCACCCTCCGGGCCCTCCAACTTGGATCTGCCTGTGAGGTCACCGGCTGGGTTGTCTGCTCCGGCAGCTCCTCCGGCTTCTGGGTACCCTCCGTCCTATCCAGTGCCGACGTACCCAGGACCACAGTATCCGGCGCTGCAGTACCTGATGCCACAATACCCGATGCCGGGATATCCGCAGCTGGGTTTTGGATACTCTCCTTATGAGTACAGCCCGTATCCTTATCCCCCACCTCCTCCTCCTCCTCCTCCATCTCCCCCACAGCCACCGGTGGACTTGCAGGAGACCCTGGCTTCCTGGTGGGCTGAGGCCAAGGCTCAGCTCACTAGGGAGGCCAAGAGCCGCCAACCGATGATGGTGCCATCTCAGGTTCCCGTACGTTCAAGGTGGCACACTCCCTCACCACCTCCGGACTCCAGGGCCCTCCCATCTGGGTCCAGTGAGGGGCAGGACACACTTCCCCGGGGGCTTCCCAAGGGGTCCGTTCTTCCCCCTGGTTGGAAAAGGGAGTCTTTTTCCTCTTCCTCCTCCTCTTCACTCTTGCACTCTTCGGATTCCTCTCATGGTTGCTCCGAAAGGGACAATGAGACACGCTCTCCGTCTAAGCCCAGGCCAAGGACTCCTCTGAAGTCTCCTCCGGAAGATCCTTCTTTTACGGAGTTGCTAAGGAAAATCCAGGAGGTTCATCAGTGGCACGCTTTGGAACCAGATCCTCAGCATTTGAAACTCACTCAGCATCTGGATCTGCCCTTGACAGCTCCTACTTTGGTGCCACCCTGGATAGAGCATCATGACAGCCTTGTCACCACCATCTGGAAACAGCCATCGGCTCTAGTCCCACTTCCGCGGAAGTCGAATAGGCTGTACCAGGCTCCCGAGGGTGTTGGTTTTCTAGATTCTCACCCTCGTGCTGACTCGGTCGTGATTAGCACTGCTCACGGCCGGTCGGCCAACCCAAAACATCTCAGCTCATCGCCACCTGACAAAGAATCCCGCCTACTGGACCAGTATGGAAAGAAGATCTTTGCTTCCTCCATGCTGGGGATTAGGGCCCTGAATTATGTCAGCCATATGGGGGACTACCAGAAGGCCATTCTTACTCAGGTGGAAGCCAAACTGGACTCCTTGCCAGACTCCCAAGTCAAGCAGGAGTTGGCTGATCTTGTCCGCTTTGCATGTTCAGCCAGTCGACACATGCTTCGTGTGACCTACGATGCAGTGGACACTACTGGATGGAGCTCAGCTTTCACCGTAGGCTTACATCGTCATGCTTGTCTCCGCGTGTCAGGGTTGGTCCCAAAAGTGCAATCTGCTATCCAGGAAGCGCCCTCCCGGGGGTCGGTGCTTTTCAGTGGTGATGTCAAGGACATCATCACCGATTTTCAGTAGAAGGGGATGGCACTGAAGTCTGTTGATTCCATGTACGGCCCCCCACCAGCAGCAGCGCCGTCCCTTTCACAGATGGAATCAGCCCAACGTGAAACCCCAGGGAAGGCGGGCCACAAAACGCTGGGCCCCCACAGCTGTTAAGCCCCCCCACCCAAAAAAGCAGCGGGTGCTTCAGCTGCAGCGCTGCCACACACCACCCGACTCCTTCCCTCTCCCACAGCCTCCTGACTCCCCAGAGGAACCGGTAGGAGGGAGGTTCTCCCTCCACCTTCTGGGCTGAGAGAGGATAACATCAGATTCTTGGGTGTTCCAGCTGATCGCAGAAGGACACTCGATAGAGTTTCTTCAGAAACCACCTCGCCACCCCCCTCTAAAGTCATCATATTCAAGGGAACACCTTCTCTTGGTCCAGGAGGAAATTTCAGCTCTACTTCTGAAACAAGCAATAGAACCCATCCCCCTTCATCCGCAAGGGACGGGTTACTATTCCCATTTCTTCCTGGTCCCAAAGAAGACAGGAGATCTTCACCAATTCTGGATCTCAGTTCCCTGAATCTTTTTGTGGAATACAAAAGGTTCAGGATGCTCTCGTTGCAGAGCCTTCTGCCCCTTCTCCGGTCGGGTCAATGGCTGTATGCCCTGGATATGCAGGATGCTTACCTGCACATTTCCATTCACCCTTCTCACTGCAGATATGTTCATTTTGCGTTCCAGGGCAACCACTACCAATTCAAGGCACTTCTGTTTGGCCTATCCTCGGTGCCCTGAGTGTTTACCAAATGCCTGGCAGTGGTGGTGGCCTACCTGCATACCGAGGGGGTGCAGGTTTTCCCGTACCTGGACGATTGGCTCTTGGCGGCCTCGTCCAGGGAGGAACTCCTGCAATGCCTCACCCTTACCCAGCAGGTTTTTGACCTGCCTGGGTATTACCATCAACCATTCCAAGTCCCAGTTGATCCCATCCCAGAGACTACAGTTTATTGGGGCAGTTCTAGACATGACCAATGGCAGGGCCTTCCTGCCAATGGACAGGGCGTCCATCCTCCAGACTCAGATAAGTCTGTTGTCCGGCCACAGGAGGGTCAGTGCAAGGTCGGTCCTTTGCCTTCTCGAGCTCATGGTGGCTGCTATCCCAACAGTCCCTCGCGCTCAGCTTCACATGAGAGTTTCTCAGTGGACACTCTGCTCCCAATAGGATCAGTTAGTGGATGACTTAGATCACCCAGTTCTAGTCTCCTCGCTGATGCTCTGAGACTTGCAGTGGTGGATGGTTTGAGAGAACCTGCTTCAGGGAGTTCCTTTCTTTTGACCTCCCCCACCTCCCAGACTCTAACCACAGATGCCTCAGGGGAAGGTTGGGGAGCCGATCTCGGTCCCCATTGGACCCAGGGCTCCTGGTCCAAGCTCAAACACTCCACATCAGTGTGCTCGAGCTTCGGGCAGTGTTGTACGCTGTCCAAGCCCTTCACCAATACATTCTTCCTGGCCACCTAGCTGTCCAGATGGACAACATGTGTGTGGTTTGGTACATCAACAAACAAGGGGAGACTCAGTCCTACCCTCTTTGCAGGGAAGCAATGAGGGTTTGGGATTGGGCAACACAACCTTCACCTCACGGCAATTCATGTTCTGGGAGTCAACAACACCCTGGCAGACAAGCTAAGTCACTCTTCTACTCCGACGTACGAGTGGGAACTGGACCAAGGGGTCCTAGACAATACCTTCTGACTTTGGGGAACACCACAGGTCGACCTTCCAGGGGATCCTTCTGTATGCTTAACCTCCCACCCAGTGTCCCCTCACATAACCTGGCTGAGAGTGGTTCTGCAGCTTCTACTTAGGCTAAATTTCTGACTGTAAACAAATTAAATCTAGTGTTATTGTCTCTTGTCTGCCTGTGTACATAGTTCGCTCATGGGCGCTCATTTCTCCTATTCCTTTTTCCAAACCTTTTTCTCAGGATTTTTTCACTTAGAGTTCCGTTTTTGTTACTTTTTGGGGGCCTTTTGCCCCTCTAGCTTCGAAATGAATCTGAAGTGAAAGCACCAGCACCACATGCAGCACAGCTTTCTCCCGAGTCCTCGCTGGCTAATGCTCTGGCTCATTAGCGTGACTCCACCTCTGGGGCAGCTGAACCCAGGTGGCATAACTTCAACAGTTAAGCATACAGAAGGATCCCCAGGAAGAAATAAAAGTACTACAGTGAGTATTATTTTCTTCTCAGCACTATGAGTGTCAACATTTATGACTATGGAGGATGGTAGTGAGCCTGAAGATGCAGACTGCTCTGGCAGCTGGGCTGTGACCAGTCCATTCTCTCCTCCAGAGAAGGGTTGTGACAATTGGCAGTCCAGTACTTAAGAGAAGAGGTTGTCTTCCAGCAAGTACAAAAAGTAGTGCTCTTGATCCCGCATATGCTCTGCGTCTGGGTCCAGGTACTGCTTAACCTTTCCCTCTTCTTGCATGAAGGGGAAGAATCAGCACTGGTCGAGATCACCCTCTGTGAGGTCTGCAGCAAGACATACAACTTCCCAGAGTCAGAGGTCCTCCAAGGATATTCTGCTGATGGTTAAGCAAGGTGTTGAATCCAACAGTCACCAGCTGAAATCCTCTATGGATGCCTCGATGCGGTCGCTTGCTCTGCAGCTGCAGGCATCTGCATCAGAAGGTGTTCCTGGTTGCAGACTGCTAGCTTCACCAGTGATGTCCAGCAACAGATAATAAATGTCCACATACCAGAGAGAAAATCTGCACTCAGAGGAACTCCACACATTTCAGTTGCAAATGTTGAATGAAGCTTTTATAAGCCAAAATAAAGAAATGCAGGTGCAGACAAAGCAGCTAGCTGCAATTGCCATGGCGCTTAGAGTTTACATTCTTAGTTGGGGGCATAATGGTAGGTAATGAATGTCCTCTTTGATGGCACCTCTCTGTTCAGACAGTAGGTGGAACAGTCTTTTTAGGCATCTAATGAAACTAGACTGGCTCTTAAGACTGCCAGTCTAGTTTGCTTGAACTCCCAGATGCAAGGAACATGGGTCTTTTAAGAGCGAGCAGCCATTTTGTGGCAGAGGTCAATGAGACCAAAGCAACAGAGGTCAGCCTCCCCAGCTTCAAAAGAAGGCACAGATGCCAAAAGCCCTTAGTATCATTGTCTGAAGCTCTGGCCCCAGTCCCTGCCTCAGCAGCCTGAGGCGGACCTTTCCTCCCGGGGGCATCTGACCCAGTTCTATCAGTGGAGATTCATCACGATGGACAAGTGGGTCTTCAAGATTATCCGAGAGGGTTACTCCCTGGATTTCACAGAAACCCCTCTGGATTACCTGCCCAGAAGGCAACCCCCTTTGTCGGCTCACATGTCAGAGCTTCTGGTGCAGGAGATTGTGGGCCTTCTGAGCAACAGGCAGGAGAAATAGTGCTAGTCAGAATAGAACACAGGATTCTACTCCCACTACTACCCAGTTCCAAAGAAATAATGATGCATGAGCCCCATTCTCGACCTCATAAATCTTTGCAAATTCATAGAGTAAAATAAAAAATTATTTCTCCGGGTTTGTTTGTTTACAAGTTTATTTTTATACAGGTTAGTTTGTTGGAGAATTCAATCCCCCTTTACAACAAATTCCTGTAAAGCATAATTACATCAACAGGACAAAACAATAAATCAATACACACAATACAAAATCACATTAAACCTAAAAACAACTACAACAAACATTTAAATAGTCATGTAATTCAAGTTTAAACATGTGCAGATCAGAAATCTCAGTTATATGGAAAGATAATTCATTCCAAGTCTTTGCTAAACTATTCTGGAGAACTATATCCCCCATCCGATTTATGATTCGAATCATGGGCAGTTTTCTAGTTGTTTTCCTTAACCTATCTAAATATGTTGAGTTACAATTCAAACATATTAAATGATTTAAAGAATGTGTTTTAGAATGAATTAAACCATGACATATCACTAACCATAAATACTTTCTTCGAGCTAGTGGATGTAACCAGTCAAGTTCCTGATAAACTAAACATCGATGAACTCAGAATTTTTTTTTTAGGATGTAATTCCCCAACCTGTAGTAAGTCTGGTCTAATTTATTTAAAAATTTTTGATAAGAATGCATATATAATGGGAATCCATAATCAAGTACAGGCAACAACAATTGTTTTGCCAATTTGATCTTAATTTCTTTAGTCAAACACTCTGACATCCTTCCTAGAGCACCCAATCTTTGGTTCACTTTTTTTATCTGTGACAAAATATGTTCAGAAAAAGAAAAATGATAATCAACAAGAACCCCCAAATATTTGTAAGTATATACTTTCTGGACCATAGCCCCATCCAAAAACTTAATCTGAAGATCAGTGTGATCCTTTTTCACACGTGATCCCACAGAAAAGATCATACTCTGCATCTCCCTGGTACTCATTAAGAGACCTGAGTCTATTATCCAAGTCTTAATATTGGAGAAATCTGTTTGGAACCACTGTCTCAGGTCTCTGGGATCATCTGCAGATGCAAACAGTACTATGTTATCCGCATAAAGTCTGATATCAGTACTAGTTACATGATTTACAAGACTATTTATATAGATGTTAAATAACACAGGGCCCAGAATAGAGCCCTGAGGTACACCTCATTGTAGATCCAGGAGACCCGAGACAGCGGCACCACAGACCACCCTTTGCTTGCGGTTCGATAAGTAAGATCTAAACCATTGCAAGGTCTCCTGTTGCATCCCAATATTCTGCAATATATGCAGAAGGGTTTCATGGTGAACTAAATCAAAGGCTTTACTTAGGTCCACAAATATCACCCCGTATATACCTGCCCTGGTTTAGTGATGTTTATACCAAATTACAAAGTCAAGTAGGGCAGTATTTGTGGACCTACCTTCTCTAAATCCATGCTGACAATTAGTTAATAACCTCATTTGGCCAAGGTAATGTCCAAGCTGATTATTTATCAGCTTTTCCAGTACCTTTGACAAAATTGGGAGCAAAGTAATAGGTCTGTAGTTGGAGGGAGCTGTAAGGTCACCACCCTAATGAATGGGAATGATTTCACCTATTTTACAATGGTCAGGAACAAGAGAAGAATGTATACTCCAATTATAAAAATATGTAATTATAGGGGCTATAATATCAAGCCTAATTTCAAAAATCTGGGATCAATACCATCTGTACCTGCTCGCTTTGTTATTTTCAAGTCCTTTAATTCTTTGGCTACATCCTGTACCTTAATACTTTTTAGTATAAATCCCTTATTATTTACTGCGGAAGTAACAGAATGAGTATGTTTAAGATCAACAACCCCAAGTTTCGGTATCTCCAAATCTGGTAAGTCTTTAAAATAATGATTTAACAAATCAGCTACCTTTACAGGGTTATCTATCAAATTTTCTCCCATTATTAAATTAATGGAAGTTCAATTTTTTTACTGGGCTTTTTAAATTAGAGATAACCTTCCAAAATTTATTTGGGTCATGCAGATTACTGAATGAGTTCTGATAAAATTTTCTTTTAGCTAGAACTACTAATTGTTTACATTTATTTCGCCATCGTTTAAAAAGAACCCAATCATCCTCTGATTTTATTTTCTTAGCTTTTTTCCATATTCTATTCCTAATACGTAAATGAGTTTTTAATTTCTCATTAAGCCATAATGGACTTTTAATATTGTTACTCTTTTTAATTTTTGGAGCATGAATTTGAACTACATGTAAAAAAGAATCCGTAAATTCTTGAATAGCCACGTTCAAGTCAGGAATCAAGAATACACTAGACCAGCCAAAGTTTTTAAGACTGTCCCTAAATGATGATGCATTAAATCACCTTAAGTCACGTACCCAAAAATCATAATTTCCACTACCCCAAATTTTTTGTAAAAGCAAATGACATTGAATAGGATTATTATCCTTCAGATTCAGGGGAAGTACTTTGCAGCCCTCATCCTTCAAACCTTGTGAAACAAAAAATAAATCTAATCTAGAACCATTAGTTCTATTATTAAGGCATCTTGTTGGTTGGTAAATCAATTGTTGTAGTCCCAGTACTTCAAAACTAGATTTAAGATTTTTACCTCTATTGTGTTCCCAATCTGCATTAAAATCTTCAGTTAACAACACACTCTGATCTTTCAGTGTTTCCAATAAAATGTCAGCCAGGATATCAAATGTACTTATTTTAGTCTTTGGAGGAGCATAAAAAACTCCCACTATCAATTTTGATTTTAACAACCTTATGACCAAACAGTCAATCCCTTCCACATTTTTAGCAAGTAATGTTTGGTATGGACCTAAAGTATTCTTCAAGTAAAGCAATACCCCCCTTCCCCCTATCCTGCCTTATCAACCTGTACCCTGCTAAATCCACCTCCTCATTAAGAATACCAGAATGCAGCCAAGTCTCAGATATAGCTAGAATATCATAAGACATTCCAGTAACCCAAACCCTATATTCATCAATTTTTCGTACAAGACTTCTGACATTTTCATGAAGAATTGTTATCCCAGCTTGTTGTTTAGACCCTGGATTTTTTTCCACATCACCACATTGTATCAGGAGGACAGAACAAAACAAACTCATAGTTTTATAATTCACCAGGTCAAAAGATCCTTTTTTAATTTTTAGAGGTCTTAAACGTAATTTTAGTGAGTTTGTAAATGAATTCCACCTCCTAATCAAATGTTGGTGATCTTGTACATGCTCCCCCCCCCAATAGTCATAAACACAGCACCTTTACTTATGTTTTAACAATTTACATCTAACAATTGAAGTCTAATTAACCACATTCCCATCAATACCAACCCCCCTATAACACATAATAAGTGCATAATTAAGTAAAATTTTACAACAATGCTTAAAAACATTCTTACCTAAACCTGGTAAAATTTGTATTTATTTTTCTCACCGAGTGGCACTCATGCCACTCATGATGCTCGCACCCGTGGGCGGCACGGGCTTAAATAGAGGAATCGGCCCCAGCTGTCGGCAGTTACCCCGACCTCCAGAAAATACAGTGCGCGTAAAGGTAAAGTATACAGTCACTGTCCCAATTGATGTATCTGCCCAGAGGTAACAGCAGTCAATTCAGGCAGTTTTAGCAGCCGTTTCATTGTTTTTCTTTGCAGCTCTCACCTGCAGACTGACTCCGTTGCTCAAACACCTCCAATCTCCAAATCTGCTTCTCTGCTTGAAACCTTAAGACTGGCTAGCATTACTGGATATGCAAGATGCATACCAACACATACTGTTGTACCCCAGCCACCACAGATACCACTATTTTATTGTGCTGGGGCATCATTGCCAGTTAAGAGTCCTGCCCGTTGGCCTTTCCTTGGTGCCTCGAGTCTTCACAAAGTGTTTTGCAAATCTTCCAGGAATAAAACTTCACCATTGATTAATATTGGTGGGTCTTAGCTTGAGGCACTAGGACCCTGCATGAGCCAGAACCTTTCAGGAGGGCTGGTGCCAGTGCAAGCTACACACATGCACAGTGTCACAAGACTGGTTCATGCCACTAGGCTTACATCGGCACCAACTCTCAAGTGCCTCAGTTCCTTTTTTTCCACTATTGAGTGCCCATCAGGGATGATGCTTGCCCTCCGAGAGCTAGAACTTCATGTCTATACTACAGCAGTCAGTTCTCTCAATTTTAGTGTTTAATGCTAGATTTTGTTAGTTTTGTGTTAGTTTAGTGATTTTATAAAAAAACATTGCTGGCAGAGCCCTACCGAGTCAATGGTCGATGGCCATGGATGACAATGGTAGGGAGCCTTCTTAGGCAAGCTGCTATGGCAGTGAGGTCTTGTCCAGTCCTCTTTCCCTGTTGAGGAAGGGTTCTCATGATGGGAAGTCCTGTGCTGCAGAGGAAGGACAGTCATCCCAAAAGCACAAAAAGAAGTAGGTCCGATCTCGGTGCCACTTGACCTAGATTTCTTCCTTTTCCTATTGGAAGGAAAAGAAGTGGTACTGCTTCGGGTCACCTTCTGTGAGGTCTGCCATGAGATTGTTGGAATCTTGGAGCTGGAGGCCCTCACCAGCACCGTCAGCATCACAGGGGGCCTCTAGTACTAGGAGGTCGACGTCTTGGGCTTGGAGCCCCATTCTGTAAGTGGGGACTCCAGTGGGTAGTTTCACCATTGGGTAGCTCTTATGAAGCAGTAGGTTCAGCGTCTGGCTCATTTGCCTCTACCAGCAGAGCTGGTCACTGATCCTTTGAGGCTGGAAGAACTGGAGCCACGGGAAAGGCCCTCAAGCCGGGTAGAGCATTTGGCTCTGGTGACAGCCCCTGAGCCATTGCTAGCGACCATGCCACTGACTCCAGTCCCACTGGCTGCACCCCCATTCAGTGTCAGTGTAATGGGACCAGCCGCAGTACCACTGACAGTCACTTCTGTGTCAGCTGGCTCGACGGCAGTGGGGTCGGTGCTGCTCTCACTGCCAGGTTTAGGCCCTTCTGGGCCTGGCTAGGCATCAGCATTGGCTCTGGTGCCAATTCTGGTGCTGCCGTCAGTGCCAGGGATCTCCTTGGCACCAGATTTGGTTCCGGTTGCAGCATCACCTATTCTCCTGGCACTTCGTCCCTTGGGGCCGGTGTCACTGGTGTTGCCAAGACAGCATTCTGGATTGGAGGACCTATGCTCCATCCCCTCTACAACCATGCCTCCAGGGAGGATGTGTAGGAGAATCAGTCTGCTCCCATCCTCATTGTTTCTGAGGGTGGTGACAGAGACTCCTTCTTTAGCCTGGTCTCTTTGGACCCAGGCCCTCCTTCTCTTCTACAAGAGATCTAACTTGCCAGACTTTGCTCAAGAACATGCATTCTGCACTTGATTTTGGGTCTTCAGCCACTGACCCAGGTAAACGTTTTTCTGCAGTGGACAAATGTTTCTACCATGCAAGTCAGTTTAGTTCCTCCTATTCCGTCGACATTTGAGACCTTGTCAGATGAGGTATGGAATAGATTGGCCCTCTCTCCTTTCTGTCTGCAAGAAGACAGACAAAAAATATAGTGCCCCTAAGGAAAGAACAGTGTTTATTTCTTAACCTATTTTATTTATTTTTATTTAAAAGTTGGTAACCAGATAGGAACATTGAGCTGAAGCTCGTTTCCAGGTGCGACCTGGAGTACAATCAGAGTGAAACTACAACAGTAAGGAAAATGCAATATCATATCACATATCAGTACAGCAAAGATAAGAGTACAGCAACAGAATCGAAGGGTTACAGGACAATTTGAGTTACAAGATTGAGAGGCAGTAAGGTAATAACCAAACAGGAAATTTGAGCCGGAAAGATTTAGCTTAAGGGACAGGAGGCTGGGGGGGTCAAAGGGGGGGATTGGGGAGAAGGAGAGATATGAGCAAATTGTGCCAGGGATAAGACATAGAAGGGATTTGAAGGAAGTGAGCGAGGGAGAATGCTGAATGTCCCAGGGAAATTGATTCCAGAGAAAAGGAAGCTGGTAGGAAAAGCAGACTGCCCTACCCTAGTATGTGGATGGGGGGAGGGAGAAAGAGCAAGAGTCCCTGGATTGAAGGAAATGGGAAGAAAGATTTGTAGGTGATAGGCAGGAAGAGAGGAAGAGAGTGTCTCAAACCAGTATTTGGCAATGAGGGTGAGTCAGTGCACCTCACGCCTGTAAGATAATGGTTTGATAGAGAGAGATGAGTAGAGGAGACAGTGTTGAGTAGGGGGGTGAAGAGGTAGCAAAGCGACAGAAAGAACTAAAGAGTGTCCAGTCTAAAGAGAGAAGTCACGGGGCAGAGCCTTAGACAACGTCGGTGTAATCCATGACAGGTAAGATAGTTTTTGTGACTAGGTCACGATGGGTAGGTAGAGGGAGGCAGCCTCTGTTGTGGTAGAGGATATCAAGTTTTGAGTGGAGTTTAGTGCAGATGTCATCTATATGGAAAGAGAAATCAAGACCACTGTCCAGCCAGACCCCTAGGTATTTGAAAGTGTAGACCACGTTTAGGAGTGAGCCGTCAAGAGTAACAAATGCTGGGAAGGACTGGAGTCTAGACAACTTCTGCCTGGATCCAAAGATCAGTGAGGTTGTTTTCTTAGTGTTTAATTTTAGCTGGTTGGCTGGTTTAGCTGGTTGGCCTGAAATCAGTGTTGAACTTTGTCAAAATCATGCTAAAAGGGGTAAGTACATCAGAAGTGGAGGAGCTTGAGGTGTAGATCACAGTATTGCCCGCGTACATATGAATTTGGGAGGTAGAGAAGATGGAGGGAAAGTTGTTTATATATAACCACTGAAAAAAGAATGAGACCAAGAATGGAACCTTTGGGGAACTCCAGCTTGGACGGGGGAGGATACTGCATTTTCAACTAGGACGGATTGCTGTCTGTTTGCAAGTAGGAGCTGAACCAGTTGATTGCAGAAGTTGCCAGACTGGACAAAAGAAGTTTGTGGAGCAGACAGTGGTGGGAGATGGAAACAAAGACCCTAGCCAAGTCAACAAAGATGGCAGCGGTGATTAGGCCTTGATCCATTACTGTATGGATTGAGTCAGTGATTCATAGCAGGGAGGAAATAGTTGAGGGCTGTGCCAGAAGCCTGACTGTAAAAGGGAGAAAGTACCTGAGGCTATTAGATGTTCCAAGAGCCTAGAATAAATCAGTGACTGTTGTAGTTTGGTGAGTGAGGGCAGGAGAGAAATGAATCTATAATTGCTGGGATTGTTATTCTCACTGAGAATAACAAAGCTGTTCATTCCCAAGAGGTCACTGTACATCCTATTATCAAGGAGTCACACAAGAGTGACACTTTGGGCAAGTGGGGTTTCATAGCAGCTACCCTTAACATGTGGATTGCTAGCTACCAATGACAGTTCTTCAAATATAAGCATACCCTTTGGAGCCCACTTAAGTCTCTGGCAGAGTTCCTGCCAGATTATGAAACTAAACAAAAGATCTTCCAAGAATCAGTTCTCATCATTTATCACTGGTGAGTCTGTGCCAGAGGCACCAGGACCCCACAGGAACATATGCCTTCCAAAGCTTTGGAGGCAGGTGGCCAACATCGTAGATTGTGCTACCCATGAGACAGTCGTATGATGTGGCATTCGTGGACTGACAAGTAACCGATGACAGCCTCCTTGCTTCCTTAGTTCTGTTCTTCCTGCCATCAAGGAAGGTACTCCATGGGAACATTCATTGTTTTCTACTGTGTCACAGCCTTTGGTTCTGTTTGTCACTGCTAGTTCAGCACCGTATAGTTTTTCTGACCTCTCATCGCCGCCTTTTCTCTTCCTAGCCCCTTTTTTTGGCGCCAAGTTTTATTTTTGCTCATTTTTATTATTTTCCATGAGTCAGTCATATCCTGAGACCATGGGCCTAAGAAACTGAAGAAAATCAGCAAGAAAATGAATTCTCCACCCATGCATTGGTGCCCCTGTGGGGGAAACATGTCCGTTCAGGACCGACATGATCATTGCTGGACCTGCTTTGGAGCGGACTATGAAATGGACCACTACAATGTCTGCTTCTTGATGGACCTTTACACCTTGGAAATCCATGTAATGAGGTGAGGACAGGACCCCCCCCCCCATCTTCGGAGGCAGATGTCGCACCCTGGAGTTGAAGGGGCTCTTCCACTGAGCCCTTCCCTGGTACTATAGTACTGAGGGAGACCAGGCCTCCACTAGTACTCATCTCACCAAGACAGGAGGCCTGGGGGGGGGGCTGTGTGACAGCCAGTTCCTCCAAAGGGTCGGTTGCACAATCCTCCCAGTCCAGTACCCCCAAGGGGTCTGGACACCCTTGGTGATGGAGTCACAGCTATACGCTGGGCCTGCTTCAGTGGGTCCCTTGGAGCTGTAGTGTGGCATTGCTTCAGCTCCTGGCACTAAGGCTGGTACCGGTGAGCAGAGCAGTGCCACCTATATGGCCAAGTCCCCCACCTGTTGTCCTTCGTGGAACTAGGAGAGGGTACATCTCTGGAGTCAGCAGTCCATTGGAGACCTTCTGGATCTTGTCCTCTGAGGAGTCAGATGATCCGAAGGGTGAAGACTGGAATGATCCTGACTGGCTTCCCAGCCCAGTTTAGGAAGGAGACCTTTCTGGGCCTAGTCCTAGACCTTCAGCGTTGACGTCATCTAGGGTTCCTTCTTGACCTGGTGCAGGTCACAGCGCCACCTCCCCAGCATCCTACAGCACTGCTTATGGTGCCAGGGATGCCTCCAGTGCTGATTCCAGTGCTGGAGGAGATGGTTGTGCTGGGCATGGTGCCTTGTTGGGTTGCAGTGCCATCTCCAGTGCCAGGTCAGGTTCTGGTGCTCCCAATACCAAATCTGATTCCAGTGCCATTTGCAGTACTGAGGGGGGTTCTGGTGTCACTCAAGGTGCTGTATTCCTCTTGTTCAGGTTCTGCTGCTGGAGATGTTTCTCGGCCTAGTCCAAGGGCAGAGCCCACTCAGGTGAGGTGGGGATTGGTAGGTCCTGGCTGGCGCTGTGATCTGTGTCTAGAGTGGCTGGGGGCTCTAGCAGGAGTCGTAGTGTCAACTCGGGTCTTCTGGTCCCCCAGAACCATCTGGGCTGGTGGCAGGTGGGAATAGGGGCTACCCTGTGGGACCTCTATGATGCCAATTTGAGCTCCCCACATGGGGGGTTTCTCCAGAAGGGCACCATCCAGATCGCCCCTCTATGGTTGGACATTCCTGGGTGAATGAGATGCACAGCACCTCCCCTCAGTGTAGGTCTCCTGTTAGCTCACATATTCCTGGGCAGAGGACTTGGCCTGGTCCTTCATGACCCACCTCCTATTCTGCCTGTCCCTCCTCCTCTCCTGGACATTTATGGTCCTACAGGACCCCTAACCTGGGAGCAGTTCTGGATTTCAGCGAGTGCCTTCCCAACCTACCTGAGGGCAGTAGACCAGGCCATCTTTTGGCCTGAAACCCCAGCACTGCCACCCTCTGCGTCTAGCTCCTTTTTTTCTTCGTCTTCCTCCACTGAGGAAGAGGACTCCTCTGTTCACCTGTCCTCCATTCTGACTACACTCATTATCAGCATTTTCTTTCAGAGATGATGATGGAATTGCAGATATCCCACTTTTCCAGCTGCAATCCTGCACATCTGATGCTGTCCTTTCTTGGGGAGCACAGTCATACCTCCATGGCCTCAACCATTTGTGGATGCATCAAGAGACATGTGGCTCTGTCCCTGAGTTGAGTACTGATTTACATGAGAGCAGCCATTTTTGGAAATTTTCAAAGTCCATTTAAACTTTTTTTAAAGCTTGGTCTGGAGTAATCCTTCAGAACAAATAACCGCATCATCTGTGTACAAGATAAGACTAGACCCAAGGATGGTAGTGGAAGCAGCATTAACAAAAAGGAAAAATAAAAGGGGCCCCAAAATTGAACCCTGGGGAACCCCACATAATAAGGGATGAGATTCGGAGCTAAACTGACCAATAATAGTTTTATGTTCCTTTTTACTAAGATACCCTCCAATCCATGAAATAACTTCATTAGAGAAATGGACTTCCTTCAAGGCCCTCAATAACGGAGAATGGTCTACTAAATCAAAAGCCTTGGTGTGATCCATGAAAATTGCAACAACAGAATGCCCTAAATCAGGGGAGGCCCATATGCCATTCGTGAATCCCACCAAGGCAGTCTCTGTATTATGCTGATTCCTAAAACCATGTTGACAGCTTGACAACAAGTTGTATCCTGAAAGAAAAACCTGAATTTGGTCAAAAATTATTTTCTCCAGGATTTTTGATAAGGGTAATAATAGATAGTTCTGTAGTTAGATGCTTATGTTTACTACCTGATTTAAATATAGGTTTTATAAGTGCCAACTTCCAGATCTGAGGAACGACCTTGTGACATAAGGAATAATTAAAAATTGAGGCAGGAGGGGTGGCCAAAATGTTAATACCCTTTTTAATTAATCTAATGTCAATCCCATCTAACCCTATAACTGGTTTAGGACTATATCTAAGTACATAGTCAGTAACAACTTCAGGGGTTAGAACTTGGAAATGAAACAAATGATGGTTATTTTTAGATTCATCCTCTGAGGGAAAATTAGGATTTGAAAAAATTTTGAGAGGTCTCCAAAATATTCATTAAAGGCTTTAGCAATACATATGGTATCACTAATTAGTTGACCACCATCCTGAAGGGTTTTAACCATGTCCCCAGTGTCTCTGCCTAGAAGATTATTCAATGTATGCCAAGTTTGTTTTGAACTCCCAAAAGATAGTAATTGTTTATTTTTTTTAATCTATTTTTGCGCTTCTGATTGCAGCCTTACATCTATTCCTAAGAGTTTTATAATTGATCAATGAATCTGAATTATTATCTTTTTTAAAGTGTTCCCATGCCCTATCTCTTTGTCTCATCAACAACCTAAGTTCCCTGGTGACCCATTCTTTTTTATTGCCTCTTATACTCATCTTTTTAAGTGAGGCAAGTTGGTCAATTATCTGATGCAATAATTGACTAAATACTTTTAATTTTAAATCAATATTATAAATATCTTCAAGACAGGACCAGTCAACTTGCTCACAAGCTCCAATCATAGTCAAAGTGGTTATCCCATTTATAGTTCTTGTTTCAAGGTAGGTTGGTGAGCTAGAGTGCTGTTTAGAAGTCCATTTACAATAGACTGGACTATGATCACTAACTACTGTATATTAGGTAATAGTCCAGAGTCAGTTATCGTGGTAGGATGAGTTACTACAATCCAATCTAATATTGTACCCCCACCAGTTTTATAATTAAATCTTGTTGTTTGAGAAATTATTTGTTGTACTCCAAGTTCTTGAAAAAAATCAGCAATGTAAGGATTTTGTTCAATGTCCCAGTTACTGTTAAAATCCCCCATTAAAATCAATTCCCTGTTAACTGGTAGGGATTTCCTAACTTCTGACACCACCTCAAGTCCTTGTTTAATAAGATGAGGGGGAATATAAAGAGATGCGACTCTGAGATGTTTATTCCTACCCAAGGGAAAGTCAATAGAAATAGTATCACATTATAGTCCACTAGAACAAGAAGGCAACTCTAATGCTTTAAAGCTGGTTCTAACATAAACTGCACCCCCTCCCTTTTTTTTCCCATTCTGTCTTGTCTAAATAGATTATAGTTAGGAATAGAAACATCATTATCAAAAATCTTATTTGTTAACCATGTTTCTGAAAGGGTAGTTACATCAAAGTCATGCTGAGCAGCCCATGCTTCAAATAACAACCATTTGGCTGGTAGGCTTTGTACATTAAGATGTACCATATTAAGAGAGGACTGCAGTAAATTATCAGGGCCAACACATTATGTTGTACCAGGGTGAGGGCATACTGAGCCTGACAAAAGAAGAAACAGAAGTATCAGTCATCTAAGAAATGATTTCTGAGTTAGACAAATTGATTCTTTACAAGAGACCCTCAAAATTTTAGGTGTAGTGGGAATACCCATTTTACACAGAGCCATGTAGTCACTGTAACCACATCTAAAAAAGGTGTGACCTGGTTCATTTAACAATATAGGGTCAAACAAACCAGGAAAATAATTAGTAGAAGCCCCACCAGATAAATTCATAAATGCATTCAATCTGCACCCTGGGATTTAAGAATATCACTGATTTACTAGAGTAATTAGCCAAGAGTAGGAATAATACCACAACCAAGCCTCTCATTTTACAAGACGGAATTAGGAACTCTAAAACAACAATAATGTTAAACAGTGGAGTAAACTAATTAAAATACAAACTTTTGAAACATGCATAAATTAATACATATGAATTCTTTGTGGAAAGTACAATAATTAAAGTACACTACAGGAGAAAAGAAACCTCAGCAATACTCACTCAAACTATTATATATGTTAAAAACCATGCTTGCGCTACTGTGCTTGCACAGTAGCAGTGCATTACTGAAATACAGTCCTCCCCTCCACAATTACTGAAGTCGTGCTCCGGTTAACCTTCCCACTTAGCGGACTCATATTAACACAGAGCTTTTAGGGAGCATTGGCACAGTTAGTAGAGGTGAAAAAATAGCAGCTTACTCAAGATGTCAGGAATGCTGGCTGTGAGCTATAGTGTTATACCAAGGCAGTAGCAGTGCAATACTGAATTAGTCCTGCCCCTCCTCAATTACTGAAGTCATGCTCTGGTTAGCCATCCCACTCAGCTGACTCAAATTAACACGGAGCTTTCAGGGAGCATTAGGCACAGTTAGTAGAGTTAAAAAAAATAGCAGCTTACTCAGGATGTCAGGAATGCTGGTTGTGAGCTGTAGTGTTATACCGAGGCAGTAGCAGCGCGATACTATAATACATTCCTGCCCCTCCTCAGTTACTGAAGTCATGCTCCGGTTAGCCTTCCCACTCAGCTGATTCAAGTTAACACGGAGGTTCGGCACAGTTAGTAGAGGTGAAAAAATAGCAGCTTACTCAGCATGTCAGGAACGCTGGCTGTGAGCTGTAGTGTTATGTGTTATCTTTGATAATTGTCACAAAAAGTACAGTGTGTAGGAAAACTTAAAAAAAAATAGCTTCACTTGTCACTTTATGTTCATCTTGATGTACAGTGTAGATAGTCAAGTGAATTTTTTTTAATTTGTTTAATGCTTGTGTCTCTTTTTTTTAGAATAAAACACTAATTGCAGCTACCTGTGAATTTTTTTTAATAAAACACTAATTGCAGTTGCCTGTGAATGCCAACTATATATAAATAGGTGTTTGTCAACAGTTTGCATGTTGTTGATATTCAGTGATAACTGTGATCACTTATTTTCTAAAGAACAATTAAGTATACTTTAAAAACACATCGATTATGCTTGTTAACCTGAATTTACATGAATAAACACAAGTAAGAAACAAAGCCAGTTTTTAAAGCATTTCTAAAAATACCTGATACCATAACAGTTTTGTTACACGTATCAGCTACTGAACATGTAAAATCCCTCATGAGAAACATTTTTCCACATCTGCCAAAATTAAGCCAGTTTACCAGTGCAGTATCTCACTGACTGAATAAAGTGAACCAAGTTTCTTTCAGTTCCTGTAAATACTGTAAGTAGCCTTTACCTAGTGATGTGTTGCTTGAATTCTCTTGGACATTAAACTGTGGAGAGTGATTGGCACACATCAGTGGTAAATGATTGTTATGTATGTTCCAAAATAGCAACAGTTACTCTCTTCTAGTTATAATAACCAGCTAGATGGGTATTAGTTTGCCTGGATGTGTCTTCTATTCTCCTTGATGTTTCTGTTGTTATTGGTAGTGGGAATGTGCTACTTTTTCAATCCTGGTCTTACGGTGGGAACTGGGAAATTTGCCCTTGTAATTTTTGAAGTGTATGGGATCTAAAGTAAATGATAGGATATTTTGTTAAACTGTAACTAATCAATCTCCTTTTTATTTGTATTTGAACTGTTGAAGTGTTAATGCTTAGATGTTCAGAAAGAAGACACATCCACATGCTAAGATTTATTGACCACTATGCAGTGTCTGAAAGGTTGCTATGTAAATTAAAAAAATGCCTGTGCTAGCCTGTCTGTAGTAAAACACTACAAAGGGTGTTTAAAACAGAGCGACTGCACTGGATGACAAAGGGGACTACAAACAATAAGTTAAAAAATGGCTCAGTGAGTAACACGGACCACCACCAATGTATATAATGCATCTTTCTCTCACAAAGCTCTCCAGCGTCTGTAATGAATATTTCATTTTTAACTTGGTAAATCATATCTTTTGTTTTTATTTACTTAGGAGTATATGGACATTGGAGATGATGATGATGAAGATGAAAAGGTATGTAAAGAGAGGAACATCTACTAGGTAAATACTGGTGTCTTACTAGAAGTTATACCCCCTACAATGCTGAATCATTACAAATTCAGTAGCATTAACATTTTAGATGTTGAATTTACACTGAACTTTGAAAAATGATCTCATCATTTTTACACATTCACTTATATTTTAGTTAGGTCCATTATACAGTGTGACTAAATGATAAATGATTTTCCTTTTGGCTCATATAGACTGGATAACCTACAAATAATTTGGTTTCAGACTTTGACAAGAATGTAACGTGTAAGTCTTGTGTAAATGTATATGGTACTGAAGTGAAGTCTGGCTCTGCTTGTGTCTCTCCTGTGTTCACGTTGTACTATGCATAAGAAGTGTGGTGAATCCTAAGCCACAGACATGAAATTTGCAGAGATAATAAAAAATGTGCATTGCAGTGTGTTTGCCATATGGTTGCCAAGTTTGTGCAGGATAACAGTCTTTGCACTTGATTGGTGTTGTAGTGATACTAAGCATAATTTAAAGTATTTTTATAGTTTTCCCAGTAATGTCAAGTGTAGGATTCCTAGCAATGCCAGCTATTAGGCTGCGTTTTCATTGGCATCAATCAAGATACATCTCTCCTAAATTACATTTCATTTCCATTAAAAATAGAGGCTTTATATTTGGAATTTAGGATGAGCTCACATATTTGTGTATTTTTCAGGCACGTGAAACTAATTAAGCAACTCAGAAGAACATTCAAGTGCAGTAGATACTGTATTTACAATACAATACAGTTTTAAAACTACATTTGGGTCTGCTCCTTTTTATCTTTTATAAGCATCATGACCACACTTACTGAGATATTACAAGGGATCAATCATGCAGCAGGTGATTGGTTCTTCTTGGTTAGTTGTGATGTCACAGACAGGTCATAAGACTAATGCAGTATGAGGAGGAATAGAATTAGTTAGGTCAGCTTCCAGGTGGAATGCTGTTCCATACATCATACCAAGTGTTGTTACATAGAAAATCTTCCAATTAGCAAAAGGGAAAAGATATAAATACTTCAGATATAACAAGTAATACTGTAGTACACTACTATCGAAAGTTAATATTAATTACAGGCAGTACAATAGCTCTTTAAGTAACTTGCAATTACAGTGAGTGTTCAAACCTATGATTTGTTTGTTTGTTTGTTTATTCGCTTAACGGGTAAGCACACTGGAAACAAGTTCCTTTTACAGGTGCGACCCACATATATTGCATACAGACAATACA
Source organism: Neoceratodus forsteri (assembly GCA_016271365.2). Taxonomy (NCBI): domain Eukaryota; kingdom Metazoa; phylum Chordata; order Ceratodontiformes; family Ceratodontidae; genus Neoceratodus; species Neoceratodus forsteri. The sequence continues at coordinate 411,577,778 of CM028129.1, read as the reverse complement.
TAATCAAACATACATATACAATGCAGCAAATTGCAGACAAAAATGTCTTTGTTACGCATAAAATTCATAAAAAATTCATAAAAACAGTTACAATTAAATTGAGATTCGAATACATCCTTAATGCATCGGCAAACTTTTGACAGAACACAACCACCTAATATCTTGAGGAATTTCATTCCAAATGAATGGAGCAATATAAGCAAAGGATCTTTGTCCACTTTTAGATTTCATAAAGGAATCTGAGAAACTACTGTCTGACCTATGTCTAGAATAATGACCATCAATATATGGTCTCAAAAACTTTGAAATACTATGTGGAATTCCAGAGTCCATAACTTTATATATGAACTTGGCCACACAGTATTGGAAATTTAATGAAACCGTAACCAGCCCATTTCTTTCAAAATCACACAATGATGAGATGACTTAGAACAATTTAAAGCAAACTTAGCTAACAAGTGAAGTAAAGTGGATTTCTTTGAAATCACTGTCACAGAAGCAGTGTCAGTAATCATAGTTGCATAGTTCACAATAGGAAGTAAGCAGCAATTTGAAATAACCAGCCTAGACTCAGGAATAAGAAATGAACAGATTCTGTACAAAGAACCTAATCTACAATGTATTCTTGAGGTAACCCTCAAAAAATGAGATTCATAACTTAGATGAGAATCTAGTAATACCCCAAGATATTGAAATGTATCAACATAGTCAAACCGTAATCCATCAAGAGTTTAACTTCCAAAGTACCAACCTCAGATCTCAGTCTGGGTGGGTACCAAAACCATCACCTTTGTCTTAGATTTGTTTAAGAGTAATTTACAGGCCATAAGTGAAGACTGAAAATTGCACATTTCCTCTGTTAAAGAAACACCTAGATCTCCAAATGACAAACCCTGCGTATAAATTACTGCATCACAGCGAAGTGTTAGAGAAGCATTATTAATCACACTTACTAGTTGATCAAAAACAAAGAAAACAAAAGTGGCCCTAAAATAGAACCTTGTGGAACCCCACACTTAACCATTACAGAGTCTGATACAGCACCCTATATTTAACCCTTTGAAACCTATTTGTTAAATAATCCCTCGTCCAGTCCAAGAAAGACTCACCAACTCCCAATGACCCAAGTCTAGAAATCAACAATTGGTGATCAACTGGAGTCGAATGCCTTGGTCAAGTCCATGAACACGGCACCCGGCCAGACAACCCTTTATCCATGCCATTAAATACAGCGTTCGTGAACTCGACCAAGGCAGTCTCAGTACTCCTTCCCTTTCTAAAACCATGTTGGTTCTGAGACAATAATCCAAAGCATTTGGATTTCCTAGTTACCAAGCCAGATTTCTAATCACAGACCACACTGCCTCACTATAACAGAACATAATGGCATTGGGAAATGCTAGGAATAGGTAGGGTGTAGTGGGCTGGTTTTAGAAAGCAGTGGATCAAACTGGAGCTTGGAATTTGAAGTCAGGGCTGGAACTTGTCCTGAGTGCTTAGAATAGACCTTGTCTTATGAATTCAGTTGAAGTGGGAGTGCTCCGTAGGGTAAGTTAACTGGAACTGATGGTGGACATTTGTAAGCAGAAAATTCATACTTTGCTAAGGAAAGGGAACTTGGAGATGGACAGGAGTTGAATAGATGCTCTAGGTCTCAAGTGTTTTATTAAAAAGTGTACATAGTGTCATTCTTAATAAAGACAGGATTTGGAGGCTAGATAGCAGTTGACAGTTGCATTTATTTATGAAAAGAGCCTCTGTGAGGAGCATTTTGAGACTATTCTTAAGGCTGCAGAGGTTGAGAATAGAGATATTTTTCTTGGCAATGAGGATGACACTGGTTATGTCTATGACAGTTACAGTATATGTAAGAAATATGAATAGAGAATGAGGAACAGAGTTTGATGGAGATGCCTTAAGTGTAGTAAAGATGAAGTCATGGATGATGATGGGGAAGAAAATGTTGAACTTGATAATCTTACAAAGAAATATGGTTAAGGGCAGAAAATGATGTTGATTCCATCGGGTCTGCCACAGTGTTCCTATGATGTTAGTAATGTGTCCTTTCAGAGTATCCCCACCTCCATCTTCCTTCTGTTCCTAATTAGAATCCCCACCTACCTGTCTTCCTTTTGTTCCTAATTACCCCCTTTGAAATGTTTTGAATCATGACATAGTTCCAGCATTAATTACATTACTAGGTAGGCTGTTCCACGTATTCACCACCAGCTCTAAGAAGACATATTTATTAGATGCCTTGACTGTACACTGATAAAAGTTGGTGTAATCCTTACATTTCTGTGGCAGAGTAACTTTCACTGGGGAATAGGATAGATGGATGAAGGATGACATTTTGTTAAGGATTACTTGACGTAATCTGGCATAAATCTGATGTGAAATATAGATTTGGATTATGGAAGAGAGGGTCTCTTAAATGGAGAAGATGTGTGCTGGCTCCCTCACATTCTGAAAGCTCATATAAAGATCTTTCAAATGTGGTATTGGGCTTACCTGTAAGTGCCAGCAGTCTAGAGATGCAACTATCTGAATAATCCGTACATTAAATCGAGGAAGCAACCATTTAATGGAATCTTGAGACACACAGCAATATCACTGATGGGGTATGCTGTATGTTATTAGTCACAGCTTGTCCCACATTGACCTCATTTTCTCTCTTAAGGGTCCATGAGATTATATTGCTTGCTACACTGGTGAACCATGCTTGGGAATGAGCATGGAACATCATAGATTGGCTGAGGGAGGGGGAGGAAGGATTGAGCATCACAGGGATTGCTCTCCTTTCTCAGGCAGTGGGTGACAAGACTTCTGCTGCGGAACTGCCACCTGGTGGGGACTGGGTAGCAGCCAGATGGGAGTTAAGCAAGAGGAAGGGGCTGCCGCCAGATGTCTGATGCATATGTGCACCATAGATGCATATGCACTTTCACCATTGCATGTATCACCTCTGAGGAGAAAACAGAAAATGCCAGACTGCTGCATCCCTGCACCCATGGCAGGCCACCTACCACATTGTTGATGTGGTGCCAGGCTGATCAGAGGAGGAAAAAACATAACTGAAAATGATTCCATAAAAGGGCTGCTCCTGACTTAATTTATGGATGATTTAGATAGTTTTCTATCTGGTCTGCTGACACCTACCGGTGAGCCTAATACCTTGTTTGAAAGATTTTTTCATCTACTTTCTGAGTTTCTGGAAACTGAAACATTTACTTTTCCGTTTAAAAGTTTGATGGTGTCTACAAAATTGGGAAGTCATCAAGATGTCAATGGCCACCATTGAACCTGACTGGTTCTAGCTGTATTTTTAATAAGGTATGTGTTTTTTTTTTTTTCTTTTATAGTGTGCCTTTCGGTCAATAACATATGTACTGCTTTGGGCAGTAGCCAGTGCATACACAAATAAAAACACAACACATTGAACAGTTGCAGCCATAAACATAAAAAGTAGATGATGCAAGCTCAAAGTGTTCATGACACCCTTTTGACCTGAGGCTGTCAGTCACATCAGGGTGCTACCTGCCAAGTGGGTCTAAGTAAAAGTTTCAAAACTGTTCATAGAGTAATTCATTAGATAAAAACCTTCTTAGATGAGGGACATCTTGTGTTCACAGTGAGCTCTGAAGCCTCAAGCAGTAGCTCCACCGCAGATTAGCATTTTGATGATGCTACGTGAGGAACAGGTTTGCATACATCATGTTTAATGTAAATGTAGTTAATTTAGACATGGTGGGCTGTTTGTTTTTTTGCTCAACTTAGCAACCCACATTTCATCTCTGGAGGTAATTAGTGCCATGCTTATTAATTTAACCTTTTTGACCTAGAAGGTACACTAAGCCACAAGCAACTAATTTCCCAATGCATCCTGTTGTGGTGGGGGAGGAGAATAACAATGGAAACAATAATACATATAACAGTAATATTTCATATACAACTTCAAAAATTAAAGGTGGCTTAATAAGTGGTGTAAAGTTATTTTAACATCCTCCCATTCTGCTACACTTTGCATAGACTACTCTACATCTTTGCCACTCAGTATCATCAAAATGCTGTGTTGGGGCTGGAGTTAGTGTTTGAGACACCAAACTTAATAGTACAAGCCTGGTACTGCAAAGGCTTTTATCAAATTAATTGCTCAATGAAATCTTTTTAAAACTGCTTATTTAGGCACTGAGGCAGGCAGCATCCTGGTGTGACTTGCCTGGCCCAACCAAGTTAGCTGCTCTTTCATGAATATAAATGTTCATGGCATGCCAGCAACAATAGTGCTTTTAAAACATACTGTACTGCATTGCAAAGCACTTTAAAAAGCAATATGTTAGATGCTGGTAGTGGAGAGACTATGCATGCAGACGTGGCAGCCAGTATTCACTCAGCAACCTGTACACATTCATAGGCCACAGCATTAGCACCTGTGTATTTTATTTATGAGAGAATAACTTTTGGCCGGGATACTGTTGTAGTCTACCTTTTCTGAATAGTGTCTTGAGGTTTGTTATAAGCTCTACCAAGACAATCACCAGCAGGAGGCAGAGGAGACCTCTGTTTAATCTCATCCACAGGATAGTCTTGCAGTACATCTCCCCACCCCCATAGAATTGCATACCAGTGTCAGCTTTGCGCATTAGCCCTACTCCTCAGTGTGGGATGTGAACCTATGGCCTTGTGACCCAGAAGTGAGAGAGCCACACTGTCACACAGTATATTATTTTAGTGTGTGGGAAAATGTTAAACTCCCCTTATGTTGCCAACATAACTGAGTTAATACACATAAACTGTTTTATAAATAACATAACTCCAGAAAATACAGTCACTCGACTGTGTGACACTGTGCACAAGGTCATCATTTCAGCTTCCTAACAGCACTATTGTGTAATATAAAAATATGCACATACCACTCCTGTTACTTGTTATACATAGCAGTCCAGGCTTCTGGGAATTGTAACACCCCATCAAGGGATGACCTGTTTACAAATTATAAACACACAGACGTTTAGTTCAAAAAACAGAAGATCAGCTCAACTCCCTTTTGCCTAAACTATCCATCTTAAAAATGACAGACAGTACTTAATTGCCAAAAAATCCCAAATAGCAGTGTAAGAGACTGTAAAAGATAAAGAGGATACTAATTCCCATTTGGCATAGCCTGGTCCTTGGTGACTACATGCTGTTTCAAAGATTCTCAGAGAGTTTCTTACTGTCTGGTTAATGGGAATTTAGACTATAGCATTGTCAGTCCTGGGTTCCGTCAGTCTGTGGTTGTCAAGGTCAAGAATTGTTGTACAATTACATCACTGAGGCATCTTTCTCTCACAGAAGAAACCAGTAAGATTTATAAGATACAGCCCCATAGCCAAAGCTAGAGCTATCTGTGTTTGCTTTTTTTTAATTAACATTTGTCTCATACCAATTCTTGCTAGTGGATCAGCCACCAAGTTATAAACTGATGACAGGTGCAGTGCTTGACCCACTATATGCAACATACAGACGTTTCTTTTCTTGCCTCTGTCTTCATTAAGAAGTTTTTGTACCAGGATAACCACTCAATAAATTGTAGGTCAATTAGGTGTATTTTTTAGATTTCAGGAGGGTTTCAAGCAGGTAGACAATCAGGAGCAAATGAGTAAATAAAAATATAATAAAGAAATATTATAACAGTTAGTAATGCACTCTACGTAGAATACATACTGTAAATACTTCAAGAGTATTGCACTTGATACCCCAAATCTTTCAGAGCAACCAGCACACGTAATTCCTTCTCACAGTTCTTGACAAATTGCATAAATGTTATAAGTTTCAAAAGATGAAGACACGTTTTACTGCATAACAATATTTGTAAGTGTTTTAATTGATTTTGGATGCTTTTGTAAGTGTGTATGTTTTGAAATTCTGTGTTTCTACGTTTCTATGTATTTTTCTTTGTGCCCCACTCACAGGCCTATTGGATTATCAAATCAGATATGTGGCTATTTATTATTTGGTACCCAGGTTGTCAGTCAAAAGTAATACAAATATAAAAATGAATAAAAAAAATCTAGATCTCTCCAGGTGGCCATGGCATGTCCATTGGCCAACCCTTCCCCACCCTAGTGATTTCCTGTCCATCACCTCTTCCCTTTTCTCTGACACTGTTTAAAAAAAAATGTGGCTCCTGGGTGTCTTCCCAGCCTGACCCACCCATCCACAAATGGTCATTATTTAACAGTTGCCCACCTCCTGACCCCTGAGACACACTTTAGGAGCACAATTAGTCATCCAAACAAGTCAAGTCAGCCACTCTTTAACTTTCAGCATGCCTGTTTCACTCTATCATTCAGTCAGCTGACTGACTGATAATGAAGCTGCATGCAGCCAGTAGGGAGGCGGCAGTGCAGTGTGCATTATTATTGATGCTAGCCTAGTGTCATCAGTGATGCACAGTTTTCCACCCCACCCTGTTTTGTGTGTCATTTATGCATCGGGGATGAGGAAACTTGTGAAAAATGGTTATTTGGGGATTGAGGCAGACAGGTTATGGAGCACTATAAAGATGGCGCCAGGTACTTTCACAGTGCCAGGAGTTGACATTTTTTCTTTTCTTTTTTTAGTTATTAATGTTGGATATTGTGGAATGGTGTGTTACAGAGTTTAAAATCACTAGGGTGGGAGGGTGGCCAAGCATTATACTATGGCCACGTACAGAGGGATAGTCCAGTTAATTAAACTGTTTACCTTTTCAATTTTTTGAAAATTCCTGAACATGAGTACTGTGATTAGTAACAAATAATGAAATAAAGTACCCTATTATTCATAGAATTTTGGAATTAATATTTGAGACATGCACACTCCTTAGAATGGTTGTGCATTTGGTAATATTTTCATTTAATATTTTCAATTTATAATGATTTTATTACATCCCGATGTATTTGCAGAGAAAGCCTGCAAATCAAGGAAGATTAGTGGTTAGTGGAAGGGGAGTGGAAATGTTTGCAGTACAATTAGGGTAAAGATGAATATATACTTGGTTGCAATCTGCACAGTTCCCAATTAAATTAGGTGTAGTATTACTGAAGCACAGAAAAAGTGAAAAACGTTTACAGATACAAAAATTGCAATGACACAATGGGTTCAATATTTCTTGACTGTATTGTAACAAAACAAAATTCATTGATGATACAGTCAAAAGTAGCATCAAAATAGTATATGTGTGTGTGTGTGTGTGTATATATATATATATATATATACACATTGCAAAAAAAGCTGTTAAGGCACCAGTTAGGGTTCAACTTAATGCCATAAAAGTAGGGGAAATGTGGCATTAGGGTTTCCAACCCTATCTCCCCACCCCTCCAAGTAGCAAAAGGACAAGACCACACAAGCAGTCGCAGACAGCCATCATCAGGCAAGACCAACAACATACAGCTGTTTCCAGAAGACACAAACATCCCTCATAAGGGTCCAGCACTTCTGCAGCCACAGATACACATGTACACTGCAAGACATACACACCCACTTCTGGCTGCAGGTAGAAATCCATGATACTCGAATCACAGCACTACTCTACTTTGGAGCCACAGATACCCATGCGTAGTGCAAGGCATACACACCCACTTCTTGCTGTAAAAGCAAATCCATGATACTCAAATCACAACACTACTTCTGTCTGCAGAATCCCAGGCCCCTATGGGGCCAGAGCTTTTGTAGCCATAGATACACATGCACTGTGCAAGACATGCACACCCACATCTGGAGTTGCAGATATAAATCTATCCAAATTACAACAGTACTTTTAACTTCAGAAGAGCAGGCCCCTGCGAGGCCAGCATTTCTACAGCCTCAGATCAACATGCATAGTGTAAGACACACCCATGCACCTCTTTGCAAAAACAAATCCACAATACCCAAATTACAACATCACTTTTGTCTCCAGAAGGGTAGAAACAGCACTGATGGTGTGTGTATTTTTTTTTTTAAGTGCAGTGGCTGTATGCATATTTTCAATGATACCACATTAGTGCTACTGCATGTGTATCATCTGAAAACTGTTGTATGCTGTTTGTATTACCTGATAGCTATTTGTGGTTTCTTAAGTGGTCTTGTTGTTTTGCTACATGGTGGGTTAGGGTTGGAAACCCTAATGCCACATTTCCCTACTTTTTTATGTTAAGTTGAATCCTAATTGGTGCATTAATGTAGTTTTTTACAGTGACTATCCTGTCTTTTTGAGAAAGTTAATAAACTCCTATTACAACAGTACTTCTGGCTGCAGAACCAGTGACCCCTATAGGACCAGTGCTTGTACAGCCACAGATAAACATGCACATTGCAAGACGTATACAGCCACTTCTTCTGCAGATGCAGATAGAAATCCACAATACCCAAAGTACAACACACTTCTGGGTGCAGAAGTGCAGCCCCACTCTTGCATACTGTGGGTGTGCGATTCGCATGGGGCCCTCTGCACAAATACCATACAGTAACCTTACATATATTAGCTTAATATGTGTATGAGCCATTCTGTGCATATACAACTTGCATAGCTCACTTTATTCTTCATGCAAATCCCTTACCATGGAGTTACACTCCTCTTCAGAATTTGCGTAGGGCCCTTTGGGCTCTAAGCAAATAGTGTATTTCATCATTATGTGCATACCAGCAGAATTGTTCTGCAGTGCATATCCAGTTTTTCAATATTTATGTCACTTGTCTGACATCCATTGGAGTGGCAGACATGCAGTCAGACCATTAAAATGGTTCCAATGGCATTACAACATAAAAACATTTTGTGGCAGAAGTGACTTCTCTTCCAAGAATCAGTCATCACCATTGATGCCCACTTATAGGTCTGGGCCAGAGGCACTGTGACCCTGTGGGAACAAACCATTGGTCGGGTCTGGCAATGCCACTGAGCATGGCACCTGCACATTGTGCCACTGGCTAGCCAATAACAATTGCTGGCTCCCTCAACAACCTCAGTTCTGTTTTTCCCACGATTGGAAGCACACTGTGGCAGTGCTCCTTATTTCTCCTCATCGTCACCATATTGTTTTTATTTCTGCTGTATCGCCATGTATTTTTTGTAATTACAGTGCCCATCTCTATTTCTTTCTATGTATGATGCTAAAAGTAAAGTCCTATGGGGCAGTATAGAAGAAGAAAGTCTGGCAGTCACCCATCATGCGTTATTGTCACTGTGGGAATGGTGTAAGAAAACAATGGTCCTTCGTAGCTGCTATTTTTTTGTTGTTGTTGTGATTTTGCCCTGAAAATCAGAAAACCATTCATTGATATCTTTTGGTGCCGAACCCATCCTGCCACCCACTCCCAACCCCCCCCCACTCAGCACACACATCCCAACACCGCCCCCACACACACACACCTTCACTCACTTCAAAATGATCCACCACTGCTCTGCTACAAAACACATCCTTCTCCTTCAGTGTTGGCTGGGAATTGAAGAAACAGGGTAAGCGCTGTCAATGTACTTTCAATTAGTTTTTATCTTTACTCATAATTTCATTTAATAATATTTTTTTCACCAAATTTTCAACATAGCCTTTTTTACACCCAACCTCATCAACAAGGTAGGTTAAATTTTTCAAATCCTTCCCAAATGGCAATTTCACAGTCGCTCCACAAAATCACCTTTCAGGCAGAATTTGAAAAATGACACCAATTAGGTTCATGAAGTGGGGTCATAAAAAGACTAGGTTGAAAATTTGAAGCCAGAATCTTAACACCAAAGCTATGAAGGCACGTTGAAATATTTCAACATTCACACACAACTTGAGTAATTTTCTTTTTTTTTTTTTTTTATCACATCCATTTTTATCGCCTTTTTGCGGCGAGACCGACTTGGGCATCCACCTGCCGGCCCTGCCCACCTGGAGAGCTGGGTGGCTCATACCACACCCAGGAGGGTCCAGGATGGCCGTTGTGCTGTCCCACTGGAGGGCCACCTCTGCCACTCCTAGCCAGGACAGCCCCAGATCCTCCCCGATGGGACTCCTCGCAAGTCCTCCGGGTAGTGCAGGGCGCGGCCACCAAGCTGCCTGGTTGCGCCCAGCTACTTTTTCCTCTGCTTTTTCTGTCCCTTGGGGATGCGGACGTGCAATGATGTCAGGCATAGCTTGCCAACGTCCGCCGCACTCCCCCCCGCTGCCGCCATGTCAACAGCACCTCTAAGCATCCCCAGAGGTCTCTGCTGTGCGACGGTGTTCCCAACCCACCCCAGGACTAGGAGAGCAGTCAATGTATGCTCGATCCTAGTCCTGCCAGCCCTGATGAACCGGGCTCATTCCCGAACCCGGGTCGCCAGCGTGGTGCGAGGTGTGGCATCCAGCACCTCAACCCTCAGTGCCACCGGGCTGGCACAACTTCAGTAATTTTCAATATTTTGACTTCATATTTTCAACATAGCCATTTTTTCACACCACCTCATGAATGTGACAGATGTCACTTTTCAAATCCTGCCTAAAATGCATTTTTGCACTTGTGGCATGAAATGATATGTCAGTCAGTACTGGTATTTTATAAATGACACCTGTCATGTTCAGAAGGGTGGGGGGTAGTCATGAAAAGACTGTTAAAAATCTGGCATCAAAATGTGAAAAAAAAAAATTTATGAAGAAACAGTCTGTGCAGGGCCAGCCATTAGCCCAGTGGGCAGCAAGTTGTGTTCCATTGCCAGTAACTTGAGTTTGGGGACCCAGCTGGGCAGCACAATGATGGGAGTCAGCACTTTCACACTCATTTCATTTACAAATTTATTGTTTGGCAAACAGCCATTACAATTATACATAAACATGTCATACAAAAAATACAGAACATAAATCATAAAAATCACATAATTAAATGTCTTCAGTGTCAAGTAAAACCAGCAGTAATGTGTGCAAGTAGAAAATCTGAAGCTACCTCTAACCCTTCCCCCCAAAGAGTGGAAGTCAGACAAATACAACAGTTTTGTTTACATCTCAATAAATAATTCTAGTATAAGAGCTCTATATTATTAAGTGTTGACACATAACCATTCTTTTCTTTCTAAGGTCAGTAATTTTAATCAAATACTGAGCCAAGTTTGTCAGTAACTCCATATTTTCTGAATCATACAACAAATCTAGCATATACCTGTCAGGAATACCACAAGTATCCAGATAATGCTGCAAGTAGAAGACTCTTTCCTTGTCATACCAAGGACACCTTAGTGTTACGTGCTTAAGCTCTTCAATTTCCTGTAAGTTACAATGGCAAAGTGCAGATGTATTGGATTCCTTGTTAGATCTAGCTTCCAGTACCATGCTGGGAAATACTTCAAACCTAAACCTAGTCAAAATTGTCCTATGCTTGTGTGTCTTAATTATATTCAAATATGGTTTTAAACTATGCTCTCTAGTATTACCCACTAACCAATTTGAATTTTTTTTTAACCTTAAATAATCAATTTGCCTAGATACCTGATAAAGTTTCTTAGTAATATAGCCCGTGTGTGTACTACTTAAATTAATATTCTGCTTGACCCAGACATTCAGATATGATAGTCCGTTATTTTCCAGTGATATCTCTACCCTGTTTAACCAACTATCCTTATTATAGGGCACAAGTTTTTCTTTTTCCTTCATGCATATCCTGATAAGGTTATCAGTTATTTGCATTTTTGTCTTAACCCAAAAATTAATTTGTTTTGCTTGTATCATTGAAGTAAGACCTGGCTGACCCAAGTGTGATCTAACCAACTCAGCCAAAATACCCATGGGGAGTCCAAGTAATTTTTTATATGCTTTATTCAATGTTGACTCAAGAGGAGTAACATTTGCCCCACCCCAAACTTCCGCTAAATACAATATCTGACGTTGAAGGTTTTTATAAAAGGGATTACAGTGCAGCCCCCATACAAATAATTAAACCTATCTAAAGCCATTATAGTATTTTTAACTTTTCCAAGTAAATATTTAATATGTTTATTCCATGTTAAATTACAGGTGAACCACACTCCCAAATACTGGTATTCATTAACGTATTTGAGTGTTTTATTTCCTATATATAAGGATCTATACTTTTTCCTACTACCAAAAATCACAACCTGCGTTTTTGAAACATTAGGTTTTAAATTATGTGAAGTACTCAATTTGTCCAGTAAATTTAAGGCCTTCTGTAAGCCCAACCTAGTCACAGAAATTATTGAAATATCGTCCGCATAGGCAGGAACCGGGATCTTATGAGCTCTGATTTTAGGTGCATGCTGATCATTATCTTTTTTTTTTATTCAATGTACTTTATTGATTTTTGACAGCAAGATACATAAGAAAGCACTATGAGACCAGTATAGCTGCAAAGGAAAATAAAACAATGCAACAGGCATCAAACTAACAATTGCAATACCTAATACACACCTATCACATAAATCTCCCACCCTCATTATGATCTCCCACCTCCCCACTCAACGCATGCATGCCAGGAGCACAAAAAAGGGGGTTACAAAGGTGTCCAACTAAGGTTTCCGGAGTGATAATAAAGCCAGGAGAGGTTCCCATAGTAACTGATAAGCATCCAGCCTGTGTTGCATGGCAGCGATGTGTTTTTCAAGTTGGATGGCCATTAACATCCCACGGTACCATTCTATGACTGAAGGCAGGGAATCGTCCTTCCAATGCCTAAGTATAATCAACTTAGCTATCGCTGCCACTAGGGTCATGTAGGCTTTCCGAGTGTTGGTGTGCTTTGTGGGAAAGAAGCCAGAAGGCAAGACTCTGGAATAAATAGAGATTCCAGGCCCAAAATTGGGTCCAAAATATCTTTAATGGAACACCAGATTTTTTTTAGCTTTCAGACATTCCCACAACATGTGAAATAGAGAGCACAGGTTCTCCCCACACCGATGGCAAATAGGAGATGCCAATTTTCCAGTGGTATGAGTCTCATAGGGGTATAGTACAAATTGTGCATAATATTAAATTGAGTGTCTCATTTTATCCTGTTTGATGAATTTGTATATGGTTTTCCAAACTGTATTCCAATAATCAGAGGTATCTGGGAGGGACAGTGTATGAGTCCAGTAGTAACAAGTCCCTGATGGGAGTGCAGAGTCGAGGCCTTGCAAGAGTTTATATGTGACAGAAACAGAGTGCTGTTGTTTTGCTACATTGAGTACTACAGGTGAGTCATCCCGTGGTGGAGAGGTCCAAGGTTTGGGTCCTAAGAAGGCTAGAATAGCATGTCTAATTTGCCGGTACTTAAAAACTTCATTATTGGTCAACTGAATTTTCTCTTGAAGAGAGGAAAAATGCAGAAGTCCCCTAGCACACTGTGTTATAGCCGAGGGCAGAAGGAAGGTAGGATGGTAAACTTGTTTATCAAAAAATGGGGGTTATTAAAAAGGGGCTGACTTAGTGAGCTGCACCAGTTAAGAGATAAGTGTATCTGCATCTGGCATAGCGCACAAAGGGACCAGCCAACAGGGGAATTTTTGAGAGAACATGGGAGACAGGAAGGGGATTGGTATACTATTGCCTGAAGGGAGCAGCGGAATTGTTTTGCTAAGGCTCTCTCAATTTCAACCCATGTAGGAGTATAGGAGTTGCCTGAGGCCTAGTAGGCTGATCTGTCCATCTAGCCATCTTACTAAGATGCTGGGCCCTATAGTAGGTGAAAATATCTGGGAGGGCAAGGCCACCTCGCATTTTGGGGTGGTAAGTTTAACATAGCTACTTCAGACTCCCTTGTTTCTCCATAGAAACTTAGTAAACATACCCCACAATTGGACGAACCAGGATTTAGGAAGAAAAAGGCCCAACATTCCCATCGGATATAAGATCCATGGGAGCATTTTCATTTAGAGGACATTTATATGGCCCCAGAGAGTCATCAGTAGAGCACCCAACCTAGTTAGGTCAGCTCTAAGTGTAGAGATCAGCTTACTAAGGTTCTTTTTTATCATGGAAGGCACATCTCTGGTTACCTTAATCCGTAAATAAGTCAGGGTTTGAGGAGTCCATGTCAAGCCCATGTCCGAGAATTCAGACTTGGTAAGGTGGTGATTGAGGGGGAAAACTTGGGATTTGGCAATGTTGAGCTTATAGGAGGAGACACGTGAGAAAATACTCAGTTCTTTGAGCAAGGTGGGCATAGTGGAAATGGGGTTTTCCAAGTGCAAGAGTAAGTCATCTGCATAAGCTGAGAGGAGATACCTACTGCATTCAAGTTGGATACCTGTTAGACTAGCAGAATTAATCAATCTGCGGATAAGGTGTTCTAAATAGAAATTAAGCAAAAGCGTGGAAAGCGGGCAGCCCTGACGGGTTCCCCATTGTAGGGGGAATGAGGCTGAGAGGTAACCACTGCACCAAACCTTAGCTGTAGGGCTGCACTAGAGAATCTTAACTCATTGAACAAAGTTTTCGGGGACCCCGAACTTACAAAGGGAGGCAAATAGAAAGTCCCAAGAAACCCTATCGAATGCTTTTTCAGCATCGAGGGAGACCACCACAGAAGGTACATCAGATTCCCTCGATGCCAAGATTAGATGCAGGAGTTTCCTCACATGGTGGTCTGAAGAGCTGCCTGACATGAAGCCAACCTGGTCATGCCCGATGACTTCTCCCATAAGAGGTGCAAGATGGGTGGCCAAAATTTTTGCTAATAATTTAACATCAGAGTTGAGAAGGGAGATTGGACGATAGTTGCCGGGGTGTAAGGGGTCTTAACCGGCTTGGGAATCAAAATTATCAAGGCCTTGAGGAAGAATTGTTCACTCATCCCTTTGTCAAAACAGAAATTATATACCTTTGCTAAAAACTATGCCAACTGGGCACAACAAATCTTGTAGAGGTTATTTGGGAGACCATCTGGCCCAGGGGCCTTGTCTGGGGAAAGCAGTTTAATAGCATGGTCTATCTCTGCTGTCGTAATTGGGGAACCTAGGTCAATTTTCCAGTGTGGTGAGAGGCTGGGAAGGAGTATCGAATCTAGATATTCTGCTATAGCGTGGACTCCAGAGGTAATAGGGTTATTGGTTAAATAGAGTGATTGATAGTAACTACCAAAGACTGCTGTAATTTCCTTCAGATCAGAAATAATATCCTCCTCAGGGGAGGGGCACAGACTAAACACAAATTTGGCAGTTATGGCCTGCCTGAGTCTGAGGGCCAGAAGCTTCCCAGCTCATTCCCCTGACTCTAGATACCGCATTTTAGTGCAGCATAAGGAGAGTTCGGCTTTTTGAGTCATAATGTCTGCATATTGAGACTGAAGGAGATACAACTTAGCCCAATCAGACCCGGGAGGGGTACGATGTAGGGAGAGTCCTAAGAGTCTTATGTCTTGTAGTATCAAATCCAACTGAGCTTTACCCTGTCTTGCCTGTGTAGATGCTAAATGAATGAAATCTCCCTGGAGCGCACATTTAAGCGCTGCCCAAACGAGATCCACCCTGGTCACAGTTCCTACATTCGTCTCTAGAAAAGTGGAGATAAAGTTTTGAGTATGTTCCACTAGGGAGGCTTTCTGTAGTAACTGTGTGTTAAGGCACCAAAGGGTGTCTCTTTTTAGCCTCAGTCCTAGGAGAAAGGAAACCCTAACTGGAGAATGGTCTGATAGAACCCTAGGGTGGATATCTACATCTATCACTTCCAGAAGGGAGGTAGCACTTAATAAAAAGTTGTCTATGCGGGATAAAGTTTTATGTGGAGGGGAAAAGTATGTATATTGATGGTCTCTGGGGCTAAGAACTCTTTAAAGTGCCCCTGTAGCTGTCATGAGGTCTCTTAATGCTCACTGGGCTGGGGAAAGAGCCACTCTTCTATTGTCCGAACGATCAATTTTGGACTGTGGAACGACATTCCAGTCTCCTTCTAAGATAGTTAGATAGGGGGTTGGTAACTACCACTGAGATCAGATCAAGAAAGAACTGCGGTGTCTCTACATTTGGGCTGTATACCGAGCCTATTACTATGGGGAAGGATTTGAGAGTTCCCTGGAGGATGACATATCTTCCCAGTGGGTCCCAACTTTCTTGTGTCATTATAAATGGGACTGATCTGGCCACAAGAATTGCTGTGCCTCCCCATCTAGAAGAGGCTCCAGCACCTTAGGCTTCTCCCACCCAGAGCCTCCGTAATAGCGAAACATCCTTTCTCTTAAGATATGTCTCCTGCAGAGAAACAACGTGGGTTTTCAGGTGTTGGAGATGTCTTAAGATGGTTAGATGTTTACGTCTGTCTTGGGCCCCTTTAATGTTCCAGCTAATAAAGTTATATTGACCACCCATAGCACCTATTAAGTGATGTGCTGCAAGGAGGGTCCGAAACTACTCCTAGCTTTCCCTTTGTGGCTTTCCCAGATAAAATAGAAAACTGAACTATGACTCCCTGACATAGCAGGCATATCCACACTCCTACCCTCATATCGGCTAACATATAAAGAAATGTTCTGTGCAATAAATTTTCCAAAAACTGGTAGTACGCCCACCCCTTCCAATACCCCCTAAGTATGATCCCTCTAACCATAAACATCCACAGCAACAATACTAAACATATAATCAAACAAAAATACATTCTCATTGTAACATCCTCCTATCCCACTAACTACAACCTCAGTCCTAACGACTGACATGCCATATGAACTGGGACATGATTCCAAAATAACTGCCCAGAGCATGTGCTCCATCCCCCCATCCCAACCCAACATAGTATCAAAGAAGCCTTAGGCAGTGCTGTCAATAATAAATGACTAAAATAAAAGGGGGTTACGGGTTAAGGAATAAAGTGACCACTTTTCCCTGAAGGCACTCCCTCAAATAAATCAAGCTATAAATACTAATACAATGGAGAAGCAACTATCTTAAGGTAAATAATAAATGAAATGCAATTGCATAATAAGAAAAAACAGTCCAAATAATCTTGTTATACAAAGCCCCGACTGGAGACTGTGAAGTTTCCTAAAATACTTTGACAGAATGCTTGGAAATTATATGACTGTTCCCTTAAAAAACAAACAAAAAAACCCCCCATCATATTAGTTCAAAAGGGATTCTGAGAGTTCAGCCGGAATGATTGTGAGTCTAGTGATCATGCCTGTTCATGCTTAGCTCAGGCCTATTAGTTGTAGGGGTTATGGGCATTACATTGACAAAATATCCAAGCAGCATATTTAGTCGTGGAGTGGTAATATTAAGCATCCACTAGATGTCGCCTGAGCTTCTTGTTATCGAACAAGAGTCATAGTCCCTGCATCCTTGTTTCATAATGGTGAACAGATCCACTCAATGAGATGAAATAAAATAAAGGTTCCTCTTTCGGGAAGTCTCTGGTCCAAAACAAGAAAATGCAACCACAATAATTCCAGATCGGGTGCGATCAAATGCAATTCTGTGTGAGGAGGACACCCTTTAGTACCCGGTACTAACATTAGCCGAGTTAGAAAAGAGTGCCAAAGTAAAGTACTTTTCCCCCCTAAGATGAAATAAAGTAAATACAAAATGCACCACCAATTGTCCTTTCGCTAACAACAGAGTGTGAAGCTAGCACTCTTACTGCAAAATAGTCGCTGTCTCACTGTCTGAAAGACCAGAGAGCCATGTTTATGATGTATACCTCACTTGAATAGCTCTGGTAATAACTCCCGGAGGCCCACTCTTGCTTGCTTGAGCATGTCATAGGAGTACCACTGTTTTTTAAGGTAGATTTGAAGAACAGCAGGATATCGGACTTGAATTTTATGCCAGCAGCTATGATTTTAGCAATAACTGGGTGTAGTGCAGACCTCTTCTGCCAGACCGTATAGGGTAGATCCTGGGCTATCCTAAGGGTCTTGCCCTCCCACTGAAACTCTTTGATATCATTGATTGCACTCAGAATATGCTGTTTGTCTAAGAAATTTAACAAACGAAAAATCAGTGGTATGGGGGGGGGGTCCTGATTGGGGGAGGCTGCACGGAGGGCCCTATGAGTTCATTCTACAATATCAGTAGGTCCATTAGGAGAGGGACCTGCAAGCTTTTCACATAACTTTTGAACAAAAGAGATGACATTACGGCCCTCTTCCCTCTCGGGTAAACCAAGAATTACTAAGTTGTTCCTTCTGGACCTACCCTCTAGGTCCTCCACTTTCTCTTCGACTTTTTTGATCCTTTGGCACAAAATAGTTAGCTCTGTGTCCGTCCAGTTACGCCAGTCATCAAGTGATGAAATCCTGGCCTTATTGTCTCCTGTACGGATTGCAAGTTGTTCCACCGTAGTATTCGTGGTGTGACGGTTGAGTGACAGATTAGTCAGCATCTCTTTTAGTGAGTCAAGGCCCTCCTGGAATTTGTCCTCAGTCAGTGCAGTCCGAGGTATAGATTGGGATGAGGCAGTAGCCGGCTGCGCCTTCACCCACTTGGCCTGCTTGTCTCTCGTCAGGGTAGTTGGCGTATGGCGTGGTGGGAGCTCTCTCATTTCTGACTCCATACAGGTAACTTTTACTGATTTTACTAATTTTACTTGTACCCTGATGCTGTAAGTGTAAATACCAGCGAGAGAATCAATCTGGAGCAGATCATAGGTGGCTAAATCGATTGAGTTGAGACAGGGTGCAGGAGCCAACTCGGAACACATCCAAACTCTTAGGCAGCCATCACGTGACCCCCCCCCGATCATTATCCTGAAATGCTAACAATATATCATTTATGTAGATATTAAATAATATAGGGGCCAGAACACAACCCTGGCGAATACCTAGGTTTGCTCTGATTTTGCCGGGTTAAACCCCAGCTTTTGTACATTTAACCTGTACCCAGGTACCAGTATACAATCTGTGAATTAGACTTATCAGATTATGATCTATGCCCAATTTATGCATTTTATCCCATAATAAAGTTCTTATCAAATAATCGAAGGCAGATGAGAACTCTACAAAGGCAACAAAAAGTGTGTTTTCTAATGTGACAATATTTTCTCTCAAATGTTCTAATATGAATATCCGAGTGTGTGTTCCTTTATTGCGAGAAAAAACAGCTTGAAGTTGTGACAGTGTTTTATTCTGCTCTAACCAAGTAATCAACCTATTCAAGAGTACTTTTGCAAATAACTTTGCTAAATTATCAAGAAGGCTTATTAGCCTGTAGTTTTCTGGTTCAGTTTTAACTCCTTTTTTGTGGATAGGTATTATATGACTACCATGCCAAGTCGCAGGAAAATAATCATACATTATCATCTTATTAAATAAATCTGTCAAAAGATGAGACCACCAGGCAGTATTCTGCTTACAAAAATCTATTGAAAAAGTGTCCAGTCCAAGAGATTTAGTTCTCTTAACGCTATCAATAGTCAGTCCTACGTCTTGAGCCGTAAACCAAGAAAAATCTCCAGTAATTTCATAACTGATATGATCACTTAGAGCTTCATTAGAAAAGAACATTCTGGTAAAATAACCCTCCCATACATTAGGGGTAATATAAATATCTAACCTAGTCTTAATTGTTTTTGTTCCAGAATCAATTAGTGACCAGAATGTCTTATCATCTCCACTCAATACAGCCTTATGCATTACATTCCAAAGATATTCTTGATGTTCTGTTTTTTTCTTGTTGACAAAAACTTAATAGTTTCTCCTAAGCAGATTAAGCTCTGTTATATTTCTCCTATTAGGATTCTTTTTAGTAATCCTTAATTGTCTATTTAATTTCCTTTTCTCCCGCCTACAAAACTTATAAAACCAATTTTCATATTTAGGAACTATACCAAACTTCCCAGAATTCACTGTCAACAAGTCCTGACAAACAGAATATGGTTGCATTGTTAAATTGTATAACTGCTCTGGTTCCATGTCAACTTGTAAATTTGATGTTAAAATCTCCCTAAACTGGGCAGATGCTGCATCCAGTTTATTCTTCGGTATTTTATCCCACCTTATCCTATTATTCCTGATATGCATCACTTCTTCCTCTGCACAAGCAATAAGCTGACTAGTCATCCTATATAACAATAAAGACATGTGATCACGTTCTACTCTCTGTAATATTTTTATATCTGAATATTTCTCATAATCGTATATTGTACACAAGGCAAAGTCTATTATTGAAGTTCCCCTCGCATTCAGGCAGGTAGTCTTTCACTCAATGTCAGAGGGGAGTCTTCCATTCAGTACAACTAATTGCAGTGTATCTATTAACCTTGCCATGTTTTGATGTTTACCTGTGTTTTTTTTTATCATTAGATTTCCTTTCTGCTATACCCAAATTTATAGCCACTTCCCGTAGAATATCACTTTTGTTCCTCATTTGGAAATCTAATATTAAAATCACCCATTATCAACAACTGTGAACATAAATTGTCATGTATTAGAGATATTATATCTTGTGACATTTCATCTAATACATTTTTATTGTATTGGAATGCATGTAAATATTAAAAGGGAGTTGTAAAGATTTTCCACTTAGAGTATATCACCTCTTAGTCTAAGGACCACAAGAAGATAATTTGTTTTGTTTCAGTAGTAATAACCTTAATAATATCTGCAATCCTGGCATAAATAATCAATCCCCCCCATATAATGTCCCATCTTTTTTTGTTTTAGGCCTGGACTCTGTATTAAAGTATACCCATTGAGTTCATTTTTCTCCAAATCTTCTTTACAGTTCCAGGTTTCCTGAAACATAATGATGTCACAATGATTCAGTAACATCATAAACTCAGTATCCACATATTTAGAAGTGATACCTGCGATATTCCATGACAGTATACCAAGTGAATATTTGTTCAGTTTCACATATTCAGCTGTTGAAGTGTCCAAATAATCATGTCCCCCATACAGAGAATTATAATCTGGCCCCACTGTCCTCAGATTCAAAAATGGTCAATCATTTACCTCATACAATACCTCAAATCTGTTGTTCACCTCCACATTATACATAGTACCAGAACCTGCTAAAATATGCTCTTCCTGTCCTACATAGCCATTTTCAAGCAAATCAGAAGCAACAACATGAATACCCAGTCTATCACTAACACACAGTAATTTCTCTACCAACAGTTGGTTATTAAGTGTTAGGACAATCTGTTTGCCTTCTTCCCTGTTTTTATATACTCTATAAAGATCGATAATATCTGTATAAAATTCAAGTCCCAAAAAATTAACCATCATCTGCTGTACAATCATGGTCAGATTTTCCTGTATTTCAGAGCCTCTCAAATTTAAACCAAAAATAGAGATTATAGTATTTGAACAGGCAGCCAGTATATTGTCAGAAAACACAATATCCTGCAGTGAATATGCGTTGCAATTTTTTTAATCAGATCTAATTCTGTTCTTATTTCTTTATCTAACAAGGAAGAGGCAAAGACTGGGTAATCGATTTTCAAATTAATTGAATGCAACAAGGTTGAGTTTCTCCATATATAATCAGCTACTCTTGGGTGTGTTATAAACATTACCACTAATTCTTCACCCATGCAGTCCCAAACCCTGGTTGCCTTTATAATGTCCTCATATGCTGTGTCAAGTTGTAACCATTCCTCACATATTATTTAACAAAGTGTCAACAGTACTTAATCATTTTCCATCTCTGAGCTAGTTATTCCTCTTACCATTAATATGGACTGTTTCTGGTCTAACAGAAAATCCTCTGAAGTAAGCATCTGTGGCTGATTCTGTACTCTTCCCCCCTTTTAACTGTATTTCCATCAATATCCTGATGTATTTTCTGTACACTGTTCTTTTTTCCCCTTTTATCTTTAGCAACAATTTCAGTTTTGTTAGCTTGTAATATTAAAGAGTCATTACAGGGGAAAGTAACACATTTTCCCCTTTCTAGTTTTACTATTTTGCCTTTAGTAATCTTCTGCTGACGTTTAGGAGTTTTACCCCTCTTCCCTGATGGTACCTGTTCCTTTATACTTACATTAGCCCACTTAATTTCCGAGGTTTTTATACTTCTTTCAACATGGTTACTGTTATCTCCTTATTTCTAGCAATCTCTCCCCTTAATTGCAATAATTATTTTTCATCAAAATGATTTGTTCCATGATTGCAATGTTTGCTATGTGAGGATCTTTCAACATTTTTATCAGGTCAATTTCTAAAAAAGGACAGTAAGCATGATCTAGGCAAGTAGGGGAACTGATCTTTTCCAATCTCTGTTACTAGTTTATTCTGTTCTTGATCTATATATTCTTTCATGCCTGTGATGGTAACTTGCAAATTCTGTCTAATATCAGCCAACTCATCTTCCCGAGTCAGAATCCCACAAGTTGAAGGCTCAGTTAAGGTGGGTAGAAGTTCAGGTACAACCTTAGGCAAACTTTTAAAGCGATCTGTCAAGTCATCAGCTGAAAAAATCTCTCTAGATCGCGACCCCCCCCAAGCCCAAATTCTGGTCCATGTTGATTCGGTTCACTTACAATAACCTGTTCCCTAAATTGAGACTCATTGCATTCCAGATCAAAATTTAAATTGGGAGACCTTTCCAGTGAAGAATCAGAAAAAAGATCTTGTGGCAAGGTTACCTCCACATTATTTTCAGCTATATCTCTTATAAGTATTGGTGTAGATGTGTATTTTACTTCTGTTAATTTTTTTATATGAGCTGTAATCAAAGTTTGACAATCCTCATTACAGCCTACTGTGTTCTTTGCCTTTTTCTAGTCTTTTGGGGGAAGGGGGAGGGAGAAAATAATCTTCCACACACCACCACTAATTTACATATGAATCCTTCCCACTCTTCTGTTTTAAACCTTTATGTCTACCTTTCCTTACATTTTGAACAGTCACTTTACTACCAGTTAACTTTTATTCCTCGCTATTGTGATTTAAAACTGTTTCAGATTTTCTATTTTTCCTAGTTCTCATGTTTGAGTAGAATCTTATTCCACTTGTGCAAGTACCTCTATAATATACCGATCTAGCTATCTTATATAAAACTAGAGAATAAAATTCAAAACTATAAGGTGCAACACTCCTTAGATTGTGATGTCATTTAAGATATCCAATACTTAGACAACCATCTACAAATAAGACAATTAATAACATATAACCAATATATCTCTGTGATCTCTACTAGTATAATTCTCAGTGAATAGCAATGTTCATTACGTATAGCATTTACAATACTTGTAGTAGTTTAAAAATCAAGACCAAACTTCTCCATGTGCCAACTGTCTCCATAAACAACTTCCAATGCCAAGTTCCAAATATTATAAATTGTGCCTTCACATATCCTTAGAGTCCTCTTCTTGTGTATAACCAGTATCCAGGCTTTTGTAAACAGTTTCCTGACATTGCAAAGGTCTCAATATGCAGGAAGCACCACAAACTCCCATAAGAAATTCACTGTTAGGGAAGAAAGAGGAGCACCAATAATATAAAGCAGGACCACAGTTGATTTCAAATTATAAAGTAAACAAAATTTAAAAAGAAATCCCCAAAATATTATCAAATAAGTAATATTACTTACTTATAATAGTGAATTGAGTACAAAAGATAACCAAAACACAGCTCAATTTCCAATCTGGTGTCTCTTACTCTCCGCTCTCCATTCTCCACACTAATGTTTTCTGGCGTTTCTATCAGCATTTCTACCGGCCAGTTTCTGGATTCAAAATTCAGTGTTTAGCCAATATACTCTTTTGATTTAATATTTGAGCTAAAAATACCGCAGTACAGCTCATAACAAGAATGGCCGTGTAGATTTACGAGAAAACAGAAGACCAGGGAGATTACTCAGTTACACACCTCAAAGTGTTATAAAGCGTTTGAGAGCATTAAGAGATAGTTCATAGGACTAAGGAGTGCTAGGCAAATATGAGCTGAATTAGATAGGCATGCAGGATTTTAACTCCATGAACAATGCTATTCCTGCACGAAATACACGGGATTCACAAAGCATGGGTAAATCAATGCCCAGTCAGTTTCAGCAATTAAACATGGGTTCTAAATACCAAGTGAATAGAAACATAGAAACATAGACTTTGACGGCAGATAAGGACCACTTGGCCCACCCAGTCTGCCCATTACCCTACCTACTGGATAAGCTGCAGATTCTAATTAACCAACAGCCTACTTCCTGCCACCCCCCACTACAATTTCCTTGTGTCTGTCCCATGCATGTTTGAATTCCCCCACTGTTTTAGCCGCAACAATCTTTCCAGGAAGGCAGTTCCACGCATCCACCACTCTCTCTGTGAAAAAAGATTTCCTCACATTACCCCTGAGCCGTCCCCCCTCTATCTTTAAATTGTGTCCCCTTGTTCTTACACATCTCTTTTTCTGAAAGATGCTACCCTCCTGGACTTTGTTGATTCCCTTGAGGTACTTGAACATTTCTATCATGTCCCCCCTGTCCCTCCTTTCATCAAGGGTATACATATTAAGCTTTTTCAGTCTCTCTTCATATGATTTCTGATGCAGACCTTGCACCATTTTAGTTGCCCTCCTCTGGACTGCTTCCATCCTGTCTATGTCCTTGCACAGATGAGGTGTCCAAAACTGCACACAGTACTCCAGATGGGGTCTCACCAACTGTTTGTACAGAGGGATAACCACTTCCCTTTTTCTACTTGTGATGCCCCTTCCTATGCATCCCAGTATCCCCCTGGCTCTCCTTACTGATTTCTTACATTGCTTACCCACCTTTAGATCATCTGATATGACTACCCCCAAATCCCGTTCCATTTTTGTTGTTGTTAGTACTTACCCTGCTATTGTGTACTCTTCTCCTGGGTTTTTGTTTTCCAGGTGCATTACTTTCCACTTCTTTGCATTGAATCTAAGTTGCCATATGTCTGACCATTCCTCCAACCTTGCCAAGTCCCTTCTCATCCTTTCTACCCTCCCTTGTGTATCAACTCTGTTACAGATCTTTGTATCATCTGCAAAGAGGGATACCTTTCCCCTCCAGACCCTCTGCAATGTCACCTATAAAGATGTTAAAGAGGACTGGATCCAGTACTGAGCCCTGAGGTACTCCACTAGTGATCCCCCTTTCTTCAGAATGTGTTCCACTCACTATTACCTTCTGTGTCCTGTTGTGCAGCCAGTTTGCAACCCTGGGACCCACTCCCAAGCTGGCTAACTTGACTATTAATCTTTTTTGCAGGACTGTGGACTGTGTCAAATGCCTGCTAAAGTCTAGGTAGGCCATATCCACAGCCCCTCCCTGGTCTATTACTTTGGTCACCCAGTCAAAGAAATCTATTAGATTCATCTGACATGACCTTCCTGCTGTAAATCCATGCTGCTTTGGGTCCTGTGCCCCGCTGGCCTCTAGGTACTCAACAATTCTTTCCTTCAGAAGTGATTCCATCATTTTCCTACCACTGAGGTCAAACTTACAGGTCTGTAGTTTCCTGCTTCTGCCTTGCTCCCACTTTTGTGAAGGGAATCACATCTGCCTTCCTCAGTCCTCAGGTACCACCCCATCCTCCCATGATTTGTTAAAAAGTGTGGTCAGTGGTGTCACTAGGTCCTCCCTTAGTTCTTTTAGGATTCTGGGGTGAATCCCATCAGGCCCCATTGCTTTGTCCACCTTGAGTTTTAGGAGTTCTTTCAGGACTCTTTCTTCTGTAAATGGACTGGTGTCAACCCCCTACCCAGAGTGCTTCTATTGTCTGGTTTAGGTAACTCCTCCTCATCGTCTTTTGTGAATACTGAGCAAAAGTATTCATTCAGTATCTCTGCCTTTTCACTGTCTCCCTCTGCCCACCTCCCCCTCTCCCTTATTAATCTTCACTATTCCTCCCTTAACCTTTCTATGCTCCCTAATGTACCTATAAAAGGTTTTATCCCCCTTCTTAACTGACGTGGTTATTTTTTCCTCAGTTTGGGCTTTTGCTATTCTGACTGCCTTCCCCCACTTCTTTCTGCTTTAATTGATACAGTTCCCTGCATGGACCCTTTAGTTTCACCAGGTATAAGCTAAAACAGTCAGTTAATGAATTGGTAACCAGTTAACTAATTAGGGACATAAGCACTAAGCAGGGCATCTAGATTTTAAACACAGGTGTCCTAAATGCTCTGACTCATCTCTTGGGAGAATGCACGAATCACCAGATTGCAAAATGAGTGTATACAAACTTATTCCCAGTAGAAGTAACACAATTTACATATGAAACTGTGACGCTTCTTTAATGATATTGCATAATCATTGTTGAAAGTTTCAAACCATATGTTACAATTCAAAGCACCCAACACATTACAATTCAAAACACCTAACATATATCATAGTGCTC
Organism: Neoceratodus forsteri; assembly: GCA_016271365.2. NCBI lineage: Eukaryota > Metazoa > Chordata > Ceratodontiformes > Ceratodontidae > Neoceratodus > Neoceratodus forsteri. Next base: position 411,551,586 of record CM028129.1, on the reverse strand, counting down.
TCAGAACTCAAAAAATAAAAATAAGAATAAAAATAAAAAGATACGTATGCACCCAAAATTTGACTTCACTCAGGCTATTGCCCAAATAATAACAAATGAATTACTTGTAAATAGTTAAATAAGGACTGGAAAAGCTATAGAATGTTTAAAAATATTCCAGGTAAAAGGATTGCACTCAAGGAAAACATTGGACATGAGCTTTTGAATAGTTTAAAGTCAGAACAAAGCATCAAACTTTGTTCAGAAATCGGCTCAGGAACCACAGCACCCGACCCTCCGCAGGGCTGCTGCGGTTCTCCTAGCACCCGGCGCAGGCTCTCGGTATCGCAGACTCCAGCGCCCTGAGGCAAGGATTAGCAGAACTGTGCATTACTGAATAAGTTTACTTTCTTTTCCTGCAGCACAAGCTTGTCTGGAAAGGCACTGACCATAAAAGACACAGCTGTCTCTGTATTTTAGGCAAGGATAGCACACCTGTTATAAAACAGAGGCTAGCTTGTCAGTGCTCCTGCTTCTGCAGCTCCTCCTCAACTACAGAGTGTGCAGCTGTGCAGAGATGCCCCCTGCTTTGCAGTTAGCCTGGAAACACCTACACCAGCCCACTTTCACACTCCATCATTCCAAACCTGGGAAGATATTATGCAGTGTTATGTCAAACAGGCAAACCTTGTGATGGGCTGGGAGCCTTCCCCTAAAAGTAACTGCTGTGTGTATCATAGCATAGTTTTGTAATTAAGTACTCGTGTCATTAAACATCACCACCACTCACAGTTTCAAAATCTGTTCCCTTGAGCTTACCTGTTCAATTTATATGCCTGATTCTTACTATGGATGTAGTAGGATGATGTTATGTAATGGTAAATACTGTACCGCAGCACTGTACAAATATATTTTATTTTTACATAACGCCTACGGCATAAGACTAGGACCATTTAAAACCTTCAAAATCCTGTATTTTGATTTAGAAATCAAAATACATGAGGCAACTACTACTCACTGACTCCACTGCAAACTCTCACTTACTGCTATACTACTCTGCCTTTATCATTCTCTATAACACAACCAAAACCTACCTGACACAGTGTGCAAGCAAACCTTTGACATTGACAAATGCTTGTTTTTACCAGTAAAAAGGTCTGTTGAGAATTGCTCATTTACACGGAGGTCCTGGTTAGGACAGTCATCCAGTACAACAAATTAAGGACATTGCAAATCCCTGTCTATAAAAGCAACAGATAAGCACAATATACAGAGGTTAATATACAGTGAGTGTACATAGCATAGATAAAGTTATAATGTAGAAGGTAGAGCATAAGAGGGGGTGCTGCTGAGCCGTTGACTACACTAGATGCTTTCATTTAGAGCTGTGCTATTTTGAGGTGGAACACCTGCTAAAAGTACATTTTCTGTGGAACTTTTTTACTGAGCTTTAGCGCAGTTGGCGGATGGAATCTCCATCGGATGTTATGGATAAATTTGTTTCCCCAGAAGTTGCAGGGAGAGGTGGCCCAACCCAAGGGCCTGCTGGAGAGCCCGAGCAGGCATCTCCCCTGTGATTACAGCCCACTTGGAGGCAGGCGTTAAGTTTAAGGCATCACAGAAACCCACTCTCGCCTCAATACAGGCTTTCCTGCATGAATTTCAAGCAGAGGTCAGGCAGTCAACTTCCAGGATAGAGAGCTCCTTAATGAAAATTACCTCTCGTTGTGCGGCTGTGAAGGCACGGATGGAGAACATAGAAAATGCTGTGGAAAGTAACTCAAGGGAGATCAAAGCAGTCTCAAAAAGAGTCCTGACCTTAGAGGGAGCACAATTGCTGCATTACATGAACAATTGACAGATGGCAAGACTGGAACATCTGGAGAATAACATCTTACGAAAGAACCTTAGATTAATAGGTTTCCTTGGGACAGTTTCCAATGCAGAGTTAAAAGATAAAGTCCAGAAGGTACTCACAGTGCTCTCTTCAATTGAGCCTCCCCTTATCTTGGAGAATGTTTTTCATCCTGCATCATAGCGACCTACAAATCCGATTAATTCCTCTCAGGTACCTGGAGCCAGATATATAATTTTTACTTTTCAAATGTTGGTTGAAATAAATCAACTTCTCCAGCTGGCCATGCAGGAAAAACTGTTTTTTTATGATGGCCATCAGATCCACCTGTATCCAGATTTCTGCATGCAGACACAGCGCAGAAGAAAACAATTTTTTCCTATTATGTCGGAATTTAAAGAAGCGGGAATAACAGCAGCTCTGCTCACACCTGCACATCTGAGGATCCAATTTCAGGGTAAAAACCATTACGATGATGATCCAGATGTGGCTCGGTCTTTTGACGAGAGTAATCTTTGTATTCCAGAAGACAACCCCGTTTGAAAATGGAATGAACTGTGCCTTATAAAACAGCAGTTCATAGGTTTTTATACGAGTTCAGTAGGTATTTCTACCTTTCATAAACTCGCCACCCGATCATGGGTGGAAACTATATTTTAGGTGACCCATGTAATTATCTAAGTTAGTTCTAAATATAGTCATTGTATTACTAAGTACCACATTAGTTGGGAGCTTATTCCATGTATTTACTACCCTTTGAGTATACCAATTATTTCTTTTAACCGTGTTGTTATTAGTACCTTTAAGTTTAAGTATATGAGATCTGGTGTTTATAGCAGTCTTTTCTTTCTGTAATCCTATTGTTTCTAGCATTATTTCATTCTGAAAAGCTTTATATGTCAAGCTCAGGTCTCCTCGAAGTCTCCTGTAATCCATTGAATAGAGGCCTACTTTTTTTAGTCTAGTTTCATAATCCAAATTTTGAATAGTTGTTACTTTTTTTGTTGTTCTTCTTTGGATATTTTCAATTAATTTCTTATTTCTAATTAGGTATGGAGCCGTGACTGAAGAGCAGTATTCTAAATGAGGTCTAACGAGACCAGTATATAATGGCAACAGAACTTTAATGTCTCTACTTTTAATGTTCTTTAATATACAATTTAATATTTTATTACCTTTTTTAACAGCAGTTATTGTGTGTATATTATATGTAAAATCGTTTGAAAGAATTACTCCTAAATCATCTTCTTGCTGAGTTGTTTCTAGAATTGTGTTATTAATAGTGTATGTGAAACATGGGTTATGTTTGCTGAAGTGCATGACCTTACACTTGGATTCATTAAACAGTAGTCCCTTTTTTGTAGACCATTCAACTAAGTGAGTTAGATTATTTTGCATTTCAATAGCAGAATTTGCATTATTTTTGATGCTTCCTATTTACAGTCATCAGCAAATTTAACCAACCAGCAAGAGTTGTTTAAAGGAAATATAGATGAAATAAGTATATTGGTATGTATGTGTGTGTATATATATATATATATATATATAGTATATGAAAAGGTTTGGGCCCAATACCGAGCCCTGAGGAACTCCGCTAGTAACGGGACCCCATTCTGACAGATAGCCCTTCACTGATACCCGCTGTGACCTATTTGATAACCAAGCATGTATCCATCTAATAACTACAGGGTGAATTTTCAATTTCTCTAGTTCAGATATAAGTATTTGGTGTGACACTGAGTAAAATGCTTTGGAAAAGTCTAAAAAAATTATATCCACTGAATGGCCTTTGTCCAATGCATCACTAACTGGTTCCAAAAAATTCAAGAGATTAGTCTGACATGATCTGTTCTTAACAAAACCATGTTGGTAGACATCAATATTGTTATTTTCAACTAAATAATTAGATATTATATTCTTTAATATCCTTTTAATCAATTTACATATTACATCGGTTAAACTAATGGGCCTATAGTTTTGCTCAGGACTTTTGCTACCACCTTTGTGTATTGGTATAACTATATCTCTGTTCCATAGTGGAGCCACTTGCCCTGTGTTCATCGATAAATTAAATATTAATGTCAATGGTCCAATCAATAATTCATTTAAGTTAATAATGAATAATGGAGGAATACCATCTGGGCCAGGAGTTCCATTATTCTTCAAAGTATTTATTGCATCTAATACTTCGCCCTCAGTTATAGGGGTAAAGGGATTATTCATAAATTTATCACCTACAGACTCCAGATTATATGGTTTAAAGACATTTATGAAATAGTTATTCACTGTATTTGCAATTTCGGTTTCATTGGTTATTATCCCATTAGAGGACTGTAAGGGTCCTATAGAAGGATTGTTTTTTTTTAATGAACCAATGTAATTATAAAATGTTTTTTTATTATCTTTAACAGTATTTGCAAGTTTTTCTTCAAGATGCCTTTTTTGTTTTATAATCATATTCTTACTTTTATTTGATACTTGTTTATATCTGTCCCAATTTGAGCTGGATTTATTTTTCTTGAATTTCTTGTATAAGTGTTGCTTTTTTGCCAGGATTCTCTTTATATTGAAATTCCACCACAAAGGAGATCTTAGGTTTTTTATATATTTTCTTCTGACGGGAACCCATAATTTAATACTTGTTTGTATTTTTGACACAAATTTATTATAGACTAAATTAATATTATTGTCAATAAGTTCAGAAGCCCAATTCCATTGATTGATTATTTTCCTTTTGTTTTTTCTGAATTCTTGATCTCCAGTTTGATAGTATATAACAAAAGGGGTGTTCTGATGCATATTTTTATGTTTAAAGACTTAGTTGGGAAGTTAAAAGCTTGGAGCTTAAACGAAGAAAACATTCTTTTTTTGTTTCCCCCTCTTAGGGAATGAATTGGCTCTGATTAATCTTAATATAGGACTAAATAAATCTTTTTGATCCCACTAAAATAATGGAAGCACATTTTTTTGTGCTTTGTTTAGTTACATAAGTAACACTTTGAAAATTTATGTTCTTAAGGTTAATTATTATGTTGATGTAATTAAATATGAATGTGATTTCTTTTTCTCTTAAGGAATAAAAATAAAGTACAGTATAAAAAAAAGGTAGAGCATAAATACAAAGCATATCATTATAGCTAGGTATCAAGAGCAAAGCTGGGAGAATAATTCACAGTAATAACAATGGTAGAGGAAGCATCCTATGACAGTACTGCCTTATAAAACTCTATTGACAAGTACATATGTCCATACAATGACTTTCTGGTAACACCTTTAAAAGTAATGAGACTATTCTGTATCATGCAGAGCCCCGTAGTAAGCAAGTTACACTACTACTTTTCAAAAAAGTCAGGAAATTCATTGCAAAAAAATCCTGCATTAAAGCATTGTTTTTATTTATTTTATTTATTTAGTTTTTGTTGACCGGGTAAGTGCACTAGACAAATCCTGCCTATTTTCAGGCACGACCCGGAGGAGGGGGATACAGATGAATACCAACTGACCTTGAACCAGATTAAGCTGTTGGTGGTATTTTTTTTAGTGAATGAGGGAAATTTGGCCAGACACCGGGGAAATTCCCCTACTCTGATGCTGCTGTGCTGATGTTTCTGCATTGTGGCCAGTAGGGGGACAGGCCATTTCCAAGATGGCCACTCCAAGTGGACAAGGAAGGAGAAGGAAGTCTGTGGAGCAGGAGAGCTAGCCTCGACTCTTGCTCCAGGTGTTGTGGAGGCTCCAGCCGTGGATTTGGCTGAAATTGAATCAGATATTGAACTTCAGGATGCTTTTGTGAGCTGGGAGCAATCGGTTTTGGATAAAACAAAGAAAGAAACTGGACAGTTGGAAATTGCAACAACAGGAAGAGAAAAGGTATTGTCGGTATTTGAACCTGCAACCTCTACAGAAAAGTCGCATTAAACCTCTAAATGTGGGTCTGAAACAGGAAAATGCTGCGATAATGTTTTCTGCAGAAATGGAAGAACCAATTTCATCAGATAGCTCCAAAGGGCGAGATGAATTTAAAACTGCAGGCTGACAGAGAAAGCCAAGATATTAAAACACAGCAAACAGACTGCAGGACAGTGGCGCAAAATATGGAGCAAAAAAGGTACTGTCTTATTTAAGTTATAGTTCTGGCAGGATAGAGTTGCCAGCAAAGAGTTTGCCTCTGGTGTTAAAAAGAATGCTCTGTCCTTGTTTAATGAAGCTTCACTGCAGTGTGTTGAGCTCCTGACTACAGCAGGTGTCAGCCTGATTGTAATGAAGAGCACAAAGGCAGAGTTAAGGCTGATCCCAAGATTGTCAACAGCTCTGTGGAAGAGCTTAGAGCAGCAAGGCTTGAGCTCCATTTCCCAAGAACAAATAATCTCTCTGAATTCAGTACAGGCTGGTATTATCTCTGCTGCTAAAAGTGAGTGCTTACTGCCAGTTTCGGTCTCTGATAATGTCAAGGAAGTAACGAAGTGAAGATAAATGATTTATCTGCACAGAATATATTGCCATCTACTTTTGTGAAAATAAAACAGCACAGTTGAACAAGGTAGCTGGGTTTGTGTTCAAACAGCAGAGTCAAGAGATTTCAGCAACTGACTCAGCTGTTACATATCAAAAGACTGACGGTTCCCAAAGTGGGGCTACAGATTTCTTTTTTCTGACAAAATGAACCAAAAAAGTCTACAGCTGATATACAGATGGCAGACCCTTTTTTACATAAAAAGGCTCACAAGATTCTTGGTCACCTCATAAAGCTTTAAGTGAAGCAGGTGGAAACAGACAGTAGCTGGTGTATGGAAGCCTGATCCTGCTTGGGACTCGAACTTATCTTTATCTCAGCATTCTCCTGAGTGGATTCCAGGTGGCCAGCAGCAGAAAGGGGAGGAAATTCTCTTGCAGGAGCCCATTCGGTTTAGTACAGATGAGGTCACTGTACAACCTCCCCCCCCTCCCTCTTCACAGAAGCCATTGATGTCCGAACTTTTCTCAAATTCCCATAGGGAAGCAGCCCCTAGGCGTAATGCTGTGAGGCTGAGGTATAAAGGAGGGTTAGAAACTAGGCCAGATAGGCATTATGTGGGGAAAACCTTGTTGAAAGACTCACTGCATTTCACCCCTCAGGATGTTTATGCTTTCATTAATATTTCAGGGGAGGACAATTATGACATAAGTTTTCGTTCTCAACAGGCTTTAGAGTTGTTCTGGGTTAGGTATGGTCAAGTTAAGTATTCTCCTATGTGGACACCCTTTATTGTTATACCACTCTCAAAACCCTGATTAAGTTTGTTACAGTTATGTTCGAAATGAAGGGTATGGGTGGAAGACATAACCTTTGGTTAAAAAAAATGTGAAGTACTAAGTGAGCCAGAGCCTATTTTAGATACAGAGGGGTTCTGGACTGGAGGATGGAAGTATAAAGTTAAATTAAGGCAAACAGAGGCTGGAATTGAACATATACCTAACTCCTTTTGTTGGAAAAGATAGAGGGTATGTTTTTACAGCGGGCAGCCCGATGCATGTTATAAGTGTGGGCAGCAGAACGCACCTTTCAAGTGTATCGATCAGCCCGTTGTGATAATTGTGGGGAGGTAGGACATTTAACCATGTTTTGCAGCAATCTCATCAAGTTGCGATTTATGCGAAACTAAAGGCCATGTGTTCAAACTATGTCCTTGGCTGCCCAAAAAATCCTTTCGTTTCTAATTCTGAGGTTTTTATTCAAAAAGCCCAAGAATCCATGGTTAAAGCTACCTCCAGGACAGCGTCCCCTCCCCTGCAACAAATCAGATGAAACTCCCTCTAGGCAAGAGAGAAATTGGAAAAGAAGGGGTTTAAAAGGAAGGTGTTGAACAAAAATTAAACTCACCAAGTGGGAGGATCAGCGTGAGAATATCCTCAGAAATGGTTAAGATAGTTAAGGGCAACATGGGTCCCCTAACCTCTCAGATTTCCTCCAGTGTGTTATACCGGAAGGGTCACAGATGCGTGTGGGTGGTGGCAGCTGATAAACCAGTGACTGTACTGCCCCAAAGAAGATCTTTACGGAATTCACTATCAAAAATCCCCCACCCCCAGTGGAACAGATTGATACCAGTAACTCATATGCGCTCTGTTTTCCTCTTGGGGTAACTCTGAGATAGAGGTTGAAGATTCAGACTCTCAAAAATCCTCACTTTCAACCAGGTCACAAATCACGGATAATTACAAGGATAAAAAAGAAAAAGAGGAAAAACAATGATTTAAATACTTAAAAGGTTAATGAGGTTGGTTTGGGGTTCTTTGAATGTTCATAGCTTATTGAATATGGTTGCGACAAGCCCTCTTTCATTATATACATGAATTTCCTGTTTCTGTTTGTTTTTTACAAGAGACATGGATGTATTCCATAGATCAGTTGGTGGCATTTAAAAGAGATTGGTTTTGGGGCCCTTCATTTTGGTCATTTGGGGAAGATTCTGCAGATGGTATAGGAATAGTGTTTAATTCATATGACTTCCAGTTACACAATTTGATAGATCTAATACCAGGAAGGGTCCTGATTATCGATGGGAAGTGGCAAGGGCTAAGCTATAGGTTTATCAACATTTATAACCCCAAACAAAAGCAGGTAGAGTTAATTGTCTTAAATCAGTACAGCCCTTTTATTAACAACAGTTAGAGTATTATGGGGGGACTTTAATTGTCCCATTTCAACCCATGCTAGTAAAAAATAAAAAACATACTGTGACTCTAATGCTTTATGTAAAATTATAAAAGTGCTGGACTCTTGAACTGTCATAATGCTTTACAGGTTGGAGAAGGTTTTTCGTTTAAAAGGGAAGAGATTTTCTCTAATAGATCATATGTTAGTGTTACCTAATATGCAAATAGAATCTTTTAAAATATTTCCTAGTGAATTCTCGGACCATTCCTTTCTATTAAATTCTTTTAGCTTTTCAGACAGGCAAGAAAAAAGGCTAGTTAGATGGAAACTCAATAACTCCTCATTAGAACTCCCTTATATACAAGCTGGGGTGAGATACCTATTAAGAGCTAGGTTATCAGTAGCCTTTTTATATTCAGATTTGGGAGATTGGTGGTTAGAGACTAAATCGGACTTAAGGAAATGGTTTAAATTGCAAGGAGTTAGAGCAAAGAATGACAAATTCCTGCACTATTTAGGTTTAAGACAACAATTACAGAGGCTTATGACTATAGCTTATTCTTCTAGGATGGATTACTCAGAACAAATTGCTAATCTTAAAGAAAAATGAAAGAGTTTCAGTATGATAGAGGAAAACCATGCAGGCCATTTTAACTAATGGAATTAAAAATCACCCATTGGGGATCCATTGAAATGTGTAAACAGGTAAGAGATTCTATGAAAATGGAGGAACTCAAAGATTCAGATGGTAATTTGGTATCCTCTGTGGCCCAACTAAGAGAAGTGATTGTAGAACATTACGCTCTTTGAAGCCTCTTGAAACAATCCCCAATTCAGCTATGCCGCCTATTTAAAAGATATTTTAATTCAGTTAACCTAGTTGGGAGATCGGAGGTATGGGAACCTATCACTCCAACAGAGATTTCAAGCTCCATTAGGTTATTGAAACTAAATATTTCCCGGAATAGATGGGATTCCAATAACTTTTATAAATTATTTTCAGACGAACTTAGTCAGTGCCTATGTCTCTTATTTAGGTTTTTTTAGACAAAGCTACAATCTATCCTCTTTTCAGAAGGGTTATTGATTTATATATTTAAGTCAGGGATAAGCAAAACATTACTAACTGAGACCAATCACTCTTTTAAACTCTGATTATAAAATCTTTACTGGTATTTTAAATAATAGGCTGAAGAATTTAGCTAAAGAAGTTATTTCACCCTTTCAATATTGTGGGTTACCAGATAGAAGAGTCCAGTCTGCTCTGATGTTGATTCGAGATGTAACTGAGTATTTTACTGAGTTAGGGTCAACTAGATGCTTAATAGCAGCTGACTTAGAAAAAGCCTTCGATAGAGTTCATTTGCCGTTCCTTTTCCTTACCCTTAAGCATTATGGGGTTCCAAAGCAATTAGTGAAAATAATTGAGAAATTATATGATAATTATACAGTAATTCCATATTTAAAAGATCAGAAGGTGGAAGGTTTAAGTTAACTACAGGAGTTAGACAGGGTTGCCCTCTAAGCCCTCTTCTTTATATTTTAGCTCTAGACCCCTTATTGCAAGCGATAGTTTGAGACAGATTTGGAAGGGTGTTACAGTGAATGGGCAGAGGGATTTGCATTTAAGGATACAAGCCTATGCTGATGATTTAGTAGTATACTTGGAAGATAAGGCCTCAGTAATTCATTTTGTGACTGCATTTGAGGTCTTTGCAAAGGTATCAAATGCAAAAATAAATTTAAATAAAACAAAGGGATTATTTATTGGAGCTACTGATGCTGAGGAAGTGTGTCAGGAGGGTATTAACATCTCCGTAAACCTCTTAAAATATTAGGGATATTGTTCGGTTCCCAGAACATGCCTGTTGAAAATTGGAAGATGTCATTATTAAAATAGAGAGAAAGGTTAATAGATGGAAACAGTGGAAAATGACCAAATTTAAAAGGGTTCAGGTAATCAAGCAATTTCTTCTTCCAACGATACAGTATGTGGCGATGATTTTCCGCTTCCTGTGTTTCTTGAGACTAGAATATATAGTGTGTTTTTTCAAATGTTATGGGAAATCGCTAAATCCTGTTAAAAGGAGCTATGATTTAATGAAAATAAGGGTGGTTTAGGAATGGTAGACCCAGTGATTTTTGTGCATGCTTTGTTTTTATCAAACTCAATTAAAGAAGGGTTAAAAGTAGAACTAGAGGCAGTAGAGTCATGGAACTTGAAAACAATGGGTAAATACTTTAAGAATTGGTACATTATAGCCCCTAAACTGAATCGCTACTTATATATTCCATCATATTTTAGGCCAACGCGCAGAAATTGTTCAAATGGAAAACACAGAAACAGGTAATTCTGAATAACAACATGAAGGGGCTTTTATCATTTTCTAATGTCGTTGACTCTTCCCTCAGAACCAGGATTTAAAATTGTCCTATGACTTTAATTTCTAGTGTATTAGCTCAATTAAACTGTAAGAGGATGCCTCAAAACAATGGGAGACATGAGTGGCTGATCTTTTACGGAAACTGAATGTCAGAGGAAATGAAGTACAAGGTTTTACAGGAAAGATTGTGCCCATACTTGGATTGTATTAATGTAGAAGAATCGATGGAACATTTTTTTCTTAGATGTTCATATGTGACGGGTTTATGGTCATACCTAGAAAAGCTTTGGGGATTTAAATGGTTAGGTAATATGTCTTATGAATTTTGATTCTAGGATGTTATCCCAAGAATTTGTCTGAATTTCACGAAGAAACATTATCCTTATTTTGGGATGTCTAAGATATTATTTATGGCATGCCAGGGTTCAATGGGTTCTTTATCAAAGAGAATGCCTCTCTTCTTGTGTAAGTCGGTTAGTCATCAAGGAGCTTATACTGATTTATACAGGACGCATCAAGAGTGACCCCAGGAACTTTACGTAAATGGTGGAAAGGTTTTCTTCACTTTATTAAGTTCAAATAATAAGAGTTAAAAGTGGACTGGATATTTGTTAATAGTTTACTTCTCATGATTTTTGTGTGTTCTCGTGGCGTTTACAATGTAAGACTTGCACATCTCTTTGATTTTGTTATGTTATATGTTATGGAAAAGTGTTGTTCTATCGATTATCCTACTTTAAAGTGTTGCTGTTTATGTTTTTTTATGTCAATAAAAACACCCCTACTCTTTTCGATAAGTGCCATGGGATCTTTAACATCCACCTGAACTACCACCAGTCCAGGCAGATGGGACCTCGGTTTAACGTCTCATCCGAAAGACGGCACCTCAGAAGTGCAGCACCCCTCTCATGCTGCACTACAGTGTCAGTACTGGGACATTAACCCAAGTGCCAGATGTGGGATGTTAGGGATCTACCGTCACAAGAGAAGGAAAATGTGGTGGTAGGGTTTCTTCAGTGCTGATGCCTCCCCCTTCCCCCCCATCTCCTACCCTCATGACCCAAGGCTAAGCTACTAGTCCAGGACTGTACCCCACAAATATGCTGCTTTAAGCTACAGGTCTGGGTCCCTGTGTGAAGAAAGTTATGACTGATCTCATAAGCATAGCCAGGTGGTTCTGGGTGCCATGTTACTTCCATTATGTTTCCAAACAAAAGTGCTTTGTACGGTGGGACTAAATAATGGGATTTCTATGTTGGAAAACCCCCATTCTGAAATCCTGGCTATGCCCTTGTATAACCTGCACAAAAACGTTATTCAAATAGCTGTTAAAACAGTTTAAAGTGTAATTTTTGCATTGAATTAGACATGTTGGAATAGCAGTGGAAACAAATATGCAGAACTTGATTGGTAACTTTATGCATAATGTAGCAAGATGTAATGCATTCCGGAGACAAATGGGAAGGCAAAAGCAGAACTGATGCTTACTACTTTCAGTATCTATAGTGGCATCAGGTCACCTTTTAAGTATGCATTGCGGAGCTGCTTCTTCTCCCCATCTTTTTTTCCCCATGCCTGCTGAGGTGGATCTGAGCCTTGATTAGGCCTAATTTTTTTTCACCATCTGTCGCAGCAGGTTCACATGGTTCCTTCATTGGTCTTGGCTCCTGCAGCCAAGGGGAAGAAAACTGTCAAGCCACTGGGCTGGGCCCTTCAGTTAAAGAAAATAAACTGAACAGCCCCCCTCCCCCCGTTTGATTATCTCTCTTGTACCAGCTCCTGACAGCAATTGAAGGTGACAGTCAGGCCACAGGCCATTTATTTTCAAAACGTTTCCCAGAAAATCGACATAGATCATCCATCACATGCCTGATCAGTGATCAACAGCACTCGGTTCCTATCCCCCTCACACCATGGGCCAGCAAAAATATCCACACCAACACTGCTCCTCTGCTCAGTTAGTCAACCCATCCCATGGCACTACAAAAAAGTGTACTATGTTGGGTACCATGGAATGTGTTGGGTGCTGAGTGGGTAATGGGAGCACTGTCAATGTGTATTTTTTTTCTTGGCTTGTGGGGCAAGAGGAGTGGGAATTTGGGCTACCTTGCTGCTGATTTTGCAGAGGCTGGGAGGCAGGAGGGTTGGATTGAGTGCAGCTTACTAGGTTGGGAATAATAGGGTGCTGCAAGATAGTAGACAAAAAAAACAGGTGATTTCCAGTTCAGTCCCGGCTCCTAACAAGAAGTGGAGACCCCTTTATTTAAGAATGAATCCCCCAGCCCCCGTGTTATTTCTTCTTGTTGGTTCCCAGCTCCTGCCAGCAATAGGAGAAGGCCAGTGGGCCACTGGGTCCTTTATGTCAAAAAAATCCCCTAGGCCCTGTGTGTTTCCCTGCTTGTGAGGGGAGAAGACAATCAGACCACTGGTCCTTTTGTTTAACCACCCCCCCCCACCGTGTGTTCCTTACCAGTCATGGATTCTACTGACTAGGGCAGAAGAAAATCAGGCCACCAAACCTTTTGTTTACCCCTTCTCCAGGTGTTTTTCCTGGTGGTCCAAGCTTCTACCAGTGAGGGGAGACAATTGCACCCTCCCAGTCTCTGCTCCTGTTGGCAAGGGAAAGAAGACAGCTGTCGTTTGCTCATTTAGGAAGAATCCCAAGAAAGAGCCTTACTCTACCAACAGCTGTCAGTGAATGCACAATTATCAGCCCTTCTCCTCTGATAGCCATTTGAGATGGCACTACCTCTCCTGGACATAGTATGACTTAGTAAGCTAATCTTTGTATTCATAAACCTTCTGTTTAGCTTGTGGAAAAATAAAAGTTGTGGAATTACTGTGTGTGGGTGATATATATGTATATGTGTGTGTGTATATGCAAGTGTTTGTTGTAACATAGCGCAGTGTGTGGTGGGAGATCTGGATGTCTTTTGCAGGGTCCGTAATTGTCAGAGTCTGTGTGCATGCAGCAGGGTCTTTGCATGTGCAGGAGTCTTTGTGCAAGCAAGATGGGGCCTGTCTGGGAGAGCCATGGACTCTCTATAGAAAAGCAGCAGGATCTCTGTGTGTGTGTGCATGGGGGGCACAGATGGATCTGTATGCAGGCATGGCAGAATCTGTACATGCACCGGAATCTGTGTGTGCACTTTAAGGTTTGTGTGCACATGTAGGGTGCATATAGTATGTGCACACCAAGGATTTTTTTTTTTTTTTGCATGTACCGGGGTCTGTGTGCATTTGTTTGGGTCTTTGCTTGTGCATCAAAGGTCTTTGTGCATCTCCTGTGGTGTTTTTTGTGAAAACATTGAGGTCTGTGTGTGTGTGTGTGTGTAAGTACACACATGTATCTGCACATGTTGTGATGTGTTTGTCTACATACATCTGAATAACTGTGTGCATGTTTGGGGCAGTATGTATTGGGGATGCATGCATCTTTGTGCATATCGAGGTATGAGTGAATCAAGGGCTTTGTGTACATATTGAAGTCAGCGTGTGCTCATCCTGAGCTGTGTGTGTTGATGTACCTGTGCAGCACACACTTTGGGATTTGGGGTAATTTCTGGGAAAGTTGCAACATTTGTCATTTTAGTATATGTTAGCACTGTTCCTGTGTACATGCAACAGTTTGTATCTGTTTGCGCACATCAGGGCCTATGTGTGTCTGTGTGTTTGTTTGTGTGCTTTGGGGATTTTGTGGATGCACATTAGGTTTTGGCATTAGTGGTATGTATGTACATGTGTGCATCTGTTGGTGTGTGGGCATGTGCATAAGTGCACTTGCTCATGTGGGTCAGGGTGTGCGCATGCATGTGTTAGTTGGGTTTTCTATGCTAGATGCACATGTATCCATGTGTGTCTATATAGTATGTGTGTCGTATTGTAACATTGTCAGTATAAAGCTGTGATCTTCCCTTGTCAATCTTCACCATTCATTACTGCTTGGGGTTGTGCCAGAGGCGTGCATCCACCACAGGAGATTTTTTATTTTTATTTTTTAGGTTGACACCAACGGCACCGCCCCCGACAGCAACGCACTGCGTCTTGTGTGAGGGGCAGCTGTTAGGTGCCGCAGACTCCTCCTCCATCTCAGTTCTGTTTCTCCTGCTGTCGAGGCTGCACCTGCTACTGTGTGTGTGAGATTGTTGAACCTGCATCATAGGCCTTCCTGCGACTCCTTCTCCAGTTCCTCCCAATGCCGTTGAACAGTTTTCAGTCCGGTAAGACTGTTCCTTATTTCTACAGTGCCAGGACCCTTTTTCTGTGTTTCATATTGTTTTTGCATCATGACCGTTTCGGGAGAAAAGTGTAAGTCGAAAGCGGGTCACTCCCCTATGCATCGGTGCTCCTGTGGCTGGCATTTTTCTGTTACAGACCGGCATGATGTTTGCCTTTGCTGCCTGGGACCCAACCATGATATGGATTCGTGCGACGCCTGTTTCTCGATGGACTGTCGCATCCTAGAAGTCCACGCATTCAAGATCAGCAAGGCTCCACTGACTTTCGGGGGACGTCGGCGCTCAGGGCTTCCCAGGAAAGATCTCTAGACCATTCCTCCAGGTCCCCTCCCAGGCCTATACTGTCTGGAGAGGAGGAGGCCTAGAGGAGGAGGCCTCCTCATCTTCTAGTCTTGCCGAGGAGAAGGCCTCTTTTGCGGTGTTGGAGGAGCACCCTGGTCCCTCCCGGGGGCCGCCGTGGAGACACCGCCCCGGCAGTCACCTCTTCGGAGGAGCAGGCTCCCCCATTGTCAAGGCCCATGTCTGCTGGGCCCAGCATCGTGAATCCTCGACGCCGCCTTCCAGCACCGCTCCGGATCGTGCCATTTGCCGCGCCCGTGATCGGGTGGTGCCGTGGGGCCCAGTTGACTCTTCTAGGAGGCTTGAGTTGATCCCGCACCAAGGGCAGCTAGAGTCAGGGCCGGGTTTGGGTGTTGCGGGTGGTCCGAGATCGCTCGCCACCAGTGACACCGGGTGTTGTTTCTCTGAGACCCCTGGGTGGCCAGTACTGAGGTCCAGCTGGTCTCTTTCTCTCCTCTCGAGGATTCAGACAAGTGATCCCATCTCTGGCACCCTGACTCTTCGGAGTCAGGGTCTCCAGTGAGATGAGGTGCTAGGTGGCCCAGCCATTATTCCTCCTATCTCCTCTGCTATCCTCTCCTGGGGCCTCCCAGGCTGGGGGTGGTCTGGGGTCCCTGGAGGGGGATAGCGTGGAGGCGGGGGGAGGGGCTCATCCTCCTGAGGGGGTTGTGGTAGCTGTCGATCCCAGTGCTGCTGCACCTACTTGAGGTGGATTGTCACTGGGGTCGAGGAGGAGGGCGTTCTCAGAGTCCAGGGGATTGAGAGACCAGGATGAGGTGCCTCGGTCTTCACCTGCCTCCCCTCAGGGTGCGGGTAGGAGCCGTAGCACTGGGCCCCATCTTTCCCTCTCGGGCTCCAGGGACCCCTCCGGTGTTGTTGCTGTGGGTTGCCCTTCTGGACCCATGCAGCCCCAGGTTTGTCACAGGGGAGGATCCCCTACTAGGCTTTTCCAGGCTTCGCATCCCCAGGGTTCCGTTCTGCAACCTGGTTTGTTGTCTGGGATCCCGCCAGCTCAGACTCTGTCTTCCGGATTTAAGAGCCTCATCAGAGGACAGTTGCCTCGTCGTAGGTGTCCCTTTCCCGTTCCTCTGCAGCCACCCCCCTCTCTCCCAGGCCATGTTGGTCCTATGGGCCTGTTATCCTGGGAGACGTTCAGAGGTTCTGCAGCAGCCTTCCCCTGATATGTTAGATATATGCATGAGTGAGTGTTTCACCTGTCCCCACCGCTGCAGGAATCTTCTGGACATTCAAGTTCCCCATCATCCTCATTTCCCTCCTCAGAGGGAGAGGAACCCCCTGCTCATCTCTCCTCCGATGCTGATTCCATTGAATATCAGCAATTCCTTTCAAGGATGGTGCGGGATCTTCGTATCTCCTTTGTTAGGTGAGACAATACCGAATGGGAGATGCGTGAATTCCTCAGTGACTTCAGTGCCCAGCATTTAGTGGTACTGTCCTGGCCTATTCCTTTCCAGGAGGTGTCTATCCGTTCCTGGCAGTCGCCAGCCGTCCCTGTACCAGCCCCGGCAGACTGCAGGAGAAGGTATCGTGCCCCATTGGAGTCTCTAGGTTCTTTTCCCAACCCACCTTCGGGATTGGCATTCCTAGAAACTCCTTCCGAGCACTGCTGCCTGGTGCACGACTACCCACCGGATTCAGATTCCTTACAATTTGACCAGTGCGGGAGAAGGGTGTTCTCTTCTTCGCGTGCAATGCTGTGCATTGCCTCACATCAGGCGCACCATGCTGCCTACAATAGGCATTTATGCCTCATGCTATCTCAGCTTCTAGCATCAATGCCTGATTCGGAGCAGTCTAGACAGGCCGTTGCCCACTCTGCTATAGGCCTGGAGCTGGCAAGACACCAAGCAAAGGCATCTTGCGATGCCAGTGAGGTGGCTTCCAGGCTTGCAGGGACAGCGATCTGTATTAGATGGACGGCATGGCTTTGTCTATCAAGGTTATCACCCCTGGCCCAGCGTTGGGTGATTCGCTTCGCTTCCCGGGGGACCTGCCTTTTTTCCTCCAAGGCTAGGAGGCTTCTGCATGGGCTTCCTCCATCTCCCCATCCCCGGGGGACACTTCCTAGCTCTCCTCTGCCATAGGCTTCTCGTCTGATTAGTCCAGGGTCTTCCCCTTCTGTTTCCCACCAGCAGGAGGCTGAGGGTCTTGTTTCCTGAGAGTTTCTGTTATCCCCCCGGAGGGGCTTACATCACCTGCAGTAATGAATGGTGAAGATTGACAAGGGAAGATATGAAAATTACGTACCTACTGTAATTCTTGATCTTCTCTTGTATCTTCACCGTTCATTACTGATACCCGCCCACCTTCCCCTCAGTGGCCTCCTACTGTGGCGTCTCCCCTTCCCTACTCGTTCCTCTCCCTTCCTCATTGGCCTTTAAGCCAAAAAAAACCCCTATCTTGATCATCAATTCTTCTCTGGACAGATCATTTTTCCTCCAGGTAAAAGGGAACGAGTAGGATTTATTCTATCCTGAGGGAACTCTTTCTGATTGCCCTTTGGGTGGCCTCTTGGCTTCTTAGCCATGTTAAGTTCACAGCTGAAGAGACCATCCCTCTATGACTCGGCCCCAATTATCAGGTTCCCTCTGGCAGGTATTAATCAATATTGTGTCAGTTTCTTCTGGTTGGTGCTTCTGGCACTTCATTTACCTGGAGTTGTTGTTCTTGCCTTGCCTTCAGGGAGTCTGACTGAGTTCCCTCTCTATCCTTTTACACAAAGCTGCCTTCTGCAGGGCTTACCCCCTCCCCACACACATCTGTGTTAGCACTTAACAAGGTGCTAAGGGGCTTATTCCCCTCCCTAGTTGGGCGTTCTCTTTCCAGAACAGAATTTCTGCCTGGGCAGTCTGTGAGCTCTCATCTAGACTGTAGGGGGTTGGGATGACGGGAGGTTAGAGAATCTGCCCTTTGTGTCCAATCTGTACAAGAGGTTCAGTTGAACCTTCTCTCAGTCCTGTCAGGAGGGATTCTTGCTCCCTTGTCTTTGGTTCCGAGCTTATAAGCCTCTCAACCAATATATCTATGGGCAGTGTTCTCCCCTCTCAACATCCCTTGTTTTCTTCCCTTTCTTCTTCTTCTTCCTTTTTTTCTTTCTCTTTATCTGTTCCTCCCTTGGAGCCGCTCCAGAAGGGAGGCCCTGCGGTCCCTTAGGGTAGGCATTCTCTCTCTCTCTCTCTTTCTTTCTATCCTCTACTGGCTTATTCCTTTTTCAGTTTATATCCTTTCTTTTTTCTGTCCCTCGGCTCTCTTGGTTCGTTCTCCTTAACATTTCTTTTGCCTGTCCGGCTATCAGAACTGAGATGGAGGAGGAGGAGTCTGCACCATCCGACGGCCGCCTCTCGCGCATGATGCAGTGCGTTGCTGTCGGGGGCGGCGCTGTTGGTGCCGACCTAAAAAAAATTTTTTTTTAAAATCTCTCGTGGCGGGTGTGCGCCTCTGGCACAACCCCAAGCAGTAATGAATGGTGAAGATACAAGAGAAAATCAAGAATTATGGTAGGTACGTAATTTTCATTTTTTGAAGTTTACTTACAAGTACTTTGAAATGCACTAATACAGTATCAGTCGCATTGTAACAGTATTGCATTAGCAGTTGTAGCTGTGACCAGAGCTGGTTGTTGTTTTCGCTAGGTAAGCTTTTACAGAATCAGAGGACAGCTTCAGCACATTGAAAACCCCAGTAGTATGTCTGCTGCTGAAATAGCAGCCAAG
Source organism: Neoceratodus forsteri (assembly GCA_016271365.2). Classification (NCBI taxonomy): domain Eukaryota; kingdom Metazoa; phylum Chordata; order Ceratodontiformes; family Ceratodontidae; genus Neoceratodus; species Neoceratodus forsteri. The sequence goes on along the minus strand of CM028129.1, from coordinate 411,532,420 downwards.
TCTGCAATGTAAGAAGCATTGTGGTTTCAGCTCTATTTTCTGAGATAGAAGCCTTTCTGGCTGCCAGTGCTTGCATATTTTGTACCTTATTGTCTGCCTAATAAAAGGTATGAATAGCTCCACTTGGTAGTTGTGATGGCAAACCTAGAACCCCATTTCAAATGCTTGTGTATCCTGTAAAACAAAGCTTATGATACATGCTCATGAATCTAATGACAATTAATCATAAGGCTGTTAACACTAATCTTTGAGCGGTGCAGAGTTGCTCATCCTCCATCTATGGATCAGTGTGAGTACCTGCGGTGTGGAGGTGATCCAGTATCAGTGTTTGGTTGCTATGGTGATGGGGAGTGGAACTGCTACAGGTGTTTTTGCTCCCTATCTGGATGCTTCAGTGTTGGAAGGAGAAAGCCCACTGGTAAAGAGTGAGAGGGAGGGTTTGTAAATTTTAAAAATAGGTTTACTAAAAAAAGACAGCTCCAGGGTTGTAGCTCCCCAGGGTTGGAAGGATAAGTCCACAGTGGGAAAGAGTGGGAGGAAGGTGTTTTTTAATAAAAAAAAACAATACAAAAAAAAGACCCTTTCCGGCGATTAGGGAGCCAGCATTACAGCACTGGGTCATTATGGCGCCAAATGCCAGATTCGCTGCCACCTCCCTGAGGTCCACCTGCCCTGGAGTTAGTATCCTTAGAAAGGGGGGATGGGGGCACAGCCCCCCACAAAAAGAGAGGACGGCGATTTTACCACTTGGTGCCATAATGACCGGTCGCACTGCCACTGGTACTCTGAAGTGGTGGAACCAAGAAGGACAAACATAAGGGAATCAGGGGGAGGGGATGACCACAACACTCCATTGCTCTGTTGTGTGGATGCTCTGAAAACTGCTGCAGCACTGTCACAATGCATTGTTAGTATAAACACACTTTTAATCATGTGGCATAATTCCCTTGTTCCTGGAGCTGTGAAGTATGGAACTGGAGGAATATTTTATCTGTTTTGGCACCATATCTAAGAGGCAGTGTGAACTCTTTATCTGAAAAAAAGCTAACTGAAGTTTTACAGAATGTTTCCTTAGGTCCCATCTAAGTGGCTAGTAAACAGACATATATTTTACTGAATTGGATACTAAATTGAGATATGGATCAGAGGCGTGAACAAGGAGGGCCAGAATCTTTACAAAGCTGGGGTGGGGGTGGGGGGTTTGGGACATGCTCCCTCAGGAAGCTTAGGCTGCCGGAACATTCCGAACACACAGGTTTGTAGGACAAGAAATTATGTCGGCGGCAGCCTAAGCATTAGAACATCATTTTAAATGGTGCATTTTCCTGCATTTTAGAGCTAAGTAAGATGCATTACAGCCCACCAGGATGACACATTCTGTGATAAGGATGTTACTGTTTCCTGCAAGAATGTTCTAATTTAGTTTATTGTTCTAGGAATTATTACTTTTGAGCCAATGGCTCTTTTACAGAGGTTCCACATCATCAATGCACAAACAAACAAGACATGTTACATAGGATGGTCAGCAAATTATAAAGGTTTCAATAAGCCAGTATAATACAGGGAATGTTTTAAAACTGTAACTGTTTATGAAATTGCATTCTTTGCTTCTTTTGTAAAATGGATTGTTTCTCATTCTCCATTTCTCTCTCACTCTGTGAAACAGATCCCCTTGCTCACACTTAGCCTCTTTGTTAATTAACCCCTTCTTCCAACTACCACCAAGCCCCTAGGATTTTTTGCCAGCCCACTGCCTGTAAGCCATGTACCATACTCCAGTCCTAAGAAGTGGACACGCAAGGCAATTTAGGCAATGGATTATCATACAAACTGCCATTCTGATCTGAGCACAGGCAAAAAAGGGACGCAGCAACAGTGCATCAGAGCAGCAGGCAATGAAAATAGAGGGGAGGGGACCCAGTCTGCTACCATTGAGGGACAAATTAAAACTGTTACAAGTTGCACCCATATAAAAAACATAGTCTGAGTGGACTGGATCCTTCTGTTTTCATTACTTGCTGCTCTGAATCTAAAAGGTCACAAAGCTAAATTAAATACAACAGGGACAATGAATAAAATAGCATGCATGCAGCACAAATCCCCCATGCCATCTACATGTACAGTGAGTAATGGAAAGTGTGTGCCACTGATGTTGTCAGTCCAATGAGTGGCATAGATGGGAGTGCCCTGTGTTAGGATAATCAAATGATTGCAGCTTTCACAACTGCCAGTGTCGCCAGGTCTACTCTGTGGAGGACTGCTCTGCTCATCTACGATGACCATCTCAACACTCTCAGACCTGACCCTCATGGTGGGTGGGTGAGTGAGTGAGTAAGTGTGTGTGTGTGTGATTGACCAGCAATATCCTCCATGTGCAACAAGTTGGGCCACCCAACCTGACCCACTGCACATGGCACACTGACACACAGAATACCCTCCTGCTCCCATCCAACTCCCAGTCCTGGCTGAGTCTGGCTGACTCACAAATAAATAAAAAAATAATTATTATTAAAATTTGTTTGGAGGATGACTTTTAACCAGGGGAGCAGAGCAAGGCCCCCCCCCCCGCACGCCTGTGTTAATTGATGAAGAATACAGGTAAATGCATGATAATGGTCCCTATGGGGGAAGAGCCAACAAAGTATTCAGAGGCATGCGTAGAGTCAGTGAACAGGGGGGCCAAAATCCTTAGAAAACTAGGGGGGGTCTGGGAGCATGCCCTCCCCCGCCAGAAATGTTTAAAATCTCATTGTAGATTGTCCATTTTCCTGCATTTTAGAGCTAAGTGAGACTCAGCCATAGCCCATGATGGAGCACAGCCCTGCGCCCTCAAGTTACAGTGGTGGCGCTGCAGCCAGCCTCCAGTCCTGCCTTACCACTCCACCCCGTCAGGCTGGACTTGGATGGAGAAACAGTTAAAACTGTATTTTTACTGGATTGAGGACTTGGACAATCAGATTGTTTAAAATAAATGGTCCCAGGGTTGATACTACTAAGCCACTGCAATCAATGTGACACTATGTGCCCTACAATTGCATTTTGGGTATTTACTTGCAGAGATCAGAAAAAATGTTTAGAAAATAGGTATTATACAAAGGATATTTAGTGTTTTAAAGGTGAGAGAATCTAACCCAAGAGTGGCAGTTGCTCTCCTGAAATCCTTTAGCTACGCAGGTGGCCAGTCCAGCACTTGCCTGTGGCAGTAATAAATTATCAAATATGGACAGGTGTGTCAACATCTGGGGTCAACATGCATAAAGTTAGGTAGAACATGTTTTTCCTCCCATCTTCCACAAAACTGGCAAGATAACACAGGTTAAAAATCAAAATACACAAGAATTTCTAGTAGAAATCTGAGAAACAGTTGAAAACTTGCCACATCTGATGCCAGAATCCATAAAAGTGGCATAAGACATGGCGAGTTTTCAAGGAGCTATACTCTGACACACAGTAGGACTTTATTTTATTTTTAGTCTTGGTCATTCTTATGTTAGATCCATTTGTGTGACAGAATACCTAACCTGGAGAAACACCCCATTTTTTTAGGGCAACATTTTTTCTAAAGCAAAGCGGGTCATAAGATTGATCCTCTTCATTCTTTCAAAGCACAGATTAATCCCTGCATGCATTATCACACATTAAAAAAATACAGTAGATTTGAATGAGAGCTGAATATTGTGAAGAGTACAATACCAGACTTTTAATAATGTATCTTTTAAGAAAAAGCTAAACCATGCAGAGTTATTTATTCTCCTGTCCCACCCCAGACGTGTAATCGAATAGGTGAACATTGCTGTGGTGATTATAGATGCTCTTTCAACTATAAGAGACATCACATGTTCTAGAAGAGATTTTATTCATTTGGAACCCAGTGGGGGATGCTTGGTTTTCACAGAATTAATTTGCAATTGAATAAAAATTATTTTTGTACCAGCATGTCTAGTTTTAATATTAAATGTTAGCGTATGCTTGTCTCTTGGCATTGCTTCCTAGTGTACTTTTCTAGCAAAAGATACTGAGTGCAGACAGAGATTGCATGTTTATTTTTATTGCTCTTCCTTCAGGTTTTTGTATGATATGAACAATGATAAAAAAAAAAAAACTAGATCAGACATAACCTTAATATCCAATCTGATTTTTTTTTACATTTTGAGCACATACCAGTTATAAATTGGCACTGTCCTTCCTCCGCTCAATCCTACACACAATCCTGCCTTGTTCAGGCTGCTGCTGCAGTCAGTGTCAGTCACAGCAGGCTCTGGATTGGTTTGCCTTGAGGGGGATCTGGTCTGGAAGTCTCAGGATCGGGACAGGTAAGGGTTTGAAGACTACTAGCTCCTGGCAACAGATAAAACTTGGTTTTGCAACATTCTGCACTGACATTGTCAAATCCCATGCATGGGTGAAAACTGAATGCTCTGCCATGTGCAGACAGTAAGGCTGGACCAACCGCACATAACATGACAGCATTCAGGGTTTTTTTTCACCTGCGGCTGCATGACATGGGACTTGAATGTTAAGACAACTGCTCTTCAATAAACAACTAGTTAGTGAAAAGTAGAGTGCCAAGCCCGTAACCCAGAAAAAAGAGCACTTAAAGGAAAATCCACCCAGATGAAAAAAAAAAAAAAGCAATAATTATTATCTGGTGAGAGGATGCCTTTTAACAGAGGGGCCAAGGCCGGGATCAGGCCCTCCCCTGCCCACACCTATGATATGGATATGTCTTCCATGAACAACTCCCTCTTGGTTTAGTTTTATAGTTTACACAGGCTTACTAAAAGCCTGGATGCTTACGACTATATAGGCTGTCTTTCAAATGTATTTCAGGGAGTTTCATGATCTTCTGCAAATGGTACTCCATTTTTTCTCATTTTGCAATACTGTACTTTGCAAGAATTTACTTTCCACACTAGTTCCTTAGATGGAATCTCAACACACTCTTCAAATTTTTGTTTTAGTTCACAGTTTGTACCTTTTCATGGCACCATTCTCCTATACTCGATCAGGTTGCACCTGCCCTGCATTTCTGCCAATCCAGACACCAGTCCTACTTGCCTCCCTTCAGATCTGCCCTCAAATGCTCAATCATGGCCCTGCAGACATGCTTCTTAATGGTAGGGCAAAAACCTGCCCAAGCAACTGACTCAGGAACAACTCTCTGCTTGGCTTGATGTCAGAGGGTTTAGACAAGCTGAGGCTGCCCAAGTGATGTGAGTGTGGGGGCTGGCCATCACTGAGGCAGCTAATGGGGATTTTTCTCCCTTATTTACATAAATACAATTATCCCTTGACATCATGTGTTGACTGCCACACTCACACTGCCCTGTTGGGGTGGGTTAGTGTTGCATGGTCATCCACAATATCAAGGCTCCCTACAGTCCACAGGAGGCAGTAATCGGTTACAACGCTCCCACCTTGGGCCTTCTTACACTGTCTCTGCAACATGCCTAGAGCCCTGATAGCATGGAGCATGGTAGTCAGGATCAAGATTGGATCCTGGGTCTTTCTGTGTTACAGTGCAGTGCAATACTAGCCAGCACCAGCAGGCCAACCTCAAGCTGGAAAGTTACTAAGATGGCACAGAGAGAGATCCATGCTTCAGTCTCTGGTATCAGTCAGAGTGTAGTTCCTTCTGTTGTAATGGTGGTGACAACAACACAAACACTGATCTACTGGATTTTCAAATATAGAACAGACAGATAACTGGTGGAAAAAAGCAATGGAGAAGGTACGACAGCAGAATCACTGAGTAGTAATACAACTACAGATGAGTGGGTAAGCCAACTAGATGGCGTAAGGTCTCTTGTTACACCTATATCCTATGCAGGCCTACTCTTAAGATTCAATCTCGGTTTAAAGAGCGATTCCAGACACTAATAAAAAATGCAACTATTGGCATTGGTAGATCCCAGTTACTCAACATTCCAAACTAAATCAAATTTTATATGATTTACTTCATTAATGAGGATCTCTCTATAAAAATGTAACTCTTGTCCCTTTGTAGTTCAGATATCATAATTCTATACAGTTTGTGTATATTGTGTCATAATCCTGTGCTTGTAGGGTGTCATGCTGTGTTGTTATGGAACTTACTACGATTCACAAGCTTACTGTATGACCTCAGTTTCTGAATGGTATCAGGGTCAGAGTAACCTTACAGGGCCAGTATCATGTTTTGATGCACATGCCCGTAATTTTAAAGTACATAATAGCTTGAAATTCAACTTTATGTGTGACTGTTTTGTAATAGGGTTCTTCTGATGCTTACTATGAATTTTATAATGGTGTCTGAAGCCACCCTTTTAAGGATCAGCTTTGTCCTGCCAGCACCGTTCTCTATCACTGTGGACATCAGCTGTGCTGCTTTCTTTGTTCACAGAACTCTTCCTAAATTACTTTCTGGAATGATAGAGGTCATTAGTTCCATTGAGGGGACACCCTTAAAAATCATGGCGAGGGTTGAAACTTGTGATTATAAGTAGTTGAAGATTAGGATAGAGCAGGGTAAGGAGGTAGTGTCTTTCATCATGATGACATTTTAAACTGCTGTAGTCCAATACAGATATCACCAAGACCGCACGGGTAGAATCACTACAGCCCTGTTGTTATCTTATTTTCCTAAATGTTTGGCTGAAAGAGTCAACATTACTTTGTTCATGCTCTTCGTAAACTGTTTTGCAACTGAATTAGAGAGCTGCAAGAGAGCTCTTGTTCCAAGTCTAATAATGATACACTTTAGGCTCTTGCAAGCCTGACCACTGATGTGTGCTTTTTCTCCCATGGGGAACCAGACAATGTCAGTGTTCATCTGTAGGCTGTCACAGTAGAAAGCAGTTACAGTTCCTGTGTGAGACTTGTATTAACCCATTTTGTTCTAGTGCATAAAGGAGACCCCAGTAGCATTTGGAACTTCTGATATTCTTCAAGTTAATAATGAACCTTCTCATACGCAAACACAGATTACCACCAGCACAAAAATCAATGGGCATTGATATGCTGCTGAAGGTAAAAAAAAAAAAAATTATATATATGTATATTTTTTCATAGATTATTTGTCAGCAGAATAGGACCATCTTGGTCCATCGAGTCTCCCCATTCCCTCCCTCCTTACCTGCCCCCCTCACACAGAGATCCCCCTTTGCACCCTGGTCAACCCCTTGTGATTATCTCATGCCGTTTTGAATTCCATCCACTGTTCTAGCCCCCACCACCTCCTCCAGCAGACTGTCCCAGGGCTCCACCACCCTCTCTGTAAAGTGATGTCCCTTTACATTTCCTTTAAACCTACCCCTCCACCCTCAGTCAATACCCTCTAGTTTTAGCACCCACCTTCCCTATGAATAAGCCCCCCACTTTATTAATTCCGTTTGTATGCTTGAACATTTCTGTCATGTCCCCCCCCCCCGGGTCTCTGGCGGGTACAAATCTGACACCCTCTGTCACAGATGCACTCAGCAGGTCAGGCCCTCTGCTCCCACAGTGCCAACCTCAGAGTGCAATAGTGTGAACAGGTAACAGACAGGTAACCTTCCTGTCTGCTTTTGGGTCCGAATCACCTTTAGTCTCAAGTTCTGGGGGGGTTCAAACTGTGGATCTTATGCTAGCGTACCCACGGTACAGGCCCAGATACGTATCCTCTTCTGGGATTGCGGTACAGTCTTTTGCCAGGGGCACCAAGCCAGGCTTCCAAAATGAACCCTTAAAACTCTGTAAGAGACCTTGGGTATATTCTTACCTTTTCCCAGTTTAGTAACACCATCAAGCTCTTGAACAGTTGTCAGATTTAAAAATACAGGTACTCCACATGCAAAAAATGACGGAGGAGACCCAGGCAGAATCTTAAAGAATGTGTTTACTAAAAATGGATAAAAACAGTAAGATAAACTACAGAACAAATATCAAAGAGCATCATAATCACATAAAAGAAAAACAAGGAAAACTACACAACAAACTCCTACCAAAATACATCTAGATCTTTTCTATCTAATGTATTACCTCTGTAAGTGCAGTTAAGTTGGAGAACTGTGTCTCCCTAGAGTCCCAAAATGATATATCAACAGTCCAGACACAAGTATCAGTTTTACTCTTCTCTCCACACCCCTTCTGTGAGTCAGCTAGCTCCTCCTTTTAGAATACAAAATTACAAAACATGGTTTTCTATCACAAGATATTTTAAATAATGTGACTTCAGAAGAAAAAAGGCACTTCCTAAATTATGACAATCATTAATTAAGCCTTTCCTTTGAACTGGTGGCTGGTTCCTGTCTTCCCAAGGAGATCAAAGGGTTTTTATGACATTTTAACACATGTTGGTATCAGTGGCCTGTTCCTCTTAAAACATCATAAAAGTTTATTAGGCTCATCCTCTGGCAGGCTCATAAAGTTACATTTGGTTTTCAACTTCAAAGCAGCAACAGGCCATAAAAGATAATAAAATGCCTTCTGGAAGGAAGGTAATTAATTAACTGGTTCCTGGTCAGTTTACATGTCCTGTAGCTTCACTGAAACCTGGTTTGGGGGGGGGCACCCATGGAAGCACAGGCTGTCTTATGTGAGATGGTCACATATTGTATTTTTATTTTTCAAGTATCATACAACAATCATAACCAGCTGGCCAAGCATCACAATCACCTAGACTGAATTTGGGGTCTCTATCCCCTGCATGGGATGAGCTTCCCAAGTCAGTTCACTCCTCATATAGATGCGATAAGCCATCTGCGTTCTGATTGGTCACTCCAGTCCTATGTAAGATCATCATGGTATACCCTTGCAAGGCAAGACTCCATCTTAATAGTCTACCATTAGTTTTTCTCATTTGGGTCCGCCAAACCAGGGGGCTGTGGTCAGTTTGTACCTCAAAATGCTGCCCATATAAGTATGGCTCTAACTTCTTTAGGACCCACACTATGGCAAGACACTCTTTTCCACAGTAGAGTAAGCCTGCTCCCTGGGAAGTAACTTTTTACTCAAGTACACTACAGGGTGATCTTTCCCTTGGCTGGATGTCTGACTCAGTACTGCCCCAATACCCATGTCTGAGGCATCAGTCTGGACCATAAAGGGTCTGCTATAGTCAGGACTTGCCAATACAGGAGCACTGCACAGTGCCTCCTTCAGTCTGGTAAAGACTTTTTCACATGCTGGTTCCCAGGTAATTTTCTTAGGCATCTTTTTCTTTACCAGGTCAGATAGGGGAGCAGCCAGGGCACTTTAATTGGGTACAAATTTCCTATAGTACCCTGATGTCCCTAGAAAACTCCTGACCTGCTTCTGCATTTCTGGTCTAGGCCATGCCTTGATCACCTCTATTTTTATTTGGTTAGGACAGAGCTGTCCTCGGCCTACAACATGCTCAAGGTATGCCACTTCAGCCATGGCCACCTGGCACTTCTCAGCTTTGACAGTGAGCCTGGCCCTTTGTATCCTCCCCAGCACTTCCTTAAGGTGGGACCGGTATTCCTCCCAGCTGGCACTAAAGATGGCAGTGTCATCCAAGTATGCCACGGCATACTACTCAGCACCATTTAACACCTGGTTCACCAACCTTTGGAAAGTGGCCAGGGCATTCTTCATTCTGAAAAGCATTACTTTATATTCAAGTGAGTCTGTCAGAGTGATGAAGGCCGACCTCTCCCTAGCTATGTCAGTTAACTCTACATGCCAATACTCCTTGGTCAGGTCAATAGTCGTAAGGTTGCCCCTCCCAACTTGTCCAGGAGTTTGTCCGTCTGGGGCATCGAGTGGGCATCTGACTTCATGACTGCATTCAGTCCACGATAGTCCACACAGAAACAAATAGAGACATCTGGCTTGGGCACAAGGACTGTGGGTGAGGCCTAGGGGCTATGGGATCTCTGGATTACCCCTAAATCCAGCATTTCCTCCACCCCCTCCTAATGTCCTTTTGGAAAGCCTCTGGCACCCGATATGCTGTCCGCCATATGAGTGTCTGTGTCCCTGTCTCTACATTGTGCGTTGCTATGGGGGTTAGTCCAGGCTTGGCACTAAACAGTGGGGCAAAGTCTACTAAAACCTCCCTTACTTCCTGGATCTTGTCCGGGGCCAGCTGGGGTGACAATTTAACTGCCTCCACAGAGGACTCCCACTTGTTTTCTTCCAGCAAGTTCAGAAGGAGTTCTCCTTCATCCATCCCCTCCTCAGGACTACATATTGCAAACACCATGTCAGTTCTATTAGCATATAACTTCATCATGTTGACATGGTACATTCTTTCTGTATGTCTTCTGTCAGGTAACTCTATGATATAGTTCACATCATTTACCTTCCTAACTACTTTGTATGATCCTGCCCACTCAGTCTGCAGCTTGTCTTTCCGGACCGGAATAAGGACCATGACTTCCTGACCCTCCGTGTACGAGTGAGCTCTGGTTCTGTGGTCATACCACACTTTTTGTTTCTGTTGGGCAGCTGCCAGGTTGCTCTGGGCTGTCCCTATAAGCTCCTTCAGCCTTTCCCTAAACCTAAGAACGTAATCCACTATGGGAGTGCCTTAGGTGGCATGCTTGCGTTACTAGTCCTCCCGGATCAAGTCTAGGGGCACACGTACCTGGCGTCCATATAAGAGCTCAAAGGGGGAAAATCCTGTCGACTCTTGGGGCACCTCCCTGAATGCAAACAGGTGGGAAGGTATTTCTCCCAGTCCCTCCCATGCTGTTCAGCAAACGCTTGGAGCATTGACTACAGGGTACTGTTAAATCTTTCCACAAGCCCATTGGCTTGCGGATGATAAGGTGTCGTGTGCCTCTGCACCACCCCATACTTCTCCACAAACATTTCATCAGGTCCGACATGAAGAAACCCCCTCGATTGGTGTTAACCTCCTGCGGAAACCCAACATGGGAGAAAATCCCAAGTACTGTAAGGTATCTGCCACTTTGTCTGTCCTCAATGAGGATAGGGCGACTGCCTCTGGATACCAGGTGGTATAATCCATCACAGTCGGGATGAACCTCTTCCCGGAGGAGCTGGAGGTATTTAAAGGCCCCACAATATCCATTGCCACCCTCTGGAATGGCTCCTCCACTATGGGCAGTGGAATTAGGGTGGCTTAGGTTTTCTTGCTTGCCTTCCCTATTTCTTGGCACCAGTGACAAGACCTGCCAATACTCCTTCACCTGCTGGGTGAAGTTGGGCCAATAGAAATTCTGGGCCAACTGCTGTGTAGTGCACGTGATTCCCAGATGACCAGACAAGGGAATATCATGTGCAATCTTGAGCAACTGCTCACGGTACTCCTGGGGAATGACAAGCTGTCTGCCTGTCACCCCTCCCTCTGTCTTAGCATCCTGAGTATACATCAGTCCATTTTCCCAATAAACGTCATCTTTTCTGTCACCTCCCTGTGCTCCGTCAGAGTCTGCCCAAGCCCTCAGCTTCTCTAGATTAGGGTCACTTTTCTGAGCAGCTGCAAACTCCTTACACATTCCCAAGGCATGGGACAGGTCCCCTTTAGTCTCTAAACTAGAGTCCCTAGCACTAGTGTCAGGGCACTCAGGATGACGGTCATCCCTAACCCTCTGACAATGGGTCACCCCTCCTTCTTCAGAGTAACCCTCCGTTGCTGTGTGGTTAACTGCTACCAGGGAAATTTCTACCCCCTTTTCATTAGTCTCCATATCAGGAGACACAGGCTAGGGAACCAGCCTCCCAGTGGTTTCCACAGTGGCTTCTATGTGGTCCAGGGAACTATAATTCCCCTTCCCGCTTGGCTTGGGGTAACTGCACACACCATCCCCTGTTTGAGATTGTTGCCAAGAATGATGTCAGCTGTTAAAGTTTTGGATACAGCCACCTGTTGCACAGTTCCCCCTGTTTCACCTAAGTCTAGGAGAACACTAACGAGCAGCAATGTGGTCTCCTCACCAGTGAACCCTTGTACAGTTACAAATTTATTGGGTATAAGCTGACCAGGCTCTATCAGATCTCTTTTTACCAGTGTTAGGGATGCCCCTGTGTCCCTTAACCCTCGTGTCTGTACACCATTCACTGTGACTGGGTGCATGTGTTCCCTCATGTTCACAGGCATGCTTCCAGAGACACACAAACAACCCACTTCTTTCCTAGCCCCATTTTGCATATTGCTCATCCTTTTGGGACACTATCTGGCAATATGTCCACTTTCTTTTGCAAACCGAACATTCATTTCATTTCTCAGAGAAATTTTTTCTTTGAAACCTGGAGCTAACTGGTTTTTGGTGGGGGCAGTGAGGATTTTAGCTGCCCTGAAGGTACACTTTTCCCTTTCTGCACTGCCACGCCTGCCCCATTCACTCTCAGAGCAGGTCTGCTCTTAGCATAGCCGTCCGAGAGTTCAGCAGCCTCTTGCACTGTTTTTGGGGGATCTCGTCCTCCAGCCAGGTTTTCAGCTCTGCTGGGCATGCCCCAAAAAACTGTTCTAACAATAGAGCATTTTCAATGTTATCTACAGATTTTGCTTTAGTTCCTCCCCCACCAACGTTTTAAACACTGAGCTTACGGAATTTAGCTCTGCATGCTTCTGCAGTTAAATCAAACTTAAAAGGGCAGCTTTAAGGGTTTGCTGTAATCATTACTGTCCTCATTCTCCATTTGACCCAATGCATCCTGACCTTTCCCGGTAAGTAACAGGGATAGCTGGAAGCACCAGGACCCTCTAGGAATTTTTGCCTGAATACAAACTTTTTCAAAGGAATTTAAAAAGGCATCCATATCCTCCCCCTCTTTAAGTTCAGCTATCAATTTGGAATTTAATTTGTAACCCAGTCCTGTAGTTCCAGTTAAACCCAAGCCACTTGCCTGCTCTGGTGGTTGGAGTCGTAGCTTCTCCAGTTCATGTTGTCTCTGGCACTCACGCTCTTCACGGTCTGCCTCTCGCTGTTCACGGTCAGCTTCTCACTGTTCTCGCTCCCTCTTCTCCTCTGCAGCTTGCTGCTCTTGCTTCTCTTTTCTTTGGAACTCCAGCTCCATTCTGCGCAATTCAATCTGCAGCCTCATTGCTTCTGACTCCAGAATGCTGGTGACCTTCCCCTGCTGCTGTGGCCCTTGACTTGCATTGGCCCTGCTGTCCTCATCGGATCTGAACACTGCACTGGCAGCTGGCCCCTCCATGCCCAAGGTTTGGTCCTTTACAGTCACAGTCTGTGACTTGACACTCTGGACATCAGCTGCCATCAGAGCATCCATGAGGTTCTGCTTGGTGGCTGTCCCCTCGTGCAGGTCTCCTCTCTCTCCTTCCACAACTGCTTCAGGTAGTCTGCAGTGTGCTCACTGTAGTTGGAAACCATCTTCTTCCCAAACTATGGCTACTCTAACTTGCACTTTAAAAAAAACATAAAACAGGTAGGAACTTGACTGTAAGCAAAATAATATAGTTCTGTTTCCTTTTTAAAAATAAATCACTACCTTATTTTGCAAGTGGGCTGTACAGTATTAAGCTGACACACTGAACAGTTAAAGCTTGTGTTACCATGCCGGCCCGGTGGCGCTGAGGCACTGGATGTCACACCTCGCTCCACACCGGCGATCCGGGTTCAGGAACGGATTCTGGTCACTGGGGGTCGGCAGGGGTGGGGAGGTATTGAGCATCCGTAGGACTGCTCTTCCTCCCCGGGGAGGGGGGCTTCCAGGCGTCGACGCTCTGGTGGCCTCTAGTGGAGGCTGGGAGAAGGTGCACTGATGCCTCACTGAGGGGTTGGTGAGTTGGGGCATGGCACCGGGAGGGAGCGCATGCGGATGCGTGCGCACTCCCTCCCCCTTGGTGTCATTGCATGCCCCACTCATGTGTAAGGGGAGAAAAACAGGAAATAGGGCGCACGGTCATTGTGGCTTGATGGCCATCTAAGGGACGCATGGCCTGGGGACTCCACCCTGGGGAGTAAGGGGGACTCTCCGCCACCCTGCCACAGGAACCAAGCTGTGGGGGTAATTAGTGGTGGGCTCTCCAGCCATGGCAGACTGGACGGCGGCTGGATGAGATGGATGCCAGGATGTGGGAAGCAGACCGGTGCCAGGCAAAAAGGATTAACACAAAAAAAAAATAAAGCTTGCGTTACCAATTTTTTTTCGCACTGCTGCCAACCAAATCTGTCACAAATGCACTCAGCAGGTCAGGCCCTCTGCTCCCACAGTGCCAACCTTAGAGCACAATAGTGTGAACAGGTAACAGACAGGATAACCCTCCTGTCTGCTTTTAGGTCTGAATCACCTTTAGTCTCACGTTCTAGGGGGATTCAAACTGTGAACCTTATGCTAGCGTACCCAAGGTACAGGCTCAGATACGTACTCTCTTCGGGGATTGCGGTACAATCTTTTGCCAGGGGCACCAAGCCAGGCTTCCAAGATGAACCTTTAAAACTATATAAGAGACCTTAGGTATATTCTTACCTTTTCCCAATTTAGTAACACCATCAAGCCCTTGAACAGTTGTCAGACATAAAAATACAGGCACTCTACATGCAAAAATGACGGAGGAGACCCAGGCAGAATCTTAAAGAATGTGTTTACTAAAAATGGATAAAAACAGTAAGATAAACTAAGAACAAATTTCGAAGAGCATCACAATCACATAAAGGAAAAACAAGGAAAACTACAGAACAAATTCCTACCAAAATACATTTAGATCTTTTCTATCTAATGTATTACCTCTGTAAGTGCAGTTAAATTAGAGAACTGTCTCTCTGTAGAGTCCCAAAATGATACATCTCAACAGTTCAGACACAACTATCAGTTTTACTCTCTCACCACACCCCTTCTGTGAGTCTGCTAGCTCCTCCTTTTAGAATATAAAATTACAATAAATGATTTCCTATCAGGAGATATTTTAAATAATGTGACTTCCGAAGAAAAAAGACATTTCCTAAATTATGACAGTCTTTAATCACGCCTTTCCTTTGAACTGGTGGCTGGTTCCTGCCTTCCCAAGGAGATAAAAGGGTTTTTGTGACAATTTTTTTTTTTTAACTTTCTATTTGTCCACCTCTCTCACCCTGGAGCTATGCTTCTCCGGGAGACACCTATGTACCACCCCACAACTTGCCTTACCTGAATCCCCAGGGGTTCTCCCATAGAGCCATGGATATACCCCCCAGGTGGGGACGGGATGGGACCCCAACGCCCTCGATATCTTCAATGTCTCATTGGGTCCCCCGGTGGTCAGGCAGGCAGTCGCCATTGGGTTCGGTACTGGTGCTCCGTCTACCCGTGTTCCAATGGTGTGTTTTTCCTCCTTTTGTTGAAGTGGACAGCGCCCGGACGTCAAGGCATTCCCACCAACATCTGCCACTCCCAACCCTCTTCGCATGCTCCTGTGCTTGCTATGCCTCTGGCCTCCAGCAGAGGCCAATAGCAGCTGGAGGGTGCCCCTCCTCCAGGAAGAGGAGAGCTGTCCAAAGGATGCTCAATCTCTCCTCCCTGCTGACCCCCAATGGCCCGGACTCTTTCCCGAACCCAGGTCGCCGGCATGATGCGAGGTGTGGCACCCAGCGCCTCAACCCTCAGCGCCACTGGGTCGGCTGTTTTTATGACATTTTAACACATGTTGGTATCAATGGCATGTTCCTCTTAAAATGTCATAAAAGGTTATTAGGCTCATCCTCTAGCAGACTCAAAGTTACATTTGGTTTTCAACTTCAAAGCAGCAACAGGCCGTAAAAGATAATAAAATGTCTTCTGGAAGGAAGGTAATTAACTGGTTCCTGGTCAGTTTACATACCCATGGAGGCACAGGCTGTCTTATGCGAGACAATCACATACTATATTTTTATTTTTCAAATATCATACGACAATCATAACCAGCTGCCAAGCGTCATACCTTCAATCTTTCTTCATATGGCTTTCTGCTTAAGCCAATGCACCATCTTAGTGGCCTTTCACTGCACTCTGTCCATGCCTTCCATGTCCTCATGTAGGTGAGGTCTTCAGAACTGAACCCCGTACTCCAGGTGTTGGCCTCACCCTGTCTTCTGCTAGTTATCCCTCTGCCTATGCATGCCAGGATTCTGTTCACTTTGCCCACCGCCTTGCTGCATTGGGTCCCTACTTTAAGGTTGTCTGTGATTATGATTCCCAGATCCTTCTCCTGCTTAGTTGCTCTCATCCCCCACAGTGTGTAGTTTGATTGTGGGTTATGCCTCCCTATGTGCATCACTGTGCATTTTGTAGTGTTGCATTTTAGCTGCAATGTTTCTGACCACCCTCCAGCAACCTCAGATCCTCCCTCATAGCCTCCACTCCCTCTGGGGTGTCCAAACTATTGCAGATCTTTGTATCGTCTGCAAAAAGGCAGACCTTCCCCTGCAGCTCCTCTTCTATGTTGCTGATGTAGATGTTAAACAGGATGGGCCCAAGCACTGACCCCTGAGGTACCCTGCTCATCACCCCTACCTCCCCAGAATGCACCCCATTTACCACCATTCTCTGACTTCTACCCGTCAGTCAGTTCTCCACCCACCTTGTTATTTTCTGTCCCACCCCCAAACTCTCCATTTTATTAATCAATCTTCTGTGGGGCACAGTGTCGAAGGCTTTTCTGAAGTCCAGATAGGCCACATCCAGTGCCCCCCAACCCTCGTCACCCAATCGAAGAACTCGATCAGGTTCATCTGACATGACCTCCACTGTGTGAAGCCATGCTGATGGATGTCCTGTATCCCACTATCCTCCAGGTAGCTAACCACCCTTCCTTTTAATGTTGCCTCCATCACCTTACCCACCACTGATGTGATGCTGACAGGGTGATAATTGCCCGCCTCCTCCCTGCTGCTACTTTTGTGAAGTGGCACCTTGTCTGCCCTCTTCCAGTCCTCCGGCACCCACCCTGTATCTAGGGTCCAGATGAACAACCTTGCTAGTGGTGCCACCAGCTCCTCCCTTAGCTCCCGGAACACCCTAGTATGTAGGGATCCAGACCCATAGCCTTGTCTTCCCTCAACTTACCTAATTCATCCCTGACCCTGTCCTCACTGATTTGGTTAGGATCCACCCACAGGTCTACCCTTCCCTTCTCCCCTAACACTGGTCCCCTTCCTTCTCCCTGTATTGTGAAGACCGCGCCAAAGTACTTATTTAGCACCTCTGCCTTCTTGAAGTCCCCTTCCACTGTTACTTCCCCCTCCCCCTTTACCTTTGCTATCCCCTGCCTTGCTTTTCTCTTCTCCCCTATATATGTCACCCATTTTGGCCTGCCAAGCAATTTTCTTATCCGTTTCTGCTTTTGCCCTTCTAACCTTCTGCCCTGCCACCCTCAGCTTCTCCCTGTAAGTTTCCCTTTCCTCCTTCCCCTGCATCCTCTTGTATTCTCTGAATGCCCTTTTTTCCTCCCCTATTGCCCCCTCACTTCCCTGTTGAACCAAAGCAGCCTCCTCTTTCTTCTGCTCTTCGCCACCTTCCTTATACAGCTCTCTCTGACTTTTAGTATGCCCCCTTTGATCTCATTCCATAGTTCCTCAACGCCCCCATCTTCTCCTTCCTAGCCATTTTATTCCGGAATATCTCCCTCATTCTGGGAAAATCTGAAGTCCAGGACCTCCGCGATGGTTCGACTCGCATCATACCCTGCTCTAATCCTGAAACCCACTGTGTAATGGTCACTTGCTCCTAGGCTGACCCCCATCTCTACTCCCTCCACACTATCCCCATTGGTGAGGACCACGTCAAGTATATTATCTCCCCTGGTGGGCTCCCTGACCAGCTGCTGCAAAAAGGCTCCTTGGAGGGACTCTAGGATCCCCCTGCTCCTGGCTGACGGGATATCCCAGTCTATATCTGGAAGTTTAAGGTTGTCCACCAGTAAAATCTCCCCCTTAAGCTCCATCCTTTGAACTTCCCACAGCATATACATGTCCACTTCCTTGCTCTGCATTGGAGATCTGTAAACCACTACCTGCCTTACTGATGCCCCAGCCCGCTTCTGTGACTCACAAGATTTTTACTTCCCCTTGCTCCTCCCGCCCTTCTGTAGCCTTAATATCCTCCTGATGTGCACAGTTCCCCCCCGCCAGCCCTATCCTTCCTGAATAACCTACTCCTGGGACCCCTACTTCCCAGGTCTGGTGTTTGGACCACCAGGTCTCCATTATGGCTACAATATCCAGGCCCTCCCCCACCATTATTGCTTCTAAGGCCACCATCTTGTTCCCCAGGCTTCTTGCGTTTTCACAAGGTCCTCTCCACCATATACCTCCACTCTCCCTAACATCCCTCCCTTCCATGCCTGTTCTATACCCTGCTCCCTTTTGTGGGGGAGTACTTGCTAGTCCGTTCTCTCCTCCTGTTGATCCCTCCCTCAGCCTAGTATTGAAAAACAGCACTGCACTATTTTACAGTTTATTTAGTTTGTCCATCTGTTGTAGAAACATAGAATTTGACAGCAGATAAGGCCCACCTAATCTGCCAATTTCCTTACCTACTGTATAAACTCCTGATCCTATTTGATCTGCAGCCTACCTCCTTCCTACCACTAGTGTTGTCTCTGTCCCATGCATTCTTGAATTCACCAACCTTTTTTGCCCCACAACCTCCTCTGGGAGGCTGTTCTATGTATCTACCACCCATTCTGTGAAAAAATACTTCCTCACGTTGCCCCTGAGTCTTCCACCCTATAGCCTCATATTGTGACCACTTGGTTCTTGCCCATCTCCTTTTCTGAAAAATACTGCCCTCTTGAACTCTGTTGATGCCCTTGAGGTATTTGAATGTCTCTATCATATCCCCCTCTCCCTCCTGTCCTCCAGAGTATACATATTGAGTTCTCTCAATCTCTCCTCATATGGTTTCTGGTGTAACCCCTGCACCATTTTTGTTGCCCTTCTTTGGACTGTCTCCAGGGTGGAGTCAATGTCCTTCCGAAGATGAGGTCTTCAGAACTACATGCAGTACTCTAGGTGAGGCCTCACCAACTGCCTGTACAGCAGCATCACCACCTCCTGTTTTCTACTGGTGACACCTCTCCCTATGCAGCCCTGCATCCCTGTGGTTTTCATCACCGCCTTCTCACATTGTTTGGCTACTTTCAGATCATCTGTTATGACTGCTGTCAGGTCCCTTTCCATTTTGGTTGTTGTTAGTACCCCCCCCCCCATTGTGTATTCCTCTCCTGGGCTTTTGTTCCGCAAGTGCATGATTTTGCACTTCTTGGCATTGAATCCAAGCTACCACAATCATGACCACTCTTCTAACTTGCCTAATTCTCTTCTCATTTGTGTGGCGCGCACCCCCGCCCCGGGAGTGTCAACCCTATTGCAGAACTTGGTGTCATCTGCAAAGAGGCATACTTTTCCTTTGAGTCCCTCTACAATGTCACTGATAAAGACACTAAAGAGGACTGGCCCCAGCACTGAACCCTGTGACACCCCACTGGTTTACCCCCATTTCTTCAGATTGAACTCCGTTTACCACCACCCTCTGTATCCTGTTGCTAAGCCAATTTCTGATCCAGTTTACCACCTTGGGACCCACTCCTAGATTGCCCAACTTGTTTACTGACCTCTTGTGCAGGACTGTGTCAAATGCCTCGCTAAAATCTACGTAGGCCATATCCACCACCCCTCCCTGATCTACTACCCTTGTCACCCAGTCAAAGAAATCTATCAGATTCATTTGACATGACCTTCCTGTTGTGAATCCATGTTGCTTTGGGTCCTGTGCCCCACTGGCTTCTGGATATTCTATAATCCTTTCCTTTAACAGTGATTCCATCATCTTTCCCACTGCTGAGGTCAAACTTACTGGTCTATAGTTTCCCACTCTTGTGAAGGGGTATCACGTTCACCCTCCTCCAGTCCTCTGGTACTACTACCTCCTCCAGTGCTTTTTTGAATAGGGCTATCAGTGGTGTCAGTAGCACACCTCTGAGCTCTTTTAGTCTTCTGGGATGTATCCCATCCGGGAACCATTGCCTTGTCCACCTTCAGTTTCAAAAGTTCCTTTAGGACTCTCTGTTCTGTGAATGGACTGCTGTCCACCTCTCTTCCCTGTGTGTATCTGCTTGCTAATTCCAGTCCCCCCCCCCTTTTGTGAATACTGAGCAAAAGTATTTGTTCAGTATCTCAGTCTTTTCTAGGTCCCTCTCAGCCCACTCTCCTCTTCCTTTACTTAGCCTCACTATCCCTTCCTTGGCCTTTCTTCTTTCCCTTATGTGCCTGAAGAACGTTTTGTCCCCCTCCTTCACTGTCTGGACTATCCTTTCCTCTGTTTGTGCCTTTGCACTTCTGACTATTTTTCCTACCTCCCTCTGCTTTGTCTGATACAGTTTCTTGTCTTCCTCCCTTTGCATTTCCTTGTACTTCTTGAATGCCAGTTTTTTTTCTCTCTAACCTTCCCTGCCACTTCTTTTGAAAACCATAATGGTTTCCTTTTTCTTCTGGCTTTGTTCACAAGCTTCACACAAAGGCTTGTTGCCTCTGTTATGGCTCTGATGAGGTTCTCCCACTGTAGCTCTAGTTCCCCTCACTCACCTTTTGCCAGTGTTTTCTTGAGGTATTCTCCCATTTTAGCAAAGTCAGCCCTCTTGAAGTCTGGGACTCTTGCTTTTGTGTGGCTCGATTCTTCTACTGTCTTTACCTGAACCATACTATATTGTGGCTGCTGGACCCCAGATGGCTGCCTACTGATAGATCTGTTCTGTCTCCATTTTTGAGCATCAGGTCCAATATCAACCCCTCACGGGTCGGTTCCCCTACTAGTTCTGCTGACATACAATATCTCATTTTCAGTGGGGTCTTGCTTCTAGCCATTTGTGAAACTGGGTGGACTGGAGCCCTTGGAGGTTAAGTGATACCTCAAAGTCACACACTGAGTATTTGGCACTGTGGTATTGGGATTTGAACCTGCAATCTCCTGGTTTCCTTGCTATAATTACTGGACCACACTGCCTCCTAACTTGACTATAGTAAAAAAAAAAAAAAAAAAGATATTACACCTAGGAAGGACTTATGCTCTAAGGTATCTTGTATCGTTTATTACAGTGCATCCTAAAGTGTTTCCATGAATCCATTTATAATCCACAAAGGAGCATGTAATAATAGGAAAAACTAAACTACAATGCTGTCCATTGTAAATGACCATGTAAGTGCCTTCTTTCATATATAGCTACTGTTTCACCTCAAAATGGAATGTTGCATTAATCTGTAGTAAGTGAAATATCTGGTTTATAAACATTGCATCCATTGTTGAGTCCCTTTGTCTAGAGAGTAGAATAATATTACATTGATTCTTTTACAGTAGGTGGGCAAGCACTGAAGTGAGAATGAAACACTGTTTTCATTAAGTGAACTTAGTTTGCATTGTCTTTGGTAACACGTGCTAACGGCATGGGTCTTAAATTTCTGTTAAAACATTTACTTTCACTGGTGCATGGCAGCTCAAAAAGTGCAGTGGTAGCCTGAGAGCGAACAGCAGCTAGAGGCTGTAGCTTGGATCCCAGGGTCATATCAGGATTCAGCAGGATCTGCTGGGCAGAGAATTGTAACTTCAGTATCGGGTGGGTTTTTGCATCTCTATGCATCAACAAGGAGGATTTTCTAAAGGCAGGGTTGAAAATGATCTCACACTGTTCAATTGGAATGCACTGCTGGAGTCCAGATTGGTATTTGCATGGTTCTCCAGTCTTTATTTGTTCTTGTACATACGTTAAGTTCTTTGTTATGTGATACAATGTGTGTGCACTTTTTTAACTTGACATCTCTATCTTTTTGTAAATGAAGGACACTAGTGCTGTCTATTGTATGTTCAGAACAGATGTAACAAACACAAATGGAAAAGCATAAAAACAAAAGAAAAGGGAAATTAGCAGCCCCTTAGGATTCTTAATGTTTTGTTTTTTTATGTTGTCTTGTGCAAGAAACATATTGCCATAACTTGGAATAGCAGGTTTTGGAGGTGCGGTCCTGTAGTGGCCAGTGGAGCCACTGCTTTTTCAGGCTGGGCTCTGTGGCACAAGTTAGATTGCACACTGTCTATGACAGCAGTACAAAAGCATGCCACCACCTTCACCTTGAAAGGATTTAGCCACTGCAATGAGGGAGTGCCCCCTCATTTGCAGGGCATCATTCCCTGGTTCCAACATGTAAATAAACATGGCGGAGCCGTCTGCCTCTCACTGTCCCCATAACAGCTGACGTCGGGTGCCCAATCCCCTGTCAGCATTTCCCCTCACCAGTTCATTTGCTGATGGGGTAGCCCAATCCCGTCAACATGTCCCCCAACAAAAAAAATTTGTTAAGTAGCCCAGGGGTGCCCAGTCCCCCCCTCAGCTCAAGTGTGGCTGCTTCTCCCTAAAGCACACCAGCGCCAGCAGAGATTCCCAATCCCTGTTGGCTCCAGCTTCTCCCAAACAAAAAAAGCCAGGGTGGCACGCTGAAGCCCACAGCAGCTGCTCATGCC
Organism: Neoceratodus forsteri; assembly: GCA_016271365.2. Classification (NCBI taxonomy): domain Eukaryota; kingdom Metazoa; phylum Chordata; order Ceratodontiformes; family Ceratodontidae; genus Neoceratodus; species Neoceratodus forsteri. The sequence goes on along the minus strand of CM028129.1, from coordinate 411,510,040 downwards.
CCCTCCCTAACACACTGTATGGTCGATGGGGTGCCCAATCCCCATCAGCTCCACCCCCCAAAGAAACACCCAGGTATGCCAGCACACTGGGAGCCCACCCTAGCATGCCGAAAGCCTCCCACGCTTGCCGCCCCGTGAAAACAGAAAACGGTCCCGTCGTGGCCTCGTGCCCCACCCAACCCACACCCACCCTCTGTGCACCCACACCACCCACTCACTCCATACTTACCTCTGGAGGCTGGTAATGCGATCTTCGGTGGACTGGTAACACATCTACACTCTTCAAAGCTGACCGCGAACTGAAGAAATGCCGGTAAGCTGTATAATGGCAAAAATAGGGTTTTTTCAATTTTGGTGGCTATCTTGGCCATTTTGGGGAATTGTTTCACCAAACTTTCAACATGGGGTGCTCGGGACCCAACCTCATGAACTTGGTCCCTCTCATTCTGTTATTAGGTCCCGAATGTTGATTTCACGGTCACTGTGCAGAACCACCTTTCAGGACTGATTAATGAAATGACAGTGTCACGGTTCATGAGGGTAGGCTTCCAAAAACCCTATGTTGAAAATTTGGTGGAAAAATTCCCAAAAATGACTGCGTTACGAGCGTGTGTTGCACAGTTCCTACGCATGCTCATAAGTTTGAGAATTTTTTATATTTTTACTCCAGATTTTCAACATTGCCATTTTACTACACCTCTTTATGAACAGTACAGCTTTCATTTTTCACATCTCACCCGAAATGTGTTTGCGCACATGTGTCGTACAATGGCGCAGTAGGTGTGCGAAATCAATGTTCTGGACAGATTAAGAAAATCACAGTGACACTGTCCATGAGCAGAGGTTCCAAAATGCATATGTTGAAAATTTGGGGACAAAACTTCACAAAATGCCTATATTATGAGCCTGCATTGTGCAGTTTTCACGTACACTCATAAGTTTGAGAATTGTTAATATTTTCACTCGAGATTTTCAACATTGTCATTTCTGCACTCTTCCTTAAGAACAGTACAGTTGTTATTTTTCACATGCTGTGCGAAATGTGGTTTTGCACATGCGGCGCACAATGGCGCGGTTGCTGTAGGAAATCAATGTTTGGGACAGATTAAGAAAATCACTGTGACAGTGTTCATGAGTGGAGGTCCCAGAATGCCTATGTTGAAAATTTGGTGAGAAAATTTCACAGAATGACTGTGTTACGAGCATGAATTGTGCAGTTTCCATGCACACTCAACTTGGAGAATTTTTTATATCTTCACTCCAGATTTTCCACATTGCCATTTTTGCACACCTCCTTAAGAACAGTACAGTTGTCATTTCTCACATCCTGCCCAAAATGTGGTTTTGAGCTACTGGCGCAGAATGGCTCAATCACTCTGGGACATCAACGTTCAAGACAGATTAACAAAATTACAGTGCCACTGTTCAATGAGCAGAGGTCCCAAATGCTTTCATGAGGTGGGGTGAGAAAAAGCCCATGTTGAACATTTGGAGCGCAATTACCAACAAATGCTCAGGGTGTTGGGGTTTCTTACCATAACGTCCCAACCTGTAGAGACTAACCGGTGTCAGGGGTGTGACTTTAGATTGTCGGTCCTAATGCTCACGCTATTCCACCCCCACTCCCACCCTAAAGCCACTGACAGGCATCAAACTGTGCCTTGCTCTCTTCGGCCCCAAAGTTCACCCCATTCTCCTATACTGCACCCATCTCAACGTATTTCCATATGGAATGGGGTAAGCGTAAGGCCTGAGGACCCCAAGGCAGAACGTGATACTTGTCAGACTCTGCAGGGTAGGGTGAGTTGAAATCGCATGAACGTTATGTCAGTCTCTTCAGGGTGGTGTGGGGTTGCCGACACTGTCACTTCCATACTTCACTGCCATTCCTTTTATGCATCTGTCTAACTCATGCACTACCAATGCCAATGTCGGCATGACAACATTCGGCATTGACAAATGCTTGTTTTACCTTGATTTTTCTCCCCTTTGGCTCCCGGTCAGCACTGAGTGTGTCAAGGCATCCCTTTCATCAGGCTTCTTATTGTTGTTAGTAAAAATTTGTTCTCAATAACATTTTGAAGAATTTGTTGATGCAGTGGTTATTTATTATCTGCTGTCTTTTTGTGAAGTGAACTCTCATATATTACTCTAATCATATCAAAACATGTTTTTCTGAGTCCTTTATCTCACCTCACTTTATCATTTCTAAACTTTTGTTGATTTTTTTTCTTTGGTAACCACGTAAAACTCTCTGGACACAAGGCCCATTTACATGGGTGACCCAAGATCACAGGGTGGTTAAGTCACTTGTTCAGGCTGGATGTACCAAACTCATTCATAGCTTGTTGCTCCAGCCTCTAGGCCATATTGCCAGCTTTAGGTAAGCTGCCCCACAGTTCCGTCACCCGTAATGCAGAAGTCTTTCTTCTTTTGCTGTATCATGATTGCAGTGCAGATGCAGTGGGAGTAGAGCAAGGTCTGTAGCTGAACTTGTTTTTCTGTAATAATATCAACGTAGTGGACTGCCATCTTTTACTTTTATTATGAAAATAGAAGCAGATACCAAACAACCAGCTGCATCAGTAAATTCTGCAGAAAGTGAGCCGTCCTAAAAGGGGTTTGTTTTAACTAGGGCCAATTGGAGTCCAAATTGGTGTGGGGGGGGGTTGACAGTGCCCCTTTAAATGCTGCTATAATTACTTTCCATCAAAGGACTGTGGCAATGCAGGTACCATACAGTACAATACAAATAAAGATAACTACCCAAATAAATATTACTCACGTACATACAGACAGACAAGTGCAAAACACAAGTAGTGGTGGCACTATGTAAGTTAGTGGCTTACTGGCTATTCAAACTGTATTAACATTTATGAGGGCGTCTGAGAGGGAAGCAGCACAGAGCAGAGAATTGTCTTGGGCTCAATAGGCTAAGCATCCTTCTATCCTGGCATTCTGTAATGTAAACTGTTAAAAAAAAAAAAAAAAAAATTTCAGAGCAAAAGTGCTAAAAACAGCACTAGTTACATTTCAGTTGTGGAATGGGCTATGCAGAATGCAAAGCAAGCAGATCTGAAATTCTGTTTTGGATTACTTACAGAATGATTAAGAGTTGCACAAAATCCATAAATCATTTTGTCATGTGACATACTATAGCTCTAATGCTATGCACATCCAGCCTCTGATGACCACAGTGAGATGGATGCTGATCATGACTCCAGTCCCAGATCAGCTAGATAACCCTACATGCAATTGATTAGACTTGCCGGCTGTGTCTCCCTTTCAGTATTGTTGTAAATTCTGATATGACTTTTCGGGCACTGTCAGTATTAGAGGGCATGACTTGCAAGTCTGCCCCTCTATTTTGTAAATAAAATAAGAGATTCCTGCTATTTCATAATGTCATGTACTGTTTATGAACATGTTTTATTAATGTTATTGTGGTTATAACATGCATTAGCACTTTGTGTGGCCTTTGCACGTTTCTTTTTTTTTTTAATTCAATATGCTTTATTCATTTTAAATACACAGACACATCAAAACAAGGCAAAAACAAACTCTGTTCCATAAACAGAATAGTGTAATAAGATATGGCCTGGAGGTTACATCGGCCCACTCATATATACTACAAAAAGTTATCCAAATCCTACAGGGAAAAACATTTCTAACTACTGTCTAAGATTCCCTTAAACCCACCTCCTTCCCACCCTTGCTAGATAAAAACCATTGGAATTTCTCTATGTGGAAGATCGTATGTTGCACCAATGACTGTGACTGTCTATCTTTATGTAGTAATTAGGGTCAATGTGTAAATCTTACCCCATTTCTTAACAAAACTGGCAGGACTGTGTCTGAGACTCGCTATCATTTTCTCTATTCTTAGATTGTACAAAAATTTGTTTAGCCATTCTGTGTAGGAAACAAGTTGGGAATCTTTCCAGTGTCTTAATACTAACTGTTTAACTGTGTGAGAAATTAGGGACATGGCATACCTGTGCGCTAAAATAGGAATACGGGAATATTCCCCCAGGAGACAGATTTCGGGTTCAAAAAAGGGTTCCAGTTCTAAAAGAGGATCAAGTTTATTTTTGATCGTGTTCCATAGGGTTTAATTGAAGGGCATTCCCATATCATGTGGTAAATTGTACCATCAGTCAAACCATACCTAACACACTTGGGATCTTGAAGTTTGCCCATGGCATATAGTTTTACTGTGGTAAAGCACATATTGTGCAGAATATAATATTGGATTAGGCACAGTTTATCATTGGAAGTGTAGGAATATATGGCTTGCCAAATTTTTTTCCCAGGAGAATTGATTCCCTGGAAATTGAGTGAACCAGTAAATTGAGATTCCTTGAGTATCTGGATAGATTAGTGGATAAAGTTCTGTTGTAATCTTGGAAACTGCATGTGGGCCCCACGCTAACATGCGAAACAGATTGAGAAGATTTGTTTGATCAGTATCCCATATGTTTACCCCCATCTGAGTTGTCAGGAGGTGTCTAATTTGGAGACTTTTAAAGACCTGAGTCGTAGAAAAGACATAAAGCTTTAAGAAGTTCAGATGAGGATTTAATTCTTCCTTGCGCCAGCAAATCAGAAATCTTAACATCACACTCAGTGGCATCCTTGTTAGGTTTTATAAATTGTTTGTCGATTGTAAAATTTGGGTTCAGGTATATGGGTTGGGAAACATCATTAGTATTATTATGTTTAAGGACTTTACAAAGTTGGGCATGCACTTTTAGAGACATACAGATTAGCTCATTATGCAGTACTTTTCTGCCCATCTTGGGAGTGATATGTAATAAGCTATTACATGAAATACCACTGTTTTTAATAATTAGGTGCTCAGTTTGTAGCCATATTGGTATCCTAATCTAATCTGGCCCAGCAGAAGGTGAAGGGAACCATCGGAAGTATTTGGCAATATGACATGCTAAATAATTGTGGAAAAAATTCGGCAAATGAAGTCCTTCTTTTTGCTTGGGGGCACACAACTTAATATAAGACTGCCTAGGTGGCTTAGATTTCCAAAGAAATTTGGAAATAATCTGCCGGACTTTTTTAAAACCAGGCTAGCGGAAGGCTAAAAATTCAACATATTCAAGGGATAAAGCAGTCTTGGGAGAACATTCATTTTAATAACATTGATTCTTCCCTGCAAGGAGAGATAAATGGGGGCCCATCTATCAAGATGTTGTCTCAATAGTTCTAATTTAGCATCTAAATTCAATTTCTTAACCTGCAATGGATTACAAGTTATTGTAAGTCCCAAATATTGAAGCTGGGTCACCCATGTTAACTGAAAGTCCTCTACGTGAGAGCAGTAAGTGTGTGAATTCAACGGCATAATTGTTGATTTGGATATATTCAATTTATAATTAGACAGAGCTCCATATGATTCTATAAGGGAGATTATTGCTGGTAAAGATGTAACGGGATTAGTTATATGTAACATAATATCATCCGCATATGCAGAAAAACGGAGGTTCAAGCTTGATACCCTGCACTATAGGTGAATTCTGAAGTTGAAGCAAAAGTGGTTCTAAATACAAGTTAAACAATAGAGGGGAGAGAGGGCACCCTTGACGTGTTCCAGAATGCAAGGGGAACAATTCAGAAAGGATCCCGTTGCAGTAAATTTTTGTTGTGGGGCATGTATACAATAACTGTAACCACTGGATATATTTATGAGGGAGACCAAAAGCTTTAAGTGCTTCAAATAAAAAGGTCCAATTTACTCTATCAAATGCTTTCTCTGCATCCAGAGATACCAGTGCCATTGGATAAGGTGCTACTCTGGATATGGAGAGAATATGGAAGAGCTTTCTAAGATGGTAAGCAGAGGAGCAGCCAGCTACAAATCCCACTTGATCAGGGCTAAGTAAAAGGGATCCAAACTCGAGCCAATCTGGTAGCAAAGATGTTGGCAAAGATTTTTATATCATAATTCATCAGGGATATTGGCCTGTAATTAATGACCAAGAGGGGAGACTTGCCTGGTTTAAGGAGAACTATTATGATAGCTTCTAGTAGGGAAGAGTCAGAAATTCTGGAGTTACACAGATAAGTAAACATGCTCAATAGAGGTGGTGAAAGTTGCTCCTTAAATATTTTATAAAATCAAGGGGAAAACCATCTGGGCCTGGTGCCTTATCATCAGATAATGAGTCGATGGCCTCCCACACTTCCTGCTGAATTATCTCATTTTCTAGGGATTGTGCCTGTAATTGCTGGAGAGAAGGAAGTGGAAACTCTTTAAGGTAGTTCAGTATGTCTATAAGGGAAGGAGGAGGGGAAGGTTGAGCATATAGAGATCTATAAAAGGTTTCAAATTCCCCTACTATTTCTTTAGGCGTGGTAATTAGGGAAATTATCCTTTAGGGAATTAAGTGCCACCACAACCCTAGATTCTTCTTGCTTTCTAAGGCGAAGGGCCAATAGATGACTAGCTTTTTCACCCTGATCTGTGTACTTAACATGGGTTTTAAAGAGCGTGTAATGAGCCTGCTCCCTGAGTAATTCAGAATATTGGTTCTTTAATTTAGTTAATTGTTCTGAGGTATCCTCATCCATAAAATTAACTTGTTGATTTTCTAAAATGCGGATCTGTGATAACAAAGACAGAGCCATATTTGTCCTCTTTTTCTTCCGAGTAGCCGATAAACGGATACACTCCCCCCTAACTACACATTTCAGGGTGCACCACATCTTATCTATATTTGGTAAGACCCCTTGGTTATGTTTGAGAAATTGGGTTATGACCTCTTAGATAGCCTGTTGGGTTTTTTCATCTTGTAGAAGCTGCGTATTTAATTTCCATATGCCATTTTTAGGTATTTGGTGCTGAATAGTGCATTCTAAACATACAGGTGCATGGTCAGAAATGAGACTCTGGGATATACTGCTACCCCAAATACCCTCTAATATTGGATTATTGACCAGGAAATAATCAATTCGGGACAATGATGTGTGTACCAGTGAGTAGTAAGTATACCCTCTAACCTGAGGATTTAGTAACCTCCATGGGTCATTCAGGCTGTAAGTCTCTAGAAGCTCCATTAGAGCTCTCTGTGCTGGAGAAGAATTATTCCCTTTACTTGTTGATCTGTCTAATTCTGAGTTCAAAACCAAATTCCAGTCCCCCGCTATTGTTAAGGGTACCCGAGGAAATAAATTTAGAGTATTGATAAGTGATGTAAAAAATTTGGCGGAATCAGTATTGGGCCCATATACAGAACCCAGAATGAGTTCAGTATGATTTAAAATTCCTTTGAGAAAAATGTATCTCCCCTGTTTATCACTTTGGGATTGTTGTAGTATAAATTGTGTGTCCCTAGTGATTAAGATAGCCACTCCGCTTTGTGCCATTGTGTTGCCTGCTGCAAATACTTGTCCTATTTGTTTCCGTCTAAATAGGTTGTTTTCCGTGTCTAATAAATGAGTTTCCTGCAATAACGCAATGTTACATTGCAAGGTCTCCAAATGCTTAAGAATTTGGTGACGTTTAATTCGGGAGCGAGCCTCCTTAATGTTCCAGGATATGAATCTCAGCACCATATTACTTTAAACCAGTTAACCTTCTCTAAGAGGTTTGGATTAATAATGGAATGCACACAATTATGTATAAATTGGGTAGAAATGGTTAACAAAGAATTTTGAGTCTTGTCATAATTGACTTCCATCCATTGTGTATATTGATTGTAGGGTGTATCTAGCAAGTCCCTTTTAATAACATCAAGTATTGTAAAACAACTATTATCAACCCCCCTCAAACAAATTCTTATCCCAAGTAAAATATCTACACCCCCAATCCTATCGACCGTACTCCCTTCAGTCATTTGGTTGCAAACATACCCCACCACCAAAAAGACAGTTTCCACCACCCCAATTCCCCTCCACAGTAGGTAAAAATCTGTGATCCTAATATCAGGTTTTCTTACTTTCCCTATTGTCTGGATGAGTCTTGCCCACATAAACTCATGTAATCTCCCTAATTACACCAACTAAGACTTGGTACATGTTGCTAATATACCTGTATATTAGAATGATTCATGCTACAACTTGTAAAGATAAGACATTGTTAGTCACAAAAGAAAAAAATATATATAATTGGTCTGAAGGGTGATGTCCTCAGCATCATATTCATTTTAAAGTTTGATCTGATACCCATCATTATGTGGACCGTAAACAATCGTAAAGTAAATCACACAGAAAAAAAAAAATTATTTAAAGTGGATTGCTCGAATTAACAGACTCTAACTTATCTGTCCAGCTCAGAAACCTTTTCTTGGGTACAGTACACATTGCTGATGAGCCTTAACACTAAATTAAATAACTACATTCACTAAAACTAAAGAATAGCTCTAGTATGTATAAATGGCTCAAAAGGTAGTAAGACCCAGAGCATATTAAACCAGTGATTTAACCCGTTATCCAACACTGTTTGTAACCTTGGATGACATAAAACTGATCAGTCCAAAATGTATTCAGATCGAGTCTTTAGACGAATCAATGTTCCATCATGGCTTTGCAATTGAGAAAGTTGCATGGGTTACTTGATCACTTAGTGATGAGCCGTACCACAAAATCATGATTTCTGGAGATTAATCAGTGACCTAGCCTTTAAGCCAAAAAAAAAAAACAGTGTTCAGTTACATACCGATTATTGTGTAAATTAACTGTGTCCTTAGATCATCAGAAAAGATCTGGGTATAGTTTCGTGAGTTCCGTGGTGGCTTTAGCAAAACAGTATCAAAGGATATCCAGTGGCCCTCTTTGTTTATTTGTAAAATCGCCGGGTATCTCATCCGAAATCTGACTCCTGCAGCAATTAATTTGGCCACGATGGGGTGCATTTTAGTGCGTTTTTGCCTCACAGTAAGTGGCAAGTCCTGGGCTATTCTATTTTTTACATTTTCACACTGCATGTCCCTTACATCTCTGAGTTTGTCCAGAATATTCTGCTTGTTTAGTAGCCAAAATATGAGAGGTCGAGGAGGGGATCCAGCTGGAGGTGTAGGCCTTAATGCCCAGTGCGCCCTCTCAATAATATATGTTGGGCCATTGGGGAAGGGGCCCTGCTAATTTGGTGCACATTTTTTGCACAAAAATGATGGGGTTCATTCCTTCCTCCCCCTCTGGCAACCCTAGGACCACTAAGTTATTTCGTCTGAAGTGACCCTCAAGGTCTTCCAGTTTGTCTTCTGTTTTTCAGAGATGCTGCCTGAGCGAAGCTACCTCTGGATCCACCTGTGCTCTCCAGTCATCTAGTTAGGAGATTCGTACTTCATTATCAGAAGCACAAATTGTTAGTCTCTCCATAGAACTTTTGAGTGAATGTAAATCTTCGACTACCGCTTGCAGAGATTCCTTGATTGAGGCTAGTCCCTCGAAGAACATTTCCTCCATAAGCAATTGTGGATGAGAGGATTCTTCGGAGCTGCCCATTTTGGAATGCTTTGCTGGTAGGCGTTTCTCAGGAGACGCCAGAGGCGTGTGTTTAGATCACTGGAGCTTCATTGCCATTTTAAGATATTTTAGCAAATTTGACGTCGCGATTTGTTTACTCTGTAGTCTTCTCTTAATCGGAGAGGATTACACCGGTTAGTCTAGCTGTTAATGGCAGAAAAGTTGGATTTTCTGTGGAGGTTCAGCGGAGCAGTGTAGAGTGTGCCTATCTGGTGGCCATCGCAACCGGAAGTCCCCTTTGCACATTTTTCTTTTGCGCACTTGCTATCACTCAGCACGTTTCAGGTGTATATCTCTTTAAACACGTTCAACATAAAGTAACTAGTTTTCCAGTGGTAGTATGCTCTGATGATGACCTAGGGAAGGTCGATATGTAAGTGCTCTATCAGGAAGTATGGAGCAGGTCCGCTTATTCACAGCAGCTGCATTTTAAGTTGCATTCATCCTTTATTGTGAGTGCATTCTGTTTAGCCAGCCTTGTGATGTTATTTAGTTGTGGGTATGACTTGGCGAGCAGGTAAAATTTGGCAGTTGTGCCATGGGACTGAAAAAAAAAAAAAAAGACGTGGATACTCTTCAAAGCAAGCTGTATGTGTGTAACGTGTTTCCAACAAGACCTGCTACTAGTGTGGTGAGCTTGTTACTGGTTTTAACCAGAACACTGCGTTTTAGTCACTGTCTTTAACATTTTTTGAATAGTAAAGGTGATTAATTTGAAAAGCTTTCAAAGATTCCTGTTTTTTTGATGCAACAGTGCTGAGCTCTCCAAAAATCAGTTTTTGCTTCTTGTTGTCTAATATCTAAGCTATAGTACAGCCCTGAGGTATAAGTGCACTACCCTGTGTTTTTTGGGACAAAAGAGCCCCCCAACTTCTTTTTGAAGCCTTTCTTCATTGATGTCTTACATGACTTATAGTTGTAAAACTATGTGAACAAGTAAATAATAAAACCTTTTATGTAATATGCGTGGACATAAATCCTATGTGATAAATCTGAGCTACTATGAGATAAATTCAAAATTTTACATTTATACACATAGTAGACGCATCATTTTAGATTTATGTACATAGTAGATATGTCACAATCACTCCGGAATTCATTTAGAATGTTCAGCCTCAGTACCAGTACTAACTATACTCAAATGCAAATAACTTTAAAACGAAAAAAGATAGCATAGTGCTGGGAGCATTAAAGTTGTGCAGCACAACATTATCTGCAAAATGAGTGGTATCTCATTCATAGATACCTTATAGATGTTTTTATAATTAGCAAAAAAGAACAGAGAATGCAATTTAAATGTATGCAAAAAAAAGACAAACCATCAAAAGCAAATGTCCCTGCATTGACAGAAAGCATCCCTATTGCATAAATGAAACATACAAAGGTGAGCTGTCAGATAAATGATTTATCTACACTCGTGCTGTTTGACCTCGGACGTCTCACTCATGGCTTACACCACTCGTGAGGTTACCCGAGGTCAAACAGCACTTGTGTAGATAAATCATTTATTTGACAGCTCACCATTGTATATCCCTTATATATGTTTGTTAAAAGCTATTTGTAGTCTGTTCAGCTTGAAACAAAGGACTTTGAGTAAGTCACATTCTGAATCATGCAGTGGTTCCTTTCTGTTATATGCGTTTTTCTTTCTGTTTCTCTATCTAGCTGTCGATCTTATCTGGCCTGTCTGTCTGTCTATCTATTCTATCTATTCCCAAAGGAAAACTGCAAGTTTACCAACCCATAATACACACTATTAGGTCTATTATACACACTAATTAATCAAATTTGACATCAGCAGTACGTTAATCAATTATGGCGGCATCAGCTGACAACTTTGTAAAATGTCCTACCTCAACCTCAAAATAAGACTTTCATAATAAAAAAAGTTTCTTAAAATGTTGGTCCCCCAGCAAAGCTCCAAAAGCAACTGATTATATTTCAGAAACTTTTCAGATCTCAGAGCCATACATTGTAGTTTATTTTTTGGATATTTCATCATCTTTTACATGGTTTTAACCTTTTAAACATTTCTGGAATTCACTACCACTTGCTGTTCATCTCTCTCCAACACATGCCTGCTTCAAAAGCATGATATGTGCTCACCTTACAATGTCTGACCCTTGTAACTGTTTCCATCCTCCTTGATTCCCACTGCCCTGCTGTCTGCTCCCCACTACCCAACCTTTTCCTACTGCTCTGCCCTCTTCTCCCAACTGCCTCGCCACTCTCTCTGCACTTACACCTCCAATAGAAATGTCTCAGTCCTTCCCTATACAATGCTATCTTACTTTCTCTCCTCAGCTTCTGTCTCTCTCTGAACACCTCAAACTGCTCCTTTGAACATCCTTTTCTCTCTCACTACCACTAGGGCACTTGAAAATTTCTCTCATATGTATGCTACTACATTTGCATTTTTGTTCAGTTTGTACTTTGTGTAATTTTTATATCTGTACTCTGTTTTCATTGTGTTTTACCCTTTTGTAGCTTGTATAATTTTCCTGGGCTGTTTTTCAAATGTAATGATTTTGTACTGCTTGTTCTGTATTACGCTGTATTTTGATTGCTTCACTTGTACTCTCCCAGATTGTGTCTGAAAATAGGCATTTATATGTCTGTTGCACTCACCCAGTTTTGCACTCACCCGGCTATCAAAAAATTAAAAAAATAAATACAAGCAAAATAACCCATCAGAACTGGTCCATTTCTTAATGGAGAGTTCCCAGATGTAACCTGGTAAGATTAACAAAGTTGACAGCCTAGCTATCTCTCCACTGAGACGCATGTGCTTTAATCTTTTATACATTTAAGAGATCGCTACTATAAACCAACGTTTTTTCTTGCTCTTGTTATTGAACATACTGCTGATCCATTACTTAGTTATGCATTGCTACTCTGCCATTTTGTGGTGCAACCAATATCTGGATTAAATTTAATAGATTGAAATGGCATCAGTATTGCATGTAATTTTAACTTTGTGATAATGGTTAGCTAAGTTTATTTATTAGTGTATGTATGTAACTGTTGAGCATTATTTTGGCACTTTTTTATTTGCGCACTCTTTTGGAATATTTTTAGTTGCCATGTATTTTCAGGCTGTTTTGATGGCCTTGTGTAACCATCAGCCTGTTTGGTCATGCATCTTTGAAAAATGGAATTGAACTTTCCAAAACACATCCGGCATTAAGTGTAATTCTTGGAATATTGGCGCTGAATAAAATAAGCATCTTGCACATTATGCCTTTTTTGAGCCTGTGTGTTCTTGCCTGAAAACAGGGTGTGAGTGCCCTGTTCTTTTATGTTTTAAGAGTAACAAAGTAAAAGTCTATTCAAGTTATAAAGGAACAGCTGTTAAATAGGAGCATTCAGACACACAGCTTACTATATCAGCAAAAATACGAGATTGGCAATCATAAACCAGTTTATAATCCTGGTCCTCAACTACGGAAGCCACATATATGGCTTTACCAGTTACACCACACTAAAAACGGTAGATGTTACATATAATTGGCAAGTAAGATTTGTTCTTTGTGGCTGTAAGACTCACCACTGCCAGATGTATGAGTCATATAGGTGGTTATTACCTGAACATAGGAGAAAACTGATTTGGATAAATCAAGTGTGTAAAATCTTTATTTATTTTATTAATTTATTCAAGTCTTAGATTAAAGTACTTTAGAGTTAAAGACTCTTTTACAAACATTGCACGTCAGAGTAAAGACAACATAACAAAGAACTGAATACAAGACCAGTGGAATACATGATACGTGGAGTTGGGTACAATCATTCATGAAAGTTGCAGATAGGTAAAGAGGTAACAACTCAGGTTACAGCAAGAGTTACAGTCTGGTTTAACTTTTACATTTAAGTTTCAGTAAGAAGTGCAGTAGGTTTTGGGACTTGAGATACACGGGGGGAAGGGCAGAGAGGAATGCTGTTAGGAATCTGACATTGTCATGGGGTACAGAAGAAAAGAGAGAAGGGAAGGATGCTGTCAGGATTTGACATTGTCAAGCGGAGAATTGGGAGATGAGAGGGAGGACAGAGGGTTGGTAGGGAATGTAGTGAGTGATGGGAGGGGAGATGGGTGGGAGTAGGACAGTGGGGGTAAGGGAGAAAGGGCAGGCAGGGGTCTGTGAGCAGTGTTTCAAAGGAAGTGCAAGGAGAGGAGGGAGCACAGGAAGGGAGAAGGGAAGGTAGAGACAGGGAGGGGAAGGGAGAGGAGGGACAAATAGCAGTAACAGGGAAATCGAGAGGGGGAGGGTGCAGGAAGAAAGCAACATGTGAGGCCGAAAAGGGCCTAAGTGTGGCAATCACAGCTGTTAATGGAAGTGAGGTGTCATCTAAGTTTCTGTTTGAATGGGCTCAGTTTAGGTTCTTCTAGGATGTCAACGGGGAGTTTATTTATCCAGTTAGGAGCACGATAACTGAAGGACCGTTGGGCTTGTGTGGTCTGACAGAAAGGAGTCAGGTAAGTGAGCCTGGAGGCACTCCTAATGCTGCACCGGTTGGGAACATGCATGATAAACTGCCGAGAGGATGGGGGGGTCAGCCCCAGTGAGATTTTCTTCGCGAGCAGACTGGTATGATAAGTAGTCCTACCACTGAGGTTCAGCCATTTGTTGAGGGTGTAGAGGTCGCATGTATGCATGCATCTGGGTCCACCTGAGACTAGACGGCTGGAATTGATGAGGGTCATGCATATGCTTTTAAGAGATGTCTCGGAGGCTGAGCCATAAATGACTAGGCCGTAATCTATTATGGTGAACACAGAGCTAGTAACTGCAAGTAGAAGGGCATCTGGAGCCATGCTCTGTCTCTGCCTGTAAAGGATCCCTAGTCTTGCGTTAACCGTCTTGGAGACATTATTGATATGCTCACAAAAAGATAAGGTACTGTCAAGGGTTATTCCAAGATACTTAAAGGTACAGACATGCTCTGTAGGGACATCAAGGTTATTCTGTATGATTAGTGGTGTAGATTTTTGTTTATTATGAGGGATGACAAAAATCATAGATTTAGTTTTTTTGTATTTCATAACTAACTTGTGCTTGGAGAACCAGGCATCTTAGAATCGTAGCATAAATAAAGCTTTAGGTCTGGTGGAAAGATTAGATAAAGTAGAACACAAATGTTGCTTGAAGAATAATAAGCAGAGAGAGATACCAGGAACCAAAACCATGAACTGATTTGAGGAAATTACTTTCTTCTATACTGCAGTGCGTTTATGAAATCTGGTAGATGAGAAAACCAAGAACACAGCAAAAACGCCAAGGGCATATAATACTGCCATGAAACAGATGTTGACTGTTCAGTGCACATGTATTAGGTGATCACTAGAATGTAAACAACATTTAGCATGGAGCCAAAAGTGTTTATAAGCTAAGTTTCACATTTACATGTATCTGTTGAAAGTATATGACGTGCATATTTACATTGTTGTTTTGTTTATTATGTTATTTATACTGATCTATAATTTAACTAGTGTTTCTTTAAAGGGCCACCTTGTGAACAGGGCTTTGTTTCCCTTATGGTCATGTGCTGATGTACCCTAACTCTGTCTAAAACTCTTACTACTTATTAAGGTTAAATGCCTAAGAAGAGACTTTTAAAATTTATAATATTTTTCACTCGCATGGGTCTCTGCAGATGCTCCGACACAGTATTCGCACCATTTTTTTGCCTATGGCTTTTTCTTCTGTATTTTTCTGAATCTTTTTTATTAAACAGATTCCTTTATTTTGTTTATGTCAAGAGTTAATCCTTTGACTTCTCTCTTCCATCACTGCTGCTGCGGAAAGAAGATTGCCACCACAGACAGACAGACTCTCTCTCTCTCTCTATCTCTCTCTCTCTCTCTCTCTGTGCTAACTGCCTGAACACAAGATTTCTATCTATCAGCTCTACCAGCAGTTTGACCAAACAACCCTCAAGTGATGCGGAAAGGCTCTTAAGTGTCCTGATGGATCAACAGGTAACCAGTTCCAGGCAGAGGTCCTCCAGGGTCCTAGCATCTTAGCCGCCAACCGGATCGTCGAGCTCCCTTGCCTCCAAGGCCCAAGACAAATCCTTGGAGAAAAGTTATAAAAAGACTGAGATCATGACCACTCCCCTTGGTGTCGATCTCATTCCCCGATGGCCTCTTCTTCTTTTGGGGGATCCTTGTCAGCTGCAGCTGCACTGATGAGGAAGACTGCTGTCCTGGTCTCTGTGCCCACCAGACCCATGCTGACAACACCTCCGCCCTGTTCTCAGGGCAGCTGGTTGGCCGTTGACCTCTGGGTCATCTGCCCCTCCTTCATTGATGACAGGCTCATCATCGATGACTCTCCCTCACCCATGCCATCAATGGCAGCTTCATCATCAACACCTACTCATCGGCCACAAGAGGCTCCCATTGGGCCATCATTGATGCATCCAACGCCAGACCCAGATTTTGAGGAAGTCGATGTCAAGAAGGAGTACCACCCAGATCTCATTCTTCCTGATGATGAGGAGGAAGAAGATGAAGAGATCCTGCTCTCTGATAGATCTACCACCTCTTCTGTCAGTGAGGACTCAGTGAAGTATACTCTCAGGTCTCCTCCTGAGGACCCCACATTTTTCAGTGTAATGAAGCAAGCTGTCCTCAGCCATGGGCTTCCACACTGAGGAAGAGGATGCCACCAGAAAGGAGCTGGTGGACTTCAGGAGAGCCCTAAATCTCCTCCAAAAATCATTTCTCCGATCCTACCTGCACTGAGGAATGCAGCTGCAGCAGCCTGGTGCAGACCAGATATTGTGCCAGCTATGCCTTATAGGGCAGATAAACTATACCATGCCTCCCAAGGGTTCCCCTGCTATTCTGCCCAGCCTGCAGTGGACTCAGTGATCATCAAGGCAGCTCATGGCTGGTCTAAGGTAGTTAAGCACCATAGCTCCCTTCCCCCAGATAAAGAGTCTCGCAGAATTGACCTCTGGAGTAAGAGGGTATATGCCTCCTCCACCCTAGGTTTGAGGATTGCAAATTACCTGTGTCACATGGTAAAATACCAAAATGCCCACAGGAAAAAGGGCAAGGCTACAGCATAGACCCTTCCAGATGGCACTCAGAAGCAGGAGCTGCTTCTGTGCCTCCAAGCAGCTAAGGATGTTAGCAGACACCTCCTCAGAGCCCTCTATGATATGGCTGACACCATTGCCAGGACAGCTGCCATGAGCATATGCCTATGTAGGTCCTCTTGGCTCAGAGTATCTGGGTTCACTGCTGATGTACAGAAAAAAAAAAAGTGCTTAATGCACCCTTTAATGGCACTAAGCTGTTCGACCCTGATGTCCAGGATATTATTAATGATCTGCAAGCCTCAGGTAGGGCTCTCAAGTCTGTTCACTCCCTTTACAATACCCATTCAAGAGGTAGAGGGTGCCCTCCCTTTTGCAAAGCGTCCAATAGGCCTGGTGCACCCTCCCGGCCCCAAGGGAAATGCGGAGCCTTGGCTGCCTTGCCTGCCCCCTCAAGTGCTGGAACTGCTGCTAAGCGTGCCCCAGAAATGAGGGACCAGCCCAAGTGGCTGGCTCCTCCTTCACTTGACTTCTTGCCGGATCCCCCTCTTCTGGTCCTGGACCAGGAGGTGGTGGTCGGAGATCAGTTCTCCCTCCATCTGAATCGGTGGAGAACCATAATTTCAGATGCACAGATTCTGCAAATCATAGAGAAGGTGCATGCCGTGGAGCTCATCGAACAACCTCTAGAAACCCCCTCCTCCACCCTCCTAATACCCCCCCGGCTCACCTGTCTGTTCTCCGGGAGGAGGTGCAGTCCCTTCTCCACAAGCAGGCCATCAAGCCAGTTCCCTGGCACTAGAGAAATAAGGGGTTCTATTCCAGGTTTTTCCTGGGACACAAAAAGACTGGCAATCTGAGGCCCATTCTAGACCTAAAGGACCTCAATCTGTACATTCAGTACAAACCATTCCAGATGGTAAATTTACCAGGCCTAATGCCCCTCTTCAAAGCAGGGGATTGACTATGTTCACTGGACATGTATGATGCTTACCTGCACATTTTGGTCTTCTTTACCCACAGGAAGTTTCTTCGCTTTGCGTTTCAGGGCAAGCATTATCGGTTCAAAGTGCTGCCCTTTGACGTGTCCTGTGTACTGCGAGTCTTTACCAAATGCTTAGCAGTGGTAGCAGCAGCTCTCAGAAGGGGAGGGGACTGTATGTTTTCTCTTATCTGGATGATTGGCTCCTAAAGGTCCAATCCAGGGAACAGTTTTTGGTAACTCTGGAGCAAATTCTCCAGCTTTCCACCTTCTGGGCGTCACTGTCAACCTGCCCAAGTCAGTTCTGGTACGGTCCTAAAGACTAAAGTACATAGGGGTAGTTCTGGATTCTGCCCAAGGGAAGGCCTTCCTGCCCCAAAAAAGGGCAGAGTGCCTTATTGCCTAAGTTCAAGAAGTTGCTCAGAGTTGCCACATTCCGGCCCAGGTGTATCTGAGACTGCTGGGCCTGATGGCAGCTGCCATACCCATTGCTGAATTGGTCAGACTTCATATGTGTGTTCTCCAGTGGACCCTCCGAGTGCAGTGGGAGCAGCACATAGACAAGTTGGACCATCCAGTTCTGGTTCCTTCTCCAGTCTTTAAGGTACTGTAGTGGTGGATGGGACCCCTTTAAATCTGTTTCAAATTGTTCCATTCCAGATCTCGTTCTCACAGCAAATCATCATCACGAATGCCTCTGGTCTGGGCTGGGGTGCACAACTGGACACCTTTCAGACCCAGGACTCTTCTTGGTCCCATTTGGAGACCTCCCTGCATATCAGTGTCCTGGAGATGAGAGCAGTGCTCTATGCCATGCAGGCTTTTCAGGGATACCTTGCTCCAAAGCAGCTGCTAGTGCAGTCAGACAATTTGAGTGTAGTATACTACATCAACAAGCAGGGGAGGACTCATTCATACCCCCTATGCAGGGGAACCATGAGAGTGTGGTACTAGGCACTGGATCACGGCCTAACTCTCTCAGCGGTCCATGTGCCAGGCATGCTAAACACTATGGTGGACAGTCTCAGCTGGACTCAGTCCAGCATGTACAAGTGGGAGCTCCTCTCATCTGTCACAGAAGACTTGTTCGACAGATGGGATGGTCCAGAACTGAACTTTGTTTGATGCGCACTCAATGCAAAACTGCCCAGTTTCTGTTTGCTAAATCCAGGGCCTGGAGTTTTCTTGTGAAATTCTTTTGTCCCTCTCTTGGGAAGGGGGCAAGCATGATTCAGGTAGCTCCATTCTGGCCATGGCAGATATGGTTCCCTCTGCTTCAGCAGCTGGCAGAGGAGTCTCCAGTCCCTCTTCCCTTCTGCAGGAACCTGCTGACCCAGGCTCAGGGGACCCTGGTCCATCCCAACCTCTGGTCCCTCCATCTGCATGCTTGGCTCCTGATTACCTAGCCATCACTAGGTTTGGGGTCTCAAACAGAGTGGTGGATGTCCTTGTAGCCGCCCGGAAGCCTTTCACTTGAGCCACATATGTCATGAAGTGGAAAATGTTTGCCATTTGGGCTGCCAGACATAGTTTGGACCTTTTCACCTGCCCGGTGAACCACATCCTGGACTACCTGATCTCTTTGTTTGACTCAGGTCTCCAATACTCCTCCCTCAAAGTGCACCTTTTAGCCATTTCTGCTTTTCACGAGCCCATGGGTGACCGCAAGTTTGCTCAGCTGGATGTCTCCCATATGTTTCTCAGGTATCCTGCATCTGAAACCCCCCATCTGTTCTCCTGTCCCAGCTTGAGATTTGAATTTTATTTTGGAGAAGTTGACCCTGTCTCCTTTTGAGCCTATTGCAACTTGCAACTGCACTTTCTCTCTTGGAAAGTGTTATTTTTTGTTGCCATTACTTGCTCAAAGAATTTCAGAGCTTCCGGCTCTCTGGTGTGAGGAACCTTATTTTTTTTTTTTTTTTTTACAAAGACGGGGTGTCTTTGCGCACAGATCCTAAGTTTCTCCCTAAGATGGTCTCAGAGTTTACTCTCAACCAGTCTACCCACCTTCCTGTTTAATTTCCTGAGCATGCTGATCCACAGAAGCACTGCTCCATACATCAGATGTGCACAGAGCCTTAAAGTACTACGTGCTTCAGACTGAAGAGAAACATAAGTCGAAGCAGTTGTTTGTTTCTTTCCCCCCAGGTAGAGAGGGCACTGTTGTTTCTAAGCAATATTTATCCAAATGGTTGGCAAATTACATTGTTTTCTGCTACAAGAAGTATGGAAAAGATTTACCTGGTGCTGTCAAAGCTTATTCCACCAGAGGCATGGCTACCTCTGTGGCTTGTTTCTGAGGAGTCTCGGCTGTTGACATCTGCACTGCAGCCACCTGGAGTTCCATCCATACTTTCATCAAGCAATACAGTCTGAACATTGTCTCTAAAGCCTGTGTAGGTTTTGGCTTATGGCTGTGCTGCAGGGCCTCCTGTCTTAAGTTTATGGACAGACCTCCTCTCAGACTGTCTGTTTCTACCTGCCACTGCTTGGGACTCGTTCCTATGATGTAAACTGATGACTGAGATAACCCAGATGAAGACAGAACAGTTACATAAGAACTTACCACATCAGTAGATCTTCAAGGGGATGTCAGTCATCAGGTCTGCTTTCCCTCCCACATCCCCCTTTTGTTTCTTGGGGTTCCTGTCTAGGGACTGGCTGTCTGGTGTATCCAACCTTTCATATGGTTTGGGCACCTTTCTGTTCTTGGTCCCCCATGGCTAGCACTATGCTCCCTTTGTCTCCAGGGGTAAAGAACTGAGGAGGGATCAGAGCCTCTCAATCACACCTTTATAGGGTTGGTGACATCAATGGATGTCGACGGTGTGGGCGGCCCCAATTGTACTGCTGAAAATCTGTGTGGATTCCCCTTTATTGATGGTGAAGGTTCCTGTGGTGAAACCTGATGACAGATCCCCTTGAAGATGTACTGTTATGATAAGTTCTTACATAACACTTCTTTTCCATTCATGTTGCTACATTGTCCAGATTTCGGTCATAGCTGCCAAGTCCAACTAAGTTTTGGCTACCAATGTCTGGAGTTCGCATGTTTTATTACCTTGGCATCTGTCATTTTATACACTCCACTTTACAGAAATCCATCTGGCCCCTCCCTTCCTATTTTGTACTCTCTTTACCCTCTCTGCCTTATTGGGTTTCATGACTGCTGCCTGTCCTCCAACCCCCTCTAGGAATACTATGTGCCTCCTTCTTAGATCTGTGTGCTTCATTTGCTTGAGCTCCTGCTGTTGTGTTGCTAGATCCTTTCTGTTTTTGCCTGATCCCCTCCGTCCTTCCCTCTGATTTTAGTTTCTGTGTTATCCATTTTGCTATGTGAGCACACTCCCTGTTTGGTCAATGACTGTGTTGCTAAAGGCCTATTATGCCCCATCTTAATAGTGTAGGAGTGTCTAGCCTTGTATGCACTATCTCCCCATTATGTAGTTTAACTGAGGTGTGATATTTGCTGCAGACCTGTGTCCCATCACCTTAGTACCCTCCTCACTGGAAGTAAAGACAGTCCTTCTTAAACAGCTGCCCCACCCATCAATGACCCCAGTCTCCCAGATACTGAAATCCCTCCTCCTTACTCTATCCTTTTAGTCACATATTATAGTCACAAGTCCTGTACTGCCACTTCTGTCCCTCACGTGGCCATAGTAGGATCTCGGAGAAGGTTATTAAACCTGCACTTTCTTTCAGTTTTTTGCCTGGGGTATGGAAGCTCTCCTGAATGTCCCTGGGATGCATTTCTGCAACCTGGGAGTCATCATCAGTGACTCTCTAAAACACACATGCCAATTAACAAGGCCAACAGTAAGGCAACAAGAATGTTGGTGAAAGAGGCAAAAACCAGTGACCAAGCAGTGTCAGCGGTCGCTGATACAGGCAGAGATCACGGGCAGACTAGGTGGCGTAGTGGTCCTTGCACTTGCACTTTAGTGGTATTTAAACCCATTCATGTAGAGCTTGGTCACACCTCCTGACAAAGGGGTGACAGAGCCCCGAAGCACTGAGGCTGTTTAGAGGGATGTGAAGCTAGAATGATCACTTATGTGTATTGATTTATTCTTACATTAGTAAGTATTGCACTTTTTTGGCAATAAAAATATTCTCACTGAATTTTTCTGGTTTCTGTAGTGCTGGATTATTTTTTTTCATGGTTATATTTTTCTAGCACCCACTGGCTAGATGGAGCACAGCCTTCTCGCTACACATTGCTTCAAATTTTTTGGCTGATGCACTGCTACAGTGCTTGCTGCACTTACAGTTCAAATAACTGGTTCCAGGAGAGAGGAGCTTCATTTTGTTCCCTTATGATTTGGAGAATGGCAGGAAAAGGGCTAATTCTTCTTTTTTAAGCTAACAAACCAAGAGAATTCCAACAGAAGGATGGCGTTCTCCCTTTCCAGCATGAGCCTGGCCAGGCAAAGACAAACCGATAGATTTAAATGTGGAAACTGATAATGCGACTGGTGATGATTCCACACAGGAAGGTAACATAAGAAATGTACTTAATGAACTGGAGAAAGAGGTACTTAAGGAAATTAATGTACATGATAACATGACTTCCTTACAAAAATATTTACTTAAAGAGTGGGTACCCCGAGGTCTCAGGCTTACAAAATTACCAGCTTGTGGTCTTGAAAAAATGCACTACTGCCATGTGAGGTTGGTGGGAAAAGAATGACACTCAGAAGTCAGGTTTGGCAAATCAGAATAAAGATTTATGTACAGTAAAATAAGTGGACTGGATATGGCAAAATAAAGGAAAGCAAAAATAACAAAGCAAAATCACAGTTAAGTTCACTGTTTGCTATTCAGTAAAGCTCTAGTAAATGGCTAGCATCACTCAGGCTGGGTGAAAATCCCATCTGTATTATAAGGACTGAAGGTAGTCGCAGACCTTATTACTTGGGTCAGCACAGTACTGATCCCAATATGAATCTGATGTGTGCAGTAGGTTGGTCTCCTTTATACCCAGAGTCAACCATGTGACCACATCAGGCTCCACCCACTTACAGAAATACAGTTTATTTATTTATTTTAAATAACCTTATTTATATCTAAACACTGTAAGTAAAAGAAAACTCCGATATCTTTTGACAGGGTGGTAGTGTTAATAATAAAACTTTCTCCTGACAAAATAGGTTGTAAGTTTCAGGTGCAGGCTCCACCCACAGAGCTATCCAGTGTATAAAAAGTGGAAAGACAGGTCCAGTTAGTGCTTAGTAGGACACTAGGAGACTCTTGGGCAGGAGAAACCAGAGAAACCTCAAGGTAGGCCACACATACCTCTCTACAGTTTCAAATCACATATGTAGTTTGTGTACAACATTTCTACTGTTTCCTTTTATACAGTACAGCCTTTCTGGCACAAACATGTTGTGTATTCTCTGACAGTTTATTTTACTTTTTTCATTCTGGTATAATAAAATACATTAGAACACAAAGGGGACAGTTTTGTCTCTGTTTAAAATGAGAAAAGTAATGGAAGTAATTGCACAAGGGAAGTTGCAGGGCACAATGCGAGAGGTACAGCAGTGGACACCTTTTGGTATTTCTCAGTATCTGGCTGAAATGTGAGTCTGTGGTCAAGTTGTTCTTTTGGTTGTATTTTACCTTGGTTCTTTACTTTGCAACAAATACAGAATGAGAGCGAAACCAACAAACTGTAGCACAGTCTTTACTAAAGCAGAAACAAAAAATAAATGTGAATTTCAAAGTTCCCATCTTTTACTTTACCTCAAATCTGGGTTACTATGGCAGTCAGGATACAGCAGGCGAGGTACGGAGTGGCAGTGGGGGACCTTCTAAAATGAACAAAACTGCCTCTGTTATCTCACACCTGCAGTTATTTTCATTTCTATATACTCTTCTCTCCTCTTCTGATTAATTTAACACCAGAGAAGAGTTTGGTTTAAGCAAAACAGCAGAGTGCAAACCGGGGCATGAACAGCAGAGTGCATTACCAAAGCGCTTTTTCTGCTAGTACTGTCTGCCCTGTTAGGCTCTGGGTCACACTTCTTACCCGCTGGATGAGAGAGAGAAACGGGAGACCAAGGTACTATAAGGTATTTCCATTTCTTACTTAATATTACCTTGTCCCCATTCTCTCCTGTCCGCTAGACCACAGAGGGGAAACCAAACATGCCAAAAATCAATGTACAGCCGAGGCAGACACAATGATCTCAATGCAGTCCTGCAAATTGCAGGCAGGAACCGCCATGCAGATTCCAACTCACTACAAAGGGGAAAATACTATTTTTACACATTTCTCACTTCATCCCTTCTTATCATCTTATAGGGAGCATAACTGAACTGAAGGCATGTCTTTCCCAAGTGCAAATATAACATAACAGCGCTTTCAGGAAAAAAACAAAACAAGGTGCTCCCTTTTTTATAGGCTCCAGAAGCAAATGATTTGATGCCTTTTATTGGATCAACATAGATGTTACACAAAAAAGAACAAAGTGCTCTAGCCTTCTTCAGAAGCTTTATGACAGTTATTTAGAAAATCCCATACTATTAAAACCCAGATAATGCATAAAAAACAGAAATATTTCTCATTGGTTTAACATATACATTTAAAACCTAACAGAAGATTACATCAGAGAAGCTGATTAACACCAGTATGCTTTTAGCTGAAAAACCCCTGAAGGGCAAAGGTGATCAAGAAATATCAACAGGTTGGGGGGCAATCCTGAGGAGACCTGAGACAAAGGGATAATAAGGCAAGTACATTTGCAGGTGGCCTGCCTACAAATGGTGAAACATAGTGGTTAGAAAAAAGGTATATGAACGAGAAGAGAGACTGCTGCTGCAGATTGTAGGGAAGAAAAAAGGGTCTCTCAGTATGCAAGACACACTGTGACACACCAAAGGTGGGAAGACAATTTAAAAATTTGCTCCACTGAATTAGCAAAAATACAAATTGATGAAGACGATTATAATAGAAAAATTGTCCTAAAAGAAATTGAGGACCTGCATAGAAAGCTAGAGAAATATGGGGAGGACCCTTTAATAAAGCAATTGGACCTTAAACTAACTGCAAAAGCAAAGAAATTGGAAAGTGAACTGATTGAAAGAAAAATAAAAGATTGAATTATTGAGGGATGAGAGGGAGTATGTCAATAATCGGCTCTACAAATGGGATGAGTATAAATCAAGAAGCCGACAAAGATTCAGGCGCTCCAAAAGTTCAACTAGACGAATGAGCTCTAATGCTACCTCCCCCATCAGTAAAGAGTGTAAGGTTTTCAAGCATGGAATCAGGGAATGAGGATGATAACATTGCAACTGGTTCATCTGTGTCAAAAAAAGGAAAAAAAAGATCAAAAAGAGGACAAAGAGGTCAACAGGGGGTCATGGGCTAATTAATCAATTAAGATCTGAACAAGATATAAACACACGACTGTCTGTATTTAATTTATCAAACCATTCTCTTTGAGAGGACCAATTGAGTTTGCTATCTATTGAGTTATCTTTTATTCCTGTGCATGCCCTTAATGTATTCCAGGTAGAAAGTTACATTTAAAAAAGTATCTTTCCAGTAAAAATCAGAATGGGGAGCTAGAATTAGAATGTAATAGCAGGGTAGCAGACCTAGGTGTAGATGCTGCTTCTCTTCTTGATTCAGTTACTCAAAATGAGCTGGAGCAGTTGCTAGCATAGGGGGCTGGGGAATCAAGAGATAATGAGGGAGAGTGAGGTGGCTTGCAATATAATACATCACAGAGCTCTGAGTCTTTGCATGAGACAATTGATGGTTGCCCTGGACTTTATAGCTCTGGATTTACGTCTGGCAGAAATTAGACCAAGTCTTAAAAACCCTCCCTTTTTTAACACCCTTCCCCAGGTAATGAGGCTGTTCGGGTTTTCCAATAGTTAGTTTTAAAAGATACAGCAGCATGTATTAAAAGTACAAAAGAGAAAAATAAATGGGACAGTTTGACTAGTGGGGAATGACAGGCTTTACTGGAGTTAAAGAGAATGAAAGATATAATAATTAAACCCTCAGATAAGGGTAGAAATAATTATGTTCCTGTTTTAAACCCCCATAGGGTGCTTGACATCGCCTTCCTCAGCTCTCAAAATGTTCAATTTTGCTCTGACCCCTTGTGACTGTTATATGTAGCACTTACCATGTATTATGTGTTAAAACTCTACTGCACTATGATTGTATGCTTATGTTTTGTACTATTGTGTATTTTGCTACCATTGTCCCTGTCATATTAGCAATACAGTTTACGTCTCAGAATATCGTGTAGATTTTTCCTTGTATGGTTGCTTACCGCTGAACTATACCTGTTATTTGTTTTGTCTGCTAATTTTGTATTGTAACCTCCCAGGTCGTGTCTGAAAATAGTCATATTTTGTGGCTATGACACCTTACCCGGTAAACAAAAACTAAGTAAATAAAATAGTGGTTATGGATAAGGAATATTATGAAAGGAAAGCCTTCAGACAACTGGTAGATACTACTGCATATAAATTGTTCAGCAGAAGCCATTAAAGGAATTTAAATCACAACTTTTGGAATTTCTAACCTTAGCGTTAGATGAGTGCTGGATCACAGGAACCAGTTTTGATTTTTTAGTAAGTGCTGCACTTTTTTGGCAATAAAAAATACTCTTACTGAATATTTCTGGTTTCTGGAGTGCTGGATTGTTTTTTTCATGGTTATTACTGTATATTTGTCTAGCTGGAGCGCAGCCTTCTCTGTACACATGGCCTAGCGGTCCTAATCTGCTGTTAATTACTATGTACGTTACTATGTGTATTGGAGGGGTTTCAATAGCAGGAGAAAAGAGGTAATGCTACTACCTCTTTATAGATCACTAGTGAGACCCCATCTGGAATACTGTGCCCAGTTCTGGAGTCCCCACCTGAGGAAAGACAAAGAAAAACTAGAGACAGTGCATTGTAGGGTACCCAAAATGATTGAAGTCCAACAGGGCAGATCCTATGAGAATCGGATTAAGGCACTAAACATACTCCTTGGGGGTCAGAATGGGGTTGGGGGTGACATGTTAGGGACATTCAAGTTCCTGAAAGGAATGAACAAGGTAAATTTCGAGGGACTATTCAGCAGGAATGGCAAATCAAGAACAAGGGGATAAAAATAGAAGCTGGTGGGGAAGATTCGGAAAGGATTTGAGAACATTTTACTTTGAAGAGAGAGTGATTGTGCCATGGAACAGCCTACTGGCTGAGGTGGTGGGTGCAAAAACCATTAATGGATTCAAGCCCAGCTGGGACAGAGTTTGGGGTTAATAGTTACTCAGGAGGTGGTCCTTTTCTGCCTGAATTGTCATTTCTATGTTTCTGAATCTTTACACATTCCTCCTGGCTAACCATTGATGGTTAATGTACAAACATATCTGGCTTCCTTCCCCCTCCATCCTAATGAGTTCTACCACCTTAGATTTCAGTCTGCTCAGTGTGGCCCCATTGATACAGTGGACCATCACCATTTCTGAGTTTGTGGAATACATCATCTGCTCTGTTCCCCTCACTATGTAGTCCCCAACTATCATCACTTTTCTAGTCCTGGTGCTCCATTTTGGGGTTCCTATCCTGTATTTTCTCACCTTTTCTTGACAGTAGTTCCCTCACAGGTGTACCAGCCCCAATCTGCTTGGTACTGGCCTCTGGTCAAACCTGTACTTCCAGAGGTAGGTATCCATTCTTAGGTAAGGACCCCGGCTCCATGATCATCCCTGCTCCTCACCCCCCCTGCTGTTACTGCCATCCATACTCCTCTGCTGATCTGAGGTATCCTCTACTAGAGGAGCTTTTACAGTAACCCTGTTGCCTGATCTCCACTGGCATTCAAGTACTGTAGCATATTTCAGCTCTTGCAGAGCACCCATGATGGTGTGGAGCTTCCTACAGTTCAGGCAGCAGCCATGCTCCCAGAGCTTCCTCCTGACCACAACTGTCCCATCCCCTACAGACTGCCTATTCCCCTAGTATTTTACTTCCCTGCTCCTTGGTTTCCCTGTCCTAGTTTCCCTGCCTACCTTCAGAACTGAATATTTCGCATTACCCAAAAGTAGAATCTTACCCCTCTTCCGTGTTACCAGCACTGACTTACTCACCTTTTGTCTCACAGTCTTACAGTTTTGTAGAGACTATGCAACACAGATTTTCCTTATTACAGTGCTGCAATATTTTCCTCTGTTGCCCTATCCTAGATAATGTTCTGCCCCAATCTGTATTATAGAAAGCAGAGTCCTTCATAACAAACATCTCACCAGTGTTCACCCTAGGTGAGTGCAACCAGGATAGATCTTACCAATTCAGGATCAAACAGGGCAGAGACTCCCATCAACGTGTTGATGCCCCCATAGTTGTCATACATTAGGATTTCTCATGCTCCAAGGTCACTGGATTTAACTGGAGTCAAGTACTAAACTGCTAGAATGCTATTGACTGATCAATCAATCACTCAATCAAAATCTTCATTTATCCAGGCGAACATCGTTGAGCAGAGCTCATTTGCAAGATGGACCTGGCTAGGACAGGCTGTTATGTGTGGGTGTGGGTGTGTGTACATATATATATATATATATATAGTAGAGCCAAAAAAACTCCATTTAATGCATCTGTTAGGGTTGTTCCACAGTGACAAAAGTGAGGAAATTTGGTGTTAGGGTTGAAAACCCCTTAGGCCCCAGCCCCCAACCTGCATTAGGGGTGCGTCATTGGGTCATCGGTCTCAACTCTCACCCCATCACATGTGTAAAGCAGCAGAGGTATAGGAGAATGGGTGAGTTAGGACCGAACACCCCAATGCACACCCCAGTGCCGGTTGGGGGTGGGCTGGGGTCCAGAGGGGGTTTTCAACCCTAACACCGAAGTTCCTCACTTTTGTCGCTGTGGAACAACCCTAACTGATGCATTAAATGGAGATTTTTGCCTCTGATTTCCCTTCTTTTTGAGAATGATAACGAGAAATACTGAATGTAATGCAGTGGCAGGAGCATGGGGCCCTTTGGGCCCAGCGCTCCCGCCATGTCATGTCTTGTGACATAGTAACAGGAACAGCAACGCAAACAGAAGCGCTAACAGTGGCGCACATGGTAACGCAAGCGCGAATGAGAACAGAAAGGGCAACACACACGGTGGTGTAGATGGGAACGGTCCGCCACGTGATGTCTTGTCACATAGTAACATGGTGCCCGCAAACAGAAATGGCAATGGGCATGGTGATGCAAAGCAAAAAATAACGGAAATGCAAGCGCAAATGAAGACGCAAAGGATAACGCACATGGTGGCGTAGTTGTGAACGGTAAGTGAAACGAGTACGGAACCGCAAGCTGAAAGGGCAACGGTAACAGTAATGTAAGTGCTCAGGCTGGTTTTCCCCAAAATCTGCATAGAGAAAGCCAGTGAGTACAAAGAATGTATGCATATTAATGGGTCTCGGAGCAGAAAATGAGGAGTTGGAATACTAAATTGCTTATATCTCAGGAACCGTACGATGTAGAAAAAGAATTGAAAAGTCATATGATGTATGACTTTCCTGGCTAGTTTTTACTTAATCCCCATTGGGGGCTAAGCAGTTCGTATCTCGCACTGTTTCCGAGATATGGCCCTAAAAGGCGCGGCGAATGCCGTAATGTTATCCTCTGGGGAAAAAAAGAGAAGTTCGGAGTGCCATAACTTTGGGTCCCTGTAATATTTTTTCACCAATCCACTAAAAGGCACATTTGTGGGATGTTGGCTATCTTCCCTCCAAATTTCAGCCCAAAAGCCTGAGCCATTATTTTGCAGCAGGGCGCCAAAGGATTGCTGCAATGCATCGGATGCCGTAATATTATCCTATGGGAAAAAGCATCAACTTTGGAGTGCCGTAACTTTGCTGCCGTGTAATATTTTTTCAATGCAACACTGAAAGGCACATCAGTGAGATGTTGGCTGCGTTCCCTCCAAATTTCAGGCCAAAGCACCAAACCGTCCTTTTGCAGCAGGGTGCCAAAGAATTGCTGTCATTTTCCCACAGCCTAGAAAAGTACTGTTGCAAATTGCGAAAGCTTTCGCAAATGCACTCGACAGTATCGCAAGTGCGACAGTATTTTGCGAAAGTACTTTTTCCAGAAATTTTAGAAACATATTTCTGGGGTGTTTTACCCCAAAATAAAGACATGGCTAGCATCCTCAGGGTCCGAGTAGATGAATACAGAAATAATTAGGTTACTAGAGGGTCCCAGTTTTAAATGCCAAGCATTTTTATGATCACTAACTGAAAACAAAATGTCAGATTTGTGACAGGAAAAGGGCCATCTGTGACAGTAAAAAGTGCATCTGCGACATTGTCGAACTTTTTAACTTTTCCCATTGACTTATGATGGGAAATTGTTTTTTGAATAACTTTTGAACCGCTTAATATTTTTTCACGAAATCTTCAAAAGGAACATGGGACCCCTGGCTGCATGTTCACTAATTCGGACTGTCAACATAAACCTTGGAAGCCTGTAAGCGCAGACCGTAGAATTCCAGAAAGCTAAAACGGGCGCAGACTTCACTTAATAACTCCTCAGCTGTGTATCCGACGGGTACGAAACTTGGCAGATCCCAAGGTGTATGGGTCTTGATCGTGTATTCCAAATTTCAGGCAAATCTGTCAAACGGTTGCAACGTTATTAAGGTGTAAAATTTTGAGTTTAACATGTAAATGGCTCCTCAACCCCATATATAAACCAGACAAGGTATAACATGAAGTTTACAATTTACAAGGCAACATACAACAACATGGATAGGCATACATATACGTTATTTACAAATGTGACATATGTACAAAATGATATTGCGGTGGTATCAGCTTAAGTGAACAGGTGGGCAAGTTTGAGTTTGGAGGGTAAGATAGGGGTAGTAACTAAGTAGGCTTTGGGGTGCAGGGACAGTCAGTGAGTGGAGAGGACACCAGCTGAACAGAACCAGAAAGTTTTATCCCAAAAGATGGTGCTAGATAAAACTGATAACGGTAATGTAGATGAATTAACAGAAGTAGATAACAAGAAGTGGAATGCAGTAGAAAGCAGTAGGGGGATGGTAATAACTGGATAATAGAGCCGATTAGTAGACAGACAATATGGAGATGCTGTGTGAGTTGATTTCAACTAGTGGTGTAGATAGCACTTGCATGGTTCCTTCATGAGATGTGAATAAAGGGTCCTGAATGAAGCAGTGCTGATAATTAAGCTCAATTTTAAAGTTTTCTGCAGATTGTTCTGCTATGTTGGCAGCGCAAAGCTAATGGATGCTCTACCCAGACGAGAGTGGACTTTGGGAATTTTCAATAGGATATAGGAGTAACTTCTCAGGGCATTCTAACTTCTCTGATGTCATTCATATGACCACAGCTGTGTACACCTCTAGGGAGCCCCTTAATTATAATCCCCTACCTAATTATAACAACTTAAAATTTTGAGCAAACCCTTTTAATTCCTGCCTCTCTCCATAGCCTTCTCATTTCCCATGCTGTTCTAAACTATCTATAGGAGAAAACATAAGTTTACAGCTTTTTGTCTGTGCTTCTTAACATTAGCAATGTTACTAATTAATACTTCGCCGGCAGGTAAAGTTGGTGCAAAGTGGTGAAGCTGTTGTAAAACCTTTATTAGAGTGGAAACCTGCCCCCACCCATGATGCACACATCACCCACCCCAGCCCACCTTTCAGATCATTTGAACCCCTCTCCACCTACTGAACCCCTTACCAGCATCCACCCCCCTTCACAGTACTGGAAAATTAATATATTTTTTATAATTAAATATAGGCACTAGCCGCTGCCATCATGTTGTAAAAAACCCTATCAAACAAGTAACCCCCAACCCTTTCAGACACCCTACCCCCATAATTCAACAAACCATTTCCCACCCTACCCCCTGCAGCACCCAGCTTCCCTCCTTCTCTCCAGTGCCCAAAAACTTAAAGGATACGTTGGTATAGGAGAAGTGGTCATCTCGCCTCTTCACTCAATGCTGGATGAATTAATGGTGTCCTTAGGAGTAGTAATATCTGATTTACTGCTCTGGGGGACGTCATCATTCATTCAGCATTGAGCAAAGAGAATGTGTTGCCTGTGATGCCTGGTGTGATGGTAAACAATCAATCAGTAAAGAAATGTGACAAGATTCATTTATTCCTTTTATATCTGTTAATTTAAATATTCTTCTTTTATAAGTTTTGTGTGGGATGGACACCCACAATGGCTTTCAGGTCATATGTTCAGGAAGCTCTTAGGAGAAATGCTGGCCAACTGCTAAATGCTAAGATTCCACAAGCTCATCTAGTCTCAGACCTTAGCAGATATGAGGGTGCTAGTCCCGACACCTGAGACATCCTGCAAAATAAGGTTGTAAAAGCTGGAAGAAGGATGCCAGTTGGCCTGGATGATGTTATACACACACACGCTTGGGTGGGGAACTGTCACTGAAGGGAGAGGTCACTCCCCAACATCCCTGAGCACCTAAAACTGGGGAGCTAGTCACTCTCTGTCTCTCTCTCTGACACTTTACATCTGGAAGAAGATGTGAGCCCTGCTGAAGCTAGCTATCTGTTCGAAGGAAGGATAGGCTTAGTGGAAGTCATTTCAGGCTAGTGGCAGCTAGGACAGCCTAGACATTGAGATTTCTATCAGTTATCTGTCTGTATAGATATATATATATATATATCCTGTTTATTTGTTACTACCTGTAGTAATTACTTGTTAGGGCTATCTTTCTAGAATCAGTGGCTGTACCTCATTATTGAAAGGGTAATTTTAATATTTCTGCTAGAAAAATGAATTCCCTGTTTACTGTCCACTGTCCAAATTGTACTCTACCTAATGTTATTGTGTTTAACCTTCTTGAGCCTGAGCAATGGGGTATTTTCTTGACCACCAAGTGGTGGCAGCCCAGTGAAGCAATATACCCAAACAACTAGTCTCAGTGGGCCTACCCAGTCAACAAAAAATTCAATAAATTCAATTCAACTGCCCTGTAAGCTGGTACAGCCCAAGGGGCAGATTGTCACACCTGGTCTGAATCCCAGCTTTGTAAATGACTTACCATGTGACCGCGAGCAAATCATTTGACCTTGTGCTTTTGTCTTATTTCATAAGACATGTCTCAGTTTAGATATCCTTGGTAAATAAATCCAAAAACAGAGGCTGAGGATTAAGAGATTTAAAAAAATTGAAAGGCGCGTCTTCACTCTGAAGAGTTCAGGGTCTGTTTTTCAAAAGTCTGTAATATACTGTAACATAAGCTTCATTTACTGCTACACATTTATACATGGGAGCTTAGTAACTGTAGGAATTCAGTTGCTTGACCAGGGAAACGGAAACAAAATTCCAAACATTTTTGTATTGTTGCAAGGCAGATGTGTACAGAACTTGAAGGTCAACTTTTATGTCTACCTATAATGTAAAATTAAGAAAAATACAGTCTAGGAATGGCAATGATATGACCTTATTGACCCAGTTCTTTTGACTCTGAAAGGACTTTTGCTAATTAGTTCTTTGGAGGACAAGCTATGTCAATGTGCCACAGTTTAGCTTCTGATCACTTGGCATTTGACAGCTAGGAAGGAGACTAATACATAAAGACCTAGGTAGTAAGTTTCCTTTGTGCTTTTACACTTGGAGGTTGCTTGTAAATTGACACTTACAGGCTTATAAATTGGACACTTGAAACATTTTCTCTGCTTCTAAGTTGAGCTACTTCTGGCCTGACCTAGAGTGGCTTGGAGAAGCTGAGAGAATTTGAACCTTCTTAGATGGTCTTCAGTGTAGAACATATCAATCTATAGAAAAATAGTACATTACTGTTTAACAGTAGCTTACACAGTGTGTAGAATATGGTGACTTCAGAATAGTTAATATTGGATAGCGGATTGAGTTCAAACATTAAGAAAGAAATTCCAACCTCACCAAAGCCACAAGTTGCATTTATTTACTCAACACTATTCTGTAAAGCTGGATGCATTATACTTGTGTTTTTGTTGAGGATGGACAGGACCTGTTTAAAAAGATGAAAAAAGAATCCAAGGAATCTGACCAGATCTAAAATGTAGAACAAAAAAAACCCCTTGCCTTAAAAAAA
The DNA here is from genome assembly GCA_016271365.2 of Neoceratodus forsteri. Lineage (NCBI taxonomy): Eukaryota > Metazoa > Chordata > Ceratodontiformes > Ceratodontidae > Neoceratodus > Neoceratodus forsteri. Next base: position 411,476,437 of record CM028129.1, on the reverse strand, counting down.
ATTGTTCCAATAGATCACATTGCAAATCAGTAATTCACATCAGGAAGTACATTGTCGGGTATTCCTGAATGCAGATGATACCCAGCAGTTCCACTCCTTCATGCCTGAGCATGGCAAGGGTGATCACTCTGTGCTGTTACCCATGAAGTGCTTGGAAGAAATAAGGTACTGGTGGTTAGCTTCCTATGGGTTACTTAGAACCTAGTAAGGCAGAGCTCAGAGCATCAGGTGTCTACCCTAAAATGCATATTCAAACTTGCCTATCTTCAGTGGTTTTCAGCTCATAGCTCAAATGGTGATTAGCAACATGAGAGTAGTTCTTTATGAAAGCTTGACCGTGGAATCTCAGGTGTCAGCTGGTCTGATACATAGATGGTTGAGGGTAGATAGACAAGAGTCATTCCAGTCTGCCCTGTTTTCCATATCTAGGCTTCTTCTTGTATCTAATTACTTCCACATAGCTAACCCATTGTGTTTTAAACCTCGAGACTGTATTGGCATTTGGGCAACTTGTTCCATAATGTGCAATTGTAACCCCCCTGTTACCCGGGGTTACTAGAATCCCAGTAAGGCCTAGTGGTAGGCAGGGAAGGCAGCTTGTGAAATTCCAGTTAAATGGATTCCACACTGTCTTACTCTGTTCTCAGTCTCCGCTGAAACTGAGGGATGACATCACCATAGAACTATCGCAGCTGCATGAGCCACATTGGAATCTGCAGTTGGGAGTTAGGTTAGAATGTTGGGAGTTTTTGAACAGTGAGCAGCAGTTGTATGTGAGCAGTCTTGAAGAGAGGAGCACAGCAGTCTGTGCACGGGCTCCTGGAGCCTAAAGCTCTGATATAGGGCTACTTTAGGGAAAGGTGTGTGTTTCTGCCAAAAGAGGAACACAGTAAGCTGTTCCTGAAGTGGTGGAGACCGCTGTTACTGGTCTCTGTGCCCCATCCCTGAAGGGATGGTGGTAAAAGGTTTGCCTGTTATTCCATGGGCAACCTCCTGATTCCAGCTAGGGAAGAAGCTGCCTTATTTTTTTCTAAGTTGTGCTGCGGCACCAGAAGTTGTCAAGAATCGCCTGTGGGGCACCTGCAACCAAAGGGTGAGTTCTGCTCTTACATGGGGCCTATGTTTCGCCTGAACTGTTGTAAAGTGGGGATTGGGCTGCTTAATCAGTGGGAGGCCTAGAGGAATAGGCTAAGCCAAAGTAAAAGTATGTTCAAGTCCGGCACAAGGAGAAAGTCAAGACACGTATAGGAAATGTGCTGTGCATTTACCCTTTAATCTACACTGCCAAGCTTTTCAGAAAGAGTAGTTTAATGTCCAGAGAAATGGCCGGATATGAATTGTGGAAGCTAGTGGTGGGAGACACCCCATCATTAGTAACCAGGTTCACCTCTACAGATTTCCTCTGTGGCCCTTTTACTTTGCCTCAGGTACTTGGCCAGTGCTGAGGGAAGTACCCAGACGTGGGATTGAAAGGAAATTTCCCTTAAGGAGTCGAAGGCTCTAAGGTGGTTTAGGGAGTCACCAGGAAAATGTGTCCATGTCATATGGATGGGGTTCGAGTGACCGGCAGGGGAGTCGGGCCAGGGAAAACCCAAATAGTGTACAAGTTGGGCTGTGTACCCAAAGCAGCATGCAAGTCCGGGCTGTGTGCCTGGTGGGTCCAGAGCCTGAGGGCTGAAGTGTTGAGGAAGTGTTCTGTTTCTCTTATATGCATTACCAGGAATGTAGCCCATGGGGGTCCATCTATGGTTTGTTCAGTTTGGATGTGAATAAAGCCACACTTTAGAATCCCATTCCTGGTATTGGACATTACAGTTATTGCTTTCTGTGTTCAGAATTACTTGGGTGCCCCTCTGCAGAGTAGCCAAACCTAGCCCTTGTGCTGAGTAACCTGCCCTCCCCGAACCCAGTCCCCCACCTGGTACTGCTGTCAGCTTCAACAGCTTACCACCTGTCGTTTGCAAAAAGGCAGGGGTGAGGGGCTTACACAAACCAAACTGTGGAGCTCACTATCATGGTTCTTTGAACAATGGGTCATTGCCAGTCATAATTCTGAATCGGTGAAGTTTGTTTAATGCTTTGCCATACTGGTTTACACAGAATCTAACCCATCTTTCAAGTATTGCAGTGCAGGTAGCTGTGTTGTATACAAAAAAAGTGCTAAGTGCCAGATTTAAGCTAAACAGCAGCTACCTCAGTGCCAGGCCACTCACAATTGCCCTGATGCTTTGATTCTCTCTGAAATCTGTGCCAGGAAGCGGAATCATTGAAGTGACATGATCCCTTAAATAGCCACAGACAAAGTAATTTTTAAAGGTACAGTTACCATATAATGTCATGTGAGGTAGCTAGTTCTAAAAGCAAGGTGCTTACATCTATACATTAGCAATTTATTCATAGAAAGTACTAGAAAAATAACTTTACAAGAAAGAGAGCTTTACAAGAAATCCCCTCCTAACTACAAAAAACAGCATGTATTTCTTATGTCTCAGAAAACACAAGTAATACTGTTAACTTTCTTAATTTTATACATTGATTAGGATATTCACCCCTGTAATAAAATTGTAAGAAATAAATACAGATAGAAAATATGCGATGAAAAGAGGATGGGGTTGAGGTAAATAAGAAAAGAGGGAAGGGGAGGGGAAAATGGGATAAGGGAATGAAGAAGGTTATACAGATAGGGTATTATAAAGACAGAAATGGTACTAGAGTAGGGAATGAAAGGCAGGGCCATAGACAGTGGAGGGTAGGTGAATGTTGTGTCGGGGAAAAAGTGGAGGAGAAGGGATGAGGAAGAGGAGGATCAGGCAGAGGAATGTTGTCGATGTGTGATGAAAAATGGTACAGAATTGACCTAAAAATGATCAAATTTTCAGAACTCCATGACACCCATTATTAAGCCATTCTATTTCCTTACAGTATTGGTTTACATGGGGATCTGCTAACAATTCTATTTAGGTTCCATTTTCAGCAAGATAGTAATAAGCCAGCCTTTTGGCAACCTCTTCAGTAACTGATTCGATTATTAATTAGGCATCAGTCCCAGCAGCATTTAGTTATACTTTGAGCCCCATAGTCTCTGTTCCAAGTTCCTGTTTTTTTTGTTTTTTTTTCTGGAAAAGAAGTATTTGAGGTTAAGTTTTCTGATAAGCTTATAGACTTCTACTTCAGTTTGAAAAAGGTTTGGTCCTGAGCTCAGAACAAACGATTGTCTCTTTAAAACTGTTTCTTCTGTTTTAGTGAGTTCCTTGCTTGATATGTTAATTCATTTTGCTGTCTCTTCTGAAGCCTCAATCTCCTCCTGTTGTCTTTTTTTATTATTCTTCCTCCTCTTCTACCCCTCTGGGTTCTTCTCCTCTTGTATTTATTTTTTTTTCCTTGTGTTTTCTTGAGATGTGTTTGCTGCTCTTTTGTTCCTTGAAGCTGATTTGTGATTTTTTTTCTAAAAAACAAAAGGTTGACTTCCTTTAGGGAACTGGTCCTGTTCCTCCTCACTTGAATCTTCCATTACTACTATTTGTTGAGCAACCATCTTATTATTATTTGCTGTTGTAAATTACCTCCATTGGCATCTTCACCTTCCTGTCCTTGGGCATCTGTTTCTTCCCCAATAATACAACTTTCCCTCTTGCTAATCCTGGAAATCTCTGTCTGATTTTCTTTGTTTCCTTGATATGATTTATTCTTCTACTTTTTATGTCATAAACTTGGGTTTCAAGTTAATAAAGGAGCCTACTGTCCAACAGACCCACCCACCAGGGCCTTCAATGTCTAGGCGAGACAAAGTCAGGGAAGGCCCTGTACTTCCAATGTACCAGCGGCAGGGTAAGTTTGTTTTAACAAAAACAAAAAGGCAAGGCTTAGTGACTCAAAGTGCCCCTTAAAAGTCTGCCTTGGTATTTTCAAAGACACAGTTACTATGGTCCTTGGCCCTCTGGCAAAGAAGCCATGATTAACTTCTGTCCTTACTCTTCTAGAGTGTGTGAGGAGTAAGCATGGACTCAGAAATCACAGTGAAGAATGTGTTTGAGGGGTCCTGCCAGGGTGCTGTAGTCAGTCTGCTCAAAATGTGGCTTGGCCAAGCAATGACCCAGTTGAATCAGCTGATCGACAGAAGTCACCCAAGTGACACAGCTGCCATCCTGGCCATGTTCATTTCACCTATTAAGGTACCCTTTCTGCAAAGCCTTCACAGAAGAGCATGCCTTCCAGGCAGCATCCTCATCTCTCTTTCAAAGGACTTGACTTTATGGCCCTCCCGGAACATCTTCTGTGAAACTTCAGGAGAAAGTGTCCCATCTCATCAGTTGGAGCATATCCTTACCCAAATACCACCTGCTTTTAGCCATAGACCAGGCAGACACTGGTTTCTGTGTGTGGCAATTTGGATTGTTCATAGGTTAGTTGCACTTCCCCTTTACCCCAGAGATCCAGAATAGTATCATGGACCTCCCTTTTGTGGGTTCATTGCTGTTTTTCTCACAGGCAGAGGAAATCCTTATGGATAAAGAAGTCTCCAACAAGACAATGAAGTCAGTTCTCTCAATGATGACCTGATGAACCCACTCCCTTATCTTCTTTGCATAGCAGAAATCATAAGAAACAGAGAACCATAGAATTTGATGGCAGATGAGGACTACTTAGCCCATCCAGTCTGCCCATTTCTCCATACCTACCCTATTACTGCAGACCATGCCTAATCTACAGCTCTCCCCACCTTCCATTCAACTATGATTGCCTTGTGTTTATCCCATGCATTCTTAAACCCCACCACTGTTTTCACTCTGTCCACCTCCACTAGAAGGCTATTCCTTGAATCTACCATTCTTTCTGTGGAAAAGTACTTCCTCACATCTCTCCTGAATCTAGCTCCCTCCATAGTATAGTATGTCCCCTTGTTCTTGAGCATATTTTCTTCTGGATAATGATTCCCTCTTGCACCTTATTTACCCATGTCAGGCATTGAAAGGTCTCCATCATATCCCCCCTCTATCTCCCTCTTCTGTTCCAGTGTGTACATATTGAGGTCTTTTAGTCTCTTCTTGTAGGGTTTTTGATGCAGACCCTGCACTATTTTAGTTGCCGCCCTCTGGACCGCCTCCACTATGGCTATGTCCTTCCAGAGCTATACTCTCCAGAACTGGACACAGTACTCTAGGTGGGGTCTTACCAGCGATCTATACAGAGGCAATACAACCTCCCTCCTTCAGCTGATGATACCCCTCCCTATGCACTTCAACATCCCACTAGCCCTCCCTACTGCCTTATTGCACTGCCTGGCCACCTTTAGGTCATCCGGTATGTTTACCCCCAGATCTGTTTTCTGCTTCGTGGTCATCCAGAGAGAACCAAGAAAACATGCACTACAGCAACCACTTCAGTAATTGTGGAGGTCCCAGCTGACAAATCCAGACCTTCTTTTGAAATGACATAAGGTAGGGCACCATCTGCCAGCCTTTTGCATCCTTCCTTGAAATGTCAGTCAGGGACTACCTGGCACATTTTCAGCATCAGTGGCTGTAGATCACCATCAATTATCGGTGGTTCGAGACCATAAGCCAGGGTGTCTCCCAAGACTTTGTGTCATGACCACCCTGTTTGACTTGACATCTGACCTGCTTCAGAAGGAGGTCTCTTCATTCTTTCAACTAAATGTAGTGCATCACTATGCAGTCTTTGTATGTGTCTGTGTACTCAGTTCTAGTTTTTATCTGAAGCCTTAGGAGAATGACATGTTTTGCAAGTTAAATGGAATTTATTTGGGACATTTAGACTTAACAAACCTCCTTTTTTGTCAACCTCTATTTGCTGTTGGAAGAGCACTTGTTTGTTGGAATTGCAGAATAAACACACACAGGTTAGACATTGGATTTGTACCTTATTTGAAATTGTTGATCTGCAGGAGTGCTGCTTATTTGACTCATCATAGGTCATTTTGGAGCTTAGAAGACTGTAAGTCCATTATGCTCACCATCACTGATCAATGGTATTCCAACAGTCCATTTAGTCCACAGTATTTGTCTAGCTTCCCTTTGAACTAATTAATCATAGTACTACCCACAATGACCTGTGGCAGTGAATTCCAAAAGGATACCACTTGTTGGTTGAGCCATTTTTGTCGTTGTAATGAATGGCAATTTTGCCCCTGCTTCATAACACGTAAACCAGATCTTAGAACTGTTATTGTTCTTTCCCAGATCTTATACTAGCTGGGCTGAGGAGAAACAGCATACAGTATGATGGATGGCAGGCAGTCTATTCTACCATCAGAGAATTGAGGAGTTTATAGGGACCACTTCACAGTTATGAACATAAGAACATACGAAAAGAGCCAGCAGAAGACCACCACCTGGTCTATCATGTCTGCTTTGTAAATGGTGCAGCGTCTGACTTTACAACTTATGCCAATGCCCCTGCCCCCCCAACTGTCCCTCCCTCTACCCCTCCTTTCTCCCCTTCCTTGATCTCAGAGGTTCCCTTTGTGTTTGTCCCAGGCCCTCTTGAATGCTCCCACCGTCTTTGCTGATGCCACCTCCTCTGGCAGTTCATTCCAGGTCATCACCCTCTCCACATAGAAATGCTTCCTTACATCCCTTCTGAATCTCCCCCTCCAATAAGTTGAAGGTTGTGCCCTCTAGTGGTGCTGTTGTCACTCATTTTAAAGAGACCCTCCCTTTTCACTTCAATTTCCTTCATGTACTTGAAGGTCTCTATCATATCATCCCTCTGCCTCCTCTCTTCCAGGGAATACATCCCCAGGGCTCCCAGCCTCTCCTCATAGGACCCACTTTGTTTCCCCTCAATCATCTTGGTTACTCTCCTCTGGATCCCCTCCAGTATATTGATGTCCTTCTTAAGGTGTGGATGCCAGTACATTTCACCATATTCTAAATGTGGTTTCACCAATGACATCTACAGTGCTAAAATAACCTCACTTCACCTACTACTTAATCCCCTAGCATCCTGTTAGCCTTCACCACTGTCTTCTTACACTGAGAGATATGTTTAAGTTCTCTCATAATCACCACCCCTAGATCCTCTTCCTCTTCCTCTTCAAAAGCAGTAACCTGAACCTCTCCTATGTAATATTCTGTCCTAGGGTTCTTGGCCCCTATGTGCATCACTTTGCATTTTTTGGCATTGAAACCAAGTTGCCAGATTCCTGGCCATCTCTCTCTAGTCTGGTGAGGTCCTCCCTCAGGCCCTGTATCCCCTCCTTGGTGGCCACCCTCCTACAGAGTTTGGTGTCATCCACAAATGGGCACATTTTGCCTTTAATGCCTTCCCCAATGTCACTTATGAAGACATTGAACAACACTAGCCACAAGACTGATCCCTGCGTGACCCCACTGGTGACCTCCTTGGTGCTGGAGAACTCACATCCAACCACTATTCTCTGGGTTCTGTCACTCAACCAGTTTTCAACCCATCTTACCATATTTTCCCCCACCCCTAGGTTCCTTAGTTTCATTATCAACCTTTTGTGTGATACAGAATTGAAGACCTTGCTAAAGTCCAGATATATGACGTCCACCACCTGGCTTCTGTCCCCTACTTCATGACCAAGTCGAAGAACTCGATCAGGTTTGTTTGACACAATCTGCCTGCCACCAACCCATGCTGTCTTTCATCCTGTAGACCATTCTCCTCTATGTACCTCACCAGCCTTTCCTTCAGTATGGTCTGCATGAGTTTATATACTATTGCGGTCAGGCTGACTGGCCTATAGTTACCTGGGTCATCCTTGGGTCTGCACTTGTGGAGTTGCACCACATATGTCATTCTCCACTCCAGCGGCACCACTCCTTACTCCAGAGATCTGTTGAAGAGAACAGGCAGTGGCCCTGCCAAATCCTCCACTAACCCTTTCAGAACCCTGGGGTATTTTTCATCCAGTCCCAGGGATTTGTCCACCCTCAGAGCAGTCAGCCCCCTCCCTCACTCTTTCAATCCTGATTACCCATACTGGCTCCCCCCCCATTGTCTCCATCCTTCTCCCTGCACATGGCACTGGTCCATCCTTTTCCTTTGTAAAGATGTAGCAGAAGTATTTATTTAATACCTCTACTTTGCTCCTGTCTTCATCAACCCAACCATGCCCCTTCCTTAGCCTAACAATGCCGTCCTTCTTGTCCCTCCTTTCTCTTATGTAGCTAAAGAAGGTCTTTCCCCCATTCTTTATTCCTTCAGCTGTTGGGAGCTCTTTCTGTGCCTTTGTGTGCAGCACATCTCTTCTTGTCACCTTAGCCAGTCTCCGATATACTTCCTCATCCTCTTCCTTTGCTGTTCTTTTGAAATTTCTATAGGCTGCCCTCTTTTTGCTTATCATTTGGTTCTCCACAACTTACCAGTTGTTCTCTCGATTGGTAGTGTCTTTTATGCAATAGGAATGAAAGGATATTTGATTCCTAAAACAGCATATCTGGCTCACTGACAAAATAAATGCACTACATCTGTGTTGTGCAGAGCTACTATAATAAATGTAGCTGCAGTGAAATAAATGCCATTTATTTAACTCTAGCTACATTTATCCACATAGTAGATACGTCATACTGGACCTTAAATTAAAGCAGTACAAAGAAATAAGTGCAGAGAATTTCCAACTGCCTAAATAAGAAACACCTGTAAAGTAACACATAAATAGCACGTAGACACATATACAGATCAGACTACTGAAAATGAAACAGAAAAGATATCTCACAACAGCAAAACAAAAGGGGTGACTAGACAAAAACCCCCCCCCCCAAGTAACGGCACCTAAAAAGTGAAACGAAGAATGCCACACACACAAGCATCCCCCACCCTTATCAAGTCACTGAATAACACCCAAATAGAAATAAAATAACATACCAAAATAATGAAATAACACAACCCCATAATGAAATAATGCAAAGCCACATATCCCGAGAGGCACTGAAAGTCCTGCCCAAGCACAGAAACTAACCAATAAGCATTATAACTTCCTGTACTGATATGCGAAATAACCAGTAGCGAAACGTAAGCAAGCACATAAAAACGGCAACCAGGAAGCCTAAGAAATATCACACTAAAAAAGCACTCCAAAAACATGAAAACCACACCACAACCCTATTGTATAAACCGAATATGTGTTGGGCTATGGTGTAATACACTAATTTATTTGCACTTGTTCTCACTGACCTCGGGAAACATCACTTGTGGCTTTGCTATGCTATGCTCCACCACTCATGAAGTTACCCAAGGTCAGTGAGCACTCCTACAAATAAATTAGTGTATTACACCACAGCCCAACACATATCCCCTATGTATGGAACTTTGTTACACACTGGCCTCCTATAGGCCACCTGCAAACTTTCATACCCACTCAACCCTGCAAATGGCTGCCTCCACCACAGCTACCAGAAGCATACAGATCAGTGAGATTTGCAGGCCTGCTACCTGAGCATCCACACACGCTTGTTCCACCCAATACAGTCTTGGCCTACTGACTCATAAGGATCCTTCTCTTGAGTCCTCCATCTGGAATTCCCTTTTCAACTGAGAGAAGGCTTTAACCAAGGCACTGCTAAGTCTGCACAACTGAGTCATGTATAAGGAATTCAGGTAATTGAAAGACAAAGTTACTTGCCTGTAACTATTGTTCACTACTGATATTCCTTTTACAGTCACACAACCTGTGTAACCTCCCCTGGCTACTAGCCATAAACCTGGGGTACCTTTTGAACAATCCCTAGTTTTCCGGTGGTTCATTTTTAAAAGATCTAAAGCATGGAGGGACAAGGGCATGAGAAGAAGGAGTGGAGCGGATCTTCTAACCAATGGACTTTCTGAGGGCTTTTCACATGCTACCAGACTGCACAAATGTTGCAGGAGATGGAACACAAGTAGTGAAACAGTAGATCTTCCTGGACTAAAAGTCTTCACCATTCATTCACACTAGTGGGACTATGAGCAGGAGCCAAAAATCTTCAGGAAGGCCAGCACTGAGGTAGGGCCGCACATGCACTATGCCACAAGACTGTCTCACACCATATAGGCTGTCTCAGCGTCAACCCTCCAACTGCCTCAGTTCCTTTTTTCCCCCACCGAGTCGCTTCAGTTCAGCATCCAGTGGGAGTCAAGTCTTCAAATCTATATGACAGCAGAATTCTGTTCAGTTCATTAGCTTAGTTTGTAATTCATTGTATTTATTTATTTGTTTATTAAAAAAAAAAAAAACTTTTCATGCCCATACCTTCAATGGAGTCGACCATGGACAGTGTCGGTGATGGTAGGGAAACTTCGCTGGAAAGTTGTTCTGACAGTGGGGCTGTGTTCGGTCTGCCGCCCTTTTAGAAGGGGGGGGGGTCCGACCACAGTCAGTCCAGTGCACGGGAGGGAGGACAGTCCTCCCGTAAGCACAAAAAGAAGCAGTCCCAATTGAGGTTGGGGACCTGGCACTGCTCGACCTTGAGCTCTTCTTCGTCCTGATGGTCGTAGAAAAAGACTTACCACTCGAGATAGCCTTCTGGTATGTCTGCGCGGGGGTCATCGGTAGCTAGAAGCAGTGGGCCCAGCCCAGCTCAACTCCAGTTGGGTCTCTGATGCCCTCTGTTCCTGGTGGCCATAATTCTCAGCCCAGGAGCCCCTCGTTGTCCTCCATTGGAGCTTCTGGTGAGCAGTTCCATCATTGGGCTGCTCTTATGGAACAGTGGGTGCGACGTTTGTCTCGTCTTCCCTTGGCTGTGGCTTTGGCTCTGGATCCTTTGGGATTCGGGCCACTGAGCCAATGCTGGTGTGTTCGAGTCAAGAGACGTGGGCTCCTCCCTTGGCTCTATCATCCTCCTTGTCTACCCCCCATGCCTACCCCCCTCAACTGTTGTCCAAGCAGGGGATGGCACAGGTTCCTGTAACGTCTTCTCCTCCCCTTTCTTCTAGGTCTTTTCAAGGTGTGGTGCAGCTCACTTCAGGGTCGAGTGCGCAGCAGCTAGTCTTGGTGCTGGAGGCTGGCACTTGCGGTCTCATCTGTGGCACCTGTGCCACGGCTAATGCCGAAGGCCTCGACACCAGTGGTGGTCTCTTTGATTCCTAATTTTTCCTGGCCCAAGCCTGTCATTGGTGACCTATCTGACATGGAGGGAGACCTTGATGAGTCTGATCCGGACAAGATCCTTTCTGACAATGATGCAGACGACTCAGTTTTTGGACTGGAGAGCAAGCCTTCAGTCTCTGCCGAAGCCATAGTGGAAGATCTTTCTTTCCAGTCTTTACTCAAGAATATGGGATCCACCTTGGAATTGCAAACCTCTTCAGTGGACCCAAGCAAGCTGTTTGTTTATTTAGTGTTTGATTACCGGGTAAGTGCTCTAGACAAAGAAATTGCCTTTTTTCAGTCTAGACGCTGGAGAGTTACAGACATAGGTAAAATCACATCACATCACAGTGGTTACTGTTACATAATACAGACTTGGGTCAAACACATTACAGTACAGACAGGCATGGTGATACCTACTGTACAAGTGAAATTAGTCATTACACTAGGATATCCATAGATGCAGGGAAATACACAATGCAGTTGTAAGGAGATAGACCATATGGTATAAGTAAATAGAGAAACTATTCTATACAGCCTCACGATGAGTTACCTCACAGCCTGTCCTTGCCTGCTATTTAAAAGTGAGCAAGAGTGATAAGTGCCTAAATATGTGCCGAAGGGACATGCAAAGGAAGCCTAACTAGGTGTCCTCTCCAGGGGTTCAGTCACAAGTGCATCTGTCAGAGGCCACGAGGCAGGTACAGAGCTCATTTTTAAAGAGCAGGTGTGTAGTGGAGTGCCTCACAGTTGAAGGCAGTGAGTGCCATAGCTTTGGGGCAGACACTGCAAATGTCTGCTTGCCCATCCTAGTGGTGCATTTGGTTAAGGAGCAACATTTCGGTAGATCTCAGTGGGTAAGTCTGATGGGCTGGGTTCATGAAGTATGCAAGGGACATTGGTGTTCCAGTTCAGATGATACTGTCAATTGTGCATCCTGTGGTACAGACTTGGTAAGAGGCAGGAGAGAGCCAGGTCAGACTGGAGTAAAGTCTGCAATGGTGGGTGCGCCTAGATAGTGATAGTGTGAAGTGACAGATACTATTATAAAAGGTGTCCCACTTCTGCAATAGTCCCTTGTTTGTGTCTTTATAGGAAGTTTTTCCATAAGTCAGGCTGGGTCGCAGTACCCCCTGCGCGATGGCTAATTTTGCCTTGGAGTTTAAGGATCCTCTGACTTTGTAGGCCAGCCCCAACTTGATATTGACCGCCTTACAAGTGTTAGTGATATGGAGGCTGAAATCCAACGAAGGGCCGAGGCTTATACCCAGGTATCTGAAAGAGTCCATCAAATCCAGGAGTGAGCCATCCGAGCCATGTATGGCCAGTGTTGCAGAGCTGGCTTTGACCCTTGGTGTTGATCCAGATAGCATTGCCGTTGTTTTTTTGGTATTCAGAAGAAGTTTGTTTTCAGCTAGCCACTCACGTAGACAGGCAAAGTCTGACTCAAGTGTGGTATTAATGGAGGCAGTGTCCTTGGCACTGTTGTAAAACAACATATCATCCACATATAAGATAGTAGAGGTAGTGCTCAACATTTGAGGCAGTCTATTCACAAACAGTGAGAAAAGCAGTGGTCCGAGAATTGAGGCTTGTGGTACACCGATGCTGGTAGGAGAGAAATCAGATTTGCAATTGTCAATCTGAACAAATTGTGTCCGCCCAGATAGGTAACTGCTGAACCATGTTGAGGAGCCTTGGTAGAATCCAAGTATGGACAGCGTATCTAGTAGCAACATGTGATTCAACAATTCCTGCATGTCCCTTTATTGGAGATGCTTTGGGACAAACCGACTCTAATTCCCTCAGTGTCTGAAGTCATTGACAGGAAATATACCCCCAAGGATACATCAATCCTGTCTTCGCAGGTTTTTGCAGATGCTTTGGTGGTACTTGCTGAAAATGACAAGGTCGTCCTGCCTCAGGAATCTCCGCCTTGACCTGTCAATAAGGAGTCTGTCAAGATTGACACTCTGGGTAAGTGGACATTCGCAGTTGCAACCTTGGGTATATGTATTTCTAGCTACCAAGGGAATTTTTTACAGTATGAGTATACTCTGTGGCACTCACGTAAGGCTTTGACTGAGAAGCTCCTGGAGTCTGACTTCTCCTTGGAGCTGCTACAGACCATTACCAGTGGCATAGAATCCAGTAATCAGCAGCTGAAGGCTGTAGTGGACACCTATGATACTGCTTCCAGGGCTGCCACTGCGGGGATTTGTATATGGCATCACTTCTGGCTCAGAACATCAGGTTTTGTGCCTGATGTCCAGCAGATGGTTATGAATGTTGCTTTTGACAGCACCTACCTCTTTGGATCTCAAGTAGAACAAGCACTAGAGGCTGCAGAGAAAGACTATGTCTGCCCTAAAATGGCCAGACCGGCACCCCCTGCTCCTCAGAAAAATTTGAACTGCTGGCAGTTTCACAGCCGACAGTCCTTTCAGGGTAGGGGGCAAGTCCCCCATAAGCTGCCCAAGGGGGACTCTTCTTCAGTGGTGGGGGGTTGTCTGTCTCTTTTCTATGAGCAGTGGAAGTAAATCACGTCAGACAAGTGGGTCCTCAGAACTGTCAGAGAGGGCTACTCCCTTGGTCTTGTGGACATCCCTCCAGACCTTCCAACGAAGCGGCAGTCCATCTTGTCCACTGCTCAGTCAGACCGTCTTACTGCAGAGATTCAGGGCCTGCTGAAGAACAGGGCAATGGAAGTTGTTCCCCTCACAGAGGAACACAGGATTCTGTTCCCATTACTTTCTGGTTCCGAAGGAAACAGGTGGGATATGCCTGATTCTTGACCTCAGAAAGTTAAGCAAGTATCTTTTAAGGGAGAAATTCAAGATGGTCTCCATGGGGACGCTGCTTCCTTTGATTCATCAGTTCGACTGGCTTGCATCTCTCGACATGCAGGACACTTACCAACATGTTTCAGTGCACCCGGATCACCGCAAATACCTCTGCTTTGTGGTTCTGGGTCACCACTACCAGTTCTGAGTATTGCCCTTTGGGCTGTCCTCGGCACCTTGAGTCCTCACAAAGTGCTTTGCAGTACTCACTGTGCACCTCAGAAAGCAAGGTATGCAAGTCTTCCACTATCTGGATGACTGGCTCCTAGCTAGCTCCTCCGAAGAGGGGACAAAAAAGCAGTGGCCGAGGCCTTCCACTTCCTTATGTCCATGGGAGTCCTCTTGAACCTAGAGAAGTCTCAGCTTCAGCCTTCTAAACAACTCCTCTTCATAGGAGCTATATCTGATATCATCCAGGTGAGTACTTTCTTCCCAGAGGACGGGAAGGACTCCATTCTCCAGATGGCCCGCTTCATCAGGCAGAACACATCGGTTTGAGCCATTGCAATGCAGCGGATGTTGGCCTTCATGGCATCGTTCATTTTCACGGTATCCCTGACACGATTGCACATGAGGACCACTCAGTGGATGTTCAGTATACAGTGGTCTCCAACCACGCACCTGCAATCTTTTCACATAAGAGTGACACAGCCTCTGGCTCAGTCCCTCCTATGGTGGACACAGGAAATCGACCTGCAACAGGGTCTCCCCTTTGCCCTGCTGGAGCCACAGATCACTGTCACCTCAGATTCTTCCCTGGCAGGTTGGGGGGCTCACTGTTAGGATCTCTACACTCAGAGAGTGTGGAGTCAGGATGAATCTCACCTTCACATAAATGTTCTGGAGATGAGGGCAGTCCTGTATGCTGTCCTCTGCCGGAAAGTAATCCTACTCCAGATGGACAACAAGGCTGTAATGTATTACATCAACAAGCAGGGTGGAGCACACTCCTACCCCTATGTAGGGAAGTGATGAGAGTGTGGGAATGGTGTCTCAAGAACGACGCATCCATCCAGACAGTTTACCTCCCAGGAGTCCTGAATGATCTGGCGGACCACCTCAGAGAATCCTTATGAATGGTCACTTGCAGAAGACGTCATGCAATTGCTGTTTGATGAGTGGAGCACTCTGGACCTGGACCTTTTTTCGTTCCCACTCAATGCAAAACTGCATTGATTCTACTCCAGAAATCCAGAACCTGGCATTTTCTGTCAGGATGCAGTCAGACTGTGGTGGGACAAGATGCTTTATATATACATTTCCTCCTCTTCCATTGATTCAGAGGCTGCTTCTCAAATTGGAAGCACAAGGGGCAAAATGATTCTAATCACCCCATTCTGGCCTTGACAGATATGGTTTCCATTAATCAACAGATTGTCGGAGGTTCCTTCGAGGTAGCTGCCCCTGCAAATGGACCTCCTGACACAGGGACCCCTGGTCCATCCCAACCTGTGTTCACTCCATCTCCATGTCTGGCTCCTGAGGAGATAGAAGTGAGTAGGTTCAAGGTTTCCCAGTGGATCTCGGAAATTCTGTTAGTGACTTGTAAACCTTCCACTAGGAAGACTTGCACAGCAAAGTGGAAACGTTTCTCGATTTGGTGTGCGAAATCCTGCCTGGATCCTTTCTGTTGCTCACTAAACAAGGTGTTGGTGTACCTTCTAGATCTGTCGAATGCAGGGCTGCACTATTCCGCAGTGAAGGTACACCTCTGTGTGATTTCTGCCTACCATGAGCCAGTGCGTAACCTGGCATTGGCTCAGCTTCCTCTGGTCAAAAGGTTCCTTAAAGACATCCTTCACAAACAGGCCCCGGTCAGAAGACCGGTAGCTGCATGGGATATTAATCTTGTGCTAGATATGCTCATTCGCAAACCATTTGAACCTCTATCCACTTGTGATTTAAAGTTTCTGACCAGGAAGACTGCCTTCCTGGTGGCCATTACTTCCACCCGTAGGGTCTCTGAGATCCACGCATTGGTCACAGACCCTCCGTACACGGTGTTTCACAAGGATAAGTTGGTTCTCCACACACACCATAAGTTTCTTCCAAAGGTGGTTTTGGAATTCCATCTTAACCAACCTTTGGTGCTTCCAACTTACTTTGCCAACTTCCAGAATGAAGGAGAATGCACCCTTCACTCTCTGGATGTAAAAAGGGCTTTGCAGTTCTATATTGACAGAGCTAAGGAGATCAATCTAAACAGCTATTTGTTTCCTTCAGTGTAACCCGGTTGGGTCAGTCTGTCTCCATCTGATGTATCTCTGCGTGGCTAGTAGCCTGTCTCTGACACTGATACTTGATGATGCAAGTCAAACTAGAAGGCCGG
Source organism: Neoceratodus forsteri (assembly GCA_016271365.2). NCBI lineage: Eukaryota > Metazoa > Chordata > Ceratodontiformes > Ceratodontidae > Neoceratodus > Neoceratodus forsteri. The sequence continues at coordinate 411,460,212 of CM028129.1, read as the reverse complement.
GTTTACACCCACTCTACTAGAGTGGTAGCTGCCGCCCTGGCAGAGATTCGCAACATACCCATTGCATACATTTGCGGAGTGGCTACTTGGAGTTCAGTGCACACCTTCGTGAAGCACTATGCTCTCGATGTTCATGCCAGACAACATACGTCCTTCGGCAGATCTATCCTTACTAGACTTCTGTCTTGAGCGAGCTTGATCTCCTGCTGCCCTGCTTAGGGGATTGGTGTTTAGCTTGGTGTTCTTCCACTAGTGTGAATGAATAGTGAAGACTTTTAGTCCAGGAAGATATGGAAATTACATACCTACTGTAATTCTTGATCTTCTTCTTGGACTGAGTCTTCATCATCCCCCGAGCTCACTCATTCTGTTTTTGGTCTTCACTCCCTTGTTGGTTAGGTTGTGAAGATGTCGTTGTATTGACCTTTCTTACATGGGTCACCTGGGCTATCTTATGCCCAGTTAAGATAGGTTCCCTAGGTTAATTTATGCTGCACCTTCTCTGTCAAAAAGGTATTGAGGCGGTTGGAGGGTTGACTGAAAGATAGCCTATATGGCGTGAGCCAGTCTTGCAGCACCATGCATGCGCAGTCCTGCCTCGGCGCTGACCCTCCTAAAGATTTTTGGCTCCCACTTGGTCCTAGCGCCCCCGGTGTAGTCCCACAAGTGCGAATAAATGGTGCAGACTCCATCCAAGAAGGTCAAGAATTATAGTAGGTATGTCATTTCCATATCTTTCAAGACACAATCTTCACCATTGATTCCCACTTATGAGTCTGGGCCAGAGGCAGTAGGACCCTGCAGGAGCAAAGCTTTTGCCAGGGGGTCAGCCACGGCTACTGCTCACGATGCCTATGCATCCCTATGTGGTGTTGCATGCCAGCTAATAACTGTTGCTGGCTCCCTCACTAACCTCAGTTCTGTTCATTCCGCCATCCAGTGCACACCAAGGGAGCATAGCACCTCAGTTTGTCTCATTGCCACTTATTTTTCTACTGTATCACCATAATATTTGTTTGCAGTGTCTCTTGTCTTTATTTTACCGCTGTGCTGAAGTCTGATAATAAAGGGGCTAAGTCACCAAAGAAAGTCCGACAACTGCCTATTATGCTTTGTTGCCCTGTGGGAAACCAGTGGCTATTCCTGACTGGCATCAGATTTGTGTAGCCTGTCGTGGACTAGAGCAGGATATGGGTGCATGAAATGCCTGCTTTTCCATGGACTGCCATACCCTTGAGAACCACCCATTGAGGCAGGGTTGCTTGATGTTCACCCTGACAGCCCTTGCATGTGTGTCCAAGCACAGGTCTCTAGGCCATTCACTTGGGCTCCTTCCTGGGACATCTGGTTTCTTGGAAGTACAGAATTCTACTTGACCTCACTGCATTGAGGAGTTGGAGAATCCAGTGGATGGGTCTGGTGGACAGTCATTACCTTTTGGGTGGTCATTTCCAAACCCTCCACCGTCTGCTTGCTTTGAGCAGCAGATGCCCCCAGTGGCAAGGCTGCAGCTATTTGTTCCATCTACACTAGTGGACACCTCAATATCCTCTGTTGTTGACTGTCTTATTGTCACCATTTATGGTTCTTTGTTCAGATGTAACTGTCAGTGGTGTTACTAGTGACACCTAGAAAGGGGACGACTCCAGACATGGTGACTGAGACATCGGTCATGGTGTCGATCTTGGGTCCAGCTCTGGGTGAGGTGCTGAAGTTGATGTCCTCCTGGAAGTTGTCCCCAACTCTGGTGTCATTCATGACACTGAGGAGGGTGATGGCTCCGGGCACAACATTTAAGCTGGCACCGAGCATGGTGTCGAAAGTAATGCTGGCCATAGTGACTGGGATGACCATGTCTCTGAGGCTGTTTCCAATCCTGACTGTGGGTCGGATGGCAGCCAAAGATTGAGTTGTCTTTAGAATTGCTTGATGTCACCACCACTGGTAAGAATCAGGGTGCCCTGTGGGACCTGTATGGCTCCAAGCAAGGGAGCTATACAGGGTGCTGCACTTTCGGAGGGCTGACTTTGGCAGAATGGGAGAGTGCCTAAGGAATGCACTAGCAAAAGGTCAGGGAGGAGGAGTGGAGAAACAATAGGGGAAAATCAAAACTGCCATCACAGAGGCAACAAGCTGAAGCAAATAAACAACATGAAGGAAAAAACACTATGGTTTTCAAAAGAGGTGGCGTGGAAGGTTAGGGAGAAAAAAGATAGCGTTCAGAAAGTAGAAGAAATCACAGAAGGAGCAGGACAGAGAACTGTACCAGTTAAAGCAGAAGGAAGCAGTCAGAATAGCAAAGGTCCAAACCGAGGAAAAGACAGCCATCTCAGTTAAGAAGGGGGATAAAACCTTTTATAGGTACATTAGTGAGCGAAGAAAGACCAAGGGAGAGATAGTGAGGTTTAATAAAGGGAAGGGGGGAGGGCAGAGGGTAATAGTGAAAAGGCAAGAGATGCTGAATGAATACTTTTGTTCAGTATTCACAAAAGAGGAGGGGGATGTACCTAAACCAAACCATAGAAGCACTCTGGATAGAGGGGTCGATACCAGTCCATTCACAGAAGAAAGGGTCCTGAAAGAACTCCTAAAACTCAAGGTGGACAAGGCAGTGGGGCCTGATGGGATTCACACCAGAATTCTAAAAGAACTAAGGGGAGAACTAGTGACACCACTGACTACCCTTTTTAACAAATCATAGCAGGAGGGCATGGTGCCTTAGGACTGGAGGAGGACGGATGTGATTCCCCTTCACAAAAGTGGGAGCAAGGCAGAGGCAGGAAACTACAGACCTGTTTGTTTGACCTCAGTAGTAGAGAAAATTATGAAATCACTTCTGAAAGAAATAATTGTTGAGTACCTAGAGGCCAGCGGGGCACAGGACCCAAGGCAGAGTGGATTCACAGTGAGAAATTCAGGTCAGACGAATCTAATAGATTTCTTTAACTAGGTGACCAAAGTAGTAGACCAGGGAGGGGCTGTGGACATGGCCTACCTAGACTTTAGCAAGGTATTTGACACAGTACCACACAAAAGATTAATAAACAAGTTAGCCAGCCTGGGAGTCGGTCCCAGGGTGATAGCCTGGGTAACAAGTTGGCTGGACAACAGGACGCAGAGGGTAATAGTAAACTGAGTACACTCTGAAGAAAGGGGGGTTACTAGTGGGGTACCACAGGGTTCAGTACTGGGGCCGGTCCTCTTTAATGTCTTTTTAAGTGACTTTACAGAGGGACTGGAAGGAAAAGTATGCCTCTTTGCAGATGACACAAAGATCTGCAACAGGGTTGATACACAAGGGGGGATGAAAAGGATGAGAAGGGACTTGGCAAGGTTGGAGGAATGGTCAAATGTATGGCAGCTTAGATTCAGTGCAAAGAAGTGCAAAGTAATGCACCTGGGAAACAAAACCCTGGGGAAGAGTACACAATGGGGAGTGGTTACTAACAACAAAAATGGAAAGGGACCTGTGAGTAGTCATATCAGAAGACTTAAAGGTAGGCAGGCAATGTGAGAAGGCAGTAAGGAGGGCTGGGGGGATACTGGGATGCATAAGGAGAGGCATCACCAGTAGAAAACAGCAAGTTATCATCCCTCTGTACAGACAGTTGGTGAGACCCCATCTGGGGTACTGCATGCAGTTCTGGAGACCCCATCTCCACAGTGACATAGACAGGATGGAGGCAGTCCAGAGGAGGGCAACTAAAATGGTGCAGGGTCTGCACCAGAAACCATACAAAGAGATACTAAAGAAGCTTAATATGTATACCTTTGAAGAAAGGAGGGAGAGGGGGGACATGATAGAAACTTTCAAGTACCTCAAGGGAATCGACAAAGTCCAGGAGGGTAGCATCTTTCAGAAAAAGAGATGTGCAAGAACAAGGGGGCACAGTTTGAAGATAGAGGGGGAACAGCTCAGGGGCAACATGAGGAAGTATTTTTTCACAGAGAGGGTGGTGGACACATGGAACGGCCTCCCTGAGGAGGTCCTGGGGTCAAAAACAGATTGGGGAATTCAAGAATGCATGGAACAGACATAAGGCAATTATAGTGGATGGATAGGAGGAAGTAAGCTGTTGGTTAACTAGAATCTGCAGCTTATTCAATAGGTAGGGAAATGAACAGACTGGGTGGGCCAAGTGGTCCTTATCTGCTGTCAAAATCTATTTCTATGTTTCTCCACTTTCCTCACTAAGGGGTCCCCCCCCATGGGCAGCACCAACTGAGTTTCTCCTTGGATGTAGGACATCCAGTGGGTGACTCTGCTAGGCTCTCCCTTCAAAGGAGATCCCCTGCGCAGTTCCAAAAGCCCTGGACAAGACCCCAGACACCTGGAGTTTCAACTCTAGAAGAATGGCCTCATTGAGTCCTTGAAAGGATGTTGTCCTTGATATGCCCTGTGGCGCCTCGAACATGGGAACTACACTAGGCATGGATCAGTGCTGTACGTGAGTGGTATAGGGAGTCAAGACAGGGCCCAGTCCAGTCCCTTCACTCCAGAACTGACCCTGCCTTGAGCTGTGCCTATCAACGTCCTACAGTGAAGACAATGAAATATCTGTCCACCTCCCTTCTTCTGCTGAGTACACCCTGTACCAGCAATTCCTAGTGGAGATGATCCAAGCACTTGACCTTGAAGCTGATACAAACCACGATCTGGTAGCCCTGCCTTAGGTACTTCTTGGAATTCCCAACATCAACACTGTAGTCTTTCCTCCTTGGCCTTGGGCCATGGAGGAGGCATAACCCTCTCTAATCCAGCTATCCCCTGGAACCTCCTCATGTGGTATCATGCACCCACAGGGTCTGCACAGGGATGGACATACTGCCTGCCCAGTCAGGACCACAGCACCTGCAAGTGACAAACCTACAGAGGCAGATTCTGCTCATATGAACACTCTTGGAAAGGAGACCTTTTCCTTGGCATGTGCCCTAATGTGCATCTAAACACAACAGGAGAATATGGCGACCTATAACCATCACCTATGGTTGCAGCTGCATAGCCTGTTAGCTATACTACAACCAAGTGAGACAGTCATGCAGGCCATTAACCTTTCTGCCCAGGTTCTGAAGGTAGCATGACACCAGCTGAGGGCATCTTACAATGCCAACAAGGTGACCTGCAGCCTGGAAAGAACAGCAGTCTGCATTAGACACATGGCATGGCTTCACCTCTCCTAACTGGCATATTTGGCCCAGCTAAAGGTGCTTCCTGGGGTATATCCCTGTTAGTTGCTTCTGGGCCCTATCCTGTCTTACTGTTCTTGGCAGGTGGAAGAGTGCTGTACACTGGATTGGACTGAGTACACTAGCTCTTAAACAGGGTACATCCCTGTTGTAGGAGATGCAGGTCCTTTTCTAATGTTTTTTTTTTCCTTCTGGCTATGCCAGACTGTCCTTTTCTTGGTATGCCAGCTGTTTGACCACTGTGCGGAGGATTGAATGGGGAATCAGGATATGGGCTGTTCATCCTTGCAGCTCCACATGCTCCTGAGATTCCTTCATTTTGTTCCTGATGGCACAAAGGGGACATACTTTTTCCACTAAGCCATTCAGTCAGTTCTCCATCAGATAACATGGGTTTTGTTTCTCAAGGAGTCTATGTAATTTATTCCTGTTTTGTTACATTGTGCCATCTCAGTTGGAGAGGGGTCCAAATTCTGTTCTTCCCCTCTGGCCTTTCCACCAGAGCCACTTGCTTCAGGGCTGCTACCTTTTAAGATCACTGTCCATCTCCTGTCTGGCTAATGGCATGAGACTCTGGTTCCATACCCAACTACTCCTTAAAGTTGGTGCACAAAACTCACATGTAGCTTGGTTCAAGACGCTGGCACTCAAGTAAATCCAAACTGGCAGCACTCCCAAAGCAGCTGAGCTTCACAGCCCTGGATACCAAAACAGCACATGCTGTTCTGCAGGATAATGATCAGAATGGTTTTAGTTTAAAAACAGCAGACTATATCATGCTTCCCCAACCGCCAAAGTTGAGGGAGTGTGAAATAGTTTGCTGTTTTTAAAATAAAACCATTTTGGACATTATCCTGCAGCACAGCATGTGTTGTGTTGGTATCTATGGCTATGAAGCCAAGCTGTTTTGGGAGTGCTAACCCCCTTTAAGCCACCTAGTGTGGCCATTATATTTCCTATATCCTTTCCCTATTCCTTTGGGCTAAGAAAATTCTTAGACCTCTCCTATTTCTTTCCGCACTTTATTTCTCTCCTGGCAAACAGAACTGAGGTTAGTTAGGGAGTTGGCAGTGGTTATTGGCAGTTGCGTGGCACCATGTGGGGCAGCATGACCAGTAGCTGTTTCTGTCCCCTTAGCAAAAGCTTTTCTCCTGTGGGGTCCTAGTGATTCTGGCCCAGACCCATAAGTGGTCATCAGTGGTGAAGATATTCTGGAAGATCAACAGATATGGTAAGTACGTAGCTTTCATTTACAGGTGAGTAACTTTGTCTTGCAACTGCCTTCTGTCATAGTGGGTGCTTTCCAATGCCACTGTATTTTCGCTCTTAATTTTACAAATGTGTATGTAAAACATAAGGGACATATGATTCTAGGTATTACAATCCTTTGTTTATGCAATGGCCAGATATAGTGTTTGGAAAGGTGCAGTGAAGTCCTCTCCACGCTGTTTTGTCACTGAACCTTCACAGTGACCTGAAAGAGCCATTTCTAGAAAACATAATCTCCCATCTTGGTCTTGCTGCCATGTCACTGGACAGGGCTTTTCACCATTTTGAAAAATGATAAATATATAGACTGGGTTTCAGCACCTTCAAAAAGACCCAGGATTTAAAAAGCACAGTAGAGACTAAATATCTTACCTAGAAATGGATAAAAAACACACATAAGCACATGCTCTCAAAAGCAGATTGGGTGGCGACCAAACAAATGGCAGTGAAAATGTTACTTGCAAAATGCAAAGATAATGTGCTCAGGTTCATTTTCTTGAAGCTTACTAGCCTAAAAAACAGCCCCTAGTCTCCTAGGTTGTAGTCTTTTTAATCGTGTGATAATTTGCCCCTTTGCAGTCTGCCACTTCCCTTTTCGTATGCTAGCAGATTTTTTTGTAAGCTACCTTCAAAAGTTTTAAACCGTGGCTGGTCCTTGTATGCTAGCAGTTGTTCTTTCAATGATTTCTAATTCTTATGACATGGCATAAATTTCTTCATCCTGATTTATGAGAACACTAACCAGTTCTTCACAACTCAACACAAATTTAGAGACTCCTATCTATTCTTGTGCATGTCTTTTATAAATCCTCCAGTAGGTGTGTTTGCTGTTATTTTTTTTATTTATTTTTAATTTTTTTATGAGGAGACGCACTAAGCTGAAAGCTTGTTTACAGGTGCGACCTGGGAGCACAAGGAAGTTAAATGACTTGCTTAGGGTCACATAGTATGCAAGTGGGGGGCTGTGGGATTCAAACCCAGGTCTCCAGGTTTGCAGCTCAGAGACTTAAACCACTGCACTATACTGCCTCCTGCATCTGCATGGGGCCCACCCTTGTTGTTACATGCAGATTATCACTGAACCCACCCGACTCAACCCCCACTTTCATAACCACTCCTTTCCTGAACTGGGTTCTCTTTTCTCACTTTCATCATATTGTAGCCACAGGAATCCTGCCAGACTCTTTCAGTGACCACTGCATGACATTTTGTGTCAGGAAGATCTGGTGTCCACCCTTCTCCCCTAAATAAATCTTTACCAGGTCACTTCACTCAGAGCTTCCACTCTCTTAAGTGACCTCACTGCTGCGAATAGGACAGCCATACTCTTCACCATGGATATCAACATAGCCCTCTCCCACTTTAATTCCAAATTTCCTCTTATAGGACAGTCACTCAATCAATATCTTTATTTTGCCAGACTGAACACCATTGAGACAAACTCATTTACAAGATGGACCTTGGAACAATACAGTAGCCAGAGGGGCCATAACCTAAGCATATATAATGACAATATAATCATACAAGGCATACACAGGGCAAGGAAATGCATGTAATATGCAGCAGGCTAAGAGTCACTAGTAAGCTATTTACATAAGCACTTAGGAAGGACAATAATTCAATGCGTTTAGACACAATTTTAAGCACATTAAGTAAAGATTACATGGATTCAGCTTAGAGAAATACTCAATTTGTGTAACTGTAGAATGTCGGGGTCTATATGACCTAAGTGCAGCATGCTGGAGAGTTCAGACTGCTCGTGACTGAGTTATGAAGACCAAGTGACTAGGCATGCTGGAGCACTGAAGGAGAAGGATACAATGTGGAGACAAGTATGAGCAGTCCAGATGTGGTAATGACAAGACAGAGTAGAAGAAGAAAAAGAAAAAAGGGGAGAAGGGTAGATGAGGGCAGGTAAGGACAGTACAGAAGTAAGAAGAGGGAGGGATGTAAGGAATGTAATAGATGGGGGATGGAGGTTGTCAGTAGGTGATGTACTATTCAGAAGCAGTGTCTCCTAGGTTGATATCCTAGTGGACAAGCCTGATGAAGTATAAGCAATAAAAAGGTGGGTTGGCCATTAGGATACTACTTCCCTATTTGAAACACTGGCAGACCTCAGAGAAGGTCTTTAGGAGCATTGCTTTAAATCGGGAGAGTGTTACAAGGTAAGCTAGCCTTAGGGATTTTTGTATCTTTTTCCAGAGCACTGGAAGGGCGTAGCTTATGGAGGCTCTACCAAAGTGCGTTCCAACTTTGGTAATAACAAGGGGTATGTAAGTGAGATTTCTAAGTGGATAACTACTGGGGGGCAGATGGGTAGACAGCCTGTGAAGTACTGAGGAAGCTTGTGAGTTATGACCTTGTAGGTCCAGAGTACAGCATTTTTTTTCCTCCTCAAGCTAAGTGAGCTCTAACCTATGGAAGCATAAAGGGTGCAATGGTGAGTGGAGTAAGGTGCATCAGAGATGAACCTGAGGGCTCTGTGCTAAGTGAGCTCTAACCTATGGAAGCATAAAGGGTGCAATGGTGAGTGGAGTAAGGTGCATCAGAGATGAACCTGAGGGCTCTGTGGTAAAGAGTGTCAAGCTTAGAGAGAGCTGAGTTAGTACTGTGGCTATACAAGAAGTCCGTATAGTCCAGGAGTGGTATAAAAGTAGCCTGGACAAGGAGTTTTCTAGCCTCCAGAGTTAGTGAGTATTTGATGCGGAAGAAGATACCAAGTCTTTGTCTCAATTTCTTGGCAAGCTCATCTAAGTGGTCTAAAAAGGACAGCTTAGAGTCTATCCAGACCCCCAAGTATTTAAATTGTTCCATGAATTCCAGTTTTTCACCCAGGAAGGTGCTAATTTGGAGGTTCATGTCAGCTAGATTGTTTTTTGTAGAAAGGACTAGGGGAGAGAAAAGCACAGCATTGTTTTTTTTTTGCATTTAGTAGGAGTTTCAGGTCAAGCAGATTTTTCTGAAGGACTTCAAATTCATTTTGGAGGTCCACACAGGCAAGCTTCGGTGTTAGTCTGTCAATGTAGAGCACTGTGTCATCAGCGAAGAGGTGTATTTTCACTGACTGTAGGCCGCTGTCTATTTGGTTTATGTAGATAGCAAAGAACAATGGGCCAAGTATTGACCCTTGAGGGACTCCTCTTAGGAGTGTTTTTTTTTTTGGAGACACTACGCCTTCGACCTTTACCTGCTGATCTCTGTCTGTAAGGTAGTTGGCAAACCAATTTAGCACCAGGTTATCCACCCCAACTTTCTTTAAGGTCTTTAGGAGCAGATCATGATCCACCATATTGAAGGCCTTACTAAGGTCCAGAAACAGGGCGTAGACATAACATTTGCTGTCAAGAGCAATCTGCCAGTCATTTATGACCTTGGCAAGTGCAGTTGTGGTACTGTGAAGTGGACGGAAAGCAGACTGGATCGGGTTTAACAAGTTGGAATTTTCTAGGTGCATTCTGAGCTGCTCGTTAACTAATTTCTCCAGTAGTTTGGACAGAGCTGGGAGCAAGAAATAGGACGGTAATTATTAAGATCACAGAGATCCCCTGATTTAAATAAAGGAATAGTATGCGTTGTGTTCCAGATCTTAGGAAGGGTACCATGGTTGAGAGATAAGTTAAAAAGATGGGTAACTGGAGGGGCCGGTATAAAGTAGGCTAGCTTTAGAAAGAACAGCTCGATCAGATCTGCACCTGCACTTTTCTTCGTATCAAGATTAAAGAGAATATCCTCGACTTGTTTAAGGGTGACTGGTTGAATGAGAAAGCAGTGCATGGCACCTGAGAAGATGAATTTAGGCATTCAGAGCTCTGGTTTTGCATCTTTGATCTAATGACATTTGCTGGAGATGTGTCAAAGGCCATTCCTGCCGTAACAAAGTGGATGTTGAGGTTGAGTATTGCATACTTGTCAGTGGTATGAGTACCACTAGAAGAGATTTTTGTGGGAAGTGTGCCAGAAGAACTATGGCCTTTGACCTCCCTTAGGGTTCTCCAGAACCTGGTGGCAGAGTTGTGGATGCATTGAGTTCTATACAGAAGTAGTTGGATTTAGCAACTCTAATGATCTTTGTACAGCTATTTCTTGCAGTTCGGAAGGCAGACCAATCACACATTCTGCTCAGAAATTTCAGGGTCAAGAGTCACCATCACCCCTGGATTACTCCTGAAATCATTGACCAGTGCAGGCCCTGTGACCTCACCTGGGCATGTTTCAAATTATCTCACTACTTTGACCTTCTCTTATGCAGAACTATTAGGAACTCGTTTACTAAGACTGTGCAGGGTGCGAAATTGCAGTATTTTAAGGCCAACCTTCAGCACAACCTTAATGCCCCCTCAACGTTCTTGAAGGTAATTCATTCTCTTTTTGATCCTTACACACAGTCTGCCCCCCGATCCTTCTTGTAAATTGTTCACCGGTGTCCTAACCCTCCTCTGTTGCTGCTTATTTCAATGTGTTCTGTACCACTTGTGCTGTCCCTTCCACTCACTCTTCAGCCTCCTCAGCTCCTCGTTACATTCTGTCTCGTCTCCTTTCCACTGATGGATGGATGGATAGATAGATAGATAGATAGACAGATAGATAGATAGGCTTTATTTATGTTTGGTGCCCAATCCCGGAGTCTCTGCGCACCATTACAATAGGAACAAGGATACAACAGAATTCACTAAACATCTCATCAGCAGATAAAATATAAAATCTGATTTAAAAACTATCAGCAAATTCTTTGTTGAAAAGGTAGGTCTTCAGGCTCCCTTTAAATGCCTCCACCATTGGGGCCTCCTGCAAAGATTTTGGCAGCGAGTTCCAGAGGGCTGGGCCGGCCACCCCAAAAGAGCGACCCTCGTGGTTTTCAGCCTGGTCCTTGGAACTGCCAGGATGCCCTCGGTGGAGGAGCCGAGGGAACATACAGGGATGGCTAGAATGAGGAGGTCAGACAGGTAACCAGGGTTCAGGCTGTATCAAGCCTTATAAATGAACAAGCCCACCTTGAAGATGATCCTCCATCTGACCACTGGTTTCCACTTTCCACCCTGTTACTACACAGAAAACCCTTACTGCCCTTTACTCCCTTAACCTGTGCAAATCCAGTCCATCAGGACTGGATCCTGAACTATTCCACTTCTCTGCACCTGTTATAGCACATCCACTGACTTGCCTACCCAGCCTCTCCTTTTCCCTCAGTGCTGTGCTTCAGTCCTGGAAGTTGGTCAGAGTTCTTACACTCCACAAAGGGGGGGGGGGCTTCCTCCCTGAGTAATTTCTAACCAGTTTCACTCCTCCCTTCCCTTGTTAAACTGCAGGAGAAGCTTGTCTACAGTAGACGCTCCGATTTTCTATCCTGTGCCAATTTCCTCTCCTGTTCCAGTCTGACTTCCAGAAGCATCACTCTACTGTCTCCTCCCTGCTGCTTGTAACTGATGCTGCCTTCAGTGATGTATCAGGAGCACAGCACAGATGCCATTTTTATTGAACTGTCCAAGGCATTTGACTCAGTGTCATACCCAGTTCTCCTGGATAAGCTAAGTGCTGCTGGCCTCTCAGCTCCTGCTGTAGACTGGTTCCATCCTTACCTTTCTGGCCACTTGCAGTCAATACAGGTTGGTAGTGCCCTGTCACCTCCTGTTATCATCCAGGCCAGGGTCCCACAGAGCTCCATCCTGCTGTCCATCTTCCTTAATGACCTCCCCACAGCTTGTGCCAACTCGCGTATCCACATGTATGCAGATAACACACTTATTTACACCTCCAGTCCCTCCACTATAGCTGTGGTAGGTCTGCTCCAGCAAGCCTTCCACAATGTTCTGTGCTGATTTCAGTCTAACCAACTCTAGGTCAACACACACACAAATGTGTCCATGACCTTTGGCACCAGACAGAAATTGTCCAGACACTGAACTCTTGCCTATCTTCTACACCTTGAATGGCACCCCTCTTGAAGTGGTTAATTCATTCATTCAAATACCTTGGTGTGTGACTAGACAGCAAATTTGACTTCTCTGTCCACATTGATGCCATTCATGCCAAGTTCCACCCTAAACTTGGTGCCTTGTACTGTAACAAATCTCTGAAAATACATTGAGCCTGTCGCTAAAGTGGTGCTCCCAGTCTTTGACAATGTGAACGTGATCTCTAGCATCATTCCCTCCAGCACCCGGGCCAGACTGGACACCATCTACAGTGCCTTCTGTAGTTTTGTTACCAACTCCCCCTCTCGTACCCACCATTGCTCACTCTACTCTGCCTTATCCATTCTTCTCTACCTTCATGTCACCTGAACCACTGTTCCTCATTCATATCCAAATACTGGTTTGGGTCCCTCCCCTCTTACCTTTCCTCATTCCTGTCCTCCATTCCCTCTGCCTCTTGCTCCCTGTGCTCCAGGGATCCTTGCACTTTCGCTCATCCTCGCTCCTCTGCTGGGCAATCAGCCTTTTCCTATTGTATCTCTTCATTCAGCAACCTACTCCCATCCTCCCTCCATTTCACTGCTTCCCCTGTTTCCCTCGGGTACCACCTGAATCTCCTTCCCTCCTCCCATGCTCTTTTCCCCCTACCTGACTGCTCCCATACATTAGCCCCCTACCCCACCGTAGGTGTGGCTGAATTGCTTGATCTTTGCTGCTTGCTCTTATTGTACTTACTGCTGTTTTAATCATGTACTCTATTCCACTTCACTGAAACTATGTCCATGCTATATATTTACCTCCCCTGTTCCCCAGGTCACACCTGGAAACGAGCTTTGGCTCAGTGTGACTTTCCTGGTCACCAATTTTCAAATAAATAAGTAGGTAAGTAAATAATACTGTGATAGTGACAGCTTACCAGAGTACATCTACACCTCTTCGAATTTAAGTTTTTCAGATTGTTGAAAGAGATCTTTTAAAGTAACATCAGTATCATTTGATGTTTCAGATGCCCCTACAGATCAAATTTATGTAGCCAAACGACATCTTATTGATGCTCCTGCACTTTTGAACCGTGAAAATTGGGGATGGCAGTACAGCCTTGAGGTTAGAGTGTAACGAGCTGTGAATGAGCTTGGTACATCCAGCAGACCTGAGTTTAAGTCCCACAACCTCCACTTGCTTACTATGTGACCCTGAGCAAGTAATTTAACCTCCTCAGTGCTCCCAAGTCACCACTGAAAAAAGGCCTTGTGCTTTGTGGGCCTTAACCAGTTACAAACCAAATAAACATTCCACATGGTTTTCAGTCAGGTCATCAGTAGTGTTCTCAGTATTGCTCATAACTTGCTGTTTGCAAAACGCCACTCAGCATATACCTGATGAGCAGTGCACTGCCTTCTAGTGATATTTATTACTTTGCTACTCAAAAAAAAAAAGTTTTCTCCTTTTGTGTGTCGCCCACTAGAACTTATTGCTTGCACTATTTGTGCCTGTCGGCCTCTGCTCTTGTCTATCCCATTCCCAGTCAGCTCTTTTTCCTATTCCGTTTCTCCTCCTGCCCCCTCCCTTTTGCTGTACACCTTTATTCTTTCTCCTGTATTCCATGCATCTTTCTTTCTTTCTGCTCTTTTAATATTCACTTGGTGTTTTTTATGATTTTTATATTTTCTTGGGTGTAGATTTATTGCTTTTCTTGTTGTATGACATGAATGTGCCATCTTTAACGGAGGTGCTTCATCCTGACAGTTTGCAATTTTAAGTACTGTATCTTTAAATGTGACCTACTGTGTGATATACTGTAAAACTTATTTTCTTCAAGTTCCAGTTCAAGTTTGACAAGAATACTTCATTGAGTAGGCTAATTTATAAGAAGGTCCTGAACAGATAGGCAAATACACAAAAAGCTGGGCAACTATACAATACACAGGATATGACAGAGGAATGTACATGAATAGAAGTAATATATACATAATATACAAATATAAATGTATATTGTAGTCATTCCAGTGTAATGCAACAAAGAGGCAACATCAAGATTTGGGCATATTTGATTTTTCTCAAGTTTTTTTTTTCCTCCATTTGGCACACTTGAGGTCACAGGGTTATCCCAATGAGCACACAGAGGGAGGCTGGTGAGAATAGAGACAAAGGATAGGGAGAGGAGACAGCAGGGTTTTTTTTTGGGGTGGGCACAGGCGTGAGAAAAAGGAGAGGGGGAATGTGGGTGGAGTAAGAGGCTGGGAGGGGGAGAGGAAAGGGGGAACCAATGATGAGGAAGGAGGGTGGAGCAGGAGGCTTGGGAGGTGGGGACGATGGGATGGCAGACAAGTGAAGGTGGGTAAGTTAAATTGAGGCAGTGTAAAGTAATTTTAGTGCAAACACAAATGCAACCACAGTTGCGTACCTTTTTTTAGCACTTAGTCACTATTACCCATTCACCATACTGGGAAAAAAAATGCTAAAAATGCTAATTAACACAGATTTTTATTTACACACAGTTAGTGCTTGATCAGAAATAGTGAAAATTACTTGAAAGTTTAAATTTCAAGTTTTAGACGGGCAGCTGTAGCAGTGTTCCCGACCAAGCATCACTGTTAAGATATGAAGCACCCAGGGTAGATGCTGTGCTTCTGGCTAGTAAGATGCAATAAAATTTACCTGATGGTATTATCTTTACCTTTCGCAAGTAACTTGTTCACTGTTACTGAGTGCTGCTGTTGTTTGTTTTTCTAGTTGCTGTTTGTTTGGTCAGCACCTGTTCTGCTTTCATGAGTGCGTGCAGTATGTGTTTTTGGAGCCATTTCTACGTAAAGAATTTAGTCTCCACCATACTTTGTAAATCTTTGGTCTTTCTGGAGGAGGTGAAACCAGGTCTTCAGCAATGCATTATGTGTTGTACTCTGTTTTTGTAATAAATATATTCATATTTTTAACCATGATGAAAACACCCAGCCTAGTGACATGGCAGCAGGGCCAGTATGCGTGAATGGATGGGTAAACTGATATAGGTCCTTGGTTTCTGGACTGTTGGGAGTTGAAGAGCTGGTGACACGCTCAGTAGAACTTTAATAAAACATGATATTTAGGCACTGTCCAGCTTGTATTTTTCATTAGTTCCATATTCCTCCTCCCTATTATTTAATAGTGAGGTCATTTGCATGAAAACAGGATCTTTGCTCCTGAAGAGTTCAGCTATTCCTGCTGCTTTCTCCCTATCTGAAGTAATAGAGCACTGCGTGTGACCTCACAGTTACTCCCGTGGCAACAGATTGTGATGTCACAACAGAGGATTATGACTTGAAGCAGGGAGTAAGCTACAGAGGCAGATGAACTCAAAATGACAACAATCATATATTCATACGCATTTCTTTAGTAATGAATTATGGGAAGCAGAAATATATAACATATAAATGGAATGCAAGCAGAATTGTACCTAATTATTATGTTTTTTTAAAGTTTTCTTTGCGGCGTCAGTAGCTCCTTAACATGTGTTGAATAGGTTGTGCACTTAGTGCCCACTGGGGGATTGTTTGTAATGTTGTGCCACCTGCTGCTCACCCGATAGAGCATCATTAGCATCACCAGTGATGGCAATGACTCAACTACTTTCTAGAGTAACAGAAAAGTGCTACAATAGATGATCTGCAAAAATGAGTGGACAACACAGTAGGACACTGAGTTGGACAAGATCATGTCTGTATGGCTTTGGCTGTGTGGCCCCAATCCTGTCTCCTATGTTGACAGCTGACTGAAATCAAATGTGGCACTATTTGAGGTGGGTGTTAAACTAGAGACGAATATAATTAACCAATGCTGGTAGAGGCAAGTACTTTTTTTTTGTATCGTCCTCCTTGGTAGGCTGTGCCTCAGTCCAGATTGACCCTCCCAGCCCCATCACCTGACTTCTCATGGTCTTACCTGCTTTACCTTGTCCGCCCCCATGGCTTGTGCCTCTTGTTGGGGTGCAGCAGGACCTCCAACTGCCACTGAATAGGATCCGGTTCCTGGAGAAGCTTGCCACATCACTAGTGCGATGCCTGCAAGTGGTCGGTGCATCACTCTGTCCTGGCCGGCCACTGTTTTCCTCAAATTTCTCCCTCCCTCAAGATGCCATCCTTCGGAGTGATGCAGGCACACATGCAGCACAGTGTGCATCATGTGCCGGCATCTCCCCTCCCACTGAGCTGCTCCTGGGTGTACTGCCACCTGTTGTCACCCAGGTAGCAGTCATGCACAGGAGCTGGCTGCCTTCCCTCCCAAGAGGAGGAGGGTGTTTTCTGGGATGCAAGTTCATCCTCCCTCCAGCCGCCCCCTGATGACTCACTCACTTTTGAACCTGGGTTGCTGGCATTGAGAGCAGAAGAGTTACTGCTGCAGTAATAGGCTGGCTGCAAGTACATTTTTAAGTTCATGAAAATCAGCATTGACTTTACTAGTGGAAAAAAGGTTACCATGGAAAATCAGTTTTGAAACTCCCACAACACTGTAAAAAAATGTCAAATAATCAAGCTAGATGGTTTGAAATTCCATACTCTTCTGTTCCCATGCTCTTATCAACAGTTGGTTTGAGCTGTGGGAGTTCTTACTCAGTTTATTAGCCTCTTTATTCTTTTGGCATGCCTTGAGTTGTAAGTTAAATATGCTGTTTGATTATCTAGAGCTGCAACATGTCATACTAGTGCTGCAAAGAAAAAAAACACTAGATTGCAGTAGTATGCTTGAAAATGAATCTGTGTTACTGGTGCTGCTGGTAATAAAGGTAATGTTGTGGTTGTTAAACTGTGTTATAACCACATTTCTTCCTTCAATCAGAAATGTGTAAATAAAACCAGCATGAGGCAGATGGTGCTGCCAGCTGATCTTCTTTACACCTCAGGGCTGCAAGAGCAGGCTTGCCTTGGACACTTTCAACACACTGCATGCATACTGCCTGAAACTCTCTACTTCGCTGTAGAGCAGAGGGAATTTTCCATAGTGGTTAGATCACAGAGCTGTGAACCTGGAGACTGAAGTTTGAATCCCGTCACTGTTCTGTGTGACCTTGAGAAGGTTACTTAACCCTTAACGTTGCCTGCTCTCTCTCTCTCTCTCTCTCTTACGGTAACACCTTACTGTAACTGGAGAAGTCAAGCTCTCTTTTGCCCTTCCACTGGTCTAATCCTCTGCTTCTGGATGGCTGTCTCCAGGGATCAACACTGCACGAATGTAAGCTTCAGGTGACCTAGCCCTCTTCAGCAAGGTTAGACAAGCCTGGTCATGAGTGCCTGAAAATATATTTAGTGGGACAGGAGACAGGAAGCCATACTGTAGGTCATTGCAGACCAACCGTGTAGATGTGGTTAAGATGTGTGTGTGTGGGGGGGGATATGGTGGCACCACCCCCTAAACAGCTCCCTGTTTTTTTTGTTTCTCCTTTCCACCAACTCCTCCCCCAGCAGATTCTAAAGTGCTGCCCACCCATCTCATCAACTACCAGCACCAAGCTCACAGAAACATCAGAACATCCCTTTTAACCCACCCCAGATGAGAGCAGTGCCCTTTGCAATGCTTTATCCTCTTACTACAAGTCTGACACATCACTTGAGCTCTGGACATAAACATGGATTGTCATTCTTGCAAGCATTTCCCCAGTTGCTGGACTATCAAGACAGACTTCCTTTCTTCCCTCCCCGCCGTCGTCCTCCCTCCACGTCACTCCCTCTCTCACTTTAGTTGTGTGCTTCAAGTAGCAGTTTGTTACAATTTTGACGTATGCCATTTTATTCTATTTTAGATTATCTTTTTTCACCGGTCTTGTAAGGTAACAATTTTCTTTGCTTAGAATCTATATTAGAATGTTTTAGATTTGTATAATTACAAGGAGTTTTCCTTTAAATATAACCATCCCCAGTATTTCATCAGTATTCCCAGCTGGTTTTGAACACCCCTTGCCCCAAAAAGTAACTGAGCAATGTCATTTGAATGCGAGTTCATCTTGTGCATAATAAAAGTGATGCTAAATCACAGGTGTTCAAAACCAGCTGAGAATACTGATGAGTACCTGGGGATAACCAAATTAAAAGGAGTGCTCCTTGGTCATTATAGATCGAAAATACATCAAATGCAGACTCAAAATGAGCAGAAAAGGGGCATCTGATAAGGCAGTAGAAAATAGGGAATCTGAAATGGAATAAAAAGGTACAGTTTTAAAATTCTCACTGTAACGTGTACTGCTGCTTTTGGTAAGGCAAATTTTTTTTATATAGCACCCTATCCAAGGGCACAGAGCACTTAACAGTAAAGCAATACCCCCTCACTGAATTTTTTTACCTGCCCTTCATTTGCCTTAACCTTCCCTTGCATAACAAGTGTTTATGTCTCATAAGATGCAATGGTAATGGTAACACAGAAGCTGGGAGAAAAAGGCCCTGTGGCCCATCCTGTCTGCCCTACCTATTCTTGTTTGTGAGGGTCCCAGTGGTCCTTCTCTCTTCTTCCCTTTTCCCCTTTTGCTAATTTCTCTACCAGTTCTATGTGTCTGCTCCAATCCATGTTGACTGATTTTGCACAGACAACATTCCTTTAATAGTTTGTTCCACATGTCCACCACCCTTTCCGTGAATAAATATTTCTTGATGTCTCTCCTAAATCTCCCCATCTACTTCATTGAGCTCTCCTTTGTGTTTGTGTTCCTGCTTGGCATGAACGCTCCCTACTGTCTATCCTGTGGAGGTATTTGTATGTCTGGATCATGCCCACCCTCTCCCTCCTTGACTCCAGTATGTGTATGTTGAGGTTCAATCAATCAATCAATCAAATCTTTATTTATCCAGGCGATCACCATTGAGCAAACTCATTTACAAGGTGGACCTGCTGTTGGCAGGGAAAATTGTACAGTTACATATAAATATACATAATACAAAAGGAACAACATGTTTACAATACTGATAGGAGCAGAGTATTTACATTCCAAGTCACATGTACAAGAAAGATATACATAACACAACCCAAACGTGTTATACATACATATATATATACAGTTCCGGCAGGAGCAGGATGTGTATGGATGTCATATACAAACAGAAGAAAAAAGAAAGATTATTTATATTCCTGTCCAGCAGAAACACGTTACAGGCCTGGATGGAAATTCCTAAGCTATGGAGGTGCGCATAACAGTGTGTAAGCCTTAGGTAAATGCAGCAGAAGGGGGGTGGTGAATAAGAGGGATGCAGAGGCTGCTAAGGGCAAGTGGGGCAGAGGAGAGGGGAGTAGTAGTGGCAAGGGTTGATTTGGATAAGCAGCTGGGACTAGTGTTAAAGAAGAGAGGAACAATAGTCAAACTGCTAGGAGTGATAGAAGCAATTACAGATTTCAGCAAACGTATTGTCATAGAGGGTCTTAAAGAAGACAGGACTGACAGGTGAGCTAAGTCTCAACGATTTTTGTATCCTATTCCAGAGAGTAGGCAGGGCATAGCTTATGGCGGCCCTTCCAAATCGAGTGTTGGCCCTTGGGACATTCAAACAAATCTGCAATTGACTTCTTAAGGTATAGTTCCTAATAGGACTAAGGGGGAGACAGTCAACAACATATTGTGGGAGTTTGTTGGTAAGGGCCCGGAGCGTCCATAGGGCTGCATTTCTATAACGCCTGTACTGAAGGGAGTGCCACCCTATAGCTACGTATAAAGAGCAGTGATGTGTGGAGTACGGGAGGCCAGTTGTAAATCTTAGTGCTCTATATATGATACATCCAGTTTTGCAAGATATGAGGCAGGGCAATGGTCAGTTAATGAAAGGAATGTAGATTGGACAAGCTGTCTTTTTGCGTCTGTGGTCAAGAGGCATTTAATTCTGAAAAAAAGACCAAGTCTCTGCCTCAGTTTTTTCAGCAGTTCTTCTGTGTGTTCCACAAAAGAGAGTTTGTTGTCTAGCCAAATACCAAGGTATTTGAATTTAGCCACAAATTCAAGATTTTCTCCTAATAAGGTAGAGATTGATGGTAATGGACTAGTGACAGCAGAGTAAGCCCCTGGGCCTGATGGTGAGAAAAGAATGACCTTGTTTTTTTTTGCATTTAGTAGTAACTTTTTGCTAAGGAGCTGGTACTGCAGAGTATTAAAGTTAGCTTGTAACTCAGTGCAGGCAGCTTCAGGAGATTCACGGCTTAAGTAGAGCACCCTGTAGTCAGCAAACAAGTGAATACTGGCATCTTTGATGCCTACGTCCAAGCTGTTGATATAAATGGCAAACAGTAATAAGCTCAGTTTGGAGCCCTGGGAGACACCTCTTTTTATCAGTTTAAGTGGAGAAATCTCTCCATTGGCCTTAATTTGTTGCTGTCTATCAGAAAGGTAGTCTTGGAACCATCCCAGTGCAGATGAGCCAATGCCTATAGTTTTTAAGGTGGAGAGGAGCAGGCAGTGGTCGACAGTGTAAAAGCCTTACTGAGGTCCAGAAACACGGCACAAACAAATTTTTTTGTTGTCTAGGTCCCGTTGCCAATCATTAGTAACTTTTGCCAGTGCTGTAATTGTACTATGCTTAGCTCTAAAGCCAGACTGCATTGAGTTGAGTAGTCTAGCATTGTCTAAGAAAGATCTCAGCTGCGTATCCACAATTTTTTCCAGAAGTTTTGAAAGTATGGGAGGAAGGGAGATTGATCTATAGTTATTTAGGTCACAGGGGTCTCCTGCTTTAAACAGGGGAATGACGTGAGCAGTTTTCCATGCCTTGGGGATGGAGCCTTGTGCTAGGGACAGATTAAGTAGGTGTGTTATATGTGTAGCAAGTATATGGTATGCTATTTTCAAGAAATATGGATTGAAGGAGTCGGCCCCAGCACTTTTTTTAGTATCTAGTAGTAGAAGAAGATCTTCAACTTCTTTTATGGTGGTAGGTGAACAGGAGAAGTCCATGTTATTGCTACTTGGTTCTGAAGGCTGGGTGTTGGTCTGAGGAAGAAGGCTACTTACAGGTGCGTTATCAAACGCCAGGCCAGCAGTGGCAAAGTGATTGTTGAAAGCCTGCAGTATCTCTAATTCATCGTTAATGATAATATTATCAGTGGTAATTTTGGAAGGAAGCGCACTTCCTGGAGAGTGGCCAGATAGCTCTTTTATAGTGGACCAGAACTTGGTAGGGCAGTTTGATGCAGAGAGTAGCTCGGTTTGATAAAAGTTGGCTTTGGCCTCTCTGACCAACTTAGTACAGACATTTCTAGATGCTATGAAGAGACACCAGTCTGCGTCAGCACGAGATTTATGAGCCTTTTTCCAGAGGTAATCTCTTTTGAGTAAGGCAGCCTTTAGATCCGGTGAGAACCAATGGCAGGTTCTGGCTTTTATTTGTGCTTTAACCAGGGGAGCATGGCTGTTTAGGGCTCTGGATATGATTTCATGAAGAACATCATAGGCATCGCTCACTGACTTAGCCAGGTAGAAACTCTGCCATAGCAAAAGGTTTTTTAGATCATTGAAGTATGCAATAGGATCAAAGTTCCGTCTGGATCTTTTAGTGGAAACTTTGATGTAGAAAGAGGTTTGGTAACAGTTCTCATGCCACCAATAAAGCAGTGGTCACTAACATCCACTAAGAGGATACCAGCATGGGAAAAGGAATGAGGTTTTTTAACAAGGAGTACATCCAAGAGGGTGCTTCTCATTGGATTTTTTTTGTTGATGCGAGTAGGCTCAGTAATAAGTTGAATGAGCCATGAGAGTCACAGAATTGTTTCAGGGGTAACGAGACCTTAGTCAGCCAATCATAGTTAAGGTCACCTAGTATGATTATTTCCATTGGGTAGTATCCAGGTGGGATGACAGGTGTGTCAGAAGTTGCAGTCCTGCTGTTGGAGGTCTATAGCAGCCTATGATGTGGAACGCCACTGATGGGGAAAGTTCGACTTTAAGAGACAGGCATTCAAATCCACAGGCAATGGAGGTAGCATCTAATATAGATACTGAGAATTTGTTTTTAACATAAATGGCTACTCCTCCACCCCTGGTCTGCTTGTCGGTTCTGAAGAGGAGGTAGTTAGGGATGTTTACCTCTCTGTCTGGGGTGGATGCCCAGAGCCATGTTTCCGAAAGCACGAGTACATCTGGTGCAGTATGAATAATCCAAGCCTGGACTGAATCAAGCTTCTTTAAAACACTACACACGTTGGTATGCAAGAAGCTTATTCCTTTCAAAGTTGTGAGTTCAGAAGGAGATGAGAGCACTTTCGTAGGGCCAGGGTTAAGTTCAACGTCACCTGAGCATAGAAGTAGAAGGAGCACAATTTTCCTCAGGGCAGCAAGGAGAAGTTTAAAGACATGAATCTTTCTACGTCTGGTATAGGTCTGAGTACATGGGTCCAAAGACTGAATCATCTTATTGTGCTGCCCTACAGATTCATATCCTAGGATCCATGCAGAATAGCACCTAGCCATACCTGGTTTGAATGGATAGGGTATAGGACCACGTAGAGGATATTGGTTAGCAGTTCCACTTCGAGGAGATTCCACAAACTGTGAGGGGATCAAAGGCGTACAGGCGGCAAATTTGTTCATAGTGTTGGTATATGGGGAGACTAGCATGGTAGAGCATGCACCTTTGTTGGAATCAATTCTGTTAGGTTGCCTAACCACATAGGGTATTATACAAAGGCTGGTGAATAAGCGTAGCCAAACAAGGCTGGTTGCCCTTTATGTAAGTAAGGAGCATTCTACAGTAGCTTCTGCTTTCTAAGCTATATAGGTCCCAGGGGTTGTTGTTCCATATGTGACTGTTTGGGGAAGTTTAAAAATGGAATAACGCAAGATAAATGTATACCACCCTCGGCTAGAGAAAGGAGAGAGTAGCTTGAATTAATAGGGCGGCAACACAAAGGCTAGCAGTCTGAGCGAAAACAGCTCAATTAGCAGCTGAAAAGCCTACAGTTTCCTTGGCACCTTGAAGTCTGGAGAGAGCTACAAAGTCATGAAGGGGCTATAACACTTGGTTGCTGGGAACATTTTTAGACAATAAACACAGTTGTTTGGCAAATCAGTCACAGTTCAGTAATTTGTAGTACAATTTTCAAGTAAAACAGTGCCTTAGCAAGACAGGATATGCTAGATAGCAAGACAGGATATGCTAGTCAGCAATAAGCAAACCTAAAGTACCAAAATGGTATGCCTCAGCAAGACAGAATGAGATAAAGCTGCTAGAAGGCTTAGTTGCAAAAAGGGGATGGGAGGAATTGCAGTTGTTGACAGTAAGTAACCAATAAATTGAAACATCAGATAGGAGTGGGTGAAGACTGTGTGCATTTAAAGGAGACCTGGGAGAGGGAGGGGGGATGAAAAATCAAGGGGAAGTTTGCAGAGCTAGCACTGAATCAGTGCACATACAGTTAGCGTGAAACTGCAGCAGGGGGGAAATGGTAAGTTACTTTACACAGGCCAAGCAGAACAGGCTAAATTAAAATGTATGAATTAGAAGCCGAGTACAGGGATGCAGGCTTACATTAAGCCACACATCTCGGGTGCTCCTGTCTCAGGTGAGTGAGACCAGCTAATTAGAGAGCTCTACACAGGCATGGAACCAACAGCGCAACCCTGAGAAGGCACTGAAATTGAAAACAGCAAATTGCAAGTGATGATCCGGTTTGGCGCTCACACAGCCCAGAGAAATCGTGGCAATTTTTCAAGCATCATACCTTATCTATCTCTTTGGGAAGGGGTAGGTGGATCAGGCTCCTTGCACCATAGAGGTGCTATTGCTGGATCATGACCGCTACCCGAGGGGGCAAGTGGCACCTTATCTGTCTCTTTGGGGTGTAGGTGGATCAGGCTTCTTGCACCGTAGAGGTGCTATGGCTGGATCGTGACCACTACTCGAGGGGGCAAGTGGCACCTTATCTATCTCTTTGGGGGGTAGGTGGATCAGGCTCCTTACACCGTAGAGGTGCTATGGCTGGATCGTGACCGCTGCCTGAGGGGGCAAGTGGCACCTTATCTATCTCTTTGGGGGGTAGGTGGATCAGGCTTCTTGCACCGTAGACGTGCCATGGCTGGATCGTGACCATTGCCCGAGGGGGCAAGTGGCACCTTATCTATCTCTTTAGGGGAAAGGTGGATCAGGCTTTTTGCATCATAGAGGTGCTATGGCTGGATTGTGACCGCTGCCCGAGGGGGCAAGTGACATCTTATCTATCTCTTTAGGGGAAAGGTGGATCAGGCTTCTTGCATCGTAGAGGTGCTATGGCTGGATTGTGACCGCTGCCCGAGGGGGCAAGTGACACCTTATCTATCTCTTTGAGAGTAGGTGGATCAGGCTCCTTGCACCATAGAGGTGCTATGGCTGGATCGTGACCGCTGCCCGAGGGGGCAAATGGCACCTTATCTATCTCTTTGGGGGGTTGGTGGATCAGGCTCCTTGAACCATAGAGGTGCTATGGCTGGATTGTGACCGCTGCCCAAGGGGGCAAGTGGCACCTTATCTATCTCTTTGGGGGGTAGGTGGATCAGGCTTCTTGCACCGTAGAGGTGCTATGGCTGGATTGTGACCACTGCCCGAGGGGGTTCTCCAACTTCTCCATGTCTTTCCTGCTGCCCCTGAATCATTTTGGTAACCCTACTCTGCATTGCCTCCATCCTGTTTCTGTCCTTCATCAAGTGTGGGCTCCAGAACTGCATGCAGTATTCCAGGTTAGGACACACGAAGGATCAGTACGAGGGCAGAATCACCTCTCTTCCAGCTGCTTATCACCTTTCCTATGCATCCTAGCATCCTGCTCGCACTCCCCACTGTCCAAATGCACTGTGTTGATGTTTTCAAACTGTCCAATATTATCACAGCCAGGTCCCTCACCTTAGTTATTCTCATCACCACTGCCTCAACCAAATCCATTATGCAGTTTCTGTTTGCAGGGTTTTTGCTCCTACATGCACAACCTTGTACTTTTTTGCATTAAAATTCAACTACCATACACTTGACCATTTCTCAAGTCTTTTCAGATCCTCCCTCATAGTTCTTACCTCCTCTTCACTGGCCACCCTTTCTCAGATTTTGGTGTCACCAGTGGAGGTACAGATCTTCCCTTGGATCACTAACTCAATGTCACATTTCATAGGTGAGACAGAGCTATATAGACAATAGTCCTTTTGCTCGCCAATTTACTAATACCCCTTATGTTTAATAAGGAAACTATCCAATTTCTTCTTAAAGGTATTCATAGTATCGATTGCTACTACCTCTAATGGTAATTTATTCCAAATATTAGTTACTCTTAAAGTGAGCCAGGATTTCCTTTTATTTGTTTTTGGACAATCTACTACCAGATGTAGAGGGTGTGCCCTAGTATTACACAACGATTCCCGAGATCTCAATCCCAGAAGCTCCCTAAGACGTGGGTCCATAAGTGATTTATAGATCAAGCACATATCTCTTCTTAACTGTCTAAACTCCAAGAAATATTAGCCCAAGATATTTAGCCTCCCTGGATAATTTTGTCCTTTTGCCTCCTGTATATGGCGAGTTGCTCTCCTCTGGACTCTTTCTAGTGCAGCTATCTCTGCTGTACCACTTGGTGACCGAAACTGAGCGCAGTACTCCAAATGCGGCTTCACCAAAGATGTGCACAAGGACAGAAGGACTTCTTTGCTTCTTGATGTAATATTTCTTAATACAATGTAGTATGCTGCTTGATTTCTTAATAGCGGAGTTGCACTGTGCTTTGAATGACAGGTCATTTGTAACCATAATACCCAGGCCACTTTGTTGTTCTACAGTATTCAGTATTTGTCCCCCACGTGTATATGACCAATGTTTTTTAATCTCCCAAAGTGTATAATGCAACATTTATCCACATTGAATAACAATTTTTTATCCAATGCCCAGGTTTCCAATGCATTTAATGCTTCCTGAAGTGCTGTGGCATCATCCTGATTATTCACGGGATACCCTACCCTGGTGTCGTCAGCAAACTTAGAAACCCAAACTCCATTACTGACACATATGGAGGCAGTATATAAATTAAACAAACAAGGCCCCAACACTGAGCCTGGGGCACCCCACTAGTCACCTTGGCCCAAACAGAATTAGTTCCATTAACACTAACAGATTGTGTCCTGGAATTAAGCCATGCTTCTATCCATTTTGTGATTTTTCCCATCCAAACCATGTGCTATTAATGCATCAATAAGTTCCCCATATGGCACCTTATCAAATGCCTTCGAAAAATCCAGGTATACAACATCCACTGACTGCCCCTCCCCCATGGCCTTACTAACCTTTCCATAAAAGTCCAGTAAATTTGTCTGGCAGGCTCTGCCAGCAGTAAATCCATGCTGTACTGGATCCATCATGTCCATTTTCTGGACATACTCCATGATATGGTCTTTTATGATAACCTCAAGAATTTTCCCTAGGACCGATGTCAGACTTGTTGGTCTATAGTTTGAGACGTCATGTCTGCTCCCCTTCTTATAAATAGGAACTACCATAGCTTGTTTCCATGCCTCCAAGACATAAGCTTCATTTAATGATCTTGAAAAAATCAGTGCCAGAGGTCCAACTAAGAAATCCGCCATTTCTTTAATTATTCTAGGATGTACTCCATCTGGGCCCTGGGATTTATTTTGATCTGTTTAAAGATGTTAAAGAAGACTGGTTCCAAGACTGATCCCTGCAGCTCTCCACTGGTGACCCTCCTCATCTCTGAGTGCTCCTCACTGAGGGCAACTCCTTGGGTTCTCTCACTCAGCTAATTCCTTACGCAAGCACTGCCAGTGCACTCCTAAAACTTGTAAATGACATCTATGCTTCCATGGACTCAGGCCTCCTGACAGGTGCGGTTTTCATCGATTTAACTAAGGCATTTGACCTGGTTAACCATATTCTCCACCTTGCAAAACTACATTCTTTAGGCTTCTCTGCTGATGTAGTGGCCTGGTTTAATAGCTACTTGTCCAGTAGGAAACAGGCTGTAGTCTTCAAATCAGCTATATCTGACCTCTCGTTTATACACGTTGGCATTCCCCAGGGCTCCATACTTGGCCCTCTGCTTTTCTCAATCTATTAATGACCATCCGCTGCTTGCATCCACCTGTTCATCGCTGCTCTATGCAGCTGATCTTGTTGTTTACCACAGTGCAAGCAAAATCTTTGACATAAACCACGCTATTGCTTTGGACTTCTTAAATATTCAATCCTGGCTAACAGAAAACAACCTTGTTCTCAATACAAGCAAGACACTCTCCATGCTCTTTGGCTCACCTACCAGAATTAAAGCAAACCAAAATGCCTCAAAATATCATGTGCTGATGGTTCTCCACTGGTCAGCGCTACCTCCTTTAAATATCTGGGCATTCTTCTTGACGAATCTCTGGACTTTGATCTGCACATCACCACGACCTGTAAAGCTGTCAATGCAAAGATAGGAAGTGTCTACCACACTAACTGTGCCCTCACCCCATCGTCCAGACTAGCTGTGGCACAAGGCTTTCTGTTCTCAGCCCTGGCCTATGGCTCAAGCATCTATCTATCTGCCACAAAATCCACCCACCATAAATGGGAAACCACCTATAATACTGTCTGCCGCTATGCCTCTGCATCTCCACAATACAAACATCGTTGCCAGCTCTACACTGACCTAAAATAGCCCTGCCCCTCTGCCCATCGACTCCAGTCCTATGGATCTCTAATTGACTGTATTGCCAGATCAGGCCTTCCCCAATCCTTCGCCTCTCTGCTTCACTCAACCCCCCTCTCCGATGGGCTCCGATCTACTGACCAATCCCCTCTGCACATCCCCAGAAGCAAAACCAATATGGGTGCATGAGCTTTCTCATACATGGCTCCAAAGTACTGAAACTCCATACCTCAAACTATTCATCATGCTCCCACCCACGCTAGCTTCAAGAAACTTCACCGTGAACACCTGCGTGCTGTTAGTCCCTGCACTTGCTTTCATCCACCTTAGACCATCCTTTCCCTGCCCTTCATGCCCCATGGCAACTACTCTTCTGACACCTTACTCCGCTTTTATTAATCCCCCCTCAAATGTTTCCCTCATCCCTTACCCTCCTCTGCTCCCACCACTCTCCCCTTCCCTCTCCTCCCTGTTTCTACTGTCCAAACGCTAATGGCCACATAATGGCGCTTACTGTATACTATATATACTTTTCTTTTGCAATGCTTGTTTTCTCACGTTTTTCAGCATTTTGTTTTTCTTCCGACTGTCTAAACTGTATCAATTGAATCATGCTTAACTATGTTACTCCTAACCCTCAAATTGATTGTATGTTGATCCCCCTCCTTGCTGTGCTACAGATCACATGTGCTGCATCACATGTATATGCATGTGCTTGTATACTCATGTGTTTGTTCAACTTGTATTCTTCTGGGTCATGCCTGAAAATAGACATTCTTATGCCTAGTGCACTCACCCAGTTACCAAGAGCAAATAAATGAATCCTATCCTCCATCACCAGGTTGCTTATCATCTTGACCAACCATCTGTGTATAACAGAATCAAAGGCTTTGCTGAAGTCAAGATACAGTAAGTCCACTGCCTGACTCTTGTTCACCATCTTTGTCACCCAAAGAAGTCAAACAAGTTCTTCTAACAAAACTGCCCTCTGTGAACCAATGCCAGACACAGAAAGCCTGAGTCCTGGCCTAGGGAATGGATAGACAGGCAACACCAGAACTGGACTAGAAATCGGTATGAGAGGTGGCGCCGGCCCCAAAGAAGCCGGCACTGGAAGCTGCACCAAGCCCCACAGTGCCAATACCAGACATTCCCAGCTGCGGACCTTAGGATTTGCCTCAGTTGCCAAGCAGTAGGTGATAAATGTTCCCTTTGGTGATACCTACTGTACCTGTTCGGCCTTGGGACCAATGCCGAACCTGGTGCTGGCAATGCTTCCAGTGCCTGCTTCTTTGGGGCCAGTGCCGCCTCCGGTACTGAGTCCCACTACGGTTCCAGTGTCACCTGTCTCCCCATTCCCTAGGTCAGGACTCAGGCTTTCTGTGTCCACACCCCTTCCGGCTTCCCCATCTAAGGGGGATCTGGAGGGGGATGAATCTGACTCCAACCCCATTATTGCTGAGGATGGCGATGACAACACTTTTTATAGCCTAGAGAATCAACCTACAAATCTTCCACGAAATGGTCTCTTGGAGTAGGTAATTACTTCTGGGAGTTTCCAGCAGAGAGTGCTGTTGTACAGCAGCTCTTCTAGCAGTTTTCACCAGAGACTGCCCACACATGACATCATCTTCCTGCTTCCTATAAAAGTGTGGGCAGTCCCTGGTATCCTCAGTTCTTTTTCCCGCAGTCTTCAGCTCATGCAGCAGCTAGTTCAGCTTCAGTGTAGCAGTCATCGACAAGAACTTGGAATACAAAACGAATGTCTAAAGATTCTTCTACCAAACAAGCTCTATTTTATTCCTACCATTGACGTAGGAAGATATACCGCTTTGACAATCACATATCTTGTGTACGGTGTATGGGACCCACACACATCAATTCCTGCAACTCCTGTCAGGAATTTAAAAGAGTAACCCGTCGACAACGGTTGCTCGAAATTCAGCACCTTCTTGCTGAGCAGAAAATGTCTCTGTTACAGAACCAGGGGGCTCATACCAAGGGGTTTGTACCTAGGGCTTCCCCAGCTCTGGTTCTCATTCTAGTAGGGTAAGGAGTGGGATAAACTCCCTCTCACTCCCGGCCGCATTGCCCGTCGACGGCCACTGTTTCTGTGGCTCCTCCGTTGACTGAGCGTCTTTCTACAGCTTCCTCATTGATGGGGGCTCACACTCTTTCGTTGACAGCGCTTTTCAGTGTTTTGAATGCTGTGCTGGCTTTGCCTGCTCCATCGACAGGGGCGTATACCCTCTTGTTGATGACGCTATCTAGCATATTGAATACAGCCAAATACACAGCTGTTCTGTCAACGGGGGCTCCTCTCCCATCGACAACGTCTGACATCTTTCATGATAATCATTCCATAAGCTCATTAATGAGATCCCATGTTCCACAAGGCAAACCAATGGCTTTTGCCTTGATGAATGCCCCTCCATCCTCACAGGTGCCATTTCATAGAGGGCAGGCAGGACAGAGACAGGGGCCCTGGTTTATTCTTCCTGGGGGTGAGACCTGCGCACACTGCCTGTCCCATCCCCTCTATCACCCCCATCGTTTCTCAACCCCTGCTTCTTACCCCTTTTTCCCAAGAATGGGACATCACCAAGATAGTGAAACAGGTCTTGCACACCATGCGGTATACCCACCCTCTGACCTAGGAGAGCTGGAGGATCCTTTCCGGTCTCACTCCCCTCTGCCTAAAAGATTTCACGGTGACAGGGATACACTGCCACCCTAGTCACCTCTTCCTAATATTGAAGATTATTTGTCAGATGAACCTGCACTACCAGTGAATCTCCCCGGTGATATGGATGATGAAGAATTCCAAGATCTAGATTTCCATAATCTGGAGTCCCCCTGCTCTGAAATCTCTTCCTTGGATGATGCCCTGCCTCTGCCAGTTGCAACTTCTCCTCCTGATGACCCATCCTTTAGCAAGATTATGGTCCAAATACAAAAGTCATGGGGTTCTCTACCACAGAACATGACAGACAATGTAAGGATATGGCAGTATATCTGGAACTGCCAGAGGAGCTGGCCTTAGTGGTGCCCCCACTGATTCCAGCCTATCAAAATGCCATGCTGGCTGCCTGGCATCAACCGTCCGTGATTACTGCTGTCCCATAAAAAGCAGCTAGCTTGTATCAGGCTCCCTGGATTATCCCGTTCTGTCCACCGTCTCAGAAGCGGATTCAGTGATCATTACTGCCGCTCATGGTCGTATGAAAAAAATCAAACACACGAGTTCCTTACCACCCGATAAAGAATCTCAAAGAACTGACTACCTGGGTAAAAAGGTTTGTGCCTCGGGTACCATGAATATTCGAATTCTGAACTATATGGCACATATATTTAAATACCAGTGTACCCTTGGGGCTTTAGCCATAGACATTCTCAATAAACTCCCTCCTTCCCAGGAAAAGGACACATTATTGGCCACAGTGTCTACTAGCAATTCTATCTCCCATCACCTGCTCAGGTCGGGATATGATGCCATGGATACCTCACCCGACTCTCAGCTACTGGAGTCTCTCTGCGTCACCATGTTTGGCTTTGCATTTCAGGTCTTGCTCCTGATATACAACATAAAGTAGCTAATGCACCCTTTAACGGGTACAAACTATTTGGGCCAGGTACTCAAATGTTCTAACCCCAGTAATGCTCAGGATATTCATAACTTTATGCAGTAAGCCTGGAGGGTTGGACTGCCTGGAGAGATGGAACCCACGCAAATGAGTAGAATTCTTTGCATGTGAGCATCTTTCAAATACTGCTTCTACCAACTGACGTGTTCAAACCTCTTCAGATTTTTCTCTCCACCTGAAAGTCAGGTCACTCATAGTTGTCGTCCTCTTTCACGTGAAGAAACTTAAGTATATTTCATTTCTTTTACTGTCGCTACTAATTGTCAGTATAAATCTTGTTTATTGTTTAAATTAGTTATTTTTAACGGTTCCTCGCAGTTTGGTATAACCGTGAGGGAACCGGATTAGTTATTTATTTTCATTGGGGTTCTCTGATTAAAGAGCCTTTGCTTTTGTGTATTACTAGTTTAGTTTTGTGTATATTTCACTGTTTTTTGTAACTGCTTTTATTGGTTACAGAACCGCTGAACCGTTTCATTTGTCATCTGTTCAGTTCAGTTCCTCTGGTTCCTATTGGTTCCAGAACGGACCGCAAAAAAAAAAAAAAAGTAAAAGTAACCGCATTAGCTCTCTTTTGTTTAGCGGTTAGTGTTTTTTCTCTTTGGACATTACCTTGTCAGAGAAACCTAAAAAGAAAACTGGAGAGCCCGGTTTTAAGAATTGTTTAAAATGTGGAAATGTGTTTGCTAAGGCAGACAAACACACCTTATTTGTGGCTTGTCTGGGGTTCGAAAATCTGGACCAGGATTGTGAAATATGTCAAACTTTCCTAGATAAAACAGTGGAAAAATGCCTTGAAAGGATCAATAAAAGATTTCCCAGGGGTCCCTTAGGCTCTGAACAGCTGACACCCCAATATGCTGTGGCTGAACCCACAACTTTGCTTACCCCTGCCCCTGATATGGGTGAAAAAGGAGCAAAAAGAGGTAAAGAACCAGCTGACTCCCAGGTTCCCTCAAAGAAACTGAAGAAAGTGAAACATGCAGAACCCTCTCCTTCTATACCAGGGACTTCTACACAAGTGCCTGCTTTGCCCTCGGCTCAAGAGATAGCCCAGGCTTTTAAAATTATCCAGGCACTACAAAACATCATCCCCCAGCAGCCTGCCAGGGTCCCCAGGCTAGCAGTGATGTGTTGCCCTCCTTGCCAGAAGTGCAATTTTTTGAGGAGGATAATGATCCTATTGAGGAGGATGAACCAATTCCCCCCGAGGTGTTCCCTGAGCAGGACTTTGGTTCTTCCCAAGGGTGTCAGAGGATTATTCCTCACATTTTACATTTGTGAGGAGAATGGCAGATGCTCTGGGCATTGCTACCACAGAGCAGGTTGAGGATGAGGAAGAAATTGAATACTTAAATATGATGGGTTTAACACTCACAAAAGCTCTCCTCCTGCCAGTTTAGAATTTATCTTAAATGGACACCCTAAAATTTCTGCAGACCCTAATTCTGTTCCTCCTATTGATAGGAGAATAGATAAAAAAAAATCAGTTGGACAGGACGGAAGCTGATTTCCTTTTCTCCTATCCAGACCATCAAGAGGTAATACAGTAGGCAGCGTGTGACAAAGCTAGAGTCCCCCTGTCCTCCCACCCTCCAGACAAGGACTCCAGAAAAATAGATAGTATGGCCAAAAAAGGCTATTTGTCAGCTTCTTTTGCCATGAGACAGGCTACATTTCAAGCTTATGCTGCCCAGTATCAAAAATCCCTGTGGCAGTCGGTACTGGACATGTTCATGAAAGCCCCCTCACCCTTATCTGAAGACCTGGCTGAAACTGCTGGCTGGAGGTGGCTACGTACCAGTTCCAGATGGCTGCTGATTCAAATGACACTGCAGCCAGATGGACGGCTAACACTATGGCACAGAGAAGGTTTGCTTGGCTCAGGGCCACGAACCTTACTCCGGATACTCAATCCAAGGCTCTGGATTTTCCTTTAGAAGGAAATTCCCTTTTTGGAGAATCCACTGTTGCCTACATGAAAAAAAGTGGATGAATATAAGGCAACCTGTAGAAGCAACTCTGCTAAAGAGTGAGCTTCTCCATCCACTAGGCCCTATGGAAGGGGGGGCAGAGGAAGGTCTTTTATGACCAGACTCTTTTTCCAGCCAGTAGCTGTGCCCCAGTGCCAACAGTATCCACAGCAGGGACACTCTAGGGGTAAGGGTAGAAGGGGCTCCAGGAGGGGCTCTCAGGCCCAACCTCAGCCCCAATCAAAGCAAAATCCCTGAGGCTCAGGCCTCCTCCCTCCCTGTCAGAGGCAGACTCTCCCAATTCCTCCAGGCTTGGCTAAGCATCACCACAGACAAGTGGGTTCTGGAGGTAGTGGGTCAGGGTCTGTCTCTGGATTTCAAATCTTTTCCTCCACAAAAGACCAGGGTTTACTGCTTACCTCCTCTAGCAGGGAGAACACTACTAGAAGCAGAGGTTCAGAAATTGTTACAGCTCAGAGCAGTGAAATCAGTTCCTACCACCCTGAGGGGAAGAGGTTTTTACTTCAGATACTTCCTAACAACAAAGAAAAGTGGGGAGTGGCAGCCAATATTAATCTCAGAGCTTTAAACAAGCATCTGAAAAAAAAATTTCAACATGGTAACTTTGACTCGGATATTACCAATGATCCAAAAAGGGGACTGGCTGGCATCCCTGGATTTGAAAGACACCTATTTCCACATCCCCATAAAGGAATCATACAGAAAATATCTCCGATTCAGGCTCCCTTTGGGTCATTACCAGTTTTCAGCTCTACCCTTCGGCCTCTCCTCAGCACCAAGGGTATTTACAAAATGCCTAGTCGCTGTGGTGGCATATCTTCGAAGACAGGGAGTGACTGTTTTCCCATACCTGGATGACTGGTTGGTGGTGGGCAAGTCACCAGACCAAGTAAGGAATTCCCTAAGAATCACCCAACCCCCCCTTAGAGTCCCTGGGGTTCATAATAAACCAAAAGAAATCTGTTCTAACTCCCGCTCAAATTTTGCAGTTCATGGGGCAGAAATCAACATACTGCAGGGCAGAACCTTTTTACACTTAGACAGGGTGCAAAGTCTTCAGTCAATAGCAAATTCCTTCAGTCTGCACAACCCAAAAACTGCAAGGCAGTTTCTGCAGCTTCTAGGTCATATGGCTGCATCCACAAGCACAGTGCAGGGATCCAAGTTTCATATGAGGAACATCCAGTTTCACCTCAGGACTCACTGAAGTCAAAAGAGAGACCCCTTTTCGAAGCTTATTCCGGTGACAAGGGCACTGTTAAGGGCCCTGTTGTGGTGGAAGGAGGAATCCAACCTTAAGCAAGGAGATCCTTTTCAGAGAGAGAATCCTTCTCTGGTACTCACAACAGATGCATCCCTTTTGGGCTAGGGCACCCACTTAGGAAAGCACACAACTCAGTGTACCTGGTCAGCAGCAGGGTACCTTCAGCACATAAATTTACTGGAGCTCAGAGCAGTGCTCCTAGCCCTAAAGGCTTTCTTTTCACTGGTATTGGGCAGAGTGGTACAGATCAGAACAGACAATGCCACCACAATGTACTACATAAACAAGCAGGAGGCACAAGATTAGGCCTCCTTTGCACAGAGGCCATGAATATTTGGACTCTGAAGGTATCCTTATGGGCAATTCATTTGCCAGGAAAAGACAATACCTTGGCAGATGCACTGAGTCACATCAACCAGGCCCATCACGAATGGACTCTAAACAAGCAGGTGGTGCAAGTTATTTTCAGGAGCTGGGGCACTCCTGAGATAAACTTGTTTGTAACCCATCAGAACCACCAGCTACCTCAGTATTGCTGCAGACCTCCAGCAGAGGGCACAGTCCCTCTGGATACCCTGGCTCTGGATTGATCAGGCAGGCACCTGCATGCCTTTCCCCCATTCCCTCTGGTTTTCAGGGTGTTACTGAAGCTAAAATCCCTCTCAGCATCTCTGCTCTTGATAGCTCCAGATTGGCCCAGGCAGCCATAGTACTCTTCTTTGCTCTCCATGTCTGTCAGCAAACCAATACAGTTGCCTCTCTGGCACAATCGCCTGACCTCCAATCAGGGAACATTGTTGTACCCGAATCTCAAGTCCCTTCATCTCAAAGCTTGGCTTTTGAGGAGTTAGAGTATACAGATTTAAACCTTTTTGAAGCTATCTTAAATATTTTACAAGGTAATAGAAAACATTCTACAAAGAAAACCTATTCTTCAGAATGAACACCAGAGAGAAAATCTCTTCCAAGTATGAACCTTATACCAAATAAGGCTGGAGTTTCAGTTGTCTTAGATTATCTCACTCATCTGCATTCTTCTTCATCTGTAACCCAGTTCCCTAAAGGTTCATCTAGCAGCGGTATCTGCCTACCTTTCTGTGGGGACAAAGGTGTCAGTAGCATCAGACAAAACTTTTAAAAGATTTAAAAGATTTTTAAAAGATTTTAAAAGATTTTTAGGAGGCAGTATAGCGCAGTGGTCTAAGGCTCTGAGCTGCAAATCTGGTGACATCCAGCAGACCAGACCTGGGTTTGAATCCCACAGCTTCCACTTGCATACTGTGTGACCCTGAGCAAGTCACTTAACCTCCTTGTGCTCCCAGGTCGCTTCTGTAAAAAAAGCTATCAGTTTAGTGTGCTATACCTGGTTAAACAAATAAATAAAAATAAAAAAAATAAAAAATATATGTCTTTTTTCAGAAGAGACAGAGCAGGCAGGAAGGGAGGAGGAGTGGCACTGTATGTGAAAAATGACATAAGGGCCACAGAGATCCAGGAGGAACAAAATGGGGGAGAGATACTGTGGGTTAAGCTGGTAAGGAAAATGGGGACAGCCATCTGCACAGGTGTGGTCTATAGACCACCAGCCCAGGAGGAAGAAACAGATAGGGAGCTGATGCTAGCCATCCAAAGGATGGCAGACAAGGGTGAGGTAGTACTGGTTGGAGACTAATATTCCAGACGTGGACTGGAGCATCCCAGCAGCAGCATCAACTAGGAGCAGATTTATCCTGGACTCCCTTCAGGGTGCCTTCCTCAAGCAACTGGTCATGGAACCAACTCGGGAAGGCAATACTGGACCTTGTGCTCACAAACAGGGACAGTGTGATGGGGAGTAACAGTGGGGAGCACCTGGGAAACAGTGACCACCAGTCATTGTGGTTTGAAATCACAGAAAGAGCAGAACCAAACCACACAAAACACGATCCTGGATTTTAGGGGCAGACTTTGGGAAAATGGGGAGATACTTGAAAGAGGCATTAAGGGAATGGGACAGGAATCAGGGTTGAGGAACAGAGGCAGTATTTAAATGGGATTACAAGAACAACAGAATTATGCATTAAGCAGGTTAGCAAGAGGAAAAGGAAGAGGAGACCATTATGGTTTTCCAAAGAGGTAGCAAAGAAAGTGAAAGCCAAAAGATTGCATTCAGGCAATACAAAAGACACAGGCAGAAGGGGAAAGGGAGAAGCACCAGGAGAAGCAAAGGGAGGCAGGGAGGTCAGTAAGGGAAGCCAAAGCTCAGACAGAAGAACACATTGCAAAATCAGTGGGTAGAGGGGACAAAACCTTTTACAGGTACATAAGTGAAAAAAGAAAGACAAAGGGAGGGATAGTGAGACTGAAGGGGGAGGATGGGGGCTGCGTGGAGGATGACAACAGTAAAGCTGACATATTGAACAGGTATTTCTGCTTAGTCTTTACTGAAGAGGAGGAGGGTAATGGGTCTGAAGGGAGTACAAGGGGTGAGAATGGTGCAGAAATGGACACAAGTCCCTTTACACGAGAAAGGGTCCTGAAGGAACTGGAAGTAATAAGAGTTGATAAAGCAATGGGGCCAGATGGGGTGCACCCCAGGGTCATTAAAGAACTAAGAGAGGTGGTGGCGGAACCTCTGGCTATCCTGTTTAGCCGATCACTGGAAACAGGGGAGGTACCCAAAGACTGGAGGATAGCAGATGTAGTCCCCTTATACAAAAGTGGGAACAAAGAGGAAGCAGGGAACTACAGACCAGTCAGCCTCACCTCGGTAGTGGGGAAGATCATGGAAGCACTACTGAAGGAGAGATTGGTGGAATATCTGGTTGTCAATGGACTACAGGACCCCAAGGCAGCATGGTTTCACCAGGGGGAGGTCATGTCAGACCAACCTCATTGAATTTTTTGACTGGGTGACTAGGGAGGTGGATCAGGGGAGGGCAGTGGACATGGCCTATCTGGACTTCAGCAAGGCCTTTGACACTGTGCCACATAGAAGACTATTACACAAACTGGGGAATATGGGTGTGGGCAGGACAGTAGTGTGGTGGGTAGGTAACTGGCTGGGTGGCAGGACACAGAGGGTGGTGGTAAATGGCTGTCACTCCACAGAGGGAAGAGTGACCAGTGGGGTACCACAGGGATCAGTGCTGGGACCGGTCCTATTCAACATCTTCATCAGTGACATTCGCATGGGACCTAGAAGGCAGAATTTCACTGTTTGCTGATGACACAAAGCTCTGTAACAGAGTAGACACACCAGAGGGTGTAGACAGAATGAAGCGACCTGCAGAAACTTGAAGAATGGTCAAGGGTTTGGCAGTTGAAATTCAATGCAAAGAAGTGCAAGATAATGCATATGGGACACAAAAACCCTGGCACAATGTATCAGTTGGGGGTGAGGATATAGCATGCACCAAGCAGGAAAGGGATCTTGGGGTTGTCATCTCTGATGACCTCAAAGGTAGGAAACAGTGTGACAAGGCAGCAGGTAAAGCAAATAGGATGCTGGGATGTACAGGCAGGGCATCACCAGCAGGAAAAGGAGGTCATAATTCTGCTATACAAGACACTAGTGAGGCCCCACCTGGAGTACAGTGTACAGTTCTGCAGACCATAACTACGTAAGGACATAGGGTAGAGAAGGTTCAGAGGAGGGCAACAAAGATGGTGCATGGATTGCATCACAAGTCCTATGAAGACAGGTTGAAGGAACTGAACATGTACTCCCTGGAGGAGAGAGGAGGAGAGAGGATATGATAGAGACATACAAGTATCTTACAGGGAGGAACAGGGTGCAGGAAAACACTATTTTAAGTGAAGAAGATGTTCCAGGACTAGAGGGCATGGGATGAAGTTGGAGGGAGGACGATTCAGAGGAAACATGAGAAAGAATTTCTTCACAGAGCGAGTGTGGTGGACAAGTGGAACACCCTGCCAGAGGAAGTGGAGGGGCTGAAACAATCACAGGATTTAAGAATGCATGGGATAGACATAAAGGAATTCTGGAGGTCAGGGGTAAGGGGCAACAGACTTCTAGGAAAACAAACTGAACTTACAAGCTCAAATGGGCAGACTGGGTGGGCCATAGGCCCTTATCTGCCGACACTGTCTATGTATCTATGTATTTTTTAAGGGGTTGATGCATTTGCACCCACCTCACAGAGCACCAGTACCTGCTTGGGATCCGAACATGTGCATAGCCAAGCTCATGGGTCCTCCTTTTCATCCCATGGCTACTGCCCACCTGAAATATGTTACTTGGAAAATAGTCCTTCTAGTAGCTATTACTTCTGCAAGAAGAATTAGTGAGCTCCGAGCTCTCTGCATTGATCAAAACTATATCTCATTTCACAGAGTTGTCCTCAGAACAGACAGACAGTTTCTTCCTAAAGTGGTTTCAGACTTTCATCTGAACCAGTCACTCTGCCTGTCTTTTTCACAGACCGTAACAGTTCTTGTGAAAGAAGGCTCCATAGTCTGGATGTAAAAATGGTCATTTGCTATTACATGACAACCACTAAAGACCATAGAAAGAATAGAAAACAACTTTTCCTTGCATATGGGGATGTAGGAAATGGTAAACCAGCCTCAAAAAGATCCATTTCTGATGGATAGTCTAGTGTATTCAATTCTGCTACACTAAAGCAGGTAAAGAACACCCAACCGGGTTGAGGACACATTCTACAAGAGGGACTGCTGCCACCCTTGCAGCTGCCAGGGAAGTTCCTTGGTGGACATTTGCAAAGCAGCTACCTGGAAAACAGTACACACCTTTACAAAGCATTACAACTTAGACATTCTATCCAGAAGTGATGCTAGGTTTGGCACAACAGTCCTGCAGTCTGTTTCCAAAATAAGTTATGTGCCCACCTCCAGTGGTACTGCTTGATAGTCTGAATAAAGTTATGAATATCCAGAGCATTACTGGGGTTAGAAGAAAAAAATACTTACCATAGTAATCTTCTTTCTTCCCAGTGATGCTAGATATTGATAACTTCCCTCCCTTCCTCCCCTTCTAGAACTTCAGCCGCTGCACTCCGCATTCTGTTGCCACCAAGCCATGTTGTTTTCTTGCATATTCTCTGCTTTTAATCATTCTAAAACTTAGGGAGGCAGTATAGCGCAGTGGTTTAAGGCTCTGAGCTGCAAATCTGGTGACATCCAGCAGACCAGACCTGGGTTTGAATCCCACAGCTTCCACTTGCAGACTGTGTGACCCTGAGCAAGTCAGTTAACTTCCCGATGCTCACAGGTCACACCTGTAAAAAAGCATTCAGCTTATTGTGCTAGTCCTGGTTAAACAACTAACAAAAAATAAATAAAAAAGGAGTTTTTCAATGTGTTCTCCTTTCAGAGTTTTCTTTGATGTGGTTTGGTTAAATGTTATTATTTTCCTCCCTTTGGAGGTTCTTTCTGTTAGAATTCCTTGCTTTAATTAGGAGTAACTCCTCCTTTTTATAAAATATTAGAGTTACATTAGTATCTTAATGCCTGACTTCCAGGCTTCTCACAAATCTGAAGAGGTTAGAACACTACAGTTAGTAGAGGCAGTATTTGAGAGTTGCTGACATGCAAAGAATTCTACTCATTTGCATGTGTTTCATCTCTCCGAGCAGTCCAGCCCTCCAGGCTTACTGAATAAAATTATGAATATCTTAGCATCACTGGAAAGAAAGAAGACTACTATGGTAAGTAATTTTTTCTTGTTAGATGACCTGCAGGCATCAGGCAGAACCCTTCGTATGGTACATAGCATGTACCATACTCTGCAGCCCACCTATCATATGCAATATTCCTCCTATTCCAAAAGAGGCAGAAAATATAAGGCTTCTAACAGAGGTAGCTTTCAAGGTTGTGGTTAAGCAGCAAGAGGCAACCCCTCTGCTACCTGTGGCTCCTGTGCCCGTCCCCCGGGAGTGGCTGGGCAACCCAGTACCCAGTGACCTATCAGGGCTTTCTCCTCGCTTCTTCAACCAGGCCTTGGAGACTGTAGGGGGTTGTTATGCCCTCCATCTGGAGGCCTGGAATACGATCACTTTGGACAAATGGGTACTACAGATTATCCAAAGGGGATACACTCTGGAATTCCCCCCCCCCCTTTGGGTAGCCCATTATCCTTCAGATCATGTCCCTATCCTTCAAGAAGAATTGAAGGTACTTTTAGCCAAACAGGCTGTCCTACCAGTGTCTCTTCCAGAACATCAAATGGGATTTTACTCCCACTTTTTTCTGGTACCAAAACGAACCAGAGATCTCAGGCCAACACTAGACCTGAGACACTTGAATAGATATATTCAGTACAAACATTTTCACATGCTATAACTAACTGCCATCATGCCTATCCTAAAACAAGAAGACTAGTTGTGTGCCCTGGATATGAAGGACACCTAATTACATATCTCCATTCATCCTCCCCATTAAAAATTTCTGCGCTTCCACTTTCTGGGTCAAAACTACCAGTTATGAACACTCCTTTTTGGCCTATCATCTGCCCTGAGTATTCATCAAATGCCTAGCAGTGGTGGTAGCAGTAGTCGTACGGAAAAAAGGGCACTTCGTCTTCCCATACGTAGATGATTGGCTAATCAAAGCAGAATCCAGAGAAGCTCTGCTTGCCTCCCTAGCTGCTGCTCTGACCATGTTCAGTGACCTAAGGATAACAGTCAACTGGCCAAAGTCCAGTCCAAACCTGATGCAGTCTCTCCAATACATTTGAGCTGTTCTAGACACAGTCACAGCCAGAGCTTACCTTCCGGCTGCTCGTCAGGACACTCTTATATCTCTGGCTTCATGAATACAGACTCAGAAAATAGTCACAGCCAGACAAATACTGAGATTTCTGGGTCACATGTCTGCAGCCATCCTGATGGTGGCATTCGCCCACCTTCACACAAGACCTGTCCGGTGGACCCTCCACAATCAATGGTCTCAAAGAACTGGGCAGTTTGATGACAAAATCAGGGTTACTTCTTCTCTGCAGTCATCCCTGACTTGATGGACAATCAAAACCAATTTGTGTCAAGGAATGCCTTTCCGCTCCCTCCCTCCCATGCAGACGTTAACCACGAATGCTTCCTTGGATGGATGGTGCACACACTTAGGTCCTTATCAGACCCAAGGCCAATGGGCTGTCTCTTCCCATACTCTCATATCAGTCTCCTGGAGATGAAAGTGATCCATACCACCCTTCAGGCATTCCAGCCCTACCTCAAGCCAGGACCATTGCCAATTCAATCAGGCAACACTGCAGTGGTGTTTCACCTCAACAAACAAGGGGGCACAAGATCACACACCCTCTGCATTTTGACCCTTGTGGTCTAGCAGGAAGCTATCAGACAACAACTAATGCTAACGGCCGTCCACCTTCCGGGATGGTGCAATCAGTTAGCAGACCAGCTAAGTCGCCAGTCATCTGCTCACGAATAGACACTTCACAAAGAAGTACTCCAAGAAATCTTTGACCTTGGGGAACTCCACAGCTGGATCTGTTTGCCTCCCCAGTTACTTCTCCATTATCCCAAGCAACAAGGGACGATCTATAGATGCCCTGTCCCGACCTTGGACAGGACTCTACTTCTGTGCCTTCCCCCCATCCCTCTCTTGCAATAGATGCTATTGAAACTTCAAATGGAGCTGGCCACCATGCTTCTTATAGCACCAATGTGGCCCGCGTCAACTGTGGTGCCCTCTACTCCAACAACCACCAGTAAGGGAACCCATTCAGTAGCCAGTCAGACCGGACCTCCTGACTCAGTGTCTTGGATCCCTCCTGCATCCCAGCCTGAAGACCCTTCATCTTCACTCTTGGCTCCTGAGGATGCATTCATAAATAGACTCCAAGTGTCCTCTCCTGTTGCCAGTATTCTCCTGGCTGCTCATAAACCAGCAACCAGAGCAACATATAATTCCAAATGGAAACGCTTTTCCATATGGTCTGCTTCTCACTCCCTGGACCCTTACTCTTGTCCACTGATGAAGGTTCTAGATTACCTGGTCTCTTTATCAGAGTCAGGCTTAAATTACTCCTCCATAACAGTCCACCTGGCTGCCATATCAGCATTCCATGAACCTATAGATGGCAAGCTTCTGTACCAGTATCACTTAGCCAAGATGTTTTTGAGAGGAATGATGCATCTTAAGCCTCCTACTAGAAGACCCACTCCTCTGTGGGATCTCAATTTCATTATAGAAAAAATGACCCTTGAACCATTCAAGCCAGCAGCCACCTGTGATCTCCATTTCCTTTCATGGAAAACACTGTTTCTAGTGGCTATTTCTTCAGCTCGCTCGCTGTATTTCCGAGCTTCATGCCCTCATGTGTAGGGAACCTTACTTGATTTTCCATAAGGACAGGGCGGTCCTTCATGCCAACCCTTCCTTCTTTCCTAAAGTAGTCTCCGAACATACGCTAAATCAGTCCTTGGAGATTTTGGTCTACTACCCTGAATGCTCCGATCCCAGTGAACATCTGTTACATACCTAAGATGTCTATTGTATTCTACTCTACTACACTAATCATACCCAGTCGATTAGGAAAACGTTTCAATTATTTGTCACCTTTGCCTCTGGCAGACAAGGGCTTCCTGTTGCTAAATGAACCCTGTCTTCATGGTTGGCAAATTGTATTACCTTTAGTTACGAAAAGTACAACAAGACTTTACCTGGGCCGCTCCAGGCCTACTCCACTAGAGCTATGACCACTACTGCGGCTTGCTTCAAAGTAGCTTCCATTTCGGATATCTGCAATGCAGCTACCTTGTCCACAATCCATACCTTCACAAGGCATTACTATCTTGAGATTGCCTCACGACATAGGATGGCCTCTGGCCATGCAGTCCTACAAGGTCTCCTATCATAATTGTCCTCCCATATGGACATAACTACTGGGGATTCTCCCAGAAGTAATTACCTACAGCAAGAGACCATTCCGTGGAAGACAGTGCAGTTACGTAAAGTCTTACCATGACAATAGATCTTCAAGGAATGTCCCTTGCAGTAGGTGCAATCCCACCCTCCATCCCCCTTCTTCTCTAACATAGCAAATTCTGGTCCAGTGACTTAGGGGTGGGACTCCTTGGTACCTCGGCTTCCCCATGGTCCTCACTTTTGCGAGCTGAATCCAGCGGGGGAACTGAGGATACCAGGGACCACCCACACTTATATAGGAAGCAGAAAGATGATGTCATGTGTGAGCGGTCCCTGGTAAAAACTGATAGAAGAGCTGTCATGTGACAGTGCCCTCTGCTGGAAACTCCCAGAAGTAATTACCTACTGCAAGAGACATTCCTTGAAGATCTACTGTTACAGTAACACTTTATGTAACTGCAATTTCCTGCTTCTGTCCCTCAGGAGGACCCTCCATTCAGTCATTACTCAGAAACATGCAGGTAACTCTGGCTCTCAAGACATCTGCTCCTGACCCAGGGAAGTGGATGCATCTTGAGTGGCTCCATGTTCCTAACATTCTGGTTAACCTCATGCCTCATTGTTGCCCCAGCCTTTGAAACCCTATCTGAGGCTGTGTGGGCTAGGCCTGCATCTATTCCCTCGATATTCAAGTCCATACACAAGAAATATGGTCCTCCTATAGAGAGGCGTATTCTAGCCTCCCAACCCACTTATGTCCTTTGGACTTCCCTTAAGTCTCTCACAGAGTCTTTACCAGAGTCTGATTCCAAGCTCAAAATTCTTCAGACTGTTATGCGTGGAATTGAATCCAACAGCCATCAGTTGAAAGGCAGCTATGGATGCATATGATACTGCTTCTTGAGCTGCCACCGCTGGAATCTGTATCAG
Source organism: Neoceratodus forsteri (assembly GCA_016271365.2). Classification (NCBI taxonomy): domain Eukaryota; kingdom Metazoa; phylum Chordata; order Ceratodontiformes; family Ceratodontidae; genus Neoceratodus; species Neoceratodus forsteri. Next base: position 411,415,565 of record CM028129.1, on the reverse strand, counting down.
AAGATATTCCTGGCTCCGGACCATGGGATGTTCCTCAGTTGCCCAGTAGCAGGTGATAGATATTCCTTTTGGTGGTACCTACCTGTTCAGCCAACAGATTGAGCAATCCCTGGAGGCGTCTCAGAAAAACAGAACAGACATCAAATTGCAACTGCAGTGGGGCAAAACAGTCAGACCTTTCGTGGAAGAGACAGAGGAGCTCTAAACAAGCACCAGTCTCTTCTGACACAAAAGAAAATGCAGCAGAAGGCACAGGTTTCACCAAGTCAGTTCGACAACAAAGTTTTTAACATCCCCCATAGTGACATGGGTTTGCCAACATCAACCAGGTTGATTGGCAGATCTCTTGACAGACCACCACAGCGCCGGGGCTTTTTACATTGTTTGCAGGAGGCTTCACCCCACCCCCACGTGAGAGTCTATTCCACCCCACAGACTTATAGATTGCTACTCCAGGGGATGGGGGTGGATTACAGGGACAGCGGCTTACAGTGGGAGTCGCTGTATTGGTACAGCGCTCTGACAAACCCGTTCAACACCGTGGGTGTTAAACCGGTTGTGTCACTGTGATGGTTCCACGTTTGGGGGATCACTCTCCCGATGGTATACTAAGGCACAGGCCCTGAAAGCACCCAGTGCCAGCCTCTGAAACCCCGGACCTGTTTTCATCTCAGCTGCCTGAGGTGGACCTCTCCTCGGCAGTGGGGGGGGGGGCACCTGACTCTGTTCTGCAGTCAGTGGAAGTCTATCGCCACAGACAAGTAGGTTCTAAGGATCATTCGAGAGGGGTACTCTCTCAGCTTTTCAGAGATTCCCCCAGACTGTCTGCTAAAATGGCAGCATACTCTGTCCGCTGCTCAATCAGACCTCCTCACTTTGGAGATAATGGGCCTTCTGAGAAATAGGGCAGTTGAAGTAGTCCCCTTGACAAAACGCTTCATGGGCTTCTACTGCATTATTTTCTGGTACCAAAAAACACAGGGGGCATGTGCCCCATTCTCGGTCTCAAAGAACTGAACAAGTTTTTGTATCACGAGAAGTTCAAGATGGCTCCCTAGGAACTCTCCTACCACTTCTCAAGCCACGGGACTGGTTGGCATCCCTGGAAATGAAAGATGAATACCAGCACATTCCAGTACACCCAGACCACTACAAGTTCCTTCGCTTTGTGGGCTTGGGTCAGCACTATCAATTCAGAGTCCTGCCCTTTGGGCTTTCCTTGGTGCCTCGAGTCTTTGCAAAGTGCTTTGTGGTTCTTGCAGCACATCTTTGGAGCTCAGACTTCAGGTCTTTCCCTACAAGGACAGCTGGCTCCTAGCAAGTCCATCAAGGCAGGATACAGAGGAGGCAGTGACCACAGCAACTCAGTTCCTGACATCCATGAGAGTACTACTTAACCTGGAGAAGTCACAGCTTCAACCTTTGCCGCAGCTCCTCTTCATAGGAGCCATCTTGGACACTACCAGGACGAAGGCCTTTCTCTCGGAGAACAGAAGGAACATAATCTTTCATCATATAGAACAACCTCATGTTGTCTCACTCCATGCAGTGGATGTTAGGCCTCATGGTCTCTTCAGTCTTAACAGTGCCACTAGCATGACTGCACATGAGGACCACTCAGTGGATGCTTCGCACACAGTGGTCTCCAACAATGCATCCTCAGTCTTAGCCCATCAAAGTGATGGAATCCCTGCATCGGTCTCTTGCTTAGTGGACACAGGAGGACAACCTTCTTCATGATCTCCCCTTTGCTCTGCTGAAATCTCAGATAACCCTCACCGCAGATGCATCTTTCCTCAGATGGCCATCACACCAATGGAGTCTGGACTCAAATGGGGTCGCACCTCCATATCAGTGTTCTTGAGATGAGGGCAGTCCCTTATGCCCTTCGAGCCTTGGTGGACTTTGTCCATCACAAAGTAATCCTTCTACAGGCGGACAACAAAGTGGTGATGTATTACATCAACAAGCAGGGGGGAGCGCACTCCTATCCGCCCTGCAGAGAAGCTATGAGAGTATGAGAGTGGTGCCTTGAGCAGAATGCTCTGATCCTAGCAGTTTACCTTCCAGAGGCTCAGAACAATCTAGCAGAACAACTCAGCAGGACAGAAGTGGATCCTGAAGAGTGGTCATTAGTAGGGATGTAAGTTTGTCATGGATGAGGTTTTAATGACTCATTGTTTGTTCATGAAATCATTAGTAAGCAGTAGTAAATGTTGTGACACTGTCATCATTGCTACATTCTGATGACACTAGTGAAAGTCATGGAAGTCCTGAATAAAGATCAAACATCATGGAATCAGTGATGTGTATGACTGCCATGACAAACTTACATCCCTAGTCATTAGCACAGACATTGTTCAGTCTCTCTTTGAAGAGTGGGGTACCCCAGAGCTGGACCTTTTTGTGTCCCCACTCAACACAAAACTGCCTCAGTTCTGCTCCAAAAATCCAGAACCTGGCATTTTCTGTCAGGATGCATTCAGGCTGCAGTTGACAAATTGCTTTCTGTACACATTTACTCCTCTTCCACTAGTTCAGAGGGTGCTGCTCAGACAGGAGGTGCACGGGGCAAAATGATTCTCATTACACCGGCACTGGCCTCAACAGATTTGGTTTCCCTTGATCAGCAGGTTAACAGTAGCCCTTCTGAGGCAACTGCCTCTATGGATGGACCTTCTGACACAGGGATCCCTGGTCCATCCCAACCCGTGCTCCCTTAATCTCCATGCATGGCTCCTGAGGCAATAGAGGTGAGCCGGTTTAAAGTTTCTCAAATGGTGTTGGAAATCCTCCTGGCTGCGCATAAACCTTCCACTAGGAAAATGTACACAGCCAAATGGAAGCACTTCTCAGAGTTGTGTGCCAAGAGCTGTAGGATAAGGTTTTGGGGTACCTATTAGACTTTTCAGATGCTGGACTGCAGTACTCTTCTGTAAAGGTCCGCCTCTGTGCAGTTTCAGTGTATCACAAGCTGGTCCAATACATGAACTTGGCTCAACTGCCCCTTTTCAAGAAATTTCTCAAGGGTATTCTGCACATGAGGGCCCCAGTCAGGAAGTCTGGGATATTAACCTTGTGCTAGAAATGCTCACTCATAAACCCTTTGAGCCTCTGGCTGTGTGCGATCTCAAGTTCCTGACCTGGAAAACTGCTTTTCTGGTTGCCATCACCTCTGCTTGCAGGGTCTCTGAAACATGCATTGGTCACAGATCCCACCATATTCCATCTTCCAGAAAGATGAGGTGGTTCTCCATACACACCCCAAGTTTCTGCCCAAAGTGGTTTTGGAGTTCCATTTGATGCTGTCCACTTATTTTCCTAACTTCCAGAATGAAGGAGAACACACCCTTCACTCCCTGGATGTTAAAAGAGCCCTCTGGTTCTATATTGATAGAACAAAGGACATCCATCAGTCCAAGCAGCTCCTTGTTTCCTTTACTGCCGCCCAGCTGGGACAACCAGTAACCATTAAGTGCCTTTCCACTTCAGTAGTGGCTTGCGTTCACCACTGCTACTCTACGGTGCAGGTAAAATTGGAAGGCCAGGATTGTGCTCACTCTTCCAGAACAGTTGCTACGTCACTGGCAGAAATCCGATCTTTCCGCATTGTGGAAATTTGCAAAGTGGTGACTTGGAGTTCAGTGCATAGTTTCGTTAAACACTATGCTCTGAATGTCCATGACTGACAGCAAGCTTCCTTTGGCAGGATGATCCTTAATGGACTCCTGTCCTGGGTGAGCTCCATCTCCTACCACCCTACTCAGTGGATTTTTGTATGATCTTGGTACTCTAACCCAGCAGTATGAATAAATGGTGAAGACTTAAGTCCAGGAAGAAACGAAAATGACGTGCTCACCATAATTCTTAATGTTCTTGGAAAAGTCTTCACCATTTATTCATACACCCACCTGCCGTGCCCCGAGCTCACTCTGTTTCTTGGTCTTCACCTCCCTTGTTTTGGTTCGAGCTGGGAAGACACTGTTATTTAGTTGACCCTTCTTATATGGATCAGAAGGGCTGTATTATGCCCTTATTTAGTTAGGTGGTTTGCTTAGGTTGCACTACACCTCTTCAGTAAAAAAGGTACTGAGGCAGTTGGTGGGTTAATGGCGAGATAGCCGATATGGTGTGAGCCAGCCTCGTGGTTGTGACAGGAAGCTCCTGCCACTCGAGGACAGACCTTTTCTTAAATCTGTTGCAGCTGTTCTTCTGTTTCTTAGCCTAATCTATTCTTTACAATTTCTAGTCCATAAGGTTGGCCACCTATGGGCAACCCCCTCCCCTTTCTTGACTATGCTATAGTGCCCTCTATAAATTTTAATTTTCCCTTCAGGTCCTCGTACTGAAAGGTTTTTGTGGTGACATCCGAGATAATATAAAACAACAGGCTATGTTCCTCGTTGGCTTTAGTATGCAATGGCACTATGTCATAAAATACTTTGATGTGTATCCCTTATGTGCATAAAACCTGTAAATGTTGAAAATATCATGGCACTAGGTGTTTTTGAAAAAAGTTGAAAGTTACTAGGGAACTGTATGATATAAAGTAAGTTAGTTGTGCTATTTAAAATGCATGTAAATTGCTGTAAACTGAACAAGTCTGAAATTTCATGGTGATTTGCATATGTCCCATGATGCTTTGCATTATGGAAGTAAGTGTGATGATATGTTTCTTTGAAACTTGTCTTATTGTCAATGCCCTTTGGGGTAACACTTATTTCAGTGCTTCTGCACTGAGTTTCTTTGTCTTTAGCTTTTTTTTTTTATTTGAGCCCCCACCACCCAAGCAAACAAGGTCTGCATAGGGAAGGCTAAATCTCAGATAAGTTAGATCAGTGAGTCAGTAGGTGCTGGCTAAGTGTAGAGGAAAGACTGGCATAGTCTTTTGCTACAGTCTGATGTACTGAGAAGGGATATGCCATTGCTGAAGGTTATCTTCTGCATTTTGAATAAACATCACACACAGATTGTATTTTGAACTTGAAGTTCGATGTCTGGTCCATCTGTTATCCCACAGCTTCTCCACAGCGGTGTTGAGCATACACAGTTCTACCTCGATATGTGCCCTCCCAAAGATTTTTGGCTCCTGCAGGGTCTCAGTGTCTCCAGATTGAACCCAACAGTATGAATAATTGGTGAAGACTTGTCCAAGAAGATCAAGGATTATTTATTTTTTTTGCAGTTTAAAGTTTATTAACAGATTTCACCATACAGTGGTCAAATCAACATAATCAGTACAACATAAAGACAGTACATGAGAAGTTGAAAGACCTGCCCTCCCCCATCCCCTACCCCTTTCCCCCACCCCTCCAACTCTTACACAGTATAAGCATATGAATAACAATAGAAAATCTATTCAAGATACTATCCTTAGGCAGGCCGTAGGGAATATAGAGCTTGCAAGGGGCCCCAAAGCTTCTTAAACCTAGCAATACTGTTACGAAGACTTGCTTGTTCTTTCAGTTCTGAGGTTCGCTAGTAATTCCCTCAACCATTCAGTGTAGGAGATATCTTCAGTATCCTTCCAGTGTCTGAAGACTAACTTCTTGACAGACATTGAAATTAAGGCCATGTTGAACTTACGCACGAGGACCGGAATCTCAGAAATTTCCCCCAGTACACAGACTTTTGGAGAGAACAAATCATTAAGACCTGAAAGGGGATCTACATTTTGTTTAATAAGGGTCCATAGAGGGACTATCTTGGGACAGGACCAGAAAACATGAAGCAGGTTGCCTTCATCTTGCGAACATCTTAAGCAGGTGGAAGAGGAGGCAATGCCATATTTGGCCAATGTTTGTGGCATGTAGTATAAATTATGTAATATATGAAACTATGTGAGATGAAGTCTGTCCTGAGTAATGAATTTATGGCAACCTTGCCATAAGATGGACGAGATAATATTTGCCTCAGGGAAAAGAGAGAACCAGTAACTGGATGGACCGAAGTGTTCTGGATAAAGCCAGTCATACAAGGAACTAAACATCTTGGACACAGCATGCGGGAGGCCTGCCAGACGAACCATCTCAGCTTGAAATTCTGGGCCTATCGAGTGCAAAGGGCCTTCCCCCAAAGTTTTCACCAGTAGATGACGTAACTTAAAGATTTGAAAAATGTTACATTTTGGCATTCCTGCTTTGGCAATAATCTCAGGGGAAGATAGCCAAGAGCCATCTATTGCATTTGTAAAATATGAGAAGTGACAGTCTCTGTAGCATGGGAGCCAAGAGGGTGAGAGCACTGTACCATCTATTTTGAGATTGGGATTACCCATTAAAGGTTGTGCCAAATCTCAAAAATGCTCATATTTAAAAAAAAAACACACAGCTGAGAGTGTACTTTTATCGAGGTAGCGATCGGAGTGTTGTGCAGTTACATAGATACATAGACAGTGTCAGCAGATAAGGGCCTATGGCCCACCCAGTCTGCCCATTTGAGCTTGTAAGTTCAGTTTGTTTTCCTAGAAGTCTGTTGCCCCTTACCCCTGACCTCCAGAATTCCTTTGTCTATCCTATGCATTCTTAAATCCCGTGATTGTTTCAGCCCCCACCACTTCCTCTGGCAGGGTGTTCACTTATCCACCACCCGTTCTGTGAAAATTCTTTCTCATGTTTCCTCTGAATCGTCCTCCTCCAACTTCATCCCATGCCCTCTAGTCCTGGAACATCTTTTTCGCTTAAAATAGTGTTTTCCTGCACCCTGTTCCTCTCTGTAAGATACTTGTATGTCTCTATCATATCCCTCTCTCCCTCCTCTCCTCCAGGAGTACATGTTTAGTTCCTTCAACCTGTCTTCATAGGACTTGTGATGCAATCCATGCACCATCTTTGTTGCCCTCCTCTGAACCTTCTCTACCCTGTCTATGTCCTTACGTGAGGTATGGTCTCCAGAACTGTACACTGTACTCCAGGTGGGGCCTCACTAGTGTCTTGTATAGCAGAATTATGACCTCCCTTTTCCTGCTGGTGATGCCCCTGCCTATACATCCCAGCATCCTATTTGCTTTACCTGCTGCCTTCTCACACTGTTTCCCTACCTTGAGGTCATCAGAGATGACAACCCCAAGATCCCTTTCCTGCTTGGTGCATGCTATATCCTCACCCCCCCCAACTGATATATTGTGCCAGGGTTTTTGTGCCCCATATGCATTATCTTGAACTTCCAGTTGTATGGGAAGACCCTTTGCCCTTGCATAAAAAAGCGCGGAAGGGGCGAGGTGATGGTATTTAATTTGGGCCAGTTCTATCTTAAACCAAATTGGAATATAAGGAAACATATTTTGAGAATCTTCAGGGATTAGCCATCCAAGATATTTACTAACATTACTGGCCCAGTAATAAAGACCTATATGTGGGAGACAGAGGCCTCCCCTAATTTTAGGAGCTGCTAATTTGTGAAAAGCCAGACGCAGTCTCTTGTTAGCCCAAATAAAATCAATAATGAGGCTATGCACCTTCTTAAACAATGACAGTGGAAGCTATAAGTTTAACAAGTTAAGTGGATAAAAAACACGGGGAAAAACATTCATCTTAATTGGATTAATTTTACCCCATAGGGAGAGAGGGAGAAGGGACCATCTTTTTAGGTCATGGGTAAGAATGAGCAATAAAGAATCTAAATTTTTCTTTTGTAAAAGGGTCGGACTTCTTGAGAGAGCAATCCCCAAATATCTCGGAGACTCTTTCTTTCCCAGGATGGTCCAATGGGTCATGACTTCCTGTCTCAGAATTATGTGATTGAGAGGAAATACAACTATTTTGTCAATATTCAGTTTATAATTAGAAAGGGCGCTGTACTCGATGATCTCCAACATGGGTGGGATAGATAAATAAATCCAAAATTAGCATGTTCAAACCTTTTATGTTGCTTCACACAGTAGAATTTAGATAAAGCAGGATGGGATAGCTGAAGTAAAAGATCATCGGCGTAGGCCGATAGTTTGACCTCATAGTTTTGTATAGTGATACCTTGAATTCTGGAACAGTTAGCTAACTGACGTATAAGAGGTTCCAGGTATAAATTAAAAAGAAGAGGGGACAGGGCTAACCCTGTCTCGTACCGGAGTTTAAAGGGAAAAGGCTTGAAATGACTCTGTTACTCAGTACTCGGGCTGATGGAGATTTTTAAAGTGCACCGACCCAGTGCTGAAATTCTAAAGGAAAACCAAATGCATGTAGGGTTCGGAATAGGAAGTTTCACTTAACCCTATCAAATGCCTTCTCAGCGTCCATGGAAATCGGAGCAGCCAGAAACTCCATGTCCCTGAACACCCAGAAGACATGGGCCAGATTACGCAAATGATCAACGGAAGATCTGCCCTTCATAAATCCCACTCGTTCCTGTCCTATGAGATCAGGACGGACTGCGTTTATATGATCAGCTAGCAGTTTGGTAAAATTTGACATCTTGATTGAGAAGAGAAATGGGTCTGTAGCTGGTTACTAGATCTTGGGGTTTGCTGGGTTTAGAGAGGAGAACAATCAAAGCCTCAAATAAGGACATGTCAACTTCAGAGCCAGATAGAATATGCTGATATAGAGGTAGCAGCAAAGGGATCAGTTGCTTTGCAAAAACTTTATAAAAGTTGGGAGAAAAGCCATCAGGCCCTGTGGTCTACTCAGTGGGGAGTTCCTTTAGTCTGAAAAGTTCAGATTGGGAAATAGGAGCACATAATAGGAGTCACTGGCAGGGACACTGGTTTACCGGGATTGAGAAAGGGCATATTCCGTTTTGCACATTGTAAAGAACGGTATTGGCACCGGTGTCTTTTAAGCCAAAATCCGGTTTTACTGGTGTTTAGTTTTGTGTACTTTATTTAACAATTTTTAACTCTAACATGCATTTTAGCAATTTTGAGCTCCACTATTACATATCTTTCCATCCTTGTACCAATTTAAAGTTATTTTAGGTACAAGATGTGATGGCAGCAGCAACACTACAGCCCCCATACCTAAGGTGTGATGGAAGCAGCATTACGACCTCATCCCTCAGGTGCGATGGCAGCACCAACAGCACTACGGCCCCTATCCCTCTGGTGTGATGGCAGCAGCAACAGCACTATGATCTCCCTCCCTCAGGTGTGACAGAAACAGCAGCACTGTGGCCCCATCCCTTAGGTGTGATGGCAGCAGTACTATGTTCACCATTCCTCAGGTGTGACAGAAATAGCATCACTGCGGCCCCTATCCCTTAGGTGTGATGGCAGCAGTACTACGTTCCCCATCCATCAGTGGTGATGGCAGAAGCACTACAGCCCCCACCCCTTTGGTGTAATGGTAGTAGCAACAATGCAGTCCACATCCCTCTGGGGTGTGATGGCAGTAGTGACAGCACTATGATCCCCTTTCTTCAACACCCACACCCGACATGCACAAGTTACAAATGACTTGGTCTCTTTGCTTGTAGAACTCAGATGTGAATTAATCGGAAGCATCACCGCTAAGGTGGACTACTTTGGTTTTTTCCTATCTATAATTTAACTGCATGAAATGCATTTCTGCCTGTGACACCGCTGACCAGGTTTAAGGAACAGACTTGGGTGTTGGAGGGCCAGCTGGTGGGTGAAGGCTTGAGTGTCCAATGACCACTCACCTTCTCCTGGGAGAGAGGGTAGGTTCACAGCTCAGCATTTGCTGGCCCCTGATGGAGGCCAGAGGCATGACATGTCAGCCCTCACTGCAGGAGTAAGTGTGATGGACGTCGGCTTGTGCCTTAACATCATGTAGCCTGTCACACTCCCAAGAAAATGGGAAAACACCTGCTGACCAACCGAAGGACAGCTGTTGGTCCCTCCATAAGCCGGAAGCCTCAGACATGTGTCTGTTCTGACCCCTGCCATGCCCAGGATACACTGGAAGCTCTTTAGGGCAATTCTCCTCCCCTGATAGCCTCCCACAGGGGTAGGGGCCCACTCAACGAAGGGTTACTTTGGGTTATCTGGTAGCACAGAAGTAAGGGGCAGTGGATGGTGGTTGGGACTCGCCAGCGGTGGTAGGAGTCCTTGGCAGGCATGAAGGAGTGAATGGCCAGGGGGTAGGAGAAGCAAAAAAAACTGCTTGAATTTGCTTCTTTGAAATAGTGTCTTCACCTAAAAAATCCATAAGTGATTAGTGGAGGATGTTCAAATGGATTTATGCATCTCCCAGACATGTGGATGCTTTTTTTTATTTACTCGGTGTCCATGAAAAGGGTGTCTCCCAGTTTTCATGTCTTTGTTCAGATGTGAATTGAGCACTACTCTGCCCACCGGCATCATACAGCCCCTTGGGTCTTACCTTCTCTATGTCATTGACTGTGCTTTCAAAATCCACTGGCCAAACATAAATACACTTAAATACTTAACATTTGCTTTTTGGTGAAGCAGTCTATCAGAAAACTTTTTGTTGTCACAGAGACTGAAACAGCAGGTAGGAGAAAAGGTGCAAATGATCCAATTCACCTAAATGGGGTGCTAACTGTGAAGTCTTTTCATAAGTAGTAAGGCAATTTCTTCTTTGTGAACATACTTTCATTCAGACTAGTTTTCATTCAGACAACTGAGGATTTTGGATGGCCCTACTGATTATAAACTTGAATAAGCTAGTTGGTAATAGTGATCCTGCGTTTAGCAATCTACAACCTAGATGCTTATATGCAAAGAATACAATAAAAACCTGACAAAAATCTAAAAACAAGCTTATAAAACACATAAAATGTATCTGAACATTTATCTTTACCTATACAAAATCATTGCAGCCCAAGTAAAACTCAGGTAAATTACATGGTACCCTGACTACTATTCTATGATGTAGTAAACATATATTGGTATTTTTTTAATATTCTTTGTAAAGCAGGTAAGGCCCACTAGGCAGAACTGTCTGTTTTTAGGAGTGACCTAGAAGCACTGGGGAGGTTAAGTGACTCACTTGGAGTCACACAGGTATGCAAGTGGAGGTTGTGAGAATCAAACCCAGGTCTGCTGGATGTACCCAGTTCATTCACTGTTTGTTACTCTAACCACTAGGCATGGGTGGTTAAACTGAATGTCTGATTATAACAAAGCAGTGCGGGTGATTTCCTTACTGACTCTATATGCAGCAAAGCAGAAAGAATGCGAAGCACAGCAGCATTCATTTTAAGATGCTGAAATCTGGGCTGGCGCTGCGGTAGCACTATTGCTTGCAATGCCAGCGACCCAGGGTCAGAAGCAAACTCGAGTTGCTGCAGGTCTGGCCAGGGGAGTAGGATCGAGCACCTGGGGGACTGCCCTCCTCCTTCAGGGAGGGTGGGCTGCAGGTCCTGCTGCGTTACCACTACCTGTGTGACCAAGGAGGGTGATGCAATGATGCTGCAGAGTGATCAGGAGGGGAGGACGCTAGCCAGGATCTGGAGCAGTGGCATGTTTCTATGTGACCTACCTCCTTGGGATCTTCTGTAGTGCCGGTGCCCTCAGGGACAAAGACCAGAAAACCAGGAGCAATCACCCCACATTGACCACTGGCAGTAGGGACCCAGGTGCCCCAGACTTCATAACCAGGCTACATGAGGGACCCACTGAGCTGCCCGACACCTGGGGTCCCCTCCCTTCCCACCTGTGGGGGGGTACAGTCCAGGCAGGATAGGGGCAGGACCACAGGAGCTCCTGAGCATTAGGTGGGGGTGAAGCTAAGGGATAGCCAGCCTAGGGATCTCTGAAAAGTGGAGACATGCTGTGAGAAGGGGACATAGAAAGAGAAAATAAAAAAAATTTAAAAAGATGCTAAAATCTTAGACTCTGTGCAGTGACATGCAATTTCCATGAGGCACCGGTACAAGAATTCAAAATCCGCAAACCAAGCAGGATTCCGTGATTGTTACCGGTGTTACCAGTAAAAATGGAAAACCAGGGTCCCTGGTCACTGGGAATCCGAGAGAGAGGGCAGTTGAGATCCAGCAAGATAACTATGCAGATTATCTAGGGAGGGAGGATTTGAGATAGAACTGTATAGCTGCGTATAATAAGTCTGAAACTCGGACGTAATATCAGCCGTACCATTTTCAGCGAGCCGTCTACAAACGACCTAATAGCCACAATGAGCCTAGAAGACTCTTGTTGTTCGAGTCTTAAACCAAGAAGGTGACCAGCTTTCTCCCCCGATCGGTGTATGAAGCATTGGTTTGTAGAATCATAAATTCTGCCTTCTTCCTCAGAAGATCTAAATAAGAATCATTCAACATTATGAGATCTTGCCTCAAGTGGTCAGACAATACAGGGGATAGTTTGGTTTCTATATTTCTAATTTGGGAAAGAAGGTTTAACAGTTGGCCTTCCCTCTTCTTTTTCCAAGATCAAGGATTATGGTAAGTGTGTAATTTTCATTTACCCTCCTCCGCACTGCCTCCATCCTGTTCCTGTCCTTCTTTAGATGCAGACTCCAAAACGATATATGGTACTCTAGTTGATGATGAACAAATGACCTATATATACATTGGTAGAAGTTAGAGATGTTACAAAGTTTTGTTTCGCTGACGAAGTTCTGGCAAAGTTGCAAAATTCCCCAAGTAAGACTGCAGTACTAATCCAGGAGTACATGGCTCAATAAATAACTCAAAACGCTTGTCGTTCCTTAGGAGCTCTGAGGAAGACATCTGGCTGAAATGTCAGCTGATTGGTGCATACATGTCACGCGCACGCACGCTGTCTGTGGGCTGCCGGTTGTCCGCCACTACAGGATGCACCTGGAAGGTGCCGGCATGATTCCTTTATAGTGAATGTTTAAGTCCTGCCGCTACTTTTGCACGTGTCACATGTTATTGTTTTTAGAGCACAGTTATGAATTTGCACTGAATAAAGTTGTGGCAAAAAGGTAAGCTAAGCTTTTTTGTTATTTATTGAGCTGTGTGCTCCTGTGTTAGTGCTGCAGTCTTACTTAGGGACTCTCCCCAAGTGCTTGTTTTGCATTGCAACTCTGCTTACTGCATGCACTAGACCTGGATTGCATTTTAGTGAATTGAGCCCACCAATTTGCTTTGCTTTTTGCTCTTAAAAATACAGAAGTCGACTTTGTGAATTGCCCACTTTGCCACTTCTTAACTTTGCATTAGTTTTTCCTGGGAAATATTTTCAGGCAAAGTCAGGTGAAGTCATGGGGAAGCTGCAATTTTGGAAATGAATTTGCATGACTTCACATGAAAAAGTGCCACTTTGCCTGCCAAAAACTTTCCAAGCTACCACTTTGCACTTTGCTTTGAGAATAAATTCATGAAGTGAAGTTTGTCAACTCTGCACATCTCGAGTAGCAGTACCTCCTTTCTTCTGCTGGCTTCCCTCTCTCTGTGCATCCCAACATCCCATTTGCCCTAACCACCACCCTGTGGCATTGTGCTGAGATTTCACACTGCTGGAAATTACTACAGAGTCCTTTTGCTCTGTAGTGCTTTCCACTACTACCTCCCTGTTCCATATTCAGTGTTAGTATTTTTTGCCCCTACAGTATGTGCATCACCTTGCACTTCTTGATGTTAAACTTTTACTTCCATAACACTTAAACTATACCTTTGCTGTTTACCCAGGTCTTCTTTCATAATTTTGACACTCTTTTCACTATCCACAGCTATAATCTGTGAAATGGCAGATCTTGCCCTGAATCCCTACTCCTGTGTTGTAAATTACAATGTTGAAGATGACTGATCCCAAGACCATCCTGACAGGTCGGCAGTTTCCTGGTTTGCCCTTATTTCTGCTCCTGTCTAGTTGCATTACATCTGCTGTCTTCCAATCCCTCAACGTCTTCCTCACAGCCAGTGAGTTGTTAAAAAGCTCTTGTCAGTGGTCCAGCCAGGACCTGCCCCATCTCTTTTAGCACTAGTGGATGCAGTCTGTTCGGGCCTCTTGATTTGGCCACCTTTAGTGCATCCAATCCTTTCAATACCCTTGCCTCTGAAATTAGTTATGTGTTGCCACCTTCTGCCCCTCCCACCCAGGGTTTGTTGACACAGTCCAGCAGCAACCTTTTATCCTCCACCATGAACACTGAACAGAAGTACCGAGTCAGTATGTCTGCTTTCTCTTTCTTTCCTTCCCTTCCTCAGTCTGACTATTCCTGTCCTTGTTTTCTGCTTCTTCTGCATGTATCAAAAAGAAGTTTAGTCCCCCTTCTTTATTTCCTCTACTAATCTTAACTCGGCAACTGAATTTACTCAGTGCCCTGCTGGTCTCTTTCATCCTGTTAAGATGTAACACCCAATCCTCCTCTGCCTAGCTGGTCTTGAATTTTTTGAAGGCCTTCATTTCTCCCTAACAGCCTTATCCTCTTACATGCCATAGTAGTTTCTTTCTTCTCCTGTTCTTTCCTACTACCCTTACAGAGACTTGTGGCCTTCAAACACCCATTCTAGATCAATTTCCCTTGTTGCACACACTCTCCACTGCCCCCACCCTTCCAATTTCTCCCTCAAATAGCTCCCACATCCTACCAAAATTCATCCTTAAAGTCCAGAACCTTTTCCTGTCACTGCTTCCTATCTACATGCCATTTGATGTTGAACTGCAGGGTCTGGAGATTGCCATTAACCAGTGGGTTCTGAACTGTGACCTCTCCAGTACTATCACTGAGGGCCAAGTGAAGTATTGCTCCTTCTTTCAGTTCCTTTGATCTCTGTGACAGAAATACTTCTTGAAATGTCTCTACCAACAACTGATTTCTTGCACTCATTGCAAATTTGATGCGCCAGTCCACATATGGTAGGTTGAAGTCTCCCCATCAGGAGTATTTCCCTCTGCTCTGCTGCCCTTCTAATCTCCTCCTTCAGTTTCCTGTCACTTGCCTCTTTTTGAGATGGTGGTCTTATATAACACTCCAATCCTGTTGTTCCTCCCCTTCCCGCATCTACACTGTTTCTGCGCTCTTGCCGGCCCCCCCCCCAGTTCCATGACTTCTGTGGCTTTGATGCCTTCCATTATGCATAACCACACCCTGTCCCAGTTCCTTGTTCCCATTACCTCCTAAACATTGCATAACCTGGAATGGACAAGTCCATGTCATAGTGCAGTGCAATCCATGTCTTTGTGACCACTACTGAGTCCAACTGGGCTTCTGCCACTACTGCCTGCAGGTCACAGGTTTTGTTCTTCAGGCCCCTGGTGTTAGCGTACATAGTTCTTCAGGCCACTTGCTTCTTCCATCCCTGAGACTCTTCCATACTCACCTGCCTCCCTGCTGTCATCCTTATCATTTCCCCTGCCATATAGTACCCCTCCCTGTCCTGGAATCCTATTAGCACCCCCCAAGAATCTTTTTCTGTCTCCCACCGCCACTACCACTACCCTGCTCCAGTCCCTTTTTGCCCTGTTTTCCCCTCTGTCTTCACTAGCAGTTGGGGTAGGCCAGCTTGGCCTCCCTCAAAAAGCAGTAGTGAAACAAAAAATGTGCTTTTGTTTGTTTTTTTAAATGCTAACCTTCCAGGACCAATCTCCACTATTGAGTCACACCAATGGGTTCTGAACTTGTCAGGAGGGCTGGTGCCGAGGTAGGCTGTGCACATGTGCAGCACTGCAAGACTAACTTGCACTGCATGGCTTACCTCAGAACCAGCCCTCAACTGCCTCAGTTCCTTTTTTCCCCGCCATTGAGTACACTTCAGTGATGACATCACTCACTCGCCTGGAACAGCCTCCCAGTGGAGGTGGTGGGAGCAAAAACTTTAGCGGGGTTCAAGAATGCATGGGATAGGCATAAGGGAACCTTAGTGGTAAGGCAAGGTGGGGTTATAGCCAGGGCCCTGATTTTTCTGCGGCACATCGGAGCAAAGTTCTGCATCAGGGTTCTAATTTGCCGTAGAACTTCTGCGGCAGTCAACACCAATTTCTGCAGCAATTCTGCGGCACATTCTTATCCTTCATTTTTTTCCTTATTTTGTTCTTTTTGCCATATCTGACACAATGCACGCTCGTAACAGTCATTTTATGGGCGTTTGTCACCAAATTTTCAACATAGCCAGTTTAAGACCTCTGCTCATGAACAGTATCACTGTGATTTTCTTAATCTGTCCCGAACATTGATTTCGCACACCAACTGCACCATTGTGCGCTACATGTGCAAAAACACATTTCAGGTGAGATGAGAAAAATGACAGTAATACTGTTTATAAGGAGGTGTGGTAAAATAGCAATACTGAAAATCTGGAGTGAAAATATTAAAAATGCTTTCAGTACGGCGTGTGCTTAAAGACTGCATAATGCATCTAAATAAAACAGTCATTTTATAGGCGTTTGTCACCAAATTTTCAACATAGCAAGTTTAAGACCTCTGCTCATGATCAGTATCACTGTGATTTTCTTAATCTGTCCTGAACACTGATTTCGCACACCGACCACGCCATTGTGCGCTACATGTGCAAAAACACATTTTGGGTGAGATGTGAAAAATGGCAGTTGTACTGTTCATAAGTAGGTGTGGTAAAATGGCAGTACTGAAAATCTGGAGTGAAAATATTAAAAATGCTCAAAGTTACGAGTGTGCGTAGGAACTGCGCAATGCACGCTCGTAAAACAGTCATTTTGGGGAATATTTTCACCAAATTTTCAACATAGGGTTTTTGGGAGCTTACCTCATGAACTGTGACACTGTCATGTCATTAATCATTCCGGAAAGGTGGTTCTGCGCAGTGACTGCGCAACTACCTTTCAGGACCGATTAACGAAATAACAGTGCCACAGTTCATGAGGTGGAGCCCCAAAAACCCCATGTTGAAAATTTGATGAAAAAATTCCCAGAAATGGCTGAGATATGCACTAAAGTTGAAAAACATCCATTTATGCCATTATACAGCTTACCAGCATTTCTTCAGTTTGCGGTCGGCTTTGAAGAAGCGCGAGCATTTCGATCCACGAAGATTATGCGCATTGGGCTCCGGGTGATATGGGTTGAGGTGGGGGGTGGGGTGGGGGCTGTGGGAGGTAGTGCGCGAAGGTTGGGTGCGGGGGCAAAAGAATCAACGAGGAAGGTTTTTGTTTCAGGTTTTTTTAGACTCAATGAGGGACTTTTGCCACGCTGGGGTGGGCTCCCAGAGTGGCACCAGGCAGCAGGGGCGTGAAGCCGATGGGGGATTGGTCACCCCGTCTGCAACAGAAGCTTTGCCACGCTGGGTGGGCTCAAGCATGGTACCAGGAAGCTTGGGGGCAGTGAAGTCGACAGGGTGTTGGGCACCCCCGTCGGCAGCAGAAGCTTTTGCCAGGTTGGGGTGGGCTCCCAGCGTGGCATACAGACATTTTGGGGGGGGTCAGTGAAGCTGATGGGGGATTGGGCACCCCCGTCGGCAAAGGACGTTGTTCTGTGGGCGGCCCAGCGAATTCCACGGGTGACGGCAAATTCCACGGATATTTCTGCGGTTTGCCGCACCCGCGGAATCGTGGAAAACTCGGGGCCCTGGTTATAGCTGGAGATCAAGTAGGGTCTGCAGTAATACGGTAGATAAGGAAAATGGGCAGACTATGTGGGCAAGTGGTCCTTATCTGCCGTCAAATTCCATGTTCGTAGAACTTCACGTCTATGCAACAACAGCATTCAGTTCGTTCATTGCTAGTGTTTATTTTTGTGTCAGTTTAAAAAAAAAAAAAATTTGGTTTCTCACAGCCATACTGAGCAATGGTTGAAGACCATGGACATCGACTGTGATGGTAGGAAGCATCTTCAGGTGTGCTGCTCTGGCTGCCGGGCCATGTCCGGTCCACTCCCCTCTCAGAGGGAGAGTTCTCATGATGGGCAGTCCTGTGTTTTGGAGGGAGGACAACCCTCCCGCAAACCCAAAAAGAAAGTGGGCCCATTCTCAATCTCTGTCGAGGACCCAGCACCACTTGACCTCAAGTTCTTCCTCTTCTCACTGGATAATGGACATCCATGGGGCAGATGGGTAGGTAGACCTCTGCATGCTGCACAGGAATGGGAATGGCTGTTGGGGAAAATGTTGCTGCTCGGCGGGGATTGCCATGTACCGGTGCAGTGTGTGTCATCTGGTAAGATGAGATCTGCAGGGTGGGTATGTGGCCAGCCCTCTGCATGCTGCAGAACACTGGATAGCAACAACAAATGGAGTGAGTGTATGCTGCACATGTATGCCTGTGGGGCAGTGTTCACAAACCGCTGCTGGGTCCATCTTGATTAGCAAGGAATTTAATGACTACCATAAACTGCAGCTCTGCCTGTACTGTGAAGAAGTCCGGCTGCTGAACACAGATTGTGCTGCTGGGACTACTAACTCTGACTGTTCGTTAACAGTGATTAATGAATCACATGGTGGTAGACAGCTAATTGAGATCTTACATTTCTTACCCCATGTTACAATATTGTTTTATTCTCAATAGGCTTTTAGGTTGGGCTGAGCTCAGAACCTGATTTGATAAGCCTATGGTAGTACTAGGGATGTCTCCAAACTGTTTCACTGCTGTTCTGTAGATCTTCCAAGAATTAGACTTCACCATTAATTCCCGCTTATAGGTCTGGGCCCGAGGCACTAGGATCCTGTGGAAGCCAAGCTTTTGCCACTGCGCTAGTCACAGCAACTGGGCATGGCACCTTTGCACTCCCTACCTGGTGCTACATACCAGCCAATAACATGTTGCAGGCTTCCTCATTAGCCTCATTTCTGTTATTCCAGCTGTTGAGTGCACATCATAGGAGCACAGCACCTCACCACTGCTGACTTTCTACTGTGCCACCGTAATTATTTTTTGTTTGCGGTGTCACATGCCTTTGTTGTTTTACTGTGATACCAAAATCCAATAAAAAAGGGCTACGTTATATGGATACATGTGATGCCTGCTTCTCCATGGACCTCTGTACCTTTGAGAACCATACGATGAGGTGGGGTCATCCAATCCCCACTTTCAGAGGCAGGTCTCGCATGCATGTGTCTAAGACCAGATCTCTAGGCCTTTCCCCTAGGCCTCTTTGCGAGACCTCCGATTTTGTGGAAGTACAGAGTTCTCCCCAAACTCACAGCACTGAGGCACTGGAGAGACCAGTGGATGGGTCTGTAGGACAGTAAGCTCCTTCTTGGCAGTCAGCTGTGAATCCTCCACAGTCTGCCTGCCCTGAGCAATAGACGTCATTGGTGGCAAGGTCACTGCTGTACACTCAGTCTACACAAGTGGACTTCTTGACGACGTCCTCTGGCATTGCCCAAACTGTTGTCACTATGAGAATGATTCCTTGCCCCCTCCTGACATGGTTTATGGTGTCAGAAGAGGGATCAACTTTGAGATTGTTGTCCGCACTGTTAGTTTGGATGTTGTCACCATCCATGGTGTCACTTGTGACAACAAGGAAGGTGATGACTTAGGGAAATGATGTCGGAGGTAATGATGGCCTTGGTGTTTGTCCTGCATCTGGCTGTGTACAAGGTGCTGATGACAGTCATCCCTGAAGTTATTCCCATTTTTGGTGTGAGTCACAACACTTAGGAGGGTGATGGATTGGGGCACATTGTTGAAGTCAGCACCAGGTCGAGGAAAGTGCCAGCTATGGTGATGGAACTGACTCTGTCTCTGAGGCTGGTGCTGATCCTGAGCCTGGTGCTGGAAGTAGCTCAGGGTCAGATGGTGGCCTGGAGATGGAGTTTTCTCCGGAGCTGCTGGATGTTACCTCCACCGGTGAGGACTGATTTAGACCTTCAGGACCTGTACAGCTCCACTCTCCTCACCTAGAGGTCCCCCCCCAATGGTCACCGATCAGGTCACACCTCAGATGTAGGACACCCTTCAGGTGACGCTGATAGGCCCTCCTCTCAGATGAGGCCCTCTGCACAGTTCTGCTGCCCAAGATGAGGCCCTAAAAACCTGGAGTTTCAACCCATTTTAGATGAGCCTCATTGATTCCTTGAAAGGATGCCACCAGTAATGTGGCAACAGTGCTGGGCAAGGGTTGGTGCCTTACATGATTGGTACAGGGAGTCAGACAGGACCCAGTCCAGGCCCTTCTCTCTGGTACTGACCCTGCTGGATGCAGCACCTTGTCGTCTCCATCTGTGTTCTCCAGCAAGGACAACAAGTCATCTGTCCACCACCGTTCTGCCGCTGAGCATGCCCTGTGCCAGAGATTCCTGATGGAGATGAGCCAGACACTGGACCCTCAAGCCCATGCAACCCGTAATCTGATAGCTCTGCCATTGGGACTTCTTAGAATTCCCAGCATTGACACTGTACTCGTTCCTCCTTGGCCTAGAACCATAGAGGAGACGAGGGTCTGTCCTGGGTCCTGTTCTTTTTTCCATATTCTTGAATGACCTTCAGTCTGTCTGTTCCTCTGCATCCATTCATGTGTTTGCTGATAATGCAGTTATTTTTGCACCTGGTTTAGTTTAGTTTATTGTTCTAGGAATTAATACCTTTGAGCCAAGGCTCTTTTACAAAGGTTCCACGTGGTTCCTCTTCTTCTGATCTTACCTCACAGCTTCAGCTGGATTTTGACATGATTCATAGAAACATAGAAGGGTGACAACAGAAGGAGACCAAAGGTCCATCAAGTCTGCCCTTGAGATTCTGAGATCCTAGGTGATCCTGGGTCCTAGCTGGTAGATTTCTTTGGGGATTTAATTCTAGCATACTCTATCCCATCCCCATGTAGATATGGTCTTAGTTTCTACCACCTCCACAGGTAGTCTGTTCCAAGCTGGTTCAAGTCAAACCAACTATCACTCAATGGCAAAAAAAAGCAGTTTCCATGACTTTTGGTACCCATTAGAGGCTTTCTAGACTTGCCTCTCTCCCTTCTTTTCACACTCTTGATGGTGCTGTTATTGAGGATGTTTCCTCTTTTAAGTACCTTGGGGTCTAGCTTGGCCTTCATCTTGATTTCTTGGTTCGTATTGATGCCAGTCACCAAAAGCTTCATCCCAAGAAGCTTGGTGCACTCTATAGGAACAAAGCAAGTATTCCGCTTCTATCCACCATGAGATTGTTTTAAAGATGACCCTCCACATATTTGATTATGATGACATAGTCTACAGTGGAACTCCAAATCCTCCATTGCCAGACTGGACCCCCTTTTCAACTTCTTTTGCCATTTTGCTTTAGATTGTTCCCCACTTACTCATCACTTTCATTCCCCTCTCTTGATGCCAGGTGCCTTTCCCACTGTGCCTCCTTTATATCTAAAATCTGGTTTGGTTTCCTTCATTCCTGTCTTACTTCCCTCTTTATCCTCTCCCTCAGCTTCCTGCTATCCTTTGGGTAATATTGCTTCCCTAAAATTTGGTCCAGTCGTACCTTGTCTATTTGCTCTGCCTATTCAGCTTTCTCCTTAAGCCAATCCTTCATGACTTTTTTCTCCGTCCTGCAACTCTTGATCCTCTTCCTTCCCCACCCTCACTTGATTTGCCTGGAAATCTGTTTTGTTCATTACCTGTGTGTATGTTTTTCTGATTTGTATTTAAAGTTTATTTCTACATGTAAATTGTATTTGCTATATTTCTCCATATATATTGTAATTGCTGTATATGATTTCCCTCATCTGTTACTCCCAGGACGCATCTGGAAACAAGCTGTTACCAGCTCAGTATGTCTTTTGTGGTGAAACTTACATGCATGCATACATACATAAATAAACAGAGGAGGCATCTAGGGCAATGTGGAGACATTCCCTCTCCAATCCAACTATCCTCAGGGACCTCCTCACATGGAACCATGTGCTCAATGGGTTTGTAAATGAGGTACTTCACCATTCCTCAGGACTTGGAAGTACTGTAGACACTGTTGGTACCATGGTGCCTCATGCTTGACTGACCTCAGAGACAAATTCCACTCTGACGGACGCTCTTAGGATGTTGGCTTTTTCTCGGCACATGCCCTAATGTGCATCTCTGCATATCTGGCACATATGGCAACATATAACCATCACTTGTGGTGGCAGCTCAACAGCCTGTTAGCTAAGCTACACTGCCATTAAGCGAGACAGTCAAGCAAGCCATTGACCTTTCTACAAAGGGTCAGGCAGTAGCACAGCATAAGTGAAGGGCATCGTATGACACCAGTGAGGTGGTCTGTAGACTGGTAGGAACCACAGTGTGCTCTAGGTGGACAGTATGGCTTTGCTTCTCCTGACTGGCACCTTTGGCCCAGGGCAGCGTGCTTAAATTGCACTTCCAAAGGACTCATTTCATCTCCCCTAGGGTCAGGCAGCAACTATTGGGGATCTCTCCTGCTCCCATGCCACAGAAGCCTCTGCCTGGCCTTGATCAATCTCAGGTCTCACCAGTCCTTAAGGAGCCCCTGCCGTCAGGTGTTCTCCCCATGCAGAGGGCTTAGGGTATATGTTGCCCTAGGGTTGAGCCAGCTCCTCCATCAGATAAAAAGGGAACCTTGGTATACGGAGACATAAATGGCAATCAGTGGAGAAAATTGACTCTTGAAAGTCACAAAACTTGCCTACTTACTGTAACTGTTGATCTTTCAGAATATCTTCACCATTGGATTACCACACCCACTCACCATCCCCTGCTCTAGCAGAGCCAGGGCTTCTTGGCAGCTAACCCTAATAGTGCTGGCTGGCTCCATCTAGCACCATGACATTTACCCAGTTGTACTCTCTATGGAATGGTGGCTTAAAGAAAAAAAAAGGTTTGGACCCATTGCTGGGCTCCCACTCTCACCAAAAAACAAACAAACAAAAAAAACATCGCAGAACTGGGGTGAGAGTTCCTTTTAGGGCCATCATACTAACAAAACAAAAAAAATTAAAAAAAAAAAGAGAAGTGATAAAAGGTAGCTTCTTTTCTCGGTTTTCTGCTTGTCCTCCTTCTCCCTTTCTTGGGGTATATCCCTATTAACTGCTAAATGCACATTGTGCCTCTGGGTACTTTCCAGTCTAACTCCACTTGGCAGCTGCACTGTCTGTGGAACAGTGCTGGGCATTAGATTTGATCACGTACACTTGCTCTCACACAGGATGCATCCCAGTTGTTGCAGGAAAAGCAGGTTCTTTTCTTTGGTGCTTTTTCTTTTGCCTATGCCAGACTATCATTTTTTGTTAGTATGCAGTTCTTCCCTTATGCCAGCTAGGCTGTTAGCCCACTACCCTAAAAGGCACTTGGGAAGATGAACACATCTCTGTTCCTTTGCCTGTTCAGTCTTACAGCTCCACATGCATCAGAGATTCCTTCCCTTTTACCCTAGTTGGAAAAAGAGGGACATATGTTGGGTAGCTGTTCAGTCAGTCCTCCATCAAGTAGCATAGGGTTTGTTTTTTTCCAGGAGTCTGTGATTCATTTCTGTTTTGCTGCATTGTGCCATCTCACTTGCATGAATGTCGTCAGTTCTGGGCATCCCCTTTTGGCTTTCTTGCCAGAGCCCCATATGTCAGGGCTGTTGTTTTAGGATCATTATCCATCTAATGTCTGGCTAGTAGTATGAGGCTCTGGTTCCATACCCAATACCCCTTTAGGCCACCTAGTGTGCCCCTGTTTACCTTTATTTGTAGGTTGGTAGTTGGGTTTTATTTTGTTTATTTATCTTTCCTATATCCTTCCCCTATCCGTGTTGGCTGGAAGAATTCCTAGCCCTCTCATTTTTCCCCACTCTTATTTTTTCCCCACTTTGTTTTTTTTCCTGAAAAACAGAATTGAGGTTAGTGAGGGAGCTGGTGGTGGTTATTGACTGGTGTGTGGCACCACGTAGGGGGTGAACAGGTGCCATGCCCAGTATCTGTGTCTGGCCCCCTGGCAAAAGCTTTGCTCCCACAGGGCCATAGTGCCTCTGGCCCAGACCCATACATGGTAATCAATGGAGAAGATATTCTGGAAGATCAACAGTTACGGTAAGTACGCAAATGTCATTTCTTTGCTTAACCCTATTGTAGGGTAGGCATGTAACAAAAGCTTGGGCAGACAATTCTGAGAGAAGGAAATGAGATCAAGATGTGGTTCATTGCTAGGCTATGAGACCACTATGTTTCCGATATGTGCTTAAGAGTTAAATTTCGTCTCCTGTTTAAAGTAACATACTAACTCTGTTTTTGGTTAGTGAAGTACAATGAAATCTTTTTTCATTTGTTTAAATGAATGATGTTATAAATGGCTGTGACCTTTAGCAACAGTCACGTTTCAGATGGGAGAGAGATATTATGGATGCTATGACATAGAAATGTGAAAGTTCATTGTTGTTTTTACAGTTTTGCCCAGAATACCCCTAGTAAGATGCAACATCTTGTTTCCAGTAGGGTCCTGTTTCTATCCAGTTTTTCAGCTGGGAAGAGTTTAGTACAGGGAGGCCATGTGAGTTGCTCATCATTGCACATTATGAATAATTGACGCTATTTTGCCAATCAGCATGTAGTGCCACTGTACCTGTTACCCTCTGTACAGTGGTCTCTTGTGCAGGAGTGTTAGAAGTGGAGTGCTCCCCTTCACTTCAGAGGCAGAAGGAGAACAACTAAACAAACATTTTAAATGTGAAAAATTACATTTTAGAAATGTTCTCATTTGATTTATCATAGGTTAATAGGACATCCGAGGAGTGACTCTTGTGGTTTAAATATCTTCTGTCATGAGGTTTGGGCAGACAGAACTACTCAGCTTCGTTCTTGCATTCTCTAACCCAAGCATTATGCTCAGATGTCACTGGGTTCTGGAATTCATAAGTAAATAAGAAATAAATATTGGGCATAAAAACTGCAGTATCAACAAGGGACCTTAAATAAGGAAATAGGACTATTTCAAAAGAAACACACAAAACACTGGGTCTGTAACAAGACTTCAGGCATGCCCAAATTCAGAATTATAACTAAGAATGTAACATTCTGAGTGGGGCAGGTCAGTCATACCAACTGGTGATTTCAAGTTCACAAAAATCTTATATTCTTGCGGTCCTCAACTCTGTGTATTTTAATGCAGTTAGTGCCACCTTCACTGGCATGTAAACAGTCCCTTTATCCATCTGTTAGAATAAAGCACTTCCATAAGCAGCTCCTTAGGGTGCCCATTGGTTACTGGGATTGTACGGTACAATTCTCTGTGCTCCAAGTTTTCATACAGCATTCTTATAGTGCCTTAGAAATGTATGATCAAAACAGACTCTACGTCCAACATGTGGCCACTCCACCTCTTAAGCAGGGATAAATAAGTACTGTATGCTGTGTAGACATGTAGTACTTTATGTTTTATGATCCATGTTGCTGTTTTTTGTATTTTTAGGAATCTGAGAAAAAAGGATTGATAGAAAAAATCCACATGGTTCAAGATATAGTTATAACGGTTCAAAATATTCTGGATCAAATAGCATGCTTTGGTGAAAGGATTAAAAAGTAAGTAAAGACATTTTATCTTTCATTACCATATAGTAGAATGTTGTCTATGAATGCAGTACTGTACTCTGTTCCACCATAGCGGGTGTGAGTAATAAGCTATGATGAGGTGTGCATTAAATGATTAATGATACATGCCTCAGGGGCGTAGTAAGGCACAAGGCTGGAGGCCAAGTGTCCTTAAGCCTGTGGGAAATGCATCGTTGATCCTTTAATTCACCCCCTCAAATGGCTTATTGCATTTATAAAATGGCTTGTTGTAGGTAATGAGGTTTTCCAGCCTTCATAATGAGGTCCAGTTTCTGACCATGCATTGTTAATATTTTATTGCATGGTCATGTGACAGCTATTGTCCAATGAGGTCTCTGGATTTATCCTTGCTATTTTATAACATAAAACCTTCTAAGCCACTTTGACTCAAAAGAGCAACATAGACCAGCTAGACTGGACTTTCATTTCACATACTCCATTGACAACTAGTACTGAGAGGAGAATTCTGGTGAGCTTATGGGCTGCAGAAAGACTTTCACTTTTCAGTTAATTGACCCATTGCCATGAAAGTGTTGGAAAAACTATGCTTCTGGATTGGAAGCAGCATGTGAGAAACTAATAAAAGCACTGTATTTAGATGCTTCTGAGATACTCCAAAGCAAACCCCAAAGTTCAAGTTATAGTTACAGTTTCCATAACAATTTTCAAAACACAGTGACGTACTGTGCATTAGCATGTAGATGAATGCACTTATCATGTAGTCCAGTCTTTCGGAGAGGCAGTGTGAGCTAATGGATAGAATATAGGCTTGGGAACCAGATAGCACAGGTTCATATCCCACCAGAGCCACTTACTCACTTTGTAACCTTGAGCAGTTAATTCTTTTAGCCTTTCCATGCTGTTTCTCCCACCTGTAAAATAAAACAGCTTTTTGCATATCAGTTGTATTATACATGGATTTAGATATTATATATCAATACATATAATGTGTAATATATATTTTTATACCAAATGTCCACAGTTGTATCTTTCCTTCAGGAAACCTATTCTGTAATCTGATTATTTATTGTCCCACACAGTAGGGGGTCTGAAAGTAGTGTTAACACAGTAGTGTTGTCAGACATAGATTTACAAGTGGTGGATAGTTGTGGTATTATAAGTTTTCTGTAATTCCATTCCCGGTTTATTATTTACTGTAATTAAAGGTATTTTCTAATTTTCTGCAAAAAAATGACATTTGACATTGGCAAGTCTCAATTTTTATAACATTCTTAGAAAATGTGAATTTCAGGGCATTCCATCATTTATTGCAAAAGACATTTGCATGAAGGCATGCTCTTTGCCCCTCAGGCTTCATCTGTTCCTTTTACATTTCCCAGCTGAAATCATTTTTTTATTTTTTTTTATTTTATTCATTGGAAACTGGGTAAGGTTCAGTAGGCACAAGTGCTTGTTTTAGGGGCAACCTGGGAGCAATAGGGAGGTTAAGTGACTTGCTCAGAGTCACGCAGTATACAAGAGGAGGTTGTGAGAATCAAACCCAGGTCTGTCTGATAGATCTACCAAGCTCATTCACAGCTTGTTACTCTAACCTCTAGGTTCTACTGCCAGCCTGTGCTTGTGACATCAGAATCATTTTCATGGCAACAAGTTATAATGATGGAAGCAGTGGATTATGACTTCACAGAAATAATCCGCAACAAAATGAGGTGTAAGGGGCAAAAAAATTTGTCTTAATTAAATGGATTTCAATAATAAAAAATGAAAGTTCCTGAAGTTCAAACATTTGAGAAGTTTCTGTTACTAAGTTCATCTGATGTGAATTGATTTTTTTTTTTTGCTAGAAACCAGAAATTCTCACTTTAAATAATGTAGCAATCTGCCAACCTAATGTTCCATAAAAATGAACAATCCTCCAGTCTTCAGTCCTGAAGAAAGTTGTTGGTCTTTTAATTAATAATTCATTTAAAATATTGGTGTAAACCTTTGGGCAGTGCATCTGAGTTGTTTTTTTGTTTGTAGTCTGTTCATCGACGCAGTCAAATCACTGTATCCTGTTTCTTTCACAAGTTATACATAATTACAGTTGGGACATTTGGTGGAATATTCAAACATTTAAATAGTCGCAAATACGGGTTGTGAGCACTAAAACGCATTTGTGCTTGCTTAGCGGTTGCTGTCCCACATTGGACGTGCTGGTGTAGCAAGTGCAGTTTGATCTGCAAGTGCTAA
Organism: Neoceratodus forsteri; assembly: GCA_016271365.2. Classification (NCBI taxonomy): domain Eukaryota; kingdom Metazoa; phylum Chordata; order Ceratodontiformes; family Ceratodontidae; genus Neoceratodus; species Neoceratodus forsteri. The sequence goes on along the minus strand of CM028129.1, from coordinate 411,388,089 downwards.
AATCACTGCAGGCAGTCAGCTTTCAAATGAGGTCCCTGCCTATGTATAACAGGCTCAGTCTAATAAAGTTATGTAGCCTCCACAAATCATTTACAAGCAAGCGTAAAGGGAACATCCTCAAAAGGTAGGCAGCAACCAGTTGCAAATCAACACAGGGATGCAGAACACTTATGCAGGGAGCTACTAAAGGCAGCAAGCCCTGTGTGACACACACCCAGACACACACTGTGCCCTTTCACTGTAATGCAAATTACATTTTGTACCTTGAATATTAGTGTAGATTAATTTGCATGTTACCTTCCAATACATGGCTGTTTGTGCCTGTCACTACTTCAGTAGCAATCACTAATGTTGACTGCATCACATTCTGTTGTTGAGGGTTTTGTGGCAGTGCCTGTGGTATGCCTTTAACGCTCACAGTACATTTGTGGTATCCTGTGTGATCACAAAGGGATTTTGTGGATGCTTTTGCAGATGACTTTGCGGATGCACCTGTGATTGTTGCTAATGCCTGCTATATTGGTACACATTTTGTGACTGTGCTCTCAGTTTGTGATCATTCCTATATTGTTTAGCGATTGATGCTAATTTGTGCTTCCTGATGGTGGTTTGTGAAGCAATTAGCAACTGTTTGAATATCCCACCCAATATGTCGATACTTTGTTTTTCAATCAATAAACCATTGGTTTACACCTTTAAAAAAAATCAGAACACAGAGTACAGTCTGAGCTGTTGAAAGAGTGCATTACGTAGAAACATCTTCTTATACTAGTAGTACTACAATCTGAGCTTGAGATACTGGAACCTGATAATTATATTTTATTTCACAGCACTTTCAACTGGACGATTCCCTTCTTGTCTAAGCTTGCCTGTCTTGTATTGGCAGTCGTTACAATTATACTGTATTTCATCCCTCTAAGATACATAATTTTAATCTGGGGTAAGTACTGCATGTTCCTGTTTGCTAGGTACCTCAGAGAGGAAAAATAAGCTAACCATGATCCAGATAAAACACATATTTAACAAACCATATCATTATTTACTTTTAAACTAGATTAGTGGGCAGTGCAGAAATTTGCTAACAGAATCAGTGGGTTTCTACGGGCAGGCCCTCCTTGTTAAATGTGGTTGGGAAAACAGATGTTCATGGAATTGTTTTTTAAGTGTTATTTCCGCACAGTTCCAGAACAGCTGGGTGAGTTGAGGGGGTGGTCTCTTCTTCCTCCTCAACTTTGTTTTCAGGCAGATAACATCAGTTTTAAGCCAGAATTTAAATTAGAGCCCCATACCCCCATGTCCCTTCATAGAAATTTGCCAGAATATTGCTGCAGTAAATGATTGTGATGAGTCTGGATAGATTCAAGCTGTGCATTCCCAATCTAAAGACACTGAACTGTGCTACCAATTGGATGGGAGTCCCTGCTTAATGAACAAGTATGAATAAGTATGCTGTGTAAACATGTGCTGACTTAACAAAGAACTGCGCTCAACCTGCATGTCATTTTGTGTTTGCTTGCACGCATATGCAAAGCAAAGATATTGGTACCACTCTAGGCAGAGTTGTGCCATGGTAGGTGTGAGCTGTAAGAAGCCAATGTGGCTGAACCTGCAGGAGGTGTGCCTGTGCACATCCAGTCCTGACAAGGCTGCTGCTGATGCTACTGAGCTGGCTGATGAGTGTCAACTTCTCACATATGAAAGGATGCAGCCACACCAATCACAGTACTGCATCCTTTCGTATGGCTACAGCCTGCCAGCAGGGCTCATCTCATCTTTCCTCCCATCTGACCCAGCTTTTCAAATATGGCCAGTGGCAGCTCCTGAACCCTGCCCCTGGTGTTCCCCTTCCCACCCAATCCAACATTTAAATTATTTCCAGTGGGGGGTGCCCATTCAACCCCGCCACAACAATCCCCCTTCCCGCCCAACCTATGCTTTGAACATCACTGGTAGCAGTTGTCCAACCCCGCTGCTGGTATTCCCTCTCCCACCAGACCTATGCTTTGAACTTCACTGGCAGCAGGTGCCCAACCCTGCTGCTGGTATCCCCCTCCTGCCTAACCAAGCTTTGAATTTCACTAGCAGCAGATGCCCAACCCCACTGCTGGTGTCTCTCCCCCCCCCAACGACCTATGCTTTGAAGATTGCCAGAAGCAGATGCTCAGCTCCACTGCTGGTATTCCCCCCTCTGTCTGACCGACTTTTTAAATAGCACTGCCAGTGGGTGCCAAACCCCACTGCCGGTATCCCGCCTTCTGCTCAACCCGGTGTTTCTCCTCCCCTTCCAAACACCAAAGTTCGACATCACGGTGCCACCCCAAGTGCCAACTAACCTCTTCCCCCATAAAAACAGGGTGCATCATTTGGGTGCCCACCCCCGGTACTGCCAACCAACAAGCACCTGAAATCCCTTGTTGTGATGCCCTCTTCCGTCTCTTGTCATCTTTTTTTCTTTCTCCTGTAAGAAAGAAAACAATCCCTCAATGTTGTCTGCTCTGATAGCCCATCAAAACTGCACCATCCAAAACAACATGGTCAAGAAACTGCTCCATCATGATCATGCATTTCTGTGACTTGGTTTTTATCATGTATATTTTACACATATGTGCTTCTTTTTTTCATGTTATTGATGGTGCTGCTATTGACCGCGTTGCCTTTGCACAATCTTGACATGGAACTGTCTGCTCCAACCAAATCTCTGGCCCCTCAACCCCCTCTGAGCACCCCCACCCTCAACACCTCTAACTTATCTGTCCAGTCCTTGTCTAACAACAGGCACATTCTGCTGCTTCCAACGCTGAACAGGAAACAAGGCAAGTTTGGTTGATTTTTTTTTTTATGTGTTTTTATCTTTTACTCATAACTTTGTAATTTTGTAATATTTTCCCTAATTTTTACTATTGCCTTTTTGGGACCCCCACCTCATGAACAAGTTGGGTACATTTTTTCAAATCCTCCTTGAAACATGTTTTTGCAGTCACCTCTACCTGTCTTGACTGTAAGGTGGGTTCATAAAAAGGCTATTTTGAAAGTTTGCAGTCAAAAGCTAATAAATAAATAAATAAAATGTAAAAAAAGCAATGAAGTTATGAAGAAACATTGCGCTGTTGCACCATTTACTCATAACATTGTGATTTTTGTAAGATGTTGTCCCTAAATGTTCAACATAGCCATCTTGTTGCCCACCTCATGAATGTGACAGGTGTAATTTTTCAAATCCCCTACGAAACATGGTTTCGCAATTGCCTCCCGAAATCACCTTTCGAATGGGATGTTAATATTCCACCTGTCTTGATCATAAGGGAGGTCATAAAAAGACAGTGTTGAAAATTTTGGGTCAAAATGTAAAAAAAAAAGAAAGTTATGAGGAAATGTTGAATTTTTTCAGTGTGTACTCACAACTTTATTTTATTTTAATTTTTACAGATTTTGACCCTGAATGTGCAACATAGCCCTTTTGTTGCCCCACCTGATGAGATGCATCTTTTTTCAAATCCCCTCTGAAACAGGTTTTTGCAGTTTCTCTGCAAAACCATCTTTTTGACAGGATTAAAAAAAAATCCACTTGCCTTGATCATAAACTAAACTAAAATAAATAAATACATCAATAACACGGGGTCATGAAAAGATTGTTGACAATTTGGGGTTAAAATGTAAAAAAAAAAAAAAACTAAAGAATTTTTCCAGCGTTTACTCATAACTTTATTTTTACAGTTTATGGCCCAAAATGTTCGAAATAGTCCTTATATTACCCAACCTTTGAACATGATGGGTGCCATTTTTAAAATCCCCTCTGAAATATGTTTTTGTAGTCGCTCTGCAAATCATTTTTCAGATGGGATTTAAAAAAATTCCTCCAGTTTTCATCATAACCTTAGGTCATAAAAAGACTATGTTGGAAATTTGTAGTCAAAATGTAGGGAGCTTACTAACACTTAAATAATGCCTCTTGGTTGGCCTATCCTGGGTAAATTGGACTAAAAATGAGTAAAAGCAGATCACCACTGAAAATTAGATATTTTATCTCATCTGGCCTAGAATTCAAAATAACTTTGCCCGGGTGCATACCAGGTTTTGTGACAAATTGCAATTCACAGAACCCTGGTTAGCACACTCAAACCAGGTTGGCAGTCGGGCAAACTGTGGAGGGGGGCACAATGCAAATGAGGGGGAGAGGACCTGAATATCAGTGCCGTCTGATTCACAGAGCATTTGCTCTGCACAAGGGCCTTTTGTGGGGTCCCCTTGTGCAGAGCAGTTACTGCTGACCAAGACTTTGCCTTAATCCTGAGCAGCCCTAGTGATTGGTGGAGGTACTGTGGCAGCCTCTTCCCCTGCCAGACCCTCAGCACAACAGTCCATGGGGTACAGTGGTCCCTCCCCACTCCTGATCCCTCATCTGATATATGAGACTGTTTTCCCATGGTGTGTAGTGCTCCCACCCGTCAATCGCCAGTCGGATATAATAAATTATCATTCCCTGGTGTCTGGTGGCCCCCCCTGCCATTCACCATCTTGATAATATAATATAATACAGCAGTCCCTGGCATCCAGTGATCCCACTCCCCACCCGATCTCATGTCCAGTAATATGGAACCATTTCACTGGTGACTACTGGTCCCACCCACACCCATGCTTGATCTTTATTTAATATACCCTTGCTTCTAGTGGTCCATCCCCCCACCCGATCCCATGTCCGATAATACGGAACCATGCCCCTGGTGTCTAGTGGTCCTGCCCTCCCTACCCCCACCCATGTCCAATCTTTATTTAATATTCCCTAGTGTCCAGTGGTCCTCCCATCCTGATCCCTGATAATATTACATAACACCATTCCCTGGTGTCCGTGTCCCCCCCCCCAAATCCTGATCCTCTATACAATAAAGTGGTACCATTCCCTGGTGTCTAACGGACCACTCATCCTGGCAGGTGGTGTCACACCACCTTGCTCCCCCCATCCTGTCTCCAAATCAGCTACTGGTATAGCCCTCTGCTCTCCACTATGGCCGGCTGCCGACAAAGCTGTTAATGAGCATGTACTGTATATACAGTACATGCTCATTGATTGACAGCTCACTTTTGCACTGTGCTTTGCAATGTTTTGTGAATCTACCCCTGGTCTTGGTCTATCCTGGGTAAATATATAGTAAAGGACTCCAGTACTGCAAAGTCACCAATGAAGTATGCATCTATGCTGCCCTATTCTGGGAAAAATACATTAAAAACTGGAACCCATGAAAATGAGAACACACCTTTCAGTGGGACTATCCTGGGTAAATACATTATAAAAATGGGTAAAAGCAGGGCCCCATCAAAATTGAGAGATTGCATCTCAGCTGTGCAATCCTGGCTGGTAAATACAGTGCAAAAATTGTGAAAAAACAGGACCCCACTGTAAACAAGATAGTACACCTGAGCTGCACTATCCTGGGTAAATACTGTACAAAAATGTGTCAAAGCAGGACCCTACTGAAATTGAATATTGTATCTTGGCTGGGTTATCCTGGGTAAATATATTGTAAAACTGTGTAAAAGCAGGACCCTACAGCAGAACCCCACTGAAAAGGAGATAGTACATCTAAGATGATCTGTCATCGTGGAATAATACATTGTAAAGGCAGGATCGCACTAAAAATGAGATTGCTTATCATCTCTTCTATCCTGGGTAAATGCAGTATATAAATATGTAAAATCAGGACACCATTGCAAATGAGATATTGCATTTCATCTGGTCCATCTTAGGTAAATATATAGTAAAAATGTTTACAAGCAGGACCTCAGTACAGTAGAGTCCCACTAAAAATGTGAATCTATGTTGGTCAGTCCTGGGAAACTTACATTACTAAAGTTGGACCTCGCTGAAAAGGAGAAATTACCTCTCAGCTCGGCTGTCCTGAGTATATACATTATGAAAATGGTAAAAGCTGGGCCCCACAGCAAACTACATATTGCATCTCCTCTGTGCTATATTGGATAAATACAGTGTAAAAATGGATAAAAGCAGGACCAAACTAAAAATGAGATACTGCATCTCATCTTTACTGTCCTTGGTAAATACAGTGTAAAAATGTGTCACAGCAGGACCGTACTGAAAATGAGATACATCTTCTCAGCTAGGCTATCTGCAGAGCTGCCTTATCCTGAATTTACCGAGTGCACCAGGATGCACGGCGACAGAGCTGCCTTGTACTGGTGTTTGGGGTGGGGGAAGAGAGAGAGTAAAAAGAGAAAATTGTGGGGGGGAGGAATCGAGAGCCACAGAGAGGCTTGTTTTTAAAACTGCCACTGCCAGCATGGGGGGAGAGAGATGCAACCATCTCAGCTGTGCTATTTTGGGTAAATAGTAAAAAAAATGGGTAAAACCATGACTCCACTGAAAACGAGATATGGCATCTCAGCTCATCTATCCTGAGTAAATATATTATGAAACTGTAAAAGCAAGACCCTACAGCAGAACCCTCTGAAAGATGTGCATATTTGCTGGTCTATCTTGAGAAAGATGCATTGTGAAAGCTGGATCCCACTAAAAATTAGAAACTGCCTCTCAGCTGGGCTATCCTGGGTTACTACACTGTAAAAATGCGTAAAAGCTGGGCCCCCACTGAAAATGGGATAGTTTTCCAAGAATTTCTCTGCACCATTGATTCACACCAATGAGTCTGAGTGGGAGGGGCCAGGGCCCCATGGGATCCAAAATTTTTCAGGTAGCTGATGATGTGGTAGGCACTGCATAGGATGTCACACAACACACATCAGTGCATCCACCTGCTGGTATACAGTGACACCAGCCCCCAACCACCTCAGTTCTTCTTTTCCTGTCATCAAATGTGCATTAGTGATCATGTCACTTGCCTGTCGTGAGTCAGAAGTTCACCGTCTATATGATGACAGTGTTCACTTTGGTTTTAGTGTTTAAATTTAGAGTTTGTTATTTTTGTGCCAGTTTAGTATTTAACACAAATATTTCATTCAAACAACATGAAGTCTTGCTGTATTCTGACAAGTGCAGTTAGCCCCAGCCTTTAAACTGCCCCGGAGAACAATAGGTTAACTTTTCTATGCAGGACATAGAATGTTCATCTCAAGCTCGGTTGATGTCTCTGCCTGTTGTAATTTGAACTGCAACCATCAGATTCTTTACTCCGCCTCACTGAACAGTCGCTCCGGAGATTTCTCCTGCAGCTCGGTTCAAAGTCGGTTGAAGTGTCGGTTTTCAACCGAAATTTAGTTTCCGCATAGTCGGTTCAAGTCTCTACCTGTGGTACCGTGAGTACTAGATAGGTTTTGTTCTGTTTTCTGTGTGGAACTTGTAAAAAGTGTGGATCAGTTCAGCTGAACCGATCATTCAGGTAAATTTTGTATTTTACTTTAATGCGTGGTTACCGGTCCGTATCGGTTCTAAAAAACATGGGGTTTTGTACGTTTTTTTCCAAGACCTGTGATACGGTCAGGAACTAATATGGGAGTCTTGCCTGGTGGTTGCCGAAAAAAGGATAAGTTTGGTTAGGTCTGGCTGAGAAACCCAAGAAAAAACCGGGCCCACTGGGTTTCAACACTGCAGTGTGTGTGGGGAGTTCTTTGCTAAGTCCGATCCCCACACCACCTGTGTTTATTGTCTGGGGTTTGACCACCTCAATTCAGACTGTCAAATTTGTAAAAATTTTCCCAAATCTACCTTTGAAAAGAGATTAGGAAGACTGAGGGAAAGGGAGGCCAAGAAGTCCGCCGACACGGATGGCCAGCCCAGTTCGGTTCCAACCGAACCAGAAGGAGTGCCCTCTGACCAGGGCGATACTTCTTGGGCAAAGGAAGCGATTCGAGGAATCAGTTCTGACAAAAAGCCTTGAAGACAAATGGGCGGTTGGGATCCAGAATCTCATACTCCGACCTTGAGAGAAATAGCCAAAGCGATTATTGTTATTGGAATGCTGCCCTCGGTTCGACTCGATCCGCACCTTTGGCAGGGGGCTCAGGTTCGGTCAGTCTCCGGTTCAAGATTATACCCTGGAAAAATTTTATGAACCAGAATTTGAGGAGGAGGGAGAGTTGGAAGATGATTATGGTGATGGTGAAAGTCTGGATGTGCCTATTGACCCGGACATCTCCCCAGACAGACCTTCAGATGTTTCTCCTACTAGGCTTTCTGAGTCCCCTTCGCACTTCATGTTTTACAGAAAGGTGGCTGATACCCTCCAGCTTCCTGTGGAGGAGGCAGTGGAGGATCAGGAGGAGCCTGACTATGTAGAGATGATGGACATCCCAGAGTCCAGGAGACTGTCTGTTCCCTCCACAAATCATTTGGAAAACAGACACAAAAAATTCTTAAGTCTCCCAATTCCATACCTCCTGTGGACAGAAGAATGGACAAGAGGTATACTCTTTCAGGCTCAGATACGGATTTCCTTTATCAGCAATGCAGCCATGTTGGGGTTGTATAGGCTGCTGCCTGTGATAAGGCAAGCATTCCCTTGGCATCACACCCCCCAGACAAGGACTCCAGGAAGATTGATGCCGTGGCAAAGAAGCAGTACATGGCATCATCCTTGGGACTCAGGCAGGTGAATTATATGGCCTATACAGCCAGGTACCAGAGGTCCAGGTGGGACACTGTACTGGCACTGGCTAAACAGGCTTCCCCCAGCTTGCCAAGGAGCTGGAAGAGATGGCTGCAGATGGGATTGAGGCATCAAAAGTTCAGTTTCATGCTGCTGTGGACTCCAGTGATGCATCATCAAGAGTCATGGCTACATCTGTGGCTCTTCGGAGAATGTCTTGGCTCAGATGTTCTAGCCTTTCACAGGATACCCAGGCTAAGGCCATGGATTTTCCTGTAATGGGTAATTCTTTATTTGGGGAGCAGACAGAGAATTACATGAAGAAAATGGACGAATACAGGACCACTTACAGGAGTGCTCAGGCCAAGGAAAGGCAGGTAACTCCTCAAAGGCAGCAGTCCAGAGGCAGGGGCAGGCCTTTTCAAAGGCCTTTTACCAAGCACAGGCCTCTTCTTCCTTTTCACAGAGGGGGTTCTTCAGAGGGAGAGGCAGAAGGAGGATGAGCAGGCCTGCATCCACCCCTCAGCCTAAAGCCCCTGCCAGGCAGACACCATGATGGGTCTGCCCAGGTCGATTCTCCTATCCCAGTAGGGGGCAGGCTGGCTTACTTTGTCCAGGACTGGATGTCTATTACATCAGACAAGTGGGTCTTGGAAGTAGTAAACCAGGGACTGGTTCTCAGCTGCAAAACATTTCCAAAGATGAGAGCCAGATCTTTTCCACCTGCAAATCTCTCAGAGACCCTTGCCCTAGAGGCAGAGGTTTCTTCTCTCCTAGCTCTAAGAGCTATAGAGAGAGTACCTACCCTACACTGGGGCAAAGGACTGTACTCCAGGTACTTCCTAACCCCCAAAAAGACTGGAAAGTGGCGACCCATCCTGGATTTAAGATACCTGAACAAACATCTTTTAAAGCCAAAGTTCAAGATGATAACTCTGGGAATTATCCTTCCCTCTCTAAGGCCAGGGGACTGGCTAGCCTCCCTGGACCTCAAAGATGCCTACTTTCACATTCTCATCAGGTGCTCCCACAGAAAGTACCTCAGGTTCGAGTTGCCCTCAGGCCACTATCAGTTCAGAGCAATGCCCTTTGACCTAACCCCAGCCCCAAAGGTCTTCACAAAGTGCCTGGCAGTAGTTGTTGCCTTCCTAAGAAGACAAAAGATTTCCATTTTTCCATATTTGGACGACTGGCTCATAGTGGGCCAGTCCCCAGACCAAGTCAAGTCACACCTGCAAGTGACCCAGCAAATGCTCACTTCTTTAGGATTTCTTCTCAACCTACCAAAGTCAGTTCTCGAACCAGTGCAGCTCCTCACCTTCATAGGGTCAGAGCTGGATATGGTAAAAGCAAGAGCCTTCCTTCCCCTGGAAAGGACAAGAGCTCTCATGGAGCTGGCCTCTTCATTCAGCCTTCAGGTGTCTCAACCAGCAAGGCATTTCCTTCAGCTCTTGGGCCACATGGCAGCTTCTACAGCAGTGGTCCAAGGTACAAGATTCCAGATGAGGGACATTCAGTTCCATTTAAGAGCTTTTTGGTCCCAAAGAAAGGATTCCCTTACCATACTAATCCCAGTGACTCGAACTCTGATCCAAGCCCTGCAATGGTGGCAGGATCAGGACCATTTGAGGCAGGGGGTTCCATTTGCCACTCAGTCTCATTCAGTGGTCCTTACCACAGATGCTTCCCTGCTGGGCTGGAGAGCCCATTTGGGGGACCTCACCACCCAGGGACTGTGGTCGCCTCAGGAATCTCTTCTACACATCAATCTCTTGGAATGCAGGGCAGTGTTTCTGGCACTGCAAGCTTTTTACAAATCAGTACAGAACAAGGTGGTTCAGGTCAGAACAGACAACAACACCACCACCATGTGGTACATCAACAAGCAAGGAGGCACTTGGTCTACGGCCTTGTGCACAGAAGCAATGAAGTTGTGGTCCCTGGCGTATGCCCTGCAAACCTCTCTGACAGCAGTTCACCTTCCAGGGAAGGACAATGTCCTAGCAGAAGCACTGAGCAGAACATCTGAGGGCCATCATGAATGGACCCTGGATCCTCTGGTGTCGAAGGTGATTTTCTCAAGATGGGGCACTCCAGAGATAGATCTTTTTGCAGCCCCAGACAATCACCAACTTCCTCTCTTTTGTTGCAGACGCCCAGTCTTGGACTCAGTCCCCCTGGATGCTCTGATTCTGAACTGGGAAGGGAAATTTCTGTATGCTTCCCCCCTCCTTCCCTCTCCTGTTCAATGAGTTAGTCAAGATAAGGTCACAACCTTGCAAAGTGATTCTGATTGATCCAGACTGGGCCAGGCAGCCATGGTATCCCTTGTTGCTGTCTCTAGCAGTCCATCTTCCCCTGTCTCTTCCCAGGAATTACAACCTGTTAACATCCTCTCAGGGGAGGATTTGGTACCCCAATCTTCAGTCTCTCAATCTCAAGGCTTGGCTCTTGAAGAGTTAGAGTTTGCAGATCTGCATCTTTCCCAAGGGGTTCTGGATATCCTTAAGGCTTCTCGAAAGCCCTCCACCAGAAAGACTTACAACTCCAAATGGAAAAGATTCAGCATTTGGTGTTCTAAGAAGAGTATTTCTCCAGACACTGCTGAACCTGATTTCATCTCTTTTCACAGAGATAAAGTGGTCCTTAGAACTAACAGAAAGTTCTTGCCTAAAGTGGTTTCAGATTTCCACCTGAATCAGTCTATATCTCTCCCTGTTTTCTTCACTGATCATTCTTCCTCGGGAGAGAGGAGGCTACACAGTTTGGATGTTAAAAGGGCCCTTAGCTACTACATCGAGCGTACCAAGGTCACGGGTTTGACTCCCTCCAGTTGTTCCTCACTAATGGAGAAGTTGGAAGGGCAAACCTGCCACCAAGAGATCTGTTGCCAGGTGGATTGTGTCTTGTATACAATTCTGCTATGAAAAACTGGAAAAACTCCACCCTCAGGCCTGAGGGCTCATTCCACAAGAGGTACAGCTGCTTCCCTGGCTGCTGCCAGGGATATCCCTCTTTTAGAAATTTGTCAAGCAGCCGCCTGGAAAACGGTCCATACTTTGGCCAAGCATTACTCTCTGGATATCCAGGCTAGGAGTGATGCTCGGTTTGGCACAGCAGTACTTCAGAGCCTATTCCCAAAGTAGGTTCTGTCCCTCCTCCATGGAGGTACTGCTTGGTAGTCTGCACTTGTCAGACTACAGCAAAACTTCACGTTGTTTGAAGAAAAAATTACTCACCTTAATAATTATGTTTCTTCTAGTGGAGTCTTGCTGTATTCTGACCTTCCCCCTGCCTCCCCTCTCAGAACCTAGATTTTTTGGGATGTGGGTGGGCAGGCGCAGTGTTGGCACCCTAGGGGTGCCCCCTTTACACCCTCTGTTTCTCATGGGGTGAGACGTTATTTCGTATGATTGGTTTTTGTGTTTGGGTTTCCTGACTTGAGTCTTCCTTTAAGAACTCAAAAGATTATTTTTCTGCCAGTTGGCTAGTAAAAATTTTACAGTTTCCACACAGAACACCTAGTGAGTTTTGCTCGTAAAGATCTGACAGTTGCAGTTCAAATTACAACAGGCAGAGACATCAACCAAGCTCGAGATGAATATTCTATGCCCTGCATAGAAAAGTTAACCCATTGTTCTCCGGGGCAGTTTAAAGGCTGGAGCTAACTGCACTTGTCAAAATACAGCAAGACTCCACTAGAAGAAACATAATTACTAAGGTGAGTAATTTTTTCATTTCTCTCAGCCCTACCTTGTGCGAATGGTTGACAACTATGGGGATGACAGGGAGCCTGAAGAAGCAGGTTACTCTGGCAAAGAAGCTGTATCTGGTCAACACCCTTCTCTTGGCAGTTGTATCAATAACTGGCAGTATGGTGCCCAGAGGCAGTCCTCCTGGAAGCACAAAAGGAAATGATCCATCACATGCTCGGCATTGGGGTCTTCACACCATTTGACTTCATCCTCTTCGTATAAGAAGGGGAAGAAACGGCACTAGGCTTAGGTAGCCTTCTGTCATATCTGCTGTGAGACATACCACTTCTGCAGGCCTGGAATCTCCACTGTCGTCACTGATGACACTGGTGATGCCTAGACCTGTGAGGTTGTTGTCTTCATCCTGGAGCCTGCTGCTGTCTTCTAAGGAGGACCCTAGTGGGCATTTCTGTCACTGAGCAGGTCTTATGGAGTAGTGGGAGCATTTATGGCATGTGGCACTGTTTCTAATGCTGGCGCCTGACCTCTCAGGCTTAAATGGGCTGGCACCACTTGCGGTGCCACTTGACTTGGATGTGCATCCATCTGTGACACTGACCTCTGGGCTTTTGCTGCAAGCGGTGCCACCAACATCTGCTCCTCTTGCGGTGTCTCCTCTGTTTTTTTTGGGACAGGGCAGCCATGGTGCTGATGCCAGTCACTTTGGTGCCAGCTGGATCATCAGGGCCATGTGCGGTGTCATATGCAGTGCCAGGCCCCTTGGGGCATGCCCCATTGCCGCAAGCAGTGTAAGGTGTGGTGTCATGTCACATGATGCAGCATTAGTCACTGTGCCACCTCTGACTCCATTACTTAGGCTGCAGGGGATGCAGCAGGTGCCACTGGTGTTGCTGCAGCCATGTGGCGCTCTATTGGCTCCTCGATAACCCCCTTCTATTAGTCCCCTAGTGGCGAGATATTGAAGGAGACGAGTCAGATCCCAACCTAATCATTCTGATGGTGGGGATGACGAATCCTTCTACTGTCCAGAAGTCATGGACCTAGTTCCCTGTGTCTGTTCCTCAGGAGAACCATTCCTTTCAGGCTTTGCTCAGAAATATGCATTCAGCATTGGATTTTGAGCTAGCAGCCATAGACCAGGATAGGTGCCTCCAACTGGAGTTTCTGAATGTGCCTAATATCCCAGTCTGCTTTATTGCTGCTATCCAATTAGCTCTAGAGACTCTGTCAGAAACAGTTTGGGAAGAGGTAGACAAGAAAAACACTCCTTCTAAAACTAAGCCAGTGTATTTCACTCAGCCTATTGCTGATGCCATAGTTATTCTTGCTGAGAATGACAAAGCCATAGTGCCCAGGGATGTCATTGCCCATCCCATAGCAAGGAGTCATACAAGGCTGACAGCAGTGGCAAGTGGGCACGTCTCAGCTACCCTTGGCCTGAGAATAGCTAGCTACCAAGGTCACTTCTCTAAATACAGGTATACTGTCTGGACCAAACTAAAGTCTCTGGCAGAGGCCCTGCCAGACTCAGGCTATGCAGGAAATGCTGCCTACTGTTAAACAAGGTATTCAATCTAGCAGTCACCAGCTTAAAGCCTGTGTGGATGCCTTTGATACAGAAGCTCACTTTGCTGATGCAGCTATCTGCATTAGGTGGCATTCTTGGCTGCGGACTGCTAGCTTCACCCCAGATGTCCTGCAACAGATCATGAATGTGCCCTTCAATGGCACTTGGCTGTTGGGACAGCAGGTGGAAAAATTTCTTAAAAAGTCTAACGAACCTAGACTGGCCCCCTTTAACCCAGAGAGGGGAAAGGGACGTGGTTCTTTTCACAACAAGCAGTCCTTTGGTGGCAGAGATAGGGGAGCCCAAAGCAATAAGAACCAACTTCCCCAGCCCCAAAAGAAAGTGCTGCTGAAGATACAGGCACCAAAAGTGCTTAGTGCCACTATCTAAACCTTCAGCGCCAGTCCTGCCTCAGCTGCCCCTCTCCTCCCCAGTATGTGTGTGTGTGGGGGCCTAACCCAGTTTTACCATCAGTGGAAATCTAACATGATGGACAAGTGGGTTCTCAGAATTATCCTTGAAGTGTACTCCCTGGATTTCATAGAAACCCCTCCAGACTGTCCATCAGAAGGCAACCCCCTTCATCAGCTCACATGGCAGAGCCTCTAGCACAGGAGATTATGGGCCTTTCAAGCAACAGGGCAGTAGAAATAGAGCCAGAGTCACAATGTAACAAAGGGATCTTCTAGGACTCACTCTTCAGCATTGATTCTCACTAGTGGGTCTTATCTGGAGGTGCTAGGACCTCAGCGGGAGCCAGAATTTTTCAGAGGGCTGATGCCAAGGTAAGTAATATGCATGTGCACCTCTGCAAGATTCAGCATGAGGGTGCATGCTTATATCAGTGCCAGCCCCCAACCACCTCAGTCCCATTTTTTTTCACCATTGAATGTGCATCAGAGTTTCATTGCTCATCCACCGGAAGTTAAAACTTAACATCTATATGGTGACAGCATTCAGTTCTCTCAGTTTTGGTGTTTGAAGCTAGAGTTTATTTTTGTGTCAGTTTAGTGTATTTTGTCTCAAAACTTATTCAGTTCTTCTCATCCCTACCAATTGTCAGTGGTCGAGGGCCATGGAGTATGATTGGGTGCCTGAAGAGACATGCTGCTTCAGCAGCAGGGCCGTGTCCAATCCACTTTCCTCTTCAGGGAAGGGTGCTGACTACAGGTGATCTAGTTCCCAGAAGGAAGAACAGTTCTCCCACAAACACAAAAAGAAGCCGTCCTGATCCCACATACAGTCTACATGGGGTCCTGGCACTGCTTGGCCTTGACTTCTTCCTCTTCCCAATGGAAGGGAAGAAATGGCACTGGTCAAGGTCACCATCTGTGAGGTCTACTGCAAGATCTTCAGTCTCTAGGAGTTGGAGGCTCTCACCATCACCTTTGGTGTCACCTAGGGCCTCTAGTTCTAGGAGTTTGGAGTTTTGGACCCAGAGCACCCCTCTGTCTATAAGCGGGGACTCCAATAGGCACTTCCACCACAGGGCAGCTCTTGAGCACTGGGTGCAGTGTTGAGCCTGTATGCCATTGCTGGTGGAGTCAGTCCCTGGCCCATCAAGCTAGTAGAACTGATATCGCAGGTGGTACCATCAGGCCCAGTAGTGTGCTGCTGCTGCCACCATCGGTATCTGCATTAGGAGACAATCTTGGCTTCAGACATCCGTGTTTTCTAATGACACCCAACAGCAGGCCATGAATGTTCCTTTTGATGGCTCTTATTTGTTCAGTCAGCAAGTAAAACAATTCCTTGAGGCCTCTCAAAAGACCTGTACGGCCATCAAATCTGCTAGACCTACCCCAGCTCAGCCTCGGAGAGAGAGTGGGCAGTGTCTTTTACCATAATAGTCCCTTTGTGGCAGAGGTAGAGGACCCCAAGTCATGTCCCAGCCTCCTCAAATGCAGAAGAAAATGCAGGAGATGGCACAGGCCCCTAAAGTGCCTAGTGCCACCCTCTGAAGCTCCAGCCCTGGCTCTGCCTCAGCTGCTTGAGGCAGACCTCTCCTCTACAGTGGGGGGGCATCTGGCTCAGTTTTGCAGTCAGTGAAAAACTGTCACTACTGACAAGTGAGTCCTGTGGATCATCCAAGAGTGATACTTGCTAAATTTCATGCCACCCACCGGACTTTCCACTGAGAAAGCTGCAACCCCTGTCCATTGCCATGTCTGACCTTCTTGCCACAGAGATAGCGGGTCTCTTGAGAAACAGCAGTGTAAGTAGTGCAAGAATGCAACACGGGCTTCTACTCCCACTACTCCTCATTCCAGAAAAGTCGGGGGGGGCATGCACCCCATCCTAGACCTCAGAAAACTGAACAAGTTCCTTCACCAAAAAAAACTCAGAATGGTCTCTCTGGGGACCCTGCTTCCACTTCTAGGACTGGTTGGCCTGTCTGGACATGCAGGACACCTACCAACATATTCCAGAGCATCCTAGTCACCACAAGTTTTTATGGTTTGTGGCCCTGGGTCAGCATTATCAATTCTGAGTCCTGCCCTTTGGGCTATCCTTGGTGTCTCGAGTCTCTACAAAGTGCCTTGCTGTTCTCGCAGTGCACCTTCAGAAACTTGGGCTTGAGGTCTTTCCCTGTCTGGATGACTGGCTCCTGGCCAGCCTGTCCAAGCGGGGCGCAGAACAAGCTGTGACTATAGCATCTAAGTTCCTGACCTTCGTGAGAGTTCTGCTGAATATGAAGAAATCACAGTTTCAACCCTCTCAGCAATTCCTCTTAATAGGAGCCCTCTTGGACACCACCAACGTGGGGGCTTTTCTCCCAGAGGACAGGAGAAAATCCATCCTTCAGATAGCATGCTTTATCGTGGAGAGCAAATCCATCTGGGCTCACGCCAAGCAGCAGATGCTGGGCCTGCTAGCCTCCTCTGTCTTCACAGTACCTGTAGCGTGTCTGCACATGAGGACAACTTGGTGGATGTTCAGCTCACGGTGGTCTCCGAAAACACTTCCTCAGTCTTACCCTATCAAAGTGACAAAGTCTCTGCTTTGGTCACTTACATGGTGGACTCAGGAGAGCAGTCTCCTCCAAGGTCTCCCCTTCTCACCCCCATAGCCTCGGATAACCCTCACCACAGATGCGTCTCTGATGGGTTGGGGTGCCCATTGTCAAGGCCAGCACACTCAGCGAGTCTGGAGCCCAGTGGAATCTCATCTCCACGTCAGTATCTTGGAGATGAGAGTAGTCCTGTACACTCTTCGGGCCCTGGTAGACTATGTCCGCAACCAGATGATCCTCTGGCAGACAGACAGCAAGAAGTCATGTACTACATCAACAAGCAAGACAGAGCACACTCTTATCCCCTCTGCAGGGAAGTTATGAGAGTGTGAGAATGGTGTCTGGAGCTCAATGCTTTGATCCAGGTGATCTATTTGCTAAGGGATGAGCACACTCTAGCAGACCAGCTCAGTTGGATAGAGGCAAGGGATGAGAACACTCTAGCAGACCAGCTCAGTCAGACAGATGCAAGTTCTCATGAGTGGTCCCTAGCTCCAGTGGTCATACATTTCTCTCTTTGATGAGTGGAGAACCCCACATGTGGACCTTTTTGCATCCCCACTCAGTGCCAAACTGCCCTGATTCTGCTCCAGAAATCTAGAACATGGCATTTTTTGTCAAGGTGCATTTAGGCTGCAGTGGACAAATCAGTTTCTATATGCATTTCCACCTCTTCCTCTAATTCAGAGGGTGCTGCTCAAGCTGGAGTCTCATGGAGGTGAGATGATTCTCATTTCTCCATGCTGGCCTCGGCAGATAGGGTTTCCTCTAATCAACAACTTGTCAGTTGCCCCTCTGAGACCTCTCCCCCAGTGGATGGACCTTCTGATGCAGGGGTCCCTAGTTCATTCCAACCTGCTCTCCTTTCATCACCATGCATGGCTCCTGGCGGGTGCAAGGTCTCTCAGAGTGTCTCTGAGATTCTGTTAGCTGCTCATAAGCCTTCTACCAGAAAGACTTTCACAGCCAAGTGGAGAAATTTTTCTGAATGGTGCTCCAAATCCCATATAGATCCATTCTGATGTCCACCGGACAAGGTTTTGGAGTATTTGCTGGACTGTTCTGATGCTGGATTACAATACTCCTCAGTTAAGGTCTATTTATGTGCTGTCTCAGCCTACCACGAGCCAGTCCAGAATCTCACTCTGGTTCAGTTGCCTCTTTTTAAGAAGTTTTTGAAAGGTACAATATTCTGCTCCCAAGGCCCTCAATCAGGAAACCTGTCATTGCCTGGGATATCAATCATGTGTTAGACATGCTTGCTCATAAGCCTTTTTGAACCTATGGCTATACGTGATCTCAAATTCCTAACTTGGGAAAACTGCATTTCTAGTGGCCATCACCTCTGGCCATAGGGTCTCTGAGATACATGCTTCGGTCGCAGACACTCCATATACTGTCTTCCATAAAGACAAGGTGGTTCTCCGCACACACACCCCATGTTTTTGCCTAAGCTGGTCTCGGAATTCCATCTGAACCAGCCCTTGGTGTTGTCCATATACTTCCCCATCTTCCAAAACAAGGGAGACAGCAACCTCCATTCCCTGGATGTTAAACGAGTCCTAAGGTTCTGCATTGACAGAACCAAAGACTGACAGTGCAAGCAGCTCTTCATCTTCTTCAATCCGAACCGGCTGGGTGAGTCTGTTACAATCAAATGTATTTCCACTTGGATAGTAGCTTGCCTTCACCAATGTTATTCCATGGTGCAGGTCAAGTTGGAAGGCCAAGTTCATGCTCACTTCACCATACAGGCTGCCATATCCCTGGCAGAGATTTGCTGTATCCCTATCACTGAGATTTGCAGATCCGCTTCCTGGAGCACAGTGCACACTTTCATCACACAATGCCTTGGATGTCCATGCCAGGCAGCATGCATCTTTTGGCAGGACAGTCCTTAATGGACTCTTGTCCTGAGTGAGCTCCAGTTCCTACCACCATGCCCAGTGGATTTATTTTGTCTGAGCTTAGTACTCAAACCCATCAGTATGAATCAATGGTGAAAATACAGTCCAGGAAGATATAACAATTAAGTACTCACCATAATTGTTTATCTACGTGGGCCATCTTCACTCTTCTCTGTTTATTGGTCTTCTCCTCCTTTGTTTGGTTTGGGCTGTGAAGACAATGTTCTTGTTGTTGACTCTCCTTACATGGGTCCCAGGGGCTATCTTATGCCCTTGTTAGGTTAGGAGTTTTACTTAAGTTAGATTATGCTGCACCTCCTTGGTAAAAAAGATACTGAGGTGGTTGAGGGCCATTGCAAGATAGGCTATGTAGCACTAAACTAGTTCTTGTGGTGCTGTGCATGCACGCATCCTACCTTGGCGCAAGCCCTCCTGAAGATTTTTTGGCTCACGTAGGGTCCTAGCACCTCCGACTGAGAACCTATCAGTATAAATCAATGGTAAAGATGTTCCAAGAAGATCAACGATTACGGTGAGTACGTTATTTTTATTTCTTAACTGTGCTTCAACAAAAGAATAAATCTATCCAAACAAATGCACTATGACTAGTTAGGACAAATGATATAAACACATGGAGCTGAGAGTAAACATATTTACAGAATGATACTAAGCAACAAACACAAGATATTACTGAGACATAGATGGTTCAGATTGCTTGGTTGTGGTAGCTGAAGTTCTTTTGAAGGAAAATGTTTAGAGGCGTGTGTTTTAAGAATGATATACTTGTTCTTCAGCAGTTTGTTGTAAAAAATCAGAACAGGAGTCTTTGAAATTCACTTTAAGCATCAACATTGCTTTAGGGTAGAGCTGTGTGGAATATAAAATTCCACCTGTGGAATGACTGCGGAATTAGCATTCCAATTCCATAGACTTTCACAGAATGTGTGTGAAAATTTTACAGAATTTTGTCAAATTTAAACTTTCAGTAATTTTGCTCTAATTTTAAAAGTATTTATCCAACTAACACCAATAATGTAAGAAATAAAGTTTCACAGATTACACTTTATATTTTTTACCTTTACAGCTCAGACCTACTTCTTTAACAGAGCTGTCACGTTTGGTTTGGGGCTAGGCTAAAACAAAGGAGCACATTCTTGCTAAAACTGTACAGTTCAGTTTCTGCAGGATGCAAAGCGAAGTCAAAGTATTACCTCTAGTTTTAGGCTCGGCTCCAGAGACAGTGCAGGAGAAAAGGGAGGCCAAGAGGGGCAGAATGAAGCTGACGAGCATGTTATTCAATGGCACCCTACTGACTTTACTCTGAGCTGCAGAAGTGTAAGGATGCTGGCAAGCAGTGGCAGAAGTTCCAGGACCAGAGCTCAGGTGAAGCCCTCCAGACTTGGCGAAGTGAACCAGCCCTGTGGACAAACCGAACTTTGTTACTAAAGGTCCCGCCTCCATCACTGGGCCCTGCCTCTCGAGGATCTTATTAGAGCTCCTCTTTGCAGTGGTCTGCTTAAGAACTTCAGATTGGCTAGTGTAGCCAGCTAGTGTTAAATAGGTAGTTTGTGAGTGTGCGCATCATGGTTTCCATGCAGTGAGTGGGGACAAATGCTGGGTTGTGCCTGAGGATGCATCTCTTCAGAACTGGAACTGTATGTGTTTCTGGTTGTGCAAATTTGGAATATAAATTTTATTATGGGCAAACACAGATGTTTATGAAATATGGGACATCAGGATGAAACTAAGATTTTACAAAACTTGTGGGGACACCTGGGCATGCTACATAAAAATTGGACTGTCCCAGGAAAATCAGGATCATCGGTAGCTTTATGTGAGGAAGTACTTCTTCACAGAAATAGTGGTAGGTTCCTGGAATAGCCTACCTGCTGAGGTGGTGAGGATGAAAACAGTGTTTGGGTTCAATATTGCATGGTATAAACATAAGGGAATCTTAGTGGAAAGGAATGGGGAGAGTGAGAAAGAGCTGGAGATCAAATATGGTCTGTGATGATACTGTAGGTAGAGAAAAATGGCAGACTGGTTGGCTCATGCAGTCCTTATCTGCTGACATTGTGTTTTTATGATCATCTTGGTCTCCCTTCTCTGTACCGTCTCTAGTAAGTTGATGTTTTTCTTAAGGTAAGGGCTCCTATACTGCACACTGTACTCCAGGTATGGCCTAACCAGTGACCTGTACTTGTCCTCTGCCTTCTTACTGGTTATACCACTGGCTATACATCCCAGTATCCTAGTTACTGTGGGTGTTGCTCTCCTGCAGTGTGCTGAATGCTTCAGGTCACTTGTAATGATCACACTGAAGTCTTTCTCTTCCTCTGACTTGGTGACCTGCACTCCCCCATCAGTATTTGGCCTCTGGGTTCCTCACCCCAAGTGCATTACCTTACGCTTCTCGGCATTGAATTCCAGCTGTGAAATACCCAGCCATCTCTGTTGTATAGATAGCCAGGTTCTCTCTCACATCCTGTCTCCATACTTCTTTGTGCACTCTCTCACAGAGCTTTGTATTGTCTGCAAAGAGGCATATTTTGCCTTTTATCCCATTTGCAATGTTGCTGATTAAGATGTTAAATAACAGTGGACCAAGCACTGAGCCTTTGGGGACACCACTAGTGACTAGTCTAGCATCTGAGAATCCCCAAACTACTACCTTTTTGCTTTCTATCTTGTAACCGATAATAATGCTTTTTTTTTTGTAGGGACAACATTACCAGTTCAGACTCATACCCTTTTGGCTGTCCTCGGTGCCACAAGTCTTTACAAAGTCCTTTGTAGTGCTCATAGCACACCTCGGAAAGCTGAGAACTCCAGGTCTTTCCATATATATTTGGAAGACTGGCTAATCTGAAGCGCTTCCAAACAGGAGACAGAGCAGGCAGTGGCTACTGCCTCACTGTTTCTAATGTCTATGGGAGTCCTGCTGATGCCCCTTAAATCTCAGCCTTAGCCTTCTCAGGTGTTATTGTTCATGGGAGCTGATCTTCCAGGAATCTGTCTTCACCACTGATTCCCACTAGTGGGTCTGATACACTGTTCTGGATATGACTCAGGCTCAGGCCTTTCTTCTGGGAAGCAGACTACAAGTAATCCTGCAAATGACATGCTACATCATGGAATTCAAGACTGTGCAAGCCCACTCCATGCAGCATTACAGCCTCCTCAGTGTTCACAGTGCCCCTAGCATACCTGCAGATGAGGGCAATGCATTGGGTGATCAGTGCACAATGGTCACAGGCATCACATCCTCAAAACTACCCCATTCAGCTGACCAAACCCCTGGTGAGATCCCTGATGTTGCGGTCAGTGGAGGACAGCCTGCTCCAGACCTCTTTCTCCCCATCAGAGTCGGAGGTGTTTTTCACTATGACTGCCTCCCTACCAGGCCCTTCAGACACAAGGTGTTTGGGACCCATTAGAGATTCATCTCCACATCAGTGTGCTGGAGATGCGAGCAGTTTTGTACAGTCTAAAATCTGTAGTGGACATGGTTAGCAGGAAGACAGTCCTCCAGACTGACAAGAAGTCTATAATGTGTAACCCCTAGATGGCGCTATCCCAGGGGCTACTACCCCTGCCTGATTTGCCACTAACAGGTTGAGGGGCCTGGATCCAATGGCGGGTGCCTCCACCCAGAGGTCAGGGTTTGCAATAGTTAAACTTACTTGGTCACAGCCCTCTGGGACACTGCAACCCCCCTTTCTTCCCACTAGTGGCCCACACAATATAGCAGAATTACCTTTCACAGTATATACACTTACCCAAGGCTGGTCTCAGTCATCGACATCCTGTAAAATAAGATACAGTGCAACAATCACAGTACAGTACTTTAACATAGACAAATACCCAGGCAGTATAACTTTGTTGAAACAAACAGCTCTTGATTTATTTAGGGATATAACAAGGACAGGGGAAATCAGGTTAATTAGCTTATCACTTTACTATCTACCTTATGGCTCTGTGCACAGGCCTATCCCTACCAGTTACTGTCCCTGGGTACCCAGGCCCAGTGGTAGTCCAAACCTGTGGCAGCTGGTAGGGGCCCTTTCACACAGAGAAAGGAAAAATTAAACAGTCACAGTACAGTAATTCCATTTGGATTTAATGTGGCAATTCAACAGGGCGTCCCGAATTAGTACTCGACCTCCAAGAAGATATGGTCCTTCAATGTCAGCAGGGCTACTTTTGATCTCCAAGAGACTCCTCACACATTTATATGGTAAAAAAAGAAAGCACTATACCAGGCAGGCTGCATCTGTATCCCATCGCAATTACTGCACAATAACCAGGAGAACACACAGCAGATTCAGTTCCTGACAGACCAAGTGTAATTCAACAATTTCTTCAGTCTTCTACAGGGTGAGCCTGGTTTCTACTCTTCAGAGATCCTTGATTCTTTCTCAGGACGGATTCAGTCCTAACAAGCAGTTACACAAGTTGTAGACGGAACTCTGGGCCTTTTACACGTTTTTGACTGAAACTGTGCACTGAAGGAGCACAGGTTTCTTTCCCTTCACTTTCAGATCTCAAACTGAAACTCCCAACAGACAAAAACGGGCACTTCCTTTGAGTTCCTCCCAGTTCTTGACTGGATTGGCTGTCACTCACAATAGACTGCTGCTGTTGTCCAAAAGGCACGAAGTCTAAACTACATCTCCCAGAGTCACTGCCCATCAATCCTCTTGTGTTGGCTCAGATTATGAGTCCCAAGTTCTGATTCGTCCATGTTATCATTTTAGAGCTAGTTTACTCCCACACTGATTGGTCCCAGTTCAGCAGTTCAAAACCAGAATGGGGAACTAGGCAGACAGTTCTGGCTGCAAAAGCAGGTTAGACAAACTGTAATTTTATTATTACTGTAAATGATTTCTGGCAATCAGTTACATCTTTCAGACAGGTTCCCTTTGCACTCTTAGTGACTGCAAAAATGGGGTGAATTGGCAGCAGCTTGAGTGGTACTCAATCAAAGAAACACACAGTCCCCCATACAAACTAATTATGTCTGCAAGCAGACAGCTCTTAAAGAGACAATTCCCAGAGTGTTCAAAACACTCACTGATAAATGGCTTAACGCCAAACACCATTCAGGCTTGGAGCATTCAAGCAAGCTCCTGGAAGTCTTTTGGGAACCCCCATTTGCAGGGGGGTTACAAATGTATCATATCAACAAGCAGGGGAGGAGCACTCTCTTACCCTGTCTGCAGGGAGGCAGTGAGAGTATGGGCTTGGTGCCTGGAACATGGGATCCTTCCCCAAGGCACCATGCAGAACACTGGTCGACAAACTCATCGAACAGAGGCCGATCCTCATGAGTGGTCACTAGTGCCAGAAGCTGTGAGATTGCTATTTGATGAGTGGGGCACCCCAGATGTGGAACTTTTTGCATCCCCACTCAACACCAAACTGCCTCGATTCTTTTCCAGAAATCTAGGATATGGTGTTTTCTGTCAGCATGCATTTAGACCACCATGGTAAAATTTGTTTCTGTATGCATTCCCTCCAGTCACTCTTATCCAGAGAGTGTTACTCAAGGTGGAGGTGGAGGGGGTCAAAATAATACTGGTGCCCCTCCTGCTGGCCTCAGCAGAAATGGTTTCTTCTGTTGAATAGACTTTGTCAGTGAACCAAGGTTTTTGCCACTCAGGATGTATTTACTGACACAGAGTCAGCTGGCCTATCCCAGCTTGTGCTCCCTACACTGTCAGGCCTGGCTCCTGAAGAGATAACAGTGAACAAATATATCTCAGAGTTTCCCTGAAATACTTTTGGCTGCATGTAAACTTTCCACCAGGAAGACATACATAGAGAAGTGAAAAAGATTTTCTACCTGATGCTCCAAAACCCCTGTTGGTCCCCTCCGTTGTCTACCAGGCAATATTCTGGAGTACTTACTGGACCTTTCTGATGTTGGCCTGCAGTATATTCTATAGTTAAGGTCCCCCTGTGTGCCATTTCAGAATACAACAAACTGATGGGTACACTCTACCTTGCACAGCTGCTGCTGTTTAAGAGGTTCTTCAAAGGCATTCTGCACACAAGCCTCCCACCATGAAGCTGGTAGCTCTCTGGATATCAGCCCTGTGCTGTATATGCTCACTCACAAGTCATCTGAGCATATTACGATGTGTGACGTGAAGTTTCTAACCTGGAAAGCAGTACTGTATTACTGGTGGCCATCACCTCTGCTCTCAGAGAAACTGATATCCATGCTTTGGACACATATCCTCCATATACTGTTTCTCACAGAGATAAGATAGTACTGTGCACACACCCTAAGTTTTTACCCAAGATGGTGTCAGCCTTCCATCTTAATCAGGCCATTGTTCTGTCTACCTGCTTTGCCTACTTCCAGAATAAGGGAGGAAGGACTGTCTACTCACTGATTGTTAAAAGGGTCCCTAGATTTTATCTAGGTAGAACCAATGACTTCAGACAATCCAAATAGCTCTCTGTCTCCTTCGATCTTAATCGTAAGGGCTAGCCTATTGCAGTCAAGTGCATTTCTGCCTGGATTGTGAGATGCCTTTATCACTGCTATTCTGTGACTTAGGTTAAATTGGGGGGCAGCATAAGCACCCACTGGACCATAACAGTTGCCACTTCCCCGGCAGAGATATGCTGTGTGCCTGTCGGAGAAATTTGCAGAGCTGCAACTTGGAGCACAGTGCACACCTTTACCAAGCACTATACACTTCATGTCCATGCAAGGCAGCATGTCACCGTTGGAAAGACAATTCTGAATGGATAACTATCTTGAGAGAGCCATGAGCTCCATCCAGCCTTAGTAGTCTGGGGGACTTTCTCTGAGCATGGTACTGTGACCCACTAGGGTGAATCAATGGTGAAGACTGATTCTTGGAAGATATTAACATAATGTGTTACCATAATTCTTGATCTTTCAGAATGTCTTCACCATTGATTCCCCCCATCCTCCAGACTCACTCCAATATTGATGTCTTCACTCCTTTGTACTTGGTCTGGGCTGTGAAGACACTGTGTTACTAGATTTGATGCCCCATCTTAAACAGATGACAGGGTTGCCCTATGGCTTTGGTTGCACATAGGTTACTCATTAGGATCATGCTGTTCATCTCCTTAGGAAAAAAGGTAGTGAGGTGGTTCAGGGCTGATGCTCTATATACCAGTGGGCATGTGCATCGATGCATGATCTTGCGCAAGAGGTGCCTACCATGTCACCATCCCCCTGAAAAGGTCTGGCTTCCATAAGGAATGGTGAAGATATTTTGGAAGAGCAAGAATTAAAGTAAGTACATACTTTTACTTTGCATCTTCACTACGCTGTCTTGGGTACAGTGTAACAATGGATAAAAGTAGGACCACACTGAAAATGGCATATTGCATCTCTGTTGGCCTATCCTGGATAAATACAGTGTAAAACTGTGTCAAACCAGGACCCTATTAAAATGAGATATTGCATCTCAGCTGCCCTGTTCTGGGTAAGCATAGTGTAAACAAGCATCTGTCAATGCTGAATTTTTGCTTGCTGATATTAGCATTGGATGTGCAGGAGTTAGACAGATGCAGAATAGGAATGGCAGTGAAGTATTGAACTCCTGCCAACCCCACCTCCACCCTGCAGAGATGGGCAGGCATTGGAGTGTGCCTTTGAGTCATCACCCATAACGCTCATGGCATTTCACCTCACCCTATCCTGTAGAAACCGACAAGTGTTGAGGTGTGCCTTGGGGTGTTCAGCTTCAGAGTCACCCCATTTCATAAGGACATACGCAGAAATTGGTGCAGTATAGGAGAATGGGGTGAAGTCTGGGGCCGAAGAGTCCAAGGCACACCTCGATGTCTGTAGCTGGCTTCAGGGTGGGGGTGGAATGGTGTGAGAATTACAGACAGCAATCCAAAGACACACCCCTGATGCCAGTCAGTCTGTACAGGGTGGGATGTTATGGTTATAAATCCTAACTCCCCGTGCGTTTGTCGGTATTTGCACTACAAATTTTCAACATGGCCTTTTTGTGACCCCCACCTCATGAAAGTATTTGGGACCTCTACTCATGAACAGTGGCACTGTGATTTTGTTAATGTGTCCCGAATTTTGATTTCCCACAGCGACTGTGCCACTCTGTGCCAGATGTGTGAAAACACAGATCGGGCAGGATGTGAAGAATGACAGGTTTACCATTCATAGGGAGGTGTGAAGAGATGGCAATGTTGAAAATTTGGAGTGAAAATAATAAAAATGCTCGAACATCTGAGCGTACATGGAAACTGTGCAACTCACACTCGTAACACAGTCATTTAGTAGTATTATTTTACCAAATTTTCAACATAGGCATTTTGTGACCTCTGCTCATAAACGTTGTCACTATGATTTTCGTAATCTGTCCCGAACATTGATTTCCCACAGCGACCGTGCCATTGTGCGCCAGATGTGCAAAAACACATTTTGGGCAGGATGTGAAAAATGACAGCTGTACTGTTCATAAGGAGGTGTGCAAAATTGGCAATGTTGAAAATTTTGAGTGGAAATATTAAACATTTTTTAAGTTACGGGTGTGCATGGAAACAGGTCAATGCACGCTCATAACATAGTAATTTTATGGACGTCACCAATTTTCAGCATAGGCATTTTAGGACCGCTGCTCATAAACAGTGTCACTGTGATTTTTTTAATCTGTCCCAAACACTGATTTCCCATAGCGACTGTGCTATTCTGTACTAGAAGTGTGAAAACACATTTCGGCCAGGATGTGAAAAATGACAGCTGTACTATTCATAAGGAGGTGTGAAAAAATGCCAGTGTTGAAAATCTGGAGTGAAAATATTAGAAATTCGTGAAGTTACAAGTGTGTGTGGAAACTGCACAACACACTCTCGTAAAACATAGTAATTTTTTGGAATTTTTTCACCAAATTTGCCACATAAGCTTTTTGAGAGTTCACCTCATAAACAGTGACACTGTCATTTCAAGAATCGGTTCTGAAAGGTGATTCTGCGCAGTGACCGCAAAATTACCATTTGAGACCGAATAATCAGATAAGTCACTAAATTCATGAGATGGGGTCCCAAGAACCCCATGTTGAAAATGTGGTACAAAAATTCAGAAAAATGGCTGAGATATTCACATAAGTTGAAAAAAAACATTTATGCCATTATACAGCTTACCGGCATTTCTTCAATTCGTGGTTGGCTTGGAAGAGTGTAGACATGTTCCCGATCCACCATAGATTGTCGCGCCAGCCTCCAGTGGTAAGTATGGTGTGGGCGGAGGTGTGGCGAGGTGGGGTGCGCAGAGGGCAGGTGCGAGTTGGGGAAGGGGCACCGGACTCAACGAAGGACCTGTTTTTCTTTTACAGGAAATGGGGAAAGAAAAACAACGGGGAAAGGTTTTTTGTTTTTGCAGGTACTTTGGCACGCTGGGGTGGGCTCACAGCATGCCATCTGAGTGTCTCTTGTGGGCAGGGGTCTGTAGCCAATGGAAATTGGGCACCCTTGTCGGCAGAGTGTTGGGGCGGGCACATGAGCTGAGAGGGATTGGGCACCGGCAACACAACAGATGGTGGGGCATCATGCCGACGGGATTGGCCACCCCACGGCAAATGAACTGGGAGGGATCATGCTGACAGGGGGATTGGGCACCCGCATCGGCTTTAATGGGGACTCTGAGAGGTGGCGGCTATCCGTCTGCTTCTGTGGGGCTGTGAGAGGCCAACGGAGAAGTCGCCACCATGTTTGTTTGAAATGAGACACCAGACAATGCAGCTGTAATTTACTGCTGCAGTCCGGGACCGCCCCACAAAAACAACTGATTGTTAATGACAGGGCGCTCCCTGATTGCAGCTGTGAGTTTCTTTCCAGTTGGTGGCAAGCTACACTACTGATGTCATGGACAAGCATGATCCTCTATTGGTGCCACGCAGACCAGCCCCAAAATGGACTGTTAGCATTGGCAACAACACTGCCGCGCCTCCACAACTTGCTACTGCAGCAAGCTGCCCCAATATGTTTCTTGCACATGCGTGCAAGCAAACATAAAAAGGATAAAAGCAGAACCCCACTGATAATGACATACTGCATCTGAGCTGTGCTGCCCTGTGTAAATGCAGTGCAGACGTAAGAAAGCTCTGCCTGTTGCCTCAACATCAAATTGTTCTAACTTGTGGCAGCATCTAAGCAAACATGGTAGTCCTTGACAAATGCTTTTTTTTTTCTGTAGAAGCTGTTTGTAACCCCTCTAAAAATGGGGGTTCCCAGAAGCTTTCCCGGAGCTTGCCTAGATGCTTCATGCCTGGTTGCTGTTAGGAGTAAGGCCGCTGAATGCAAGCATGGCGAGTGCTTTTACAGCCTCAGTCTGTCTCTTTCAGAGTTGCCCCTAGGGTGCAGTCATAATTACTCCGGAAGTCAAGTGTTTCTATGCCTGAGTCCCACCCTGGATGCTGGAAATAGCTCCATTCTGCCATCGCTAAGTATGCAGAGGGAGATCTGCTAAAGGATGTAACTATTTGCTGGAAATAACTTAGAGTAATAATGATAATGTAGTTGTTCTAACCTGCCTTCTTTGCAGCGGGAACTGTTCTGATTGTCTCCTCCATTTTGGTCCCAAACTGCCGAATTGGACCAGTCAGTACATTGGAACTCTAGATCGAGCCGGCTGACCAATGAGGACTTAGCTAGTAATCCTGGGAAGTAAAGTCTGACCAAGGGTGCCTTTTTGCGCAAATTGGGACAGGTCTCAGCCTGGTGTCTGCAGCCCACCTATGGGAACAGGTGGCGTGTGAGTGAGAAGGTTGCCCCCCACTGCCTGAGAGGCAGAGACGTTGTGACTGTGGAGCTGAAGGGAGCTCTGAGCTTCTGCGCCATTGAGTGTTCATGCGGGAAGCGCGTGAGAGGCCTAGTCGGCCGTTTCCCATAGCCAGAAAGCTTTGGACTAAATCCGCTGGCGTGCGGTCAGAGGAGGCTGTGTATCAACACAGCTACCTACCAGGCTCAACCTGTAGAGGACTGGAGAATCTGCTGAATCGCTGCTCGGTCTGTCAGGAAAGTTGAAGCTGCAGTGAAATGCCCGCATAGCTGTGAGTTCAGTCGAATTCAGGGAGCAGCTGCCTGGTATGGTACCCCTCTGTTGTTTTCCATATAAATGTGTGAGGAAGCCGTTGAAGCTCAGGCTCAGCCCTGCAAAGGGTGAAAGAGTGGTTCTCTATTGGAGCTGTGAGTACTAAATCAGGGTAGCTCCCTGCTAATGGTTATAAACCAAGACACAGTCGTTTTGTTGTATTGCAGACTGTACTAATTGAGCTTCCTGGCTTCATCTAATCTTCATAGGAATTGAAGGTTCCTTTGTGTCAGGGCCCCAACCAGCTGCATCGGGGAACTAGCCATTAGGGCTTGGGTACCCATAGACAGTGACTGATAGGTTTAGGCCTGTGCACAGAGTCCTAGGTAGTTAAATATATTTTATAGTGGTAAGTCAATTACCCTGATTTCCCCCGGTCCTTGTTATCTCCCCTCAAATAAATCAAATTGTTTGTTTTGCAACTGTACTCTGGCTGGTTTGTGTCTTACTGGGGATATACTGCACAGTGAATATTTGATAAGTGTACCTTACTTTCCAGGGGTTCCCCGGAGTGAGCTGAGTGGTTCGAGCCGGGGGGGTAAGTGTTCAGGGGGAGAGCATTGTAATTAATCCATGTGAGCCACTAGTAGGAAGAAGGGGGGGTTGTGACCGAGTCAACCTTGACTGTCTTAACCCCGACCTCTGGGTGGAGGCACCCGTCAATGGATCTGGGCCCCTTACCCTGTCGCAGCTGAGACAGGCAGGGATGGTAGCCCTTAGGATAGCGCCCCTGGGGGTTACATGTTTATTAATAATGATTTGCACTCTCTTATTTTTCAATCTTTACTGATCTTTTAGTAAACACATTGAATGTTTCTGATGTACACACTGCTGAGTACCGTATTAGAACTCTGTGATATAGTTTCTTTCCCTTTCAACCACAGAGCTCTATAACACGAATGTATTATACAAGCAGTCTAAGTACTTAACATAGCCACAAACTACATCATACCTTGCTGAAAATGATCCTTAGTACCAGAGCACAAGTCAGAAGTACTCACTGACTTAAAAATAGTGAAGACGGAACAATAACAGAGAAGGAACCAATATTTAAGTAGTAGCTTCTACAGAAAATACAGGCTTACAGGTTAAATGAAGTTTCTTTTTTTTTTTTTTCAGTAAAACTTTTTATTGAGTATTTGTTTTCAGACAGACATTTCGGATACACTCTACTAGGATGTTGATACATGAAATCATTAACATTTGTGACACAAGATATACTTAAGGAGTTTGTGGTTTGGTACATTGCTGAACAATATTCATACATTTGGGGCTGTGAGGCAGGGAACGACCAGAAAGTCCAGTCCAAGCCGTTTATGAGAGTTAATAGGTGGGGTGTTGCATATCCCCTGAAGGCTTTTGTGCTTCATAAGCAGTTGTACGAATGTACAAAATTGCAGGTGAGTGTGCAGCTAGCCCCCTTTACTTAGCAGATGCCCCACCCCTTCACAGTTACCCCCACCCTGTCCCATCCTCTTGGAACTACCCACCATCCAACATGATACCACCTTCTCCGGCAGAGTGTTCTATTCTACCACCTCCCTCTCGGTGAAAAAGTGCCTCCTCATTTTCCTTCTATATCTACCCTCTCCAATCTTAGACTATGCCCTATTGTGTCCCTCCCCTTCCTTAGCTTGAATATCTCCTCTGTACTGGTCTTGTTTATCCCCTTAAAGTACTTGAAGGTCTCAATCATGTCCTCTTGATCCCTCCTCCCCTCCAGGGAGTACATGTTCAACTCCTTCAGCCTCTCCTTGTACGGCATCTCCTGCAATCCCTGGATCATTTTTGTTGTACCCCCTCCAGTAATCTCACATCCTCCTTTAGATATGGGTGCCAGAACTGCATGAAGTACTCCAGGTGTGGCCTGACCAGTGACTTGTAGAGTGGCAGGATTACCTCTCTGCTCCTGGAGGAGATGCCTCACGATACAACCCAGCATCCTGTTGGCCTTCGCCGCTGCCCTCCTGCAGTGCTCTGTATTGTTCATATTCCCTGTTACCACCACCCCTAGATCCTTTTCCACCTCCATGATACCCAACTGCACCCCACCCAGCTGGTAACCCCTCCCAGGGTTTTTCGCACCAAAGTGCATTACCTTGCAGTTTTTCACATTGAACCCCAACTGCCTCGCTTCTGACCACTCCACCAGCTTGTTCAAATCTTGCTGCAGCCCCTGCCAACCTGCTATATCATCCACCACCCCCCAACTTGGTTACATCAGTGAACAGACTGATCTTATTCCTGACACCATGTGAGATGTCTGCAATGAAAATCCTAAACACTGACCTCAGCACTGATCTCTGTGGCACCCCACTCACCACATCCCTTGGAGATGACAGTCCCAATCCCCTACTACTACCCTCTGCTGTCTCCTCTGCAGCCAATTATCGATCCATGTAAGCATCTTCACCCCCTACCCCCACGTACCTCAACTTACCACCCAGCCCCCATGCGGCACTGAATCAAAGACTTTGCTGAAGTCCAAGTATATGACATCAAAAGCATGGCCCCTGTCCTGCTCCCTTGTAACCCAGTCATAGTATTCAACTAGGTTAGTCCAACAGGATCTTTCAGAGACAAACCCATGTTGAGGTGCATCCTGGAGCCCATTGTCTTCCAGGAAGGACACCATCCTCTCCTTCAGTATTGTCTCCATCAGCTTCCCCACAGTAGACATTAGACTTACCAGCCTGTAATTGCCTGGCTCATCACTGGGGACACTTTTATGGAGGGGCACCACGTGGGCCATCCTCCAGTCCTGTGGCACATGTCCTGTGTCCAAGGAGGTATTGAATAGATCTACTAGAGGTCCAGCTTGGACATCCTCCATTTCCTTCAGTACCCTGGGGTGGATGCCGTCTGGACCCAGTGCCTTATCCACCCTCAGGACTCTAAGACCTTCCAATACCCTGCCCTCAGTGATCACCCCATCCATTACCCCTCCCCCCTGCTGCCAACCCTCCCCAACCCTATGATAGTTGCCTCCCCTCTCCCTTGTGACTACAGAGCAGAGTACTCATTTATTGCTTCTGCCTATTCCACCCCTTTCTACACCCATCCCTCTTGATCCTCACTATCTGGTCCTTACAGCTCCTTTTCTTCCGTATGTATCTGAAGAAGTCCTTTTCCCCATTTTTGATGCCCAGCAACAGTCTCAACTCCCTGGAGGCTTTAGCATCCCGACTCTCGATGTAATTTCCCTAGACTTCTTCACATACTCCACCCTATCCTCCTTCTTCCCGGATTTCCTGTATCTCCTGAACACTGCTTTTTTAGCCCTCCCCATTTCTAAGACCTCCCTGCTCAACCAGCTTGCTTTCTTAGCCCTTCCCTTCTTGCTCTGTAATTTGGCACGGTACCCTTATGCTATGTCGAGTCTCACTATCCCAACACTGACCTGCCCATGCAGTATTGCCTGACAGGTTCAGTATCTGGATATTGAGAATCCCGGCAGTAGGAAACCTGACGGACGTTTACAGGGGTAAGGTAGCAGATGTGACAGCTTGCTACTTTACCCTTGCTGATGGTCTAGAAATGCTGGATGAATCCGGAGGCTGGCCGAGCTGCCCCAGTGATGTTGAGGGCTAAACCACTGGCAGCTCAGCCAGTTTGCCCGGGAAGGCCCGGGTTCTGGTCTGCACTGCGTCCGTTTCTGTTTTACCCTGTAACTATTATTTTTTTAACTCAGGTCCCCCCTCAGAGTCATTATTTTAGTTAAAGGGGTGGAGGCCTCTGCTCCATGGGGCGCTGGGGCGTAAAGCAACCTAATTGCATTTAGAGATTAATCAGATGCCCAACATTGTATTGTTGGGCATCTAATTGATTGAGAGCATGTATTTCAGGCTAGTGAGTTTAGGGATCCCATAGTATCACATGTCACAGTGGCCTCCACCAGCCCCAGTTTGATTTTCTCCCATTTCTGGTTCACATCCC
Source organism: Neoceratodus forsteri (assembly GCA_016271365.2). Classification (NCBI taxonomy): domain Eukaryota; kingdom Metazoa; phylum Chordata; order Ceratodontiformes; family Ceratodontidae; genus Neoceratodus; species Neoceratodus forsteri. Next base: position 411,354,288 of record CM028129.1, on the reverse strand, counting down.
AGTGTGGCCGAATTCCTTTCAGGTGCCCCCACCCAATTTCCTTCATTCTACCAAAATCAGCCTGTCTAAAATCGAACACCCTGGTCCCTGTACATACTGCTCTCCTACTCATGTTGTGGTCACTACCAGCCAATGGGTCCTTCACCCTCACTTCCCTTACTGTCTCCTCATTTGACAATACCCAGTCTAGTTTGCTCAGTTACCAATTGTACCAGGAAGCAGTCCTGGAAGGCATCTAGGAGTATCTACTCCCTTGCACTCAAGGTGGCAGGGGTACCCCAGTCCACTCCTGGTAGATTGAAGTCCCCCACAACCACCGTGTTACCTTTCCCACAAACCTTCCTGATTTGCCCTGCCAGCTTCCTGTCCAGGTCCTCCCGCTGAGCTGGTGGCCTGTATCCCACCCCCATACTGAGAATCCTACTCTTCATGTCTAGGAATTGCATCCACAAGGCCTCTGTCCTACCCTCCTCCCCCTTTTCCTCCTCGCACTTTATACCTTCCCTCACATACATCACCACCCCTCCCCCTTCCCTTTGTCCCTATGCCTTCTATAAATTCTGTACCCCAAGATCATCAGATCCCAGTCCTGGTACTGGTTGGCCCAAGTTTCTGTGATGGCCACTATGTCCACCATCCTGTCCTCCAAAAGAGCCTGTAGTTCTGCGATTTTGTTCCCCCGGCTTCTTGAATTTAAAGAGACAACCCTCCAGGAGGTGTTCTTGCTTAACCACCCCATTTCTCACCCCACTTAACCCCCTCCACCCGCTCGACCTCTCCTTGTATCCAACCTTATTCACATGGGGGGATAAGCTTGTTAGTTACTATTTGTAATAGTTAATACAAGGCAACATCCACAGGGAATCAGAGGTTTGAGTAGATCCTTGGGGTAAGAGATAGGTTTACCTGTGGCTCTTGATTGAACATATAATATATACTGGCCCCATTCATAGTGGAATTTCCCTATTGAGTTCGAAGTAACATGCTGCAATCTAGTATGGGATGCCAGAGAGTCTAAGGCCTGTAGCCATTCAGTGTAAGAGGGGATAATGTTGATGTGCTACCTCCTGAACAGCAGTCTCTTAGCTTCCACTGCCGCCTGGAGTAACCATCTGCCTTGGCATCCGGATAGGCAAGTACTTCCCTGTGTCAGCCCAAGTAACCACAGTGCTGCTGTGCATGGTAGTGAGGTCTGGAGGATCTGTGAGTGGCCAGCCCTTACCCTGGCCCAAAAAGGAATTACCAGGGGGCAGTCCCATAGAATGTGTAGTATATCTGTCCCAGGGGAGTTACACCTCCAGCAGTGATTTTTGAGGTATGATGCCCATGGCCTTCAGCTTCACTGGGGTCCTATACCACATGTTGAGTATTTTATTCTGTATCAGGAGAGCCCTCTGGTCTTTGCATACTTGATGTGCTAAGTGTCCAGCATTGGTGCCACTCCTCCTCCTTTATTTGTATTTGAAGGGTGCTTTGCCAGTGCAGCTTGGCCTGGGAGGAGGGATCCTCCACTGAGTCTCTCAGCTGATTTTTGTATTCAGCTTGCTCTACCCTTGTTGGATTTGGCTCAGATCTGAAGGGGCAGTATGGGGGGGTTTGATCAGGGTGTGTGTCTTGCATGTCAGACAGATGCACCTTTCTTTGGACCATGCTGCGTGAAGATTTCCCAGCTGTAGGTATCTCCAGAAGTCTTTTGTGGCTAAGCCATATTGTCTCTGGAGCCATTCAAAGGAGTGCATGGTGACCCCATCAGGAAGTAGCGGTCCCCAACCTTGGTTATCCCCTTGCCCTCCCGTGCTTTTCATTGGATTGGACGTTTGTCTACAAAAATATGTGGATTGTTCCATAGAGGGGTGAGGCCCCCCAGTCTGTGGCATCTTTGAGCCTTTTTCCCTGTATTGTACCATGCTATGTAGGCAGCTTTCACAGTGAGCCACTTTTTGTGCTGCAGGGCAGGGCAGTTTATGGCCCAAGTATGCTGTTAAGGGCATGTCATGTAGGATGGCTGTCTCCACTTCTATCCATGCGGGAAGCTTGTCAGCAGAAACCTGAAATAGTCTACAAGTTTTGGCAACCTGGAAGGCCCATGCATAATGTGGGAAGTTGAGGAGCCTTTATCTGCCCTAGTCCAATGTGCTCTCAGTTTGGCCCTGCTGTACCTGGGGGGTGATGGCCCCATAAAAAGCTGCCAATCAGGGCATTGAGTTTTTGGAACCACAGTTGTGGGATCTCCAGTGGGAGGTGTACCACAGTGGTTGGTGTTGGAACCAACATTGTTTAATCTCTTTATCAGTGATTTACAAACAGGGCCAAATAACTTCATGGTTAAATTTGCAGACGATACTAAATTTGGAAAAATAAACACTTTGGGCAAATGAAAATCATATGCAGATTAATCAAGACAAATGTTTAGTAGTGCATTTCGGTGTAAATAATCCAAAATGATATATCATATAAACAGACTACCACTTCACTCATCAAATTGTGAAAAAGATTTAGGCATACATGTTAATAATAAACTTACATAAAATGATCACTGTGTTAGAACTGCTTGCATGACTGACAGACTTTTGAGGCAAATAAAAACGCACTTTTGTTAATCGCACTGAACAATGCCTTATTCCATTGTATAGGGCATACATTAGACCATATCTAGACTATGGCTCCCCCTTTCTGGAATCCAAACCAAAAAAAAGACCGCAATTCTTGAATAGGTTCAAAGGAGAGTAACTAGAATGATTCCAAGATTAACAAACTTGGATTATCAGAACAGATTAAAAGCTACTGATCTCTTTTCTCTTCAAACTAGAAGATTAAGAGGTGATATGCTTATGGTTTTTAATTTAATAAATTTACCAGATCTAATGGAAAAATGTGGTCTAACACTCTCCAAAAGGAGACATGTTCCAAGACTGCATAATAAACAGCTTGAAGTAAAAACTTATAAAACCAGCAAAAGGGGAAACTTTTTTCCAATAAGAGCATCCATTGTATGGAACACCTTGCCACAAGAATTGGTAGAGGCAACTAGTGCCACTGTCTTTAAAAACAAATTAGATGTTTGGTTGAGGGATAATAGATAAATAATGTCCCACATAGTGTGGGGAACAGTCTCGATGGGCTCTGGCCTTCTTCTGTTCTTTCATACCAAGTAATACCAAGTAATATGGGACAACAAATAGGATCATCATTTTGATGGCATTGATTTTGCCTACCAAGATCAAATTGAGCAGCTTCCATCTTTCAGTCTCCCCCTTAAGTTTGATCAGAAGAGGTTGGAAGTTTTTAGCCACCAGGGTTTGTAAGTCAGTGGTGAGTTTGATCCCCCAAGTACTTGATAGCAGTTGGGGCCCATGCCAGACCCATGCCTTTGGCAATATCTGGTGAGGCCTTTTTATTGATGGGCAAAATTTTGGATTTACCATAGCTGATCTTTAGGCCTGAGATGTAGGCAAAGGCTTTTAGGGTATCTATGATGCGTGAGATGTTGGTGACAGGGTTCCTGGTTAGAATTAGGCAGTTATCCACATATAATTTTGTGTGGCATCCCTTAGTTCTCACTTGAATGCCCACTGTCTCTGGATGTTCTCTTAATAGCCGCAGCTAGAGGTTCAATGGCTTGCACAAAGAGCAGAGGGGACAGTGGGCAGCCTTGTCGGTTGCCTTTATATAGCCTAAAGGGCTCAGAGAGAATGTTATTGGTAAGTAATTTAGCTGTTGGGTTAGAGTATAGGGTGCAGATCCAGTTGCAAAAGCCTTCCCGGAAATTATATTCCTGCAGTGGTGCAAGCAGGTATTCCCATTTGACAGGATCAAATACCTTCTCAAAATCGGGGGTGATGACTACAGCTGGGGAGGGTAGGTCCACTGCCACCTGAAATAGAGAGGTAAGGGCCCTAAGATGGTCTTAGATGATCCTTCCCCACACAAATCCCACCTTAGATGGGTGGATTAGTGTCAGCAGCAGCTGTTCCAATCTGATTGCCAACATTTTTTATAAAGAGACAGGCAGAAAGGCATATCCCATACCTAAAAAATGCACAAGATGTTCACTGTGCTTTCCCTAGGGAATAAACAACATTATGGCTTACTTCTGTAAAAAACTATACTCCTTGCAAGGGAACTGAGATGGGCCCGCATTCTCCAACTTTATGGCAAAGTTACACCTGACAAGACAAGAATTAACTTAAAAAACAAAAGTAACAGCACCCTACTTGACATTATGTTGGTAAACAAACCTCATCTGTTTTCACATGCTGGAGTGCTATTCAGTGACATAAGTGATCACTGTCTTATATCAGGGATAAGATCATCAGTCAAGCCAACCAACCCTGCAAAATTCCTCCCAAGAAGGTCTAAAAACCTTAACATCAAGGATATCTCACGATCTATGTCATTCTATACGCTTGCAAGAATTCTACCATACAGCTTCTGTGGAAGCAGCACTCAGGTGTTAAATGACATAATCATAGGTGCCCTCAATACTCATGCACCATTCACTAGTTTTAGAACAAAATGCAAATCTTGCGCTGGTTTTCTGTCACGTCTTAAATCTGCATTGCTTGCTAGAGATAAGCTCTGGAAAAGGGCAAGAAAGACCAAGGATCCATATGACTGGCTGCAGTTCAGAAAAGCCAGAAATAGCTGCACCAAAAAGTGAGAGATGCCAAGGCTGCCTTCTATACAGCTGAGCTTGATGCCTCCTACCTTAACCCAGCCAGATTCTGGGGCACCATCAAGGGATCCTAGGGCAGGATTCTAGCACTTTTTGCCATCCCAAGTGCACTCTTAATAATGTTGATATCACTGACAAGCGTGAGATTTTAGATGCATTCAACAATCATTTCACTATGGCTGGCCTAGCTTTTGACTCCTCTCCAGCAAATCTAATGCTTCACAACTTAAATTCCAGTCTATCGATGGCCAGAAGGCTGCTTCTTCATTCTCCTTCAAGCCAATTTTATTAAAACAAGTAGAAGACCTATTGCTGCATCTAGACACCAATAAAAGTGCAGGTGCAGACTCTCTGACCCCTACTTTCTAAAATTGCATTACATGCCATTGCAGTTCCCCTAACTCATCTTTTAATCTGTCCTTATCCACTGGCTCTATTCCTTCATTGTGGAAGACAGCACAAGTGTTTCCCCTCCTTAAATCAGGGGACCTCATGGATCTCAACAATTATAGACCTATATCCATCCTATCAGTGCTGTCCAAAATGTTAGAAAAACTAGTGAGCATCCAACTAAGAGACTACCTCGATGCTAATAATCTCCTTAACCCTGCTCAATCTGGGTTTAGGACCAAACATAGCACCATTTCTGCATTAGCAAAAGTTACAAATGACTGGCAAACTGAGTTAGACAAAAACAGCATCTGTGCTGTATTTCTGGACTTAAGCAAAGCCTTTGATACAGTGGATCATGAGCTGCTAATCTCCTCACTGCACTCCTTGGGCCTAGATCCAACCTCTCTTAAGTGGTTCAGATGTTACCTCACTGATAGAGTGCAGCAGGTGAAAAATGAAGGCGACCTATCCTCCTCAAAACCACTCCTAAGAGGAGTACCTCAAGGATCCATCCTGGCCCTATCCTTTTGCCATTTACATCAACAACATTGATTCCAACCTCACTAAAGCCAATGTTCACCTTTTGCAGATGATACTGTCTTATATGTCAGTAATCCTCACCATCAAAGGCCTGTGAATTACTACAATCAGAGTTCTCCTGCTGCAACACCAATTACTTGAAAAGAAACTCCTATTAAATGCCAAGAAGACAAAAGCTATGTTCTTTTCCACCACTATATATTCTACCACTCTCTCACCAAACATTCTTCCCCAGCTATCCACCATCCTTGGAGAAAGTCTTGACTATGTTGATAAATTCAAATATTTAGGGGTATGGATTGATAACAGACTCGATTACACTCAGCATATTGAGGAGCTCCTGAAAAAACTCAGACAGAGGCTCAGCCTTTTCTTCAGAATCAAACATTATCTAACCAGAGAGTCAGAACAGAGACTAATCCAGGCCTCATTTCTATCTCTCATCGATTATGCAGATTTCCTATATGGCCACTGTACTATGTCCTATTTAAGTAAACTGGATACCTGGTACCATAGAGCTCTAAGATTCATCACAGATCTTCCTTTCAACACTCACCATTGCTCTCTCTCTATACTGCTGTTGGCTGGACATCCTTACACCTTAGGAGGACCAAAAATGCTGCTTTATGGATTTACAAAGCTCTGTCAAACAAACTTCCATCCTATATTTCAGATTGCTTTACTCTGGCTACATCTAGGTCATATGCCCTAAGAAGCACTAGCCTCATCACCTTGAAGATACCAAAAGCCTGTACCCGGCATGGGAGATCCGTAATCAGCTACTTTTTAGCATCTGCCTGGAATTCTCTGCAGAAGACCTAAAGTTGAACACCTTTATTCCTATAGCATCCTTTAAAAGCTTTACACAAGTCTCTTTCCTCGAGATATGCAACTGCTTTCACAAAGCCTAGTCCCTTCTTACCCTCTACCCCCTTTTCTTTTATCTCCTTTCATATGCTTTTTGCCAAACCTTAGCTATAACATCTCCTGCAATTCATTGCCATTTCCTTTGTATTCCCCCATCTCTATTTGCTTAAGCAGCTATCCAATTACAACACACCAGACCAGTTCCACATTCCCAATACCTTACCAATACTTTAGTCAAATCTGTCTGATTTACTGTGCTTTGGGGCCCAAAACCACTAGCTACCTTGCTTGTATATATGTTTATATTACTGTACCTGTTTATTTTTAAAGTTTTTGTTTTTTTTTCTCTCTATTTGTATATGTATGTTACTGTACCTTTATGTTGTTTTTGACCTATCGGGTCCATCTTGTAAATGAGCTTCGCTCAATGATGTCCGCCTGAATAAATAAAGCTTTTGATTGATTTTTGCCACAATTTTGGCATCTGCATTTATTAAAGATATGGGCCTATAGCTAGAGGGGAGGGACGGACAGGTCCTTATCTTCTTTGGGCAATACCGTAATTATGGGCTCAACTAGGGTACTCAGGAGGTTTCGGGACTAAAAAACTTTTTGGAGCATGGCCACAAGGGGGTCTGCTACTAGATCCGTCACCTGCTGGTAAAAGTCAATCAGGAAGCCGTCGCTTCCTGATGCTTTGTGTGAGGCCATTTGATGTATCGCCCAGGTCACTTCCCATGCTATAAGAGGGGCTTCCAGTTCCACCTTCTGTGGGGGGGGGAGGGTAGTCTTGTCAGGTGTAACTTTGCCATAAAGTTGGAGAATGCGGACCCATCTCAGTTCCCTTGCAAGGAGTATAGTTTTTTATAGAAGTAAGCCATAATGTTGTTTATTCCCTAGGGGAAGCACAGTGAACATCTTGTGCATTTTTTAGGTATGGGATATGCCTTTCTGCCTGTCTCTTTATAAGTCTAAATGCAGATAATTTCCCTGCCTCCCCCCCCCCACCCCTGCCCAGTACTTATGCTGAGTTCCATGATGTTGCAACTCTGCTTTTCTGGTGGCATGCCAGTTGAGCTGCATTCTCAGGGAGGTCAATTCATGTATGAATATGGAGTACTGCAGCTTTTTTTTTTTCTTTTTCAATTGTTTAATCAGGAGTAGCACACTAAGCTGAAAGTTTGTTTACAGGTGCGACCTGGGAGCACAGGGAAGTTAAGTGACTTGCTCAGGGTCACACAGTATGCAAGTGGGGGCTGTGGGATTCAAACCCATTTTTCCAGATTTACAGCTCAGAGTCTTAGTCCACTGCACTATACTACCTCCCTAAATTGGGTTGTTTTTGTATTCTTGATCCTTACTTTTAAGCTGGGCCTCCAAACACTTAGCCTCCTTGTCTCTTTGCCGTCTGCGATAGGTGGCATATCCAATAATTTTTCCCCGTAGGGTGGCCTTGAAGGCTTCCCATATTATGTCGGGGGGGGGAGGGCTGATCCCAGGAGATTGTCTTGGAAGTAATTCTTAACTTTTGTCTACACCCATTGTTTAAATTCTGTGTCTGTGAAAAGCAGGGGAACAAGTCGCACACCCGTGGTCTAGCTGCTTGGGGTTGAATCAAGAAAGACATGGTAACTGGGGCATGGTCAGACAATTATAATGGGGCAGTGGTGATGTCCGAGATGTTACTAGTGCTATTTGGGGACATGAGCCAGTAATCCAGCCTGCTAGCCATAGAGTTAGCAGCAGAGAAGTAAGTGTACTCTCTTGTATCTGGGTGGGTTAGTCTCCACGCATCTACCAACTGGTGCAGAGATATTAGTTCTTTTAAAGTTTTTTGGGATTGAGTGTGTGGCTCCGGTTTTGAGCTGGACCTGTCTAGGAGATGGCACAGAACTGAGTTATAGTCTCTCCCTCATGATAATTTTTGGATTGTCATAGAACAGATCCATAAGCACATCCAGTCAGAGTGCCACTTTGTCTTCTTGGATGCATATACATTAGCAAGTAGTACGGGACCAATAGGGATAGCCATTTTTGGCTTTTATCCATCTCCATTCTTTGTCTAATTGGCTTCCACCCCAATTTCTTATGACACAGGATGGAGACTCCACACTTTGCTGTACCCACCATGCTATGGGCTTCCCACCCCACCCATTCCCTGACTAGTTTCTGTGCCTCTGTGCCAGATACTGTAATTTAGTTTCTTGCAGAATTGTCACCTGCATCCTCAGCTGTCTGTCTAGATAGGATCTTTTTCCTTTTTATTGGGGAATTTAGGCCTGTCATGTTCCACGTGGTGGCCACGATCTGTACTAATGATGCCGTGGGAACATTTGGAACGTTTCACGGATTTTGCGGACATACATAAGCCCCCTTCGAGACAGTCAGAGAGGTGCAGATGGTCTTCTGGTGCAGCTCCCCTTACCCACCCACCCTCCTTTCTTGACCCTGTTCATCTGGTGTACTGTCTGTTTGATTGTCTGCCTTCATAAGCTCTGCCTGAAACATATATACTCTTTTCACTTGTACCCGAGGCTTCTCTAGCCAGCTCCTTCTATATCTGCCTTCGAAGGAATACAGTTTTATATTACAACATTTAAAATTATTAACAAGATGAGCTGTATTGCAGTTAAGAACAGTCAACATAACAATCATAATCCCAGCCTGCCTAGTACCTGGATTGGATGACATTTTACACATAACAAGTTTTCTTGAAATGAGAGATTTCTGCAGTGTGATCTGACGAGCTTCCCCTAGCGGGAATTTGCCAAGGTTCTTACGGGATTTTCCCTGTAGGAGGGAAAAGGTTCACACCTTGAAAGGTGTTGTGAGGCTTTATTCCTTGCAGAGTAGTTGTAAAACTCTTCTGAGTTCCTGGCATCCCCTGGGGGCATATGTATAGTCACTAGATCATTTAATGATCTTTACAGCCGGATTACCCTGAAGCTCGGTATTGGCAGCTCTGTTTCTGCTGAACTCCTTACAATATTTTGTACTCCCTCACCCCATCGGGGTGTCAGCTCCAGGGGTTGGGAGGTGGGTGTTTCCCCATGTGACATTCCGATTGCTAAAATAGAGTGGCTGGAGGGGCTTGGGGGAGTACTCAAAGCTGTGCCTCCAATTATACCAGCCCCCCTTCCCTAGTACTGTCAATGGGTGGGGATGGATGCTTCTAATAGCCCCTCACCCAACACGGCTGGCCAGGACCCAAAATGTGCCTCCACCACTCTTGGCCACTCAGCAGTTTTTACAACTTATGGGGTAACAGCAACGAGGGATAAGGTAGTGTTGGTGAGAGCTGCAGGTTGCGGCAGAGGAGAATCACACTTCCTTACATACATCCCCTCCCTTGAGCAGGAGGCCTGCTGTAAAACAATTATTTAACCCAGCATTTTAACCCAGAACTTTATACAGTGTAAACCACGAAATTACATTCAGCGTGAGCAGGGGTGGGCTGTCAGTCAGAAAGTAACTGGCGCTATCCACCAGTGTTCTGCTCCACATCACAACAAGAGCGCAACCCTCAAGTGGATCTGCCGCACCCTGGCCTTGGCTGCAGCCAAACAGCAGCACCTAGGGGCATGCTCCTTCAGTGTAAAACATCACATTTAAACTCTGACAGCCTAAGGGCATGTCCCCAAAAGCATGCTGAATTGACCGCTTATCGCCTTTGTGGATAAACTGCGGCATCGTGCTGCTGCTGGGAGCCCTTCCCAGTACCCCCCTCAACCCACAGCCTGGTAGTAGAAAAACGTTACCTGAGAATCAGGTTAGGTGAGGAGAGGCTCCACTGAAAAGAAAGTATTTCCAATGTTCTTCAGGTTTGCACCTTCACCTCTTTGGATCTGCTCGGGGTGCCTTGACATTGCAGAAGTGGTGCTGCTGCAGCCTGTTCCTCCAGGCAATCCACCCATTCCTGGCACAGGGATGTCCAGTCCATGGCTCCAATCTCTCCATTGTCCAATGAATTCAATGCTGTACTTTGGCCCTCTGACAGATTGAGCAGTGCTGGGATGAGCACTTTCAAGGGTGTGTGCCAGTTGGAAAGCTTCACAGGAGAATTGATGGGGAATTGCTGCTGGTCCCCGATTTTTTTCTATGGGCACTGGAACCTTTTGGAGTGAGCTCTACGGGAAGGCTGTTTTTGTGAAGTAGGATTTTTATTCTTCTTCCTTAGTCTGCCTCTAGTTCCCGGTTGCCAGTGGTCTTCTGCTGGTGGTCTTACGTTGGTGGGAGGGCTTCGACCTTCCTCCTCATGGCAAGCTATCTCCATTGGGACCGTTTCACAGCTGCATGGCTTGAATGATTGCTGAGCTGTTTTGTTTTGACTGGATTATAAATCCCACAATAAGTGTTTGGCCTCCAAGGGGTTGTTAAATGTCAGATAGTCTCCTCGGTATTGGATACGGAGCAAGGCCGAGTATCGAACTGAAGTAGGGATGTCCAAGTTGTATAATAGTTGTTTGATCTGAGTGTAGGCCCTCTTTTTTTTGATAACTTTGGAGAGTACTCTTGGAAAATCGTTATTTGGGCACCTTCCCATCTAAGCCTCCCTCTATCCCTGGTGACCCTAAGGATGAATTCCTTCCCGGAAACTTTAACAATCTGCAAGGAATAGGTCTCGGTCTTTCCCCTTGTTGTGGTTTAGTGGTGAGAGACTGGTGAGCTCTTTCTATTTCAGTTAGAGATCTGGATGGGAGTGCGAGCATATGAGGGAGGGCATTTTGAAGATACGTAGTCATGTCCTGTCCACACCTTCGGGGAGGCCCACAATCCAGATATTTTTTCTACGGGGCCTGTTCTCCGTGTCATCAGTTTTACCTAGAAGGTAGTCTATTTGCTTTTGCTGGTCCCGTAATTGGCCTTGGTGAGCCTGTAGTGAATTCTCATGCACTAGGACCACCTGCTTGGTCCCTGCCACCCTGTTGGTAAGTGTTCTCAGATCTAAGTTTGTCTGAGTCATTGCAGATTTCAACTCAGCCATGTCCATAAGCACCTTAGTTAGCATCTCCATAATTTTAGCCAGCTCTGTAGACAGGCTTGACATATCTTGTGGGAGTGCCAGGTAAGGAGCCATCCTCGGGCCTTTGTGGTGAATCCTGGCAGTGAAAGTCTACCCCGCTTTGATCCACGTGGCTGTCTCTCCCCTTGTAAATCTCACTCACCAGCTTGACAGTGGGCCCAGAGTGTGGTGATAGATGCAGATAAGGCACTCTGTATAACTCCGGTTTTTCATAGCAGATTTTAACAATCAGTTTCTCAAATGGAAGGTGTAGATCTCCAACGTTTTCTGGTGGAGTTTCACTAGACGAACCCAGGTGGATTACCAATTGGACACTGCTTGAATCCCCAGAGGAGCCCTTGAATCAATTTTAGCTGTCACCATCTAAGTTGGCAAGCTCCGCCTCCTAAAGTTTATTTTTTAAAGAGGCTCCCTACCCACTTTACTACCCAGGATATCCATTGATTTCTTTAGTCAGCAGAACTTTGTCTAGGCTTACTTTGAAGGCTTAAACTGTCTTAATGCCCAGGGTCTCCACTAGAAGCTTTATTTTATGTATTTATTTTTATTTGAAAATTTGTAACCGGGAGAGGCACACTGAGCCAAGGCTCATTTCTTGGTGTGACCTTGGAGAGGGGAACAGTGGGAGGCTCATTTCCATATGCAACCCAGTGGAGGGGAACAGAGGACAATAGTTCCATAGGTTTATCTCCCATTAGAAGAAGACATGCCTCCTAATGTCAACGTTGAATATACCACCTCAGAGGTTCAGGGCCTGTTCTAGTGTTCCGTTGGAGTACACCAGATCAAACATTTCTGTTCCACACTCAAATCCTGATCCATATTCCTCTCCTAGTTTGAATGGCGAATCCTATTTTTGCTGGACCTATTTTTATCAAAGTTTGCTTTACCATGTTTTTTTTTCCAGTGTGCCAAACTGTGATTTTATTTTTGTTCTGTGAACTACTTTAAACTACAAACTGAGCAGAGAACCAGATTCATTCACTATTGGTTCAGCCTTGTATTCCTTCTGGAGCCCCCTCATTGCTAGGACTCAGTAACTGGATTATAATGAAGTATAACACAGTGTTAAGTAAATTCACACCAAGCCCTCTGCAAATGACATTGTAGCTTTGCTATACATTATTTAGAATATATATATTTTTTTTTGAAGTCTCCCCCTTTTGGATTTTTGAACAAAATGTACAGTGATAAGGCAAAAACAGTTACGTGCTTTGTGTAAGCTACTTTGCTTGATTCTATAGTGCAGTAGTTTACCAAGAAGAGTATGATCACACAAGATGTCATCCAATAGCTTTCCATGACTGACACTTTCTAAAAGAACATGGGCTTAGTTCTCTGTCACTATCAGGGACAGCACAAAATGGGTGGGTTTCAGCTTCACCATTGTGCGTGTCTGTCACCCGATAGAGCTGTGCACAAAAGAAACTATATGTTACCAGGGAAAGGAGTCCCCCAGTGACAGAGGTGCAATGTAGAGTAGAATTCTAGCTGTTTTGTAGCCAATTACGTGACCAGCAAAAGCACTTAAAACCCCCCAAAAGCAAGGTGAAGTTACAAATGGCAAATTTTCAGCTGACAGCTACAATTTCATGAATTGATTGGCAGATGCAAATTTTGTGACTTCACTGAAAATTTTCAAACGTAGTGAAACTTCGTGACATTTCTAATTGGGACAGAGCTGCAGTAGAAAGTCATGCTGCTACCAGGTCACAGGCACACTGTGGCCTGCTTGTAAGTACCTACAACCACAGTGTGCCTGTGATCTGGAGCAAGCGTGACTTTCTGCTACTCCCCCCCCCATCCCGCACCCTCCCCTTTGCCCACGCCCAGAGCAGCCCCCTCCCATCATCTCCCCCATGAAAATCTGCCTAAAATGACCATGAGCTGTCAATGAATGAGTGAGTGCTTGTACAAGCATGCACTTCTTCATTAAGAGCCCAGTCAGTTTACCGTGGAAGTGGAGGGCTGTGCCAGTGGCTCCCTCGGGATCTGGATGGGGGGAGTGAGGTGGTGTGTTGGAGCACTCCTTGATGGGGTGGGGGTCCACTAGACACCAGGGGTTTAATTAAAAAAGAATATATATATATATATATATATATATATAGTATATTTTACATTGGCCAACTGGCCAGTGATTTGCAGCTGTGGCCCCGTGATCAGGGGTGGGGGGGGAACCACTAGACACCCAGGATTTAATTAAAATTTTTTTTTTTTCACATTGTTACTGACTGGCCAGCATTCGTGGGAGGGGGAGATGTGGCTGGTGATGGGGTGTACTAGACAACAGGGATTTATTTATTTTTTTTTACATGTGGACAAAGTTCGTCAAGGGTGCAGAATTTCTCCTGCGAAATTCCACACTTAGCATTTGATCTGGTGCTCCACAGACTGTATCTTCTCGGATTGGGCACAATTAGCAAAATATTTCACAGAGCAAACTTTGCAGACTTCACACATCTCTAGTCCCAGTGCTTGGAACGTGGGCGTCTTGCCCAGAGATGCCCCAACCCCCACCCATAACTAATGACCCCAGCAGTCCATTACCTAGTCTCTCCACCATGTGATCCACTGACTAGTCATTCTGATCCTTTAGTGAACCACTCTCCTATCTGACTATTTATGTTCTGGTGTGTTGTTCTTTCCCAATTTGCAGTCTTTCCTCCTGGCTGCTGCACCAGGCCATAGTGCTGTGTCTGCCATCACCACCTTCTTTTAATAGGTTGAAACATACTGGTGGTACAAAAGTCTATTGCCAGCTTGACAGGATCGCCATAGCTATAAGAAAGGCCTTGCGAGCAGTTTGCATTCTGGCCCCTCCCCCTTTTACCAAGTGCTAACAAAGATTTTAACTGATACTCAGGAAGGAGTTGTGACCCCATTTGAGCATAACTTGATAGGGCAGCAATATCACCAGTGTGATGTTAAAGGGAAGGTCCCTTCCGCCTTTTATTATGTTTGCCTGTGTGGTTTGAAGGCAAGAACAATGATTTCCACTACATTACCTGCGGCTGTTGCCAGTGAAGGAGCTCCCTGCCTGCCCACCCCTGCCAGCAATCAGTACCTGTGACTGTTGCTACCAAAGGAGTTCCTGGCCCACCTGCCCCTGCCAGCAATCAGTACCTGTGGCCATTGCCACTGAAGGAGCTCCCTGCCCACCCACTCCTGCCAACAAAAATCAGTACCTGTGACAGTTGCCATTGAAGGAGCTCCCTGCTCGCCTGCCCCTGCCAGCAATCAATACCTGTGGCCGTTGCCGCTAAAGGAGCTCCCTGCCCACCCACCCCTACCAGCAACTCAGTACCTGCAGTAGTTGCCACTGAAGTAGCTCCCCTGTCCACCCACCCTTGCTGGCAATCAGTACCTGTGGCCATTGCCACTGGAGGAGCTCCTGCCTGCCCCTGCCAGTAATCAGGACTGCCATGGCCCAGCCACCAGCCATTTGAATTTGGCTCCTTTTTACTTAACTTCTCCAAGCTACTCTGCTGGACTATTTTAAACAAATTGATTAATTTACGGTAATCCGAATTGTTTCTGCAGCATCATTAATTTAAACTTGTAGGAGATCGGAATTGTTTCTGCTGCATCATTAATTTAAAATTGTAGGAGATCATAGCAGATAGCAATTTACAAGTGCTTTTTCAGTCTGCACTTTACAAATGCATTTCTCTATTATTTAAAACTAATTTTAGAATTGCTGTCCTACTGGCACTGCATTAACTGCCCAGTCGCCCAGTGGATTTTTTAATAAGAAAGCAGATATTAATTTACAACAGTAATTTGTTTTTCCTTAACTCTCAGTGCCCTACTTTAAAGATTTCTGTAATTGGCACTCCACGTACTGCAAGCACAGCTCAGCTCTGGCTCCCTCCCCACTGCTAAACTTAAACTTATTCTTTACCCTCCTTTACTAATCCCTGTGTCCTGTCTTCTTCCTCCTCACAGTACGTGCAGCCATTGTCACTGAAGGAGCTCCCTGCTAGCAATCAGGTATGCACTGTCTAGGACTGCCATGGACGGTGTGTCCAGCCATTGTCTCCCACCACCGCTGCATGGTGGTTCCCCACCCACCTCCCACCCTTGGTTGGTTCTACATTTATAGGGTCCTGTAGTCATGTGACTGTCCTGTTGCAGTGTTTTTTTTCTATCTCCCAAGAAACTCATTAGCTCCTCCTCAACTGTCACCACTAGATGTCACTAAATACCTAGTCATCTCAACCAACCTAAATCACACCACTCACTCTAACCTCACGCCTTGCTTCAGCATCCTGTGTAAGGCTCCCTAGACTATCCTGCTTCTGCATGTAGCTTATGTTTAACCACCAATGCCTCCACATGACATTATCACAGACTCTGGGTTTCTCACTCTCCTGGCAGGCTTGCTGTACAAGAAGGGACCCCCACCCCTTTTTCCTCCCAGAAGCAAATAAACCACTACCCAGACATGCTTCCCCTTACTGCCTGGGGTGCAATCCTGCCCACTCTGGTGCTTGGATTCCTTATCCTAGCCCTCTCCCTGGCAGACTCACTACCACTAACCAGAGCCCAGCCAATGCACCATACTCCACCCACCCCTAATGATTTTTTACTTCTCCATTTTAATGGCAGCTTCCCAGAAAACATCCTACTTCATGCCTAGTACACTCCAAAATTTAGTTGTCACACCTGCCCACATATAAGACCCCCCCAGCTGACCACACCTATCTTAGCTCCCAAAGACTAACCTCTGTGTGGAAGTATGTCCAGTATCTCTCCGTGGCCGGTGACATGGAAACAAATCCAGATTCCCTGTCCCCTCCCACCCTGGGATGGCATCAGATGTATTAAAATTGCTCACTTACTTTACTTGGTATTACTTGGTAAGAAAGAACAGAAGAAGGCCAGAGCCCATCGAGACTGTTCCCCACACTGTGTGGAACATTATTTATCTATTATCCCTCAACCAAACATCTAATTTGTTTTTAAAGACAGTGGCACTAGTAGCCTCTACCAATTCTTGTGGCAAGGTGTTCCATACAATGGATGCTCTTATTGGAAAAAGTTTTCCACTGCTGATTTATAAGTTTTTCTTCAAGCAGTTTATTATGCAGTCTCGGAACATGCCTCCTTTTGGAGAGTGTTAGACCACATTTTTCCATTAGATCTGGTGAATTTATTAAATTAAAAACCATAAGCATATCACCTCTTAATCTTCTAGTTTGAAGAGAGAAGAGACGAGTAGCTTTTAATCTGTTCTGATAATCCAAGTTTGGTAATCTTGGAATCATTCTAGTTACTCTCCTTTGAACCTGTTCAAGAATTGCTATGTCTTTTTTTGGTTTGGATTCCAGAAAGGGGAGCCATAGTCTAGATATGGTCTAATGTATGCCCTATACAATGGAATAAGGCATTGTTCAGTGCAATTAACAAAAGTGCGTTTTATTTGCCTCAAAAGTCTGTTGGTCATGCAAGCAGTTCTAATACAGTAGACCTAAACATCCACAACATTATGGCAAACAAGACTGACGTTGAAGCCTGGACAGGACATTACTCTCCTGAGATACTCAGGATCTCCGACTCTTGACTCAAGCCCTCCATACTTGATGTCCTTTGCAACCTCACAAACTACTCCTTCTGCTGGCTTGACCGCCCCTCCCCCAAGTGGAGAGATGGCCTCCTCATATACTTTGGGTCACACCTCAACCTATCCCTGTTCCCCCATCTCACCAGCAGTGCCTCTGCTTTTGAGTTCCTACATGCCACTCTCACAACTAGCCACACCAAAAAAATTACACATTGTATGTGTATACAACCTTCCAAAAGGTGACACCACAGGGCTAACTGCTCTCATCAACTCCATCCTACCCTCCATTGGCCAGCACGACACAAGTGTTATAGGAGATCTCAATCTTTATTTGCTCAGTCCCAAACAGTGTTCATAAATAGTTCTCATAAGTAAAGCCTGCCTTTCCCAAATTATCTCCAGTCCAACGCTCTCCTACGCAAGAGGAACATCCTCCACCTTGTTAGACTGGATGCTCACCAATCATCCAGACATGATCATGGAGTCTGGCACCCTACTGGCCTTGATAAGCAATCACTCCCCCACCTACTTCATTTGCAAAGCCCATACCCTGAAAATCCCTCCCAAAATCCTCACCTTCAGGAACCTTGCCAACCTTGACCCCATCACGCTCATAACTGAGCTTCAGCTCATAGACTGGGCCCCCCTCCTAGTCTCCTCCAACGTAAACACTGCCCTAGATATCTTCCAATCACACATCTCCAATCTACAAGATAGGCTATTCCCAATCACAAGAAGAGGAGTTTGGGGCTCTGCCACCCTTCAACTACACAGCGAACTCATGTGCCGCTATAAAGAAAGAGACAGTCTCTGGCAATCCTACAAGGCATCTTCTAATCCCCAGGATTAGCAAAAGTACCGTGCTCTTCATAATCACTGCAAAAGAGACACCCAGCAAGCCAAAATTTCCTTCTGCAAAGCAAAGCTCACTGCCTCTGCTGGCAACCATAGCAGTTTCTGGGGTCACTTGAAAGGGCTCCTGGGTGCTCCCTCCTGATCCTCAGTCACTGAGATGATCGTGAGTGGATTGCACTGTAACTATAGCCAATGCCTGTCCACTTCACCAATCTGTCCTACTTCCCATCTCTGTCCCCCATCCAAGGCCCTAACCACCCCCCAACAACCCACCCTCCTTTCTACCCAAAGTTGGTCTCATGGTGAGAGGTCCTGCATCTCCTTAAATCCCTTCCACTGAGTGCTGTGCCTGGCCCTGAAGGGATAGAGACCAAGCTCCTAAAAGCTGGGGCCCAGCACCTTACCGTATCCATCACCCACGTCTACAATCTATCCCTCAGCTTCAGCATAGTCCCATCTCTCTGAAAATAGCCAAGGTTGTCCCAGTCCCTAAAAAAGGGGTCTCAAATAATATATCCCAATATCATCCCATTGCTCTACTGCCCCTCCTAGGCAAGCTCCTCAAAAAAATAGTTGCATCCCAATTTACAGATTATCTCTTCTCCTGTAACCTGCTCACCCCTTTCCAGCAAGGCTTCTGCAAGGGCCACAGCACGTCAGTTGCCCTCATTAAATTCTCTAATGATGTCAAAATTGCCATGGATCAGGGCTCACTCACAGGGGTCATTTTCATAGACCTATCAAGGTCCTTGACCTTGTAGACCACTTCCTTCTCACTCATAGGTTAGCTGCTATGGACTTATCCCCCCACACCACCTCTTGGTTTGCAAACTGCCTGTCCGAACAAAGACAGTTTGTTGAATTTGACACAGCTTCCTCCCACGGAAGTGCCAGTCACCCCAAGTGTCCCCAAGGGGTCTATCCTCAGCTCACTCCTTTTTTTCCATCTTCACAAATCATCTCCCTGATATCACCATCTTTCCTCTGTGGTAATGTATGCAGATGACATAACCCTCTATTACAGCACCCAATGCGCCCAACTCATCAACTCACAGCTTAATAAGGACTTTTCCCTCATACAAAGATAGCTCATGGAAAACAACCTCATTCTGAACACCACAAAATCCCAAATTATGTTATTTGGATCTCGGATCTGTCGAGCTTCCTGCCTTCGCTCCCTAGATATCGGCTGCATCGATGGCTCCTCTCTCTTATCAGTTCAAGAATTCAAATACCTAGGTATCACCCTAGACCCTAACCTAGATTTCCACCTCCATCTCATGAACCAATGTAAAGCCACCAACGCTCATATTGGTATGGTCTACTGCCTTAAGCGTCTTCTCACACCCCTTGCCCAGAAGACCATTGCCAAGGGCTTGCTCCTCCCCTGCCTACAATATAGATCCCTACTTATTTCCAACACCCACTCAGGTTCCTTGCACAAGTGGGATGTCACTTGTAACAATGTTTGCTGCTTTACCCTCTCATCCCCTCATCTCACTCACCACTGCTCACTATACAGCTCTCTAGAGTGGCTATCCCTTTTGGCATTGAGATTTTTCACTCTAGGCTGCTTCATTCATAAGCAACTTCAGTTCCTCTCTCCTGCTATTGCCATCCCTCCTAGCGCCAATGCTGCCTACTCCCTTAGATCTCTTGATCCCACTGAACTTGTCATGCCCAAGTCTGCCACCAAAATGGGTGGACAGACCTTCTTATCCTTCGTGCCTAGACATTAGAATGCTCTCCTTCAATCAATACGCGGCTCCACCACCACATTGTCTTTCAAATTGGCCCTTAAAGCCCCCACCTCCTTCAATCCATGACCTGTATGTTCTTGCAACCCCCATGATGCAGAGCCTCCCAAACCCAACCACTGCCCACACACCTGCTTTCTGTCACACAGCTCTACAGTCCCCAATCCCTATGTCTCTACACAGATGATGCTCTGCTACTTGCCATACAGCTGCTAATACCCTGTTGATGGACTGTAACTAAGTTAAATCCAGCCATTGCTCTTATACATATGTTCTCCAGAACAACCAGACTATATACCCTCAGACACTCTCTGCCCTACTGCCTGAAGGAATAATCCAGATGTGCATGGCTACTCTCTTGGTGTCACCAAATCTGTCCTACTCCATGTAAACCACTGTCTCTAAGGTCTCTCCCTACAGCTGTTGTACAACTGTTTGTAAAAAAAAAAGTTTCCTTCACTTAACTGTTGTAATGTACTGTTATCACTATGCTGTGTTTTCAAAACTGTAATCTGCCCTCATGGAAATGTTTATGTAAACTGTTATTTGTGACTATGCTTGTGAAATGTAATCTCCCCGGTCATACCTGAAAATAGGCACATTGCTGTCTAGCATACTTACCTGGTTACCGAAAACCAAATAAATTAAATAAACTACTGCACCATCCTAATTTAAAATGCAAATGAAGGTACTTAAAGAGATCCACCATGTTAAATAAATTGTGATTTGCACCTCCTATATCAGTGCCTTACCTCTGCGAAATGCTTTATATGTATATGTTGTCACCAACTCTCTCAGCAGGTCAGGCCCTCTGCTCCCACAGTGCCAACCTCTGAGTGCAATAGTGTGAACAGGTAACAGACAGGGTAACCCTTCTGTCTGCTTTTGGATCTGAATCACCTTTAGTGTCAAGTTCTGGGGGGATTAAAACTGTGAACCTTATGCTACTGTATCCAAATGTACAGGCTCAGATAATCTCTTTGGGGGTTGGGGGGATGCAATATATCTTTCGCCTAAGGGCACCTAACCAGGTATCCAAAATGAACCCTTTAAACTCTCTAAGACACCTTAGGTATATTCTTAACTTTTCCCAGTTTAGTAACACCATCAAGCCCTTCAAACAGCGGTCAGACTTAACCACGCATACATCACATGCAAAAGGAACTTGGAAGAAACACCCAGGCAAGATCTTAAGAATGTGTACTTTACTAAAAGATGATAAAAATATGAAAACTGTAAACACATAACACTATATCAAAGAGCTCACAATCACATAAAAGAACAAGGGAAAATTACAAAGCAAAACTCCTGCCACAATACATTTAGATGTTTGCTATCTAAGGTACTACCTCTGGAAGTGTGTTTTAAAGTTAGATCAAAGAGCTGTGTCTCTCTAGAGTCCAAAGATGATATATCCTACACGTCAGACACAAGTATCAGTTTAAACTCTATGTCTCCACACTCCTACCGTGAGTCATCTAGCTCCTTGTTTTTGAATATAAAATTACAAAAAAAATGATTTCCTATCAGGAGGTATTTTAAATAAGGTGCCATCAGAAGAAAAGACATTTCCTATATATAACTCCTTAATTACACGTTTCATTTGAACTTAGCAATCCCACACTGGCACCATTGTGTTAAAAAGCCAATAGGAATCAGCCTAATGACGTCCTGTGTCTGAGGCCATAAAGTGACATTTGGTTTGCACTTCAAAAAGCCTAGGCATGTCATAAAACAGTAATAAAATGCCATTCTGAAGGAAGTCAGTTAATTAAATGGTTCCTAGTCAGTTTACATATCCTGTAGCTTCACTGAAATGGGGGGGCACCCATGGAAGCACAGGCTGTCTTATGTGAGACAATCACATACTTTATTTTTATATTACAAATATCATACAATAATCATAACCATTTGACCAAGTGTCACATATGTCGCCAAAAATATTGCAGTAGTTTAGATGCATTAGTACTTGTAAAATTTCTCCCATCTGGTCACTTGTACTTTCTGGTTTGTAGAGTCACCAGGATCTGCCCCTGCGCTTGGCCACCTCATGACATGAACCCAGGGAGAGCATGAGGACACGCTCCATTATAGTCTATGGGGGCAACTTTCCCATCATTTTATGTATAGTTATGGTCATTTGGCGATTGATCAAGGGCACCGAGCAACTAACAAAGCCCTTGTTAGTCACCTGGTGCCCTTAATTAATCACCAAATGATGATTATAATATCTAAAAACAATGGGAAAGCTGCACCCCATAGGCTATAATGAAGCATATCACTGTGCTCTCCCTGGGTTCACATCATAATGTGGCTGAGCGCTGGGGCGGATCTTGGGCAGCTTTACAAACCAGGACATACAAGTGACCCTGTGGGAGAAATTTTATGAGTGCTCCTGCATCTAAACTACTGCAATATTTTTGGTGACATATACATCTAAAGCATTTTACAGAGGTAAGGCACTGATATGAGGTGCAAATGATGAGGCAGTAAGTCTTTAAGTCTGGTGGGAAGATTTGCTTGACTCCATTGGAAAGGTCATGATCCAACTCATGTAAGGCATCCTGAAATGTTATGATGTTTTGGTGCTGAAGCCTGGAGTAATTAATTATACTGTATTTGTCAATGATGTAGCTGTCCTCTGCAGTCCCTATGTTCTTGTCTTATGCTGGCCATGAAACTTTTCAAGGCATAGTAAGTACCCTGCTATTTTCAGAAGTTTAAAATCTAACTGAGTTAGACAAAAATGCATTTAGAGAATACAGGGATTTCACAAGACATGTAACAGAACTGACTGAGAGTATAACTTCTGTTGGCTTGTGCATGTATGCATCATTAACTTCCATGATGCCTTGCATGAGTGGGGTCATGACCTTTGCAATGGACAAAAGTAGGTTTTCACACCAGGGCTCAACAGAGTGAAGTGATGTCATTTATATTTGACCTAGGCTGAAATTAGGGGCGTGAGGACAACAGTCAGACAAATTCTCAAAAATAACATTACTTTCTTACAGCTTGCTAGAATTCCAATTTTTTTTTGTTAATTTGAAAGTGTGATCTCAGCTAGGCAGAAGGGTAGAATACATTTTGTTTAATGAAAGTCTGTTTCAACCCGGAACATTTATTTTTCATAGAAGAAAGGTCTGTTTAGTGAGTGCATTCAGAAAAGCGAAACAGCCCCACGGTTTCAGTTGGTTGTATGACTGAGAAACTCCCACCCTGTTAATTGTGTAATGGGATTTTTCACCATCAAAACAAATGGAGGCTGTCTTGTCTACAAAAGAAAGGACATTTGTTAATGATTTCAGATGACAGGGCCAAGGGAGGTAATAAGGCTGAGACAGGAAGCTGGTGGCATGTGCATGATTTGAGGCCCAGTAATTGTTTTCACACTAATTTCTACCTGTGAATTCTCTTTTCTTCTAGCTTAGTAAACCTTAACAAAAAGCAATCCATTTTTTACAGGTATAAACAAATTTACTAAGAAGCTGCGAAATCCCTATGCCATCGACAATAATGAGTTACTAGATTTCCTCTCCAGGGTACCCTCAGACATTGAAAAAGTAAGTAAGCAGATGGCCACAGTCAGCATGGCCTTCACATAGCATCAAGTAACTGAAATGTATGCTTAATATAAAAAGTTCAATAATATGTATCGATTATTCAAGACAGGAACTTCATATTTTCTTCTTGGGCAAATCGTACTTGGCATTATTACATTACAAAAACCAAAAAAGTCAACAATTTTTGTTACTCTCTATATACACAAACACATATACACAAATTATTATGATTTGCATTTATTGGCAAATGTTCTTTTTTCCCCCTACGGCAGTCATGGTGGTCACCTTACTCAGTTAATTGCCTGCTCCATCTGATCACGGGGATGCAAGACCGCACATCTTTTCCTTACTGTCTGTCAAATTATGTATCTTTCTCTGGAGTCCCTTTTTAGAGTGAATGAAAACTCATTTTTCCCAGTATTATATCAGGCCAAAGATGAAGACTGAAGCATTGCACATGAGGATGGATCAGTTGAAGACCTAATTTAGTAGACAATATGCATGCTTTCTTTGGTGTGTTTTTTTTTTCTTATGTCACCCTTCTTTATATTTATGTGTTGCATTTGGTTCTTGGGATGGGCAAGGGATGAATGACAGTAGAAACTTGAGCTTGTGATTTACCTACAGATTAGGTCCAGCATTAATAGGCATATTGTGTGCCTCCCCTCACCACTCTGCAGGTACACCTCAGTGCCCGTTTATAAGGCTTATCTCTCTTGAAGCTGCGAGGGCATCTTAGACTCCCTGCTCATTAAGTCTAGGGTCACACCCTGCCGAGTTGTGCATGGGGCTTTTTGAAATGATGTACACTAGAAACTATCTCAGCCAAAGTTTGATCCCAGATTTTCTGAGGTAAAATATTTTTGCTTATTGTATTGAGCTACCCAGTCTCAAATATACTGTATATTTTTTCTTCAGAGCATTCTGACTCTGGTGGTTTACTGCAATTTCTGTGGAAAAGGAAAAAAAATGTACATCCTTTTGAAGAGTGTTGGAGATACTGAGTCACTTAATTCAACAAATATTAAATACTTGGGTTTGGCCTGAGGGAGCATGGGCAGATGTGAGAGAGACGGATTTAATCTGACCCCTGAATGTTGACGCCAGGCCTCATTGACTGAGTGGCATCATCAAGGGGCTGACAATGTGTTCAACACAGTAGTGCCCCCTGGTGGTCAGTCACTAGGGGCACCACTGATTCGATAAAGCCACAGCAGCACTGCTGTTGAGTAAAGGACTGTCAATAGACTAGATAACTTGGTGCTGCAAAAGAAGAGGTCAGAGAAACCTGCCCCCTCCATGCCGAGACCATGCATTCCAGAATCATTCTTCTAGTAAATGTTCCATGTTAAATAACCTTGACCGAGATACTACTGGATAGGACAGCCAGTATTCATGAGCCATTAGAAAGAGTAATAGTTTAAAAAAAGAGTTAAGTTCATGAGTAGTTTTTCCCCCCCTAAATGGGGAAGCGTTTTCAATCATTGTGACAAATGCACCCAATTATGATTTTATTCGAGTTTGATTTTTATGACTTTGAAGAACTGCCATACAGAAAATGCTCACTTAACAAGGAATTGTTGAACATGATTATTCATTCAACTAGCATTGACCCACACGATCATTACGTTGGTTGGGTCACACATTGAATAAAATTGTATTTAGCAGCCCCTTTTCAAGTATTCTATTTATATCACAAACTTCTCCTTTAAATCAAGATTTTGTTCTGAGTAACTTTATGGCAGAAGAGCTATGACATCAGAGCCTTTGAATATGATTGGTATTCATTCTCTCCCTCCAATGCTGAGATAAGTCATTCTTCATGGTGAGAAAAAACTGACTAAGATTTAACGTAGAGTTCAGTTCCATAAAGATATAGCCTGGAAGAATTACTGTTGGTCAGCTCAGTAGGTAAATACATATTAATAATGTTGAGAGGATGTACTTTGTTTTTTTGACACGTTTTTAAACAAAGCCTATTTTGGGCTTAAACTAGGGTAGAATGTTCTGTTGAACTTCATGCTGTGTGACTTGCATGCAAGGGCTGCAGCAAAACCTTCTGGTTCTTTCATTGTAACATTCCAGTTCTTTTCTACTCTGAGCTTTAGCTTTGCATGTGCTTCACCCAAATATTTTAAGACTCCTTTTTCTTTAAAAGAAAGATAGATGCATGCATTTGCAAAAAGGTTGTTCAGATATGAATTTTGCTAAATGGATATGTAGGATTTCAGCCATAAAGCTGTTGAAATTCCTGAATATTAGGATTCTGTCTCAGATACAGATACAGAAATAGCATGTACCTGTCAAAAAGAAAAAACACACCGTGTGTGAGCCTTCTGACCTTGATGTTTGGGATCCCCCCCCAACAAGTGACCAATCAGATGTTACTACTGGAGGACATCATCATTTATTCATACCTCCTAGACTGAAGATATATGCAAGCTGCAACACCACAGGATGATGATCTGAGTCACCTTACTCAGATATAGCAAAATATTTGGGTGACATTTATTTTTATTTTGCAATTTTTGGCCAGGAAAGACACACTAAGCTGAGGTTTGTTTCCAGGTGTGTCCAGGGAGCACATGGAAGTTAAGTGACTTTCTCATGGTCACACAGTAGGCAAGTGGTGGCTGTGGAAGTCAAACCCAGTTCTTCAGGTTTGTAGCTCAGTTCTCTTAACCACTACGCTATACTGCCTCTCAATTTGGGAGGGGGGGATGAAAGTGGAGGCTAGTAGGTGTATTGGATGGGGGTCTCTTTATTGAACTAAGGAGCTGTGGCTTGTGCCAAGGTGGAGGAAGTTCCTGATTTAGCATGGGTTGGGTTTTGTATTATGAGGACAAAATAGTTCATTCTTTTTATAGTTAAAAGTATGTGCTCTCAGGGGCTTGGGGGAAGGAGGGGAGGTTAGGGGCTAGAGAGTTGTTTGAGTAGGGAATATCAATTGCAGGGTAAAAGGGATTTTGCAGTACTTGTTGGGTGGGGGTGTTTTAGGTTTTTTTCTCTTTTACAGTCAGATATCAGATTTCAGACTAGGATAGTCCAAAATCCGCTTTCAGATCAGATTTTGAGCTATGCGATCAACCCTAATTTGCAAGCCCCTGCACTTTGTATGCATTACACAAGTATTAACTACATAATGGCCTGGGTTGTATGGTGGTGGTGCCTGTTATGGAGGTTTCCTGAGAGCTGAAGTCCAAAGCGGTAAGTGACCTGTCAGTTGTTCAACCCTGATAGGCCTTATAAAAGCTTGCAAACCAACTGCCTTTTCACATCCCTACTACACTGATAGAAATTGACTTGTAATTAATGTTTTTTTCTGATTTGGGGATGTAGCCATGTTTTACTTTTTATTGAATTTGCCAGTTCACAAGACCCCAGCAAGCAGAATATTGCTGGACAGAATACTTTTCCTTAAAGGGAGGATATCAAAGAGTGCCTCTCCCTGTGCCTCCACCTTTCAGTCTATCCTGTAGTGTGGAATTTAATATAGAGATTGTGGAGAAGTTAACTATTATAATGTCCTGCTCCCCCAGCCACAGCAGTTGCATAAAAGGGAAACAAAATTGTCAAAATAAGAGTGGAAAGTACAGAAGAAATTAAACAGAAGGGAGGCACAACTTCAAAGACAGTTCCAACACAGATCTTAATCACATCTTAGTAGACATGATGCCGTTTAATCTCTTAGCATGCCCTGGGTTTTCTCTGAAGGCTGCCCTCTGCTTCACTTAGAATGTTTTGTTTAGAACACTGTATATGATTCTTTCATTGCAGTGTACTGCACTTAAGATCTATATTTATATTAAGCGTATAGTCCTCCTGACTGGTTTACATCAACCTGAGAGAGTTTTGCTCAGAACTCTCCGCAGGTTTATATTTTTCTGAAGTACTGTTGTTCAAACCCGTAAGACTGTGTAAACCATCCTAAAGGGTGCTGTGGATTTAGTTCCAGCTTAAATAAGGGCAGTGTGCAAGTCATGTGTGACATGACATGAGAGCCTATTAATAATGTCTGATTGGACTGTAGGACAATTTTGCTTAGCTAAGCAGCATTCCAAAGGGGTAACTTCATATGCATGTCACATTTGTATTTCTTTTATAGAACCATGTTTTCACAGTATTCTTTATTTGTTTTGTCTGTCCCTTCTACTTTGATGGACACACATCCAGCCCTAGCTGGTAATCAAACACTTTGTCAGGTGATGAGTGAGGGACTGAGGTCTTTCTCTTGCTACCGAGTCTGCCCAATGTCAAATATTTCTGATGGTTGTACTTCTTTACCCCTGTAGAGAAAAGCAGACCAAGGTGTTTGCTTAGGGACATGTACAGGTAATTGAAAATGTAAATAAGCAGCATATGCACCTCAAACATTATCAGTATTAGCCTTTATTACCAACATAGGTGTACGTGCTTGTCAAGATCTTAAAGTACAGCCTCTTTGAAGTGAGGTTCTTTTACATGAGAAAGCTTAAAGAAAACTTTGATTTGGAAGCTTAGCATGCTGTAGCAATTCCTGGACAGTTCTTTGATCCTATCCTGATGCTGATGATGTCTGAGGTGCGTCTGCTGCTTATTAGCTTTTTTAGGGTTAGACATTTCAACAAATTGTGGCACTGTGTAATAGTACAGAAATGTAATGAACTGTTCAACAAAAACAATAAAAAAGATTGAACTTACCTGAACCTCATTGCCAGGCACTTTAAGTCTGCATTTCATTGTATCCCATTGCCTCAACGCTATTGTAGCACTATTTGTGTCTTCATACATGACTTGGTGCTGTGCATGCATGTGACATTCGAATCAACGCACCACACAAATCAGTGAAAACTTGGCAGTGACTCTTTTCTGGAGGTTGTGATAATTTAGAGGAGGTATAAACCTGAAGAAGTCTAGATAACAAAATGGAGGTGCATCTTCAGCTCAGCACCATGGCATCCCACCAGTTATGCAAGAGAGTCCTCTAGGCTCCTGGCTCAATCCAAACTATGCCACTTTGAGAATTAGGTCTGCAGTGTTTGACAGATCGTGAATGTTTACTTCTAGCAGTTTTCCTTTCCCTTTAATTCCTACTGGAATGTCTTAAAGCTGGTTCCTCCCACCCGCCCATGTGGCAGCTCCCCTCGGCACTGTCCCGTGACATCAGATTTTCCTTTCTGCTGGAAGAAGAAGGTTCCCTCCTTATAAGTCTGCGCTGAGTAGGCCCTTTGCTTTCAAAAACTTCTTTTCAATTTCAGTCCTCAAGTGATTTTTGAATTTGTTCGAATCTTTCGTCGTGGACGAGACTAAGTCAGCGCCATTTCAAGAAGTGTGACTGCAGGTAGAAGAGGTCCCGGGGATGGGCCCGCACACCTTGTGCATCTACTGCCTAGGTCATGATCATGATCCCCAGGCTTGTGGCCTATGCTGTACTTTGCATCCAAGCACTTTGGAGGGCTGGCTTGCTCAACTCCTCCTTGAGTGACTGAATGAGCAGGACCCTCCTGTTTGATCAAAAGACACCAATCGGGTGGTCTCTGTGACTGCAGAGTCCACAGAGCAACTTGTGGCATTCGAGGAGGTGGTAGCACAGGCCGCGGAGCATGTCTCTTCAGCTTCAGCTGTTGTGCTGCTTTCTTTTGGTATCACCTTCATGAGGGCATTTAGGGATTTGTGCCAGTCCCTTCCCACCTTGGGCAGAGCCGCTGTAAGGGCACAAGATCCTCAAAATCATCTAAAACTGAGACCTAGAAGAAGTCTTATTGATGATCATGGGATTGCGCGAATGCTCCAGAGCCTCAGATTCCTGCACTTCCTTGGAGGTTTTGACTATGGTCGATCCTTCGATACAGGCCACTGGCTCCACAGTCTCCCCTTTGAGCCAGTCAGCTGAAACTCCCATTGACCAACTTGTTGAGATTTTTCTCGAGCTGGTCGATGCATTGTTGCAGGACAAGGTGGATACCTCACTCTCTTAGAAATATAGAAATATAAACAATGATGACAGAAAAAAGACTGTTCCATCCTGTCTGCCCATATTAGTCTGTCAGATCCGGGGGCCTGTTGTCCCTGTGATGTCTTTGCTTACCTTATTCTTCCTATTGTTGTCCACTTCTCTTTTCCCTATACCCTAGGCTGTATCCCAGCCATGTTTGAAGTCATTTATGGGTTTGGCATGCACTACATATGCCGGCAGACAATTTCATGGCTTAACCACTCTTTCTGTAAAGAATATTTCCTTACCTCCATTTTAAACCTTTCCCCATTAACTTCTACTTGTGACCTCATGTCCTAGGTTCTTGATAAATAACCCTTCACAGTTCACCTTCTTTATTCCTTTCAGAAACTTGAAGGTCTCTATCACAACTCCCTTCTTTCTTCTGGTTTTGAGTGAATACATATTCAACACCTTTAGCCAATCCTTATGGGATCTGGCCTCCTGGCTCTGAATCATCTTGGTCACCCTACATTGTACCATCTCCAGCCTGTCCCTGCCTTTTTTTTTTTTTTTTTTTTGTAGGGGCTCCAGAACAGGGCACAGTACTCCAGGTGTGGCCCTACCATTGACCTATACAGATGCAAAAGTACCGCACGCTTCCTACTGTCAAAACCTCCTCCCAGTGTTAAACTCTTGCTGAAGCATTTATTACATTGGCTGGTTTGTTTAAGGAAGTCACTAATGATGACTCCTAGATCCCCCTCTTCTGATGTTGTGTCCAGCTAATCCAGCAGATCGTGTATTGTTTGGCGATACCTGTACTGGGCATCATGGTGTCGTAGGGTTGGGGGGGGAGACCCCCGAACATTGGAGGGGGAAAAGATGAGGAGCAGGCTTATGATGACATCACTCAACTGCCTGCTGGGTGGCAACTTACAGATGAAGAAATTCAGCTGTGCACTGATAGGTGTGGCTGCCTCCTTTCAACTATACAAAGTTTACACCCACCAGCCAGGCTGAACACCATCACTGTCAGTCTGTTCCTTGTTTGGCTGTGACTGTTGAGTCTCCTGCAGTTTGAGCTGCTTTGGATGCTACAGTGACACACTTCTGCAGCTTCTACTCTCCTGAGTAGCCACAACATGTCCGCTTCGCCTGTGCATGTGCAAGCAAACTTAATTGCTGTCCTTATTTAGTGTAGGCTAGGTGCGCTGCTGTCTTCTGTCTTGGCAAGAAGGAAGTCTGGACTGGAAGAGTTGATTCAGTCTGCTCAAGGCAGAACTTCAAGGATATATCTCTCCATTGAGCTACATCATGGAACTGTAAGCCGTCAGCATCAGGGCCACGTGAAAATGTTTGCTTGCCAAGTTCACTCACCTCGATGTGTGTTCTTGCCACCTATATATTTTATTTATTTTTTATTTATTTTACCAGGAAACGCTCTGAGTGATGCTCATTTGCAAGGAGGTCCTGGTTAGGGCAGTGACAGTACAGATAAATCACAGTGATTATAAAGGATGCAAGACATAGATAGGATAGTACAAAAATTAACAAGCAGTGGATACACTGATATATGAAATAATGATATACAGTAACAAAAGTAGGTAAGTATAACACAAACATGTTATAGTAAGATTGCAAGTTATTATAAACAAGTTAGCTTTAAATAACAGCAGTCATATTATGTTGAATAAAAGTAGCAGACCTAGAAACTAGTACAAATGTCTGTATAAAGGGTATCGCAATCAGTAGTTTGAATAACGTGGGTTGCCCCATCATGCATCAGTTCTTTTTTTCCACTGTCAACCCTTCATCAGTCCACTGCTGTGGAAGAACTCTGTCAAAATTTACAAGTTTTGTTAATGCTACTGCTTTCTGTTTTTTTTTTTATATAACAACGATTGTTAATGCCACCGATGAAAGACAAGGAACAATTTATCTTCATTGAAGATATCTCGTCCATTGGGCCACACCTTTATAACCGTAAGCAGTCAGCTTCAGGACCATTCAGCTACTTTTTGTTGGCCAGGGGCCGCCCACAGTAACATGCAGCATCGCCACCTATATAACGTGGCTGGCCCCAGTGCTCCTTAGTTCTTTTTCCTGTCATTGCTGTTTTTTTATTTTCAATTGTTTGTGTATTTCTTTAGCATTGTCTTTGTTTATTGCCAAAGAAAAAAAGAGCCTTACATAGAAACATAGAAGCTGACGGCAGATGAGGACCGCAAGGCCCATCCAGTCTACCCATTTCTTTTTCCACCTTATGAATGTGCAATCTGCATTTGCTCTGTCAATGGCAAATCTATTCATACTTATCTGTATTGCTTCCTTATGCCTATCCCATGCCTGTTTGAAGCCCTGCACTGTATTCATATCTACCACTTCCTGAGGTAGGCCATCACATGCATCCACCACTCTTTCTGTGGAGGTAGGCCATCACATGCATCCACCACTCTTTCTGTGAAAAAGAACTTCCTCACATTACCTCTCAATTGGCCTCCCTCTAATCTCATGCTGTGTCCTCATGTCCTGCTATTTTTCTTATATTGAAACATGTTAGACTCTTTCACCTTGTTAATGCCCTTAAGGTGCTTAAATGTTTCAATCATATCACCTCTCTCCCTCCTTTGCTCCAGGGTATGTTTCTTTGTTAAAACAGAAGAGGCTGGCATTTTTTTTTCTCCTGACTAGTACTTAATCCAGCATTCAAGTAATACATCTTTTCTCCACCTGTGCCCTGTGATTAAATTTTGCATCTTTGCACTGAGCTGGCCAGGAGGAGTGGAGTTCTTTGTGGATGTAATAATAGAACCATGTCACTAAGGGAAATACCATGACAAAAACTGCCACAGATACCCATAGACTGCCAAGGCTGTTTTTTCCTGAATTAAGGCCAGAAAGCATCCAGGTGACAATAGTGTCTAACCGAAACAGCTCCCTTCCTTCCTTCTTCATGAATTATGTTTTTGGAGAAATGACGATGGAGGGACCATCCCAGGCAGATGGCTCCCACTGTGCAAATTACAATATGCAGCTCGGACACGCTCTTCCACAAGAAGTTTTCTGTTATCTTAGGATTTATGCTGATCAGCAAATTCAAGGCAGCGGGAATACGCAACTGTTCACACCCCTGCAGCTGGGTCATTGATCTGCACGTAAACAGCTAGGGCAAAAAAGAACCCTGTAAGCCCATGAGAGAGCCTCCAGCATCAGCAGCACCACAGACCACTAGCTAACGAAGGAGACCCGCCAGTCTTCAGTAGACACTCAACGCTTGCCCACTCCATGTCCTTCTGTATGGTCAGCGAGGTTTCCGGTACCATTTCGCTGTTACTGCAGCCCAAAAGAGACAAGAAGCACTGCGCACAAAGCATGATATAAACTCTCTGTCACAAACCCACTCAGCAGGTCAGCCCTCTGCTCCCAAAGTGCCAACCACTGAGTGCAGTCTTGTGAACAGTTAACAGAAACAAGGTAACCCTCCTGTCTGTTTTATGGGTTTGAATCAACCTTTGGTCTCAGTTCTGGAGGGATTCAAACTGTGAACCTCTTGCTAGCTTACCCAATGTACAGGCTCAGATAATTCTGTCTTCGGGGGGCCAGATGTCTTTGCCTATGGGCACCTAACCAGGTGTACAAAATGAACCCTTAAAAACTCTAATAAAGACCTCAGATTACTGTTACCTTTTTCCAGTTTGGTATCACCATTCAAGCTTATGCACAGTGTCTGCTTTAACCATATATACTTCACTTGTTAAACAAAAGAAATTCAAAGACGGACCAAATAGGGTTTTACTAAAATAGATAAAAGTATGTAAAACATAAAATACAGAACCATATAGCACAAGAACCAAACAGTCTTTTAAAAGGACAAGGTTTTAACAGTGCAGTTCCTGCTACAGTACTTAGATTTTGTCTCTCTCTACCTGAATACTTGCTTAAAGTACTCAAAGATGTTTCTTTGTCAGAGTGTAGATAAAAGTGTCTGAAGAAAAACAGAATCTGTTTAAAAACTGTCTTTGCCAATCCCTTTGTGTGAGGTTACCTAGCTCCTCCTCTGTTTGAAAAATCATACACCCAGGATATTTTGTCACATTAGAAGGTAAGATAATTAAGGTTACATCAGCAGAAACTCCTTTCCCCATGTGACTTCCCCAATCAAGTCTGTACATTTCCTTTTATCTATAAGCAGTATCCTCTGTCACACAGACATCAAAGCATTTATGATTTCGCACCGGTGCGCCGTAGCTTGGTTTCCTCCTCCAACATCATAACATGGATATTGATTTCCCTCTTAGTAGTTAAAGCTATATTTAACTTAGAAAAATAAGAGATTCTTGATTAAGGCCTGTTCTAGTCTATAATTAGCTTCTGGCCTTCCAGGTAACACCTTGTATCTAAAACCTGGGTTTGTGTGCGTGATCTCAGATGCTGTCTCAGCATCTCTCATGAGATACAGTCCATAACACATTTTTATATTACAAAAAAAATCATAGTGTACTCAGAACTGGTTGTCCACGTGTCACAGTCCTCCCCACCTAGACTGAATTTGGGGGCTCTTTCCCCGGCATAGGATAAGCTTCCCAAATCAGTTCACTCTTCATACACGTGAGACAGACCATCTGAGTTCTGGTTTCTGGCTCCAGCTCTATGTACGATTGTCATATCATACTCTTGCAAAGCAAGACTCCATCTTAGCATCTGCATCAGCCAAACCAGGGGGTTGTAGTCAGTCTGCACCACAAAATGCTGCCCATATATGTATGGCTCTAATTTCTTCAGGGCCCACACTATGGCAAGACACTCTTTTTCCACAGTGGAGTATGCCTGCTCCCTGAGAAGTAACTTTTTACTCAGGTACACTACTGGGTGATCTGTCCCTTGGCTGGATGTCTGACTCAGTACTGCTCCAATACCCACATCTGAGGCATCAGTCTGAACTATAAAGGGTTTGCTATAGTCAGGACTTGTCAAAACAGGAGGACTGCACAGTGCCTCCTTTAGTTTGAAAAAGGCTTCCTCACAGACTGGACCCCAGGTAATTTTCTTGGGCATCCTTTTCTTTGTCAGGTCAGACTGGGGAGCAGCCAGGGCACTGTAATTGGGTACAAATTTCCTGTAGTACTATGCTGTCCCTAGAAAACTCCTGACCTGCTTCTGTGTTTCTGGTCTGGGCCACGCCTGTATTACCTCTATTTTGATTTGGTTAGGATGGAGCTGTTCTCAGCCTACCACATGTCCAAGGTATGCCATTTCTCCCATGGCCACCTGGCACTTCTCAGCTTTGACAGTGAGCCCGGCCCTCTGTATCCTGCCCAGCACTTCCCTAGGTGGGATAGGTGTTCCTCCCAGCTGGTACTAAAGATGGCAGTGTCATCCAGGTACGCCACGGCATACTTCTCAGCACCATTTAACACCTGGTTTACCAACCTTTGGAGAGTGGCCGGGGCGTTCTTCATTCCAAAAGGCATTACTTTAAATTCAAATAAGCCTATCGGAGTGATGAAGGCCAACCTCTCCCTAGCTCTGTCCATCAACTCCACCTGCCAATACCCCTTGGTCAGGTCAGTCGTCGTAAGGTAGGTCACCCCTTCCAACTTGTCCAGGAGTTTGTCCATCTGAGGCATCAGGTGGGTGTCTGACTTCGTGACTGCATTCAGTCCGCACAGAACTGAATAGAGCCATCTGGCTTAGGCACAAGGACTATGGGTGAGGCCTAGGGGCTTTGGGATCTTTGGATTACCCTTAAATCCAGCATCTCCTCCACTTCCCTCCTAATGTCCTTTTGGACAGCCTCTGACGCCCAATATGCTGTCCACTGTATGGGCGTCTGGGTCCCTGTCTCCACATCGTGCGTCGCTAAGGGGATTAGTCCAGGCTTGGTGCTAAACAATGGGGCAAAGTCTGCTAAAACCTCCCTTACTTTCTGGATTTGGTCCGGGGCTGGCTAGGGAGAAATTTTACTGCCTCCAGAGAGGACTCCCACTTAGTTTCTTCCAGCAAATCCAGAAGGGGATCTCCTTCGTCTGTCCGCTCCCCAGGACTACACACTGCCAACACCATGTCAGCCCTATTTGCATATGGCTTCATCATGTTGACGTGATACATCCTTTCTGTCTGTCTTCGGTCAGGTAACTCCCCTAAAGGACAACCTAAATTGTCAGGGGGATTAATTAGGAAAAAAGGCACATGAGGACAGGACTGGCTGAGGGGGTGGGGCAGGTTAGGTTAGGTAGGCTCAAGGTGAGGTGGGGGGATGGTAGGAAGGAAGGCCCAGCAAAGGAGTGGGGATTCACGATGTCATCCCTCAATGACAAATATGACAGGACAGGTAAGCAGGAAAGGATTGGACAGGGGGGAAGGGGAGTGGCCTGGGGTATTTAGAAGCCAGCAGAGGAGGGGGTCTCCCTATTTTTGCTGGGATCTGAATTTAGACCAGAGCTCAGCACTTCGACTGGCAATTCAACTACTTGAGGTAAGGTTTTTTTCAGGTGGGGTAGGCCTGGCCACATGAGAGAGGCCTGAGCAGTAACTAGGCAAGAGAGTTAACTTTCAGTGTGCTAGTGGCAGGCCTTTTTTGCTGGGATTTTTCCTAGAGGTGTTTTACAGTCAGCACATAACCTGCAATTAAGGAAACAGTTCAATTTGGTTAACAGTTGCAGGAATTACAGCAAGTAGCAGAGGAACTTTAGAGCCATGTGAGGCAAGATCTGTTAATGGGTAGAAATACAATGTTAGCAGGCTTGGCAAGAAAAAAAAATTGTGTGTACATATACATATATAAATAGCAGTAAATAGAGAATCAGCAGATGCATTTTTAGGCAATTTAGAAAGTAATAGTACCGCTGGGGAAAGCGTCTTTGGCTTCTGTTCTTCCTTTTTGTATTGTCTACACAGAGGATTGTTTTTGAGCAGGAACTGTGACCATATGACAAATGTAGATAGGTAGTTTAATAACCTTGTACTAGGTTCCCTCTAAATATTCACCTCTGTGCCTACCTGAATTTCCTCCTCCTATTACTTCCTGGAACCCCTCTACCTACATACGCTACTTCTCTCCCCTACTTTCATCTCTGATTCTGCCCACACCTCACCCTCACACCCAGCCTCCTAGCTAGCCCTACATACTGACCCCCTGCCCTACCACCAGACCCTCACCCAGCCTGCCACTAACCCCCAGTGACCACTAGGAGTCACTATTTCCACCCTGAATTTTGGCCCAAACCCAGCTTGCTTGAGTACGGGAGGACTGAGTAGGCAAACGCGGGGGTGACTGTGCAATCCATATCAGGGACACAATCATCAGACAAGCACTCCCTGCCCCTGCTCTGGTAAACGGAGCACAGGCCCTTACCCTCAAACTTGCTGCTGACCCCTTCAGGGGCCCTCTGTATCTCACCACTGCCTACGTTCCCCCAAAGAACCAGAACCCGGTGCTGATATCTTTAACAGAATATCTTGCCGCCCTCCACCACAAGGCGGAACAAATCCTAGTGGGGGACCTTAACGTGAACTGGCTCAACACCTCCTCTTCTTCCCCTACCTGAGATTCTTTCACTGCCCTAGACCTGACACAACTCATTTCCCAGCCCACTAGAATAAACCCAAAGAGAGGAACCAGTATCCTTCTGGATGTAATTATCACCAACTACCCCAAAAAAATCCATAACATCCAGGTCCTCCTAGACTCACTAAGCGACCACTCCCCTATCCGATTCCTTTGGGCGTCCCCCACACCCAAACCCACAGCCCTGACCACACTCCGCAGGTGCCTCCGACCTGTTGGGCTGATAAAACTCAAACAATTTCTCACCCAGATTAATTGGTCCCCTATTCATCATACACCCAACATAGACACTACCTCGCCTTTTTCTCCCAAACCTTTAACATGGCCTTTGACCGCTTTGCACCCTTCACAAGAATTCGATCCAAAAAACGTAATGCACAGTGGATTACCCCTGCCCTACTACAAATGATCAGCAATAGGGATAAGCTCTGGCACCTTGCCACTGAAACGGGCTGGATAGCTGATAGACAAGCCTACAATGCTGCACGGAACAGGTGCACATGGGCCATCCATAAAGCCAAGGCCAACCATTACCAGGCCACCCTCACCTCCTCCTGGGGGTGTGCCCAGACTTTCTGGGACAATGTTAAACAACTAAATGGGAAACCATGCTCCCTTCCCCCATCCCAGCTCACTATTTATGGCTCTACCTCCACCAACCCTGCCTGCATAGCTAACTG
The DNA here is from genome assembly GCA_016271365.2 of Neoceratodus forsteri. Lineage (NCBI taxonomy): Eukaryota > Metazoa > Chordata > Ceratodontiformes > Ceratodontidae > Neoceratodus > Neoceratodus forsteri. Next base: position 411,316,888 of record CM028129.1, on the reverse strand, counting down.
CCTTAACACCTCCTTTACTGACCTTAGCTCTGCTCTTCCCCAATAATTTCTTTGACCCTCCCCCCACTCTACCTCCCCCTGTCCTCCAACACCCCAGCTTCCAACTACGTAAGGTATCTGCCCAGGAAGCCAGACCTCTCCTAATTAAAGCATTAAATAGCAGTAGTCCCGGCAGTAACTCCCTGGACCCCAGTATTCTCCGGCTGGTGCTGGCTGAAGTCCTTGCCCCACTCACCAGCCTACTTAACCGATCCCTCTGCCTGAGGCAATTCCCCACTGCATGGAAAATAGCCATAGTCACACCCATCCATAAAGGGGGCAACAGGTCCTCCCCCGGAAATTACCAGCCAATCTCCATCCCCCCCCAAAGCCCTAGAAAAAATGGTGGCCATTCAAATCACTGAATATTTGACTAAGCATGACATCTTATGCCCAGAGCAGCACGGCTTCTGTACTGGTCACAGTACCGGCACTGCACTAGTTGAATTCTCCAATTTCCTACACTCCTCCCTGGACGCTGGCTCCCTAGCTGGTGCAGTGTTGGTTGACCTCTCAAAGGCCTTCGACACTGTCTCCCACCCTCTTCTGCTGGATACCCTCTGTCACACTGGTTTCTCTGCTGGCCCTCTCACCTGGTGCACAAGCTGTCTATCTGCTTGTTTCCAAAGTGTAAAAATCATTGGGACACTCTCCGAAACTCGTCCCATCCGCTCAGGGGTACGCCAGGGCTTCATCCTGGGCCCCTACTCTTCTCACTCTATCTAGACACCCTGTCCAGTGCATGCTCTGGCAAAATTCTTATGTATGCAGATGATGCTGTCATTTTTGCCACCCGCCACAATCCCATCTCCCTCCAGAACACCCTGCAACAATCCTACAGTGATGCCGAAGCCTGGTGCACAAACTCGTCATTAATCTCAAAAAGAACAAAACAATGCTTTTTGCCCACCCCCAGAACAAAGCTTGCAACTTCTCACTCCCTATCCTCCATAGTATCAAACAACCACTTGAACAAGTCTGCTCCTACAAATACCTTGGGGTTACTTTCGATTCAGCCCTCACCCATCACACCCACATTGATGCCCTTGCATCTGCCACTAATACGCGGCTTGGCATCCTCTACCGCTATAAAAACTGCCTCCCTTCTGATGCTTTCCATACTGTCCAGTACTGCCCCTTGTTGACTATGGCCTGCCAGTCTGTGGTGCTGCTGACACTACCGCCCTCAACAAAATTCGCATCACCCTAAATAAGGCCTGCAGGCTGATTACTGGTGCCCCCAGGCTCACACATACCTGTCAACTCTATGACGAGGCAAAACTGCTTAACCTAGATGAACAGCTATGCTATCAAACCTGGCTCCTCACAAAAAAAACTCTACTGGCTATCCCCTCCCAGGGTGACAGCCTCCATCCACCCTGCCCAACCCACTATTGCAAACTGAACCTCCAACAAGACCACTGTACTGGTCCCCAGATCCAGGACCACCCATGGTCAAAGGTCCTTCTGCTACTGAGCTCCATCCTGGTTTAACTCTCTCCCTGTTTCCATCTCCAATGCCCCCATAATCTCCAACTTCAAAACTGCCCTTCAGAGCCAACTGTGTAACACTCCCAGCTGCTCCTGTCACTAAATGTGGTTTGATCCCACCACACTTGACAACGCCCACTGGGTGGCACTCCACCTCACCCACCCCACTTTCCCCATAGTTTATTGCCTCTGTTATTACCAGCATGTGCTCAGCTGAATCGTTGTCATTGTACTTGTAATTGCTGCTAAATTGTATAAATGTATGACACCATTTCTGTGTAACTTAAGTCAGTTAACATTCTATGTTGCTACCTAAACTTATTTCTGTCTGTCCTCAATGTGACGAGGTACCTTTGGAAATAAGCCTCTCGCTCAAAGGTTGTAAACCGATGTAGAAATAAATAAATAAATAAAATAAATAGTGCCCATGCGGTGGTGCTGGGTGGGTTGCAGTAGAGATTCAGGCAGCTGTTTCTTTGGGCCACAGTGGTTGCTTTGGGGACTCCTAGATGGGAGCGCCCACTGCTTAGGGCCAGGGAGTCATTTTTGCTGGAGGGAGTTGGGAGCCTGTTCTGGGGTGTGGGCGGCAGTGCCTTCCTTGGCTGAGTAAATAGAGTGAGCACTCTTTGCCACGGAGGATGATTTCTGGGAGCAGCCCAGAGGTTACTGGGTGATAGGCGACATGGGCAAGCACTGATTTCAGTGAGTCCTTGATCGCGGCTGTGCGCCCGAGGTCTGAGTGCTGAAACAGGCATGGCCGGGGACAAGAACAGTGGAGGTGGCTGGGAGGATGCCACAAAGGGGGCCGAGGAGCTTGGCATCGAAAATAGGCCTGAGTGAGGCCAGACACTATGGGGGGGGGCGCTGGGGAATGTAATGTCTGTGCATGCACGGTGTGGTAAGGGAGTGACCTGCATGCACAGCAGGCTATGGAAGCCATTTTGGTAGTTTTTCGTCAAGCAGTCGGGAAGGTAAGAACCTTTGGTGAAATCGAGAAGGGAAGCTGCTACAGGGGCAGGGTACACTGAACTGGATAACTATCGGTGGCCCTGCAGTAGGGACCTAAGACAGCAAGCCATTGAGGGAATTAAATGTTAGTAAATAAAATATAAAGAAAGGGCCAAAAAATTTGGGGTATATATAAAAAAAAAACACCACTGTACATTGAGCTGGTCAACTATCGGGTCCTGCAGTGGGTGAAGGCAGCAAGCCAACGAGGGAAATGGAAAGGAAGGAGCAAAAAAAACCTGAGTTGTCTGGGGAACACAAAGCCACGTGCAGCCCACAGCGCGTAAAAACTGCCATGGGAAGCAATAGGCTTAAGGCCTGCTGTTGAAAGGATGGAATCGGCAAGATAATGGAAGGAGGGGTTGCAGTGATTAAAGGCAGGTTGACTCTCAGCTGCTCCAAAATGGTTTTCTCTCCTATAATTGCAGCAGTAAAATGCATAAAGGCTTATACCACACAAACCTGGGAGGGCAGATGCCTTGATTTTGAATTCACAAGGAATAAGCACAATATTAAACTACTGTATACATAGGCTGTAAAGTGCACAGACAGGCGGAGTTAAGCTTCAAAGGCAGCAGGGCCCATTTTTGTTGATGTTGAGAGTTGGGTACTTAATGCTTCGTGGGCTGCAGATTGTTATTAGTGAGGGTTATTTACAGAGCAGCAGGACTCTCTTGTTGACAGTACCAAGGCTTGGTTGTGGTACCCAAAGAATAGAGGAGGCATCGCACTGGTGGGAACCGGAGAGTTGTGCGGCTGTTCACTGGGGTTTTTGCATGGGTTATTGGTGCAAGGCTGGCTCCTCTATGCTGCCCAATTGAGTTGGAGTGTGATGGGCTCCTGCAGGAAGGCATCCGGCAGGTGATCCGCCACGCTGGCTGGTCTCATTCTCCAGTTCAGGCAGCCTGCTACTGGAGGAAGGGGAAGTGGTCTGACAGAGCAGTGATCATGTTGTGGGGGCATTAGGTTGGCACCACGGCCTAAGGAGGAAGGGCAAGGGGGTTTCTCAGTGGGTTTCTTGCAAGCAACTCCTGGGCTGGGAAGCAGGGGGTACAGTAGGGGACGACTGACCAAGGAACAGCCATGAAGGGGCGTGGGAATTGTGTTCCTAGGCCGGAAGAGGCACGGGCTTGGCATGGGCACCAGCAACAGGCTGCACCTGCATGATAGCGGGAAAAGCAGGTGCATGGGCTGTCTGGCGGGTGCCATGTTTGTAGTCCCACTCACAGAAAAGGGGTATGGCTGCGTATAATCGCATTGGATGCACGGAATATAAGGGAACAAGTTTGAAAGGAAAACAAACAAAAATAATAAATAAAGGAATATACAAATAAAATGATTGAATGAGTAAAAGAGAAAGGGAAAAAGCAAGAGGGGGCAATAGCATTGTGCTGCCTGGTACTGGCAGTGTTTTTAAGAGTATAGGGACAGGAGAAACAATATATTTAAGGGTACAGTCAGTAGTGGGCCAATTGGTTAAAAGGCGGGGTTTAAATTTCAGCTGCTCCCAATGGTTTCTGTTATAAAGTCAGCACGGAAGGTAATAAAGCGCTTATACTAAACAGGTTGAGAGGTAATTGCTGCGCTTTGGAATTACAAGGGAATGCAAAACTACTGTGAGGCACAGGCTGGTTGGGAGGGTTAAATGTGTAAGATATATATATATATATATATATTTGCCTATCAAGGATTACTTACAAAGAAGCCCATGCAGCAGTAGAGGCTCAAGGTAATTAGGGGCAGAAAAAGAGCAGCTCAGCAATTCGATTGGGATGCAAAGTAAAATCAGAACTCGGGTCCTGTAGGTGGGTAGCCCAGGCACAGGAGCATGAAACGACATTTACAAGGGAATCACGAGAAATGGTAAAAAAAAAAATGTGGAGATATATATATATATATATATATACGTGTGTGTATGTGTAGATATATATATTTCCGCATGCCATAGACAGGTAGAAAAAAAGGGGGAAACAATATATAAAGCCAGAGTGGGGGGGATAGGGGGACAGTGTGAAAGGAAGAGGAGGAGGGTTGTGAAGACCTTGGAGATAAGGCCACAAGAACAATAAACAAAGAAAGGAGGGGACAGGGGAAAAAGCCTGAGGGAGAAGGATATGCTGTGTTGGTAAGGGTTTGTTTGGCGGCAGCGAAGCAGAAGGAAGTGGCGGAAACTTCATAAAAATGGAAGACACCAGCGGAGGGTTCCGGGAAGATCTGAGAAAAGGACACCACGGGAGGTACCGGACCACAAACAGGCTGAGGAACCTGAGGCCAAGGGAGGCACAAGTGGTAAGGACAAGGGTATGGATCGGGTGGCATGGGGAGCCAACAAGGGTGGGTCAGGCATCGGGGGGGGGGTTTGGGTTAACCAGGATCCCAATCAAGCTGGAGGTGAGGAAAGGATGGATAAAAGGATATCCAGATGTGAGAGCAAGGAAGATGCTAGTGGAGGGGTTCGAAAGGGGCTTTAGTCTAGAATATCAGGGGGCGAGAAGGAGTAGGAGATGCAAGAACTTGGCCTCATTAAAGGGAAAGATGATATAGCAAAAATGAAAATAAGGGAGGAAGGGGAGGCCGGGAGGATAGAGGGTTCATTTCAGTCCCTAACTTTACCCAATCTGCGGGTTTCACCATTGGGGCAGATGCCGAAGAGGTGGCAAGGGGAGTTTAGGCTTATCCACCACCTGTCATATCCGGAAGGGGTATTGGTGAATGATCACATCCCTGGGGAATGTAGCGCAGTTTTCTTATGCAAAATTGGAACTGGTAGTGGGGCTGATTAGAACAAAAGAAGGGGTATGGCTCACAAAGACCGACATTGAGTTGGTTAATATCAATTAGGAAGGAAGACTGGGACCTTTTGGGATTCGGTTTCCAAGGGTTCTTCCATTTTGACAAGGCAGTGCTCATGGGCTGTTCCACAGCTGTGTGAAGTGCGAGGCATTTAGCACTTGGATGGAATGGACGTTTGGGAAAAGATACGGGCACAATGCAGTCATACACTAGTTAGATGATTTCCTGCTGGTGGGGGAGAACTGGAAGGAGACTAAGGTAAGGCTCCGGGATTTTGAGCATATGTGCAAGAAGAAGGGGGGACCACTTGCAGAAGGGAAGATGAAACATCCAGCTAGGAAGCTGGAATTCCTGGGAATTGAGGTGGATGCAGAAAAGCAGGTTTTCAGGTTACCCCATCAGAAAGTTGCCAGACTCAAGGAAATAATACAGGAGGTCAAGAAGAGGAGGAGAGTCGCATTGGGTCAGGTACAACAGCTTTTGGGGCACTTGAATTTCTCATGCAGGGCAGTGGCTCCTGGGAGGGTGTTTCACCAGATGATTAGCCAGGGCAACCCGGGGGGGCAAAACTGCTCTGCCACTGGGTGAACATTTCACAGGGGATAAGGCAGGATCTGGAGGTGTGGCAACAATTCTTAGTTGACTACAGTGGGGTCACATTCTGGTAGAGAGTGGCTAGGGAATAACGATCTGGACCTATACAGGGATGGATCAGGGTCTGTTGGAATGGAGGCATATATTAAGGGGAGGTGGATTGCAGAAGCATGGCCAGAGTCTTGGAGAGAGAGAGTGGTTTATTGAAGGACATAACATTGCTGGAGATTTTCCCATATGGGTGGCGGTGCTGACATGGGGGAAGTTCTTAAGGAACAGGAAGATAATGTTTTGGTGACAACAGAGCGGTAGTGGTGGTCATCAATCATCAAGGAGGACACTCTGTGTCAACAAACAGGGTTTTGAGACAACTGGTGCTGTGGAGGCTAAGACTAAACTTGTCAATCAGAGTCTGACAGCTATATAGGAGTTCCTAGTCTGCCCACACACTGGGGACATACTAAGAATGTGGAAGGTGGTGGGCTAATTGTTATATAGAGATATGCGAGAAAACTGGTGTAACCTGTGTATTTCTGTCTTCCACAGGGCAGGGAAGGAGTAGGCGGGTCTGGATCCTCTGGCATTATTACATTTATTGGGCAGAGATGGGGCTGCCATCCATCGGGGGGAAAAACAGCTAGGGCAGGACCCCGACAAAAGTGATGGTTTATTGGAAAGGGGTCTGGGGCACGAGGTGGGCACAGATCATGCCAACCTTGGAGGAGCTGACAAAAAAGTGATCACAGACACAGAGAGGTAATGATTTGGGAGAGCAACTATGGGGATTGTTGTGCAAGAAAATGCTAAGGGACCTAGGGGCAATTCAGCAGTTTGGCCACAGGTGAGGACAGCTTGGTCAGAGATGGCACCTAGGATGGCTTGGCAGCAGGCCAGGGACATAAAAGGGGTGGAGCAGACTAAGAAGAGGATTAACAGGCAGGTGGCAGCATGGTTAAGCAGGTAGGGGGAACATAAATAGCTCACAAAGACAATGCTTTTATCAACCCAGGGAAGTACAGACCAGGGAATGTCAGCATATGTGCTACAATTGTGAGATGGTGTAGAAATTTTGGAAAAAGAAGGGTGGGATGGGGGGAAGCCCATCATTCCATCGCCTAAGCTGGAGATGGGCTAGTGGAAATTTTGGGGAAAAATAAATTGGGGGGTGGAAAAGGGGCAGGTAAGATTCACGGGCCAGGCGCAGACGCCCAGACGTGGAGGCAGGTGAAAAAGGAGGCATACGATTAAGGAAGTAACTGTATGGGGGGGGGCCGGCAACCGGACCCAAAGAGAGGGCAGCAATGGGAATAGGAGATGGGGTATTGGGCTTTTCAAGCATCCGGACCCCGAGAAGACAACAGACTGTTCAAGGGAAAGTGGATGAAGGGGTATCGGGCTTTACAAACGCCTGGACCCCGAGAAGACGACAGGAGAACCAGAGACATTTACAAAAGACAATTGAACTATGTGATTGAAGAGAATAACTGTTGGACTTTATGATGGATAACGTGGGGAAAGAAAAAGGAATGTTTGTAAATATGTAAATTTTTAAGTGGTAAAGGTGATGTGATACAAGAAATAAATTGCCTGTCGAGCACCCACTAAGAAGTTGTCTGTGCATTATTTTCCGGGGAATCTCCCTCTGACAATATAGTTAACATCATTTACCTTCCTAACCACTTTGCATAGTCCTGCCCACTCGACCTGCAGCTTGTCTTTCCAGACCGGAATAAGGACCATGACTTCCTGACCCGCCATGTACGAGCGAACTCTGGCTCTGCGGTCGTACCACACTTTTGGTTTCTGTTGGGCAGCTGCCAGGTTGCTCTGGGCTGTCCCCATAAGCTCCTTCAGCCTTTCCCTAAACCTAAGGACATAATCCACAATGGGAGTTCCCTGGGCGGCGTGCTTGCCTTCCTAGTCCTCCCGGATCAAGTCTAGGGGCCCACATACCCGGCATCCATATAAGAGTTCAAAGGGGGAAAATCCTGTTGACTGTCTGTATGCAAACAACAGCTGGGGAAGGTATTTCTCCCAGTCCCTCCCATGCTGTTCAGTAAATGCCTGGAGCATTGACTTTAGGGTACCATTGAATCTTTCCACAAGCCCATTGTCTTGTGGGTGATATGGTGTCGTGCATCTCTGCACCACCACACACTTCTTCCATAAACATTTCATCAGTTCCGACATGAAGGAACCACCTTTGGGCTACAGCCACCTGTTGCACAGTTCCTCCTGTTTCACCCCAGTCTAGGAGAAAACTAGTGAGGGGCAATGTTTTTGCCTCACCAGTAAAGTCCTGTACAGTGACGTATTTATTGGGTATAAGCTGACCAGGCTCTACTAGATCCCCCTTTACCAAGGTCAAGGATGCCCCTGTGTCCCTTAACCCTTGCGTCTGTACACCATTCACCATGACTGGGTGCATGTGTTCCCTCATGTTCACAGGCATGCTTCCAGGGACACAGAAACAACCCACTTCTTTTCTAGTACCATTCTGCGTATTATTGCTCATTCTTTTGGGACACTGGCAATATGCCCAGATCTTATCTGTGTCAGTCTTCACCATTCATCACTGTTGGGTACATGGCCTGACGTCATGACCTCGTGGGAGCTCCTTTTTTTTTTTGGTAGGCAGAGCCGACGCACCATAGGTACGTGGTGCTCGCGGGTTGGCCGTTAGGCGCTGTCGACTCCGCCTGCCTGCAGTTCTTCGTCTCCCACCATAGTGGTCACCTCATGGGAAGCAAGCTCTGATTTCAGGTCTACTGCCTACGCAGTTCATTTTCACCACTATTTACCGTGCCGCAGTCCGTCGGTGTCGTGTCCTGACGGTTCTAGTTGCTTACTCGTCGTCGCTGGTAAGATCTTTCAATATATTTTATTTCTTGGTGACGTAGAGTCTGTTTTTGGTGTTTTTTTTTCTCCGTAGGTCATGTCTCGGTCGGAGGGCAAGAAAACTTCCAGGATGGGTCAGCCCCCTGCCCCATGCAACGGTGCCCATGCAGCTGAAAATGTTCTGTCACCGACCAGCACGACTGTTGCCTTTCGTGTCTTAGCCTGCTTCACGACATGTATTCATGCAACGCCTGTTTCTCCATGGACTGCCGGGTCATCGAGCAATGTGCTTGGAAAGTGGGGCGAGCTCTGCTGACTTTCAGAGGTCAGGCACGCACTCATCAGGCCAAGCCACATACTCTCAGCCTTTCCTCCGGGTTCCCTCCCAGTTCTACATGGACCGAGGAGGAGGGAGCCTCGGCTACTAGTAGCCTGACCATTGCCGAGGCTCCTTCCACGGTGCAGGAGGCCCATCCCGCTCCTTTCAGGGGGCAGGCAGGAGGCACCGCCATGGCAATCGCCCCTTCAGGGGTGAAGGCTCCCCCGGTGTTGGCCCCACAGTTCGCAAGGCCCGAGTCGGCGCCATTCACAGAGCCATGGGCCCTGACAGAGCCGTCGTCGGTGCCAGTTTGTCGCGCGGCACTGATGCTGTTAGTGGCGCTGTGGGAGTTTCTACGGCGCCATCTTTGTCTGCGTCTCGTCTAGGCATGTCTGTGGCGCCGAGGTTGAGCACGGCGCCGTGTCCTTGGGACTCGACGCTGTGGGACCATCGGATTCCTCTGCCCTTGGCACCATTCGTGGCACTGTGGAGCTGGGCAGCGCCGTCCTCAACACCGATGATGCCATCTCCACCCTCAGCGCCACTCGCGGCGCCATGGGGCTGGATGGTGCCATGGCTGGTCCCGAGTCTGGAGCTCTTGTTCGGGCTAGAGCCATGCCCTCTGGATTCCGCTCGCGGTGCTGAGTGGGCACTGGCTCGGCAAGCTGGTGGTTTCTGGCACCCCCTTTGGCAAAGATGGCAGTGGACGCCCTCCTACGGTCTGGCACAGGGCCTCAGCCTCTACCTCTTCGGAGGTGGAGTCAGGTTCTGCTCTTTGGTGTTGACTGTTGGAGTGGGCAGCCCTGTAGTATCCTTGACAAGCCAGAGTCAGCCCCCTTCTGAGGTGGGATCAGTGGCTACCGAGACTGGGGTCAGGGGTGCTAACCAGCAGGCAGTGGTGCAGGCCACCATTGCTCTGCAGCCCAGTCTTGGTGGGTTCACTGATCCCTCAGCAGTGGTACCCCTGCCTGTGGTGTGCCTGTATCGCCCAACTTTGGGGCCGATCAGAGCACCTATGGGAGAGGAGGGTACTGTGCCCTGGATAGCTCCTTCGGCTGCTGCCCAGGGCTGTCAGCTACCTAGGCTGGCCCTCTCAAGGAGGAGGGTTATTTCAGACTCAGAGGGGTCGAGGGGCATGGGGTCTGCATGGCAGCCCTTTTCGGGGGCCCACTTGGGCTCTGGAAGAAGCCATAGTGCAGATCTCCGCTCTTCCTCCTCGGTTTCTTTGAGGGAGCCCCATTCTTTTCAGGTAGGGGACCGTCCTTCTGGACCTATATGGCCCTGGTCGCCTCACAGGGGAGATTCTTCCGGGTGCAGCCAAGGCAGTACCGAAATGGTTGTTCAGCTGTCGGCTGTGGGGTCGTCCGGGGCACCTTCTTCTGCGGGTGCTTCCGGTTTGCTCCTTAGCCCAGGAGAGGTCAGCCGACATCTCTTCTCGGCTCTGTCCCCATTCCTCTGCCACATTCTCCTGCGCTCCCAGGCATCCTTGGTCCTAGCGGGCATGTCTTCTGGGAGCAGTTCAGAGGCTAATGGCTGCTGTGTTCAACACATTAGAGAGAGGAAGCTTCTGTCACATCTCTCCAGCGGCTGATCTCGCTGAGTATCAGCGCTTCCTTGTGAGGATGTTGGAGGACTTGCACCTCACCCCTGCCACTGTTAGCAATCTGGAGCACTCGGCGCATGCTTTTCTAGGTGATTTTGGCGAGGCCAACCTTGTGGTGCCCACCTGGCCTGCTCCCTTTTGGGAGGCATTTTTACGCTCCTGGCAGAGGCCCTCCTCTGGAGTTCCTGCCCCTAGGGATCTCAGCCAGAGGTATTGCCCCCCCCGGAGTCTCCAGGTTCCATGCCTCATCCGCAGTTCGCGCCCTTCACCGTGACCGGCCCCCAGATCAAGATTCCTCGGATTTTGACATCTGGGGTAGGAGGACTTTCTATTTAGCACGGTTGTTGCTTTCCATTTCTGCACATCAGGCCCACCATGCAGCCTATGACAGGTTCTTGTAGTCCGGGCTAGGTCAACTCCTAGCCTCGTTGCCTGATACGGAGCAAACCAGACAAGTCTTTGCACTCTCATAGAAACATAGACTTTGACGGCAGATAAGGACCGCTTGGCCTACCTAGTTTGCCCTCTCTGCCCGTGGCCTGAACTGCAGGCACTGGGCAAAGGCATCCTATGATGCCAGTGGCTACCAGGGTTGTAGGGACAGCGATCTGCACTAGGCAGACGTAATGGCTGCATCTTTCCCGGTTGTCACCCTTGGCCCGGCATAGGGTGATTAACTCCGCTCACCAGAGAATCTACCTTTTCTCCTGTAGAGTGAGACGGTGTTTGTTGGGGCAACTTCCTTCCCCCTTCAGGGGTTCCCCGTCTCACTCTCCCCACTCTCGGGCCTCTCCAGGCCCTGAAGGTTCTCCCCCTTAGTGTGTCACCCACTGAGAACTAAGGGACTTTGTCCCTTAGAGTGTAAAAGCAAACCCCCTTCAGGCGGGGCTCATCACTCACCCAACAGTGATGATTGGTGAAGATTGACACAGATAAGATATGAAAATTACGTACCTACCGTAATTATGATCTTTCTGTGTATCTTCACCATTCATCACAATCCCACCCTCTATTCCCCTGGGGCCTCAGTCTCTGGGTCCCCCTCCCTCTTTGTGCCCATCCCTTCCCCCCCTTTCTTGTCAGGAGTGGGGTAAAACAGGGGCACATGGGGGATAATGTACTGGGGAGCGTGATCAGCAGCATGGGTGGCACTCCTTCTCCAGTGCATTAGCTCCACCCCTGTGGGTGGGAGTTGGCAGTTGCCCTCCATTCTCTCCTCCTCCTTCCTCCTTGTTCCCATCCAACTTATTTCTCCTTGTCCTTGTACTATCTTTTATTACAAAAAAAACTCCTTTTTCCTTTTTTCACCAATAATATTTCCTTGAGAGAGTGTTAATTCTCTGTACCTTGCCCTTCTTCCAGAATAGCTGACTCTGCTCAACTGGAGTTTTTTGCCAGCCATTCTGTGCCTTGAATACTGGCAAGAAGCCTTTGGCTACTCCTTACAGTTCCTATGTAATCTGGAGACGGACCAGGGTCTGAGATGTGTTTAACTCCCCCCCTTTACTCCTAAATTCTCTATCCCACCCTACCTCCCTATTCCATTTCCAGAGATTGGGGCCCCTCCCAATCCCCTTAGTTTCCATCTTCTCCCTCTTCTGTCCTCTCAGTCATTATTTCTCCTTTTAGTTCATATATCTTTTCCTTTTTCTATACCTTGGACTTCCTTGTCCCACTCTCCACTCCCTTCTTCTTACCTCTCTGGTGACTCAGAACTGGCAGGCAGGTGGAGTCGACAGAGCTTAACGGCCAACCCGCGAGCACCACGCAATGCATCGGCCTCGAGGGCGGCACCGATGGTGCGTCTGTTCCGCCTACCAAAAAAAAAAAGCTCCCGCGGGGTCATGACCTCCGGCCATGTACCCAACAATGATAAATGGTGAAGATACACATATAGATCATAATTACGGTAGGTACGTAATTATCATTTTCTCTACATAACCAACATTCACTTCTCTTTTCAGAGAAATCTTTTCTCTGAAACCTGGGGCTAACTGGTTTCGGTGAAGGCAGTGAGGGTTTTAGCTGCCCTGAAGGCACACCTTTCCCTTTTTGCACTGCCACACCAACCCCCATTTGCTCTCAGAGCAGGTCTGCTCTTGGCATAGCGATCCAAGAGTTCAGCAGCCTCTTGCACTGTTTTGGGATCTCGGTCCTCCAGCCAGGTTTTTAGCTCTACTGGGCATGCCCAATAAAACTGTTCTAACAAAATCACATTTTCAATTTTATCAACAGAGTTTGCCTCAATTCTTTCCCACCAACATTTTAAAAACTGACGTCGTTTCGTGGCTAGCTCCTCGAAGCTCATGTCAGGGCTTCTCCTTAGCTTACGGAATTTAGCTCTATATGGTTAATTGGAATTTCTTTAACAGTGCAGCTTTAAGTTTGCTGTAATCATCACTGTCCTCATTGTCCATTTGACCCAATGCATCCAGAGTTTTCCCAGTAAGTAGCGGGGATAGCCGGAAGATCCAGGACTCTAGGAATTTTAGCCTGAATACAAACTTTTTCAAAAGAATTTTAAAAGGTATCCATTTCCTCCCCCTCTTTAAATTCTGCTATCAATTTGGAGTTCAATTTGTAACCCAGTCCTGCAGTCCCAGTTAAACCCAAGCCACTTACCTGCTCTGGTGCCGCTGGTTGGAGTCGTAGCTTCTCCAGTTAATGTTGCCTCTGGTGCTCCTGCTCCTCATGATCTGTGTCTCGGCATTCTCGCTCTCTCTCTTCTCCTCTGCAGCTCACTGGCGCTCACACTCCGCACGATCTGCCTCTCGTTGTTCACGGTCCGCCTCTCGCTTTTCACGGTCCGTATCTCATTGATCACGGTCCGCCTCTCGCTTCTCTCGCTCCCTCTCCCTCTGGAACTCCAGCTCCATCCTGCGCAACTCAGTTTGCAGCCTGAGTACTTCTGGATCCAGAAAACTGGTGACCTTCCCTTGCTACTGTGTCCCTTTGCTGACAGTGGCCCTGTTGCCCTCCTCATCGGATCTGGACACTGCACTGGCCGCTAGCTCTGCCACACTCGAGGTTTGGTCCTTTTCAGTCATGGTCTGTGACTCTCTGCTCTGGGCATCTGCTACCATCAGGGCATCCACTAGGTTCTGTTTGCTGGCTTTCATCTCGAACGGGACTCCTCTGTCCCTGCACAACTGTTTAAGCAGTCTACAGTGTGCCTGCTGTAGTTGGAAGCCATCTTGCCTAACTACTGCTACTCTGACTTGCACTTTAGGGAAAAAAATATATAACAGGTAGGAACTTGACTGTACGCCAAGTGATATAGTTCTGTCTCCTTTTTTAAAAAATAAATCACTGCCTTTTTCTTTCTTTACAAGTGAGCTGACAGTCTCAAGCTGACACACTGAACAATAAAAGCTTGTAATACCAACATTTTTTGCACTGCTGCCAGCCAATCTGTCATAAACCCACTCAGCAGGTCAGCCCTCTGCTCCTAAAGTGCCAACCTCCGAGTGTAGTCTTGTGAACAGTTAACAGAAAAAGGGTAACCCTCCTGTCTGTTTTGTGGGGTTGAATCAACCTTTGATCTCAGTTCTGGAGGGATTCAAACTGTGAACCTCTTGCTAGCGTATCCAATGTACAGGCTCAGATAATTCTGTCTTTGGGAGGTCAGATATATTTGCCTATGGGCACCTAACCAGGTGTACAAAATGAACTCTTAAAAACTCTAATAAAGTCCTCAGATCACTCTTATCTTTTTCCAGTTTGGTATCACCATTCAAGCTTATGCACAGTGTCTGCTTTAACCATATAAACTTCACTTGTTAAAGAAAAGAAATTCAAAGACAGACCAAGTAGGCTCTAAAAATAGAGTTTTACTAAAATAGATAAAAGTATGTAAAACATAAAATACAGAACCATATATCACAAGAACCATAGTCTTTTAAAAGAACAAGGTTTTAACAGTGCAATTCCTACTACAGTACATATATTTTGTCTCTCTCTACCTGTATACTTGCTTAAAGTACTCAAAGATGTTTCTTTGTCAGAGTGTAGATAAGTGTCTGAAGGAAAACAGAATCTGTTTAGAAAACTGTCTTTGCCAATCCCTTTGTGTGAGGTCACCTATCTCCTCCTCTGTTTATGAAAAATCATACACCCAGGATATTTTGTCATATTAGAAGGTAAGATAATTAAGGTTACATCAGCAGAAACTCCTTTCCCCATGTGACTTCCCCAATCAAGTCTGTAAATGTCCTTTCATCTATAAGGAGTATCGTCTCTCACACAGACATCAAAGCATTTATGATTTCGCACCAGTGTGCTGTAAACAGGAGATTCTTGATTAAGGCCTGTTCTAGTCTGTAATTAGCTTCTGGCCTTCCAGGTAACACCTTGTATCTAAAACCTGGGTGTGTGTGCATGATCTCACATGCTATCATCTCTCATGAGAAGGAGTCCATAACACATTTTTATATTACAAAAAAATCATAGTGTACTCAGAACTAACTCTCCACCTCCCGACTAAAGTCCCATCTCATCTTCTTCTGGCTATAAGCACGAGCACAAAGATTAGTATGTGTGGCCAGTGAGATCAAGATTGCAATGAAAATCAGGTATGTCCTCATCAGTGCCTGCTCTGGTAGCATTGACTGAAGCTCCCCAGCTGTCATTGAGACACCAATCTCAGGGCTTGGCTCAGGCACTGCTGTACCTCCTATGGACAGTATATTGCTGCCATTGTTGGGCTCTGGCCATTGGGCTTGAGGAAAGGAGGGTGAGGGGGGACATGATAGAAACATTTAAGTATCCCAAGGGAATCAGTAAAGTCCAAGAGGGTAGCATCTTTCAGAAAAGGTGATGTGCAAGAACAAGGAGGCAAAATTTGAAGATAGAGTGGGGGGGAATGGCTCAGGGGAAATATAAGTAAGTATTTTTTGACAGAAAGGGTAGTAAATGCATGGAACAGCCTCCCTGAGGAGGTTGTGGGGTCAAAAACAGTGGGGGAATTCAAAAATGCATGGGACAGACATAAAGCAATTCTTGTGGAGATTAAGAGGAAGTAGGCTGTCGGTTAACTAGGATCTGCAGCTTATCCAATGGGTAGGGAAATGGGCAGACTGAGTGGGCCAAGCGGTCCTTATCTGCTGTCAAAGTCTGTTTTTGGACCTTTTCCGGCATGCTGTCAACTCCCAGGCTGTGCTGGCATCATTTTCTGATGTACAGCATCACATTCTGCAATCGCTGTTGCCAGCAGTAGATCTTCAAGAATCAATCTTCACCACTGTTTCCCACTAATGGGTCTGAGCCAGAGACAGTAGGACCCAGCGGAGCTAGGACTTTTCAGAGGGTTGGTGGCAAGACAGACAGCTCACGTGCATGGTTCCATGAGAGAGTGCACACAATGCCTGCTTACTTTGGCACTACTCGACCCAACCACCTCAGTTCCTTTTTTCCCCCGCCATTAAGTGCTCCTCAGTGCTAAGCCGCTCGTCCACCGGGAGTCAGAACTTCATGTTTATGCCTCTCTTACCCCACTCAAGAGTGGCATCTTGCAACCAGGACCCCTCTACTTGTTGCACAGACAAGGAAGCAAACTACAAGTTGGCAAAAAATGCGTATTACCCCTGGCATTAGGGGAAATATTCAGCTCAGGCATCTAAGGGGTCGGGTGGGGTTAGGGCACAAAATAACGTTTACTGTATATTTACTCCAAGTCCAGGAGAGAGGTGCCAGGGCTATGCTGTGTCTCCTGTCTGAGGGAGACCCATAACATTTCACTCGGACTCACAGATGAACTGTCCACAACCACAAAATTGGATTTGTATTATATGGCTTTATTTTCTGACAATATGTTAAGCAGAATTAGGGTGGTCCCCCACATTTGTGCTGTCCAGGACAGATGACACAACTTGTGCAGTTAAAGAAACATTTTTCCACACACAAACACAGGCAGTACTGTACATTCCAACATGAACTTTTCCAAAACACCAACTATCCACCCCTTTGCTTAGGGATATCTGGATTTCTGACCAAGTGTATATATAGTGGGTATTGCCACACACTTACCTTGAAACTCTTGATGAGATGGACCATTGTTAACATCTTCAGGCAATTGTGCCTATCTGGTAACCAGTTCGCTCTGAACTGTGACTAAAAGTGAGTTTCTTGCCACCCTGGCCCCAATCAGACTCTGCCATTACATTTATGACACACCAAACTGGATCCTTCAGCCCCTCCTGGATTGCAAAAGGCATCTTTATCTTCATTGTGCTTTAACAGCACGTATCTGTTGTGAACTGGGTCCTGAGTGTTTATAATCTAGCCAGTGTAGGGGCACATACATCAGACAACCCAAAAGTCTCTCAAATGCTCACTGTACTCACAGTTTGGTATTCCCTTTGTTACAGGCATTTGACAACACCAGGAAATGTTCCTTCCATAGCTTTTACATAAACTCTTTTAGTCTCTTTCCTCTGGGCAGCTGTGATAGTCTTCAGTCCATCATGGGGTTGCCTCTTAGGACCACTGTTTTCTCAGTCCCTTCTCAAATTTTGAGGGAAAATGAACCCACTGGGATTCCACTAGCACAGGTCTCCACCACTTCTTAAGGCAACACTGTTGTGCCACACACAAACTGAGAAAAATGATGACCAGAGGTCCTTCACTCAGTCCAGGGAAGCTGGCAGGTACCTCTTGCCCTTTTCTGGACAGAGAGCT
This sequence comes from Neoceratodus forsteri, assembly GCA_016271365.2. Taxonomy (NCBI): domain Eukaryota; kingdom Metazoa; phylum Chordata; order Ceratodontiformes; family Ceratodontidae; genus Neoceratodus; species Neoceratodus forsteri. Next base: position 411,299,528 of record CM028129.1, on the reverse strand, counting down.
CCTTCCTCTTAACTCTCCAAACTGGAACACACATTCTCAACTTCCCAAGATTCTAAACTGCTTCCCCTGCAGCTGAGCTAAAGAGCTTATGCTGCTGTGACAGTTCTAAATGACATCACGCATTCTGTGCCTAGCCTAGCTGGGTAAACAATGAGATAATGTGGTAGAGAGTTTCTAAAAACTCCCTACTGCTGCCCAGAGACCTACCTGGTTTAATACTGATGAGATTCTAGTAGCCCCAGGGGACTAGGTGGTTACACTCACTGCCAACAGATGAACCTTGCTGTCCTCAGCAAGGGCTTTTGACTGCAATGCGGGCCTTCCAACCTCTGGGCACCCTATGGGAGGAGGTGGTCTGGCTTCTCCCTACTCATGCTGAGGCATAGGCAGGTTACCCTGAGAACAGAGACTCCCTGAAGCAACTTCAGCTCTACCTGACAAACTAGCTTTAGACTCTTTTTCAGTGGCTCACAGGAACTGCCTGAAGCATGCCCTGACAGAACAGCACTGATTGCCCATACTCTAGTTAGGACCTCCAGCCTGTCTGTCCCCCCATCCCACTAGGGAAAAGCTATCTAACCTGTGCTACCCAAGGGGTAACCTATACCCACACATATTTCACATTTTACACCATGTGCTGCTTTAGCAACATACATACAGCATTGCTATGCATTTCCAAAACCTTAGTACTACACACTTTAAACCTGAAAAGCAAAAATGTTTAACATTTCCTAGTTAAAAAATGTCAAAACACCAAAGAAGGAGCACTCTGTTGAGCCCAAACATCCTCCTCTTGTCTTCTTTTCTTCTTCCAGGCACACCTGTAAAGAAAATAGCCTGCAAGAAAATATTTACGTGCAAGGAAAACAGTGATCAAACCTCCCACCAGCAAGATACAGTCCAATCCCAAAAATATTTTTAAAATGTTTTCTACAAAAGGCAGTATAAAAGTACCAAAATAACACATACAAAACATTTTTTTGGGGGTACCCTACAATGCCCAAACTAAAGGGGAAGTGTCCTCCATGCACAGGGCAGTCACATTCAAGAAAAGTCACTGTAGGCCGAAGCCAAGTCAGAATTGTTCTTGCCATAGGCTCGAGAACTGCTGGAAACTTCAGTCCAGATCCAGATGTCCATTGCACCAATAAAACAGGGACACCTCTTCTTCAGTGGGCTGTTCATAAACATAAAAAAAATTAGAAGAAAACTTAATCCTACCATTTCTGAAGTACAGGCTGACATTTCAGAATCACCTTTCTGGATCTGGTCTGGATCTGTTCTGACCTTTGGCTGAAGACAAATCTGTGGAACAAGCTCTTCCACACCACCTTTGGACCAGGTTGCTGCTGATAACAAGCAAGAAAGCTGCAGGCACGACATCCCTTGTTGCCCCCAGGGGGGACACTGTCTCATTGCTCCCATGAAGGACGCTGTACCCCGCCTTCGGATCTTCTTTCTTCAGCTGATTGCCTGCAGAGTTGGGTTGTTGACCCACCATGCTGGACATCTTCCGGTGTGCTTTCTTTTCAAAGCTGGCATTTTCTGATGTTGGCTCTGATGGAATCAAGATGGAGGGTGTGACCCAATCTCTGCAACTTCAACCTGTCTTGGCAAATTTTGGTTCCTATAAACACACATGCCAGATTTAATGGTAGCTCTGGCTTCTTCCAGCAACCGTTCTTCTCTGTGACCCTCAATTTCTTCCCACATCCATCTTTTGAAAAACAGATACTTCTGTCTGAATTCTTTCTCAGCTCTTTATCTGACCAGGCGTTCCTCTTTACTACTCTTAGGTAGACTTAGGACAGACTCCTGACTTGGGGGAGGTCATGTCTGGTCAAGCCAGTCTTGTTTGTTCCAGACAGGGAAACTGCAGTCCATCCCTGTACTTGTTAGCATTTCTCTTGAGCCCTACATAGTCTTAAGACACAATCACCTGGCTAACCGACATGGATCAAGTCACCTCCCACACCCTTTTTAACAAAGCCCCCAGAGGGCCGCTGCCCACATCCCGGATCCCTCACCTCCAACTCTCTACATCAATTCCACTATGTAGACGGATCTAGCTCCCTGGCTACTGAAGATTATACCTTTGTGCCTAGTCTTTGGCTGTTTTAAATTATACCTGTGTACCTGACAATGTTTGGCCTTGTCATGTTTCTTTGCACTTACCAGATATCTTATGGCTCTGTTAGTAATGTTTCACCCTTGTAATTTGCTTACACTGGGGCTCCACCCTCCTTTGTTTTCTTGTTCTCAATTGTTCACACTTTGTTGTACCTGATGTAGAACCTTTGCAAAAGAGCTTTCGCTCAAAGGTAATGTTCGAATCTTGAAATAAATAGTCTCTAATGGCTCACTTGCTGTTGGAACCACTGGTAGCCCAGTCTCACCACCAGTTGCCTGACTAAGCAGTTCACATGTTTTTCTACTTGCTCTGACCAGGAGCCAATAGCTGATTTAACCCCTGACACAGTCCATTCCGCACTCATTTCTGAGGCAGTCGCCTCCCATTGTAAGGCTTCTTCAATCTCATCCTCACCAGTCAAGCTTGGACTAGGGTCTTCTGCCCATGGGTCCACAGACTCAGTTTCTGCCTGGCCTCTCTCAACCTCTTCCTGGGCTAAAAGGTCTGTCTCTGCCTTCCACTGTGAGTCTCTTTCGGTGACACCCTCAAAGAATTTCTCTCATGAATGCCTCTGTTTCTTCCTGCCTGCATGCAGCTGTCTTCTGTAATGTATAGGTTGAGCCCTCCTCAGCCATCCATGTCAGAGCCAGACATGCAGTTTTAGTATTTGCTTGTACAGTACCAATGTCCATGCTCATGCCATACTGTTTTCTACAGTCCTTGCAATGAGGAATCAGAACATGTCTCCCTGTTGTCATGCAAATTACACACATCCACAGGAAAATTTGTCAGGGTAACATTATCTGGAGCTCCTTCACATCCATAAAGCTGTTCAAACTGTTGCAGATCTCTCTCTCACTGGGTTATCCAGATCCTGGTATGGAGCAGATACCCTTTCCTTTTACTAGCCATACTGTTATGCAAAACAACACGCAAGTCCAAAGTTACTGATCTGCTTTACTGCACATTGACACACTTGGTTTGAATTTTTAAAAGAAAATGTGTCTCTCTTTTCTGTGCTGAAACCTGCAGCTTGGTATTTATTTTTTTTTATTCCAAACTTTAGTAACACTCAGGTGGGTTTTGCTATCAGGGCCCTGCCCTAACATGGCGCTTCTTGGTTTGTTTACATGGCTTTTCATCTAGGCCCCCAGCCAAGCTGCTGATTTTCTCTCTCCATCAGTAGCACACTCACTGTTTTGCTCTGTTTCCTCTTACATAGCACTTTGTTCCATTGCTCAGACATTTGCTGTTTGACTCAAAATCCAGTTTACTCTACTCAGTCTTTAAATTCTTAACACACACACACACTTGGTGACCTTACTCAGTACTGGATTAGTTAACACAGCTTGGTTGTTTGCACTAGAGACAGCTACTAATTCAGTCCTTGCTCTCTGTTCATAACTTTGTTTGCTTTGCTCAAACTCTTACTGCCCAGAGTGTTTTGCTTGTCTGCTAGACATTCACTGGAGTGCTCACAGAAGTAGCCGGTTCCTTCCTGATGCTGCGGCTTGTCACCGACTCAACTGCACTTTCTTTGCTTCTGGGCAGTCGTGACCAACAATTTACACAAGACACACACCAGGGGTAGCTACCGGAGTGATCGTTTTGCAGAGAAGTCCGATTTAAAAGTTTTTAAACTTTGTTTAGTTATTTCTATTCAAAGAAGTCCAAATTCAGCCATGCCACTACTGCTCAGCATGATGCCTCGCACACACTATCTCTTCCTCCTCAAACACTGAGCAAGTACACAGAGCTGTAGCCAGGGAGTGGGGCTTGCCCTCCAGGGCCAACCACTTGACGCCATGCAAATGAGCTGGAAGTTCTCCCTTCTTCTCGCACACTGGAATCCTTGAACTGGGAAACAATTTTAAACTGCAAAAATGAATTTTTTTCCTCATCTTGGATTTTCGCAGTTCGGCAGCGCTTTCTCTGCAATTTAAGTACATGTTTGCACAGTTCCTTTAGCGACTCCAGCACTGTAATCCACAAGGACTTGAAAACATTTGTAATCCACAGAAAGAAATGTTCTTTTGCCTAAAATCACAAGGAACTTTGCAAATCTTCCTGGACTAAAAGTCTTCACCACTCATTCATACTAATAGGACTACGCCTATGCCGGAGGTGCTAGGACCCCATGGGAGCCAGAAATCTACAGGAGAGCCAGCTCTGAGATAGGAACTCACATGCGCAGCACCTCAAAGACTAGCTCATGCCATATAGGCTATCTTGATGTTAACCCTCCAACCACCTCAGTTCCTTTTTTCCCCGCCATCGAGTGAGCTTCAGTGATGACGTTGCTCACCTTCCGGGAGTCAAGTCTTCGTCTGTATGACAGCAGCTATAGGCGTTTAGTATTCAATTAACTTTTAGTGTTCTTTTCTTATTTAAAAACAAATCAAGAGGAACAAATTCTCAGCCTGCCATCAATGGAGTCGACCTTAGACTGAAGCGGTGATGGTAGGGAGACTCATTTGAAAGCTGTTATGGCAGTGGGGCTGTGTCCAGACTGCTGCTCTTTGCTGAGGGGGTCCAACCATGAGCAGTCCTGTGCTGGGGGGGCAGTCTGCCCGAAGCGCAAAAGTAGCCGCCCCTTTCCCGACCTTGATTGGGAACCCAGCTCTACTCAAGCTCTTCTTCCTCTTCTAGGTGGAAGAAGAAATGGTACCGCTTGATGTCGCCCTCTGGTACGTCTGTGTGGGGATCATCAGTGGTGGAGAGCAGTAGGCCTAACCTGACTCCAGTTGGGTCCTCTGTGGCTCCATTCTGAATGGCCATGATCTTCGACACTGGATCCCGTCTCTGTCCTTGATAGGGCTCTGGTGAACAGTTTCATCACTGGGCCACTCTTTTAGAGCAGTGGATGCAGTGTCTGCCCGGTTGACCTGGCCAGTGGACCTGGTTCTGGGGCCTTTGGGCCTTGGAGCTGCTGGGCTGCGGCTGGGTCAGTTGGGCCAGGATGTATGTGCGGTGCCCTCTCCGGTGCCAGTGCCATCTATGCTGACTCCACATGCCTACCTCCTCACCTTTTTCCTTTAAGGGGTCAACACGGGTTCCGGTTTCCTTCTTCCCCTTTTCTTTAGGTCTTGGGCCAGCAGTGGTGCTGGCACCACTGGTGGTGCCGAATTCCTTGACGCCGATATGGGTGGCAATGTCACCCATGATTCCTGGCCTAGTCCTGCCTTTTGGAGGTTCTTCTGGGGTGGAAGTGGATCTTGATGAGTCTCACCCTGACCTGCTTTGTTGAAGATGCAACAGATGACTCATTTTATGGGCTGGAATGCAAGCCTTCTGTATCAACAGAGCCTATGATGGAAGATCTTCTTTCCTTAGGGATATGGGGTCCACCATAGCATTTCAGAATTAATCTGTGGACCAAAGCAGACTTCTGCATCTTCAGTTCCTACATTCCTCAGTACGAGTACACCCTGTGGAACACACTCAGATCAATGATCAAGAGCCTCCCAGAATCTAACACTCCATTACCAGGTGCATATAGTCCAATAATCAGCTGAAAGCTTATATGGACACCTTTGACACTGCCTCTAGGGCAGCTGGTGCTGGCATTTGTAGAAGGTGACTCTCCTGGCCCAGAACATCAAAACACAGCAGAGGGCACAGGGCCAGAAAGCGCTCTGTACCAACCTGTGAGGCTCTGGCCCAGGTCCAACCTCAGCTGTCTGAGGTGGACACCTCTTGGCGGTGGGGGGGGGCCGCATCTGATTCTGTTTTACAACCAGTTGGAGTCCATTACAGTGGACATATAGGTCATCAGGATTGTCTGAGAGGGATACTCTTCCAATCCGCAGAGATTTCCCCAGACTATCCACACAGACGGCAGCTCAGTCTGTCCACCTCTTAGTCAGATCTCCTTACTTCTGAGATATGGAGCCTCTACAGGAACAGGTAGAAGTTGTTCATGGCAGAACGAAACTCTGGTTCCTATTTCTATTGCTTCTGGTTCCAAGATTATAAGTGACATGCACCCAGTTCTTGACCTTGGAAGGTTAAACAAGTACTTGTTCAGCGAGGAATTCACTAAAACCTCAGTGTTAAAGTCTTCACTACCTGTACAATTGGCTCCTAGCCAGCCCATCCGGGCAGGAGACACATTAAGCAGTCGCCACAGCTTCTCAGTTGCTCACTGCCAGGGTTTTTTTCTAATTTGGGGAAGGTGCCAGATTCACCTTCCCAGCAACTCCTCTTCATAGGACCCCTCCTGGATCTTTCCAGGGTGAGGGTTTTCCTTCCGGAGGATGATAGAAATGGCATCTTCAGATGGCTCGTTACATCATGGAAAATGACTCTGTTTGGGCCCCTTTCAATGCAGCAGTTGCTGGGACTCATGGCATCATCCACAGCAAGCAGTAGTCACTGACCACGCACCCTCAATCCTCCACATAAAGTGACAGAACCTTGGACAAAATCATTTGCATGGTAGATGCAGTTGGGCAAGCTTCTGTAAGGTCTACTCCTTACCCTTGGGAAATCTCAGATCACCATCACCATGGATGCACTCCTGATCAGTTGGGGAGCTCACTGTCAAGACCTCCACACTCTGGTGTGGAGCCAGGAGGAGCCTCATCTTCTCATAAATATCTTAGAGATGAGAGCTGTTTTATATGCTCTCCAAGTCCTGAAGGATGCTCTCTGCCATGAAGTGATCCTCCTTCGGATGGATGACAAGACTGTGATGTAGTACATCAACAGGCAAGGTGGAACGCTCCCCTACCGTCTGCGCAGGAAAGCCATGCGGATGAGAGAATGGTACCTCGAGCACGATGCATCAGTTGAGACCTCTTGCAGTCACTATTCGACAAGTGGGCAGTCCGGATATGGTCCTTTTTGCATCCCCACTCAACACAGACTGCCTCTATCCTGCTTCAGAAATCCAGAACCTGGCATTTTCTGTCAGGATGCATTCAGACTGCAGTGGACAGGATGCTTCCTGTACGCTCTTCGTCCTTTCCCTAGCTCAGAGGGTGCTGCTCAAGTTGGAGGCAGGGGGGACAGGATGATTCTCATCACCCCATACTGGCTTCAGCAGATATGATTTCCATTGAGTAACAGACTGTCAGACGTTCCACTGAGGCAACTCCCTCTATGAGTGGACTTTCTGACACAGGGACCTTTGGTCCATCCCAACCTGAGCTCCCTTCTTCTCCATGTGGGCTCCTGAGGGGATAGTAGTGGGCAGGTTTAAGGTTTCCCAGACAATCCTAGAAATCTTCTTAGCCACATATAGGCCTTCCACCAGGAAGGCTTACACAGTTCAGTGGAAATGCTTCTCCATCTGATGTGCAAAGTCCCATCTGGACCCTTTCTGTTGCCCACCAAGTAAGGTGTTAGGGTGTCACTTAGACCTGTCGATCGCAGGTCTGCAGTACTTGGCAGTGAAGGTACACCTGTGCGTCATTTCGGCCTGTCTTGAGCCAGTACAGAACATGCCACTGGCTCAGTTATCATTAGTCAAGAGATTCCTAATGGTATCCTACACACTAAACCCCCAGTCAGTAGACCGATGGCTGCATGGGATATTAACCTGGTGCTAGATTGCTCACCCGTAAACCCTTTGAGCTGCTAGCTACCTGTAAATTGAAATTTCTGACCTAGAAGACAGCCTTCTTAGTGGCTGTCATTTTCACTAGTGGGATCTCTAAAATCCATGCTTTAGTCACAGACCCCCTTGCACCGTCTTTCACGAGGACAAGGTGATACTCCATACTCACCCTAAATTACTACCAAAAGTGGTTTTGGACTTTCATCTCAATCTGCCCTTGCTTCTCCCTGCTTACTTTGCTAATTTCCAGAATGAAGGAAAGCACTCCTTTCATTCTCTGGATGTTAGGAGGGTTCTGTGATTATCATCGACAGAACCAAAGAGATACGCAGTCCAAACAACTATTGCATCTTTCAGCATCCCTCGGCTTGGTCAGCCTGTTGCCATTAGACGTATTTCTGCATGGTTAGTAGCATGTCTTCAGCATTGCTACTCCATGGCACAGGTCAGGTTGGAAGACCAGGTTCACACCCACTCTACCAGAGTGGTCACGGCTTCCCTGGTGGAACTTAATAATGTACCCATTTCAGACATCTGCAAGGCGTCGACTTGGAACTCAATGCAGTCTTGTGAAGCACAGTGATCTGGATGTCCATGCCAGACAACACACTTCTTCGGCAGGGCAATCCTTATAGACTTCTGTCCTGAGTGAGCTCTGTCTCCTGTCACCCTACTCAGGGGATTGTTTTTAACTTGGTACTCTCCCATTAGTGTGAATGAGTAGTGGAGATGTTTAGTCCAGGAAGATATGGAAATTGCATACCTACCGTAATTCTTGATAATCTTGGACGAAGTCTTCACCACTCATTCACGTGCCGACCCACCATCTCCTGAGCTCACTCATTCTGTTTTTGGTCTTCACTTCTTGTGGTTTGAGCTGTGAAGGTGTTGAATTGACACTTATTAGATAGGTCATCCAGGCCATCTTATACCTGAAAGTTAGGGTTAGGTTTTCTTAAGTTAGTTTATGCTGCACCTCTTTAGTCAAAAAGGTACTGAGGCAGTTGGAGGGCCGATGCCGAGATAGCCTATACAGCATGAGCCAGTCTTGCGGTGCCATACATGCACGGTCCTATCCTAGTGCCAGAACTCATGAAGATTTTTTGCTCCCGAGGGGTCCTAGTTCCTCCAGCATGGTCCCATTAATGTGAATGAATGGTGAAGACTTTGTCCAAGACTATCAAGAATTATGGTAGGTAGATAATTTCCATTTTTGACAATTTAAGTCTTTTAAGCACTTTTTAACAGGGTTCTCACTGTAATTAAAAGTCTTTTGCATCAGATTCTCAGCAAAACAGCATAAAGCAGCACATTTTTTCCTCAGAAAATCACAATGTAGCAGACCTTTGGATGGCATTTTCCTTGGCACAACTTAACACTTCCTCGCAACTATTCCTGGTATGGTGCACTACCACCAGACAGAAAGACCACAGACATACCGTCTGCACTTGCGCATTGCAACTTTGTCCTCTCCGCCAAGATCTTTGGATGAGCCCTCAGTTTTGCAGCCCTTACCCTGGTCAAGAGTGGCATCTTGCAACCAGGACCCCCCCCACTTGTTATACAGACAAGGCAGCAAACCACAAGTTGGCAGAAAGTAAGTGTCACCCCTGGCATTAGGGTAAATACTCAGCTCGGGGATCTAAGAGATCAGGGGGTTAGGGCACAAAATAACATTTATATTTACTCTGAGTCCAGGAGAGAGATGCCAGGAGCCCTATAACAGTTCACTTGGACTCACAGATGGACTGTCCACAACCATAAAACTGAGATTGTATTGTATGCCATTTTTTTCTTACAAGATGTTAAACAGAATTAGGGTGGTCCCCCATGTTTGTACTGTCCAGGACAGATGACACAACTTTTGCAGTTGAAGAAACCTTTTTTCCACACAGAAACACAAGCAGTACTGTACATTCCAACATGAACCTTTTCCAAAACACAAACTATTGACCACTTTGTTTAGGGATCTCTGGATTTCTGACCAAGGCAGCATGGGTTCACAGTGGGAAGGTCATGTCAGATGAGTCTAATTGATTTCTTTGACTGGGTGACCAAAGTAGTAGACCAGGGAGGGGCTGTGGACATGGCCTACCTAGACTTTCGCAAGGCATTTGACACAGTCCCACACTAAAGATTAATAATCAGATTTTCCAGCCTGGGAGTGGGTCCCAGGGTGGTAGCCTGGGTAAAACATTGGCTGGACAACAGGACACAAAAGGTAATTGTAAATGGAGTCCACTCTGAAGAAAGAGGGGTTACTAGTGGGGTACCACAGGGCTTATTACTGGTTCCAGTCATTTTTAATGTCTTTATAAGTGACATTGCAGAGGGAGTGGAAGGAAAAGTATGTCTCTTTGCAGATGATACAAAGATCTGCAACAGGGTTGATACACAAGGAGGCATGGCAAAGTTGGAGGAATGGTTAGAAGTATGGCAGCTTGGATTCAATGCAAAGAAGTGCAAAATGATGCACCTGGGAAACAAAAACCCAGGGGAAGATTACACAATGGGGGAGGAGGTAGTAACAGCAACAAAAATGGAAAGGGACCTGAGGGTAATTTTATCAGATGACTTTAAGGTTAGCAAGCAGTGTGAGAAGGCAGTAGGGAGGGCTGGGGGGATACTGGGATGTATAGGGAGAGGCATCACCAGCAGAAAACAGAACATTGTTATGCCTCTGTACAGACAGTTGGTGAGACCCCATCTGGAGTACTGCATCCAGTTCTGGAGACCCCATCTCTGCAAAGACATAGACACGATGGAGGCAGTCCAGAAGAGGGCAACTAAAATGGTGCAGGGTCTGCAAGAGAAGCCATACGAGGAGAGACTTAAGGAGCTTAATATGTACATTGTTGATGAAAGGAGGGAGAGGGGGACATGATAGAAACTTTTAAGTACCTCAGTGGGATCAACAAAGTTCAAGTGGGTAGCATGTTTCAGAAAAAGAGATGTGCAAGAACAAGGGGCACAATTTGAAGATGGGGACGGCTCAGGGGCAATGTGAGGAAGTATATTTTTTTTTCACAGAGAGGGTGATGGATGCATGGAATAGCCTTCCTGAGGAGGTTGTAGGGTCTAAAACTGTGGGAGAATTCAAGAATGCATGGGACAGACACAAGGCAGTTCTTCTGGGGGGTAGGAAGAAATAGGCTGTTGGTTAATTAGGATCTGCAGCTTATCCTGTAGGTAGGGAAATGGGCAGACTAGGTGAGCCAAGCTATCCTTATTTGCCGTCAAAGTCTATGTTTCTATACAGTGGGAATTGCTACACACATAACTTGAAACGCCTTTGAGATGGACCATTGTTAACATCTTCAGGCAACTGTACCTGTCTGGTAACCAGTTAGCTCTGAACTGTGACTAAAAGTGAGATTCTGCCTAACGTGGCCCCAGTCAGACTCTGCCATTACATTTAGGATACCCCAAACTGGATCCTTCAATCTTTCCTGGATTGCTAAAGGCATCCTTATCTTCATTATACTTTAACAGCACATATCTGTGGTGAACTGAGTCCTGAGTGTCTGTAATCTAGCCAGCATAGGGGCACATACACCAGACAACCCAAAAGTCTCTCAAATGCTCACTGTACTCACAGTTTGGTATTTCCTGTGTTACAGGCATTTGACAACACTTAAGGAAACATTCCTTCCTCAAAGTCCATAGCTTTTACAGAAACTCTTTAAGTCTCTTTCCTCTGGGCAGGTGTGACAATTTTCAGTCCATCATGGGGTTGCCCCTTAGAACCACTGATTTCTCAGTCCCTTCTCACATTTTGAGCGAAAATGAACCCACTGGGGTTCCACTAGCACAGGTCTCCATCACCTGTTAAGGCAACACTGTTGTTTCACATACTAGGGTGAGAAAAATGATAACCAGAGGTCCTTCGCCCAGCACAGGGAGGCTGGCAGGCATGTCTTGCCTTCTGCTGGACAGAGAGCTCCTTCCTCTTCGGTCTTCAAACTGGAACACACACTCTCAACTCTCCAAGATTCTAAACTGCTTCCCCTGCAGCTGAGCTAAAGAGCTTATGCTGCTGCAACAGTTTTAAATGACATCACTCATTCTCTGCCTAGCCTAGTTAAGTAAACAATGAGATAATGTGGTAGAGAGTTTCTAAAAACTCCCTACTGCTACCCAGAGACCTACTTTCTCTAATGTTGATGAGATTCTATTAACCCCAGGGGACTGGGTGATTCTGCAGTGTGTGTGTGTGTGTGTGTGTGTGTGTATATATATATATATATATATATATATATATATATATGTATAAACAACAATGTTCAGTTCTTCTCAGTTTTAGTGTTTAAAGTTAGAGTTTATTTTCGTGTCAGTTTAGTGTATTGCCACAATACATTTCATAGTTCTCTCAGCCTACTGAGAGTCAATAGTCATTGGCCATGCAGTACGGTAGAAAGCCTGAAAAAACAGGCTGCGCTGGCAATGGGGTCATGGCCCAGGCACCTCTCAACCTCAGCATCTTCTTCCATTAAAAAGGGGAAGAAACCATAGCTTTCAAATTCACCCTCTTCGAGGTCTGCCATGAGATACTCAGATTCCCAGAGTCAGAGGTCCTCAATGTCATCAGTAATGCTGAGGACCTCTGGTTATGGAAGATCGTTCTCTCAGGCTCGGAGTCCCTCCCTTCTTTAAGAGAAGGCTTTGGTGGGAAGTTCCACCACGGGGCAGTTCTTATGGAGCGCTGGGAGCTGCTCCTGCCCCAAGTGGTACAGCTGGCAAAGCCAGTTCCTGACCCTTCAGGGCTGGCAAGACTGATATCACAAGCAGTGCCACTGGACCAGGTAGTGTTTGTGTTCAACACCAGCCTTGAGGTACTTGTCGGGATGGCACCACCAACATCTATCCCACTGTGGCCCACCCCTGTCCTGTTGTGGAATGGGATTGGCTACAGTGCCATCACTGGTTATTTAGGTTCTGGCTGGGTCATCAGCACCAGGTTCAGTGCCACAGGTGCTCACAGTACGGGGAACATTCTTGGATCCAGATCAGGTGTCTGGTGCTGGTTCCGGCTCCACCTCTGGCACAGGTTCTGTGCCGTTTGGGGCCAGGGCCCGTGTCATCAGTGTTGCCACTGCTGCACGTTAGGTTGTCGGGTCTGTTACCCTCGCTATCGTCTACCCTTCTTCTGAGGAGTGCGTAGAGGAGGACGAGACAGACCCCATCCTCATTATTCTGAGGGCAGTGATGATGACTCCTCCTACAATCTAGAAGACCTCAGAGCCGGTCCCTGTGTCTGTGCTTCAGGAAGATCTCTCTTGACAGGCTCTGCTCAGAAATATGTACTTGGCATTGAATTTCAAACCAGCAGCCATTAAGCAGTCTAAGTGCCTCCAGCTGGAGTTCCTAAATGTGCCTAATATGCTGATCAGTTTGGTTCCTCTAGTCCCCAGCCACGTATTTGAGACCTTGTCTGATGCGGTTTGGCAAAGACCTGCTTTGGTGGCAGCCATCCTCAAGCAGGCAGACAGGAAATACACTGCTCCAGAAATATGCAGCATATAGTATGTGTCTCAGCCTATAGTTGATGCTGTTGTCACACAAGGCCATTGTCTCAAAACAGCTCACAGTGCAGCCCATTAATCTAGAGTCATGCAAGTTTGACACTGTGGCCAAATGAGCCTATGTTTCAGAAACTCTGGGTATGAGAATGCAAGCTAACAATGGCATTTTTTCTAAGTATCCCTGTTGGAGCAAGCTAGTCTCTGGTAGAGTCCCTACCAGATTTGGAGGCTAAACTCAGAATAAAGTGCAGTCAAAGGCACAGGCACCAAAAGCACCTACTGCCACTCTCTGAAGCTCTGGCCCAGTTCTGCCTCAGCTGCCTAAGACAGACCTCTCTCAACACATGACCCAGTTTTTCCATCAGTGGGAACTCCTCACAATGGAAAAATGGGTACTCAGGATCATCCAAGAGAGGTTACTCCCTGGATTTCACAGAAATCCCTCTGGACTATCTGCCCACAAGGCTACCCCCTTTGTCAGCACAGGAGACTATAGGCTTTCCAAGCAACCAGGCAGTGGAAATAGTGCCAGAAGAGTCCTGCCCTATGGGCTTTTCTGAGTGCCTGGAGTTTAACAAAGTGTTTTGCATCACTTGCTGCACACTTGAGGAAGCTAGGACTCCAAGTCTTCCTGTACCGGGACAACTGGCTGCTCTTAAGCCTGTCCAGACAGGAGACAGACGAGGCAGTGACCACTGCTGTGCCATTCCCTAACTTCTATGGAGGTCTTACTGAACCTCAGAAAGTCTCTCTTTCAACCCTCTCAGCAACTCTTGTTCATAGTAGCTCTTCTGAATACAGCCCAGGCTTGGGTTTTCTTTCCAAAGAGCAGACTGCAAGTGCAGATGGCATGCTACATCCTGGAGTGCAAAACTGTGCAAGCCCACTCCATGCAATCTATGCTGGGTCTGATATGTGCCTCAGTGTTCACAGTACTCCTGGTATGTTTGCACATGAGTACAACCCAGTGGATGCTCAGGGAACAGTGGTAACAGACATAGCACCCTCAGACTTACCCCTTTCAGGTGACCAAGCCCCTAGTTCAGTCTCTCACTTGGTGGTCACTGGAGGACAATCCACTGCAGGGTTTCTCCTCCTCCTCCCAACCAGAGTCTTAGCTGACTCTCACCACAGATGCCTCCCTGTTGGGATGGAGTCCCACTGTCAGGTCCTCCAAACGAAAGCTGTCTGTGAGACCCATCAGGAATCATCTGCACATCAATGTGTTGGAGATCAAGCTGCTTTGTATGGTCTGAGAGCTAGGGGTGTGCACTCAATGAATATTATTTCCCGAATGCCATGAATAATGCACTATTCATTATTCAGATCCCAAATAATGAATAGTAGAACTAGTTGTCCCTATTCGGGAAATGCAGTCAAAAAAAAAAAAAAGTAAAGAAACCGCCCCTCACACCTTACTCCCTGGCCATGATAATTTAAATAAAGAAACCCCCTGTCCCCCCTCCTCAGCATCACCCACGTTTTGATAAAATGTAAGGTTAATTTACTTCAGTGATAGGCAGCTGGCACAGCCTGCTCGCCCCATGGCCGGCTACTGACTTTCAGACAATGCTTCAGTTATGAATTATAGTCCACCCCTCTCCACCCTGTAGCACCACTGCTGTAAAAGAAGCAGGATCCTCGTAACACCCCCCTGCTGCACCTGCAGCCATATGGAAGAAGGCGACCCACACAGCCCACCCTCCTCAATCCATGGCTGACTGCCTTCTTCTGAATGAAGATACTACCGTGCTTTGCTGCATAATAAAACCAGCTGATCACATGTTATGTTTCTTGGGCCTGATGGCCGCTGCCATAGGAACAGTACCATGTGCTCGGCTCCATATGCGAATACCACAGTGGAAACTCTTGTGCAGTGGGATCAATTGATGGATGAGTTAGAACAAATGTTTCTCATCACGTCCCCACTTTGTTGAATACTACTGTGGTGGATGGACTGTAGTAACTTACTCAAGGGGGTTCCATTTCTTGTGCCAGCTCGTGTACAAATACCATGGATGCTTCAGGCTCCAGTTGGGGTAATCTTGGCTCATTCCAGACACGAGGATCCTGGAACAGAGTGGATGCTGAACTACACATTAATGTCTTGGAAATGAGATCCATCCTATACAGCCTCTGGACATTTCAGAATCATCTCTGCTCTGATTCTGTGTTAATCCAGATGGATAATGTCAGTGTCATGCACAACATAAACAAATAAGGGCCAGTCACTCCTATCCCCTATGCAGGGAAGCAGTGAAAGTATGACTCTGGCTGATGTCTCACAGCCTTCTGCTGTCAGCCATGTTTCTGGCAGGTCTCCAAAACATCTTGGCAAACAAGCTAAGCAGGTGTCAGTAACTGATGCATGAATGGGACCTGCTGATTTGCATAGCAAAAAAACTCTTTGGAAGATGGTGCATCCCTACACAGTGCGAAACTGCTGCCTTTTCTCACTTGTGCCAAGGCATGGAGTTTTTCATCGAGACATGTTGTCCCTCTCTTGGAAAGGGAAATTCCTGTATGCCTTTCCGCCCATTCCTCATACAGAGAGTTCTGCTCAAGGTATGAGCGGAGAGTGACATCTCATCTTCATAGCTCCTTCTCTGGCCTCACCAGATATGGTTTCCACTCCTACAACATCTGGCGATAGAGCATCTTGTTTCTATACCCCTGTGTCAGGGTCTGCTGTCACTGGACTGGGGGTCCCTGGTCCAAACATCTGCATGTATGTCTCCAGAAAATGTAGCCACTGCCCATTCTGCGGTGTTACCTTAGGTTGCTGATGTCTTACTTGTGGCTAGAAAGTCTTTTACCAGACATACTTGTTCCTTGAAATGAAAATGTTTCACCTTGTGGTCTGCTTCTCTGAAAATGGACCCCTTTACGTGTCTTGTTAATTCTGTTCTGGAATACTTGCTTTCATTATCTGATTTAGAACTGTAGTATTCCTCTGATAAGGTGAATTTGGCTGCCATATCAGCACTTCACAGCATTCCATGACACTACTGGTGGACATATGGTCATACAACTATAAGTGTCCCATACTCTTCTGAGAGAGATCCTTCATATGATGCCTTCTGTCTGTAAACCAGTCCCATGTTTGGCCTTGAATTTCATACTTGAAAACGTCACCTTGACTCCTTTTGAGTCTGCTGCAGCTTATGGCTTATGTTTCCTTTCATGGAAAACATTATGTTTACTTGCCTTGACTTCTACTCATATAATTTCTGAATTTCAGGTTCTAATGAATGAGCCTTCTTATTTGATATTTCACAAAGACAGAGTCTCTTTACGTATGAACCCAACATTTTTACCGAAGGTGGTATCAGAATTTACACAGAACCAAACAATGCACCTTCGTGTTTATTACCCTGAGCATCCCAATATTTATTTATTTATTTATTTAAAAAAATATTGGCATGCTCAGGATAATAAACAGGAAGGTGATTTGTTTGGTTCTGTGTAAATTCTGATACTGCCTTTGGTAAAATATGGGCAAGGCATTGCTCCATACTCTCGATGTACATAGAACACTGTGATATTATGTTACTCACACTATGAGCTGCAAAAAAAAACTTTATCAGCTTTTTGTTTCATTCACCCCTGGAAAAGGGGGTGCACCTGTATCCAAACAGTGCCTGTCGAAATGACTGGCTTACTATATATTTTTTTGTTATAGGAAGTGCGGTAAGGAGCTTCCTGGTGCTGTTCGTGATCACTCCACAAGGGGTGTGGCCACTTCTGTCACTTGCTTTCAGAATGTCCTTGCTGCTGACCTATGTGCCACAGCCACATAAAGCACTCTCCATACTTTCACTGAGCATTATAATCTGGACATCATCTCTCATAGATGTGTTGGCTTTGGGTTTGTAGTATTGCAAGGCCTTCTGTCCTGATCACATTTCAGACTGTGCTATCCTCCCTGGGTGCTTTGTACTGCTTGGAAATCATTCCAGAGGTCTAGCCCAATGGAGGAGATATCCTTGATGAAGATAGAACAGTTATGTAAGAACTTTCCATAACAGTAGAGCTTCAAGAGATTCTTCTTCATTGGGCCACAGCTTACTCTCCCTCCTTCACCCTTCTTCTTCTGAAGGATAAACAAGCTGCTGTGCCTAAAGCCTTATTCCATACATTCTGTTTCCAGTCCCATGCCTCTCTTTGTTGCCTGGTACTGCTTTTAGTCTCTTGGTTCGTCAGAGTAAGAGGCCCTCCACGACTTATCCTCAGGGGGAACTGAGGAATGCTGTTGCAGCCCACGTTATATAGGCAGCAGTGCTGCACATCATTGTGGGCGGCTCTGGCTAGCAAAAGATTCCGAGTGGTCCTGACACTGACGGCTTATGGCTCCAAAATGTGGCCCAATGGATGAGATTCTCTTTTAAGATCTACTGTTATGGTAAGTTCTTACATAACTGTTCCTTCCACTTCTGTCATTGCGGTAAAGTTGAGATACATAAGGATGACACTTGCATCATATGCATCCCTCACAGTATGAAAGCCTGGAGCATTTGACAGGGTTCTAACTAGCCTGTACAAAGACATCACAAGAAATCCTTAGAAATCTACTTAAAGCTTTAAGCAATGGAGGACAAATAGCATGCATCGCTTATGGCTTCAAAGTTGTCACTCGCTCATTAGCACTATAGCTCGCTGTTGATCTCCCATTCCCTGTGGTCAACTGTGCCAACTGTTGATTCATAAAAGAAAAAGGACAAGGCTGCTATGTTGACAGAAAAACACTGACATGCTGACAAGAACAAGTAGTGGCATTGTGACAAACATGCCACTCCTGCCAGATCTCGCTCTCCTGTAAAGTGAGATAAGTCTTCAGAAAAAAACAGATTCCAGGCTAAGCCCTCAGGTTCTGCTGCCGCTCCCCCCCAATCAACTTTCAGACACCAAGGTCAGGGATTTGGCACTGGATATAATCTCCCACCAGGGGAATTGTAGCTGATTCTGCCATCAGGCACTATCCTGTTGACAAATCTGTCGTCAGTGACTTCATCAGTGCCTGTTAACATGCAGACTATGTCTGAACTATTTCAAAAGTTCTGTCCAGTTTCTTCGGTCAATGCTGACCCCATCACCATCTCCAGGTCCGCAACCTTCAACTTTGTCAACCACATCAGCACTCCCTTCCTTTGTCGATGCCTGGTCCATAAGAGGTTCCCCCTGTGATACCTCCTCCTACCATTGACCCGCTGCCTGTTCTTACTGACTGAGGAGGAGGACCTGGAATATAATCCAGACTTGATAGAGGAGAAATATGAGAAAGAGAAGGAAGGTCTGATTTTCCCCCAACCCCACCCCACAGATGTGGTAGGTTCCTTTTCTACTTTATCCTTCTATAGTGAGGACAGTGTGCATTACACACCCGAATCCCCTCTTGAGGATGCCTGATTTCAGGCTTTCCTATGGCAATTCCAGTCTAAGCTGGGCTTCACTGCTGTGGAGGAAGAGTCCTTAAAGAAGACCGTCAGTGAATTCTTAGAAGTTTAAGCATTGCATACAGTTATTGTTCCTCCTATCCATCTGACTTTGCAGTAATTAAACATGGTAGCTTTGCTGTGCATGGTGTATTAAATACTCTAAATCCAGTATGTTTCACGATATTAGGCTTTTGATGCCTTTGATGCTGCAGGTTGTGCATCTGTCACTAGCATTTGCCTGTGACAACACTCAAGGTTACATATGGCTGGCTTTGCCATTTATGTATAGCAGATGGTTCTTAATACTCCATATAGAGGTAAACATCTGTTTGGTTCCGATGTTAAATCTGCTTTGAGGGCTCTCTAGATGTCTAAAATGAGGTCCCTTCATACACTTAATCCTAAGCCTCAGGGTTCCTTTCATAGGCGCTATGTCTGTAATGATATGACCAATTTCAGGGGACCTGTCCCTGGCTCACAGTGGACCCAGGCCTCCCCTCTGCCTCCTGGTGGCCATGCCAGGGTCACAAAAGGTGCAGGTTTGGTGGCCTTCCTGCCACTTCCAGAGCCTTCTGACTCCCTTCTGCCTCACCCAACTCCTGCAGATCAGGGCATCCTTCTGGGAGGCTGCATCTCCCTCTTCCTTCCAAAGTGCAGAGAGATCACGACAGATGCTTGAGTGCTAGAGGTGGTTCAGCGAGAAAATGCCCTAGAACTCCTCTTTGTTCCTCCTGTACATCCTTCCTTACCAAACCGATACCTTCTGGGATGTCTTGCCCTCCTGCTCTAGGAGATTCAATCCCTCCTCCATAAGTGGGCCATAAAGCCAGCCCCGATTCTGGAAATGAATAAGAACAACTATTCTTGGTACTTCTTATACCAAAAATGATAGGAGATTTACATTCCATCCTGCACCTTCAGGGCCTCAGGCTGTTTATAGAATACAAAAGGTTCTGCATGGTCTCTTCAATACCTGCTCCCCCTGCTGCTGCAAGGGGATTGGCTATGTAATCTGGATATGAAGGACATGTTCCTCCATATCAAAATCTGGGAGTCCCACAGATGATACCTGTGGTTTATGCTCCAGGACATTCAATATCAGTTTCATGTCTTGCCATTTGTATTGTGCTCTGTGACTTTACAAAATGCTTTGCAATGGTTGCAGCCATCCTTGAGGGGAGTGCTTTATATTTATCTGTACCATGACAATAGACTTCTGAAAGATCCATCATGTGAGGCAATAATTTACACATTGTTTGGTACTGGACAGCTTTTGGAACAGTTGAGCAGTCTGGTGAACGAGATGAAATCAGTGCTCACGCCATGTCAGCAAGTCCAATACATAGGAGTGGTTCTGTATACAGAACTGGGTCAGCCTTTTC
Source organism: Neoceratodus forsteri (assembly GCA_016271365.2). Taxonomy (NCBI): domain Eukaryota; kingdom Metazoa; phylum Chordata; order Ceratodontiformes; family Ceratodontidae; genus Neoceratodus; species Neoceratodus forsteri. Next base: position 411,279,498 of record CM028129.1, on the reverse strand, counting down.
TACTCTCAGACAGTTTTGTAGTGTTGACTGCCCAGGCTCAGCTGGTCTTTTCCAGCGACTATGTCTCAGCCAGATGTCTTTTCAGATTGATAAGCCTCATGGCTACTGCTGTTTTCACTGTCCCACTGGTCAGTCCACATATAAGGACTCCATAATTATTCCTCTGTACACAGTGGGTTCAACATTCAGATGAATTTGAGTCTCTCATGCAAGTGACTCCTCCACTTCACCCCTCTCTCTCTCTTGTTTTTGGATCACTCAGCTTGAAAACAGGTTCCCCTTTTCTCCATCCATCTTCTCTTCTGGTGATGATGATAGATGTCTCAGATTTGGGATGAGGTGCCCCTGCTGGACTCGGAGTCAAAGGTCCCCCTTAGGTACGGTTCCGCAGGGCATCACTCTGAAGATGAAGGCTGTTCTACTTGGTTTACAGGCATGCAGTACCCTCCTTCAGGGTCACCAGCTGTTGATCCATATGGACAACATATCAGTGATGTACTACATCAACTGACAAGGTGGTGTACACTCGTAGCCCCTGTGCAGAGAGACAATGAGAGTCTGGCATTGGGCCATGGAACAAGACATTCCTATCAGCAGTTTTTCTGCCTGGTACCCTCAACACCCTAGCCAATCATTTCAGTCAGTCAGAGTGCTCTGCTGTGAATGGGAGTTGTTGAACGCTGTTATGAATGACCTTTTCATAAAGTAGGGTCACCCAAAATCAACCTCTTTGCATCTCCATACAGTGCAAAACTATCACTTTTCTACTCACTCGCTCCAGGGCCTGGAGTTTTTATGGTGACACATATTGTCCTTCTTTTAGCAAGGAAGGTTCAGTTATACATTTCCTCCATTCCCTCTGATACAGAGGGTTCTGGGCAAGTCGCAGGTTGAGTCAGCCACCTTTATTCTGGTGACTCTGTACTGGGTCCAACATATCTGGTTCCTTCTGCTCCTGCAATTGGCAGTGGAACCCCTGTCTCACTCTTTCTACGAGCAGGACTTCTGTCACAGGAGGAGGGCTCTCTGGTGCATCCAGATCTTTGATCACTGCACCTCCATGCCTGACTCCTAAGGACGTAGAGCTCTTACACTTTGACATTTCCTCAGCAATTGCAGCTGTTCTGATGGTGGCTCACAAGTAGTCTACTAGATGCACCTACTTGCAAAAATAAAAAAGGTTTACAATTTGGTGCACTGCCTATCTGCTGCACCCCTTTACTTATCTAGTCAATCTTATAGACTATGTCCTGGGCCTTACAGATCCAGGCCTTGGGCATTCCTCAATAAAGTTTCACTTGGCTGCATTGTTGGATTTTATTGCCCTCACTGACAGCAAAACAGTGGCCCAGCTAAAAGTTTCTCGTGGGTTCCTCAAGGTTACTCAACTTATGTATCCTCCGGACTGTGATCCAGTTTCAGTGTGGGACTTTAGCGTGGTTCTGGAGACCCTCACTGCACCGCCCTTCAGGCCTGATGCTACTTGTGAGCTGTGCTTCCTCTTTTGAAAGACATTGTCCCTCATAGCTTTGATATCTGCTACAATGATGTATTCCTTAATTGCATGATCTTTTAGGACTCGATCTTCACCATTCATTCACACTGATGGATCTAAGCTGGAGGTGCTAGGACCTCATGAGAGCAAAGTCTTTTGCACCTTAAGGAGGGGACCAATGTCAATGCTGGCGCTGCCCACGAGGTCAACATCATCATGTTGCACATGTGTGTACGTCAGTAAGCAATGCTGGACCCCCTTCCTTCCTCAGTTCTGTTTTTACCACTATCAAGTGTGCACTGTGGGAGCAACTGAAAGTCAATTTTAACTCTGTGATTAGTGTTTTCTTTCCTCAATTTAATGTTGCATACCATTGTTCAATGCCGTATGCCCTCTGCCACCATTTTGCAGCTCTGTTTTTCTCTCTCTCTTACCATTTTTTCTCATCCGTTCTGCACCAAATTCTTTCCTACTCATTTTATTATTTTCATCCATCAAGATGCCAAGTTTGAAGGGGCAGAAGAAGGGCTCACATCATGTATAGGTGTCCCTGTGGGGGTTATCCCACAACATTGGACTGGCATCTGAAGTGCCAGGCCTGCCTTAGATTAGACCATGACATTGATGGGTGCAGTGCCTGCTTCTCTGGACAAGGAAACCCTGAAAATCCATGTTTTAAAGTGGGGTCATTCGCCCCCTTCTTTTGGAGACAGGCATCGCACCAGAGATGATAAGGTAAGATCGCTGGGCCTTTCCATTAGGCCCCTCTCAGTATTTCTTTTTCTTTATCATACTATGCTTTTTTCCTGCTGGCACCCCTAACCCCACAAGCGGGATCGCCGACCCGTACCCTCACCCGGGGATGCCCCCTGAGTGGGGCCACTGAGGCAGAACTGAAGGTGGCTGGAGGGTTAGGCACTGAGCCTCGGCTCTTACATGGGGGCCGGCAGCATTTTCAGTGGAGTCCCCTTGGAGCTGGGAGTGTGCAATGACGCTGATGCCAAGGCAAGTGTCCACCTCAGCTCCATCCACATTCCGGCACTGTGCCATTTCCTTCAGCCTCCACCAGGGGGTGAGCGACACCGGGACCTGCTCCCTTGCCCTCCCAGCAGAAGGAGAGCAGTCCTTCGGATGCTTGATCCTTCTCCTTCCCTGCTGACCCCTGGTGGACCATGTCCATTCCCGAACATAGGTCACTGGCGTGGCATGAGGTGTGGTGTCTAGCGCCTCAACCCTCAATGCCATCAGTCTGGGTCCCTCTCAGTATTTCTGGTACTGATGAAGATCAAGATCCTCCTCGCACTTGACTCGCCATGGCAACGGAGTCCTGGTGCCGGTCTGATGAACAGTTGTCTTCCTCCGGGGGATTCGTCTGAGCACCCCCTCAGTCTGTCTGCCCTCCTGGACAGTGGATGCCCATGGTGGTGAGACTGAAACTATACACTTGGTCTAAAGTGATGGGCACCTCAGTTTCCTGGCCTGATGCCATTCTAGCTCCTGGTACCAGTGAGTGAGGCAGTGCCGGTCATGAGCCCAATTCCCCTTTTGGTGCCGTAAGTGGTCCAAGAAGAGGGGTCAGATCCGGACCTGACCCAGAGTCTGAGGTAGTGATCATCTCTTCCCCGTAGTACTGTGGTGGCCTAAGTGAGGAGAAGGGATTGCTGGCTTTGGGCTCAGGGATGGGAACTGCAGTGATGAATCTGACCCTGGGCCCAATTCCAAGTTCCACACCAGTAATGGTGTTGTCCCCAGCATCGTCCCTAGGTCTGGTGCTGGGGCTGGTTCCAGTGCTGACTGTGGCACTGGTTCCAGGCTTGGTGCCATCCACGGTGCCGGCTCCGGATCTGGTGCCATTCACACTGCCAGGTCTGGTCCTGGTGCCATCTGCAGTGTCAGGTATAGGGGAAGTTCTGGGGCTGACTCTAGCTCTGGACTGCAGCTTGGCTTGTGGGGGGGGCAGCTCCTGTTCATGTGAGGAGAAGAGACCCACTAGTGTGCCTGCTGTTGACCCTGTGACCATTGCTGGAGACAGTACCAGCCAGCGTTCCAGTGGAGGACCAGAGGCTCATTTCTCCCTGGAACCAGCTGATATTGTCACTGGTGAGGACTGGGACCTCCCAGTAGGACTGTATGGCTCCACTGTCCTCACCAAGGGGTCTCCACCCAAGGGCAACATCTGGGTCAGACCTCTGAGATTGACTGGCTCCTCTTGGATGAGTTTGCCAGGTCCTTCCAGTGAGAGGTCCACTGAGCACTGTCACTGCCCTGGCAGAGAACCATGAGCCTCTGGCTTCTACATCCCTCCAAGCCTCTGACGCCTCTCCCTGAACTGCCGGGTATTGTAGGTCCTATCAGACCTATCACCTGGCATCAGTATGGAGGAATAACTGGTGTCTTCCACCAATGCCACCTTTAGTCTGACCAGGCCAAGTTCAGGCCTGTGGCAATGGCACCACTGTTCTCAATGTCCTACTCCTCCTGTCCTACTTTCTCCTCTAAGGATGAAGACTTCTTCATTCACATGTCCGTGGATGCTGAGTACTCTGCATACTAGCAGTTCCTCACAGAGATGCTGAAGTAGCTGAACATAGGGTCTTTTGTTGGCTGTAATCCTGCTACCCTATCACCGAGATTCCTTGGGAATTCCAGTGATGGCTCTCTTGTCACCACTCCTTGGCCTTGGGCCTTTGAGAAGGCATCCAGGAATGTCTGTCTCTGTCCTTTCATCCCTTCCTCAGGCCTTATGAACATTCAGCACAGGTATTGCGCTTCCTTGGGGTCTGCAGGAGCTGTACCTCACACTACTTTGGGGGTTATGATACTGCAGACCCCACTGGGCCTAAATGTCCCATGCGTGACTGACTTTCTAAGGCTTACTCTACTGAGGTACGTGCCTGAGAGAGAAGGGTTTTTACTACAACACACACCATCACATGCATTCCTGTACTCCAGGCACAGGCACATCAGGCAGCTTACAGCAAGCACCTGTGATCAAAGCTAGGCCAGGTCAATGTCTGACCAGGAGGCAGTTAGGCAGACCATTAACTGGTGATTCACAAGATAAGGCCATCGTACAATGCCAGGGAGGTAGCTTCTAGGTTGGTAGGAACAGCTGTTTGCATTTGGCAGATGGCATGACTTTGCCTTTCCTTGTTGGCATCTCTGGCCCAGTGTAAGGTGCTCAACTTGCATTTCCAGGTGACTCATTTATTTTTCTGCAGGGTCAGGCATGAATTGTTGGGGTGCCCTCCTGCTGCTGGGCCACAGCAGTCTCTGCCTGCCCCTGACCAGTCTCGGGTCCCACCAGATCTGTAAGGAGTCCCTGCTCTTAAGTGGTTCTCCCCCACACAGATGGCTGAGGGATATCTTCCCTCACAGTGAGCCACCTCCTCCACTTTTTGGGAGAAAACTTGGTATCTGACCCATCGGTGTGAATGAATGGTGAAGACTGATTCCTGGAAAATATGAAAATTGTGTTCTCATCATAACTGTTGATCTTCCAGAATAGCTTCTGCATTCATTCACATGCCCATACACCATCCCCTGCTCAGGTAAGAGCCAGGGCCTCTGGGAAGCTCTCCCGTTGTGCCTCAGCATGCTGGCATCCTTCTTGTCACGCTCTCTTGGGAGCTGTTTTTCCCATCTCTGGGGGTAAATTTCATTTTCTTTTCCTAAAAGACAAATTGGGATGTGGGTCCCTATGCCCTCTTTTTAAAACAAAAAAAATCCATGGGGTGTATATTTCCCCATTTAGTGCTCTTTCTTCTCCCTGCTAAGGATATCTCTTAGGGTATTACTGCTGCTGTTACATATTCGCTTCACCTTGCCCATACCTCTTGCTTCTGCCATGTGGTAGCACCTGACACTTAGGACAAGGTGCAGCCTTTCACCCTTCTCTGTATTGCACAGAGAGGCTGATGTAGTACAATTTTCTGTATTATACTCCTCAACCTGTTGGGCCTTGTGCTTGTTCCACACACAGCTGTTGGAATTCACTTTTTTTTCACATCCGTTATCTCCTTTTCTTCACTCTCTTTGGAGTGGCAAGAAAATAGTATTTGGGCTCCTAGACTCTGTCCGACCACACCTGCTATTGCTCCTCTTGAGGAGTTTTAGGGTTCTATCCTATTAAGTTATTTGTCTCCTTAGGAGTACAGAGACTTTTTAGTTAGGTTAAAACCATACTACAATCTGTGTTCTAAAACAGTGTTCTAACCCTGCTGGGGGCAGGCTAGAACACAGCTTTAGTCCAACATGGTTTCCTTAACCAAGTTAACAGCAGTGTAGACAGCAACTGTGCCTTAGCTCAGGTTAAGGGCAGCATATGAGACTGTAGACAAGTAATTTGTGTACTGAACATCCCCAAAAATGCACACTAGAAAAACAATATGGGTAGGTTGTTCAGTGCTAAAAAAATGATATCACCATTTAGTGGCTTGCCTTAATGATTCCAGGTCACGAGTATCCAAAATTCACCGGTGCACCTAAATGATGTGCATGGGGACCTAAACATGCTAGCAGAGTGTTGGAACTTCAAACACTGTGCTGGAACCCATTTTAAAAAGCATTTTATAGAACATTTTGGGAGTCTGGTGAGGGCCTTAGGGATTCCAACTCAATCTCCAAGTTTACCCTATCCTTGGGTATACATAATTTGTTTAAAAGGAGACAGAAATGTTACAAAAAATAAAATAGGTAGTTTTTTTCTGCAGTTGTAGTAGCTTTGGAAAGAAACAGGACAGAAAACTGTATCAGTTAAAGCAGAAGGAAGCAGGGAAGGCAGTCAGTATAGTGAAGGCCCAAACTGAGGAAAAGATAGCCAACTCAGTAAAGAAGGGGGATAAAACCTTTTATAGGTACATCAGGGAGTAAAGGAAGACCAAGGGAAGGATACTGAAGCTTAATAAAGGGAGGGGAGGTGGGCAGAAGGTGACAGTGAAAAGGCATAGATACTGAACGAATTCTTTTGCTCAGTATTCACAAAAGAAGAGGAGGAGGTACCTAAACCAAACAATAGAAGCACTCTGGGCAGGGAGGTAGACACCAGTTCATTCACAGAGGAAAGGGTCCCGAAAGAACTCATAAAACTCAAGGTGGACAAAGCAATGGGGCCTGGCAGGTTTCACCCCAGAATTCTAAAAGAACTAAGGGGAGACCTTGTGATACCACTGACTACCCATTTTAACAAATCATGGGAGGATGGGGTGGTACCTGAGGACTGGAAGAGGGTGGATGAGATTCCCCTTCACAAAAGTGGGAGCAAGGCAGAGGAAGGAAAATATAGACCTGTTAGTTTGACCTCAGTGGTAGGGGAAATGACGGAATCACTTCAGAAAGAAAGAATTGTTGAGTACCTAGAGGCCAGCAGGGCACAGACCCAAGGCAGCATGGATTCACAGCGGGAAGGTCATGTCAGACAAATCTAATCAATTTCTTTGACAGCGTGACCAAAGTAGTAGACCAGGGAGGGGCTGTGGATATGTCACACCTAGACTTTAGCAAAGCATTTGACACAGTCCCACACAAAAGATTAATAAACAAGTTAGCCAGCCTGGGAAACAAATTGGCTGCACAACAGGATGCAGAGGGTAATAGTAAATGGAATTCACTCTGAAGAAAGGGGGTTACTAGTGGGGTACCGCAGGGTTCAGTACTGGGACCAGTCCTGTTTTAATGTCTTTATAGAGGACATTGCAGAGGGTCTGGAAGAAAAAGTATGCATATTTGCAAACAACACAAATATCTTCAACAGAGTTGATACACAAGGGGGGGGTGGGAAGGATGAAAAGGGACTTGGCAAGGTTGGAGGAATGGTCAAAAGTATGGCAGCTTAGAGTTAATGCAAAGAAATGCACCTGGGAAACAAAAACCCAGGTGAAGAGTACACAATGGAGGGAGGGGTTACTAACAAAAATGGAAAAGGACGTGTGGTTAGTAATATCAGACGACCTTAAGGTAGGCAAGTAATGTGAGAAGGCAGTAAGGAGAACTGGGGGGATACTGGGATGCATAGGGAGAGGCATCACCAGTAGAAAACAGGATGTTGCTATTCCTCTGTACAGATAGTTGGTGAGACCCCATCTGGAGTACTGCGTGCAGTTCTGGAGACCCCATCCCCACAAGTCTGCAACAGAAGCCATATGAAGAGAGACTGAGAGAGCTTAATATGTATACCCTTGAGGAAAGGAGGGAGAGGGTTGACATGATAGAAACTTTCAAGTACCTCAAGGAAATCAACAAAGTACAAGAGGGGGAGCATCTTTCAGAAAAAGAGATGTGCAAGAACAAGGGGGCACAATTTAAAAATAGAGGGGGGATGGCTCAGGGGCAACGTGAGGGAAATATTTTTTCACAGAGAGAGTGGTGGACGCATGGAACCGCCTTCCTGAGGAGGTTATGGGGTCAAAACAGTGGAGGAATTCAAGAATGCATGGGACAACCATAAGGCAATTATAGTTGGGGGGGGTAGCAGGAAGTAGGCTGTTTGATTAAAATCTGTAGCTTATCCAATAGGTAGAGAATGGGCAGACTGGGTGGGCCAAGCGGTCCTTATCTGCCATCAAAGTCTGTGTTTCTATGTTTGACCTATTGCATTCCTAATTCTGCAGTGGATCAAAACTGCTACAGTTTTGGATGTAGCTAGGCCACAGTTATTTAAAAAAAATGTGAAAGCTGATTCTGAATGGAGGAAAAATGGCATCTTGTAAGACAGGAGCAAAAGGGCAAGCTAAAATAGAGTAAAAAGGTTTATGAACAACATTTTCACTGCACTGTGCTGCTTTTTTACATAAACTATCATTTTTTAAGTAAAAAAGGTTTCATTTTGTCTTGGTCTTGCAAGTACAGTATATATGATTTGTAATGTGTTAACAGAGGATTGAGTTGTGTCTTGTTATAAGAACATCTTCTCATGCAGTCGGGCAGCAAAAACTGTTCGGCTTTGTTTTGGTCCTCCAAACTTGCAAGATATGGTTCTCGTATATGGGGGAGGAGGTATAAAAGTATATTGATAGTTTTTTGTATAAGCAATTTTATCCTGTACTGAGGAGAAATGAGCATCTTAGAAGCTTCTCTGCACTGTTTTCCTTGATAGTTTTGGAGACCTTGCTCTATGGGTAGCAGCTGTTTGACAAAGTAGCCCAGCTTGTCTGTTTTGACACGTGTTCCATGGTCATTACTTTTAAGGCATGTTATGAATTTGTATGTACAACCCTAAGATTTGTGTTTAAACCTGTTATTAAGTTAATGCCAAAATAAAGGGCCTAACACGAAATTCTGAAATTGGGTAGAAACCCTGTTGTTAGACGTGGTAAAGGGGAAACAGAAATCTGTTTTTAATATTCTGGTTTCAAGAAATGATGCATGACTTCTCAAATCCTTCCTGCAATTAATCCCCTGTGCTCCTGTGTTTAGAAAATGATTCATTACTTTTGAACCTTCCTCAGTTTTCCTTTGGTTTGTCCTTGGGGAGCCATTAACACATGCTGTAGCAAGCTCAGGTTACCTAAATGCAAACGTCATGTCTGTTTGTTTTTACAGGTGCAGTACACAGAGTTGAAACACAGCGGCAGTCACCAAAGTCCCTCGAGGAAAAAAAGGAATGTTCCTTAGAAAAAGGCAAAGTGATTGATCCAGTATCCTACCCCAACCATTCCCACATCATTTTACCTAAACCAGTGCTGATAAGTGCCATAGTGGTGAAATTTACAACCGCTCCATGTGTTGCAGGATGCCAGTGATAAAAGCTATGTATTATAGGGCAAGGATACATCTAAGGATGCAGTATCTCATCATGTTCTTTACCCAAAGGCTAGTCTCATTTACATGAGGGGCACGTCTTGGTGTGAGTGTCCCTCAGTTAATGCCCCCTGCCCACGTGACAGCTTGGATGAGCTAAGAAGAAGATTTGCAGTGATAATGCAGCAGAAACCTCACAGACTCCTGCAAAAGCAAAGGTGGGGCGTGATATTGATTACTGCAAAAAGATGGTGGTGTACCAAGTAAAGCACATGGAAAGGTTGCAAAACCAGTCATCTATCTTAAAATACATGGTGGGGTTAGGGGGGCACTTTTCCTACTGTAACTTAGCTTTCAGATCCACTGTGCAAATGGAACATCCAGTCTTGGGTGAACATACAGATTTCAATTAAAGACACCCACAACATTATTTACAAAGATAGTTTAAAAAGATGTGCCAGTACTTCCTTGATAGCACTAAGTAGCTCATTGCTACAGTGTGGCAAGATATTACAGAGCACTTTGCTGTGTAGTAAGTAATGTCTACCATACATTATGGAGAGATTTCCAGATCAGGGCTGTTTGTTTTGTTTTTAAAGCATGCATCCCTAACATTATGTATGTCTTTTAGAACATTTGCATGTGCAGTAGAGCTGTTCCCTCCAAATATAAAACACTTTTGTTTGGCAGAGAAATGCCTACCTGGAATTTCTATGGACATCTCTAGCTTGTTAAATAGTTCTGGGGATACTCTTTTAGATTCTCTGGAGACTTCTTGTTCTGCCAATAAAAAGTGTTTAGAATTTTGCAGGAAAACTCACATTAGTTTGTTTAGAAGTTTTCACTATTGCCCTGTGGTCTTTATCCTGACAAATTTTTAATATTTTCTAAAGAACTTTGGAATCTATGATGCTAAATTCTTATGGGTATATCTTGAAAGCAAAAAAAAAAAAACTGATATATTTTCTACACTTTTATATTCTGGTGCATTGAAAGTTCCTAAACAGAAATACCAGCCTTGCATGTTATGTGATACTGCAATGTTATAGGACATTAGTGGTGACAACAATATAATGAACAGTCTCAAGGCGCTTTTACACACAGGTTTTTAAAATGACATAAGCTATACCTGTGGCGCCATTGTACTCTGTTGCATTTTTAGGATCGGAAGCGGTGCACAAACAGCAATAGAGCAGCAAGCTCTGTGGGGGTGCCGAAACACAAATGGAGGTGAGAGCTGCCGGAAAACTCGAGTTTTACGGTAGCTCCCACCTCCATTTGTGTTTCGGCACCCCCACAGAGCTTGCTGCTCTATTGCTGTTTGTGCACCACTTCGGAATGGCTGTTTCACACAGCCTGACGAAATGGAACACAATGGTGCAAACCGCGAAAAGCAGAGATTGCAGTTTGGACGAACATTCGCCTATGGAACGAAACAGATGCACTTTACACACAAGGGATGTAACGGAATACTGTTTCTGTAACAGTTATTCCGTTACATAAACCTGTGTGTAAAAGCGCCTTTAGTTTACATTTTAAAAATGACCCCTCTGGAACAAGAAGCCCCATATTTAAAGCGTTAAAGCGATTAGGCTTTAAAACCGAAATACACAAATTATTCTACACTGCAAGAGTGATGGGAGTTTGGAACCAGTTAGCAAAATGTTTACATACAATAGCAAAACAATAAAGACAAAACAATTTTAAGAGACTGATAAATATATGGAGGAGTGAAATCAGATTCTACAACTGAGTAGTGGGGGCAGTCTTGTTGGGTCTCTTGATCTACCTCTGCCCTTACACCACAGTATTAACCACAGTTTTAAAACGCAGTGAACAATAGGTATCATACAAACCTAAATACCTGTTGGCCAGAACTTACAGGTTACCACACACTGCATTTTTTTGTTTACATAGTATACAGTTAATCTTGGGCCCCATTCAAACCTCCGGAATTCCTCACTATGCTTAACCACTGCAATCAGTCAGCTGGGTTGAGCTGCCCTGGAGAGTAGAGTTTTATGCTAATTATGGAATCTTAGAATGAAATTCAAAGCTCTGCTGTGTGGTCATGCTCCACTCTGCCCTCTAGTGTCAGGTTTATTTCTCCACGCAAGGGAGAGGCCACCCCAAAGAGCTCTCTTGATTCTTCAGTGCTGTTGATATTTTTTGGGTGATATTCTATTTCTGCTTTAGTGTTTAGTTATTTTTCTGTTTTTGATCCTCTGTGTTATGTAAGGGTTTGTTTTTACTGTGTTTTAATTTGCTTCACTTCACTATTCGCTGGTTCCCAGAAACAAGAGAAAGGCCTTTTGAGTCATGGTTTCATGCTCTGGGAACCACTCATTCTGTGCTTTTAAAAAAATAACTTTCTTGTTACTGCGTTGTGGTTTATGTTTTGTCCCAGTTCTCTTTTTCTGTGGGAGCCAAGATGCAACTGGAGTTGTTCTCTTTTTGACTAAATTCAAATACTATTAAAGCAGCGGTTTGGTCCTTTTGTAGGAACCGAACCACAAACTGAGTTTTTTTTCTGTTACTGGGAACCAAGGCTCAGATGAGGGATTAGCCCCTCACAGTAAGCAGAAGGACACGTCTGCTAAAAATGGATCAGAAACCAGGGTGTCTGAATGGGCGAATCCAGAGACCAGCAGACATAAAAGAGCCTCTGAGTAGGTACCACAGACTGTGCCTGCCAAGAAAAAACAGAAAGAAAAACCTGTCATTGTCCCTTGTCCTGAAGAAGGAAATGAGACATCAGTGGACAAGAATAAAATGCCCTCAGTAGTTGACATGGCCAAGGCGTGACAGTTTTTCCAGGCCTTCCAGGCTGTGGGATTGCTCATGGTCATGCCTGTCCCCCCTTCCCCAGTTCCAGTATCTACCCCGGTACCAGAGGATGAAGAGGCTAAGTTTTTCTATGATGAAGAGGAGGGAGAACATGTTGGGCCTGATGGTTCCCCAGAGCAGGAATTTATCTCCCCTCTTCATGTTCAGGGTGATTTCTCCTCATATTACTCCTTTGTGAGGCAAGCTTTTAACACCCTTAACCTCACTACCCAGGAGATGGCTAAGAATGAGGATGAAATGGAATTCTTGGATATGATGGGATTAACCTGTACCAAGAAGTTGCTTCTACCCACTCACAAATCCCTTAAGAAGGTAACCTGTAAGCTCATGGATACCCCCACCTCTACCCCTAGTACTTATAAAAAGGTAGAATAAAAGTACCAGGTGGACATGCAGGGTGCTGAGTACCTGTATTCACATCTTCTCCATGAGGGAGTGGTCCAGGTGGCAGCCTGTGACGAGGCTGAAGTTCCCCTCTCTTCCCAGCCTCCTGACAAGGATTCCAGGAAATGGGATAGCATGGGGAAGAAAGGTTGTACTTCAGCTTCCCTGCTTTTGAGGCAGGTAGGTTACATGGCATACACAGCTCAGTACCAGAAAGCTCTGTGGAGCTCCATTCTGGCTATGAGTGAGAAAGCATCTGGTAACTTGGCACAAGATCTGGCAGGCACTGCTATAGATGCCACCAAGTACCAGTTTCACATGGCGGTGGACACGAATGACACTGTCTCAAGAGTTATGGCTCATGCAGTGTCCCTGAGGAGGTTTGCTTGGCTTGGAACCACCAACCTCTCCCAGGACACTCAGACAAATGGCCATTGATTTTCCCTGTTTGGTGACAAGACAGAATCATACAAGAAAAAGGTGGAACAGTATAAGAGCAATACTGAGAAGGAAAAGGCCTCCACTTCCAAGAGGCCTTGTGGAAGGTAGAGGCAGGAGTCATTTCTCTTGTGGTTTCCTTGCCTACGATTTCTCCCAGCTAAGGGGTTTCTTCAGAAGCAGAAGGACCAGGCCCCTGGTGTTCTGCAGCAGTTTGTCCTGATTTCGGCGGCAGGGCTCCAAGGCTTCCGCGGCAGCATTTTCTGATTTCTGCGGCATGATATATTAATTTCTGTGTCATAATGCAATCCATCCATTGGCTAAAATATGATGTAATTCATCAATAATATCACAAGCTGAGCATAGAGGTGGGGCTTAAGGATAAACGAGATGGGGAAGGAAGTCAGGCACTATGGGAAAACTATGTATTTGAATCAAAATTCACCAAAGACAATGAATTCTGCAGCACCAGATATATATATATAATATTCTGTGGTATGATGCAAATTATGCAGAAAATTCTGCAGGGGGGGGCCTTGCAGAAGGGGCTGTAAGTATGCTGACTCAACCCCAGGAACTAAGGGCCAGCATAAGCAGAATCCCTGATGAGTTGGTCCAGGTCACCCATCTATTGCCAGTGGAGGGAAGGCTGGCTCACTACTTCCTGGAGTGGAAAAACATTACCACAGACAAGTGGGTCCTGGAAGTAATGAGTCTGGGACTGACCCTGCAGTTCAAAGGATTTCCAAGAATACAGGTTCACAAAAACTATGCACCTCCCACACCAACAAAGAAAATCCTGTTGGAGGTAAGAAAGTTACTGTAAAGAAAGGCAGAAAATGTTACTCCCTCGCAGTGGGGAAAGGGCCTCTACTCAAGGTACTTCCTGACCCACAAGAAAATGGGGCGTGATGACCCATTTTAGATCTGGGATACATGAACAAGCACCTGAAAAAAGAAAGTTCAGGGTGGTAACCTTGGCATCAGTAATCCCATCTCTTCAGCAAGGGGACTAGCTAGGATCTCTGGATCTGAAAGATGCCTATTTCCATGTTCCAGTCAGGCCCTGTCACAGAAAATACCTAAGGTTCAGGGTAGGGTATGGTCATTTCTAGTTCACAGCCCTCCTTTTCGGACCAACTTCAGCTTCCAGAGTGTTTACAAAGGGCATGGACGTGGTGGCAGCACATCTAAGAAGGCAGGGTGTGGTGGTCTTCCCTTATATCTATGATTGGGTAGTTACAGGGAAGTCACAGCAGGAGGCCAAGGCATCTCTCTCTTTCTCACTTAGCACACCCTAGAGGAGTTGGACTTCATAATAAACACTCAAATGTCCCAGACAGAGTCGGTTCAAGTACTGGACTTTTTAAGTGCAAAAGTGGATGCCCCACAAGGGAGGACCTTCCTCCCTCAGGAGAGACTAAAAAATCTGGTGGACCTAGTGAAATCCTTCAGATTAGGCCAACCCAGGCCTGCAAGAGACTTCCTCCAGTTACTGGGTCACATGGCCCCATCCACTGCAGTGGTGGCTGGTGCCAGGTTCCAAATGAGAGACATCCAATACCACCCAGCAGCACACTGGTCCAAAAGTTGAGACCTCCTATCAAGGCTGGTGCCAGTGTCAAAGTTCCTCTTAAGGGCACTGCACTGGTGGAAGGAAGAAGGCAGCCTCAGGGAGGGTGTGTCTTTCCTTCAGCAGTTACCCATTGCAGTACTAACTAAAGATGCATCCCTCCTCAGTTAGGGTGCCCATCTGGACAACTTAACAGTAAGTGGGGTGTGGTCCTTACAGGAGTCCTAGGAGCATATAAACCTTCTGGAGCTCAGAGCAGTGCACAGTATCTGGCTCCACCATCTTTCACCTTCCACGTCAGAGGCTAGTCCAGGTCAGGACAGGACAGGCAACTGCAATGTACTACTGCACACCAACAAACAGGGAGGGACAAGATTTTCAAAGCTATGCACTGAGGCAGTGAAGATCTGGAATCTAGCCTATTCCCTAGGAGTGCAGTTGTCAGCAGGTCACCTGCCAGGAACAGACAGTATCTTGGTAGATTCCTTGAGCAGGATCAGCCTGGGACATCATGAATGGACCCTGAACAAGCAGGTGTTGGCCGCAGTGTTCAGAAGGTGGGGTACACTGGAGATAGACCTGTCTGCATCATGGTAAAACCACCAGCTTCCCCTGTTTTGTTGCAGGCCCCCTTCAGTGGGCTTAGTACCATTGAACACCCTAACTCTGGACAGGATAGGGAGGTTTATATATGCCTTCCCTCCCTTCCCACTCTTGCTGAAAGTGTTGTTGAAACTGAGGAGGCTGCCTGCAACCATGATTCTAATAGCTCCAGATTGGGCCAGGCAGGTTTGGTACTCTCTGCTCCTGTCCCTCTCCATCAAGCATCCCATCAGCCTTTCCCTGAGATACAGTCTTTTGACTTTGTCCCAGGGCAGGATAGCTTTCCCAGATCTCAGAACTCTGCATCTCAAGACATGGTTATTGAAGAGCTAGAGTTCTCGGACTTATCTTTTCTGAAAAGTTTTTGGATGTCCTTAAAGTTTGCAGGAAACCAGCAACAAGTAAACCCTATGCCTCTAGGTGGAAAAGGTTTTCCCTGTGGTGCTCTCCTAGGCAGCTCAGTCCATCACAAGCAGATCTGCCCACAATCCTGGATGACCTAATCCACCTTCAGTCCCTGGGTCTTAGACCTTCAACCCTAAAGGTGCATCTTGCAGCACTGTCAGTCTGTGTTTCAGCAGGTAAAGGGAAAACAGTGGTTTCATGCCCCATTTTAAAAAAAATTATTTAAAGGGCTTTTCCACTTGTATACTCCTGTCAAGGACCCAGTTCCACCGTGGGATCTGATCCTGTAGATTTACAAGCTCATGGAGCCACCCTTCAAGCCCATGGCTACTTCTGATTTAAAATATGTCACTTGGCAGTTTTCCTGGTGGCTGTGACTTCTGCCAGAAGGGTGTACGAGTTGCAAGCCCTCTGCGCAAATCCAAATTACATCATTTTCTACAGGGACAAGGTAGTCTTAAGGACAAACAGAACATTCCTCCCAAAAATGGTGTCAATTTCACCTGAACAATTCCATTACCCTTCCAGTGTTCTTTACAGCAAAATCCAGCTCTGGGGAGCAAACTCACCACACTCTGGATGTTAAGGGAGTACTCAGTTACTACCTGGACCATATGACGGAAGTCAGGTCCTCGCATTCTCTGTTGTCACATATGGAGAAGTTGGCAAAGGTAGGCCAGCATCCAAAAGAACAGTTGCTTGCTGGATTGTCTATTGCATACAGTTTTGATACAGCAAGGCTGGCAAGTTGCCACCTCAAGGCCTCAGAGCACACTCCACATGTGGCACTTCTACCTCTGTGGCAGCAGAAAGGGGCATCCCCTTGCAGGAGATTTGTAAAGCAGCTACATGGAAAACAGTACACACCTTCACAAAAGCACTGTTGTCTGAAGGTACAGTCCAGAGGGGGTGCCAGCCTTGGCACTGCTATCTTACAGAACCTTTTTGCAAAATAGGTTCTGTACACAGCCTTCCAAGGTATACTGCTTTGTAGTCTGCAGTAGTTAAGCATAGTGAGGGATTCCTGGGGTTTGAAGAAAAAATTACTCACCATAGTATTATTGTTTCGTCCAAGGGATCCCTCACTATGCTTAACAAATCCACCCTACCTCCTCTTCCAGAACCTGGAAAAGGTTCCTCAAGAACCAGTCCTTTTCATTTTGCTTGAGCATTACTTGTTGCATTACCTTACAACTGATACTCAGTGATCTAGTTTGTAAAATGTATCTGCCACACTTATTAGCCCTTGGGGACTAAAATATTTTGTAGCATTCTTTTTTATAGGTTTAACTAGTTTAGTGATCACTGCTGCCCTAGGTACAGAAATAAATCTGATGTTAGAGGGCAGGGTGGCGCATGACCACACAGCAGAGGTTTGAATTTCATTCTAAGATTCCATAATTAGCACAAAATTCTACTCTCCGGGACAGCTCAATCCAGAGGACTGATTGCAGTGGCTAAGCATAGTGAGGGTTCCCTTGGAAGAAACAACATTGCTACAGCTGAGTAATTTTTTCTTCTCAGTCATTATTAGGGCAGTGCAAAATGGGAAGATTTGGATTCCTTCATTTCACTGTTGCCAGATAGTGCTATACACATATGGTGGCGGATGCTGCCAGACTGGGGGGGGGGGGTGTACCCTTGCGATAAAGGCCTTAGTGCATAATCAAGATCCTTCTTTGCAAATGGGGTTTGTACCCACTAACAGCCTAAATTGTTCCTGCAGGTCAAACCATAGCAGGTCGCAGTGCCATGTTGTGAGTCTGTTGCAGAGAACTGCATATGGATGTCCTGAATGGAATTATCTTCTTCCCTACTCTCTTTGACCTATGAGCCCTTGCAGGCCAGTGGTCCCCCCTGCATCCTTGTTGTTTAGTGGAACCCATCCAGTTTTACCAAAGTGGTCTTAATAGGTGGTCCAGCCCCTGATTAGCCTCATACATGGTGGTTGATTGATCTTCCCAAAGAAACTGTTGTGCTATCCTGGCTTCTGTAGCCATGCGAAGAACTATGTCCTCCATCATTACCACCTCCTTTTAATAATGTGCCAAACAGGGAGAGGCATAGGAGGCTGCAGCCTTTCTTGCTGTGGCTGCCAAGCCTTTGTGCATGGCCTGTTGGCTGTTTGAGTGATGGCTCCTACAGCCTTTCCTAATGAGTCTCAAAGACATCTGTGGCCTCTCTGGAATGGGTTGTAAACCCCCTACCCTCTATCCACAGTCAGCATAGCTTGACAAGACTATATAATGTATGTCAAGGTGCTAACAAGTAGCACCAACCATTAAGCGCCACTATTTGTGATGGAAAATGGATCCCCAAGTTTCTCCTGCCTTTTTTCTTGAAATGTAGTTCCTATGTGACCCTTAAGATCTCTGTAGCTATATGAATTGGACTGGCTATACATTTCAGAAATGCTGTGCTCTATAGTCTCCATTCCATCTGTCTGTCTCTTTCTGAATAACATGCACAGAATTCTGACACACCTACCCACCTGCCCATAGCTATTGTCAGTATAGGGAAGTGTCAGACAAGTGTGTGACTGGTGCACTGGGGTCATCTTGCCCTGCGTCTGTCATGGCAAGTTATCTGCATTGCCACCCATGCATCATTCCTCAAATAGTTGCAGTGGAGTAAAGGACCATTTGGGGAAGGCCTATGAGACTGACCCCCTTTGAAAATAGCTTGGGCATCACAGGCGAGGGCCATTGCAAAATTGTTGCAGTGATTTTGTGACGGTTCCTTGCAACTGTGTGTCTGAGCCATTATTTTGGATAGTTGATTACTCTTATTCTTCTGAAATATAATTCCATGCCAAAGGTAACTATATACATATATTTGTAAGCTGGACCTGTTTAGGCCATTTCTTTTTTTATTTATTGCATATTATTTGTCATTTTATGCTTGTATGTACATGATCAAGAAAAAAGGTTTAGAGTAAGTTATAGCTTTGGGTAGTAGTGAAAGTTTACATATTTTTTTATATTCTGAAAATCAAATCATTAGCATTCCAAAAACAATGGTTAAGTGACATGATTTATTACTAAGAAGATAAATGACTTTTTTTAATTGCCAAAAATCCCATGTTTAATAAAAAAAAAAAAAAAGAATATGCTTAAGTGGGGAAAAACTGTACAGTTATTAGTCTTTCTTGTTTAGTGTCATTTGTTGAAAATTCAAGTATACATATCAAGTTGAATAAGCTTGCATACTGCTCAGAACATGATGTCAGGGTATTCAGTTACAGAAAATCAGCCTTGTTGTTATGTGTAGTGTGGGGATATCATAATATCAATTTTGGGGTGAAAAACTCAATTATTCCCTTATTTTGCAATATTGAGACTCTGCCTTACATCTGGAGTTTGTCAGATACATCCCATGGTTGTATTTTTAAAAGGACTGCACCAGTCCAAAACTCCCAGCAGGTAATGTATTTTCTATGGTGGACACAGGCAGATCAGGCCAAGATTGGTTCTGCCCCTTAGAGGATAGAGAAAGTTGCAGGATTTGTCATTCTCACTCCCTGAATCAGCACTCACTTCATTGCTGCCATCTATGTTGACTTGCAGCTGTGCTGGTCAGAGGAGGGGGGGGGGGGGGTGCTGCATGGTTCAGTCCATGCTGGTTGAGGCATTCCATAGAGTCAGGGCCATATCAAGTCTGGGCATTTTCATGCTGAATGTCCCCCAGAATGTGGAAGTTGAGTGATGGGCATTGGTAGAGGACTCCAGACCTATGCAAGTAGAGTAGCGGTATGTCACAGAATTGGTGTACATCATTGCGTAACTAAGCACTGAGCAATACCTGAGTGCTACTGTTATGGCCTTTAGCCAGCTTGTGGTTTTAGCTAGCAGTTTCACCCCAGCCAACAGTCATGCAATAGCTTCCCAGAGGGAGTGGGGGGTTTGGGGGTGTAGCCCCCATCCATGAAAACATAAAACTAATTATAGTGCATTTATAATAGGGTGCCCCCCCATATCCCCCTCACCTCTGGGAAGGTATTGCATGATTGTTGGGTAGGGTGAGACCACTAACTAAAACAATGAGCTGGCTGAAGGCACAAGCTGACAGTGGTAACTGCTGATGTGGTGATATGGCATACAGCATAGATTAGCTATCAAAAGTGCATAAGTGGGTTCAGAGTGCTCCACTAACGCAAAGTGATATATCCTGCTGTGAAATTTCTTTCTTTAATACTATTCCTTGTTATATAGAGCTCCATTTTTTTTAAACTTCAGTTTATTGTAAAGACTTCAAAGGTATACAATACATATTCAGCATATACAATACATAACTGGTGATCTTTTATGACGGTTGTATCTCTTGAAAGACCAGGTCATTTCTGACTAGGCGTGCTCATCAGTCTCGCTTAAGTTAATAAGTACCATGTTTTCATGTGGTCCATGAGTCTTTACCCTAGTTTTTCTTGTACTTTTCCTCTATGCATCTAACATTGCATATGTGACTAATTAACTTCTATAAAACTAACAAAAATCAACACCATAAGACCCTTTTTCAGTTTCTTATGTACTGAATGAACTGTGTACATTTGAAATTAAATAAAAATAAATTTTCAAAAGAGGAACAATTGCCTAATGGCCTATGCAAAGTTTCACTAAAATCTGAGTACTCAGTCCTCACTGAGTAGTTTTATTTTCCCCCTAAGCCCCAGTAACCAGTCTGCCTACCTTCATTGGCAGCCCCCAACACCCCTTATTGCAGAGAGACTCACAATCTCATTGGCAGCCTGAGCCCTGCCAGACAGTGCCTTCTGTTTTTATTTGTTTTAGAGCTAAGGGAGATGTTGGAATGGAAGGTGTCAGTGATCTTCCCTGTTGATCTGCAGTGCTGCTGACTGTTGCTGTGACTACTCCAGTCTCTGTGTCTCCCACCAATGTTGAACCATTGGGAACCGATGCTCGTGCTGTCCTGTAAGAGCAGCCAGCAGGTATGGAAGATTCGAGGTGGTTCCCTCTGACACTTCCACGCCTTGTGATGACAACAAGCTGGGTCAGGAAGGCAAACTCGCATCATGTTCACACATGTGCAGTGCCTTAACTGAACATACTCAGACCTCCCAATCCTTCCGGCTTGCCATTGTCACACTCTCCACCACCATTGTGTGTCCTGGGAGTGGGGGCATCTTCTTATCGGGAATCTCAGTATTCAGAGCTCTGAGCTTCCAGCTACCTTTGGCAATTTCCATTGGCTGATGGCCACAATACCTGAAACTGCAGTAATTATTGAGGCAGAGGCAAAAAAAAAGCATTTGTCAATGCTGAATGTTTCCTTGCATGGTGTATGTGGCAGGTGTGTATTAAAGGCATGAATTACATCCCAAAGGGGAGCTGGAGTCTCTGTTTTATTTATTTTTTATTTATTATGATCTCTGATTAAATACCGTTGAGCAAAGCTCATTTCATAGATTCCACATCAGAGGGATTACAAAGGTTATAAACACAGAACAAGGGATTTACAGCAAGACAGGTCTTCGAGGTAAAAAATATAATGGTGCATCAAAATCTGACATTGTACAGTATATGCCAAAGAGCAGATTCAGTCGTTGAAATACCAAGCACACAAAGAAAAGAGTAGAGAAATGAGCAGCCAGGGATGTTGTCAGTTGATATCAGAAAGATTGGGGTATGAAGTAAGGGAAGAGTGAGGTAAGGAAGCCGAGGGGCCTGTCAAGTTGCGAGTGAGGGGGCAGGGCACAGCGGACAGAGGAGATGGGAAATGACAGGTGGTGGAAGATGACAGGCGGGGAGAGAGGGGGGTGGGGATAGGAAGGAGAGGAAAGTTGTGAGGCGGGCGAGGAGTGGTGAGTGTGGAGGGAGGATGACCGGTAGGTGGCAAGTGAGAGGGGAGATGGTGGAGGTATAGGCTGTGCAAAAGGTGATAGGGCAACAAGTGCTAGTGCAGAGGGGAGTACGTGCAAATGCATGTAAGAACAGTGTAGAAGTGAGGAGTACAGTAAGATAGGCACTGTTCAATGGCAGCAGTCACAGTTGTGCAAAGTTAGGTATTGACGGAGTTTGAATTTAAAAGGACCTAGTTTTGAGGCAGAATAGATGTCATGATTAAGGGAATTTAGCCGAAGTGGGGCACGGTAGGCAAAGGGTCTTTGTCCCTGGGTTGTGTGGCAGCGGGGTACCTAGAAGATCTAGTCTGAGAGACTCCCGCTCCCCTTTGGAATGTAACAAATGAGTAGCCATTCGAGGAAAAAAGCCTATTGTAAGAATTTATTGACTCACCATTTTGGGGGGGAGGCGCACTGGGTCTTTTGTTTTAACTTATGTATGTCATAACTTGTAACAAAGATGCTACCCGAGTTTCAACAGTTTAGAGCTCTTATCTCATAGCTCTCCCTGCGCAGCATCCTTTCATTCAGACAGTGAAAAATGCAATGTGGAAGAAAGCGAGGGCTCGTCTGTGCAATGACAAACATTGCATGCACGGGTCATCCCGCCCACCTCAACAACTCATGCTGCACTCACAGAGAAGTCATCAAGTGATACCTTTGTTTGCTGAGGACTGTCTGCAACATCATGTGGGGCACTGGGGCAGTTCAGCCTGACATCACTGTCATGCTCACGTTCATTTATCCCTCCTGCTCAACTCAGCAGGTCAACAGCTGGGTCCTAGCACCCACAGGACACTCCAGCAAAGCTGCAGCACAATTGCCTGTCCAAGAGACAGGCAAAACAAACAAAATGACTCTCTCAATGGAAAACTGGCTGTCGAGATGGGCAGTCGGATTGTTATTTCCAGCCCTGGCACAGAGCTAAGTGCAACTGCACTGCCTGACGTGGACCTGGACTGTATAGAGCCCACAAGGAATAGCACTGACCAAAACGGACAGTGCCAAGACCTCTGTGGGTAATATCCAGCCCAAGCATGCATATGAGACCACTAGGCATACAAGGCGCTAAAGGGCAATTTCTATGAGCATTATAGGCTCATCTGTATGGGGCAAAGCAACTTCTTGGCACCACTGCCACACAAGAAATGTAAGCCTTGGTTGTCTAGAGTGTCCCCCCACCCACCAATTACTCCTCTAAGCTGTGTCATATGTCAAAGGTGTTTTCAATCCTCCGTGGCATCCACTGCCCCCCCCCCACCCAATCACCCACTTCAGCTGTATAAATATGCCCTGGTGTCCAGTGGCTTCTCCCCACATCGCTCAGCTGAGTGGTGTTATGTACATTAAAGTGTTTATAATCCTTCCTGGTTGGGGGGGGATGTCCAGAAATAAGCAAGCGTTTTAATTTGTGTGAGCAATCGGGGGCGGGGTGAGTGACTGGACACTAGGTAGGACCACAAACAAATCCAACATACATAACACAGCTCAGAGGAGCAACTGGGGGAGTGGGGGGAGGGACACACTGGACCACTATGGAACTGTGTAGCACTGCTAGAGCAGGGGCAGACAGTTGCAGTACCACTACCCTGCCTTCGAGGGGGTGGCAGCATGGGCTTAGCACCCAGTTAAGAGGTGATTTGCAGCAGTAATAAATAGTGCCCTTTGGGGGGCTGTTTACTGCCACCTCAAACCTTTGACTATACTGATGCACCAGTATGTATGACATGACCCCCTTATTTGCAGAGGCACCTTTGAATATACTGCTGCACCAGTATGCATGACCTGACCCCTTATTTGCATAGGTGCCGTTGAATATACTGCTGCATCAGTATGCATGACGGGACTCCCTTATTTGCATAGGCACAGTGGTATTTTATCACTTTTGTGCTGCAGGATTTGCAGGGGGCTCCCGCACAAAACCAGGTTAATACACCTGCAAACCAGTGACAGGGCTTGGGGGTTTAAAACATGGGTCAAATTGGTCCCACAGGTGTAAAAAATGAGGGTCTAAAGAGGAACCTGCTGGGTCAAAATATAATCAGTGGCAAATTTTGAACAGTTCACGTTCCCTTCTTTTACACATTGTTACAGAGTAGATGCATCAGTTTGGACCCACTGGCAAAGGAAAGAGGAGTCAGTTTTGGGAAGGATGCAATTTTGCCCTTTTGGTGCATGTTAGTGATGTTCCTTGTGCTAACCGTGTTAGCTTGTGTGCTAACCTTTGAATATCGGAGAGACACAGCAGACGTAAAAAAGGGGGAGGAATCCAATTCCATATAAACTTTCATGGTACCATAACAGAGAATAAGGGGATTAGCACAACAACAAAAAAATACATACATACAACTAGAACTGTGTATCATTTCTAGTTTTCCACAGAGGCATCACAAACTCTTTAATACAACTCCATAATTACTCCTGCATGCCACACATTTGAAATGATCTTATAAAATCTGGTAAAAAATTACCCTCCTTATCAATAAAGCATTTTTAGGGCTTTCTTAGCGGGATTTTAAACTGTTTGGCTAAATGACACCAAATTTGTACCACATTACTGATCAATCAGTTTTACAGGTCTTTTACCCCTACCCACTTTGTGTGCCAGAGTAACACACCTGTGGAAGTCTGTATAGCCATACCTCTCACCTGTACATTATTATAAGAGACAGCCCTAATTTTTCATTTCAGAACTGCTCAGTCCCGTGTGGGAATGGTACTGCCCACACAAGCAGAATAGGTGCTTTGAAGTCAGGATTTTCGCCCCCAGTTGTTAGGGGCTAACAAGCAGAGCTTCGACTCCCCCATGCTGAGAGAGCTAGATTTGGCCCAGCTATGTGTCATGGAAGTCTGCTAATACCCCTTTTCCATTTTTCTCCCACCCAAGTCCCAGGAATCAGAACACAGTCGCACATGCTCATGGAGGCGAGCATGCACCCTGTGGCTCCGGTGACAGCCCCTCCCCCCATCCCATCCCCAAGTCCTCCCTTGGGCTTGGTGCTGCCATCAAACCTCCACTTGATGGCAGCCAAGAGCCTGGGAAACTCATGATCCTCCCTGGGAGAGGAGAGCCACCGGCAGTAGGTCAATCCATCTCCTCCTCCGCCTCCCACTCCAACTGACCCCCAGCAATCTGCGCCCATCACCACAGGTCACCAGTGTGGCAGGAGGTAAGATGCCAGCCCCTCAGCCTTCCATGCCACCAGGCCAACCTCGAAGTCAGGCTTTTAAGTCAAAATTCATAGTATTCTGATTTGCTGTCTCAAAATTAGGCACTGCATAAATTGAGGCAATGGTTTCCACTGTATTCTGAGCTTGTACATCCAGTGTTTAGTGAAGTGTCCCTCATAATGAAGGGCAGCATCCCGAATTGTGCATCAGCATCGCACATTTCAGTGACAAAAGGTTGAGGCATGTCTACGATGCCCAAGCTGCCAATGATGCACCTCCTGATCTGCAAAAGTTGTGCCCTTCTCCATGAGCTACCTTTTTATTTATGACATGGTCACCATACAATACAGTGCCTAAGTCTACCTCTTGGACACTTGTTGCTGGGGACAGTTGAACTATATCACTTCAGACCTAGCAATTACCTAATTACTTCCAATACTTTCCACCATAACTTGGTTTGGATCCTGATGAACACCTGCCAGTGTACCTCATACTGTTCCACTGCAATTCTCATTTGTTTTTGTGACTAAGTAAATCCTACAAACATTACAGAATGTGTGTGTATCTTACATAATCTCTTTAGTCTAAAAACCTGTGAGTTACCTCTTCTACTGTGGCTTTAAGCCTCTTGGCCTCAGTCAACATGCATCAAAATAAAAGTCAAAAAATGTTTTCCCTGATTCCTGTTGTTCATTTCACCATTTCTGGCAAACCTCTCAGTCTCAACCCCCTTGCCACGTGTATCAATGACAAGACAAACACAGAGGCAAGGTATCAAAATCAGGGTCACATCTTAAAAAATTGTAAAACTTGCTGATGTCAGTCCCTCTCCCCCACCCTTGTGAGGGAGGACCTGCCCATCTTTTTCTCAAGCATAGGTATCTAAGCTTGAGTATGTACACTTAGATGCTTCTAATGTCGTGTACAGTACTTTGGATTTCTCAGCTGTACTGCTACATGTTTTGATCTCCACTGAATACTGTAGCCTCACAACCCAAGACAGACCTGTGCTACGTGCTGCACTGTAACTCCTTGCAGGTACTGTCAGAAATGTGTACGTTTGTATAGTTTAAATCTTTTATTACATAGATTAACACCACTAAATACTGGTGACATCGACTCAGAAAGTGGACAGAATAAGGGGATCAGCAACATTTGATATCATTTTGTGCTTACAAATCCAACTGTTTTCAGTCCCAAAAACATCAATTATAGGGGGACAAAATGAAAACTCTGAGACAAAATCAGGCATGTCCCTGAAAATCGGGACTGCTGAACTATGATTTATAACTTACTGTGAGTGGCTCAGCAGCAATCTGCATGCTGTATTTCCCATTCACAGGTTCAACTCACAGGACAAGAGCTTCGCACAGCAATGTTGGAGCAGCTCACGCTGTACCCTGCAGCAATAGCAGTGCTTCACAGCTTCACTGGAAATGGACTACATGGAAACACCACCAGCAGCAGCAGCAGCTCTGGACCCCAGAACCGACAGAAGGGACAGGTCAGGTCCTCCACTGCCATTCCCACCCCACACACTCATGCCACTGCAGCCTAACTACATGCCAGCACCACATCACTCTAGACAGCTGGAACTGGCAGGGCCACTGGCCCCCGAGCCTCAGCCTGTCCTCCTCCTGACCACCGCCTCTCCATAGTATGGTGCACTGGATGCACCACTGCTCATTCTGTTAACTGCTCACCATGAGCCCAGGCCTGCTGCAGGCCCATGCCACTCAAGAGTCCTCCTGCGGTTCTCCCATCCTGCAGAGTCCACTACCAGCTTACCTCCCTGGGGGAAGAAGCGAAGCTCTGAACCAAGGTGATTTAGCGCTCCACCTCGGCCTTACTGCGACTCATCCCCATTGGATTTGCATCCTGCTTGGGACTCCTGTGCAGGAGACAGCTGTCACTCAGGCTCTGGTTTAGTTTGGCTGTGGTTCTGCACTGTTATTGTGCACATGGCGCTCTGAGTCGGAGCAGGAGGGTGAGAGGGATGATAGATCCTCCAGCCAATCCCTCTGTTGTATCCTGAGCTCCCTCTTGTCAACAGCATAGAAGCACCACATGTGCTGCATCAGAAAATCAGGGAGCTGAGAATGCGTGGAGTGCTGGTAAGGCAATTTTTTTTTTTTTATCCATGGTGCGAACCAAAGTTCGCTGTTTTTCCCAAAAGGTTCACACACAGGCGGACTAGCATGAATAGTGGCAGTTTGACCTTTTTAAAACTGTGGTCAAACCCAACTTGCAGTGCTATTCACAATAAATTGTGAGGGTTTTAACCTGTAGAATGGCGGGAAAGAACAGGGGACAGAGCTGTCTGCTTACCAGCCGGCACTATGCAAATGAAAGGAGTGAAGCTCTCTCATTGGAGCGCTTAATTTCTTTCAACTGGAGAATGGCTTCCACTGTAGATTGCACTGCATTGGACTCGTCCCTGACACACCTCTGAAATGTTCTACCACAAGATGTTTCTTGCACACGTGCAAGGAAACATAAAAAGGTAAGGCATCTGGCGGGCACCAATAAAATTTCAAACCCTGAGGAGGGGGAGGAGAGGGTGAGGTGGCCCCTTAATCCAGCCATACATGGAATCATATGGGGGCATTCAGGCAGGCTGTACTTGGCTTTTCCCCATCTTCCCAGGTCTGCATTAATGCCCCCAGAGATGCCTAAGACAGCCTAGACCATAAATTTGCAGTCTTACTGACTTAGGCTACACATGACATAGTAGAATGCAGGCCACAATAAACCGTTTCCAGTTGTAATCAGATGTTTTAAAAATTAAACTCACTGCATTCAAGGGCTGATAGATATGGTGGGGTGAGTTGGATGCATTCACATTCTAGAGAAGCTGCTCTGTCTTAAACTTTAATAATTCTGGCTATGAAGAGAAATTATCTCACATTGAGTAAACAGTACTATAAACCTGAAAAATAATTTATTTTTTGAATTTAGAAAATGTTCCAAAATCACTGTATACTTTTGGAAAAACCTTTTGTAAGCCACAAAAAAATGTATATAAATAGCTAAATACAGGTTTGCCATTTTTGTTTTTTCCAAATTTTTGTTCCCCTCTTCTCCACCTCAGTGATCAGATTTGCTATGGTTACACCCTTCCTCTGAAGGGGTGGATTGATGAGCTCATTCATAACAAATAACAGTGACACTCCTGGGTCACTTGGCAGGAAGTGCACAAATACCATGGTCATTAACCTTTCCTTTTTCTCTGGGCACTGTGGAGCATGGAGAGTGGTCTTAAATCACAACCACAAAGCAGATCTGTCCAACCCAGGAATGAACATGTGCAGCTGGAACCTTCATTGAAATATAAAGACAGAGTTTCCACAAAGTAAATGGAAAAATGTGGTCCCAGTGATGTAGAACAAACTTGTAAGTAGTAGCTCGGTAGTCAAATAAAATATCAGACACCCCCCCCCAAAAAGAAACTTCTCATTGTTGTCATGCTATCATGATGAAGTAAAACTTATTTGACTTGTAATAAGTTTTTAAGTAAAGTTTAATTAATTTGTATACATTTAGAAATAAAACCAGTCCATCAAATAACTTTTTTTTTTGGTCATTTCTTTAAATTTAGGAAGATCATAAAACAACTTGTCTGATTTACTCCAAATAAGTCATTGCATTTTTTTATCTTTTATTTTTTAAGTAAAAAAATTGAAGTATATTTTACTTAGTTTGACAGAACACTGCACTTAAATTTAATTTAGTTGGAATCTTATAAATCACATGGGCAAGCCCATAAACCACTTTATTTTGTGAGGAACACTTACATGATATTGCAGTTTTTCCTTTAAAGTAGGATATGTTTTTCCGAAGCAGTAACACCAGAGTCTGTCTTAATTTAGTTCAGTTTTTATGTTCACTGTGCATGCAGTGAACATTTTGTTATGAGAGTTGGTTTTGAGAGGTGTGACACTGTTGGTCCAATGCAGAACAGTCTGTGAGGGGGCGCATCAGTGTCACACCAATCAGCCAGGCTGATCATGACACAGATTGGCTTGCTGGGTGGAAACTTTGTGTATTTCAAAAGAAAAAGCTGACTCTATCATATATCAACTTTTTCTTTTGATCTACATCACCCAGCAAGCATAGCTGATCTGTCATGATCAGCCTGCTGAGGAATTTCAAACATCCAGAAAGAGCCCCACACTCTTGCAGTTGCCAGTTGTAGCAAAGAAAACCATCCATCGATGCCTGTTACTGGCACCCCCGTAACTGTCCCCCACACTAGACCCTCCCTCTCAGCACCCCCCCCACACAAGCATAACAGCAATACTGGGGGTGTCCAACCCCCCCTGTGTCTCCACTGAAAGTCACTCAGTTTTTTTGTTTGTTTGTTTAATACAGCAATACCAGCGGTGAACATTCGGCATTGACAAATGCTTGTTATAACCATCAGTTCTTTGGTGAAGTCTCTTCAGGATGGCACTCTGGTTCCTTTAGTGCTTCCGGCTTACGTGAGCTAACAAAGGAGACTGGGGTGTTAGAGACAGTAAATTGGCAATATACTGTATAAAGCACAGTCCTAACATAAATGGCTGCTAATCTAGTCTTCTGGAGATATGAAGTTGGAAGACTCCTAAGCCCAGGGATTTTAAGATTCAGTTTAACAGTCCAAGCCCTAGAGCTACCAGCTCTGTTCAGAAAAAAAAGTCATAAATGTTTTCAGTCTTGTTTCTATTGTTGTATACAGTATGAACATTTGTAACATGGCTATCAAAAAGCCCTACCTGTGATTCATTACAATAGCTCACCGAACCATAGATTATTTCCCAAGTAATCCACAGTTCCTCTCCAGAGTGAACCCATATGCATGCTTGTGTGGGAATTAAGCCATGGTTCCTATCAGGACCACGCTTACAAAGTCCAGCACAACAGGTCACACCCACCCAACCCCGCATGCAGTACCCCCCATTTACTCATCATGGAAACTACCAAACTGAGTTTAGGCAGTCACCCAGTAGCAGCCGCTCACATATACCCGGCCCTGTCAGAACATTTGCTGAAGAATTGAGGTGCAAGTTGGAAGTATAGCCTACATTCTCTCCCACACAGTCATGACACCCACCCCCCTCACGGTAAAAAAGGTGCATGCATGACCTGTTCAAGTCGACATTCCCACTTATGCACATCTAATAGTGCACTGTTACTGTTGGGCTCACCTCTTCATTGATGTTGTCCCTCTCTTTCTTTTCCAAATGTGCCATCATTCCCATCTGCATTCTGGGGGACATGGCTCGCACTGAGGGGAGTCGATGCATGACTCTGAGGAATGGAGTCCATTGCAAGCTATTGGGAGTGCCCGGGGAGGGGAAATCACTGGCAGCCAGGGACACACCAGTCAGAAAGAGTGACATGCTGTAGTGCCATGCACTAGATCATGACCTGCATGTGGGACAGAGTGAAGGCCATGTTACAAGTGAATTAACCCACTCGAGAGCTAGGTTAACATGAGCATTAATCCATGCCTGGATGGTTGGAAGCACTCAGCCTGCTACCGCAAGCCTCAAAACCCACCCAAGGGGTGGAATAATTCTCAAGTAAATCCATGCTCTCTCGTGGGTTAATCCTTTCATATATATCTATATATATATAACTATATATTTTTTTTTTTTATGTTTGCCTTTGGGGAATATATGCACTTTTTAATTTGGTTGTTCCTTTGATAAAAAGGATAAGCATCTGATCACACTGCTGGCAACATGGCTTTTTTTTGTTTTTGTTTCTACAATGTAATAATCTGGTTAATTCATTGTTCCCTCATCTCTGTGTCTGCCTAAGGACATGCAACTTCTAATATGCAGTGGGCAGGATTTCAAATGGACCTGTCTCAACCCCACCCACCCGTAATTTTAAAGTTGGATGCTTGCCCGTCTGAACTGGAAGATCAGCAATTAGATAGTCTACATCTGTTCAAATTTCAGACATTCATGTTTAAAAATTAATTTGCATCAAATGGCACTAACCCTGATTTGTGCATAATTTTTTGACGCAAAGTGCCACAGATCATAACATTTTATCAGAAATGGACCGATCGTTTAGAAAATAGCTTCCGGGCTGTCAGATGCAATCAGACACATACCCCATGCATTTATTTGTGTCTGCATCCAGCCCTTTGGAAAATCTTGCCCAGTGCGTCATGGTCAACAACCATATAACCCCTTTTTCCATTATTTTCTGGGATGAAAGAGGCACATGAGTCCTACAGAAAGCGTTAATGAATAAAGCATAGAAAGCATAGCTGTGAGATCCAAATGAATGTCATAATCACTTTTTGTAACCTTCTCTGATCTCTAACCAGGCAGCGGGGCATGTGCTGAGCAAGTGCAAAGGCCCTCCATAATAAACCAGTCCTAGCCACCTGATCAACTTTGAGAGGCTTCTTGTATCCGTTTACCACCTCATCAGTTCCGGGAATTTACCCACAATTCACAAAGTGCAGACTGTTGCCACTTTAATTACTATTAGTACAGTGAGAGTTCAGCTGGAGGGAAGCCCCAGTAATTAGAGCATGGGACCCTGACCCTAGAGATTACTCACTAGTAGTAGCCCTCCTAGCAACAAAAATTGCGTTGAAGCTATATATAGGTAATCTGGTTTAAAAAACAATTCAACCCCTCTGAACTGCACAGTTTGAATTTTGGATAATGTCAAGCCCTCTGACCTAAAACCCGGTTGGGTGGCTCAAAATACAAATCAGATAGATTGCATATAGTCTGCATAGCATATACATGTGAATTATATATAATTTAGAGGTTTAAAAACAAGAATGTTTTTCAAACCATTTTTTTGTTCATATTTAAACCATTTTGATTCCAAACCTCATAAGTATTCTTATCCCTCGTGAAAACAAGACCCCCACTATAAACAACCTAATCTGGGGTATCCTAGGAAACTATAGGGCTCTATTCACTATGCTAATGCACCGTGTAAACTGGGCACATTGGCATAGTTGTGTCTGAATGCCATGGAGCGGTGTCCCATGGATCCTGCATGGCATTCTGTGAGGGGGCACAGGACAGGTATGTGCCTGATCCCCCGACTGTGTGCACAGCAGCGTGCAGGGGATGTGCCCACACACCATGCCATTCACAAAGGTGTGATGTGCTGGGCATGGGGAGCACACATTACACTTGGTAACTCCCTGCCATAAGGGATTCATGTCCTCCCATGATGCCACCGCCCTCTGCAGCGGAGACATCGGGGCACGGCAGACCCTCTCAACAAGCCACTCCGGCCCATGGAAACTACAAGGAGAGCTGGGGGCGGCCGACCGGACACCCACTGCCCCGTGCCACTGGCACACAGCTCATTGTCTGCCATCACCCATGCCTCACAGGTGCAAGGGATCCAGTAATGGACCAGGACTGGGCATCACATTGGATGCACGCCCGGTCCATGGAACAGTCCTCTGCGCACCTGCGTACCGGGGGGGCACATATGGGAGATGCACGGTGGCCATGAATATGGCCACCGCACATCCATCTACAGGTGTGGAGCTGCACTGGTGGGGTATGCACTTTTGGCACATACTTTACGCCCCAAATAGTGCATAGAGCCTAAAGACTTTACAACATGAGCTACTGTATTGGTCATGCAGTAGAAAGCAGTTTTGGTTCGGTCAGTCTGAAGGATCGTTTCATATAAGCAGAGAAAGTTTCAGATAAATAAAATCCATTGGCTGCATGATTCCTGGTTTTGCTAGGGAAACCTTTTCTGCAGATTTCTACTCCAATGTCTTGTAAATTTAGAAAATTGTATTACAAATTAAAGATACTGTGCTTGAATAATGCAAGATATAATTTTTTTTTTTGCCTGGAGATGATGAGGTTCTTATATTGAAACAATTATATGGATCAGCTGGACCTATTGCCCCAATACTGGAGTTATCTGTAGATAATGATCTAGACTGTATAATGTCCTAGCTGCAGCTCTCTACTGTAAATGAATTAGCAAAAATCTGTAAGTTTGAGCATCACTGAGACTTTTCTCGATATTACATATATACTCTCCCACGACCTGCTGTCTATTAAAACTTGAAGAAAAGAAACAAAACATTTATATACAGTGAAAATAAGTGGTGTTCTTGCAGCAATCAAACAGTAAGAGTCTGTTTGCAGTGTAGAAGAAATAAGAAAAAAGTACTGTGTCAGCAATTGGGGTGAATGCCAGCTCTTATGCCATATGGTCCTCATTTTTCTGTAGGTCATGCTTCTGCTGTAGTGAGGGCTGGCTACTTGGGTCTGCCCAACAGCACCCCCCCAGCCCTGTCACCAACCTTCTCACAGAATTACTGGTTATCCACCATTTGCACAGAACCTCGATGGTGGGTGGCCTGCTGTGTTAGTCATGCAAGAGCAAGTGGGGGGTGCCTTCTGTTGGTAGCCTGGCATCTTCTCCCTCTGCGTGTAGTGTCATGATGTGTGTGCCAAGCATGTCACGCTACAGCCCTGCCCCTCATGCACTCCCACTGAGCTGCCGCCTGGCCTCCGCCAGGTGGCAGTCCCTGCAGCAGGACCTGGAGTCCTGCCTCCCTGAGAAAGTAGAGCTGTCATCAGGCACTTGATCCCCCTCCTCACCTGGCCAGCCCACTGAGCAACCCTGGTCTGTTCCTGAACATAGGTTGCCAGCATAGAGAAAGTGCAACTGCTGGTATCCAGTCAAAACCATGAAGGAGGAAGAGCACGGTGGAAAACCGTGCTGACTATACAGCGTAGGTGGTTTCAGTGTTGGTTTATTTATATTAGCATGGTTTTTGACCACAACCATTTTCTGGTGTCCACGCAGCATGTGTTTTGACTGTGCCATTCTTCCTTCGTGGTTTTGACCTGGATCCCTACTTCTCCTCCACTGGGCCAGCCCGATCTTTGTTTTTTTTTTTTTGTACAGTCTTTTTCTGCTCCGCCCATCAGGGAACCCTCTCCGGCATCCTACCACTGCTGCAAGCTCTTCCTCCCACCTGAAGCTCTCTCCTCTCCTCCGCATCAGCCTGGCAGATCCCCCAGCTCTGCACCCTCTGAGATGGGGCCACTCTATTCACCCAGGGCACTCTATCTTTTAATTTAATGTGATGTCCGAGCAGTTGGGCCTGAAGAGGAGTGAAGCCTGGTGCTGGAGTGTGGCTCGGTGGGGCAGAGGTGCCATCGCCTATCCCCGAGGACAGGGATTTTTTTTTAAGTTACTCCCCTTTGGAGCGTGGCATGCAATGACACCCACACATGGTTGCCCTGCTGGTGTCTGCCGCGCTCCACCCTCTACGCTGGCTGGTGTACCTGCAATACCCCCAATCTCCATCAGGGGTCGCCAGGACACTGAGTTACCCTGGATCCCTCTGCAGGGAGAGGAGAACTGTCCTCTAGGTGCTCCATCCTCTCCTTCCCCAGGCAACCAGAGTCTGTCACCTAACCCAGGTTGCTGGCATGGTGCAAGGTGTGGCATCCAGCACCTCAACCCTCAGCCCGATCTTTGTTTTTGACCCAGTATGAAAAGACAATTTTAGTTAAGTATGATCAGAGCCGCTGCTGCAGGGCTCCAAAACTGCTGCCACAGGTTGTTTCACTCTGTGGTAGGAGTTGTTAATTTATGTGGTGAATTTCTTTTCAGCCATTGGTCAATACACGATGTGATATCAACGATGACATCCAATATTGAGCATGAGGATGGGGGGGGGTTGGGACAAATAGAGGAGAAAAGCACCTAGAATTGTAGAAAGCAAGTCAGTCTTAAATGCAAATCATAGCAAATACCGAATTCTACAGCACACGCACATAGTTCTGCAGGCAGTTCAGAATTCAAAGACCTTGAATAGTAGTGATGACCCTAGCTAGGTATAAAAGGCAATAACCTTAGTTGTGTGTCAAAGGTGATGGTGATAGCTACAGTTGGCAGTTCTCTGCCCTTACACAATTATTTTCATCAACCCCGTCAAAAGTGGGCTACTGGCTTGGCTATAGTCACATATGTTAGTTTACATGTACCTTAAGTTGTTTAAACCTGTTTGGTGATAATGGTGCACCCTAATAGGAGTTTTGTTTTGTCAATTAATTTCCATTAAATTATGCATGTTGCCATATTTTGTACTTAAACACAGATCTGCATTGCATTGGCCAAGTCAAAGAATATCTGCTACTGCTGTGAAGGTGCCATGGTGTAGCTGAAAGCATACTTAGTTTTTGTTATAATGTGAATATAAAAAAACATGAGATTTCAGATCTTGCACGTGTCTGTAAATGTTTCTTATATGAAGCTGTAATTATTAATGTAAATCTTGTATCTTTGATCGGTTCTGTATATAA
This sequence comes from Neoceratodus forsteri, assembly GCA_016271365.2. NCBI lineage: Eukaryota > Metazoa > Chordata > Ceratodontiformes > Ceratodontidae > Neoceratodus > Neoceratodus forsteri. Next base: position 411,244,669 of record CM028129.1, on the reverse strand, counting down.
GAGTTGATAAAATTAATAAACTCAAATGTTATGCTGTCTGTGTTGTGTGTTTATGTTCCGTATATTAGGTAGTCACTGCAGCATACTCAAAGCATTTTCTGACAAGTAATGTTTTATATTTGATGCCATACACTGTAGCCCAGTGGTTGGAAAGAAAAGTGCAACAGGATAATACCTGGTTCACCTTATCTCCCTGTGCTTTTGTCCCTGCCTGCTAAAAGTCTGAGTAGAAGCAGCCCTGGACTGGAAACCTGCTATTGCATCTCAGCTGGGCTGTACTGGATAAATATATTCAGACACTGATTAAGGGAGACAGAGTCCAATAGTCAGAGGACACAGCTGAACACCTGGAGATCCCAGGTACAAAGCCAATCATCATCACTGACTCACTGTGCAACTCTGCTGAAACAAGCTGGTGTATCTCAATTAAGCTACTCTAGGTAAAGTGTGTGTGTGTGTGTGTGTGTGTATGGGGGGGGTGGCACACCTACCATATAAGCACATTTGAGGGCCTGCTGTTGCAATACAATTACAGATGTTGCTTACGAATGCAGGAAATATTTCCTACTAAAATCCATTTCATAACACCCATTCCTTCATTGCACCCACAGTGCTTACTTAGCATTCAAGTGCAGGGAGGATAAAGAGCTCCCTCCCAGTTTAGCTATTTTTGAAAAGACAATGTGTAAACCTTATTCACAAGAAAAGAAATGAGTTCTGACCTCCTCTGGGGAGGACACCTGGGTCAATGTATGAAATGAATGCTTTCCCAATGTAGTAAATGAATGCCTTCCCATGTTCTTAAGACCTATGAACTTTACCTTGGGACTGCACTTCCTTCAGGCAAATATTCCTAATCTGATGGTTCTTTTCTTGAGATAAGCAGAGGGACCATGGCAAGATCACATCTGCTGAGATCATAGAAGATTGCAGTATTCAAAATTTAAAGCACATCTTGTTTTCCACATTTCATGGAAGCAATTTTTTTAAATCACTTAAATATGCACAGTTTCTCTAACCACCCAACTACAGCACCATTATTTCCTTGTGCTTTTGAGAATAATGTGTATGGCGGGGGGTAGAAGTTATTCCATTACTGCCATACTGTTATTCTTGCAAATCTGGTTGCTGTATGACTTTGGGCCTGCAATGTTAACAGAAAGGATTCAAAATGGTGTTCAGTTTGTGCCACTTCGTGTACAGAGATTAATAGAAATTATTTAAAATCATTGCACTGCTGAATAATTTGCAACCCTTATGTTTAGCATGATTACACAGATCATAGGCTTATCTTGCCTCACTACCAGTAGACTTTGTACACAACAAAACACAAAATTCCTTAGTTTTCCTCAATTTCCTTATACAAGATTTTGTAAACTGTCCTGCATTTTAAATGAGCAGTGTACCCAGTAAACATATATAATGACAGGTCAAGTTGCATATGGTGCAAAGACCCAGGATATTGACTGGTCTAAGTTGTTCTGCTTAACGATACTTGACGAAAGTGGGTAATAAGCTACTAAGAGGATGTGAATTTATAGAATTGCAGCCTTAGAAAACCCCTGGAAAGCATGTTTTTTGTAAATGTTATTGTCCTGTAATAACCTTGCTAGAAAGCTCAACCATTTTGAAATAAGCTGTTTTACACTTGAGGTTCCTAATAAACCTCAGCACATACTTACAGTGCTACTGTAGCTCAATCAAAAAAGCTCAAGCCCTCTATTACCTGACAAAAGATAATACTGTGCAGAAGCATTTGTAAACTTTTGCTGTTCTTTTGCACTGGTTAGTAGTCTAAAGCTGTGTAGTTGATCCCTACATCAACCTCACTGAAGGCTCCCGCATCCTTTTTTTTTTATCTGATGTAACTCCCAGTCCCATGCAGAATCCTTGCAAAAACACAACTGCCCTTTGTGCAGTTTTCCAGAAAAACCTCTCTTGGTGCTGCTCAACCATCAGATGTCTTAATGAAAGTCAATGCGGTGCCTTTAAATTTATCACTGCCATTCATGCTGTGCATATTTTTTTGGTATTCGGCATGCATTGTTAACAGTGATTGTCATCTAATTAAATCAGTGCTAGTCACGAGAGCCTGTTTTTATGCTGAGATAAGCATCAGAAGTCTGCTGCAGCGTCCCCCAGATCAATAAAGATGTTCCCTGTAGGATTACAAATAGTCTGGGGTTGTATGGGGCACCAGAATTAATTAGGAATGATTTCTCTCTTTCTTTCCATTTCAACACATTTTTTAATTGTTTATCCATTTTCAATAGACTTGTTTTAATATAGATAGCAACATATAGTGATGCCTGTTTTGTCCCAGAACTGTGCTTCTAGCATTATTTCAAGATGCCATCACAGTTGTTCTGTTTCCCAGACAATTTCAAGAAGCAATTGCTTTTGAAAAAAAAAAATCTAAAAGGAAAAATAGTTTTAAGAATAGTAAGGCAGTTAGAAATTATCTGCATTATTTTGTTATGTGGATCTGGCTCGTAACATCTGTAAATATATTTGTAGTATGACAACAGCTGTGGTTGGTATGACTGCAGCTAACTATTGACAATGAGATGATTTTAAATATTTAACAGAATGCTTGTCTGTGAAATTACACCGTTTCTGTTTAAAAGCATTTGTAAAATGGTTAAGAGAGCGTTGCTGAAATGCAGCCACCTCATTTGTCATACACTGTGTAGAAACATAATAAGTGTCAACAGAAAAATATTGTTGGTCCATCCAGTCTGTCTGTGGTTCCCTATCTATCCCTGAGACCTAATTGTCATTGTGGTCACCAGCCCTCCCTTTCCTCCCCCCACTACTATTGCCCTGAATAGCCTTTACCCTGTCCCAACTGTGTTTGAAACCATTTATGGTTTTGGCTCCTACCACCTCAGTTGGCAGACTATCCCAAGGTTCTAACACCCTCTGAGTAAATCAGTACTTCCTCAAATCCCTCTTAAACCTGCCCCCTTTCAGTGTCCACTCATACCTCTGTGACCTTGAATTTGTACTTATGCTAAATAACTCCTTGCAGTTCACCTTATTTATTCCTTTCATGAATTTGAAGATTTCAGTCATATCATCACTCTCCTGTCTGGTCTCCAGTGAGTACATGTTTAGCGACTTTAGCTGCTCTTCATAAGATTTGCCTGTTGCCTTGTATCATCCTGGTCACCTTTTGTTGCACTGCCTCTAGCCTGTCCTTATTCTTCCTGAGGTGAGGACTTCAGAACTTGGTGCAGAACTCTAGGTGCAGCCTTACCAGTGACTTATGAAGCGGCAATATTACGTCTTTCCTTCTACTGTCTGTACCCCTCCGGATGCAACCTAACATCCTATTTGCTTTACTGATGGCCTTGTTGCATTGCCTTGATTGCTTAAAGGGTGTCGCTAATAATGAATTCTAGGTCACTTACGCAGATATAGTGCTCAGCTTAACCCCTCCCATTCAGTACTCTGTCCTGGGGTTCTTGCTCCCCAGGTGCATCACCTTGCACTTGTTGGCATTGAATTTCAACTGCCAGACTGTAGACCACTCTCCAGTCTATGCAGGTCACTCTACATCTCCCTAATTCCCATGTCACTGTCACCCTCCCACAGAGCTTTGTATCATCTGTGAAGAGACACAACCTACCATGGACTCCTTCTCCAATATCACCAATGAACATATTGTAGAAGACTGGGCCCAGGAAAGATCCCTGTGGTATCCCACTTATAGCCCCTCTCTCCTCCAGTTTAACCCTATTTACCATTACCATTTGCTGCCTCCCCCTCAGCCAATTTCATACCCATCTTACTATGTCCCTTGCCACCCCCAGATCCTCTATCTTTTTCAGCAACCACCTGTGAGGCACTGAGTCAAAGGCTTTGCTGAAGTCAAAATAGAGAGGTCCACAGTGTGGCCCCCATCCAGCATCTTAGTCACCCAGTCAAGGAAAACTTTTAAGCTTGTCTGACAAGACCACCCTGCCACAAACTCATGCTGCTTACTGTTCTAGAGGCAATTACTCTCTAGGTAGTCCACAAGGTCCTCCTTGACTAGTGACTTCATTAGTTTCCCTACAACTGAGGTAAGACTGACAGGTGTGTAGTTCCTTGCCCCCCCCTCTCCCCCTTTATGGAGCAGAACCACATCTGTCACCCTCCAGTCCTTTGGAACTACCCTTGGCTGTAGTGAGCTATTGAATAGCTCCACCAGGGGTTCAGCCAGTTCCACTGTCAGCTCTCTGATCCCCCTTGGATGTATCCCATCCACTCCCTGGGCCTTATGTATCTTAAAGGTTGCTAGCCCTTGCCAAACCCTTTCACTGGTGAATACTGGCTTCCACATCTCCAGGATGCCCTTAGCAGCCACATTGATGCCACTGTCTGGTGAGAGTCTGCTGTCCTCCCTGGTGAAGACAGATCAAAAGTGTAGTAATCTAGAATGACTTCCTTTTGCCTTTCCACCTCTATTACCCTACCTCCTTCTGATAGCTTAACAGTTCCCCCTTATTCCTTTTTTCCCTATTATACCTGAATAATTTCTTCTCTCCACTCTTAGCCCCTTCAACAATACACAGCTCAGTGTCTGCCTTAGCTTCCTTAAGTGCCCTCCTAGCTTCCCTAATTCTTAATTGGTATCCTCTCAATTTTTCCACCCCCTGCTTTTCTTTGTACTTTATGAAGGCCTTTCTTGGCTCTCACAGCTACTCTGGCCCTTTCTGTGATCCACACTGTTCGCTTGTTCCTGTTTCTCTTGCTTACGGTCTTCAGGCATATCTTTAATGCCTCAAGAATGGCAGACTTTATTGCCTACCATTTCACCTCCACTCTCCTATGTGGTCTACCCTGACTAACTTGTCCTGCATCAACTCCCTCGTCCTTTAGAAGTCTGTCCTTCCAAAATCGATTACCTCAGCTTTCGACTGGGGTTCACCAGTCCCCATGCCTAGCTTAAACCAGATGGAGTTATGATTCCTAGTTTTTTCACTACCCGCATCACTCCTACCATCTCTTAAGTTGATGAGGACCACATCAAGGATGGCAGCCTGCCTGGTGGGTTCTCTAACCAGCTGCACTAGCAGATAGTCCTAGTCTGTATCCACTATGGCCTGACTTCTGGTGCTCCTGTCAACTGGATTCTCCCAGTTGATGTCTGTCAGATTCTGGTCACCCAGCACCACCACCTCACTTTTTGCTACTCCCCTGACTAGTTCATCTCCAAGCACCCTATCCCTCTCTTCCACTTGTCCTGGTGGTCTAGAAACCACTTTCACCTGCATTTTCTTGCCCAAGGCTGCTGTGAGCTGCACCCACAGTGACTCTATCTCTCCATTTGTCCCCCTAATGTGTCCATCCTCCACCACCTCAGTGCCATCCCTGAAATAGAGGGCTACACCTCCCCTTTACCTTTTACTCTATCCCTCCAGTCCTAAACATTGTGCAGCCTGGAGCTTTCAGGTCCCAGATGTTATTCTCAGAGTAGTTATGAGATCCACCTCAGTGTCTGCCATCATTTCCTGGAGCTTGCTGATTTTATTACCTAGACCCATGGCACTGAGGGTGACCCCCCTTCTTTCTAACCTTTGACCCCCTCTGACTATTTACTTGTCCATTAACTCTTCTTTCCTCATCCCCTTCCCTTCTTCTTCTTCTTTGAAGGCTCTTTGGCCTCCCCTTCCTTGATCCCTTCTCCCAGCCAAGTTTGGACCTGAACCCCATTGTTGCCTGCTGTGTCTCTATAACCCCCAATATTTGGGTGAGTACTAGCTAGGTTAAGTTCTGCTTCACTATCTCCACAGTCTAGTTGGCCAGATCATTGGTATGCAAGTGTACCAGAACACCTGGCAACACACTCCTTCCTATCTTATCTACAGCCCAGATGGCTGTTGCCCCTCGGAGGCATCTGACCATCCTCCTCTACCCATCCAACCCTCCTCCCACCACTCTCTGTACCCCCTGACCATTGATACCTTAACCAACAAGACTCTCTCAATTGAGTTCTTCCTGCTTTCCCCCATGTGACATCAAGTTTCTTACACTTTTCCATTGACTGACTGAGAGTTCTCCCCAGTGGAGTCAGTTGCCTGAGGCTCCTCCATGGGTGCAAAGCAATTTGCTGTCTAGATGGAGTGGTGCTGGACAACCTTCCAGTGGCTAGCCCTGGCTCCCTCCCCTCCCCACCACATTCCACCCCCGTGGACCAGTGGGCCTCTGGGGGAGTGGGGGTATGGTGTGCTGGCTCCAGTTTCCCTTTCTGTTTCCAGCACTTTGGTTCCCTTAGACTCTGTCCCCCCACTATCTGTTTAATTGTCCAGTTAAGGCATCAGACTTCTGCCATAGTGCACTGGCCCCTTCCTTGGTCAGGTGAAGGCCATCCCCCTTGAAAAGCCTCCTGTCCCAGAAGTCTTCTCAATCCCCCACAAAGCAGTACCCCTTCTCCAGACATCAGCCCCTCAGCCATTCATTAAGATCCTCTATCTTCGCCTTCCTTACTCTTTCACCACTCCTTCCTCTGCCTCACACAGGGAGGACCTCAGAGAAGGCCATAGAGGCTGGGTGTTACTTTAGCCTGTCCACCAGATTACGAATGTTCTGCTTCATCATTTCCATAGTCTAGTTAGCTAAATCATTGGTACCCAAATGTACCAGCACCCCTAACTCCTCCTCCCCATCTTCCCTATCCTATCTACATACCAGATGGTTGTTGCCCTAGGGAAGCATCTGACCATCCTAGTCCTCCCATCAAACCCTCCTTGCACCACCCTCTCTAACCCCACCCTGAAAATTGGACCCCCAGCCACCAAGACTCTCTTAATTGATTTCTTCCTGCTTCCCCACATTTGCCATCAAGTTTCCCTGCTGTTTTCCATCAGCTGACTCAAGAGTCCTTCCCAGTGGAGTCAGTATCCTGAGGCTCCTCCAGGGGTGCAAAGCAATTTGCTGTCTAGATGGAGTGGTGCTGGACAACCTCCCAGTGGCTAGCCCTGGCTCCGTTAACACTCCCCACCACACTCCACCACCTTGGACCAGTGGGCCTCTGGGAGAGTGGGATGTGGTGTGCTGATTCCAGCTGAGCTGGTGACACAGAAGAGATATATTTTCTCTTGCTGCTGCCAGCTGAGTTAGGAGTGCCACAGGGGTTCTGCAGATAAGTCAGTGCCACCTCCACCACAGCATACCCCTGGAAAAGAGTGCCACACACACACCACAACTAACTTAATGTCCCAGCTGTACCACATCTCTATACTGAACCAAGGAATGGGGCTCCAGTCCATTCACACTGCATGGCCATTGTTTAACTAGTAATAAACTACCTCTACCCATTGGGTAAAACATTTAATGTACAACTGTGTCTTACAACTACCAGTGAAACTACATTTTAAAACAGTTAATGCAAGGCTGGTTCAGTGGATGAGTGGTGCGCTTACACTCCCGCACTGGTAAACCCGGGTTCAGGAATGAATTAGGGTTGTTTGTTGGGTGGGTTGGGTGAGGAAGGATTGAGTGCCCAATGGCAGCTCTCCTTCCTCAAGGAGGAGGTACACCAGCTGCTGCTACAGAGACTGCCATCTGGTGGAGTCCAAGTGACAGCATAGCAGGAGTGCACAAGAGGCAGGGCTGTAGCGTGACATGCTTGGTGCACACATCCCAATACCACAGTCCAGAGGGAGAAAATGGAAGAAAAAGATGCTGGGCTGCTCATGGCTTGCACCCACTGCAGGCTACCGCACTACCAACATGGCAGGACACTCACCCATGATGGTTCTGAGCAAGTGGTTGAATAACTAAGTCCATGAGAAGGTCAGTGACAAAGTTGGGGGGGGTGCCATTGGGCAGACTGGAGGGGAGGAAAAACTACTAACTGAAAAAATTACACAGTTAATGAATGCCCATACTGTGTTAAAATGCTATATTTAAACTACAGTAAAAAATCATACTTCAACTGCAGCCTCAAATTCAGACCTGTGGGCCCCAAACAAATTCCAGAAACTGCTGATGCATGAAACATAAAAATCATCATTGCAACTACAGTAAAAATGAAAATGTAGTTACAACTGAATCAGAAACTGACAAAATTACTACAACAGAGTAGTACAACATTGCTTTTCCCGACTCGGACCTAGTGTACACCAGAGGAGGAAAATGCCACCAGTCCTACCTCGGTACCATAACTGTGAAGTCCTACAAACACTGCATCTCCCACCTTTAAAGAAAGAGCTGTTTTTAACCTGCCCCCATGGTAGTGCTCGTCACAAATGCACTCCGCAGATCAGGCCCTCTGCTCCCACAGTGCCAACCTCAGAGTGCAATAGTATGAACAGGTAACAGACAGGGTAACCCTCCTGTCTGCTTTGGGTCCAAATCACCTCTAGCCTCGTGTTCTGGATGGATTCAAACTGTGAACCTTATGCTAACATACCCAAATGTACAGGCTCAGATAATATTCTCTTTGGGGGGATGCAATATATATTTTGCCTAAGGGCACCTAACCAGGTATCCAAAATGAATCCTTTTTAACTCTATAAGAGACCTAGGTATTTCTTACCTTATTATACAAGCTCAGTAACACAATCAAGCTTTTCAACAGCTGTCGGACTTAAATACAGGAAAAAGAAACTGAGAAGACACCCAGGCAGTATTTCAAATAAAAGGTTGTTTACTAAAATATGATAAAAAGAGGTAAAATTAAACACAGAACACTATATCATATATCTTACAATCATGTAAAACAAGAAGGAAGTTACAGAATAAAACAATCCTTCCACAAAGACTTAATTTCTTCTAAGTATTACCTTGTAAGTGCTGTTTGTTTGAGCACTTCCATCTTAGAGCCCAAAAATCATGTGTCACATGTCCCAGATACAGGATTCATTTTCAAGATCCCTCTCCCCACCCCCTTTTGGTGAGTCATCTAGCTCCTCCCTTAGAATCAATTTCTGGCATAGTTATCCCTGAGGATTTAAGTCATTATTTTGAAAAATCTGTAACTAGCCATTTCCCCAAATATGACAGTCTTTAATCAAACATTCCTCTTTGAAGTTCCTCTGCTGATTTCCTGGTGCTAGTGTGATCCGAGGGTTTTACAACTCTTCACACACTTCCGGCTATGTGCTAAAATGAGAGGAACCAGCCCAATTACCTTTCTTTCTGCAACTCCATAAAACTCACATTTAGTTTTAACTGCAAAAGCATGGGCAGGTTATAAAAGGTAATAAAATGCCCTTCTGGAAGGATGTCTTAATTCAATGTTTTTTCTTGTCAGTTTAATGACATCCTGTGGTTTCAGCTACTAACCTTGAAAGTTAAAGGCCAAATCTCTCACATACTGACATTTCATACACAGACCATTTATTTATAATATAAATATCATACAGGTAACCAGAAGCAGGGGCAGAGCATCACACTCCTCCCCACCTGGACTGAATTTGGGGTCTCTATCCCCTGCATGGGATGAGCTCTACAAGTCAGTTCATTCTTCATATAGACGCGACAAGCCATCTGCATTTTTATTGGTTGCTCCAACCCTATGTGAGATCATCATGTCATACCCTTGCAAGGCAAGACTCCATCTTAATAGTCTACCATTCATTTTTCCCATTTGTGTTAGCCAAACCAGGGGGGTTGTGGTCAGTTTGTACCTCAGAATGCTGTCCATATAATTATGGCTCTAGCTTCTTTAGGGCCCACACTATGGTAAGACACTCTTTTTCCACAGCAGAGTATGCCTGCTCCCTGGAAAGTAACTTTTTACTCAGGTACACTATGGGGTGATCTTTTCCTTGGTTGGATGTATGACTCAGCACTGCCCCAAAACCCACATCTGAGGCATCAGTCTGAACTACAAAGGGTCTGCTGTAGTCTGGACTAGTCAATACAGGAGCACTGCACAGTGCCTCCTTCAGTCTGGTAAAGGCTTTTTCACAGGCTGGTTCCCAGGTAACTTTCTTAGGCATCCTTTTCTTTACCAGGTCAGATGGGGAGCAGCCACGGCACTGTAATTGGGTACAAATTTCCTATAGTACCCTGCAGCCCCTAGAAAACTCCTGACCTGCTTCTGCATTTCTAGTTTGGGCTGTACCTTGATCGTCTCTATTTTTACTTGGTTAGGACGGAGCTGTCCCTGGCTTATAATATGCCTGAGATATGCCACTTCAGCCATGGCCACCTGGCACTTCTCAGCTTTGACAGTGAGCCCGGCCATCTGTATCCTACTCAGCACTTCCCTAAGTTAGGATAGGTGTTCCTCCTAGTTGGCACTAAAGATGGCAACGTCATCCAGGTATGCCACAGCGTACTCCTTAGCACTATTTAACACCTGGTTCACCAACCTTTGGAAAGTGGCCGGAGTGTTCCTCATTCGGAAAGGCATTACTTTGAATTCAAATAACCCTATCAGAGTGATGAAGGCTGACCTCTCCCTAGCTCTGGCAGTTAACTCTATCTGCCAATACCCCTTTGTCAGATCAGTAGTTGTAGGGTAGGTCGCCCCACCCAACTTATTCACGAGTTGATCCATCCATGGCATCGGGTGGATGTTGGACTTCATGACTGCATTCAGTCTATGATAGTCCACACAAAACCAAATAGAGCCATCTGGCTTGGGCACAAGGACTACAGGTGAGGCCCAGGGGCTGTGTGGTCTCTGGATTACCCTTAAATCCAACATTTCCTCCACCTCCCTCTTAATGTCCTTTTAGACAGCCTCTGACACCTGATATGCTGTCCGCCGTATGGGCGTCTGTGTCCCTGTCTCTACATCGTGCATCGCTAAGGGGGTTAGTCCAGGCTTGGCACTAAACAGTGGGGCAAAGTCTGCTAAAACTTCCCTTGCTTCCTGGATCTGGTCCGGGGCCAACTGGGGTGACGGTTTAATTCTCTCTATAGAGGACTCCCATTTGCTTTCTTCCAGCAAGTCCAGAAGGGGGTCTTCTTTGTCTGTCCCCTCCCCAGGACTACACACTACAAACACCATGTCAACCCTATTAGCATATGGCTTCATCATGTTGATATGGTACATTGTTTCTGTATGTCTTTTGTCAGGTAACTCTATAATATAGTTTACATCATTTACCTTTCTAACTACTTTGTACGGTCCTGCCAACTTGGCCTGCAGCTTGACTTTCTGGACCGGGATTAGGACCATGACTTCCTCACCCACCGTGAATGAGTGAGCTCTGGCTCTGCGGTCATGCCACACTTTTTGTTTCCACTGGGCATTTGCCAGGTTGCTCTGGGCTATCCCCATAAGCTCTTTCAGCCTTTCCCTAAACCTAAGGACATAATCCACTATGGGAGTTCCCTGGGTGGCATGCTTACCTTCCTAGTCCTCCCGGATCAAGTCTAGTGGCCCACGTACCCAGCGTCCATATAAGAGCTTGAAGGGGCAAAACCCTGTTGACTCTTGGGACACCTCTCTGTATGCAGACAACAGGTGGGGAAGATATTTCTTCCAGTCCCTCCCATTCTGTTCAGCAAACGCTTGGAGCATTGACTGAAGGGTACTGTTAAATATTTCCACAAGTCCATTGACTTGTGGGTGATAAGGTGTTGTGCATCTCTGCACCACCCTACACTTCCCCACAAACATTTCATCAGGTCCAACATGAAGGAACCCCCTCGATCGGTGATAACTTCCTGCAGAAACCCAACACGGGAGAAAATCCCAAGTAAGGCATCTGCAACTTTGTCTGTCCTCAGTGAGGATAGGGCGACTGACTCTGGATACCAGGTGGCATAATCCACCACAGTCAGGATGAACCTCTTCCCGGAGGAGCTGGGGTATTTAAAGGCCCCACAATATCCATTCTCACCCTATGACAGAGGAGATGCCCACCCAGGGATATGTGGTGCTGCTAGCACCCACAGGGTGAACTGCCCAGAGACTCTGCTTCTGTCTGAGTGGTGGATGGTGGTTGGGCACATGAATCAGTGGTGGTTATTCTGGAAGAACAACAATTATGATAAGTACATGATTTTCTATCTTCCAGGATTCAGTCTTCACCATTGATTCCCACTTATGAATCTGAGTAGGCGGTGGCTCACTCTGGAGGTAAGAAAATACTCTCAGCCCTCTGCATGGGGGAGAAAGCCTGAAGGCAGGGACCCAAAGCTGGTCAGGGACAGACAGAGGCATCTGTGGCACAGGATCAGGAGGCTGCCCCAACAACTCTCGCCTGACCTTGATAAAGAAGAAAATACACCCCTTGGAACTGTGAGTTAAGCACCTTATGCCAGGCCAAAGGTGCCAGCCTGGAAAGACAAAGCCACATTGTCTGCCTGATGCATGCTGCTGTTACCACCATCTTGGAGTCCACCTTACTGGCATTGTACGATGCCCTTAAAAGGTGTCTTGCCAGCTCCAGGCCCTTGGCAGAAAGGGTACAACCACAAGTGTCTGTTGAAGGCTGCCTGATGTGCCACAGTGCGAATCATGATACATGATGAGGTAATCACTCTTCTCCCTACAGCATCTGCCTGAGCAGAGTCAGCCTCAAGAGGTCGGTCATGAGCAGGGCATTAGGCCCTGTCAAGGTCTGCAAGACTTCAAACTCAAAGTGGGGTGAAGTGCTGCTTCTGCAGATCCCATAGGGCACAGCACCACAACTGAAGTCCCCTGGGGGCTGTAGGGCATGAGAAGGGACACCTCCAGACTGTCCTTGATGGTTCCTCAAAAGCTCTAGGCCAAGGAGAGACAAGTGAGAAGCCATCGCTGATGACTCCAAGGAGTCCCAGTGGCATGTATACGGGATGGTGACTAGAAAAAAGGGCCCACTTCCAGTGCCTCTAACATGTCCACCAGGTATTTGTGGTGCAAGGTGTACCCAGAGGCTGAGGATAGATGGTGGGTAGAGTCCATGTCCTCTGAGGAGGACATCAACAGAGAAGAGATACTAGAAACTGAAGGGGCTGCTACCAGGATAACAGGTCTAAACTGGTCCCTGCCACATTCTTATTGTACTGGTGTAAGGCAACAGTTACCCCTGTGTCTTGAAACCAGGTGATTGACCCCAGGGGGCCCATGATCCCCGGTAGCTTGGGCAAAGGGGGAAGAGGTCTAAGAGGGGTAAGAAAGGCTCAGGGTACATTGAACTTCTGTCTGGGCTGAAGGGACATGCAGGGGACAACTCCACCTCCCTGCTGTCATGTGACCTTGAGCTGGTGCAGTCTCCAGCACTAGGCTTAGGGCTGACAACTGGTCTGGAGATGGATTCACCCACATTATCATTTCTGGTGCTGTCCTCGATGCTGGACTTGAAGTCGGATTCGGCACTGACCCTGGAAGCATCCCCACCCTGGTACTGTGAGTAGCACTGGGAACCATTCCATGAATGGTATCAGGAGGATACCCAATGTCAGGGCCAGCACCGCCCACTCACTGACCCTGCAAACAGTATTAAGAGTTGGGGTGGCACTAGGCAGTGACACTGAGGAAGACCAAGTGCATAGCTTCTGCTTCACCACCCAGGATATCTGCTGTCAAAGACAGTCAGGCTGGGGGGGATTCACAGCTGGCTTCCCAGGAGGAGCCAACTGTCCACCATACCCTCCCCCTACACATCTGGTGCTTCAGCAGGGCTTGGTTGAGGATGATCTTGTACTTTTATGACACCAGATGTGCCAGGGAAGACCCAGAGATCATACCTTGGAATGAGCCAAGACAGGTCCAGCAGCGTTGATATCAGTCCATCATAGCTATCAACAATGCATGATGGGAGGCAGACAAACTTTGTTCATCTTCTTAGCTCTCTTTTCTTTTTCAGCATCACAGAGATGAAAAATAACAAAGAGAGAAGGCACAGCAAATAAAAAAATAAGCGGTGATGCAGTTAATTTTGGCAGCCGTGGATAGACTGAGGTGCTGTCGCTCCCTCGATGTGCACTCAGCAGCAAGGAAAAACAGAAATGAAGGTGCATGAAGGAGCTGGTATTCATTACTGGCTGGTGTGCTTGGCACCACGTGAAGTACACAGGCACTGTTGGTAGCCATCGGCTTCCTCACTGATCCTAGACCCATAAGTGGGAAATAATGGTGAAGATTGATTCCTGGATGATCAGTTTTCATTTGCATATCCTGTCCCCTTGTAAATATGTTATTTACAGTACTTGAATTTTGACTCATGACCATATTTCATTAGTACAGTGTCACAAATTGCAGGTTTGTTGAATTTGAAGTAGCACTAATGCATTCCATATGTGGGGTGACATTGTGGGGAGGTGAAGAGGTGCTACATCTCAGGGGGTTGTACCACTCTGACACCAGACCCACTTCAACATAATCTATGGGTGGAGGCACCACGCAGATCATAACTAACTGAGAACAACCTCCTAATCAGAAAGTTAATGACCCAGGCCCCTCAACCTTGTTTTGAGCCCACAAGGCAGGGGTAGTAACCACAAAATCTACGGCGACCCAGCTACACTGGAAAACTACCAAGTGCTGTAACTCCTACCTAAAAAACAAAAATAGAAAATGCTGCTTTTTCTGACTCAAAGCTTGAGTCCTCCCCTAAAATATCAACTATAAGTAACTTTCTATGAACAAGTATTCCTATACAAAGTGTTCTGCTATCTCGAAAGATTCTCTCTTTATTACAAAAAGACATTTTGCAGTGGGTTAACACACTTACAGGCTGTGTACATCATGGAACAGTGCATACTCACATATTGAATGCACACTCCAGGGTGCACAGGCACTTGGCTAATGCCTAAGTTGTACTTATCACCAGAGTTTGCAAATAATACCTAAACCATGCATTATCAACCTGTGTTACTCAGCTAGTCTCATGTGAGTCCCATATTTGATGAATATAGATCCTGTACTAAAAGAGGCGTTTTATTATCTATGAAATGATTCACTATTTTTATGTATCACCACAGAAGTGTTTTTGGTTTTTTTTAATCTTAGCTGTGACCCTCAGCTGATATCTTTGAGTCACTTTATCTATCTTCCAAGAATCAATGTTCACCATTGATTCTCACTTATGGGTTTGGGCTGGAGGCACTATGACCACGTGGGAGCAAGGCTTTTGGCTAGAAGCCAGCAAGGGCTACTGGGCATGCCCCTGTGCACCCCCCACATGGTGCTGCTTGCTCCTTCACTAGCCTCAGTTCTGTTCTTCCTGCTGTCTTGTGCACACCATTGGAGAATAGCATCTCAGTTTGCCACATCACCATTTTTATTCTTGCTGTATCACAGTGTTTTTCCTTTGTTCATAGTGCTATCTGTGTTTGTTATTTTTCTGTGATGCAGAAATCTGACAAGGAAGGGGCAGTGTTGACAAAGAAAGTCCACGATGGCTACTATGGACCACCTTTTGGGCACAATATGGATATGAGTGACGTCTGCTTCTCCATGGACCACTGTACCTTAGAGAACTGTGCTTTCAGGTGGGATCTCTTGATTTCTACCTTCAGGGGCAGGTCTTGCACATGTGCTTCTAAGACCAGGGGCTCGATTTTCAAAAAGCCCTTAGATTGCCACAAGTTGGGCAGTCCAGGGCTGTGGCAAACTCCAGGTGCATCAGGAACCCTATGCCATATTTTATAAAATTGGGGGTCCCTGTGCCACAAACCTAGGAGTTGCTGCTGCTGCAGGGTTGCCACAAACATGTGGTGCACCTGTGGAGTTTGACAGAGGGATCTGTCACCCCCTGCCTGACAGAGCCCAAGAGAGATCATGAAGGTGGTGGTGGTGGGGGGGGATAGGCCAAGTAGGGGAGAGAAGGAGCATGGGGGTGTCCTAGGGAGTGAGGCGTCACAGATGACAATGTTAGGGTGGTGGGGTGGCAACTGATAGGTGCCATATGCAGGTCCAGTGAGCCAGTTGGCTGGGATAGAATGGGGTTGTCAGGGATGGACTGTGACCTGGCCCAGCCACCCACAGCCTGGCACCAGTCCCCAACACAGTGGGCAGTAGCCTGCCTCAACATGGGGACTGCAGCACCAGGAGACAGCTGTGGTGCCCGGGCACATCCCCAGCCATTAAACTCACCCCACTAGTAGCACCCACTGCCACCTGCCACATACAGGGGATTGTGGGTCCTGTGGGGTGGTTGCCAGGGCTGCCATGTACTAGGGTCCAGGTCATGCTGGTCTGGCCATGCCCCCACCCCCAGTCAGACGGATCCATTATGTGTGCTAACTCCAAGGCACCACCTCCGGGTGCCTCCTCATCTCCCCCTACTGCTATCATGTCCCCTTGCCCCCTCAAGGCACTACCAGTGCTACATTGGCCCCAGACATCTCTTCTAGGTCTCCTCCAAGTGCTGCCATACCAGGCCACGGCAGAGAGCTCCTTGACCACCTCCTGGCTGGTCAAAAGGCAGCCCCTCTTGCGACAATGGCGGGGCTTCTGGAATAGGAAAAAAAGGGATAATGCAGCCCCGCCATGGTGTAACCACCCTTGCAACCTGGCGCATGGGTGCTTTTGCCTGAAAGGGACACTGTCAACTCTTTTTGCATCATAATATTTTTAGTTGAAAACCCACATTTTATGATTGCTTACCTTCTCTAAAATTCATTGACGTTGCGGTTTGTATTCTCTGCTTCCTTTCTTAGTAGAACTGAAATGCATAGTAATGGTGTAATATAAATAACCTTGTTTTGTTTCAAATCCTTGATGAACTCTTATTGCAAACCTTATGAGCATTATTAACACCCCCAAACAGTACAGCCACTCATAACGCAGTAGCCTCCTTTCCTCTCATTGATTCATGAGTGGCTATATTGTGTGGGGGTGTTCCCAAGTCCAGGAAAGATGCAGTGGATCTGATCAAGAAATGTAAGCAAACATATTTTGGTGTGGTAACAGCAGTTTCGTGGGTAGTCTGTTTTTCACTTTTAAAAAGAATAATATAATCAGAATCAACCAACCCACCAGCTATATCAGACTGTGAGCAATCATAAAATGTTTTTTTTAGACTAAGGATACTTTGAGGCCTAAGGGGTTGACATTGTCCCTTTAAGAGTGGTGCAGGGGGGCTTTGCCACATGGTATCCCGATTTTGCTGCAGCCGATGCCACAGACTTATGACACAAGGTACACTTGTGTCATGCTACTTTTGAAAATTGAGCCCTTGGTATTTAGGCCTTTCCCTGGGCCTCTTCCCAGGACCTCTGATTCCATGGAAGCACAGAGTTCTCCTCGATCTCACCACGCTGAGTGGTTGGAGTCTTCATTGGATGGTTCTGGAGGACTGGAACCACCTGTGCTGTTGTCACCGTTCATGGTGATGATGAGGTGGGTGGCACAGAGGATAATGCCAGACCTCCTCTTGACAGTTTGCAGTGTTGGGGGAGGGACTGGCACTGACACTGAGACTGTTACCCATTCTGTCGCTGTTTCGGATGTTATCACTATCCATGGTGTTGCTAGCTCCAGACATGGTGACAGAGGTGGCAACAGCAGTAGTGCCCATGCTGGGCTCAGTTCTGAGCAAGGTGTTGACAGTGTTGTTGTCTCAGACGTTATCTCTGACTGATGTCACAGCACCAAAGAGTGCGATGGCACTGAGCACGACATAGAAGCTGACACTGAATGAGGGGTCGAGGCCTTTGCCAGCCACAGTGATGTGGAGAAACCTGTCTCTGAGGACATCAGTAGTCCTGAGCCTGGTGCACAAGGTAGCATTGACTCTGGATCAGACCATGGCCTTGAGTAGGAGTTTTCTACAGAGCCATTTGATGTCACTGTCATCATTGAGGAGGAGCATTGCCTTGTGGGACCTATACATCCTCTCCCATCTAAGTACTAACCAGGCCTGACCCTGATTAGCTTCCAAGATCAGATGAGATTGGGCGAATTCAGGGTGGTATGGCCATAGCAAGACCTGTATGGCTCCTGTTTCCTCATCAGGGATTCCCCCTCACATGCACTAATTTGGTTACTCTATGGCTGTAGGAGGACATCCTTAATACAAATCTGCTAGACCCTCCCATCTAGGTCTAGTGTCCTTCACAGTACCTAGATCCTCTCTAGTACTTCTGCAAGTCCATGTTCAATGCCCTAACCAAATCCTCATAGGGTGTGTCATGCATGTCATAAATTTTTTTTTTGTTTGTTTGTTTTACTGTATACTGCACCATCTCTAGCCTGTCCTCATCTTTCCTCAAGTGAGGGCTCCAGAACTGGAAATAATACTCCATGTATGGCTTTATAAGTGATCTATGGTGGGGTAGTAATATCTCCTTTCTCATGCTATAAAACCCCCTTGCAATAAACCCCAACATCCTCAATGCCTTGCTGTAGAACATGCTATATGTGCTAGACTGTTTATGGGAGTCACTTATGATAACTCCTTGACACTTTTTCCTCAATAGTAGCACCAGCTGATACTGCAGACTGACCCCCCACGCACATAATGCTGCTGACCGCGGCAGGGACGGAGGATGCGCGGCTCCCACCTGGAGCCTACGATTGATACTGCAGATGGACCCCCACACATAACGCTGCCCGACGCGGCGAGGGACGGAAGATCGCAGCTCTCCACATGGAGCCTCGCTGATACTGCAGCAGGACCCCCCACGCACATAATGCTGCCGACCGTGCAGGACGGAGGATCGATCCCCACCTGGAGCCTCGCTGATACTGCAGACGGACCCCCACGCACATAACGCTGCCGACCGCGGCAGGGACGGAGGATCGCAGCTCCCACCTGGAGCCTCGCTGATACTGCAGACGGACCCCCCCCACGCACATAACGCTGCCGACCGCGGCAGGGATGGAGGATCGCAGCTCCCACCTGGAGCCTCGCTGATACTGCAGACGGACCCCCCCCGCGACATAACGCTGCCGACCGCGGCAGGGACGGAGGATCGCAGCTCCCACCTGGAGCCTCGCTGATACTGCAGACGGACCCCCGCACATAACGCTGCCGACCGCGGCAGGGACGGAGGATCGCAGCTCCCACCTGGAGCCTCGCTGATACTGCAGGTAACGGCATCTCCACATTGAACTCCTGCCGTAGTCGACTGTGGGGCGTTTTTCGGCTGTACAACAAAGGACTCTTGCCCACAGTCAACTGATTGTTCCGGAGGGCTTTCTGCTGTGGGGTGCTACCTGAGAGGGTGGTCGGGTACTCGGGTTAATCATCATGGTGGACTATGGAATTTAATGTGCCCATATGTGGAAGCGGACTACTGTATTCAATTGCCTGTGGTAAATCTCTGTTGGTGATGTAATATTCTGGGGTGCATAAAGGACAGAAAGCAATAGGATAGGTTTGTTATGTTAGTGAAGAGTAGCGCTTTTCACCCGCCTGTGTTGTCTTGAATGTAAACTGAAGGAAGCCAGAGATTATAAGTGTAACAGTAGCCACTTGCATGTATTGTCTGATTATAAAACCGAAGGAAGCCAGTGATAACTAAGTGTTGACAACAACAAATTTAAAGGTGTCTGGTATACTGTGCAGATTAATATTAGGCTGATTTAATTTGTGGTGCATATAGTGTAGCATAAGTGGTGTAGCTCTGTATCTGCATGGGCAGTGTGAAGCCAAAGGTTCATCGTTTGTTAAATCTTCCCCCGCATACTAATTATCTCCTGCTTGCTACCTTTTCAGATGGACCCCCCACGCACATAACGCTGCCGACGCGGCAGGGACGGAGGATCGCAGCTCCCACCTGGAGCCTCGCTGATACTGCAGGTAACGGCATCTCCACATTGAACTCCTGCCGTGGTCGACTGTGGGGCGTTTTTCGGCTGTACAACAAAGGACTCTTGCCCACAGTCAACTGATTGTTCCGGAGGGCTTTCTGCTGTGGGGTGCTAGCCCGCGTCTGCCCTGCCCGCCCCAGCCACCCTCCCACCCAGGGGCGGCCGTAACTTTATTGACTCGGGGTCACTTCCTGTGATGTCACATCCTGTTTGCGCGTGAATCTAAGTCCCCTCTTTCCCATTTGCAGGTTATACCTGCTGGCCACCAGTGGGCACTGTCTCCTCCTGCAATCCTACTGCTGTGCCACCCCAGTCCTATATAGGGTACATCCTCATCTTCCCTCCAGCTACCATCCCGACAGTGTTAGCTGTGTTCTAAAAAAAAAAACAACATGACACTACTACCATCATGCATGTCTATCACCCTGCGTCACTCCCCTCCCCTTCTTCTACTCCTAATCTTAGTTACCTCCCTAGTGGTGTTATACCCCATTGTTAGCGGTTACTTTCCCCAGAGACTTGCCTGCAACCCACCCCACATCCCACCCTGCTACACCCCCTGCAGCTTTCACTCACCCTTCCTGCCCACCCACCTACCACCGATTGTGTGGTCACCCCTCACTCACTCCCTTGCCCCTTCTGTGTCTCATTGTGTTTGCTTATCCTGTCTGCACTACGCTTCCTATCCCTGCACCCATCCTCACATCCCCCTACCTCAGTCGTCTAAATTCTCACTGCAGCTTTCTTCCAAGAATAGCCCTCCTCCTTCTCCTACTTCTGTCTGGCAACATTCATCCCAATCCTGGGCCCGGCAACACTAGCCCTTCCTCGAAATCCACTGGACTTCGTATTGCATCCATGAACATCTGTAGCCTCCTGAAAAAATTGGACTCACTACACTGCTGGATGTTGGTCCATAAACCTGATGTGGTTGCCTTGGTTGAAACCTGGCTGTCTGACTCCACCCCTAACTCCCTGGTCTCTCTCCCTGGCTACACCCTCTACCGGCTGGACCGGGCTGGTAGGAGGGGGGGAGGCTGTGCCATCTACCTAAAGGACCCACTCACTGGACTAGCCCTCCCTCCCCCAGACCTTGACCACCATGCCCAGGCACTAACAATCAAACTATCTCCTGACCCCTCTAGAGGGCCTATCTTCCTTACTACAGCCTACATACCTCCCAAAAACCAGTCTCGGGCACTGGGCACACTAATTGAATACATTACCTCCCTACCCAACCCCTCTGACCAAATTCTGGTGGGTGACCTGAATGTTAACTGGCTTTGCCCCTCAGCCTCCTCCACCCGTGAAGCCTTTGCTGCAATTGATATAACCCAACTAGTCTCCCAGCCCACTAGAATCAACCCCAGATGGAGCACTAGCACTCTCCTGGATGTGGTCCTTACAAACAGGCCAAGCCGGGTCCACAATATCCAAATCCTCCCTGACTGTCTTAGTGACCACTCTCCTATTCTCTTCAACTGGGTAACCTCTCAGCCCACTCCCTCAGTCAAAACCACCTCTCGAAGGCGGCTTAGACCCGGGGGTTTGAATGACCTAAAGAATTACCTTGCTCACACAGACTGGTCCCCACTAATAAACGCAACTAACGTTGACATGGCCCTGTCCTTCTTTATCAACACTTTCAACTTTGCCTGTGACATCTTCGCTCCTATAACTACCCTTAGGTCCAAAGTAAGATATGCTCCTTGGCTCACCCCTGCACTGAGGCAGCTTTTTAAGCAGCGGGATAATCTGTGGCACCTTGCTGTTGCCTCTGGCCGACCATCTGACAGGCAGACCTATGCTGCAGCTAGAAACCAATGCACCTGGGCTATCCGTAAAGCTAAGGCGGATTATTACCAAGCCTCCCTCACCTCCTCTTGGGGGAATCCTAGGTCTTTCTGGGACAATGTCAAGCAGCTGAATGGCCACTCCCGGTCCCCCTCTCCCACGCTTCTTAACATCAATGGTACTGTCTCCACTGACCCTACCCTCATTGCCACCCACCTCAATAACTCCTTTACCGACCTTAGCTCAATACTCCCTAGTAATTTCTTCAGTCCTCTGCCCCCCAGTTCCGCCCCTCCCATCACACGCCCCTTGTTCCACCTGCGTTGTGTAACCTTACAAGAAACTAGACCATATCTCCTTAAGCCCTTAAAGGTAGCATGCATAGGTAATGATTCCCTTGATCCTGCCTCCTCGTCAGGTCCTGGATCAGGTCCTCACCCCTATCACAAGCATCTTTAACAAATCCCTCTGCCTCGGGCAATTCCCTACTGTCTGGAGGTTGCTACGGTTACTCCTGTCTACAAAGGTGGCGACAGGGCTCCCCCTATAATTACCGACCCATCTCAATCCCCAAAGCTCTAGAGAAAATTGTTGCCACCCAAGTCTCCGACTACCTTTCAAAGTACAGTGTTCTTTGCCCTGAGCAACATGGGTTCAGAGCCGGTCATAGTACCAACACGGCTCTCCTGGAGTTTACCAACTTCCTCCACACCTCCTTGGACACTGGTGCCCTGGCTGGAGGGGTATTCATTGACCTGTCTAAAGCTTTTGATACCGTATCGCACCCACTCTTGTTAACTACCCTGGACCACTTAGGCTTTGCCACTGGACCAGTCTCCTGGTGCGCCACCTATCTCTCAGCTCGCTCCCAATGTGTGAAAGTTAGTGGAAACCTCTCCAGTGCCTGCCCTATTTGCTCTGGAGTCCCTCAGGGGTCTATTCTTGGACCTTTACTCTTCTCCCTTTTCCTCAACTCGCTACCCAGTGCCTGCAAGGGCAAGATCCTGCTTTATGCTGGACGTGCTGTACTCCTTGCCACTGATAGTAGCCCCTCTGTGACTTCAAGCTCTCTCCAACTCTTTTGATTCATGAAACCTGGTTCTCTGAGCATCGACTCATAATCAACATAAAGAAAACAAAAAGCGATGCTCTTCTCCCACCCCCAAAACAAGCACAGCAGATTTCCCTCACTGTTCTTTCCACACTCAAAATGCCCATTGAACCTGTGCAGTCCTATAAATACCTGAGAATTGTCTTTGACCCTGCCTCTCCTTCCATGACCATATCTCACCTTGAACACTGCCGCAAACCGGCGGCTGGGCATTCTCTTCCGGCACAAAAAATGTCTCCCTGTGGATGCCCTCCGCCTGGCTGTCACCTCTTCTGTCTTATCCCTCATCGACTATGGCCTCCCGGTCTATGGATCAGCTGATCAGACAGCGCTCAGCAAGGTCCGCCTTACACTTAACAAAGCCTGCAGACTTATCACTGGTGCACCTAGACAAATGCATACATGTCAGCTGTATGCCTTGTCTACCCTACTCAACCTGGATGAGCGGCTCATGTATCAAACCTGCCTGCTCACATTTAAAGCACTGCATGGCCTATCTCCACCTGACAACTAGCTCTATTCACCGTGCTACCAGCGGTGCTTACCCGCAACTCGTCCAAAACATCCCTGTTCATACCAAGGGCTAGGACCTCCACAAGGCAAAGGGCATTCCCTACAGAGCCCCTACCTGGTATAATTCACTCCTACCAGTATCTCTGACTCTCCCACACTAGCAAGCTTTAAACTCAGCCTCAGAAACCACCTGCTCAATTCACACAGGTGTTGCTGCTGAGAAGTTGAAGTGGGGGGTGAAGACATAAAAAAAAAAAAATAGTCTTGACAATGCTCACTGAGCAGCACTCCCACCCCCCCTCGCTCCTGCTTCCCTTCTCCCCTGAACTTCCTCCCTACCTCTCTTCTTTCCTCCCCATCCCTCTCCATTCTAACCGTCCCTTCCAGTCCTCACCTTATACTTACATATTTTGAACTTGCCTTAATCTGTATTAACTGTTGTTTATTGTTCTAATGTCTGTTTGTCCTCTATGTGACGAGGTACCTTTGTAAATGAGCCTCTGGCTCAAAGGTTGTTAAACTGATGTTTAAATAAATAAAATAAATAAATAAATAAAGCTTAACTCCTCCCATCCAGTATTCCATCCTGAGATTCCTGTTCCCAATGTGCAGCACCTTGCATCTATTTGAGTTGAACATCAACTGCCACTCCTTGGACAACCTCTTCAACCTTTACAGGTCCCTCTGCAATGATGTTACCCCTTCCTTGATGTCCAACTTACCACAGATACTAATGTCATCTTTGAAGAAATGCATCTTGCCCTGAATTCCTTCTCCTGTGTAACTGATGATATATTGAAAAGGACTAGAGCCAGTACTGAACCTTTGAGCACCCCTCTCTCTCTTTCTTGATTTGACTCCATTTTATCATTACCTTCTGCTGTCTCCCTCTATCCAGCTAGCCACCCATCTAACTATGTCCTTTGCTGCACCTAGATTCTTTATAGTTTCTTCTGCAACCTTCTGTGTGGCACCATGTCAAATGTCTTGCTGAAATTGAAGAAGAGAAATTCTACTGATTGTCCCTTATCTACTGCCCTAGTTACCCAGTGAAACATACTATCATGTTGGTCTGGAAGACCTCCCTGCCACAAACCCATGTTGTTTACTATCCTGGAGCCCATTACTCTCCAGGTAGTCCACTAGGATCTCTTTGATTAGAGTCTCCATCAATTTATTCATGACAGAGGTGAAATTGATAGGCCTGATAGGCCCAGTTGCTCCTTATCACAACCCTTATGGAGCAGAACTATGTCCAATACCCTCCAGTTTTTTGGAACTACCTCTGACAAAAATTTAACTGTTGAACAGTCTAGCTAATTCTGTTGTTCATTCCCTGTGCACACTTGGATGCAGCCCATTTGGCCTAGTGGCTTTATCTATCTTCATGGCTACCAGCCCTTTTCTGACCTTTTACTTATAAATAAATTCTGCCTGATTTCTGGTATCACCTTTGGCATCCTTTATGCTGCTATCTGGCAGAGGCCCACTGCCCTCCACTGTGAAAACTGAGCAAAAGTTGTTGTTAAGAATGGCTACCTTCTGCACATCCTTCTGTATTACCATGTTTCACTCAGCCTAACCATTTCTCCTCCTGTCTTTCTTTTTTCCCCTTAATATATCTGAAATAATATATCTGGAAGTGTTTCTTTCCCTGCATTTGACCCACTCCACAGTGTGCAGGTCTGTGTCTGTTTTTGCATCCCTGAATGCCCTTTTTGTCTCCCTTGATTTTTCTTGGTACTCACTCCATTCTTCATCCCCCTGCTTCTTCAGATGAAAATGGGTTTAAATTTGTCTGGCATTCATTCATTATACAGGCAAA
Organism: Neoceratodus forsteri; assembly: GCA_016271365.2. NCBI lineage: Eukaryota > Metazoa > Chordata > Ceratodontiformes > Ceratodontidae > Neoceratodus > Neoceratodus forsteri. The sequence continues at coordinate 411,219,790 of CM028129.1, read as the reverse complement.
AAACTATTAAAACCCTTGTGAACAAAACAAAGGCAAACTCTGTGAATTTATATTCTCCTCTCCTGGAGATCCCATGTGCCCAGTTAAATCATTTGAAAAATATTTATCCAAGTGCCCTAATGACATTGACATGCTATACCTACACCCAACAATAAAGTCAAAACTACTCCAAGAAACTGAGCCTATCTGGCATGCACATGAAGAGATGTGCATGAACTTTCTGGGTGAAATGTTGCCAGAATTATCAAAGCAGGCAGAACGATCAGCACAATATACTAATATATAGTATACTAATATAGTATCTGTAGCACTGCCATCCACATTTTAACAGAAGCCATTCTGTCTCCAGAAACAATGTCCATCACTAAACATTAAAATTAAGTGAGCATACAAAATTAGTGGTCTGCCTCCGTGGAAGACCAAACAAAGTGGAGATCAGTACTAGTAGCATCTAAAGAAAAACAGCAGTTTAAATCACCCACAAACTAAGCACAATGGAACAGTGCACAACAAACCCTGGAAACACTGACCTGCACAATAACGAACAATGACACCAATGAAGTCACAACTTCAACTTTCCAGAGCTTACAGCAGTCAAACTCACCCTTAAATCTTCAACATTTTACCATAATTTTCTTTACATTTCAGCCACAAATCATGGTGCTGAAAATGTGACTGCGGCAAAAGATTCCAAAAACTATCCTTAACTGAAAGAGCAATGAAACCAGCAAAAATAATCTGCAGAGCCACAACTAAAAACCTCCCTGTGCTTTCATCCACAAAATAATGGAGCACATCCACCTGTCATCAGTGGAATCCAATCCTTACATTAGGATCTTGGACACCAAAACAGCTGCAAGGCATCCAGAGCACAGTGACTACACAGCTAAAAATTCGGAGTGCATCAGTTCAGCTACACAATGAATGGTGAATGGACTGGACCAACCCAATACACAAGCAGTGAAGAAAACATAAAAAACAAGCTGAAAAACTACCTGTTAAAAGTTTAAATTTCAATAGAAAGCATGTTAGCTTAAAAAATGGTAGCATTCAACACCTTTTCCAAACAATTCCTTTAAAGTACTAAAAAATTTAAAACATAACAGTTCTATATAATTTTAATTTTTTTCCTACTGATAAGATGTTTAAGTAAAATGTATTAACTTACAGTGTTTACCTTGTTCTAGTTAAACAAACCGTTCAAAAGGAACTACTTTTCTTAGAGTAATGTTACATGGTAAATGTTCATTCTTTAAAGAGGACAGGAAATGATTTCTAATTGGTAGATATTTATAATGTTCCTGTTTTCAGATATGATATTCATACAATATTCATAATCCTAAATCATCAATGTTTAACTGTAGGACTAAACAAGAATAAATTAGCAATGAGTGGAATCTGGATGATGCATTGCAAATTCCGATTAGAAATTCCACCTATAAAAAAGTAAATAAACAAGGAGAATACATGTTGAAAAGCTTAAATATACTAAATCTGTGCATCCTGAATAGGCATTGCCAAGGAGTTAAAAATGGAAGTAGTACTTATGTCCACAGACATGGAACTAGCGTGTTGGATTATATTATTACAGACATGTATTCATTTAATCAGATTCTGTCCATGAAAATAATAAATAACTGGGACAGTGACCACAGACTGGTAATATAAAAATTAAAAGCATCAGTAGGAGTTTATAGGGAGAATGTAACCCAAAGAAGATATGCTGATGACAGTATGCTGATACGTGAGAACAAGAAAATTAAATGGGCTGAGTTGAATGCTGAAGGGATAAAAAGCATATTAGACTTACTGAAAATCAATGATGCTAAGCAAAGGAGTATGGGAGCACTTAGTGCTAACCTAGAAAGTGAGACCATGAGGATACAAACTCAAGAAATTTATCCTAGATACCAGCAGATTGAACAGCAAGTGGTAGATGAAATAGAAAAACAGCAGACAAAAGGGAAAAATAAAAATATATAGGGCCAGATATTCAAAAGGGTTGCTCCATGCTCAACAGGGTTGTGCATGCTCAAGTACTACATTGCGCCATTCTGCGATATTCAGCAGGAGGCAGTTACGCCACTGAAAACAGGCTGAGCAACAGCGCAATGCAAATGAATGCATGCTCAACAGGAGGGGGAGGAACCATGCATAAACTGCACAGCCCGATATTCAGCCGGGCTGTGCAGAGTTGTGCAGGCGCAACCCCAACCTGAGCCTGCAGGACCTTGAGCCAAAAAAGGCTTAAGAGGGCTACCCACAGGTGAGCTGCTGTATTGCAGGACACAACACAGCAGCTGCCACCTGTGGCTAGCCTCAACTCAGTTCCTGTGCCCCCAGCCCGATCTCGGGCTTGGTGCCTCCCCACCAGGCCGACCCGCGGGCATCAATGTAGCTCCCCTCCCGTTCAATCCCTGGTGGTCCAGTGGACGTAATGCCCGATCGCGGGCAGAATGTAAAATGACACCCCCAACATCTCCCCTGTGGTGGTCCAGTGGACCGTAATGCCCGATCGGCGGGCGGGTGTAATAAACCCCCAACACGTTCCTAGTGCCCGATCATGGGCAGAATGTAAAAGAACCCCCCAACATCTCCCTGGTGGTCCAGTGGACCATAATGCCCGATCGCGGGCAGAATGTAAATAACACCCCCGCCAAACATCTCCTGGTGGCTAGTGTCCCCCACCCCACCCACCCACCCGAAGCCCTACCCACTCCCCCGGCAGCCAGCGGCGGCAGCATCCCACCACCGACTGACTGCCGGTGAGGGCTCTGCATGCCATTAGTGCAGGCAGAACCAATGGGCGTGCAGCCCCACTCCTTATGACAGTCCAGATTTGTGAACAAATCTGGACTGTCATCTATATTATGGAATTACATGCCCATTGGTTCTTGCTCTGCACCAATGGGCATGCAGCCGGGCAGTCAGTCGGCGGAAGCAACGAAGCGGCAGGTGGAGTGGGATGCTGCTGCCGCCCGGCTGCCGGGGGCCGGGTCTGCATAGATACGGTATGGGTTGCATGCCCATTGGTTTCTTGCTCTGCACCAATGAAGTGCAGCTGAGCAGTCAGTCAGTGGGCGGCAGGCGGGTGGGATGCTGCCTCGCCCGGCTGCGGAGGCGGGGTAGTGGGGCTTCGTGGAGTGGGGGGTGGGACACCAGCCACCAGGGAGATGTTTGGGTGGGGGTGTCATTTACATTCTGCCAGATCGGGCATTACGGTCCACTGGACCACCAGGGAGATGTTGAGGGGGTTCTTTTACATTCTGCCCACGATCGGGCATTACGGTCCACTGGACCACCAGGGAGATGTCGGGGAAGGTGGGGAGCCACATTGCTGCCGCGATGGGGCTGCAGGCACGTCAGTCCCGGCGGCTGCTGCCTGGCAGGCGGCCAGGCGCAAGTCCTCAGGGATCAGGCGCACCTACATGCTAATGGCATGCAAATGGGGCCATAATCAGATGCAATGGCACCCCCATGCCTTCAGCTTGAATTATAGCCCCATTGCATGTCACCTTTTAGACCTCAGTGATTTCGCGCCAATGGTACTCAGCCACCGCAAGTTGAATGCTCACTCTGACAACTTGCGGTGGCGCCATTTCACTCGCCATGCACAGTAGCTGTGGCTGGGGGGTGATATTCAAAGGAGTTGCTCAATAGCGCAACTCCTTTGAATATCGCCTGGGCCACACCCCTGTGCAACTATTTTGCGCGGCGCAAGGGCTTGCGCCTCAGAATGGCGCAGTTTGAATATCCAGCCCATAGTGTATAGTGGAGTGTTGTTCTGTATAGAATTCTCTCCCTTTCAGAATGCTGTTCTACCACAGTTCGAAGGTCATGGAATGCTGTTCTACCCTTCTGGGGTTGAACAGCATTCTAGAACCTCTAGAGACTGCATGAGTCAGTTTCATTTTGAAAGCAAAAGAACTCACAAAATACATCTTTCACACAGTACTATACACTATAAAAAATACAGGATGAGCAACTCTATGCACAACCAGTGTGCTTTGCCACCTCGGGGTTCTGATTCCCATGGTCCTCTCGAGCTTCGATCTCGAGGTCAGAGAGAATCAGAATCCCTCTGTGGCAGAACACACTGGTTCTGCATAGTTGCCCATCCAGTATTCTCTATGTTCAAGGCCAAATGGTTTGATCAAGAATGTAGCAGAAAAAGAAATTGAGATACCAAGGCCACCGAGGATGCCGCAGACACTCCCCCCGAAGGGAGGAAGGTCAGGTCACAAGGGCCTACACAGGGAGCCCTCCCTTGCAGATAGCCAGATACCAAGGCCACCCAAGAAACCCCCCCCGAAGGGAGGAAGGTCAGGTCACAAGGGCCTACACAGGGAGCCCTCCCTTGCATATAGCCAGGTATGGAGAAACGCCACGGCCACGTGGTTCAAACAGAGGATGCTGTGTCCAGAACGGTGGCGCCAACAACAGGATTCAAATGCTATACCTATTGAAATTAATTATTGTCCCCATATGAGTGCAGATAGTTTTTTTTTAATTGATATTCTGCCTCCGATAGCAGAGAATACAGGGACAGATGCAGGACACCTTAATTGCTTTTAGGAATACTAGCTATTTAACTGTACTTAGGAGAAGTGCCTTAAATGATACTTGCTTAAGGATATTTGTGAATGCCTTAACTGTCTGTTCCTAACCTGCAACAGCCTGCTGTAAGACACCTTAACCCATAGGCCACAGATAATTTAGCGACTTGCTTGTTCCTGCTGTAAGGCACCTTAACCCATAGGCCACAAATAATTTAACGACTTGCTTGTTCCTGCTGTAAGGCATCTTAAATTAAAATGCCACAGATAATATAGCGACTTGCTTGTTCCTGCTCTAGGGCACCTTAAACTCAAATGCCATAGATAATTTATTGACTTGCTTGTTCCTGCTTAAAAGTAAACCTAGACTGCAGCAACATTTGCCCTCCTTCTTGTATTCACCCCCTCCCACTGCGTGTAAACCTAGACTGCAGCAATATTTAATGACTGCACAAACGGGTACTCTACCACATACGGAACTTACCATACGCACTCAAAGTACTTATCACCCTCACCTGTCACTGCTGTAATCTATATTGTAATGCATTTGCTGCCCTCTTCCACATAAACTGTATACTGTACTCATAACCCCATATTATATGCACTACTCTGCCATGCTGTACCCATCAGTGTAATATACCTCCGGCATTAGATGTTCTCTGCCATATTGCTGTATTAGATGTACTACTGTACTAGACACACTGCAATGTACTACTTCTCTACCAACTAATATCATGTACCTCCTGCCCTCTTACACAAAAACTGGAAAATTGTATACTGTCCTTGTAACACTGTACGATATGTCTGACACTGTTATACACCTGTCTGTATGTTCAAACCATATGTAACAAACCCCGGGTCGCCCCTGAAAAAGGGACCCTCGGGGGCCCAGTGGGCTTACCCGGTTAACAAAATTTAATACATAAATAAATATAACAAATAGGGAAAAGGGTAACAAAATGCCATACTTATGAGGATCGGGTGGCATTAAAAAATCTAAAGAAATAATATAGAGCCCTGATTACTTCGGAAAAAAAGGGACTTTAACCAAAATTTATGGGGTGCATTACAAACATTGACAGAAGAGAAAGACAATTGTACATTTTGCAACCTTGTAGCCCATGGAACAAATTACAACAGATACAATTTAATTGCAGTAATTTCCACAGAAGTCTGGATGGAACACTTTAAAAAAAATATATAAATATTCACGGGAAACATTATAAAGGAAAAGGAAGATTTACCTCAAAGTAATAAAATAGAAGATCCTGTGAATATGTTAGATGAACAATAACTGGAAATAACAAACGATGAGATAGCATGGGCAATATTAACACAAAAAAAGAAATAAGGCTGCAGGAATTGACAGAATTGGTGATGAATTGTATCAAGCAAACACAGAGTGGTGGGCAGAAGTGCTGATCCTTTTATTCAAAAATATAATAAAATATATAATATTGCCAAAAGACTGGAATGTAGGAGTAATAGTACTGCTACACAAAAGAGGCTCAGTGATGGTTCCAGAAAATGATAGGCAGATAACCCTGCTAAATATAAATCAAAAGTTTTTTTCAAGACTAATACTGAACTGAGTGTTGCTCTTATCTGTGTCAGTCTTCACCATTCATCACCTTTGGGTTACTAGCCAGAGGTCATGACCCCATGGGAGCTCTTTTTTTTTGGGATGGGTGGAGTCAACGCACCATCGGCGCCGGCCCCGAGGCCGATGCACTGCGTGGTGCTCGAGGGTTGGCCGTTAGGTGTTGTAGACTCTGCCCTCCCACCAGTTTTTCGTCTTCCACCATTGAGGTCACCTCGTGGGAAGCCCCAAGAAGAATTTCAGAGGCCTACCTCTACAGTTGAAGCCTTCAGCTATATTTTTGACTCAGTATCGCTCGTAGTCCCAGACTCGCGCTATCCTGGTTCTGTTCGCTTCACTCGACGTCGCCTGGTAAGACTGTTCCTTATTTTATTTGCTTTGTGACGTTGGGTCTTGTTTTGGTGTTCTTTTTCCCATAGGTTATGTCTCGGTCGGACAAGAAATCTTCTAAGATGGGACTGCCCCCCATGCGATGGTGCCCATGAGGCCATAAGTACTCCGTCACTGACCAGCACGACCGATGCCTCGCATGTCTTGGCCTGCTTCACGACATGGATTTGTGTGATGCTGTTTCTCCATGGACTGCTGGGTCATCGAGCGTGGAAAGTGGTGCGAGCTCCACTGACTTTCGGGGGTCGGGTGCGCACTCATTGGGCCAAGCCGCATTCTCTTGCCCTTTTCTCCAGGTCCCCTCCCAGTTCTATACAGACCGAGGAGGAGGGGGCCTCTGTCTCTGTCTCTTCTAGCCTAGCCATGGCAGGGGCCCCTCCCGTGGTGCAGGAGGCGGTCTGTCCCCCGGGACAGGCGGGAGAATGCTCACTGAAATCACCCCTTGGTGAAGGCTCCCCGGTGTACCCACAGCTTGGAGGCCTGGGTTGGCGCCATCCTCAATGCCATCTGTCAGCACTGTTTTGGGCCTCGGTGCTGTTCGTGGCACCATGGGCCCTGATGGCACCATTGTCAGTGCTGATTCTTCGCTCTGTGCCATTGCTGCTGTTGGTGCTGTTGGTGGCACCGATGGGGCTGTCGGCACCGTGGGAGGCTTTACAGCATTGTCCCTATCTGTTTCTTGCCCCAGCACCATTTGTGGCACCGGGGTTGAGCACAGCACCGTGTCCAGTTCTGAGGCTGTTCATGGCTCCGAACAGGGACATGGCGCCTTGGGGGTTTCAGACCTCAGCACTGAGAGCACTGTTGGAGCCATCATCAGTGCCGTTTCTGTCCTCAGTGCCGCTCACGGCGCATGGGATGAGTTGGCACTATGGTAGTCTCTGGCCTCAGCACTATTCATGGTGCTGAGAGCGCGGTCGAGACCGTTGTCGGCACCGTTGCTGATCTTGGTGCCACTTGCGGTGCCATGGGTTGGGATGGTGCCATGTCAGGCTCTGGCTCTGAGGCTGCCACCCTTGTTGGGGCTGTGTCCTCTTCTGGCACCATTCATGGTGCGGAGGGGGCACCAGCATCAACTCTGGTGCAGTCTCTGGTTCTGGTGCCCTGTTCACTAGGTATGGCAGTGGGGGTCAGTGCACTGTTTGGCACAGGACTTCAATCTCCACCTCTTTGGAGGAGGAGTCGGACTCTAAGTCAGATGGGCAGTCTGACTCTCTGGAGTTGGCTGCGAGCATGGACACCCTGGTAGTGACACCTGAGACACCTCTGAGGAGTGGACAGTGACTACCAGGGTTAGGGTCAGGGGTTCTGACCAGCAGGCAGTGGTGCAGGCCACCATTGCTCTGCAGCCTGGTCTTGAAGGGTTCTCTGATCCCTCAGCAGTGGTACCCCCTCTTGTGGTGTGCCTGGATCACCCGACTTTGGGGCCAATCAGAGCACCCATGGGAGGGGAGGGTGCTGCTCCCTGGATAGCCCCTTCAGGGGCCGACCGGGTCTGTCAGTTGCCTAGGCTGGCTTTCTCAAGGAGAAGGGTGCTCTCGGATTCTGAGGGGTCAAGGGGCATGGGGTCTGTGCAGCGGCCTTTTTCCGGAACCCACCCTGGCTCTGGGGGAAGCCATAGTGCGTATCTCCGCTCTTTCCTCTCAGTTTCCTTGAGAGGGCCCCATTCTTTAGAGGTAGGGGACTGTCCTTCTGGACCTACACAGCCCCAGTCACCTCACAGGGAGGATTCTTCAGGGTGCAGCCTAGGCAGTACCAGTTTGGTTGTTCAGCTGTTGGCTGTGGAGTCTTCTGGAGCACCTTCTTTCCCTAAGGCTCCTGATGCGCTCCCTAGCCCAGGTGGAGGTCAACTGATTCCCATTGTCAGTTCTGCCCCTATTCCTCTGCTACTTTCTCCTGTGCTCCCAGGCATTCATGGTCCTAGCAGGCCACTCTCCTGGGAGCAGTTCAGAGCTCGGGCTGCTCAGTTTCCTTCTTATGTTAGGGCAGTGGACAGACAGGTTTTTCAACCTCCTTCTGAGCAGACAGCTTCTGAACCTTTGAGGTCCTCTGACTCTTCATCCCCCTCTTCTAGGGGAGAGGAGCCGTCTGTCCACATCTCTCCAGCTGCTGATCTTGCTGACTATCAATGATTCCTCGTGAAGATGTTGGAGGACCTGCACATTACCCCTCCCACTCTACACAATCCAGAGCACTTGGTGCATGTCTTTCTAGGCGATTTCAGTGAGGACACCCTTGTGGTGCCCCACCTGACCTGCTCCCTTTCGAGAGGCATCATTGCATTCCTGTCAGGGACCCTTTTCTGGAGTTCCTGCCTCTAGGGATTTTTGCCAGCAGTATTGTGCCCCCCCCTGGAGTTTCCAGGTTCCATGCCTCATCATCAGTCAGCATTGATGCAACTGGAAGCTTCTGAAGGGCTTTGTGCCCTGCACCATGACCGGCCCCCAGATCAAGATTCTTCGGATTTTGACTTCTGGGGGAGGAGGACCTTCTACTTGGCATAGTTGCTGCTCTCTATTGCAGCACATCAGGCCCACTATGCATCCTATGACAGGTTCTTGTAGTCCAGGCTGGGTCAGCTTCTAGCCTCCATGCCTGACATGGAGCAAACCAGACAAGCCATTGCACTCTCTGCACGTGGCCTGGAGCTAGCAAGGCATCAAGCAAGGGCATTGTATGGCACCAGTGAGGTAGCTACCAGGGTCGTAGGGACAGCGATCTGCACTAGGTGGACAGCATGGCTGCGTCTTTCCCGGTTGTCACCCTTGGCCAGGCATAGGGTGATTAACTCCACCCACCAGAGAACCTATCTCTTCTCCCATAGAGTGAGGTGGCGTCTGTTGGGAAAACTTCCTACCCCCTCCGGGGGGTCCCCGTCTCACTCTCACTCTCCCCACACTTGGGCCTCTCCAGGTCCTGAAGGTTCTCCCTCTTAGTGTGTCACCCACTGAGAGCTAAGGGACTTGTTCCCTTAGGTTTTAAAACCCCCTTCGGTGGGGGCTTGGCACTCACCCAAAGGTGATGAATGGTGAAGACTGACACAGATAAGGTATGGAAATTATGTACCTACTGTAATTCTGATCTTTCTGTGTATCTTCATCATTCATCACAATCCACTACCCCCTGGGACCTCAGTCTCTGGGTCCCCCTCCCTCTCTGTGCCACCTCTCTTACCCCTCCTTCTTTCTGTGGGTCAGGAGTGGGGTAAACTGGGGCACATAGGGGGATAATTTTTCCTTAAGGGTGGAGTGGTCAGGAGTGGGGCACTCCTTCCTCAGTGCTTCAGCTCCACCCCTGTGGGTTGGGGGTTGGCAGTTTCCCCCTTTTCTTTCCTTCTCCCCGTCAAGCCTTGATTTCCTTTGATTTCCTTGTCCTGTGGACATAACCTCAATTAATTTAAGAAACTAGGTTTCTAACACCAAAATCTCCTGGGGGATATCCCTGTTTTTCCTGTCTTTCTTCCAGAATAGCCGATTCTGCTTATAGGAGTTCTGTCAGTAATTCTGTGCCTGCAATTCTGGCAGTTAGCCTCTTGGCTACTCCTTCACAGTTCCTATATAAACTAGAGACTAGTCGAGGGTACAGGGTATGTTTCTCCTGTCTCCCCCTTCTAAAATTTTTACTTACCTCTAAAAACCTTTCCTTCCCTCTCTCCTCCTTTCTACTTCCAGAGATTGGGGCCCCTACCCAATCCCCCTTGGTCTTTGAACTTCTTCTGTCCTCTCAGTCATTTATTTCTCCTTTTAGTTTTGTATCTTTTTCTTTGTCTGTCCCTTGGACTTCCTTGTCCCACCCTCCCAACCTTCTTTCTAACCTCTACGGTGACTCAGAACTGGTGGGAGGGCAGAGTCAACAACACCTAACTGCCAACCTGTGAGCACCACGCAGTGCATCGGCCTCAAGGGTGGCGCCGATGGTGCATTGACTCCATCCATCCAAAAAAAAGAAAAAAAGCTCACGTGGGGTCTTGACCTCTGGCCAGTAACCCAAAGGTGATGAATGGTGAAGATACACAGAAAGATCAGAATTATGGTAGGTATGTAATTTCCATTTCTGCATGGAGGATAACAAAGTTCTATCCATATTTCAGGCTGGATTTTGTAAAGGATGATCTACAAATGATCAAATATTTACATTGAGATATATTATAGATAAGTATGTCTTAATTAAAAACAAGAAAATATATATGGCCTTCCTGGATATTAAGGCAGTTTTTGATTCAGTTAACTGCAATAAGCTGAGGAAAATCTTAAAGAATAAAGGAATGGGGTTACAGCTGCTCTCTATTATTAAAATGCTGTACACAGATACCAATTTAATGCTGAGGTATGGTAAAGATGCAGCCATGGCTAAGGAAATAAATGCAATATTTGGAGTAAAGCAGGGGTGTCTGCTTGCACCAACTTTATTTAATTTATATATGGAGAGAATTGTAGAAGATATGGAAACAATAGATACTTTTCCATGAAAAATAAATGAGATATCCGTGAAACTACTCCTTTACACAGATGATGCGGTGATGATATTGCAAACACTGCTATGCTCAAAAAGAGCCATAAAGTCTGCTATGGACTCTCTGGAAAAATTAGATATGATGCTCAATTTAGAGAAAACTAAAATAGTAGTATTCGGGAACAAGAAAGCTGATTGCCAAGAATGGAAAGTAAATGGGGTAATTATAGCTGAAGTGAAGGATTTTCAATATCATGGTATTTCCTTTAGCAATAACCTGAAATGGAATAAACACAGAAAAAATGAAGGTAAATGCATTGAAGACCCTAAATAGTAGAAATCACTTTGCAAATGTAATAGTAAAAAAAAATCATACTTGGCACAATATAGGTGCCTACTAGCAAAAGTGAATACTCAATTGTTTTATGGGTCTGGCCTGTAACTTTAAGGAGGAAGAGTCAATTCAAAACGAATATCTAAAAAATCTATTGGGAGTACCGAGTGCAACATCAAATGCTGGTGTAAGGGCAGAAACTGGCACAATGTCACTATATGCCTCTGGTTAAAACATTTATTATTTTTTGGAAGACGATGAGAAAGGCACCCCAGGATAGTTTAATTTATAATTGCTAGCTGGATGCTGTAAACAGAAATTATCATAATCTCCAGATTTGGTTTGGGCAACTAAATAAAGAATTGATTTGGTGTGGCTTACAATGTTATTATATACTGGGAAGTGCCACTGACCCAGAAAATGTCATGTCTCTAGCAATACAAAGAATTATAGACAATGTGAAATAAAAATATATAAACAGTCTAAAAGAATCATGCAATTGTAGCTCCTTAAAAATGGTTCAAATGAATCTTAATATTGAAAAGTATTTGATTCTATGTGATAACGCCAGGCACATGAAAGCACTGACCAGACTGATGTTCAGAATATTTACAAAATGGGGAAACTGGGCTCATTTAGGAACAAGGAATCAAGTTTGTCAAGGTTTCAATAATGCTCAAATGACAATAATACACTTGGTATTAGAATGTGAGACTTTCTGTTGAGAGAAAAGTATTGATTGGGGGTAGTGTTTAAAAATGTACCTCAGGTAGATAAAAAAGAACAACTGAAGTTAATATTTAACACACAGAACCCAGAACAGATTTTTGCACTAGCAAGTTTTGCACAAAAATGTCACAGAAATTAAAGTAAAGTTATGACAGATCGGTAGAATACTATAACAGAATAAGAAATTATGTATTTTTCAGAATGCCAATCTATGCTTACGAGTTGTATGAAGTGTGATTTTAATTGATATGTATGTGTTAAGAAGGATGTGTATGTAACATGTTATTTTATACATGCAAATTTGCAAATAAAGTGAACTGAATTGAACTCCATGTTTAACTGTACCTGAATAACAAGTAGTGTCAAAAACTGTATTTTGCATTGTTTTCTTTTTATGGGCAGCATTGTGTAACAGTTCTCATTATGGAACTAGTGATCTGGAGTTTTAGCTATGTCACAGTTTGTGTACAGAAGTTTGAGCATGGTTCTGAACTTCTGATAGGTTAACAGTTCATTCTTAACATTCTGTACATACACTGTAACGTAGTAAAAACTCTGAATTACTGGTTCCACAAAGAGAACTGTGCAGAATGTTGTCCGTGAAATGAAAATTAAAAAATAGTTTTCACATCAGTGTTTATTCAGGTGTAGTTAAACATGAATCCTTTTAAGGTCTGACTTTTATTTCTATAAATAGGGATGTTACAAACATCTGCCAGTTAGCACAAAAAGTATTTCCTGTCAGCTTTAAAGTGCAAAAAATAAACACTTTTACTTTCATGTTTCCATTTTATAAAAGCAATAAAACACTCCAGGGTGTGCATTGAGCTACAGTATATCAATGCACGTCCTAGATGGTATATCAACGCACATCCTGGATGGTTGAAGACATGCATTATATATTCTGCAAAACTGGTCTTTTTGCAGAAAATTATTCCACAATTAGTAATGGCAATATGTAGGTACCATTCAGACATAATATTCATACAGTGTAACTCAATAGGGGGCTTGCAGTCCTGCACAACTTCAGAGACATTCAAGAGAGAAGGATCTTTGTAGGCAAGGCAGTTTTGTCAAAACAAACTGACCCCAAAACTTTCTCTAAACATGCTCTTTCCTGTAAAATATTACCACAGGCATGTAGATAAAGTGCCAAAAAATGTTTGTTTTTTAATTGCCGCTGCTCTTTGGGTATTTAAAGTTATTTTATTGCAGTCAGGTGAGAGTAAGAAATATCTTTAGTGTGTGCTGTCACTGCAACAATATTATTTTGTACAGTGTTAGTACGTATCAGGAGACAATGAAGAAAAGCAGTTCAGGCCATGGACATATCTGAGATGTGGTAATATGCATGGGGTGCACATGACAGTGCAGAGGGACAGGTAAAGGCACAAGTCCAGTGCCCCCCATGGACAGACAACAGCTAAGTAGTGACCCTCATCATCCCAGACATCTTCAGTGTTTCTAGGTCACTGACAAAAAAGATGCGAGTGTTGCAATATGCCAAATTTGAAAGACTCAAGTGAAACTGGAGAAACCTGGATCATATCTCAGTACCACTAGACAGCATTTCCAGTTGAAAATAAAACACCTTCTCCTGTGGTAGCAGCATCAAATGGATGCACATCTTAGTTTTAATAGACTTGCTGGTAAAGGTCACTGTGAGGATGAGAAGGACAAAATATCTGGGAGCGAGGAGTTGCTGCAAAATATTGGCACTAACGGACTGAACCCCTGAGCACAATGCAAATGACAACTAGCACTCCAGTCAGCAAAGCACCGCTGTTCATAACTGGGTATTTTTCCACGCAAAGATTGCTGTAGTCATTCACCAGACCTGCCATAACTCTCATCAAGAACATTAGCTATACTCAATCAAAAATGTAAATTTTCAAGGATATCTCTTGCAGCAGGTCACACACAGGAACTTCCCAGCCACAGGCATCATTTCCAGCTAGAAGATTTCACCAGCAGTCAACCTGGGACTGCCCACAATGACATCACATGTCGTGCCCTATGATATATATGCATGGGCAGTCCCAGATGCTCCTCGGTTCTTTTCCCACCACCGACCTGCATGCTACATGTTCAGTTCAGTGTCTAGCCTAAGTTGATGAAGAAGAAAAGAATACCTGTATACAAACTTAGGCACATCATTTTCCAGTATCGTAGTACTTTCTCCATGTTGTCTTCAGATCCTTTATTTAGAAAGTCTTCCTGTGACCAGAAGATCGCTACAGAGGACCTTCATGAACTTTATGTGCAGTGTTTGGGCCCTACACACAGCATTTGTGCCTGTGCTGTTTGCCAAAGGTTTAATAAAGCCACCAAAAGACGACAACTACAACAGCTGAGGGAGCACCTTATGGAACAAAAATTGCCATCCTAGAGCAGGAGCATCAATCTAAAATGCCCCGAGCATCGTCATCCCCCAGTTCCCACCTTTCCAGCTGGGACCGCTCATCACCGGAAAAGGCTGGCAAAAAGGAGAAACATAAACACCCCCGTGAAAGGAGGAACAATTTCCACATGTCTCCTCTCCATCGACGTCCAACCTGCTTATTTTGGTTTCTCAGGCAGGTCTCAATACTATGTTTTCTCTGCTGTATCATAGGGATTTGCACAGTCATTTTCTGACTCCATTGATGACTCCAGGCCCTTCTGATTCTACCTGCCCCTTGACGATAACCTTATTGACGAGCTCACAGGGTATGATAAAGTTGCAGCTACCTCCACTGCCACCACTTTCGAGAGGGCCTTTGTATAATCCCCCACTGGTTTCCACCTGGTTGTCAACAACCCTGGCTACAGGTGAAGGACATTATGTCATAGGTTCCTGTGGATCGTCCTCATTGACAACAGCCTTTCTGTAGACCACCCAAGATTGACATTTGCAAAACTCATCAATTCCCTCATTGATGAGCCATTTGGTGCCACAAACAGCACTGATATCTTCTATTATTCCTATAGGGCCTACCCACAGTACCCCAGTAACTACAGGAACTCCTCAGTTGACTAAGGTGGATGTACATGCCCCAGTCAATGCTATTTTGGACCTGACAGAGAAAAACACTCCCTCTACCATGGGAACTTGTTCTGCTTCTATCTCTGTGCACTCCTGGTGCTCCTCTGCCTCCAGAACTGCAGGTGCTTTTGCAGTATCTATGACCCCCTCTCAGGACACTGAAATGGAGAAGAATCCATTTTTACAAGACTGGGAACAGGAGGACCAAGAGGAGGAGGTTGGTCAGGAGAATTTTTCTCTTTTCTTGGGCTCTTCTGCATCCTCACAGGCAGAAGAGACTGCACCATACTGCCCATTTTCTCCTCCTCATGATCCAAGTTTCTCTGTCATAATGCAGCACCTCCAGAAGACATTTGGATTTCAGGAGACTGAGCAAGACACCTCTAGGTGCAATCTTGTCAGCTATTTAGGCCTACTGGAAAGTCCTTTGTTGGTCATTCCACCTTTCCTGGAAGCATATGAGGATACTATTTTAGCAACATGGCAATAGCCCTGCAGCATACCTTCAACACCTAGAAAGGCTGATGGGCCCTATCAAACACTGACAGAACATCCTTATTTCACCACTCCCCCACAGGCTGATTCAGTGGTGAACAATGCCACACACGACAGGTCAGTTGAAACACATTAGCGCCCTTTCTCTGGATACAAAATCCCAGAAGCTTGACGGTATGGAAAAATGAATGTTTTCACCCTTTACAATGGCACTCAGGATTCTTAATTACATGGGGCATCTCCTCAAGTACCAGGAGGAGTTATGGGAAGCTGCTCAGGCTTCCATCCAGACACTAGCAGAGGCAACTCCTGAAGAGGAACTCACAAATACTATAAAAACTTCCTCCATGGTTAGTCAATATCTTTTGTGAGTTGCCTATGATGCTGTTGACTCCGTAGCTCGGGCATCTATGACTGGTATTTCTCTCGGTAGGCATTCGTGGTTCAGAGTTTCCGGCTTTGATCCTGATGTCCAGTGTTCTATTTTGAATGCACCCTTCGAGGGTCATAAACTCTTTGGGCCCCAGACTCAGGACATCTTAACCTCTCTTCAAACCTTGGGACATACACCAGACATCAACCAGAACAACGTACTCCATGAAGTGGAAACATTTTACTGCATATAAATACAGATGTAACCCCAACCCCCATCATTTTGCAAATGACAGGTGGTATGCTGTTTAAATTTGACAGCAGTACCAGGTGGGGACTGGGTTCGGGGAGGAATAGTTTACTCGGCACAAGGGCTAGGTTAGGCTACTCTGCATAGGGGCACTCAAGTAACTCCGAACACAGGAATAAAGGATAAAGGGTTGGACCCATATACCTGTTCCCCGCAGCATGTCTTTGACTATTTGTTGTCACTCTCAGATGCTGGACTGAAGTACTCCTCTGGAAAAGTGCACTTAACGATATCAGCCTTTCACCTCCCAGTGGGTGACCGACCTTTGACCCAATCAGAGGTCATGAAAATCTTCTTGAATGACATTCTTCACCTCAAACCTCTTGTGCAGAACCCCCTACCTCCAAGGAACCTAAACATCATCTTGGAAAAACTCACTTTACCCCCTTTTGAGCCAGCGGTTACATGTGAGCTGCGGTATCTCTCCTGGAAAGCACTATTCTTGGTGGCAATCACGTCGGCTAGACACATATCGGAATTGCAAGCCCTCGTGTAAGGAATCTTACTTAAACTTCCACAGAAACAGGGTGTCATTATACACCAATCTTAGCTTTCTCCTAAAAGTGGTATCAGAGTACACTCTGAACCAATCTAGTTACCTGCCAATATACTATGTGGAGCCTGCTAACCCAGGGGAGGCATTACTCCACATGTTAGATGTACATAGAATTCTACAATATTGTCTATTATGTACAAAAGAAAAACAGAAGAAACGTGGGATGGTGACCTCAGCAGCATGTTTTAAATGCATTTCAGCTGCAAAAATCTGTGAGGCAGCAATCTGGTCACAGGTTCAAACCTTCATCAAATGTTATAGACTGGACATAGCATCTAAAAGAAGGGCCAATTTTGGCCATGCAGTCCTGCAAGGACTAATATCATAATTTCTTGGTTTCTTTTTTTGCCACCACCCATTTCCTTCCAACTGCTAGGGATTCATTCCTGCTGCAAGAGATATCTTTAAAGAAGATAGTGCAATTATGTAGGTACTCACCGTAACAGTAGACCTTTGAGAGAATCTCTTGCAGCAGGTCATGCTGCCACTCCCTGCTTCCCCCTTGCTTTCCACTCTAGGGATGGGATTCGTTTCTGCACCCTCAACTAAAGCAGGGTACTTCCACCTAGTCCTCAGTTTCCCTCAGAAGCCTTGTAGACAATACCAGTGACATACGGTCGTCAACGGGAAAGGAACCGAGGAGCATCTGGGACCACCCATGCTTATATATACCATACGGCACAACATGTGATATTGTGGGCAGTCCCAGGTCAACTGCTGGTGAAATCCTCCATCTGGAAACAACACCTGCTGCTGGGATGTTCCTATGTGTGTAACCTGCTGCAAGAGATTTTCTCAAAGATCTACTGTTACGGTGAGTACCTACGTAACTGCAGTTTTTTTAGCTAGTACATCCTACTCAAGTGCAACCAAGTTTTACATCTGAACTGTCTCAATTCCCCAAATATCACTGCAACCACCATGTGGCTAGGGAAGTAACTGCTGCTGAAAAAATATTGTTAATATTCTGCCATACACATTTTCTGAGAGAAACATTATGGATACAGAATTCACAAAAATTGTTCTGGGCCCGTAATTAGCACAGTTTAGAAAATACCAAACTTGGACACACATAAATACAGATGTAACCCCCACCCCCATCATTTTGCAAACGACAGGTGGTATGCTGTTTGAATTTGACAGCAGTACCAGGTGGGGACTGGGTTCGGGGAGGAATAGGTTACTTGGCACAAGGGCTAGGTTTGGCTACTCTGCACAGGGGCACCCAAGTAGCTCCGAACACAGGAAGCAATAACTGTAATGTCCAATACCAGAAATGGGATTCTAAAGTGTGTTTTTTATTCACATCCAAACAGAATAAACCAAGCATAGCTGGACCCCCACGGGGCTACATTGCTGGTAATGCAGATTAAAAGAATCAAGAACACTTCTTCAACACTTCAGCCTTCAGGCTCTGAACCCACCGGGCACACAGCCCAGACTTGCACGCTGCTTTGTGTACACAGCCCAAACCTGTACACTGTTCTGGGTTTTCCCTGGCTCAGCTCCCTTACCGGCCACTCGGACACCTTCTACATGTCATGGAAACATTTTCTGGTGGCTCCCTAAACCACCTAAGAGCACCTCAGCTCTATCAGGGAAACTTCCTTTTAATCCTACATCTGGGTACTTTCCTCAGGCACTGGCCAAGTACCAGAGAGAAAGTAAAGTTGCCACACAGCAAATCCATACAGGTGAATTTGGTTACTACTGATGGGGGGGTCTCCCACCTCTCGCTTCCACAATTCATACCCGGCCATTTCTCTGGACAGTACACACCTCCTACTGAAAAGCTTGGCAATGTAGATTAAGGCTAAATGTATGTCACGTTTCCTCTACTTGTATTGCTTTCCCATTGTGCTGGACTTGAACATACTTTTACTTGGCTTAGCCCATTGCTCTAGGCCCCCCCCCACACTGATAAAGCAGTCCAATCTCCACTTTACTTCACTCTTTGTGCTGGACTTGAACCTACTTGAGTTAACTGGCAATGTCTATTATACTAGACCTCCTACAGATTAAGTAGTCCAATCCCCACATTCCAACAGTTCAGGTGAAAAACATTGGCCCTCTGCCAGAGCAAACTCACCCTTTGGTTGCAGGTGCCCCACAGGCGATTCCTCCACAGGAATTTCTCTCTCAGAGCTTCTGGTGCCGCAGCACAACTTGAAATAGGCAGCTTCTTCCCTTAGCCGGAACCAGGAGGGTTGCCCCTGGAAGACAGGCAAACCTTTCCCCCATCCCCTCAGGGATGGGGCACTTGGACCAGGGACAGCGGTCTCCACCACTTCAGCAATAAGTTTCTGTGTCCCTCTTACGGTGGAAACACACACCTTCTTAACAGTAGCTCTAAAACGGAGCTTAAAGCTCAGAGAGCCTGCACACAGACTGCTGTGCTACTGCCTGTCTCCAAGACTGCACACAGACTCTCTTCAAAATCCCCAACATTCTATGCTAACTTCCAACTGCAGCACTCCAGTGTGGCTCATGCAACTGCGAGAGTTCTATGGTGATGTCATCCCTCAGTCTCAGCTGAGACTGAGAACAGAGTGAGACAGTGTGAAATCCATTTAACTGGAGCTTCACAAGCTTCCTTCCCTGCCTACCACTAGGTCTTACTGGGATTCTAGTAACCCAGGGTAACAGGGGGGTTACACAGAAATGTGAAGAATGACATAGCAGATTGCAAATAGACAGTGAAAGTGATAGGCACAAACATGACAGAAGATTTTGTAAACATTTGTAGTTGTATTTTGTTGTGGTGCTGCATCACAAGACCCCTGATGTCAGTAAAACTCTTCACAAACAGTACTCCGTCACCAGCCTCTTCACATATTCTGTACAACCATAATTCCAATATCATTATACAGACAGCTCTAATGATCTCTCCACATTCACTACACAACTCATTCCATATTCAGTACACAACTCTTTACTTACTTGGATTACTTGGAAGGATTAGACAAAGTAGGCCACAGGCCCATTTAGTTGTCTCCCACTCCTAGTGGGTACATTTAGAGTCCATTTATTAACAGATATTTGTCAAGCCCTTTTTTAAAGGACTCAAAAGATGAAGCATTAACCAATCCCCTAGGCAATGAGTTCCATACTTGTTCAAATTTGCTTGTAAAAAATTTGTATTTTTTTGGTGTTTACTCATGGGACTAACAATTGCCGGTTATGGGATCTTAATTGAGTTGTCCTAGTGTTTAGCTATAAACCACACTGTTCCATGAGTTTTTAATTTTTCATGATATGAAATAATAAAAATAGGTCCCCTCATTTCCTTCTTGTTACAAGGCTATACAGTTTGAATGATCTGAGTCTATTCTCATAACTCCTGTTAGATAGACCAAAGATTGATTTTTGTAACTCTTCTTTGTGTTCTTTCTAATAAGTTTATATCCCTTCTTTGGTAAGGGTTCCATATTAGGGAGCTGTAATCTAAGTGAGGAATGATGTATGATTTATACAACATCATTATGCAATATTTATTTATGCTAATAAATGATCTTTTTTGTTGAGTGTAGCAGTCTATTAGCTGTTTTTGTAACATACAGGCAGTGGTCAGTAGAGGATAAATAGTTGTTAACCAGTATCCCTAGGTCTCTTTCTCAGGTTGATGCTTTCAGGACCTCCCCACCTAGATGGTAAATATATCTGGGATTGCTATGGCCAAAGTGAAGCACCGTACATTTTGACACATTGAATTTCATTTTGTTGTCTTCTACCCACTTGTAAATTTGATCCAGGACATGACATAAGGATAAATATTTTTCATAAGAATCTACCTCTCCTCCTATTTTAGTGTAATCAGTGAACTTTGCTATGACTCTGTTAGTTCCTGAGCCCATGTTGCCAATGAACAGTCTGAAGAGCACAGATCGCAACACAGAAACACAGGTCCCAACACTGAAGCACAGGTTCCAACACTGAGCACTTTCTCATACTATGTACATAACTCTTAGTTTTCTTACATATATTTAAAAAAATTAAAGTGTAATGGGAAAGCTGAGATGCAGAGGCTTGCAGACATGACTTTTTTGTTGTATTTTCTAATCAACATTCCCTGTGGTTAGTATTAAGATGGCATTGTGCAGTGAAACAAATGAGACGTGTGAGATGCCGCTGATTTGTGAAGGCAGCGGAGAGGAAGTATCGGCAGCAAGAGATGCCATAAGTTGTGTAAATGTAGTGGTGGAGTTATATACTCTTTTATTGGCAGCACCCCAGGGAGGAGGCAGAAGAGGATATGGAGGTATCAGCAGCAACAGAGGCCATAAGCTGTGAGAATGCTGTGGCAGAGCTCTATATTCACTTTTTCTGGGCAGCATCTCAAGGAGGGTGAGGCGTACATCCTTACAGAGTCAGAGGAAGAGGCTGCGGCTGAAAAACTTAATGTGAGGATGTTGGGTGACAGACTTGTAAAGAGAATCATGCAATTATTTAAATGCACAGAAATGAGAATCTGCCATTCTGTACTGTCAAAGTCCAATTCCAGTTGCCTGAAAAAATATGATATGCACCATCAAGCTAGTGATGGCCTCGCCCTGACTGGAGCATGACAATGCCCATGGGAAGAAGGATCCCATGACCAGGGATGGAGGAGAAGATGGTTTAAAAGCAGACTGGTAACAGCTTCCTGATGATAATAGATCCATCCAAGCGCTTTTTTGAGCTGCATTTGTCATGTCTTGAAGGAGTTTGGTTATATTATGTGGTGTGCAGCTGACTTCTGAATGATGCCATGGGCTATGACTATCTGTTATATTAAAATGATTAATGGTGACCATTCTTGACGCAAGATGATAGTCCTCAATGGACCAGCTTGGTGGAGGAGCTGGCAAATCAGCTGCCATTGTTAGATAAAGTACAGGAAGCTTCATGACAACACAAGGTATGTGGGAGAATGCTGCTTGCAGTGAGGAGTGACACAAATTGTTACATTATTTACTGTAATGGGGATATTTAATGTAAAAGCAACAGAATGACAGCAGTCATGTGCTTAGAGATAGGCATATGAGCTTTCTGTGCATGTAGCTTAAGTAAATGTCATATTGATTGTTTTCCCTATTGTTTTCTAACCTCTAAAAGAGAGATTATTTTCCTATAATATGGTGTGTGTGTGTGTGTGTTGTCTGAATTCCATACTCTAACATACTAACATATTAAAATGCCAGCAGAGTAGGCCCTATGGTCTATCGAGTCTGCTCGAGGATCAGTACCCGTTTGGGGCATTGTTGCTGCCTTCCCTTCCTCACCCTTGGAACCTCCCATCTTCTGAATGAAGTTCTCCCCCAGTTTTGGCATTACTCAGTTTCACCTTCCCCTAATACCTGTCCCAGCCTTGTTTGAACCCCTCCACAGTATCTACATCCACCAGTTCTGCAGGCAGTGCATTCCAGGGTTCCACCACCCTCTCAGTGAAATAGTGCCTCCTTGTATCTCCCTTGAGTCTCCCACTCACCAGCCTCAATTGGTGCCCCCTGGTGGCCCCCACTTCCCTCAGCTGGAACACCCTATCTAGACTTACCCTATTCACCCCCTTAAGGTACCTGAAGACCTCCATCATATCCCCTTCTGACCGTCCTCTCTTCCAGGGTGTACAGGTTGAGCTCCTCAAGTCTTTCCCCATAGGATCTCCCTCCCAGACCCTGTATCATCCTGGTCGCCCTCCTCTGGACCCTCTCCAGGAGTGCAATGTCCTTTTTTAAGTACGGATGCCAAATCTGCATGCAGTATTTGAGGTGTGGTCTAACCAGGCAGTTATACAGAGGGAGAAGCACATCCTGGCTTCTCGAGGTTATCCCCTGGTGATGCACCCTAGCATTTTATTTGCTTTTGCCACAACCCTCCTACAACGCTCAGAGTTGTTCATTTTGGCATCCACAGCCACCTCAAGGTCCTTCTCCCACTCTAAGCCTGCAGTGTCTCCCCTCCCAAGGTGTACACATGAGCTGGGTTCCTAAGCCCCAGGTGGAGAACCCTGCATTTCTCCATATTAAACCTCAGTTTCTAGGTGCATGACCACCTCTCCAGAGTCTCCAGATCCCCCTATGGGACTACTTCACCCTCCTCCCCATCCACCACTGCCCCAACTTCCAGTTGTTGGCAAAGAGGCTCATCTCACTCCTGATACTGTTTCTGATGTCTGAGATACAGTAGTAGCCACAGACATTGCCAGCTATTTCCAGATATTTCATGAAATTTCTGAAGAGTTTCTCTCTGCTGCCCCTACTGTAGAAATTCAGAAAGCAGAAGATATTTCTGGAAATATCACAGAAATTTCAGGAAATAGCTGGCAGTGTCAATGAGTGTTAAACAGGAGTAGGCCCAGCACCATTCCCTGTGGGACCCTGCTAATGACCCTCCTAGGAGATGAGACCTCCCCCCTCTCCAACCACCACCTTCTGAAAAAAACCCAGCTAGCCAGTTCCCTATCCACCTGACCATCCATTCCCCAACCCCCATTTACCCCAGCTTGTCCAGCAGCCTGGGAGGTGGTACCGAATCAAATGCCTTGCCGTAGTCTAGAAAGAGGACATCCACGAGCCTGCCCTGGTCCAGCGCCTTCATCACCCAATCGTAGAACTCTCCAAGGTTGATCTGACACAATCTGTCCTGAACAAAGCCATGCTGGTGATCCTCCAGGTAGCCCCATGTCTCCAGAAACATCCCCAGCCTTTCCTCTAAGATGGCATCCATCAATTTGCCTACCACCAACGTCAGGCTGACAGGCCTGTTGGTCCCTGGCTCCTCTTGTGAGCCACCTTTGTGAATAGGCACGATGTGAGCCATTTTCCAATCCAGAGGCACCCTCCCCATCTGAAAGGAAGAGTTAAAAAGGTCCACCAGAGGTGCAGTCAGGACATCCGTCAATTCCCTTAGCACCCTGGGATGAAGTCCATCCGGATCTGGTGTCTTCTCCATTCTTAGGGACTTGAGGGCTTCCCACACTCTACCAACAGGGATTTCAACATCTGTGACCCCCTCCCATCTGCAGGTCCAACCTGCCCACCCCTGTATGGTGCAGCCCCACCATCCTCCCTAATGAAGACTGAGGCAAAGTAATCATTAAATACCTCCACCTGCTCCTCTGCCTCTTCATCCCAACCTCTCCCCAACCTCAGCCTACTTATCTGCCCCTTCACTTTCCTTCTTTCCCTGATATACTTAAAGAACCCATCACTTCTCTTAATCACCTGTGCCAACTTCTGCTCCATCCTTGCTTTGGCTAATCTCACCATCCTGGTGACCTTTCTGGCCATCATATCATACTCCCCCCTTGTCTATAACCCCACACGAGTGCCTGTATCAGCTATAAGAAACCTTCTTCTCCCTCACCACTTGCTGGACCTCTCTGGTTCACCAGCTTGGCTTTCTGGCCATACCAAATTTGCATCGCACCTTTGTGCAGGCCTTGGTAGCTTCCTGGAGCCCCCTTTTAATAATTTCCCACCTGCTTTCAGTGTCCATGCCCTGCCTGATTCCCTCAAAGTGACCCTTAAGGATCTGTTCCCTACCCTTGAAGTCTGCACCTCTAAAGTCAACTACCACTGTTTTTGTGCAATCTTCTTCTCCCCTCAGGTCCAGGGAAAACCAGACCATGGCATGATCACTCCCTGCCAGTAGGTCCCCTACAACAAGGTCCCTAACCAGATTGCAGTCTGCCAGGACCACATCCAGGATAGGTCCCTCCCTCATTGGGTCAACCACCAGTTGGGCAAGGATTGCATCCTGGAAGATGAACAGTCTCTGCTCCCTGGCCAATGAGGACACCAGTTCCCCAATCAGCCCTTGACATGTTTAGATCCCCCAGCACCACCATTCTACCCTCCCCCTAACTACAGTGGTCCCTAAGATTTGCCACCAGGCCTTCCTCTAGATATTCCACCAGCATGGGTGGCCTATAAACCACCCCCAGTTTTACCCTCTTGCCCCCCAGCACCTGCAAGTTGACCCATAATGCCTCCACGTTACCCTTTCCCCCCACCCTACTTATCCCTATGCCATTCTTAATTAGGAGTGCTACTTCTTTCTGAACATAGTGTACCCCAACAGGTTTAGGTCTCAGTCATGCCCAGGAGTGGCTCAATTTTCAGTGACAGCCACCACATCCACTTATCCTTCTATTAGCATTGCCTGAAGCTCAGGCATCTTGTTACCCATGCTCCTGGTGTTAATCAGGACCACTCTCAATCCCTTCACCTTATCCTCCCTCATTTCCCCAACCTGAGAGCTCTCAGGTAACTGCCTGCTCGAACTCCCTTGAGCACTTTCGGGGTGCTCCTGTTTTATACCCTCCTCTCACTGCTTGGGGGAGAAGGCCAAGACCATCCCTGATGGGCATGCTAGGATCAGCCTCAAGCCCAAGCCCTTCCTCCTCACAAGTTTAAACCCCACCTAGCTTGGATGAATCTGGCCAGTTTTTGTTTCAGAACCTCCTTCCCCCCCCAAATTGAGGTGGAGCCTATTCCTTGCATACAGTCCCTTGTCCTCCCAGGTTGCACCCCAGTCCACCACCAACCCATACCCCCTAGCCTCACACTATTCTCCAGAGCCATTCATTAACCTCTCTAATTTTTTGTTTCCCACACTGGCTCTAGACATCAGTAGGATCTCTGAGAAGGAGACAGAGCACCCTATGGCATGACAGACCCTGGCTAGCTCCCAGAACCTTGCCTGAATCTCCAACACACTATTTCCCTCTATATCATTTGTGCCCAGATGCATTAATAAGTCAGCTGATCCTCCACATTCCTTTGCCAGATCATAGACCAGGTGCTTGGCCTCATGCACAGTCAAGCCAGAAATACTCTTGGCCCTGACAGCACAGGGTTTCCCCTCACCCTGCCCTTCCCACTTAATGCCACTAATCATGGAGTCCCCCAATAGGAGCACCCTAACTGCCTCCTTATCCTTAGGCCTACCCCCTTTCTCTGCTACCCCCCCTTTCCCTCCCATTACCTCTTCGGCTTCCCTGGCCTCAATCTGAGTGCTGGCCACACACCCTGAGTGGCATTTGCTGCCCTATCCCTCCTGTTCTAGCTCTTTCTCCTAACTGACCTGTCTGCCCCAGGCACCCCCTCCCTGCTATGCTCACTTTGGTCCATCCCCAGAGCGCTCTCAAGAACTAGTGGCCCTGCACCACAGAGAAACCCATTTCTACCCTCTAATCATTTTTTATTCTGCTCTCCCCTTCCCTGTATCCCTGCTGGCCCCTTTCCCCCTGGACTACACATTCCCTCCTTACTGAGTCCTCCTCCTCCCTTCCCTGTCACTCCCTACTTCCAGCTTCCTTTCCCGGATCCTCCCTTAGCCCCGATGCCCTTGCCCCCACCCCACCCTAGCCTCCTCAATCATGCACTGGCCACTGATGACCACTCCTCCTGCCCCTTCTGTGTCCTTTAGCAAGGTAACAACCTCACCCCTCCTGACTACTGAGCCTTCCATCATGCCCAACTCTCCCTTCTGCCCTGGATCCACCTCTGCTCCAAATTCATCATCCACCCCCTCATTTATCTGTACTATTGGTGCAAATCTGTTGTTATGTTCCTTGCTTAATGCCTTGATTCCCACCGCTGGTGCCCCCCCCATCAGTTCCCTTTTGTGCATACATTGGACCTTTTCTCCTAACAACCTGCCAGTACCCTTGGCCCTTTTCACGTTCAGGACCACCCCTACCTGAGCCCCCTGGAGCTCCCCCAATGCCCACCTCTATACCTCCTTCCCTACTTGTGCAGTCCCTAGTGCTCCTACCATCCTTCTTCTGACTGCTCTTGCCCTTTACAGGTGCGGCTCCTGGACCCACAGTGCCTTTCCCATTTCCCCCTTCTGCCTCCACCCCATCTTACACCCTCAGCACAGCCCCCTTCCTCTGCTCCTCCCTTCACCCCTGCCCTACCCAGAATCCACCTTAACCATCTTACCTCCTTTAGTTGTGCCAGCTGTTGGCACACCATGCAGCCCCCCATCTTCCAAGCCAAGGCTAGTACCATGGCCGACCCACACCCAGCACACCTCACCACCCTTCCAAAGATGACGGCCCTTGTGATCTGAGGACCCTGCCATAGCCCTGTCCCCATCTAGTTCTGATTTCCCCTCCAAGTCGGTTGCCCCATCATTTTTCCCTAACCCTGCTGGAACCTGTTATGAATCTTCCCAATGTCTGCTGGACAAGCTACTTGACTAGGAAAACCCCCTGTAACATAGAAACATAGAATTTGACTGCAGATAAGGACCGCTTGGCCCACCCAGTCTGCCCATTTCCCTACCTGATGGATAAGCTGCAGATCCTAGTTAACCAGCAGCCTACTTCTTCCTACCCCCACCCCCTAGAATTGCCTTATGACTGTCCCATGCATGCTTGAATTCCATCACTGTTTTGGACTCCACAACCTCCTCTGGAAGGCTGTTCCATGCATCCACAACCCTCTCTGTGAAAAAATACTTCCTTAAATTACCTCTGAGCCGCCCCCCTTCTATCTTCAAATTGTGCCCCCTTGTTCTTGCACACCTCTTTTTTTGAAAGATGCTACCCTCTTGGACTTTGTTGATTCCCTTGAGGTACTTGAAAGTTTCTATCATGTCCCCCCTCTCCCTCCTTTCCTCGAGGCTATACATATTAAGCTCCTTAAGTCTCACTTCATATGTCTTCCGTTGCAGACCCTGCACCATTTAGATGCCCTCCTCTGGACAGCTTCCATCCTGTCTATGTCTTTGCAGAGATTGGGTCTCCAGAACTGCCCAGTACTCAGATGTGGTCTCACCAGCTGTCTGTACAGAGGATAATAACTTCTTGTTTTCTGCTGGTGATGCCTCTCCTATGCATCCAGTATCCCCAGCCCTCCTTGCTGCCCTCTCACATTGCTTGCCCACCTTTAGGTCATCTGATATGTTCACCCCAGGTCCCTTTCCATTTTTGTTGTTGTTAGTATCTCACCCCCCATTGTGTACTCTTCCCTGGGTTTTGTTTCCCAGGTGCATTACTGCACTTCTTAGCATTGAATCTAAGCTGCCATACATTTGGCCATTCCTCTAACCTTGCCAAGTCCCTTCTCATCCTTCCACCCCACCTTGTGCATCAACTCTGTTGCAGATCTTTGTGTCATCTGCAAAGAGACATACTTTTCCTTCCAGTCCCTCTGCAATGTCGCTTATAAAGACATTGAAGAGGACCAGTCCTAATACTGAACCCTGTGGTACCCCACTACACCCCTTTTTTCAGAGTGGACTCCATTTACTATTACTCTCTGTGTCCTATTCTCCAGCCAATTCTTTACCCAGCTGTCATCTTGGGACCCATCCCAGGCTGGCTAACTTGTATATTAATGTTTTGTGTGGGACTGTGTCAAATGCCTTGCTAAAGTCTAGGTAGGCCATGTCACAGCCCTCCTGATCTACTACTTTGGTCACCCAGTCAAAGAAATCTATCAGATTTGTCTGGCATGACCTTCCTGCTGTGAATCCATGCTGCCTTGGGTCCTGTGCCCTCTGGCCTCTAGATCATCAACAATTCTTTCCTTCAGAAGTGATTCCATCATTTTCCTACCACTGAGGTTAAACTAACAGGTCTGTAGTTTTCTGCTTCTGCCTTGCTCCCACTTTTGTGAAGGGAATCACATCTGCCTCCTCCAGTCCTCAGGTACCACCCCATCCTCCATGATTTGTTAAAGAGGGTAGTCAGTGGTGTCACTAGTTCTATCCTTCGTTCTTTTAGAATTCTGGGATGAATCCCATCAGGCCCCATTGCTTTGTCCATCTTCAGTTTTAAGAGCTCTTTCAGAACTCTTTCTTCTGTAAATGGGCTGGTATCAACTTCTGTATCCAGAGTGTTTCTACTGTTTGTTTTAGGTACCTCCCTCTTCCTTTGTAAATACTGAGCAAAATATTTGTTTAGTATCTCTGCCTTTCACAGTCACCCTCTGCCCACCCTCCTCCCTTTATTAAGCCTCACTATCCCTCCCTTGGTCTTCCTTTGCTCTCTGATGTACCTATAAAGGTTTTATCCCCTTCTTAACTAGGTTGGCTATCTTTTCCTCGGTTTGGGCCTTTGCTGTTCTGACTGCCTTTCCAGCTTCCTTTTGCTTTAACTGATACAGTTCTCTGTCCTGTTTCTTCTGTGATTCCTTGTACTTCCTGAATGCTTTCTTTTCTTGAACCTTCACTGCCACTTCCTTTGAGAACCATAGTGATTTCTTACCTCATTTCATTTGTTTATTTGCTTTACACAAAGGCTTGTTACCTCTGTGATGGCAGTTTTTATTATTCCCCATTGTTCTTCCACCCTCCTTCCTGCCCATTTGCTAGTGCATTCCTTAGGCACTCACCCATTTGGCAAAGTCAGCCCTCCTAAAATCCAGTACCTTTGTCTTTGTTGGCTTGACTCTATTGCTGTGTTTGTTGTGAACCATACTGTTCGATGGTCACTAGTTCCCAGATAGCTACCCACTTCTACATCTGTGATCCTCTCTTCATCTCCGTTTGAGAGAACCAGGTCTAAGATTGCTCCTCTCAGTGGGCTCCAATACTAGTTATCTAAGGCATGCCCCTGTAGGGCATCAGAATAACCCACTCTTAGAAGTGGCTGCTGCAACTGCACTCCAGTTAACATCTGGCATATTCAGATCACCCATCAGCACTATCTCCCTTTATCTGCCATTCTAAGTATACTTTCTATCATTTCTTGTCATTTCCACCCCCTGAGAAGGGGGTCTGTATACAACCCCTGTGCGGATTGTGGTGCCATTGCCTGCTTCCAAATTGACCCACAGTGCTTCTTCTCCTCACTGTTTACCCTTTTTTCTGTTGCTTTGATTTCTTCTCTTATGTAGAGAGCTACTCCTCCTCCTCTTTTACCCTCCCTGTCCCTCCTGTAGATAGTGTATCGTCATATGTTTACATCCCAGTCATGGTTCTGTGTGTACCATGTTTCTGTGACTGCCACAATATCCAGATCTTCCTCCTCCATCAAGGCCACTAATTCGGAAGCTTGTTGCCCAGACTACGGGCATTGGTACTCATTGCTCTCCATTTTTTGATGGCTTTACCTTCTGTTGGCGCAGCCCCCACTGACCTTTCTACCTTGGTCTTTTTCTCATTTAGTACCCTGTTTTTGTAGGGAGGCTGGGATTTTCCTTCTGCTATCAGTGCCTCCCCTTGACTAGTTTAAAGGCTTGCCAATGAAGCATTAGACTGATTGCCCAAAGACTTGTTCCCTTCCTGGACAGATGCAGACCATCCTGCCAGTATAGGCTGGTGTCCCTCAGGTGGAACCCAGTCCCCAATGAGCCAAACCCCTGTGCTCCACACCATTTTTTTAACCATTTGTTAAACTGCATGGTGCAAAGTACCCTCGCCTCCTCATGCCACTGACAGGCAGCACCTCTAGAGAAGGATACTGTGTGTGCTACTTGTCTTAAGCCCTCCCAACTCTACAAAGTCCTTTTGCACTGCTCTAATCTCATGATGAGCCAAGTCATTTGTTCCTAGGTGGACAATGATGTCCAGCTCAGACTCCCGTGCAACTGGTCTCGTGATCCTAAGGATGTGCTTCCTGTCCCTCCAAGCCATGGCACCAGGCAGGCACCTTACTTCAGTTTTCACTTCTCCCCCCAGTTCTATCCCCCTAATAATTGATTCCCCCACCAGGAGCTGCTTTCTTTCCCTGTGGTGCCCTCTGCCTCC
The DNA here is from genome assembly GCA_016271365.2 of Neoceratodus forsteri. Taxonomy (NCBI): domain Eukaryota; kingdom Metazoa; phylum Chordata; order Ceratodontiformes; family Ceratodontidae; genus Neoceratodus; species Neoceratodus forsteri. The sequence continues at coordinate 411,189,285 of CM028129.1, read as the reverse complement.
TTCCTGAGGGCCTCCCTTGTGACAGTTGTCTGCACCCTCCTTAGTCTCCTCTGCGGGTGCATCCATAGGGGAACTATGCTCCCCCAGAATGGTGTATGGATTGTGGAGTGTAACAGCTGACTGGGTGTGCCTCTGTTCCACCACCCTTACCCTCCCTGAGCCCACTGTGGTCCAACTGCTGTGCTTTCTTCGCAACCTCTGAGGTAGTGGTGGTGGCTGTGGTGCTCCCTGGATGGGGAGGTTCCCTTGCCACTGTCAGTGTGGCTGAAGATGGGCAATTTCCTCCCTCAGGGCAGATAGTTGTCTGCAAACAGGCAGCATCTCAGCCTCAGAAAGACTCCTGGAAGACTGCTGCCCACAGCCATTACATTACTACTCCCCACATAACTGTCTACCTTGTTTAGTTTTTTTGTGTGTGTGTGTGTGTGATTGGTGCATTATATAGAAATATATGTATTTATATATGTGTATGCTTATATTGTCAGTGCAGTGTGCTAGACAGGATATGACAGTGATGTGTACCTTGCCCTCTTGAAATGATGTCAGAACCCCAGGTATAAATGAACTATTTCCAGGGGTGGGTGGGGTGAGGGTGGGAAGGGTTTGGAGACTAAACTGTGTCCTCATGAAACAATCAGCTAAGCAGCTCTGACCTACCGATCGATGGTGCCTTCCTGTCAGCAAGATGCCTTACCGACAATTTGTAATACTGCTTCAAACCAATTTGACGAGAAAATACCCTGCTAATCAAACAGAAAAATCCAAACATCAAGTCAGACAGGTAAACCTCCCCAGCCCCAAAAGAGCCTGGTGACTTGTGCTCTGAAAACAGTCAGCCCCAAAACACGTCAGGTGTGCAGAAGGAGCAGACACAGAAAACAGTATTTAGCCACGTGGGTTTAAACTCTTCCTGCACTGAAACCTTAACACTTGTACACAAGTAAACAAACTCCACCTCCCTCTGTTGATTGAAGACTGCCTTTTCTGATAATTCTAAGTTGTTATTTCACCCTTCAGTTAGTATCCTCCACCTGAAGAATATTAACTTTCCTAAGGAATCTGCTTCAAACCAAAGACAATTGTAAATTGTAAGTTCACCTCCTCTGTTGTGAGCACTACTCACTTTCTTGCAAATCTTAAGTCCAGTGTTGCAGCTTGCAGCCAGAGGTAGCTTCACCTGAAGACTATGAGGTTATCTGATGAGCCTGCTAAAATTAGTACTTTTATCAAGGTCTGTAAGATTCTTCCAGAGCTATTGGCTGTTAAGTAGCTGTGATGTAAGCACTTCCTGACACAGTCTGGCTTGGCCTTATAAGGCACACTGAGGTAAACAAAGAAAAAACAGTTTCCACCCCCTAGGGACTGTCTGGGTCCAATACACAGCCTGTAACCTGCTCTCACTTCAGGGCTTATGACAAATTCTTAGCCCAGTGAATACTCACAGTATTACAAATATTGCAATGCAAACAGTCAATCACTAACTCCAATCAAGTGAAGGAATTGGTTACCAGACAAGTGTCAGCATTACATAACAGAATTTAACATAGCCTAATGTAATGTAACACAATAGGCTGTACTAGAGCTTGTAATCCAGCTCAGGTCCCCCCTCCAACAGCTCTGCCCCTGGCCACAACCTCTTAAATTGCTCCTCCCCCTAAGACCATTTATAGAGGTTGGGAGCAGAGTGAGTGGGCAGGACACAAATACAGCTTCTCTGTGGGTATTTGATTCAGCAGCTGGGCTTGACTATTTATAGCCCAGCTGCCAGTCAAAAAAGCCCATCCTGGGTCCCGATTGGTCCTCCTCCTCCTCACAGCATGATAGGTTCCCCAGCTGCGCTGCCAATGCAGCGCTGTTTTAGGCTGCAGTCCCCTTTTGGCCACCGAGGCACCAGAATGTCCCTTGAGGGCTCTCCTTGCCACCAGTGTGGCCAGAAACTCTCCAGTTGCTGCTCCTTGTGGCGGAAACTCCCCAGTCACCACTCCTTGCCGCTGATGTGGCCGCCTCCAACAGCTCTTACTGCTTCTCTGTGGATATTTGATTCAGTGGCTGGGCTTGGCTATTTATAGCCCGGCCGCAAGTCAAAAGCCCATCCTGGGTCCCAATTGGTCCTCTTCCTCCTTGCAGCACAGTAGGTTCCTGAGCTGCACCGCCAATGCAGTACTGTTTTTGGCTGCAGTCCCCCTTTCCCCACCGAGGCACCAGAATGTCCCTTGCCAGCTCTCCTTACCGCTGAAGTGGCCAGAAACTCTTTGGTGGCCACTCCTTGCCATAGAAACTCTCCGGTCACCGCTGCTTGCCACCTCTGCAGCCACCTCCAACAGCTCCTACAGCTCCTCTCAAGTTAGCAAACACTACCCTCCAAAGACACAACTACCAAACACAATCTGGTGCATACGGAGAAGTTCTGAGACAGCATAAGGAAACTTTCATGCAGATGAGTCATACCCTTGAGGGTGTGCACATACAGTAATGTGGCATATGGGTAACAAACTACAGAGCAAAAATGATTTGTTAAGCCATACTGCCATGGTACAGTCTCATGGTGGCAGTGTAACATTCTTTTGCTAAAAAAAAATTTAGCGGACATGACCATCACAAACTGCATGATTGACTGAGTCTGAAATCAAGAATAAAAAAACAATGGTAAGAACATTGGACAACCAGTGGTAATGAAATGAATGAGTCAGAACAGGATGCATCTGAAAATGAGCTGCCACCAGCTAAGTATGTCTTTCCTGGTGAAACTTGTGAAGTCAATCAATAAATAACATGGTCTGACGACGGATGACGGTGGTTAATTTATGTGGACATCAGTTGATTACTGATGTTGGCAGGTATGTGCTTACTGTGTTTGAAATTCCCTTCTGCATTATTCTCATCAGATACAGTAGGTTATCAGAGAAGGCGCTGTTATTTATTTTCTCCATTACCAGCTGTGACTGCTGGTTTGTGACTTTAACCACCTCTTGAAACCTTGATTTGGAGTTTATTCTGTAGTCTGGTGGGACGTATTGCTTATTCATTTTGATGAATGTCATTATTTCCACATTCTCTATGGTCACTTTTGATGGCCCTACCTACAGTATGCAGAAGTCTCTTTCTTAACTCACACTACCTAGTGTGCAGGAGAAGTTCTCAAAAACAACTGAAGACAGAGCAGGCCACACATCAGACTTACTCTGCCAATACAGCAGAGATTCATCACTGGATCCAAGCTGTTCTAGGTCACCCATGTAGGCCTGCACCATAGAGGCACCAGATATGTGACTCTCTGGATGTGATGGAACTATCTTTTTGCTGGATACACCCACCCAAGATGGAACAGCCCATAGAGGGTTGAAACCAGTGCTAGCAGTTGGTTTGTGTGTAACCACTATGGAGGGGGTGGAGGATGATGCTGTCAACTAGGCATTTCTGAAACAAGTTGCTGGCTGCTTTCCTTTTCTTGCTGGATTGTCAGCATACAATCATATACTAGCCCTTTCAATACCTTCATGTGCCTACCAGCCTCTGTCTTTCCCTCCATCAACAAGTGACAAAATCACATGCTTGTAATGGGATTCTAACATTGTCACCAGAACATACACCTTGGACTCCCATTATGCTCCCGAAATGCTTGTCTGTGGACATGCACTTCAGCATCCCCTCAATCAGCTCACTCCTGTGATGTCACCATTCCATTCAGACTGCTTCCAGATATTTGCAAGTGTCTGGCGTAGCACCAAAATCCATGTTCTAGGGACGTGGATATGATGTTCTATCCACACTGTCTGGCAGATGCCTTTCCCTTTAATTCCTGCCAGAATGTCTTCAAGCTGGCTCCTCTCACCCACTCGAGTGGTAAAACCCTCAGCTCTGCCCCTAGATGCCAGATCTTCCATTCCGTTTGGAAGGTTCAGGTTCCCTCCTTACCACTCCTGTGTATAGTAGGCCCTGGAGCTTGAATCTTCGGATTTGCTTCCTAAACTTACTTTAAAACTCGTATGAGTTACGACTTCAGCTTCTTCTTCGATCGCTCCCATGATGAAAGACAAGACCGCTCCTGGGTTTTGCCAGTGCCCCTGTGGGCAGAAGATGTTACGGATCGACCCCCACATGCATGTACTGCCTAGGCCATGATTATGATCCGCAGGCCTGTGAAATTTGTCAGTCCTTTCACCTGACTGTGCTAGATGACTGCATTGCCTTACTCCAGCTGGGGTGACCAGAGAAGTGTTACCCACCGGTCAAGTCCAAGAACACCCATTGGGTGCTCTCTCTGGCTGCAGGATCCACTGAACAGCTTGAACAGCTCAAGGCTTTCAAGGAGGTGGCAGCCCAGGCTGCAGCTCAATCCTCTTCAGCTTCAGCTTTTGCTCCACTCCAATTGGGCTGCACTTACTCAGCTTCCTTCAATGACCTGTGCCAATCCCTCTCAACTAAAGTAGAGGGTCCTTCGGGATTGCACGGTTCGTGCTCTCACAAGAAGGAGTCAAAGAAAGATAAGGAGAAGATTAAATGTCAACGCTCCTGGGATCAGGAATGTTCCCATTCTCAGGAGACTTCGGTTTCTATTTCAGTCAAAACTGCAGCTGTGGCCGCTGGTTTCATGGTGACCCCATTGGACCAGTTGGTTGAGTTACCAGTCAAGGATGCAGCTGAGATTTTTCTTGACCGTGTTGAATGGTTGTCATCAGAAGAGGCTGATAATTCTCTTTTTAGGACTCCTTTCCTTCTGGTGACTTCTGACGGGTCGACCCAGCCCACTGAGTCAAACCTGTCAGCCCCAGACCCTGGACAGGAGGAGCTGTGGGGTTGTCCTGCTCCCTCTGAAGGTCTCCATTGGCACCACCAATGGTCAAGATCGAGGTCTTGGTTTTCCTCTTCCAAGTCGGGCAGGTCTCACCGTCATCGGCGATCTTGCTCCAGGCATCACGGAAAGTTGTGCCACCGCTGCTCTTCTTCATCCTCCATGGATGAGGAGAGGCTTCTGAGCAAATTGCGTTGATGCTACAAAGATTTAACTTGGCAGCAGCTGGTCTTGACCGGACTGAAACCAACACTGGTTTCTACCCCGGCAATTAAGTTGCTGTCACCCAAACGGCCGACGTTGACTTCCGGTCTGGGTTGGTCACCACCATTCCTCCACAAGCAGAGCAAGTGCAGATCACGTTGTGTAGCTGAAGCAGGCCCCTCTGCCCATCGTGGTGGAGCCGCCACCTAAGCAGCTGATGACTGAAGCTCCAACTAAGGAGTCTTGGCCGGCCAAGGGACTTCCCCATCGGCTGTCAGTCACCCTCACTCCCAACCACCCTAGGTGGGTTGAGGGCAATGCTGGTGGCTACCCACTTTACATGGACTCTTGGAGTCTGAGGATTCCTCCCTGCACTCATGTCACTTCGACACTGAGTCATTGGGAGGCATCTCCATGGATGAAAGTCCTTTCTCGTTCATGGGCATTCTTTGGCTCATCTCTGAGTCCACAGCGATGGAGCTCGAGCCTGTCCAGAAATGGGATCATTATCCTCTCACAGAGATTCCACACAAAGGAGATTCTACCACAGAGTCCTTCCCGGTGGCCGAGGCCATTGTCGGCAGTGTCCCGCCTCTTGCCCTGTGCCCTCAACCTGGATGGCCTGCAAGTATGCGGTACAAACTGGCTCTCTTTTGAGGTTTTTGGAGAATCTCTCATCCAAGGGATTGGTGGTTGACTCCATTTTCCAGTGCTTGGGCAATACAGGGGGTGTCAATAGACCACTGGATAGAGTCCAAGAAGCTAGACCATTTGGCTAAAATAGTCTATGCTACCTCTTCTGTCGGCCTTCACCAGGCTAGCTCTGCCATGCTGATGGCACACTTCTCTCATGCCCTTTTGGGCTCCCTGGATGAGGTGATTCTTCACCTCCCAGCAGACCTCCAGACTAAGGTCAAGCAGGTCCAAGAACAGGGGAGGGCAGTGGCAAAGCAGCAACTCCAGATGGCTCTGGGTATTGGCGACTCTTGTAGTTGCTCAGTCATGGCTGCAGTAGCCATGCACCATAGGGCTTGGTTGAGGATCTCGACTGTCATGGTGGATACCCAACACAAGCTGGTGGATGTTTCCTTTTTGGGCATCAACCTGTTCGGGCCCAGTGTGGAGGGTCACCTCCATGGCATTGAAAAGTCCAATGCCACCCTAGATTCTGTTACATCTGCCCTGAAGGACAAGGGCCCTAAGTACCAGAAGTGCAAGCCCTTTCGGTCCTCCACTTCTGCGGTCAAACCAGCCCAGCAACAGCAGGGCCAGCAGGCTCAGTCTTGGCAACCTCGGGCCAAGTCAGTGGCCTCATCGCTCAAAAAGTCAGGAGGGTAGGGATTCGGCAGCCTCTTGGTTGGCTCCTCCTCCTCCAAGCCTGCTCAGTGATGGGATGGGGGTCACCACCCTTATATCCATCACACCTCCCCTGGGGGTCTGGCTCTGCCACTTTCTTTCCACCTGGTCCATTGTCACCATGGACAGGTGGGTTGTCGAAGTGGTTGGCCAGGGTCTGCCTTTGGAATTCAAGCAGTACCCTCCAAGCCAAGCCCGTATGCCATGGGAGGAGTTGGTTTTGGTTGTTGCTCAGTCAGCTCTTCAAGACATTGCCCAGCTCCTCCACAAGGAGGTCTTGCTCAGAGTTGTGGATCCTCCAGAACACCAAGGTTTGTCTCCAGGTATATCCTGGTACCAAAATGGATGGGGGCTGGTGCCCCATTCTAGACCTGCATAACCTGAACAAGTTTCTCAGGTCTTGCACCTTCAGGATGGTAACTCTGGCACAGATCATACCATCTCTGGAGCAAGGCATGCGGTTCTGCTCTCTGGATCTTCAGCACACGTTCTTTCATGTCCCGATCTGTCCATCCCATTGAGGGTTCCTCCATTTTTGGATGGATGGAATCCTATATGAGTTCTGAGCCATGCTCTTCAGCCTCTCCTCTGCCCCCAGGGTCTTCACCAAATGTGTTGCAGTGGTGGCAGCGTACCTGAGGTGCTGAGGGGTCCGGATGTACCTCAACCTGGACAACTGGCTCATAGCAGGTCCCTCCAGGCAGGAGGTGGAGCGATTCAGAGACCTGGCCCTCCAGACTTGCTTCCAGCTTGGCCTCCTTGTCAATGAGGCCAAGTCAGAACTCTGTGCCCTTACAGGTAATTCATTTCATCAGGGCAGAGCCTGGTTCCTGGTGGACAGGGTGGAGGTCCTCTTCTCCTTTGCCCAATCATTTCTGGTTGGGCAGTCATGCCCTGCCTAGGACTTCCCACACCTTCTAGGTTACATGGCAGCCTGCACCAGTGTGATCCAATGGACCCGCTGACATATACACTCTCTCCAATGGGAGCTGGCCAACCAGTGGTCTCAGCATGAAGGTCACTTTGACCAGCTGGTCACTGTGACACAGAGGATGTGGGATGCCCTCCAGTGGTGGCTCATCCCAGCACATCTGCAGGAAGGGATCCCATTTGTCTGCCCCAAGCCGACGGTCATCCTGATGACTGATGCCTCTCTGATGGGCTGGGGTGCCCACCTGGGGGAGCACAGAGTCCACGGGCTCTGGTCCCCTCAGGGGTTCTGATGCCACATCAGCCTGCTGGAGCTCTGAGTGGTTTGGCTAGTCCTGATCACTTTTGTTCCGTTCATCTGGGGTCAAGTGGTCCAGGTCCAGAAGAACAACACCATGATCATGTACTATCTCAACAAGCAGGGTGGGATGCACTCCTTGTCTCTATACAAGGAATCTCTCCTCATCTGGGCCCTCATGCACAGCCTGAAGGCAGATCTCCAAGCTATCCATGTGTCAGGAGCCTCAAATCAGCTGGCTGACGCCCTCAGTTGAGTGGGCGAGGCATCTCACAAGTGGTCTCTTCATCAGGAGGTAGTACACGATCTGTTCTGTCAGTGGGGCACCCCTCAGATGGACCTGTTTGCCTCCAGGGAGAACACAAAGCTGAGGCTGTTTTGTGCCCACCCCCCTCAGCAGGGCTCACTGCAGGGGGATGACTTCTCAAGGCCGTGAATCTCAGGTATGCCTTCCCTCCACTTCCCCTGATTCACAAGGTGCTTCTCAAGGTCAAGAGGGACAAGGCACAGGTGATCCTGGTGGCTCCAGACTGGCCCCACCAGTTTTGGTACCCTGATCTCCTCAGCCTCAGCAACAGGCTCCCGAGGCATCTTCCAGCATGCCCAGACCTGCTCTCCATCAATTGGGGGAAAGTACTCCACCTGGACCTTCAATCCCTGCACCTGACAGCCTGGTTCCTGAGCTGCTACAGTTCCAGTCTTTCGGTCTCTCTGACAAGGTCCTCACGGTTGTTGAGGCATCCCATAAGGAATTGACTAGAAAATGCTATGCCTTCAAATGGAAGAGATTCTCCATTTGGTGTCAGGGCAAAAGGTTGGTCCCTTTCAGCTGTCCAGTGGCTATCATTTTGGACTACCTTTAGTCCCTCTCCAAAAATGGACTTCGGTCAATGACCCTTAAGGTGCACCTGGCAGCCATCTCTGCTTACCAGGCGCAGGACAGGCAGCAGTCGGTGGCACAGGAGAAGATGGTCTGGCACTTTTTCAAGGGCCTAAATCACATATTCCCTCCGGTGTGTGAACCATCACCTCTGTGGGATTTACTGCTGTTTTGGCAAAGCTCATGAGCAAGCCATTTGAACTGATGCACAGGTGTGACATCTCCCACCTATCATAGAAGACCACCTTCTTTGTGGCCATCACATCAGCCAGAAGGATTGGGGAGCTGCAGGCTCTTTCAGTGGAGTCTCTTACCTGGTCTTTCTCAGGGACAAGGTTGTCCTGGGCCCCATTCAAAGTCCTTCTGAAGGTGGTGTTGGAGTGTCACCATAACCAGGTGTTGACTCTGCTGGTGTACTACTCCAATTACACCTTGGAGGCTGAGTACAGGCTCCATACTTTGGACTGGAGATGAATGCTTGCCTACTATAAAGAGCATATGGCTGAAGTTCAGGGAGAGGTGCACCAGCTGTTTGTCACCTACGCTGAAGCCGCACCTGGTAGACCTGCAGCCAAGTGGCATGATTGGCAAGTGGATTGCTTCCTGCATTGATCTCTGCTATAGGTTGGCGGGTAGGGAGCCTCCCATAGGGTTAAGGGCTCATTCCATCCACCATACCGCTGCTTCTAGGGATGTCCCTATCCAGGAAATCTGCAGGGCTGCTTCCTGGAAGTCAGTAAACACCTTCATTTCCCATTACCACATTGACCTAGAGTCAAGCTGGGATGCTGGTTTTAGGGCCTCAGTTCTCCAAGTAGGGAGTGTTTGCCTTGCCTCCCTCCTCCCAGAGAACTGCTAGGAGTCTGCTAGACAGTGTGGATAGAACATCATATCCACAACCCTAGAAACACAGGTTACTCACCTGTAACAGTAGATCTTCCACAGAATGGTCTCTTGCAGTAAGTCATTACTTCTGGGAGTTCCTGATAGGTGGTGCTCCAGCATGGAAGTTTCTTCCACCAGTCTCCACACCAGGGATCACCCACATGACCTCACTTCCTGGGCTGCACCTGTAAAAGTGGGTGGTCCCTGGTAAGGTCCTTTCATTTTCCCACTGGCTTCAGCTCTGGCAACAACTCTTCTACAGCAGTATACAACATGGATTATATAGCCTGGGGTGCCTGGACTTCATACAAGGCACCAGATTCCTGTACTAGATAAGAGTGCTACAATGGATGTCTCCCTGTCATACACACAGGGTACTAAATTAAAGGGCTCATGAACAGAGTCCCATTCAAAGGCTAAAATAGAGAAGGAAACCCCTTCACCTAAAGTCCTGCCTGACCACCTTTCAATGGCCATATCTTCGAAACATGGGTCATCAAGAAGATATTCATTGTCTATGGGCTAGACTCCCCCGTCTATGGCAGCTTGATGGGCATTCACCCCCATTGATGGCAGACTCGTCTTCATCAAAGGAAAGAATCATTCCTCATTGATGGGCATTTACTCCAGTCGACAGCAGCCTATTCTTCATCAAAAGAAAAGAACATTCCTCATGGACGGAGCATCATTCTTCAGCGCCCCCCCAATCGGCGAGGCTTCATTCACCATTGGCAACAGAGGTCCTACTACTTTCCCCATCAATGGGGCATACTCTGCCATTGATGAGAGGGCTCTATAAGACATCCTCATTGATGAGAACTCCTCCTCCATTGACTGAACACACTCTACATGCTCCATCGTCGAAGGGGTTGCCTCCCCCATTGATGGGACATGCTCCAAAGCTCCACCATCGATAAGAAGCCTACCACCATCAACAGGGCATGCACGCACCTTATCATCGATGACAGCATTCCATCATTGATGGAGCATGTACTCACTAGTCAGTCATCAATGGAGCATATCCCACCGTCGACGGAGCATGTACTGCCTTCCTCATCATCAACGGAGTTATATTCCACCATTGATGGAGCATGCTTTTACTTATCCTTCATCTGTAAGACATAGTACATCATCGACGAAGCATGTTTCTCTTCCCTCTTCCATCGACGAGGCTGCTGCCATCATCAATGGGGCAGCACCTGCATCATAGAACAGTACCTTTACCTGCATATAATACATTTATGGAGGATCCTTATTATAAGTTTACCACAGAATTTCATAAATACTTTCAAAAACATGCATCAAAAGAAACTTATGGGGCTGCATCACTACAAAATAAAGAATTATATGCTACAAAACGCAGGGGCATACCAGCCTCATCTTCTCTCATGCATGATACTCACACACCAGTCTGTGATGAAAAAAAAATGTATATATGCACATATGTGTTTATGTAATCTCAAAAATGAGATCCACTGCCTTATGATTTTGATTATATTGTTCATTATTTTAGCTTCTGTTTTCCAAACAGTGCACATAATGGACTCACCATACGAACACTTCAGATTTACGCCTAACGTGGTTGCAGGCCCTGACATACCTGGGACCCCCTTGTAAGTAAGATTACTAATACAAGATGGATATATCAACGTCGCTCTATTACTTTACATGTTCTTAAACCAACTACAAGATTGGTTATAGCTGCTGATTCTAAGAATCACTGGCTTCCTTTACGTCACAGATGCTCTGTTTCATTTCGCAACATTATCTGCTACTTCAGTATCCTATTCATACCAAATGGATACATTTTCTACTGTCTGGATAATGAATCCATAAAACCAGTATAAACTGCAAGAATGATCAAACTTGCTGATCCACGCTACTTGGACAACAAACCTTATGAATTTCTTACATTTCAAATCTCATACATGAGAACAAATGACTCCTAAATCTGTAAGTATCCAGATGATTGTTTACATGTCTGTTCACCCAACAACATCAGCAAAGGGCCCATCATACTAACATTTCAGGTTTACACCTGGCAAGGCGTTAGACCCTGGTACATTTGGGAATCCCTTGCAAATGAGATTACTAACACATGACAGAACTGAATACATCACTCTGTTGCATTCTATGTCTTTACCCTAAAATGGGTACGATGTTGCCACTGACTCTACGTGTCACTGGATTCCGTCATGAAGTAGATACATTGTTTCAAAGCAAAAACTGTACTAACTTGCTACATTGTAGCACTACAAAATAACATTGTATTATTTGGATTACTATCCAAAAACTTAGAACCCAACAGGATTTGACATAGACTATCTTTTCCAGTGCATGCCACAGAAATCTACCAATTACTCCATTATATGGCTGACTTTCTTATGATTTATTAAAGTACTTGATATGTCATGCCCTAATCGGGTTTACCCTTGCTTAAATTCATCTAATGATGCCAACTAATAGCCAATCTGGCTTGTCTTTCAGCCATAATCCTATAATGAATACTATAATGGCGTGCTTACAAAATCCCTTTTGATATGCCGATACGCTGTTTTTAGCCCCTTTCGGTCCTGAGACCACACTAAGACATAAGGCAGAATGCCATATGTGGCCACCCTCTGCTAAGATAACTGCTTGGGAATCTCCCAGAAGTAATGACTTACTGCAAGAGACCATTCCGTGGAAGATAGATCAGTTATGCAAAGACTTTTGCCGTAACAGTAGACCTTCTAGGAAAGACTCGTGCAGTAAGTAATTTCTCTCCCTTCAACCCCCTGCCATTCTGCAACAGGAAAAATGATGTAGGGTTGGGAAGTTTTGGTACCTCAGTTCCCCTCAGTCCCTCGCTTTCCCAAGCTGAAACCGATGGGGAATGGAGCTTACCAGGGACCACCCACTTTTATAGGTACAGCCCAGGAAGTGAGGTCGTGTGGGTGGTCCCTGGTGTGGAGACTGCTGGAAGAAACTTCCGTGCTGGAGCGCCACCTATCGGGAACTCCCAGAAGTAATGATTTACTGCAAGAGACATTCCTAGAAGATCTACTGTTATGGCAAAAGTCTTTGTGTAAGGAGTAGTATATGATGTTCATCCACACGAACCCACCCAGCCTCCCCAGGCTCAGGCGGACAACCTTGCTTCCAGTGGGCTAAGATCTGGCATCTAGGGGTGGAGCTGAGGGTTTTAACACCCAGGTGGGTGGGAGGAGCCAGCTTGAAGATGTTCCGGCAGGAATTAACGGGAAAGGCATCTGCCAGACAGTGTGGATGAACATCATATAGCACTCCTAGAACTACTGTTACAGGTGAGTAACCTGTGCATATTGCCTGGCTGATACAGGCATTTGCTATGCTTACCACTTGTGTAGCATAATTGACCAGCTACACGATCTGGACCGAGCTATCCATCATCTGCCACTGGTGCATATTGAAGAAGGATGATGTGCCATCATGGTATCTGTTTAGCATGGTGAAGTCTCTGAAAGCCTTGTTCCAGTCAAATAGGTGGTCAAGAGTATGTAAAGCAGAATTCCACTGTATGGCTGCCACCTGCATTAGCCAGTACTGTGGGATTCAATTCTTTAGCAGGAAGATTCTTCAGTTTGTTTCTGGCCTTTGCATAGTGGCTAAAATAGCCATGCACAGGTGGGCAGTGGCCAACATGTTGTCTATCCCTATATTTTTTTCTGGTAGTCATGAACAATTAAATTAAAGAGAAACGTTCTTTGTATTTTTCATTTCTAAAATGAAGAAACGAGGAGCTCCTTTACCTCATTGGGAGCTCCTCCACAATGTTTGCCAGATTTTTCAAGTAGCCTGCAAAGAAAGGGAAGGGATCATAATTTGCACTCAGGGTTGGCTGCATGATCCCTTTCCACTTTCTGACTCTCTGATCTGCCTTCACTCTCCAACCTTTTGTGATGTCATCATAGCTTGAGAAAGGGGATGCGCTTCATTCACTTGAATGGAGCGTCTTTTTTTGATTTTAAATTGGGATTTGGTACCGATTGATGCCAGGGTTCAGCAAATAAGAGCCTTGTTAGCTGAACCCTCAGATCCATCAGTACCAAATCCCAATTTAAAATCCGAAAAATCACCTTAGAAACAGATACTCCATTCAAGTGAATGGAGCATGTTCCCATACTTGACCAATAAAGACGTCACAAAAGGTCGGATCATTGGGGCAGATCAGGGAGTCAGGAAGTGGAAAATGATCATGCGGCTAGCCCCTCAGGTGCAAATTACAATTCTGTCCTTTCCTTTGGGGGTTATTTTAAAAAATGTGGCAAACATCAAGGAGGCGCTCCCAATGAGGTAATGGAGCTCCCCTTAATGATTGTCAGCACCAAGAAAGGTGCTCTTTAAGGCAGTGGGCAAGCAAGGAACTTGGTAGAATGAACCATTCTCAGTGGCCTTGGCTACATTCCTGCCACTGTCACTTGCAATGGACCCTAGTTTCAGGACATGCCTTCAGGTGCACACCTATAAGGGGGGGGGACCTCGGTATGAAGGGGATTGACAGGGCTTACCAGCATAAACATTGGGAAGATGTGTGCTTTGATACACATATATGAAGTGACTAGTCAGCATATCTGTAATGAGGTGTACACTTTCCACAGCAGAATGGCTAAGGGAGGAGGAAATATTTCAGCTCCAGATACTGGTCTGGAGCTGCCTTTGTTGGGAAATATGTTGAGGATCAGGGTGGAACATTCTACTTGGATAATACCCTACTCATTAAATGCTGAAACCCTGGATTTTCAACATATGAATAGGGCAGCATATCCACTTATAACATCCCTACCTACTTGAGTCTACCCTTACTTCTCATCTGCGTACCCCTCCTTCTCTTCCTCCTCAGTGCAGTTCTCAATTTTCCTCCTTCCCTTATTTCTTGGCAATTGCATGGACTCCCTTTATTGGGTCCCCCTACTTTCTCTCTCTCTCTCTCTCTCTCTGAGCTCCTCCCACTAAGCTCCCTTATTTCCTAAGCCTGTTCATACCTCTTGCCTGCTTACCCCTCCTGCTCGCTAACTGACTGCTCTACTGTCATCACCCTTCTACCCTTACTACCCTCTCCTATATTCCCAATACCTTTCGACTACTCTGAATCTTTACGTATCCCCTCCATGCACACATCTGCCCATTTTCTTCTGCCTCCCCCACCCTTGTTCTCTCTCTTCTCCATTCTCCTATTTCCCATATCTCCACCCCTTAGCAGTGTTGCAGTGACCCTTTACTGGATCCCCCAGTCTGCTTTTTCCCCACTTTCCCTCCTAATTTCTTCTGACCTGCTCTTCTCCGACTTGTTTCAATACAGGCACACTATCTTATCTCTTTCTATTTCTATGTCTCTATACTGTTCCTCTTCCATCTTTTGGTTTAATCACCTTCTCTTGCAGGCCTGCTGGCACAGTGGTAGTGCTAATGCTTGCAGTGCCAGTGACCCGGGTTCAGGAATGGGCTCGGGGTGGCTGGAGGGTCAGCCGGGGACAGATGGATCGAGGAGTAATGGCACGCTCTCCATCTCTGGGGAGGAAGGGGAGATTCTGCCTCCTTAAGCCTCCTGGTACAGCACCACTGGATGACTATGGGGGCTGCTTACCAGGACTGGTCACTGAGACTGGGAGGAGTGTGGATGCTTGGTGTGCATACGCCATGACATCATTGCACGTCATGCCTCCCCATCCAGGAAACTCTACAAGAAAATCTCAGCCCTGGCACTGGTCCCCGAGCCACCAATGTGAAGCCACCTGTTAAATGGTGCATGAGGGGGCATAGCCGGCTGCCCCTTTCCCCTGCCAGAGGGTAATTTGAGACTCTGTGGGGGCAGACTGCAGTGGGGTTGACCTGTGGATTCAGGCCAGTGACACAGAGGCATAAAGCATAAAAAAAAAAAAAGAAATCACCTCTTTCCTTAACTACTGACCTATACTCCTTTCATTAGCTCTACTCCCTCCTCAGCTTCTGTCTAATCTCCCATCCACTGTCCTTTCCCTCTCCCCTCCATACGTGGCCCCAATCCTCCCTTGCCTTCTTTTATTATTCTACCTCCCACTCCGGTCACCCCCATTCCCCCTTGTCCTCCCAGATGCCTTAAATCTCTATCCCTCTGTGCTGGTTCCCCCCCAAGATGCTCACTATCACTTCCTCCACTCATCTCACACCTACCCTTTCTCCCCCTCTTCTCCATTCCCCCATCACTGCACTACCATTATGCTTCACACTGGTTTTCTATCCTCCTACTCCCTCAACTTTGAGCTCCTTCACAGGCTTTGTTTCTACTTTCTTCCCCAATGCAGACCTAAACCCACTCGTCATTTGAGTAAGAAGGTCTCACTACTATCTCCTCCTCCTCTTAGCAGGTACTGTTTGTTCAGCCTAACCCTGGCCCTTCCACTTCCTCTTCTTCATTACCTAAAAGCTTTAGACTTTGCCACTTCAATGCAAGGAGTCTGCTTCCCAAGCTTGACTCCTTTAAAGTCTGGGCCTCCCATTACTCATCTGACCTACTCTGCATCTCAGAAACCTGGCTTTCCTCTAGAGTTCCTGACTCCCAGTTATCCCTTCTGGACTTCCACCTCTTTTGACAGGACTGTGGTAAATAGGGTGGTAGGGTAGCCATTTATGTTTGTCACAATCTATCCTGTTCTGTCTCTCTTTGTGAATCTCTCCCCTCCTCACATGAGCTTCCTTATGATTAATCTCAAGTTCTCCTCTTCCCTCACCATGTTCATTGAAGTGATGTATACATCTCCCAAAATCTCTCCTTCCTCTCTTGTTAACATTATATCCTTCCTTGTCTCTCTAACCTCTTATGGTGAGTTTATTCTTCTTGGAGACTTTAACCTTAACTGGTCCTCTCCTGTCTTCAAGCCCACCATTGAAATGATAGAGTCCCTGAACCTCTCAAGTTATCAGTGAACCCACCCCACTTTCCCCTAATGAATTTTTCCTGGACTGGGTGCTCTCCTCCCACCCCCACCACATTATTGCTGCTGGTATCCTCCTTGACACCTTCAAAGACCACAATATGAATTATTGTGTCAGGAACTTATGTATGTCTCACTCTCCACCTTGCTATGTCTGGCTCAGGTCCTTCAGGTCTCTAAACACTGATGCCCTCCTTTGTGACCTTCTCTATTTTGACTGGTCTCTCATCAGTGCTGCCTCAATATTGATTTGTCTCTCTCCCACTTCTGTTATATCCTAAACAAGGTATGAAATACTCATGCCCACCACCAAAGATGATGTAGGGTCAGATGCTCTCACCACCCCTGGATATCTGCTGAAATCATCCAACTTTGCAAGTCCTGAGATCTCACTTGGGTGTGCTATAAATCCTCCCTTTCCCCCTCTGATCTCCACCTCTATAGGTCCTTAAGAAACACTTGTACAAAGGCTGTTAGAGTAGGGAAAGCCCAATATTTAAATTCTTACCTCCAACACAACCTTAACTCCCCCTCCAAATTCTGGAGGGTTCTTCAATCCCTCTTTGATCCCCCTCCCAAACATTCCCCCTCTCCACGCTGCTGGTTGATAGTTTGCCAGTCTCGAACCCCCCCTCCGTTGCTTCAATACTGGTCTTCTTCTTCACTACTTGTGCCCTTCCCATGAGCCTGGTCCCAGCACCTCCTGCCCCCTCTCTATCTAAGAGCTTCTGCTTCTCTCCCATTTCAGTGCAAGACATTTTCCTTGCCCTCCTTTTGCTCAATCCCTCTAAATTCAGCCCAGCTGGCCTTGACCCCAAACTTCTCCAGATCTCTACCCCTGCCATTGCTCTACCACTCTCCCACCTGCTGAACCTTTCATTCACATTCAGTACTGTTCCTCAGACCTGAAAAGTTGGCAGGGCGTTCCCCCTTCACAAAAGGGTGATCCCACTACTCCTGGCAACTATAGTTCTAGGGACATGGACATGTTGTTCAATCCACACTGTCTGGCAGGTACCTTGCCACTTTAAGATGTGCTGGGAAGTCTTCAAGCTGGCTCCTTCCACCCACCTGGGTGGTAAAACCCTCGTCTCTGCCCCATGACGCCAGATCTTCCTTACTGCTTAGAAGCTCAGGTTCCCTCCTTAGTGCTCTTGTGTCTCTAGGCCTGGATCCTAAACCTTCAGTTTTACTGAAAATTGTGCTTAAATTCATGAGACTTGAGTCTTCTTCCCTTGCGGCTGCGATGGATTCTAAATCTACTCCCGGCTTACATCGGTGCTCTTGCTGGCAGAAGATGTCTCAGACCGACCCGCACGTCATGTGTGTCTACTGCCTTGGGCTTGGCCATGATTTGCAGGCTTGTGATCTCTGCAAGTCCTTCTCAGCTTTGGTTCTTGAAGACCATGCTGTCCAACTCCAACTGGGGCACTCCAAAAAATGGTTTCTGCCGGTGAAGTCGAAGGAGGCCCGTTGGATGGTGTCCATGGCTGTGGGCTCCACGGAGCAGCTGAAGCAGTTAATAGCCCTCAAGGAGGAAGCTGCCCAGGCCGCATCTTCTTCTTCCTCGGCATCTGCATCTATCCTGCTCTCCTTGGGCTTCTCCTATACTGCTTCCTTTCGGGAGCTTTGTCAGTCCCTCTCCACCAAGGGAGAGGGGCCCTCAGGGACTCACTTCAGTCAGTCAGAGAAGAAGGAACTGAAAGGTAAGTCCCACCATCGATGTTCGTGGGAGCGGGAGAGATCTTACTCCCAGGAACATCCTTTATCAACCTCGGTCGAGGTTGCGGCTAAGGCTGCTGGCTTTTTGGAGTCCCCATCAGGTCAGCTGGCCGAGTCACCTGTCGATGCAGTTGAGATTTTTCTCGACCCATTGGATGGGCTGTCGACTGGACAGGCCAACAACCCCCTTTCTCTGGTACCCCTGGTGGTTACCAAGGACTTGCCTCGGCCTCTCGTGCCGAAGTCCCCGGTCAAGGACCCTGAGCTGGGGGGTGAGCGGGTTATCTCCACACCCTCTTCGACCCCCTGTCTGTGACCCCGATGGTCTTGGTCCTCCTCCATGTTGGGTAAGTCCCACTGACGGCAGCCTTGGTCCCATCATCATGGAAAGTGGCACCGCCACTCTTCCTCATTATCCTGTTTGGAGGATAGGCTCCAGCGCAAGTTGCATTGGTGCTATGAGGATATGATGTGGCAGCAGCTCTTATTGGCTGGCAACAAGCAGACTCCATCACCTTCCCTGGCAATTAAGTGGCTGTCGCCCAAATGGCAGAAGCAGCCTCTCGCATTCAGCTCCTTGGTCGAGGAGACAACTCCAACACCGATTACGCAGTTGAAACCGACTGCTCCACCCATTGTGGTGGAACCACTGCCCCCACAACTGAAGACGGGGGCCCTGACCAAGGATTCTCGGTTGGATCAGGGCTTGCCTCACAGGTTGTCGGTCACCCTCATCCCCGATCGGCCTAATCGAGTAGAGGGTGGCTCAGACTCTTGGCAGCTGTTCGCTGACTCCTCAGAATCTGACAACTCCTCCCTTTATTCCAGGCCTCTTGACCTGGAATCCTCCGGAGGTCTGTCGGTGGACGAGAGCCCATCCTCGCTCCTTGGTATTCTTCGGCTCATCTCAGAGTCTACTGGGATGCAGCTTGAACCTGTGCAAAAATGGGCCAGATATCCCCTCACGGAGATTTTGGACCGAGGGGAGTCCCCTATGGAGGCCTTTCCTGTGGCCGAGGCCATTGTTGGTCTGGCCTTGGAGCTGTAGTAGTGGCTTGCCTCCTGTCCTGCACCTTCTGCCAGGATGGCCTGCAAGTACGCAGTCCCAACCGGTTCCCTCTCTGTTTGTTTGGAGCACCCCTCGGGTGAAGGGCTGGTAACCAATAGCATTTTCTGGTGCTCCAGAAACACCAGAGACATAGAGAAGCCACTGGACAAGGAGTCCAAAAAGCTGGACTACTCTGGGCACAAAGTTTATGCTGCCTCCTCCCTAGGCCTTCAACAGGCTAGCTCAGCTCTACTGATGGCACACTTTTCACACGCCTTTTTGGGCTCCCTGGATGAGGTGCTTCCTCATCTCCAAGCTGACCTTCAAATGACGGTCAAGCAGGTGCAGGATTAGGGAAGAGCGGTGGCCAAGTAACAGATACAGACTGCTTTGGACATCAGAGACTCTTGTGTCTGGTCAGTATCGGCTGCAGTAGCCATGCATTGCAGAACTTGGCTGCGGATCTCTACCTTCACGGCAGATACCCAGCACAAGCTGGCAGATGTCCCCTTCTTGGGCACTGACTTGTTTGGGCCTGGGGTGGAGGGCCATCTCCAGAGGATCGAGAAGTCCAATGCCACCATGGGCTCTGCCACATCTGCCCAGAAGGACAAAGGCTGCCAGCAACAATGTAAGCCCTTTCGCCCATCCACCCCTGTGGCATGTCTGGCCCAGCAGCACCAGCAGCAGGGCCAGCAAGCTCAAGCTTGGTGCCCCAAGGCCAAGCTTGCTGCTTCCCCCAACAGCAAGCCTGGAGGGAAAGGTCCAGGCAGCTCATTGGCTGGCCCTTCCTCCAAGCCTGCCCAGTGATGGGTTGAGGTGTGCCACCCCCAACCTTGTCACTCCTCCCCTGGGTCCCCCTGTGGGGGGATGGCTCAGCCACTTTCTTTCCACCTGGTCCACTATCACCAAGGACCACTGAGTGTTGGAAGTGGTCGGCAGGGGTCTGCCTCTAGAATTTGAGTGGACCCCTCCCTATTGAGTCATCACCCCTCGGGGGGCTACCAGTTCCACAGCCTCTCTGTCAGCTCATCAAGCCGACGTAGCTCTGCTCCTCCAAAAGGAGGTGATCAGCAAGGTGGCGGATCCTCCTCCAAGCCCAGGGTTTGTGTCCTGGTACTTTCTGGTCCCAAAACATATGGGGGGCTGGCACACCATTCTCAATTTGTATGACCTGAACAAGTTCCTAAGGCCACTCACCTTCCAGATAGTCACTCTGGCTCAGATCATACCATCCAGGGAGCACCAGAGCCACCACCACTACCTCAGAGGTTGCGAAGAAAGCACAGCAGTTGGACCGCAGTGGGCTCAGGGAGGGTGAGGATGGTGGAACACAGGCACACCCAGTCAGTTGTTCCACTCCACAATCCATACACCATTCTGGGGGAGCATAGCTCCCCTATGGATGCACCCACAGAGGAGACTAAGGAAGCTGAAGACAACTGTCACAAGGGAGGCCCACAGGAAGGAGGCAGAGGACATCACAGGGAAAGGAAGCAGCTCCTGGTGGGGGACTCAGTTATTAGGGGGATAGAACTGGGGGGAGAAGGGAAAACTGAAGTAAGGTGCCTGCCTGGTGCCATGGCTTGGCGGGACAGGAAGCGCATCCTCAGGATCACGAGAACAGCTGCACGGGAGTCTGAACTGGACATCATTGTCCACCTAGGGACAAATGACTTGGCTCATCATGAGATTAAAGCAGTGCAGGAGGACTTTGTAGATTTGAGGAGGGGCCTAAGACAAGTAGCACACACAGTATCCTTCTCAGAGGTGCTGCCTGTCAATGGCATGGGGGAGGCGAGGGTACTTTGCACCATGCAGTTTAATGAATGGTTGAAAAATGGTGTGGAGCACAGGGTTTGGCTTCATTAGGGACTGGGGTTCCACCTGGAGGGACACCAGCCTATACTGGCAGGATGGTCTGCATCTGTCCAGGAAGGGAACAAGTCTTTTGAGAAATCGGTTAAAATGCTTCATTGGCAAGCTTTTAAACTAGTCAAAGGAGGAGTCACTGATAAGCAGCAGGAAAATCTCAGCCTCTCCCTACAAAACAGGGTACTAAATGAGAAAAAGACCGAGGTAGAAAGGTCAGTGGGGGATGCTGCAACAGAAGGTAAAGCTATCAAAAATGGAGAGCAATGAGTACCAATGCCCGTAGTCTGGGTAACAAACTTCCTGAATTAGTGGCCTTGATGGAGGAGGAACATCTAGATATCGTGGCAGTCACAGAAACATGGTACACATAAACCATGACTGGGATGTAAACATACCAGGATACACTATCTACAGGAGGGACAGGGAGGGTAAAGAGGAGGAGGAGTAGCTCTTTACATAAGGGAAGGAATCAAAGCAACAGAACAAAAGGGTAAACAGGAAGGAGAAGAAGCACTGTGGGTAAATTTGGAGACAGGCAATGGCACCACAATCCACACAGGGGTTGTATACAGACCCCCTTCTCAGGGGGAGGAAATGGACAAGGAAATGATAGAAAGTATACTTAGAATGGCAGAAAAAGGGGAGATATTTCTGATGGGTGATCTGAATATGCCAGATGTTAACTGGAGTGCAGTTGCAGCAGCCACTTCGAAGAGTGGGGTTATTCTAGATGCCCTACAGGGGGCATGCCTTAGACAACTAGTATTGGAGCCCACTCAAGAGGGAGCAATCTTAGACCTGGTTCTCTCAAATGGAGATGGAGAGAGGATCACAGATGTAGAAGTGGGTAGCCATCTGGGAACTAGCGACCATCGAACAGTATGGTTCACAATAAACACAGCAATAGAGTCAAGCCATACAAAGGCAAAAGTACTGGACTTTAGGAGGGTTGACTTTGCCAAAATGGGTGAGTGCCTAAGGAATGCACTAGCAAATGGGCAGGAAGGAGGGTGGAAGAACAATGGGAATAATAAAGCTGCCATCACAGAGGTAATGAGCCTTGTGTGAAGCAAATAAACAAAACAAAATGATATAAGAAACCACTATGGTTCTCAAAGGAAGTGGCAGTGAAGGTTCAAGAGAAAAGAAAGCATTCAGGAAGTACAAGGAATCACAGAAGAAGCAGGACAGAGAACTGTATCAGTTAAAGCAAAGGAAGCTGGGAAGGCAGTCAGAACAGCAAAGGCCCAAACCGAGGAAAAGATAGCCAACTCAGTTAAGAAGGGGATAAAACCTTTCTAGGTACATCAGGGAGTGAAGGAAGACCAAGGAGGGATAGTGAGGCTTAATAAAGGGAAGGAGGGTGGGCAGAGGGAGACTGTGAAAAGGCAGAGATACTAAGCAAATATTTTTGCTCAGTATTTACAAAGGAAGAGGGGGAGGTACCTAAAACAAACAGTAGAAACACTCTGGATACAGAAGTTGATACCAGCCCATTTACAGAAGAAAGGGTTCTGAAAGAACTCTTAAAACTGAAGGTGGACAAAGCAATGGGGCCTGATGGGATTCATCCCAGAATTCTAAAAGAACTAAGGGTAGAACTAGTGACACCACTGACTACCCTCTTTAACAAATCATGGGAGGATGGGTGGTACCTGAGGACTGGAGGAGGGCAGATGTGATTCCCCTTCACAAAAGTGGGAGCAAGGCAGAAGCAGGAAACTACAGACCTGTTAGTTTAACCTCAGTGATAGGGAAAATGATGGAATCACTTCTGAAGGAAAGAATTGTCGAGTATATAGAGGCCAGAGGGGCACATGACCCAAGGCAGCATGGATTCACAGCGGGAAGGTCATGCCAGACGAATCTGATAGATTTCTTTGACTGGGTGACCAAAGTAGTAGATCAGGGAGCGGCTGTGGACATGGCCTACCTAGACTTTAGCAAGGCATTTGACACAGTCCCACACAAAAGATTAATATACAAGTTAGCCAGCCTGGGAGTGGGTCCCAAGATGACAGCCTGGGTAAAGAATTGGCTGGAGAATAGGACACAGAGAGTAATAGTAAATGGAGTCCACTCTGAATAAAGGGGGGTTACTAGTGGGGTGCCGGAGGGTTCAGTATTAGGACCGGTCCTCTTCAATGTCTTTATAAGCGACATTGCAGAGGGACTGGAAGGAAAGGTATGTCTCTTTGCAGATGACACAAAGATCTGCAACAGTGTTGATGCACAAGGTGGGGTGGAAAGGATTAGAAGGGACTTGGCAAGGTTAGAGGAATGGTCAAATGTATGGCAGCTTAGATTCAATGCTAAGAAGTGCAAGGTAATGCACCTGGGAAACAAAAACCCAGGGGAAGAGTACCAATGGGGGGTGAGATACTAACAACAACAAAAATGGAAAGGGACCTGGGGTAGTCATATCAGATGACCTAAAGGTGGGCAAGCAATTTGAGAGGGCAGCAAGGAGGGCTGGGGGGATACTGGGATGCATAGGGAGAGGCATCACCAGTAGAAAACAGGAAGTTATTATCCCTCTGTACAGACAGCTGGTCAGACCCCATCTGGAGCACTGCGTGCAGTTCTGGAGACCCAATCTCTGCAAAGACATAGACAGGATGGAAGCTGTCCAGAGGAGGGCAACTAAAATGGTGCAGGGTCTGCACCGGAAGACATATGAAGAGAGACTAAAGGAGCTTAATATGTATAGCCTCGAGGAAAGGAGGGAGAGGGGGGACATGATAGAAACTTTCAAGTACCTCAAGGGAATCAACAAAGTCCAAGAGGGCAGCATCTTCCAAAAAAAGAGGTGTGCAAGAACAACGGGGCACAATTTGAAGATAGAGGGGCAGCTCAGAGGTAATTTAAGGAAGTATTTTTCACAGAGAGGGTTGTGGATGCATGGAACGGCCTTCTGGAGGTTGTGGAGTCAAAAACAGTGGTGGATTTCAAGCATGCATGGGACAGTCATAAGGCCATTCTAGGGGTTGGGGGTGGGAAGAAGTAGGCTGCTGATTAACTAGGATCTGCAGCTTATTCAGTAGGTAGGGAAATAGGCAGACTGGGTGGGCCAAGCGGTCCTTATCTGCCGTCAAATTCTATATTTCTGTGTTTCTATCCCTGGAACTAGGCATGTGGTTTTGTTCTCTGGATCTTCAGAATGTGTTCTTTCATGTCCCAATCCATCCTTCACATCATCGATTCCTCCACTTCAGAGTGGAGGGATCCCTCAACGAGTTTTGGTCCATGCCCTTCAACCTTTCTCCAGCTCCCAGGGTCTTCACCAAATGCATGGCGGTTGTGACAGCATTCTTGCGGCCCCGAGGGTTCCGGGTGTACCCTTACCTGGATGACTGGCTGATAGCAGCCCCCTCCAGGTTGGAGGTGGAGCGGTCCAGAGATCTGGCCCTCCAGGTCTGCTCTCAAATTGGTCTTCTGATCAACAAGGCCAAATTGGAACTCGTGCCATTGCAGGTGATTCAGTTCATTGGGGCAGAACTCAACTCTCTTCGAGCCAGAGCCCAGCTCCTGGCAGACAAGGCCAAGGTCCTTTCCTCCTTTGCCCAATCATTTCAGGTTGGGCAATTGCACCCTTCCCAGGACTTCCTGCACATTCTGGGTCTCATGGTGGCTTGCACCAGCATGGTCCATTGGCCAGCTGGCATATGTGTCCTCTGCAATGGGGGCTGGCCCGCCAGTGGTCTCAGCACGCCAGTCCTTTGGATCAGCCAGTAACCATGACCCAGAGGATGTGGGATGGCCTGCAGTGGTGGCTCATCCCAGCTCATCTGCAGAAGGCTATCCCATTTGTCCGCCCCAAGCTGACGGTCTTCCTTATGACTGACTCCTCTTTGATGGGTTGGCGTGCCTATCTGGGAGAGATCTGGGCCCATGGCCTCTGGTCCCCTCAGGAGTCCCGATGCCACATCAACCTCCTGGAGCTTTGAGCAGTACTGTTAGCCCTCACCATCTTCGTTCCATTAGTATGGGGTCAAGTGGTTCAGATCCAGATGGACAACACCACGACCATGTACTATCTCAACCATCAGGGCGGGATGCGCTGCTTGCCTATGTGCAAGGAAGCTCTCTGCATTTGGCCTCATGATCAGCCTGGAGGTGGATCTCCTAGCCTTCCATGTGGCAGGAGCCTTGAACAGTCTGGCTGATGCCCTCAGCCCGATAGGCGCTACATCTCATGAGTGGTCTCTCCTGCCGGAGGTAGTTCAAGACCTGTTCTCCCATTGGGGCACCCCTTAGGTGGACCTGTTCACCTCCAAGGAGAACGTGGAGCTGAGGCTGTTCATGCCCACCCCCCTCAGCAGGGCTCACTGCAGGGGGGTGCCTTCTCGAGGCCATGGACCCTGGGCATCTTCTACTCCTTCCCTCCATTTCCCTTAATCCACAAGGTGCTTCTCAAGGTGAAGAGGGACAAGACACAGGTGATTCTGGTAGCCCCAGACTGGCCTCACCAGTTATGGTACCCAGATCTCCTCAGCCTCAGCTCCAGGCTCGCGAGGCGGCTTCCAGCCTGCCTGGACCTGATCTTAGTCAGCAAGGGGAAGGTGCTCCATCTGGACCTTCAATCCCTGCACATAAAGGCCTGGTTCCTGAGTGGCTACAGTTCCAGGCCTTGGGTCTTTCCGATGAGGTCCTCAACGTTGTTGAGGCATCCTGTAAGGAGTCAACCAGAAAATGTTATGCCTTTAAATAGAAGATATTCTCCATTTGGTGTCAGGGCAAGGGGTTGGACCCTTCTTCTTGTCCATTGGCTAGCATTTTGGACTACCTGTGGTCCCTTTCTCAGCTAGGACTTCGGTCGATGACCCCTAAGGCGCACCTGGCAGCCATCTCTGCTTACCGGGCATGGGCTGGCAAGCAGTCGGTGGTGCAGGAGAAGGTGGTCTGGTGCTTTTTCAAAGGCCTCAATCACATATCCCCTCCAGTGTGAGAGCCTCCACCTACATGGGATCTACTGCTGGTATTGGCCAAGCTCATGGGCAAGCCATTTGAACCAATGCACAGGTGCGATATCGCCCGCCTGTTGTAGAAGATCACCTTCTTGGTGGCTATAATGTCAGCCAGAAGGATGGGAGAGCTCCAGGCGCTTTCCATAGAGTCTCCTTATCTGGTCTTCCACAGGGACAATGTTGTCCTTCGCCCTCACCCGAAATTCCTTCCGAAGCTGGTGTCGGAGTCTCACCTGAATCAGGTGTTTACTCTGCCGGTGTTCTACCCCAATCACACCTCGGAGGCCGAATATAGGCTCCATACTCTGGACCCTAGAAGAGTGCTTGCTTATTACAAGGAACGGATGGCTGAAGTGTGGGGAGAGGTTCGCCAGCTGTTTGTCACCTACGCTGAAGCTGCACTGTACAGACCTGCAGCCAAGCAGATGATAAGCAGGTGGCTCACCTCCTGCATAGATCTCTGCTATAGGTTGGTGGGCATGGAGCCACCCAAAGGGATAAGAGCTCATTCAACCTGACATACCACTGTTTCGGTGGCTGCTTCTAGGGATGTCCCTATCCAGGAAATCTGCAGAGCTGCTACCTGGAAGTCAGCACACACCTTTATTTTCCATTACCACATTGACCTTGAATCATGCTGGGATGCTGGTTTTGGGTGCTCGGTTCTCCAGTCCTTATTCCCCAAGTAAGTATGGGGGGTGCTCGCCTTGCCTTCCTCCTCCCGGAGAACTGCTAGGAGTCTGCCAGACAGTGTGGATTGAACAACATATCCACATCCCTGGAAATACACTCACCTGTAACAGGAGTTCTAGGAGCGATATATGTTGTTCATCCACACAACCCACCCGACCTCCCCGGCTTTGACGCACAACCTGGCTTCCAGCGGGCTAGATCTGGTGTCATGAGGCAGAACCAAGGGTTTTACCACCTGGGTGGGTGGGAGGAGCCAGCTTGAAGACTTTCCGGCACATCTTAAAGTGGCAAGGTACCTGCCAGACAGTGTGGATGAACAACATATACCACTCCTAGAACTCCTGTTACAGGTGAGTAACCTGTATATCTATATCGCTCCTCCCTTCCCTGGCAAAATTTCAAGAGTCCCTAGTATTCACTAGACTTACTGATTTCCTTAACTCCTCAGACCTCCTCTCTCCTTTTCAATCTGGCTTTAGAAAGAATCACTCTACTATTTATTCCCTCCTCCACGTCATTGACTCTGTACTCACAGGCATGGACCAGGAACTCATCACTTCTGCCATCTTTATTGACCTAGCTAAAGCTTTTGATTTTCAGTATCTCATTCACTACTCTTATCCAAACTTCTCTCTGCTGATCTATCAACCCATGTTGTGGACTGGTTTAGTTCTTATCTTATGGGCCAAATGCAATGTGTTCAGGCTGGAGACATCCTGTCCCTTCCCCTTCCCATTCTAGTAGGTGTCCCCCAAGGCTCCATTCTGGGCCATGTCCTTTCCTTGATCTTTCTAAATGACCTTCCTTCTGTCTGTGTCACTTCCAATATCCATATGTACGTCGTCAACATGGTCCTCCATGCCTCTGGACATTCAACCCTGGAAGTGGAGTCCCAGTTACAGAGTGACTTTCTTAGGGTTCTACGTTAGTTCCAGACAAATCATGTTAAGGTAAACACTAAGAAGACCGTGTCCTTGACCTTCGGTACTGCACAGAAACTTGCCAGGCTTTCCCTCCTCCCCTCTTTTCCACCCTAGATGGAACCACACTTGATGTTGTTTTCACCTTTAACTATCTTGACATCTGGCTGGACAGCTGACTCAATTTCTCTATCCATATTGACTATATCCACGCCAAACTCCGTCCCAAGCTGTGCGCCATGTATTGGAACAATAACTACCTCTCTCCTGACATCTGCCATTAGCTGCTTACTAAAATGATCCTCCCTGTCTTTGACTGTGCCGATGTGGTCTTTGGATCTGCCCCTGCTTCATCCCTTTCCAGATTGGACTCACTCTTTAATGCCTTTTGCCACTTTGCCTTTAATGTTCCATCCCATATCCACCACTGCTCCTTGGACTCTTCCCTCTCTTCACTTATGACAGCAGCATCACTGTACCACTCATCTCCAAATTCTGGTTTGGTTCCCTCTCCTACTATTACTTCTCTCTCTCTCTCTCCTCTCCCTTTCATCCCTCTCTTCCTAACCGCTATGCTCCAGAGACTCCTGTACCTTCTGTCTCCCCTGCCCTCTATCTAGTTCAGGGCAAGCTGCTTTCTCCTATCATCTCCCCTCCCTCTGGAACTCACTTCCAATCTCCCTTCTCTAGCTCCATCTCTTCACAACTTAAAATGTATGCTATTCCTAATCCACCCTCCTTCTTGCTGTTGTCCTTCCTCCTCATCATAGCCTGGGGTGAGGCGCTCTCTACCCCTTATTAATTTGATTCTTTATGCACTGTATTATTTCCCAAATGCTCTCTGTCATGTTCTGGAACCTACTGCATACTGTTTTTTTCTGGATCTCCTTTCTGTATTATTTTTATCCATCTTTCCTGTTTATTACTGCTACTATTTTATTAGCTTATACCTCTACCAATTTTTCTTGTGTAATACTCAAGCATTATTCCAATCCCTACTGCTTACATAATTATATTATAATCATGTTATGTTTTTACTTGAAAACTCTTGCACTTCATTGTAGTCTGTTTTTATATATGCACTACCCTCCTTCCCTTTCCCCTGGATCGCACCTGGGAATGAACTTCTGCTCAGTGTGCCTCTCTCAGTTACCAAAATTGTAAAAACAAATAAATAAATTACAGCATTTATGCTAAACAAGCGCTCAGTTCTCTGGAGACTGGGTGGTTACAATGATACTTTCTACATTTAGACAATGCCTGTGTGATTGTAGGTTGCACTAAGGGAGGATTCACAGAAGAGGTGATGCTGCGGCTGGGGTGTAGGATAGATCCTTAGTGCCAGTGTTTTTTCAACTTTAAAAAATAGCCAGCAACTGAATATAGTGTTTTACTATCAGGAGTGCTTGGTGGTAGTGATGGTAGTGCTACTGTTGTTAAGCTCAAAGTCACTGGCTACTTCTTTCTCATCCCTCTCAACCAGGGCCAGTAACAGGTCTCATTACACCAAGCTGTGCATCCCTTTGGTTCTGCTACCACACTTAAGATGTCTGCTATCATGTGACTTCAGTGACTAGTAGTCCTAAGACTGAGACAGCCCTGCCACAGCTGACTCTAGCTTTGCAAGTGTGACATATTGCAAAGCTCTCATCTTTTGGCTCTTGAAGAAAAGAATCCCACACTAGGGATGTTTGGGATGATGGATGCCTCCTTGCTGTAGTAGTTCGTGGAGGGTATGACTTGACTGGGCCTGCACCTACAACAATATCAGCATCATACCCACCAACATCTCCACTGCTACCTCCCCTATTGTGATCCTTTTGTTTTCACTGTGCATTATAATTCAATGGAACCTTACCCTTCCTTTTTGAAAGTTTGGTACATATAAGTCTCTGATGACTGGCACCTTCCTTCTCCTCTGTTTCTTCTTCTCTTGATGCAGAAAAATACATTTTCCAATACACTGTTATATGAGCCTCTGTCTCTGGCTCTTAGTCTACTAGCACTGGACCATTGACATTGGAACAGAAGTGACTGTTACATAGATCAGTCTTTTCCAGATTGATCCTCTTCTACCATTTAGCTGGGATTTCTTTATTAGTGGTATTCATTATTTCCACAGTCTCCTCCTCCTCTTGGGAATCTTCCTCCTCATTTCCCTTAAGTACCTCCTCCTCCTCAGGCAACTCCTGCTGTGACTTCTCCCCAACTGTTTCTTATGTCTCAGACTCTGCAGTGTCCCATGAGCCCTCCAGTACTGATCACCCAGATTGTGATTGGTTCATTAAACACTGCTGTTGCAGCATTAGCAGTCTCTTTCCATAGTTGACTTGACCAAATGCTTCTGTCACTCATAAGGATACTTCCTCCATTCTCAGATGGCACTACTAACTCTGCTGCCAGCATCTTACTTAGCGGCCTGTGCAGCAGACATAACACATGTAGCTACACCAATAACTGCATGGACTGCCCTTCACTTGTCCTTTTCCAAAAGATACCAATATGCATTCCCACCGCCACCACCACCATCACCATGTCCAGTGCCTGAACCGCTCTTTTTTATGTTAAAAAAAAAAAAAAGAATGATGCTGCTGCCAAAGCATTAATTCAGGAATGCTGAGCAAGCAGCAGCAGAGAAACTGAACATATAACTGCACCCTGCATTCACACAGATGATGGTCTCTATTACTTCTGCCACCTCTTCCTCCCTGGGGTGCTGCCCAGAAGACTTTTTAAGGATATTACCTTTATGTAAAAATAGAGTTATTTGCCAGTTGCCTTATTATACATGATACTCTCAAAGGGCTTCCCAACACCAAATAGTGCAGTTTGTCCCACTGATGGAATTATCCAGCGTCAATACTACTTACTTTTGTAAAATAAAGTGTTATTTGCCTGTTATCTTACTATATTGGGAACTCTGAACTGCCCTCCCTGCCCCAGCAATACACACTAATCACATAATGGATGAACTTTGTGTCCCAGCACTGCATATTGTCCCATAGTGGGTTTCGTATGGCAGATGTTATGTCACATTCAGGGAATGCTGTCCACTAATTTCAAGGGCAAACCACATCTCCATGATAATAACATTTATCCATGGGCAGTGGCAACCTATTATAAGCCACAGTGGAATCTAAGCCTATATTTGTTTCGACCTCTATTGGTTGCATGTTGGTCTACACTCCTCTGTAAACAGAACAGTGGCTGGCATTCCACACTTCTCACTATACTGCACCACCTCAGTACTGTACTAACCACAGGAAACCTTAAATGGAAAATGTAATGAAAACACTCAGGGCCGGATATTCAAACTGTGCCCAAAAAGTGCACAACAGCAGGAGCAAGCACAAGTCAATTGCGCACAAGCGCAAGACACACGATATTCAAACATGGAGCAAGACAAATTGCGCAACCAGCCAACGTCTGAATATCGCACAACCTGCGCCATAGTGCAACCAGGAAAGGGAAGCTGAGCAGAGATGATGCGCCATAGCACAACAAAGGCAGCCCAGCTGAGCAGTCCAGAGGTGCCATAGTGCAAGCAAAGAGACCCCCAGCAGCAGAGCAATGGAACTGCACAACCAGGAGGTAGGCAGGGCCCACCACCCATGCCACAGATGGGCACAGGGACACACTGCAGAACCAACAATGTACCCCCACACCCCAAGCACAGCATAACTGGGGGAGGGATGGAACAGCCACCGGACCATGGGGACAAGCAAAGAAAGCACATCCCGGCCGTGTTACTGCAGCACACCCACTGGCAAGCTGAGAGTGCCACACAAAGGGGGCAGACCACCCCAGTGTCCAGCAGCCCCCCCCGTGTGCAAAGTACACCCAGCACTGTGACTCCAAGACACCACCCATGTGCAGTGACCAGCACTGCAGGAACTCTGGCCCCGGCACTGCAACCTCGTGAACCACAGAACTATACAAGCCAAACCCACCATGAGCACCCAGCAGTGGGTGGCAGCACACGCAATACTGAGTGGAAGCCACAACCACACCAGAGACACCACCCCACACAACGCCACACATACCCATGACCATACCACCCCAGATGCTATGCACACCACTGCAACTGAGCACCAGTAGCCAGCTGCAAACCAGAGACCACCACAGTATTCATATCAAAATATAAATGTAATGAATAAGAATAACAGAACAACAAAGCAACTATGTACATATATACAAAGCAGGGTGGGGGTATGGGTATAAGGTAGGGGTGGGTAAGGGCAGGGTGAACAACCGGGAGAGGGAAGGTGGGGTGTGGTGATGGGCAGCTACTGGCGGCAGCCTGCCCTCCTTCCGCCTGGTGCTGTGCGGGGCCTCCCTCGGCGCCGTATCCATGCCGCTGCATGTCCAAAAGGATGGCGTGAGAATCTCTGTGCCACCTGTGTGAGCCCCAGTGCTCACTCTATGCGACGCAGATCTGGATACCTCAGGAATGGGATCAGAGTAATGCTGTGACTGTCCACATCCCTGAATCCCACCATCATGCATGGCATACAGCCAAGTGCCCAGCTCCTGTGATGGACTGCACCCACCCACAGTGACCGTGCACAAGACATGCCCAACCAGGCAGCAACAGCCATGTGTACCACAGCACTCACACACCGCCCATGTCCATCACAGCATAACCAAAGCTGCCCAGTGACGTGGCTATGTGGTGGGATGCTAGTGCCACAGCCATGTGCCCAGTGCATGCATGGACCACCAGTGACGCACACACACATGCAGTGCCACTGGACAGTGATGACTGTCACATGTTGCGTGCATGGTAGTGTAGTCCATGGACAGTGGCCGTGCCCCCCCAGCATGCAATAGCATCCATGATGTAATGACACTCACCCTCATCAAGCTGTTGCTGCTGGTGCGGCTGCTGCTGCTGTGGCTGTGGCTGCTGCTGTGGCTGTGGCACACCACCTCTGCCAGCCACCCCGGCACCGCCATCCCATGCTTCAGCCTGGGCCCGCCTCCGCTCCTTCACACCTGTGGGAGACAAATGAAGAGAAACACGTCAGTGAGATCCCAAAGCAGACAGCCCCTTGCCCCATTGACTGTGCCTGCCCACACAATCAGACCCAAACAGCACACACCTGCAAACACCTTCACAGCAAACCATAGCCCAACCCACCCCCATGCGCAGGTCACATTACACAGTGTCACCCATGCAGACAATACCGGTGCATACACAGCACACCCACCTGGCCTAGGCACAATGCCCCTCCTGGCACGAGACCTGAGGCGCTCCAGCAGAGCATGCTCCCTCCTTTGCAGGTCACTATAGTGGTGCCTGCACTGCTTAGGAGTCCTCCTCCGCCCAGTTGCCTGCTCTAGCCACCTGCTGCCACACATGGGTGCGTGCCATCTGCAGGGGCACTCCCCCAAACAGTGTCCCATGGTGTGGCTCCACCACAGCCACCAGGTTTGCCAGCTCCAAGGCCCCCCACTGTCGAGCTCTCCTGCGTGCCATTCCAGAGTTATACAGTGGCAATATGGCACTCCGCAGTGTGGCAACCCGACGTGGAAATGTTGCGCAATACAAGTCCATGAGTCCCTATCGTGCTGTTTGTACAGCGCCGTCGGTCCACATCACACTGTCACCGAACAGCGCGATAGAGCCGTACACATGCCAGACGTACAGCGCCAGGGGGCAAAGGTCGGGCACAAGGTCATGTGTTAGTGGCGCAAGGCCACGCACAATGCCATCGGATGTCTACATGTCCTGCA
Source organism: Neoceratodus forsteri (assembly GCA_016271365.2). NCBI lineage: Eukaryota > Metazoa > Chordata > Ceratodontiformes > Ceratodontidae > Neoceratodus > Neoceratodus forsteri. Next base: position 411,156,047 of record CM028129.1, on the reverse strand, counting down.
TGATCGGTCACCTGCGTGCCAGTGCCACAGTGGACTATTGCGCAGTTGTGCCACAGCGCCATTTGGTGACCAGTGCTGTAGCGCCACTGGCACAATGGTGGCGTTGGCCGGAATTGCTGATCGTGCACAGCACGTCATCAGCACGGCAGACGCCTGCGTAAGCTACCTGGGCATGCACAATGCGGTGTACTATGCAGTCACAGAAAAGCGCCATTGGCTCAGCCGGCTCAACCATATTGCGCAACTCGCAACGGCGCGATATTCAGCCGACACATGCAAATCATCTGATCAGCCATTCAAAGGCGCAGTGGCGTGATCTGCATCTCATTACAGTTGCTTCACTCCTAATTTGCATGCATTGCGCTATAAATATGCTACAGTGGACTGCGCTGGCCAGATTCGGGTACTGCAGGTGAGAGGTGAGTTGCAAGCTGTGTGATGTTCTGGGCAATGGTCATGGGATAACGCTGTAGACTGCACAGTGACAGGTGTCCACTTCCACCCATACAGACCAACATGACCGAGCAAAGACCAGGTGAGGATGAAGATGGTGGGCGAAAGAGGAGGTCCAACTTCACCAAGTCAGAGACAGAGGCACTCTTCCAGGCCTACCTGGAAGAGGAGCCACTACTGAGTGGACGGCGGGGCACCCCTCAGGCCCGTGCTGCTGCATGGGAGGGGGTAGCCCGTGCGGTAAACCTGCATGGAAGCCACCAGCACTCCGTGCAGGAATGCAAGAAAAAGATGGGGACAAACCGGAGACGGGTCAAAGAGAAGGTGGCAGCCCTCAGGGCGGCACGCACTGCCACAGGCGGTGGCCAGCCAGAGGTGGCAGAGCTGACCCCGGCAGAGGACCGTCTGGCTGCATCAATGCAGCATAGTGCTATAGAGGGTGTACCAGGAGGTGGATTCCAGACCGGTGGAAGCCCATCACTGCACGGTATGACATGGTGGTGGTGTTGGGGAAGGGGAGGTTGATCACATGCACTAACATGTTCTCACTTTCTGTTACAGATCCTGTTCATCTGCAGGGGACGGTGGTGGTGGGGACCATGCAGTGTGGAAGACCTGCTAGTGTTGGTGGAGGGTCCATCCACCTCTGCTGCCAGCCGGCATGCACTGCACCAGCATACATGCCTGGCTGCCACCTCTGTTGTTGGTGAGTCAGGTGTGGGGGTGCACAGCCTGTGTCTCAGCAGTATGGCATGTGAGCCTGCCAGCACGCTGTGACTGTGGCTGTTGCATGAACCTGCACCATTGATGATGCAAGGACTGCAATGGGCAGTGACACGTGTGTGTCTCATAACAGACACACAGCAGGCCAGCACATGCCCTTGGACCTAGCTGGTTCCAACATGTGTGCCAGCACGTCAGCACAGTCCCACGCTGTGCCTGTCAGCACCGGTGGGGCAGCACCGGTGGCTGTGCAGGCCTCTGGCACTATTGCGGCCACAGCAGTGGAATGAGTGGTCCCTGGGGCACAGCAGTTGGAGGGGCAGCAGCAGCAGTCACCCACCAGATCTGGGGGTACAGGGTCCAGTGATGGCACATGCACACCACCTGTTGACTTGCCCACACCTGGTCCTGGTGAACAGCACCCACCCTCAAGGGGTGTTGAGCATCAGGCCCTTCCATACCCTGGGGGACAGAATGCCGATGTGGCACAGGACTCATTGGACGAGCGACACACCGCTCTGCTGCGGGCATCAGTAGAGCAGCAGATGCGGGTTGCAACATGCGTGGAGGCACTGTGCGTGGCTGTGGAGTGGAACAGCAGGGACAATGCATTGATCCTTGCAGAGATGGTCAGACTGCGGACAGATGTGACCGCCACCATTGACAGGCTGACCCAGGCAGTGGTGTCTGTCGTGGCCGCACTGGGCACACAGTCAGGTGCCCCTGTACCACACACCCCACACAGTATGCTCTCCACACCCTGTTCCCGGCGTTGTGCGACACCCAGACTGTCGACACGGGTTCTGCTGTGGGCATCCAGCAGCACCTGGTGCAGGTATGTTCGCATGCTGCACACCCCTGTGCGGACAAGGTCGCGATCACGCAGTGGGACCCCTAGTGGTCCATCGGTGCCACCCCATGTGGCCCAAGATCAGCCTGCCAGTGCTGCTGGGACACGCCGGGGCCGCCCACACATCTGAGGTGGCCGTGGCACAGTGCCACCTGAGTGACCTGTCTCCCAGTGCGGGCCCTGTCTGATGCTGCCCTGTGTGCAATGTGTGTCATGGTGGGCAGTGCACTGGTGTGTCCCCTGCCCAACACGCCGACACATGGACCACCTACACATCCACCCGACTGCTGTCCATAGGTGCATGTGCATGATGATGCCTGAATTGTACTGTACACCAAGGTGCAAGGGTGCCCAGCATCTGACACACGTATTTTGACAGTACAGGTGGTGGGGGTGGTCCATTGATCTGTGTGTTTGCCATGTCTGTTCCTGCTCTGCTGTGCACCTGCCCATGTATGCTTTGTGCCTGTGTGTGTGTGTGTGTGTGTGTCCATATGACTATTCACCCCTCCCTGATGGTGTGTTTGTGTGCCTGGACCCTAACACTCCCCTTGCCATCATGCACCCCTGCTGTGTTACCCTGTGTGCCTGTGGGTTGCGCCTAGACAGTGTTGGTTGCACATGGCCCCTTGACTTACCTGTGTCATGCAAAATGCTCCTCCGTGATGGTGCCCCAGTGCAGCTGGGCCTGCCGCATCAGTCGGGGGTCCCGCCGTCCAAGGGGGGGCTGCTCATCCCCATCATCACCGGTGGCCCCATCGCTGTCCCCCTCCTCGACCTGTATGGCTATCCCACAGTCTTTGGCCATGTTGTGCAGGATACAACAGGCCAGGAGTATCCCACAGGCCTTTGAGGGGCAGTACTGTAGGGCACCGCCGGAGGTGTCTAGGCATCGGAAGTGTGCCTTAAGCATCCCAAACACCCACTCAATGATGTTGCGTGTGGCGGCATGTGCCTCATTATAGCGTTGCTGCGATGGGGTCATGGGGCGCCAGTAGGGTGTGAGCAGCCAGGGACGGAGTGGGTATCCGCTGTCACCTGTGTGGAGATGGTGGAGATTAGTATCATGTACAGGTCCATATTGCCCATATCCTGTGTGCCACTACCATGGCACCTGTGGCTTCCACCCTTGCCCCAACCTTGCAATTTCTAAATGCATACTCACCCACTAGATGTCCTGTGGGGATGTCCCCACTTCGAATCGATGGCACAGTGCAGATTGGTACCATATGAAGGCATCATGTGCTCCGCAGGGGTGTGTGGCACAGACATTGATGATGCGCCCACTGGCATCACACACCACCTGGCAGTTGACACTCGAGAAACCCTTCCGGTTTCGGTATGCTGCCCCATCGGGGCCAGGTGGAGTGTGAATAGCCACATGGGTGCAGTCTATCGCCCCTAGCATGCCAGGCATATGTGCTACCCTGTGGAACTCCTGCATGTTTGCTGTATGCTCTGCCACGGTGCTGGGGAAATGGATGTACTCCACAGCATGTGGCAGCAGTGCGATGAGGAATTGGGTGAGGATGCGTGACATGGCCAACTGTATTATGCTTGTGGTGTCCCCTGTTGGCCTCTGGAAGGTACCCGTGGCGAGCAGGCACATGCAGGCTGTTACCTTTGTCTCCACTGACAGAGCGTGACACCGTCATGAGGGTGCCTGCATCACATCACTGCACAGCTCACAGAGCTGCCTCAGTATTGCCCTGTTCAGGCGGTACTGGCCCACAATCTCTACATCCGTGTACAGCTCAAAGCTGACGTGGGCACGGTACTGCCTATTGGGGGCGTACTGCCGACGGGCCCTTCCACGGCCATGTCCCCCTGCAGCATGCCTTCTCACCCCCCTCATTACAGCTTCCATGAGGAAGCTGGCACTGTCCATTTCCCTGGCTTGTGGTCCCCCCTCGCTGTTGTTGCTCTATTACCCCCGCTGTCCTGACTGCTACCTCCACTGCACCGGTACACCACTGGCCTCTGCAGTCTGTGGCCCCACACCCCTCCTTGTCCTCTTCTCTCCTGTGCACTCCTGGCCTGCACTGTTTGCCACTGTTGCCTTGTCTGTCTCCCTGCTTCATGTGGCTTCCCTGTAATGTTCTTGGCTCTCTCCTTGAGCCTTTTTATTTTAGCTCATTTCACCGTCGCAGCACCTTCGACTGATCTAGCTATTTACGCCAATGCCAAGCCTTTCAATATCGCATTGTGCTCTTTATGCATGGATCCACCCCTTCGGTTGCGCATGCCTTCATTTGCATTGCGCTGTTGCTCAGCATGTGTTCGGCAGTGCAACTGCTTCCCACTGAATATGGCAGAATGGTGCATTTTTGGACTTGCGCAAGCGCAATCCTTTTGAATATCCGGCCCTCAGTCTGTTATGATCTCTCTATCTTAATTTTCCCCATCATACTTTGCAGTACGTGTGGAGTTATATGCTCTGAATATAAAAAGAGTTTTACTAATAGCAAGTGTTTGCTGATGCACTGTCACACCAAAATAAAGTTAAATCTGTGCACTGTCTTCTCTTATATCTGTACTCCTTACTCCCATTGTCTGCTTGCAATCTGCTATGCTGTTTCTAACATTTATGTATTTATATGTATTTTTTAAACTGTGGCAATTATGTGCCAAAAATCATTTTTGGAAATCATCTACTCAGAATGTATCTCTCTCTCTCTGTTTCTCACTCTCAGTTTACTATTCTCTGAATTCCATTTCCCATTCCCCAACATCACTGTTAAAGAAAGTAGTATAATCATCAAGGCCACTGATTTACGGTGATTAAAATAATGAAATTCCGTTTTCAAGACTTCAGATTCCGGAATTACACCAGTGATTGTTATTCTAATTTCTGGATTTTACTGGGATTCTGCTGTCATTCTTTTAGTATGTGCATAAGTAATCAGAATTAAAGAAGGCTTAATATACAGAGCATTAAATAGAGCAAATTGAAAATAGTACAGGAAGGAATTAAAAGAAAAACACAAGTTTTGTAGATCTACTGATCTGATATAAAATGCCAGATTCCATGAAATCTTTGTTTTTACCTGTCTTCAGGCAGCCCTAATTCTGGAATTTTACCGGATTTTCCTGTAAAAACCGAAAAACAGTGGCCTTGATAATCATGTTTTGAAATACTTTAGGGTGACACCAGTGGCACTGTGTGTGCAGAATAACTGTAGTGTGCACTGGTATAAGGTTATTACCACATGAGGACCTCAGGAGGCAGGGCCATAGACAATAAATTTTGCAGAACATTACCGACAAGACAATTTTAGTACTTGCTGTTGCCTCCTTCATAAACTTGCTTGGCGTTACCAAAAGTCTGGAAAAGAACAAGGGAACAAAATGCATGGTCACTCACTCTATCATCTCCTGTAGCATGATGAACTTCCAACATTATGTACCAGTACTGAAACTATAAATGTATCTAGTGTGTCTCTCTCTGTGGCTGTCCCAGTGTTTTACCATATCATTTATGGTGCTCCCATACCGGTACAATGACAATCACAAGAAGAATGTAAGCACACTCTTTTTGTTTTTAAATTTATATATACTTTATATGGAAAACCAGAAATCAAACAATCATACCAACACATGACTACTTATTTACAAAATCCTTGATTTACATGAACAGGAAAGAAAATAACTATGTACAAACAGGGGTAGTGTATTACACTGATGCACTATTTGTTCTGAGGTGGTCGAGTGGATGATATTGGTTTGTGCTGGCTGCAGAGTTGCAGTAGCTGAATCTGAAGTTTTCTTCGACCCTGCAGCAGTTTTTTTGGGCCATTAGTTAGGACCTTAACCTGTCTTTCTTATCCCTGTAGGTACCGATCCATCACACCCATTTGATGTGAGGTACTTGTTTAAGTGGGCTGGACACCATGGGAAAACCCAGTGCCTGTGGCATCTTTTTTCTGCCTCTGTCCTTTGCAGCAGTCCTGAGCTTAAATGCCTTTTGTATTTGTTTGTCACTTGATATCTAGATTTAGTATTTGCCATATTGGTCCTTGTAAGAACAGATCCAGAAGCAAATGATTTGATATCTAATAATGGACCAACATAGGTGTAATGACAAGAAACAAGTGCTCTAGCTTTCGGACCAACCAGTCCTTCTTCAGAAGTGCAATGCAGTTATTTAGGAAAAACAATACTTTTAACAGCTAGATCATGCAGAAAAAAACAGAAAAAATACCCATTGGTTTAAAATATTCATTTAAAAAAAAACAGAAGATGATGTCAGAGAAGTTTAACAGTACCATGTTACCTTAAGCTGGGAGGGTCCCAGGGTCAAAGGTGCTTGGTGCAAAACACATACAAAGAATCCTACTTCATATAAAGTTAATTGACATAGGATAACACTGTTCAAGCAGATGACTCTTAAATCAAGCTATAAGTGTCACAATGTGTATAAGGATGCGATTACTGAAAAACAACTCCCACCCAGAATAAAGACATACTAAGATTGTCTTAGGACTCCAAGAAGTTTCAATGTATGTATTACAGATAGGAAATTACCAGTAAAGCTGTCTTAAAACAACAGTGCACACTATATGATGTGTAAAACTTAGCTGGACTCATTACCCAGCTATACTCTCCAGCTAGATATCATGCCCCATAAACTTCACTGTTACTTGATGGCATAGCTGCTCTGTGGTTGGAGAGCCATGGAAGTCTCTGAAGTCATTGTCTCTGTAAAAGAAGAAAAGATAACATACTCTGCTGAAAACTTTGGTATGTTTTGCTTCACTCAGGTGTCTGCATACACAACCCCTCCTATACAGCTTGTGAACTTCATCATACTTACAAATCCTTTACCTGCAACATCACAGAAAACATTCACATATTATTTTTTATTTATGAAAAAGTTGGTGACCAGAAGAGGAACATTAACATAAGGCTCATTTCCAGCTGTGAGCCAGGAGAAGTGGTACATGGGAAGAGAAACCAATCAGACCAGCAAAAACAAAACCTGATGCAGTACAGAATTAATACAAGGCAGTGCAGGTAGCAACAAAGGCAGATATAAAATGTATAGGCAGAAATGAAAGGCATACAATGAACCATGCCACGTGATATAATTTGATGATACTAGTTTTCAGTACATTGTAAATAAACTAGTACAAGTCAGGAGCAGTAATGCAGGACTACAAAAACATGCAAAAGAATAAAAGTGACATGATGATAGGTTCATAATATTCAACTTATAACATCGAAATTAAAATTACAAATGGTGGCGGGGAAGGGGGGAGAACCCTGTCATAGAGCCAGTATCAATGGCTTTAATGCATATTTAGCTGTGCTGCTCAACAAGGGCCCATGATTGTTGATGGGGAAGTGGTCATTGTGAATGCTCAGTGCCTACATAATATCAAACATAGTTGCCGCCATGCAGTAACCAGTCATTATCATGCTAATGCCATTACATACCCTCCCTGATAGCTTGCTATCTGGCAAAGACACTTCATCGCAGGTACATTAGTCCTGAGAGGTGGATGCTGCAGGATATATACTACAACATCACAGTGGATGGACCTAAAAGAACAATTGAATTTTCAACTTGTAAATACTCACCGGCCAGCCAGACATTGCTGGATAAGATGTTGCTCATCTTATTATAAAGGATGCAATAATGGAGAAGAATTGTTTGCACAATACATATAATCCATCCATGTTACATGAGGTGGAGCACAGTCTGACAAGATGGCACTACTATAGTCACATTTCTTCATAGTTAAATGTAAATGATCTTGTATAGAAACATAACATAGAAACATGGATTTTGTTGGCAGAAAAGGACCTTTAGGCCCCTCTTCTGTGCCCCTTGTCCCTGCCTGTTTCATTACCACTGACTTTAGCTGGTCATAGGTGTCACTCCCTCCTCCCATTCCTCTGCCTAATATGCCCCTGTGCCTATCCCGCAGGCTGTTCCACTCATCCACCACTCCACATCTCTCCTACACTCTCACACGTAACTTCATTGCATGCCCTCTTGTTCTAATGCCTTCCTTTCTCTGAAATAGACCTTCCACTTGTGCCTTGTTCACGCCTTCAAAGGTACTTATAGGTTTTAGCCATGTCCTCTCTCGCTCTCCTCTCTTCCAGGGAGTACATGTTGAGTTCCTGCAGCCTTTCCTCTTACGGCTTCTCATACAACCCCCTCACTGTTTTGGTTACCTTCCCTGTACCATCTACACCCTTTCAATGTCCATTCAGAGGTGTGGCCTCCAGAACTGGACATGGTACTCTAGGTAGAGCCTCACCTGTGAGCAATACAATGGCAGCACCACCTCTTTCCTCCTGCTAGAATTCCCTCTCTCAGTGCACACCATTCAGCTAACCCTTCCCACTACTTTGTCACCCTGCTCAGCCACCTTGAGGTCATCAGTTCTGATGACCTCTAGATCTCTTTCTTATTTGGTGACTGTAAGCTCCACTCCCCCCCCATCTTTTACACAACCCCTCAGTTCCACAGCCCTATGTGCATAACCTTGCACTTTTTGGCACTGCAGCCCACTTGCATCAACAGCCAGCGCTTACAGTGGCATACCTCAGAAAGGTGAAAATGTTGAGCCAACTGATGACATGTAGTAAGAAGAAAATGTTCCTCTAGTTCAAGTGCAAGTTGCTAACTTGGTATTGCTCTCTCTACTATCTCCGCAAAGTAGTACACCCTACGAATAAAGAGAAATATTGTTACAAATGTTTTTTTCATTTTATGGAAAAAAAATGTCTGGGTCAATCACGAAGATCTGGAACTAGAAAAGTGGGTAACACTATGGTCTCATCCTGGCAAAGTAATCAATGGCCTTGTTTACATCCAGGCATTTAGCAGCTTAATGCTCAGAGGCCAACAGCAACAAATCCCTTAAACGTTCATTCTTCATTGTGGTTCTTAGGTAGTCTTTAACTCTCTTCAGCACAAAGAAGTACCTCTCATTTGAAGCTATGGATACTGGGAGGCTCAGAACAATGTCAACCATTGACAGCAAAGATTGATAAGCCCTTGGAAATTCAGTAAGAAAATTTCTGAACTCAGAAGTCGATGTCAGTGGCATTGCACATGACTTAATGTGAAACTTTGCAGCTTCAACTTCAGCATCAAGACTATGAAACCTGGTGCCTGTTGATTCATAGTGATCTGTAAGGATCTGTAGTTTGTTATAATCAAGAAAATGTACACTGTTGGGATTACATGCACTTATTACAGAAAGCAAATTAGAGTTAGACATGAATCTTCTGTCCAGTTCAGCAAGTATTCTATCCAGGACAGGAAAATAGAAATCATTTTTCATGAACTCTTGAGTACTTTGGGGAACATCATATGTAGAAGACTGCCCCAGAGTGCTAGTGACAAAGAACTGTGCCACCTGTGAGGATATTGTTTTTGTTCTTTGTGGTCTTGATGTGCTTGCATGGCTGGAGTCAACATCAGATGTTCTATGACTGAGTATTTCAATTTCAAGTTCCTTCGCCATGTTGTCAGCTACGATACAGAGCTCCGACCATCTGATTTCAGAAGACGTCATATCTTGTAAAGAAGTAATAGCACTTTATACTAATTCCAGAGCACTAGATAAATTCAGTTTTTCATTTTGCAGTTCTTCAGAGGCACTGTTCATCATCTTAAATATTTTCTCCAGGACTAAGAGTCTAACCAAAAATGAATAGCTCTTCATTTTTCCCAACAGGCCTTTTGCAGTAGTAGCAGCTGCTCCATCAGTGGTTTGAATGGATAACGCTTCCAGTGTTTCTAACAGAGCACCATATCTTGCATGCACTTTTCAGAGAGATTCATACCTACAAGACCAACGAGTCTCACAAAGGTGTCGAAGCTCAAGAATCTTCTGGGGCAATTCTTTCTGTGCTTCAATAAAGATCTCATGCCACTTGTAACTACAGCTGAGGAAGACATAGAGCTCCTGAGCAACTGTGAGGACTTCTTGACAAGCTGTGATATTGGAACATGTGTCTGCTATAACAAGGTTAAGCCTGTGCACGTGACAATGCACATAAATAGCATGTTTAATTTTTTCTCGAATTTGAGCTTGCACTCCTGAGAAAGCACCACTCAGTACAGAAGCTCCATTATAGCACTGCACAACCATGTCATTAACGTCAATCTGAAGACGCTGAAGCTGTTGAAGGATCAGGTTTGAAAGTGTTTCAGCATTAAGGTTTTACAAGTGGAAGCACCCTAGGGCTCTTTCCTGAATTATTTCTTCTCTGTGGTAGCACACTAGCAGGCACAGCTATTCTTTTTTTTGATGCATCTTTGGTTTCATCAACTAGGACAGAAAAATACTTGGCTTGCCTGACTTCTTCAACAATGCTTTCTCTGAGGATTTCTGCAGCAGAGTGTATTAAATCATTCTGGTACTGGTGAGACATATAATGTCCATATCTGCTTGCCAATCTAACACTAAGGCTGGGTTTTGCCAATCTAACACTAAGGCTGGGTTGAGTAGAAGCAACAAGCTCCAGAATTTCAATGAAATTACCTCTGTTGCTTGAATCTTGTGACTTGTCATGCCCACGAAAAGCAATACCCTGTCTTGCACGGAGTAGGGTAACCTTAAAAATCATCTCAACATGATTGCGATTTTCTGCAATGGCAGCAGAGCAACTGGAGACAATCTGGTCTGCAGCACATGTAGAGCTTTTGGACTGAACTTTCAAGTATTCTTGCCATGCAACAGATACACTCTTATGTCCAGAGCTGAATTTGTGCTGTTTTAGCAAACTTTTAAAATCTTTCCATTTCTGAAAGCCACGCTCAATAAATGCTATGTGCCAGCTTGTTCACCAGCTCTTGTACTTTGAGTACCAAAATGTCGGCATGGAAAAAGGGTCTGTTGTAACTGAATATTGAATGAACGGGTATAACGAAAACCAGCTACTGTTAAAACGTCGACCATTTGTGACAGGATATGCATTTAGTTTGGGCTGGACTGGACGGTTATTTTTGGAACTTGAAATATTTACAGCTTTGGAGATGCCTATGCTACTATTAATCCCATCAGATTCATGACTAGGTAGCAAATACTGTACTCCACAGTACTGAGCTCCTGACGATGATGATGACATCTGTGCACTGTGTGCTGCTTTCTCACCTTCCTGAGTTGTGCCAGTGGACTTGCTGGATGTTGATGGTGCACAGTCATTGGGATCATCTGTGGCCTGCAGAACACTCTGTAAGGAAACATTTTCAGCATTCCTTTCCATCGTGGATGGCTCTTCATTCCCACCATTCTGTTTTGGTGTGCCAGTGGATGTGATGGATGCTGATGGTGCACAATCATTGGGTTCGTCCATTAACTGCACGACACACTGTAAGGAAATATTTCCAACATTATTTGCCTTTGTGGATTGCCCTTCATTCCCACCTTCCAGGTCTGGATCAGTGGACATGGTGTCTGTTGCTGGTATGTGGTCAGTATTATCTATAAACTGCAGGACAGTTGTCTTTACACCTCTTATTTCAATTGGGACATTCTTTTTCATGACTGGCTCCTCATTACCACCATCTTCATTTCTAGAGGCCTTTCTGCTTAAAAATGATGAAATACTCGTCTGCAATAGTCGAGGTCATGGCGCAGACTCCATCCTCAATACTCACTAAGGAGAAAAATAAACTTCAGCTAATACATACACACAGAAATGTCTCCCACAAAAAGCCCCTAGAGGCTGATGAAATAATGCATACCATCCAGCAATAAATACAAGTCCTCATTAGCCATTGGCATGGGAAGGGCATTCTGGCAGACTAGGACAGATGTTGGGCAGTGAGCAGGAGAGGGGTGTAAAGGGCTTCTGCCTCCACAACCAGGACAGGACAGATCATAGGTGACATCATTGTGTACTCTGTTAGCCTGAGCAGAGAAGATGTTCTGAGTGAGCAAGCAGCAGTGCTCAGTGTGAGAGGTGCCTGCTGGTCCACCTGTCCAGTGGTTGCCTGTGTGAAGAACCTCTGGTCAATCACCTCACACCAGTGAGTGAGATATCAGCAGTGCCTCTGAAAGTGATAGAGACGTGTCACCTGGACCCCAGTAGGTCATTTTGACTAAAACTCAAAGTGTAAAGGAACTGCATTTCTGTTGGTCTAAGGGGCAATCTCCTGAGAGACCACAAGAGTTTCAGCTGCCCAGGCCCCCAGCAAAGAGACAAAGGCACAATTGGACTGGCCCACAAGGAAACATGGCAAGCATAGAGCTTCAGTATTAAAGTGTAGCTCAATACTGACATACATATGTCACCCTGGGAGCTCCTCCATTGATTTTCAAGGTTGGCCCCAGTATCTGTTTTCCAGATGGTCCCCCAGTACACCAGTCCAACCCTGGAGTAAGGTGTTCACACTTTGAAAGCTACATGGAAAAGGTACCAGATTAAAAAGTGTTCTTCAGTCTAATGTCTGTAACAAATGGCAAAGCAAACCATGAGTACAGAAACAGAGACTAGTACAATATTGGGAGTCATCTGATGGAGTATGTTCCCAGAGATAAGGCTAGAATACACCAGGAAGAGCCCCAGCATCACCAACAATATGTTCTGAATGTTTTAAATAAATTCTGGATGCCTTTATCAACCTTTTAGAAGTTGAAGGGATCATTTGTGTAACCCCAAAGGGCTGGCAGAGGCTGACTGGGGCATGGGTGGGCGGACCCTCACCTAAATTTCCAGTCATGGCTAGCTGGTCACAGGAAGGGCATATGTTTACCTATTTCCAGTAGTGGACATTTGATTTCTGCTCCCAGTGTGAAATGCTATGGGCACCCTCAGACAGGAGACCTAGCTAGCATAGTCGTAGTACATCTCTCCCAGAATTCTGAATAAATATGTTATTTTGTGCTCTGCTCCTGACAGTGACCTCAGACCTCTTTAATACCCAAGAGCTAGGTGTTTGCCCCAGACCAGCAGTGGTGATGCCTTTTGTTATACCAATCAACTTGTGGTTTGATACCTTGTCTTTGTACAAGTAAGGGGGGGGGGCACAGGGTTGCACACTTTCAGTTGTGCAACTGGTGCTTAGGATGGAATACAAACAGTTAATATTCAAGTAGGAAATTGTAATGTACATATTACATATACACATACAAGTGAGACACAAACTGCGGTGTTAATGTAACCACGTGACTCACTACTGCACCCCTACCCCACAAGCACAAACGTAGTGATGGTTAACATAGCTCACTCAAATAAGTGCAATCACAGTAACACCCTCCATTATTTCTGATACCCATACAATATAGATACTATTTAAGCAATAAGGCATGACCAAGGGTTATGTTAATGGTCTGTTAATCATACTCTGGGGGTGTAATGCGCGCCAAGTGCCATATTGCCCCAGAGGGTGATTAACTGACCGTTAATGTAACTCTTGGGAGTGCCTTATTGCTTTTCTAAAAAAAATGTTCCAATAAAATTGGCTTAAAATAATACTTTTTAATGTTTTCCTCATTTAGAGAGAGAGTTTTAATAAAATAGTTCTTCCACTAACAGTTTAAGAATGCTGGTTGAAAATCAGAATTCATCATTCCAGTCATTCGGCAGTACTGGAGGATGGAATGCTGACAAGATGAATCCATGTGCCATTGTGATAAGGCTGTACATGACAGTATAACATGGATTAATGTAAGGTTGTTGGAATCCTACCAGCCAATCAGATTGCAGCATTTCTGAGAACCCTTATAATCTATAGTGATACACTACTACTGTACCACAAACAGTAAGGCATAGATTTCTGCTTTCAAACCCACACCAAACAGATGTTCCACCAATAAGCAGTCATGGAGGCCAGACCATCAGTGCAGCAGTTGGATTTCCACTTGTGATGCCAGTGACCCAGGTTTGGGAATGGACTCGGGATGCTGGAGGGTCGGCTGGGGACAGAAGGCTGAAGGGGTCTGGACACTGCTCGCCTTCTCTCAGGGGGGAGGGGGGAATGCAGACCTGGCATTTTCTGACTCCTGGGCTGACCGAGGCTAGGGGTATGGCAACACACTGGAGTCCCACTGACTAATAGGGGCATGGGGGATATTGGCTTACGCCTAGATGTTGTGGCACACCACGCCCCCAGGGAGCAAAGTGGAAAAGTGCTCTATGGCCGACCGGATGATGGTGGCCGGCTCGCCTTCTCTCAGGGAGGAGGATGGAATGAGAACCCGGTGTTTTCTGACTCCTGGGCTGGTCAAGGCTAGGGGTATGGCAACATGCTGAAGTCCAACTGACTAATAGGGGCATGGGGGGATGTTGGCTTATGCCTAGATGTTGTGGCACACCATGCCCCCAGGAAGCAAAGCGGAAAAGTGCTCTATGGCCGACCGGATGATGGTGGCTAGCTCCCACTGCCACTGAGCTCCCAATGTGTCCCACATCCTCCTCAGCAGCACCCAGGCCAAGTAGTGAGTGTGAGCTGGATGGACCCTACCGGCAGCCATCTCCCTCGGAGGAGGGGGACCCACCTGGCATAGTGTTACATCTGGATTACCTGGGGGGCTGCAAATGTGAGGTGGTGGTGGCTGACATCAGGGCAGGGGTGCCAGCGAGGACCTAGGTGGCCCAAAGGAGTAGTCTGTCTGTAGCAAGGAAAGGTGAAAACAAAAAAATAAAAATAAGCAGTCATGGGGAGGATGGTTAGTAGGAAGTCGGGAACCTCAGTTTAACATCTCATCCGAAGGACGGCACACCCAGGCAGTACAGCACCTCCCTAATACTACACTTGGATGACAGTGTTTTAGGTGAAAGTTAAGGCATTGTTCAGGACAAGAACCCACAACCTTCTAGTCCAGAGGCAGATACGGTACCAACTGAGCCACGCCAACACCATGAGCACTGAGGTGCTGCCAAGATCTATGGCAGCAGGGACCCAGGAGCACAATAGTAGGGTAAATATGCTCATCAATTAGGCTGACTTGACCGCAATTGTGAAGATTCCCAGCACCCCTTGCTGCTATTACAAGAAATACGGTAAGCCACTTGCCTACTGCAGTAAGCAACATCAGCTCTCGGCTTTATCTAATGCAGGAATCAAACAAATCAAACACATCAGCACCCCCCCTCCCAAAAATGTAAGACATCAAACAGATACCCCAGTTACATAAACAACTAAATGCAGCAACACCTAAACTGTAACACTTGTTAACACATAACTGTTAATGTGTACCATTACAGTGTCCTTACACTTGCTAATAAAGTCAGGTGTGAACACAGGCCATACAGAACAGACTTTTCAAAACCAAAAAGGAATACTGTGCTCGACTCAGAACAAAGTCGGGGTGCTTAGTAAGGCAGCAAACCATCATGTACACCAACTAAAAGAACCAGTACACAAGGATAATGTCGTAGGTGATTTTAATCCAGATAATGAAAAGCAATGAAGATGCAGCCAGACCCTAGTGCCTCGACTAACTGGTCTTCCAGTTCCAGGGAGGAATCAGAGTATGCCTCCTGGAAGACTTGTTGGTAGAGATGCTAGGGGACTTTGTCAGCGTCTTTCTTGGTTTTCATTATTTGGATTACATTCACCTATAGCATTATTCGCTCGAGTGCCACTTCTTATCTTCCTAACAGGACAGAGCATTGCCCACAGTATGAGGAGAGAATGGAAGAGCCTCATCTGTATCCGTTGGACACTTGGGGGGGGGGGAGATGATTGAAACTTTTAAATATTTGAAGGGGATAGACAAGGTGAGGGAAGGGAGCATATTTCAGTATAAAGAAAACCCAAAAACTAAACTAGGGGGCACAGTTTGAAGCGGAAGGAGGGAGGGAGGACAGTTTAGAGCTAAGAGCAGCATGGCCAGTCTATCCTCCTTGTCAGAGGACAGCAGTCTGTAGGATGCTTGATCCTCTGCTCTGTGCTGACCCCCATGTGACCAGAGTAGTTCACTCCAGAAGAACTCTGGCTGCTAGCATGGCAGGTGATAGGGCTACTGCTGAGCCACCCAGCAAGCATGGCAGGTGAAAGGGCTACTGCTGAGCCACTGGTCTGGCAAGGCAGTTGGAAGAACAACTGCTGAACCACTGGGCTGACATTGCAGGTGGAAGGGGTACTGTCGAGCCACTGGGCTGACAAAGCAGGTGGAAGGACAACTGCTGAACCACTGGGCTGGCATGGAAGGTGGAAGGGCTATTGCTGAGCCACTGGCCCACTAGGTCAGCCTAATCAAGATATTTTTAATGCAAAAAAGGTTGTGTGGCTCCACAGATAGATATATATTTACTATGACAGTCATATAAATAAATTAAACAATCAGGACCTGATGTACAACAGGAAGGTATGACTCCTGTTCAAACTTTGAAAGCTATTTAGTGATTGAGCGTGCTGGGAGTTTAAGGGAGACACTGGTAGAGAGGAGAGGGAGAGTATCCTATGGTGCTGCCCCTTCAAGAGAAGTTCCTGATGTGTCACTGGACCAGCCTAGTTGGCTGAGGTACTGGTTGTCCCATTGCCTGCCACAAAAGTGACCCTGGTTTGGGAGTGATGCAGGTCACTCAGTGGCTAGCTGGGGGATTGAGCATCCCAAGGACAGCAGTCCTTCTTTGGAGGAGGTGGGGGGGAACATGCCCCTCCTGTCAAAGTGGGCCACAAGTTGCAACAGCACAACTCCTTGGGATGTTGTACCTACCCACCTCCACACTGTGGTCCCACCTCCTGTAAAACCAACACCAATGCAACTGTTGCCCAAATTAGCATGCACAGGACAATTGCTGCAAATAATGATAAAAAATTGAAACCACAAAACACAGCTATATTCAGCACTGCAGCCTCTGCAAGGGAAAAGAGTTAGAGCAACCCAACACAGAATCTGAACCTGGGTCATATGCCCTTTTGAGGCACGATTCCAATTACCCCCTACACTTTGGCAGCAGATACCCGAGCCTTACAAAGGTGCAGCACTATGGTTGGTAACTTGGCCATCAGTAACAACGTACAACAAGGTACAGTCACACTTTTCCTGACCTCACACTTGTAATATAACACAAGTGCTGCATCAGCCCTCCTGTACTGGGGGACACTACCTTCTCCCACATGGTACCAGGACATATAGTTTTAAGCCCTATGGCAGTTCCTGGGTACCCAGTGTTAAATGCTGCAAGGTGCAAGCTCGTAGTAGAAGTTGCTGCAGGTTGGCTGGTATTAGTGCACTTAAAACTGAAAAACAACTTTCAATTTTCCCATACCCCACAGGCCATTCAACTGATTTGAAAGGGAATGCCCGTCTTCCCCGAAGAAATGTAGCAGGACCTATAGGTCCCAATTTACACATTAAAGTGAAATTTTTAAACAACTTACTTGCCTAGGATATTATTTTTTATGTAGTTGATCTGGTGACACACAGTCCTGGGCATTACTGGTAGCTGTCACCTAGAGTCCCATACAGCAAACCCTCTAATGACTTGCCCAATGGGCTATGCCACAGTGGACACCTATATGCCTTAATGCATATAGTAACCTTTAACTACTTATTCAGTGCATAACTGCACTTATAGCACCAGTACCAATCAGTCAATAAACATGAAATATGCTTTCCTCACTGATTAGTACCACTGCTATAAGCACTGAATAAGTAGTTCAGAGTTACTATGTGCATTAAGGCATTACATATAGGTTTCCCCCACAGCTTAACCTCTTGGGGGCATCATCAAAGGGCTTACTGTGGGGGGCTCTGGGTGAAGAAGTATCTGTCAGTAATAGCTGGTAGGTGAGTGGGGAGGGCACAGGATCAAGTCTGCACTTTTGTGATATAAAATTAAGTTGGATCAGAAGCTTCAACAATTGCTGGCATGATTCACACAGATTAAAATTTCCTTTATTAAAAATAACAGAGGCAAGTAAATAAATAATGTTTGTTAGAACAACTGCCCTCAGCCACTGCCTTATGTACTGCATCCTGGTACAATCCCAAAAGTCAAGCTGATAAAAATAAAATGCAAAAAGAGGGGGGAAAGGATTGAGAGCTGCGTTCTTAAATGTTGATGAATTTTGGATGGGGGGGTGGTAGGGATCGGGCACTGTATACCTTCAGCTGCAATACTTGCTATCATGCAGTGTATGTGCCACAGCTCAAAGTTGCCCAGCTATCTACTGCTGTTTGTAAGTGGAGCTGCGTGCTTCATTGGGAATGGGTGCACAAAGGGGTGCTGGCTGGGGGTGCATACTGATAGGTAGGGAAGGTGGTTGCCCTGCTGGTGCTGGGACTGCAGACTGACACCCTACCCTCAACTCTACGGTTGCTACATTGGGTGGTTTGTGGGTAGGAGTCCACGGTGGTTGGACCCAGGCAGCATGTCACCAGATGCAGTGTGTTAGTTAGCTGCAGGGGGGTTGGTAACCAAATACCCAAGCCCTACAACCCAGCTAGATACAAAGCCAAGCATATCAGGTGAGAACTGCTGCCCTTCAAGATGCATCTGCCAGTAATAGCTGGTGGGTGACTGGGGAAGGGGTCACAGGATCAATACTGATTGAAGGTGCTCTGACTCTGAGCTAAGCTGAGCTGCTGCTGCTCACTCTCCAAAGTCCCACTCCCTGCTCTGGTACCTGCCTGTCAGTATCCTTATTTTCATATTGGCTCCCAGTAGTCCCTGGAGTAGATGAGAAGCCCCCATCGTCCATGTCCCATTATACTCCCATCTCACTGACTCAGCAAACACATTTTTTTTTCCTTTGTTGCTGCCTACCTGCTGGTACTGTCTTCTTGTTCTTCTCCTCCTGGTCAATTCTCCTCAGATCAAGCAGCTCATCTGCTCTATCCTGTATCGTGTCTCCAACTCCTCAGAGGCTTCTGCTGCTCCTCTCTGACCTAGACTGCGCCCGGGGCCTGGCTGACCAACCGATCGATCGATCAATTAAAAACCCGAATCTGACTGTTCCGACACCGGCTGACCCCCAGACCCACTTTCCTGGTGCCATGTCTAACTAGCCTAGTAGCCCCCACGTTGACTCCTCTGAGAATCTGACTAGCAAATGGTGATGCAACCTGACCTCACCGTCCATCCAGCTGGTGACTGCCCATGGCCCGTGGCTGTTTGACGACATTTTGAAGCCTTGCCTTGAAGATTTCTTTACCCAACAACGAACTACGTCTACTTTCCCACCTCCGAACGGAAACCCTGTTTGCTAGCACTTAGACAGGCTCCTCCCACTTTTCATGATGTCCTTCGTCCACATCGTGACTAGTCCCACCCACTGACCTTCCTAGCCAATCGCGGCAGTACCAACCCCGTCCCCAATGCTATGCACACTGGGACTTGGAGTTTTAAAAAGGGCATCATAGTAGTCACTGTGTTGTTATGGCTTCCCAGTGTGCACTGTGCCTGTGGGTGTGGGCACTCCAGGCAGGCAAGCTGGCAAGGCACTAGCAGCACTTTTATGAAGAATAAAAGGTGAGCTTGCCGGCTGGGAGAGATAAGTCTGGCTGTAACCTGCAATCACAAGCAGCAGCCGCCAAGCAGGAGGGGCAAACACAGAGGGAGGGCAGACTGGCAGCAGCAAACACTACCCTGGAAATGCATGGCCGCCCCCACTAAATGGTGCCCCTGCCTTTGAGCTTTCTTTGGTGCCATATGTCGTTACAAAGTGCTTTGCAGTACTGGCAGTGCACCTCAGAAAGCTAAGAATCCAGGTCTTCCCTTGTCTGGATGACTGGCTGATGAAGGGGCCATCCACAGAGGAAATGGAACAGGCAGTGGCCACTGCCTCACAGTTCCTCTCCTCGATGGCGGTGCTGCTGAACCCTCACAAGTCTCAGTTGGTACCCTCCTAAAGGTTACTGTTCATAGTGGCTGTTCTTGATACAGCTCGGGGCAGGGCAGTGTGACAAAGCAGTGGGTGGGGCCACGTGATGCTGGGATGCATATGGAGAGGTATCTCCAGCAGAAAGAGGGAAGTGGTGTTGCCGCTGTATCACTGACTAGTGAGACCCCACCTGGGATATTTTGTCTACTTCTGAAGGCTGCACCTCAGAAAGGACATAGGCATGGTGGAGGCAGTACAGAGGAGGGCAACTAAAATGATGCAGGGGTCGCACCAAAAACCCTAAGTGGAGAAACTGAGGGATCTCAAGATGTACACTCTGGAGGAGAGGAGAGGAGAGATGATAGAGACCCACAGGTACTTCATGGGGATGAACAGGGTGCAGGAGAGGAGTATTTTTCAAATGAGGAAGATCACCAGGATCAGAGGGCATGCAGTGAAGCTGGGGGGGGGATTAAGAGGGATGTGAGGAAGTATTACTTCACTGGAAGAGTGGTAGATGCCTGAAATAGACTGCTGGTGGAAGTGGAGGCAAAAACTTTAGGGAGCTTTAAGCATGCTTGGGATAGACATAGGGGAATATTAGTAATTAATCAGGGAGGAGGGAGGGTCGCAGGAGAGCAGTTAGACAGACTAGATAGGGACCATCTGGGCAGACTAAAGGGCCAAGCAGTCCTTTTTTGCCAACATATTCTATGTTTCTAGCTTGGACTTGAGCTTTCCTTCTAGAGAACAGTGCAAACTCCATAGTTCAGATGGCATGCTTTATCATGGATAGCCCCTTGGTGTGGCTCCGTTCAACACTTGCTGGATCTCATGGCATCCTCAGTGTTCACCATATCCTTAGGAAGGCTGCACGTGAGGACAACTTAGTGGATGCTCAGCACCTAATGTTCACATGCATGCTACCCTCGGACACCCCATACAGGTGACCCAACCACTGGTGCAGGCTTTCCTGTGATGGTCAGTAAAGGCGAATTTCCTCCAGGACTTCGTCTTCTCCCCTCTGGAACACCAGGTGACTCTCATCACAGATGCCTCTAAAGTGGGTAGGGAGGCCTACTGTCAAGACCTCCAGATACAGGGTGCCCAATTCTCAAACTTGGCCTTAGAGCAGTGCAAGCTGCAGCAAACATCAGCTTGCATCCAGTGGCAGTGCACCAGGGACTCTGCAATTGGTTCTTGAACAGGTGGGGTCCTGGCACCAAACTCCGTCAGTTTGCCATAATGGTGCCATGTGTCAAATAGAAGGCTAATGGAAGGGGATTACCACAAGCTGTGAGAGGGTCATGCAGACCATCTGGTACAGCCAAGGCTGACTGCAATGACAGGCACACCTGGCATTGTGTGTGTGGTGTGTACTAACATTTAGTCCTGTGCCAGAATCCATCCATGCCTTACACAATTGAGACAGGTAACAGCAATGACAGTAGGAGTTATGAAATGCTAACAGCACATACAGCCAAGCTTTCAGAAGACCTGGGGCTCCAGATGCTCACATCGTAGACAGCAGGTGGCAAACAATAGCTGCCAATAGGTGCCTGTCACCGGGTGTGTGGTGGTGGTGTTAGGGTTATGATCACAAGCAACATGATGGTCCGCAGCATGCCAACTTGAAAATGTTCTGGGGGTGTCTTCAGCGTGATATGGTGCTTGCCACTGCATGCTGGTGATATGTGGACTGTGTAGGAGCTTTGTGGGCACAGGACACCTCGGCTAAGCAACCACAACTGGGGGGGTGGCACAGGAGCACCTCACACCCGGCACCGGCTCCAGGGGTGACACACTCCTCCTGGCTGTTCTAAGCCCTGGCAAGCCCTCTGACTGTTACAGCTGTTTGGGAATCCCAAATATGGGGATATTGCAGCACCACCATGGCGTAAGCCCCTGTTCACCAGGGCACAGCTGTACATCCGCTGCAAGAGCAGTACAAGCCCAACTGGCGTAGTCGGCCCCCCATGTGGTGCAGACCATGTCTCAGAATTGTGAATGACGCATGATCTTGTGCAAGTTGACCCTTGTGCCATTCCTGGTTGACACAATCACCCTGTACCATTGCCCACCATTTGGGAATCAAGCCCAGAGAGTCTAGAATGACTCAGAGATGCATCTCCCCATCAGGGTGCTAGGGATGTGAGCAGTCCTTTATGGCCTGCAGGCCTTAGTGGACATGATCAGCCACAGGACAGTTTTCTGCCAGACAAGCAATAAATATTGCATGTACTATGTCAACAATTTCATGTACCTATATCAAGCAGTGCATCTGCCAGGTGTCCACAGCACTCTGGCGGCTAAGCTTAACCAATGAAGACCAAGTCTGAGGGTCACAACTTTTGGTCTCCAGAAAAGTAGTCAAGAATCTTGACCAGTTTGGCTACAAGGTGTGTGCAATGGTGACCCTGGGACTTTGTTGTGATTTATGCAGCCTGCATGGTTGGCTATATGTTTGCACTGTTTGTAGACACAAACCCCTGATGACCCTGCCTCCTGATGAGCATCAGTGTGACCTTATTGATATTTATGATTTGGATGGTCAGGTGACCAAACATAAGTTGTAGGTGGCTTTGGACCTTGAGGATTCCACCATGTGTGCTGCAGAAGCCACAGTCATGCTTCATTATAAGGCATGACTTGGTCCCCAGCTCACCAGAAGTGCCACAGAAGGTGTTGGACAGGCCCTTCCAAGAGAAGAAGCTATGTAAGTCCCAAGTTGAATGTTTCCGAAGATCAAAGAGTTTAACATGACTGCAGTGAATTATTTCTCTGACAAGTGGGATATGTCAATATCAGCTGAAATGGTCAGACAACTCTTCCTTTCATGGCTTCTTTAATTTGCTGAAGGAGCAGCTATGGCAGCTCCAGCAGCAGCCAGGGCAGTAGTATCACAACCTAAATCCTACTACAGCAAGGGTTGGGAAGGCCTGCTGCAAGAACAGTGGTAGCTCCAGACTCCATGGCTCTAGCTCATCCAGTAAGTCCAAGAAGTGATTGGAGGAACTACGGGGTAGTTGGCCAGTATGTCTCTCTCACTGTGCCTGCTGCAGCATTGGTCATGGTCAGTTATACACTTTGTGCCTCAAAGGTCCCAGGTATCCTCAGACCAGTGGCTTTTTGTCATGACTGGAGCATGTATCCCTGGAGACTGAGATCTTCCCTCCTGGGCAGCTTTACTAGGATTACTAGGACGAATAGGACACAGGAAGGTGCTTGTGACCCATCGAGAATGTCCCCCACTCAAGTGGGCAATTTAAACCAGAAGTCGTTTGGAATAGTACAGCCTATCCAGGGTTGTCTTAAAGTTGTCAAAACTATTTAGGTCTATCACAGATTGTGGAAGTCTATTCCATGCCTTAATGGTTCTAATGGTATAAAAATTATCCTCCAATTTGTTTTAACACACCCCACAAAATGCCCTGGTGAAGACTCAGTCGAGTCAAGGCACTGTGGCAGGAGACAGCAGCTGGAGCTGTCTGTGTAATTTTTACTTTGGCATTCTTATTGCTCTATTAGCTTTCATGCTACTTAAATATCTCGTGTTGGAGTTAATAAAGAAAGCTGTGGAGGCCATACTGGTGAGCACACCTATACTTCAAACTTTTCTTGACTACTACTCATTCCTCTTTGTGCAGTCATGTTCAGCATTATGCACTCACGGAGGTATCAGCTGACGTTACAGGAAGAGGTGGAGAAACCTCTATCACTGCTTGCAACCGAGTGTGTTTCAGACTGTCAAGCTCAGCAGGGTGTTATATTAAGGTAATTCCAAATATCCAGATTGGGGGATGGAGGCCATACTGGATTTGCAGCTCTTAAACCACTTTATTCCCAAATGAAAATTTTGTATGGTCATGCTGAATCAAATAATCCCATCCCTTGAGCAGAATATACCCTCTTGGACCTCCAGGATGCCTTTATTAACATACCAATTCTGCAGTTTCACAGGCAGTTCTTCTGGTTTTGGATAATGAACTGCTTGTATCAGTTCTTTACAATGCCCTGCAGCCTGTCATCCACCTTGTAAGTGTTCTACAAGTGCCTTTCTTCATTGCTGGGGGTGGGTGGGAGAGGTGAAGGTACTTCCTACTTCAACAACTGGCTCCTCATGGGGCTGATGACTTTGGAGATGGAATGGTCTTGGAACCTTGCCATCCATATAATCTAAACTTGGGTTTTCAGTCTCCAAACCAGTCCTACTCTTCATATTTGTGGACTTGGACTCCCTCCACATCAGAGCATGTTTGCTGAGCAATAGGGACAAGAATATTATCTCATTTGCCCAGTCGTTTTTAGGCTGGGCAGTTGTGGCTGGCCATGAATTTCCACATGCTTCACGGTTTCATGCCATTCACAGCATTCAATGCACTGGGCCCACTAGCACATGCGGCAACTGCAGTGGGAGCTTTGCTGCCAGTGGTCCCAGACCCTTTCCCCATTGTCTTAGTTGGTCTAGGTGACACAGCCACTGATGGACACTCTGTGCTTGTGGCTGCCACCTCAGAACCCCAAGGAAGGGATTCCATTCCTCCAGCCAGAGCACATGATGTAGTTAATAATGGACACCTTCTCCATTTGCTGGAGAGAACAATACATCAGCAGGATAGCTGAATGCATGGCATTTGGTCTCTAAGTGAGTCTTACTTGCACATAAATCTACTGCGGTTTTGGGCAATTTATCTGGTGTTCACAGAGTTAGCTCCTCTGGTTGTCAAGTTGTCTATTTGGACATAGACAACATAACTATGCTATTATACATCAACAAACAAGAGTAGGGATCCACTCTTTTCTAACTCTGCTAGAAGCCCTAAGGATGTCAAATTGATTCGCCTCCAGGTGGTCTTAAAGACTGTTCATTTTGGGGGTTTGCTCAAACAGGTTTGGAATTTTCAGAGGACTTTATGTTTGTTGCTGGCTAACTGATGTCAATGGAGTGGGGATTGTGGTCATTTTATTAGGATATTTAGTATTTTTCATATTTTTAATTGAGCATGCTTTTCCCATTTTATAGTCTTTAATGGGGCGGGGTGATTATGTGGTTTGTCAAGGATGGGGATTGGGGGAAATAACATACTAGCATACTAAAATGCCAGTAGAGTAGGCCCAATGGTTTATTGAGTCTGCTCGAGAATCAGCACCCTTAAGGGGCCCCGCATCCATCCTTCTGCCTTCTCACCCTATTCACCTTCCCCCAGGCAGGGTTTCCTTCCCCCTGACAGGTGGCCCTCCTCTTTACCTCTGTCCTGTACCTGTCCCAGCCTCTCTTGAATCCTTCCACAGTAGACACCTCCACCAGTTCCTCAGGCAGTGCATTCCATGGATCACCACCCTCTCAGTGAAGTATCGCCTCCTCCTTTCCCACTAAGTCTCCTCCCTCCAGCTTCCATCCATGCCCTCTAGTGGCCCCTCCCACCTTCCTCTGAAATATTCCTTGCAGGCGTACCTTATTTACCCCTTTTAGATATTTGAAGACCTTAATCATGTGCCCCCTGTCTCTCCTTTCCTCCAGTGAAAACAGATCAAGCTCCTCAAGTCTGTCTTCATAAGTCCTTTCCCCCAGACCCCGGATCATCCTGGTTGCCTGCCTCTGAACCCTCTCCAGGAGTTGAATGTCCTTCCTGAGGTGCGGTCACCAAAACTGCACACAGTACTCGAGGTGTGGCCTGACAAGGCAATTGCACAGTGGTATAATCACCTCCCTACTTCTTGAGGTGATCCTCCTGGCGATACAGCCCAGCATTCTATTTGCCCTAGCTGCGGCCTTCATACACTGTTCTGAATTATTCATTTTGGCATCCACATAGCAACATTAAAGGGGGTGTTTCCATATTTAATAAGTATAAATCTCTCTCAGCCCTACCATGTATAGTAGATTGCTACATAGGGCAACAGGGTGGCAGGTATAATTGACTATGATGGGCTTTTCTTGATTTTTGTATAGCTCACACCTTGTGCGAGATAATGTGGGTGATACTGCCCAATTGCTACCCTAGTTCCTAATGTTTAATGAGTCTTTTTACATATAGTTTATTTTTTATCATGATCTGTATTTTGGTTAGAGAATGTGAGTCTGTGAGATTTTTATTTGATGCGATGGTTTATTTTACATGTTTAACATTTTTAATGCAGACATATACTATGTGGTATTTCCTTTTATTTTCTTCATCTATTCTCCCCCTGGCAGCCGCCTTCTGACTGACACCCCCAGCCTTGTCACCCGGCTTCCGCCAGGACTTACCTTAGCCATCATCCTCTGCCACAGGACTTGTGGCTGTGCCTGACCACCAGTGCAGGGCTTACATGTGGTCGGTTGATCATCCTGCCACCTGAAGTGGTTTTTCCTCCATTTTCTCCCCTGTGTCCACATATGTGCAATGGGCACAATGTCTGAGATGTGCTTCCGCGGAGATGGATATGGCACCTTGCACATGGGTTTCCTTTCCTGCATGGTGACATTCATGTCACCCTGGGTGGCAGGCAAGCAGCGTGCCACTCGAACTCCCTCCCCAAGGAAGGAGAGCTGTCTTTGGATGCTCAATTCTTCCTGACCCCACCGGCCACGAGCAACCCGGTTCCATTTCCAACCCTGGATCACTGGCATGGCAGGAGGTAAAGTGCCCAGTGCCTCAGCCCTCCATGCCACCGGGCTGGCCTATATGAGGTATTTCTTTTTATATATGTATGGTAATTTCATCTATACTTGTATTCCTGAACCATGTATGTATTTTGTCAATATTGAAAAGTTCAATAAAAAAGTTTAATGGCTGGCCATATCCTATAGGTAACGGTGCTTTTATTTTTTTTAAATCCATATGGGTGACCAGTGGGTGTGAAAAATATTTTATTTTGCCCATACAGTTTCAACAAAGTGTTTTTTCTGCTGCATCATGATAAACACACACCAGTCGTATAGCTAAGAAACTAAAATTTGTAAGCCAGAACCCTTTGGCACCTCTGTGCTGCCCCATTATAAACATGCCCCTATTTCTTACCCAGGCCATTTGTACATCCCATATTACATCAGGAACTGCATAATAAGAGCAAAAAAAAAAAAATACAGCACTTACAGTACTTAGTTTTATCCATTTAGCATTATGTTTAATTCAAGCAGAACCCAATATTCATATTAGAACATTAGAATGGATATCAGACAATAGGAGTAACCAAAATCAGTAATCAGGGCCCAGAATGCTGCCCCCCTCTACAATCAGCTTGTATGCCATGGCTTACTTGACATATGCATTCCTACACCCATGATTCAAATACATGATGAGGGACATGACAATGCCTTTAAGTATCTAAGGGGTATTAATAAAGTGGGCAGCACTGTTCACAATGACAGTGCCCTGTTCACAAGAAGCAAAGGCAAGTTAGCAAGAGCCCACGTATGGAAACTGGTAGTGGGAAGCTTTTAGAAGAATGTAAGGAAGTTCTTTACAGAAAGACTTGTAGAGCAGTGATCTGCATTGCCAGAAGTGATCAACACATGGAATCCGATTTTCAAAAGGTTTGCGAATGCCGCAAGCCCATGGTGCGCTGAACATATGGCAGAGGGGGCTTGTGGCATTCTTTTGGGTGCCGATCGCGATTTTCAGTCAGTGCACCAAATGCTGCAAGTTAGATCAGCACCTCCCTTTTCTAACTTGTGCCATTGGGGGAACCCTTTTTCTGGGGCTTGCACTAAAGCTTTGGCGCAAGCTGCCGTAAAGTGTGGAAAATGTTGCAACTGTGCCAAATGTGCTAACATGTGGTGCAGTTGCATTAAAGGATTTTAGTGCAGTTGTGTCACCCTTTGAAAACTGGGCTCACAGTCTGTTGTTGGCTTCAAACACAGGTGAGAAAGGGACAGGGGAAAAGTCCAAACCAGAGAAGGGGAGCGGTGGGCAGATGAAGTAAGGAGATGAATGGACTGGGGGGATGCTGAAATACAGTCAGGGCCATCGGTAGACTATCACTGGTCCACAGTTAGACTGAGTGTGGGGGCAGGCAGGTAGGAAGTGGGCAGACTCATTGGGTAACTGGCCCTTTTTCTGCTAGCAGCATCTATGCTTCTTGCTCCAAAACAGGAAAATACCCCTATCAAGCTGGTAGGAACTTTAATGCTAAGAGAAGGAAGTAAACATCCTTATTTTTACACCATACCTCCTCTCTTTGACAAGGCAGGACTGCTTCATTACTTGGCTTCAACTATAGTGGCTTACCCTTCTGCCACCTTCCAGACTACTTTTACCATATCACTGTTGTTGTCAGTCATTACTCCTGCCTTATGGGCTCAAATAAGGTTGAGGGACTGAGTCAATTATTCTTTATGGGGGTTCATATCCAAGATTGAATTTAAGTTGCAGGTTGCATCCGCCCAGGGAAAGGTTAAAGTAGGCGTGGTGTTAAGTATAGTACACCCCCCGATGCAGTACCTCCTCACAAGATCACCCCACTTATGAACCAACAAAATACAAGAACAGTTTCCAAAAAAATGCCATTATTAACATTCTACTAATAATATGCTTATGGACTGTAAATATGAACACATGACAAGTGCTTTATTAAGGGTAATGGGAACAGGTTCTGGAGGAGGAAAGTGGGTTAAATGTAAAATAACATACAGGATAAAGTATGGAGTGTAGTGTGTTACGAGAATTAAACACACACCCGAGTTGTTGGATGGCACATAAACCCCGAGGGCGATGGCAGCCATCCAACATTAAGGGTGTGTGCTAAATTTGAGTTAAACACACTGCACCCCATATTTTGTTTTATATAATTACTGCATTGTTTTTTTCTACCACAGAGGAAATGCAATCACTGATGTATGGAGCCTAGAGTAGTCTGGATTGCCAGATGTAACATTTCAGAGGATTTATTATTATATGCCATAATACCTACTCGGGCATTATGGTATTTAATACATGGCTTCTTTCAATTGAAAAAAATCATAGCCCAATTATTATAAATAGAATTATACATTGCAGGACCCTTGCTATGTTTTAGGTAGCCCACCCCACCCCACCTCACAAATTCAAAGCCCACATGCCCAACATGTTCAGGCCCCAATACCCTAACTGGTACCAATTGTATGCAAACCCCTTGTCACTAAGGAGCTCCCTTAAAACTGGGTACAAAGTTGTAGAATTGATGCCAGACAGCATTCTTTCATTGCCTGGAGTCTTCTGGTGGTGGTCTTAAAATAATTATGCAATTAGCCAGATAAATAACCAAATCCAAAGTTACACCTCACTGAGTTTATGTAAATCCCAGTCGGATGGCCTAGTCCCTGAATGGTTCCCAAAATATGTTAAACTAGCTAACTGTACTTGCCAGATAAACTGCAGGATGAAGTCCCATGTTATTCACACAAGGGATCTCCCTCTATGCACAGGGTGTAGTATCAGCCATAAAGAGAGTCCCTTCTCTGGGTCTGGCTGGTTTGGCTATTCTGTTGGTAGCAGTTCTTGGAGGTAACATGGAAAACAGCACTCCACGGGTTTAGGCAGGCTTGTCCTCTTCCTACGCTATGCGTGTAGCAGATAATTACTCTGAACTCACTAGTGTAAATTCAGCCCATGAAGCCTGACCATGTCAGACCAGTATATCACATCCTGGGATCAAGTCCCTAGTGTGCTGTAACAACCAGAATCTGGCATTGCTGACGGTTGGGCAGCTGCCCAGACACAGATCTGTTCTTTGTCATAGTATTAATGCTGCAATGCAGTTAAGACTCTCCCAGTGCCTGAAGAGTAACCACAGGTTGACTTACTCTGGCCAACACTACCCCTGGCTTCTTAAGTCTCTCAGGTCTGCACTGTTCAAGTCCATGCTTACCTCCATGGTTTCTGTGCAAGAGTTCAGCTTGACTCTGGCAGATATGTGGTTTGTTTCCTACAGCTACTGTATGTGCAACAGCTCACTTCAGTCTGATTTCAACAGCAGTTATGCACAGACTGAAATGTTCTAGAACAGCCCCTGTGGTTCACTGGGGAAATCCAGCTTTCTATTGACCCATGGAGTTGTCGGTCTCTAAATGATTGGTCACAGACATTGCACATCTGTCAAGTCCTGCTCAGGTCCATGAGCCCTTCTGGCGTCCTTTAGAGGCTTTGGAGCCTGATTGTCTGTGTGGCTTCCCTCTGTCCTCATTATTATATCTCCGAAGGGTCAGAGGTGGTTAAGATGTCTTCCCAGTTTGTATAGTAGTCAAAGGGCACTCAGCCCAAAGTCTTCAATTTACAAAGGGCCCCTATCCTTAAATAATTTCTGTGCCACCAGTTTGGTTGTGTGTGGTATCACTTGTGTTCTTGTCACATCAGGTTGCCCAGCAGGGGAGATATCAAGTTTGTAGTGAGCACCAGTTGCTCACTCTGCCAGTAACAGGTGATAGCCTTTGATGTGCATCAGGATCTGTGCTTTACATGGTGCATCCAGCACCATAGAAGGCATCCTTCTCCTACTCTTGCTCCAGTCCCTTGCTGCAAAGTCCATGGGGGATGGAGGCAGCAATACAGGGGTGGCAGCTAGATGAGAGCTCCTTGTATCCAAAGGTAAGAGGTTACACTACTCTTCATAACATATCTTCATCATCATCACATACACACAGTGGAACAAGGGATTCAAAGTCAGAAACATCTGACTTTGATTCTATATCAGGTGCACAAAAGGAGCTGGTTCTCCCAAACATGCAGCTAGGAAGCTCAAACAGGTCATTACATTCTGGGATGTCTGGCTGTGAGCTCTGAAAGATGCTTGTGGGGCTGCACTAGGGAAATGGAAAATAAAACAGTAGCAGGTCACTTACTTTAAAACTGAAAGCTCAGGAAATGAATCTTGAATGATTCCTCCCTCACCCCTCCCAAACAGAAGCTGCTACAGAAAGCAATCCCTTTCATTTCACATAACTGATTTCTGTTTATGGAGCTACTGGCTGGAACAGTCCCTGAGCTGAGAGCAATCACACAGAAACGACGGGCTCTCTCAGCTGTCAGTAGCTTTTAGAAATAACACCCTCCATCGAGGAAGTCAGAACAGCAACAGGAAAATAAGTAAAACCTATTATAAAACAGTTGTCGGAGAAGTTAGGCACGGCGTGGTTTAGAGATCGATATGCTGTGAAGGTTAAATCTATTTTCACACTGTGTTCTATTTCACAGTTTAATGGTGTTTTAATGTGTCTGTCACTGAGTTCCCCCTCCATGTTATGCAGGTAGAGCATTTTCAAGCAGAGAGAACAAGCCTTGCAGTAACATCTTATTTACCAGTTAAGAGGTAAAACACTTACCCATTTCCCTCCCCACTCTCCAAAGAGAATGCAGTTTTTGAGGCCTGAAACTTGGTTCTTTGTTTTTCTTTATGAGTCAGACAGTTACGTGTTGAATGGAACTTGAGACCATATCACATACAACTGGACTTAATATGTATGTGAAACAAAAAAACAACAACTTTATATACAAACAAACCATGACAGTTGCAGTTCTGGAATATGTTTTGAAATATTTACACATTTAGTATGAAGGAGAATCTGATTTGATTTATTTTATTATCTGGTAAGTCCATGGCCTTTATAGACAATTTTCATAGTCCACCTGAGACCATACCCCAACTATAAAAAATAAATTAGACTTACACTGCACCCAGTGTTGCATACACAAAGTATCTCCTTTGTACAATCCTGCTTACTCCAAGTAGTATATCCCTGTACTTCTATTTGTAACTTTTGTATGCACTGATGTCTTGTCACTGGATGCTTATGAAAACGGGCAATATTGCTCACATGCCTTTCCAATATTGACAATAAAAATAAAATTAAAATGGAAAATGAAATCTCTAACTGCTTTACAAAGCAATGGGGTTAACACTGACAGCGAATGTGACTGCATGTGGGCAAACACAGCAGTCTTTATGACCTTGATGGCATATCGCATATCATCAGAAATTTAAACCTATTTTGTTTTTCAGAGAGAGAATTTTAGCCAGGATGGTTGGACCCCAGGGTAGTACTTTCCTCATTTCAAAAAAGTACCATGGGGAGTTTTCATTTTCAAGTACAGAACCATCAGGAAGGAACAAAAGGAATCTTGGTCTCATCTGAAGGACAGCAGCGTCAATGTGGGCCCCCTTCCCAGGTACTGAACTGCAGTGTCAGCAATGGACATAAACTATGGACCTGATTTTCAAAAACCCTGCGAATGCTGCAAGCCCCTGGTGCGCTGATCATACGGCGCAGGGGGCTTGCAGCATTCTCAAGCACCGATCGGGATTTTCATTCCCACACGCCAAAATGTTGGTTAGACCAGCTCCTCCTTGTCTAACTTGTGCCATTTGGGGAACCTTTGTTTGTGGGGCTTGTGCCAAATCTTCGGGGCAAGCTGCCATAAAGTGTGTAAACTGTTGCAACTGTGCCCGATGCTCTAAAATTGGGTGCAGTTGCGTCAAAGGAGTGTGACACAGCTGCGCCAAACAACAGGGTTGATGCCGGGCTCGATGCTAGCCCTGCATCAACCTTTGAAAGTTGGGCCCTGTGTCTCTACTGTGGAACTTAAAACCTCAACCTTGTGGCCCAGAGAAGAGATGCTGTCACCGAGCCTCACTGTCAGTTACACTACATGTGGAAATGGATGTTACAGAAACTATTTCTACATTTGTGTGACTGTATTCTGCTAGGTTTAAATTTAGTCGGGGTATGGGCATAGATGTGTAAGTCTGTTCCACCATAATAATAATACATTACTGTAGTACATGTTTACTAGACTACAAATATACATGTAATGTCTGCTAATTCATCACATTGTGTGTGATGCATGTTATGTTATTTATTTTACCATGCATTTACCCAGGACGGCTCAACAAAGAGGCAACATTGTATTTTTGGTTGGGGTCCTGCTTCTCGACAGTGCTAAAGCCAGGAAGACTGAAGCGCAGGGAGATTACGTGACATGCTTAAGGTTGCACAGTGGTGCAGTGGCTGCAACAGGACTTGAAATTGTGATTTCCTGTTTTGCAGTTTAGGGCCCAGATATTCAAAGCACTTCATTTGGCATAAAGTGTTAGCATCAGTGCTGCGCAGGCAATTACACCGAAATTCCATATTCAGAGGGAACTTCCCATGCAGTATTAGTGCTAGTGCACTAGCGCAGCGGTAATGTATGCTGTGCTCGAAGACAGGGGCGGTACCACGCTTATTGTGCGTAGCATGATATTCAAATTGATAGCGCTGTGCAAATGAGTTTGCCCAGGCACATAATGCTACACAAATACAATCTTTAAAAAGGCCATTTTAAATCGAGGCAAACCCTAGAGGCAGAGGGAGACATTGGAGTCCGCTCAACAAAATGGTGCACCTGGGAGAACACATTGTGTACTTCATGCAGCAGGTCATGGAGGGTGAGTAGAGGGCCAATACCCAACCTGGGCCCAGATGTAGGCCACGGACGCATGATGCTGCATACAGACAGTAGTGTTCACGAGTCACATTTGAAGTCTTCCGTGATGACCATATCATGGGTTGGCACAGGCTCAAAAGGCCCATGCTCAGTCAGCTGTGTGAGTTGCTGCATGACTACCTCTGGACAGGCACCCAGTGCAGTGATGCATTATCTGTAGAGCTCAAGGTGATGGCTGCGCTGTGTTTCCTGGCCACCAGAGCATTCTAAACACCGGTGGGGGACACAACTGGTATCTTGCAGTCAGTCACCTTGCCCCTGTTGGGCCAGTTCCCAGATGCCTTGCTTGGCCCATCATATTCCCTACCACACAAGCAGAACGAACAGCAACCATGCAGCCATTCGAGCAAGTTGAGCACCTACCAGCTGTACTTGGTGCCATTGACTGCACTCATGTTACCATCTGGTACCTACCAGTGATGAAGTGGAGGCCTTTGTCAATAGGAAGGAGTACACTCCATAAATTGACAAGCAGTGTGTGATGCAACAGGACACATGATCAGTATCCTGGCATGGTACCGTGGCAGCACCTGTGATGCCTTCATATCGGAAACTCAATTCTATGCCAGAGGTTTGAAAGTCTGGACATCACCAGTGGTCACCTTGTTGGTGAGTATACCCCAAAGGCCCCCCATTCTCCCTATGTTGCACACAATGACACTAACTAATGCTCTTCACCTCCATAGGGGACAGTGCCCATCCCCTGCATCCATGGC
Organism: Neoceratodus forsteri; assembly: GCA_016271365.2. Lineage (NCBI taxonomy): Eukaryota > Metazoa > Chordata > Ceratodontiformes > Ceratodontidae > Neoceratodus > Neoceratodus forsteri. The sequence continues at coordinate 411,122,117 of CM028129.1, read as the reverse complement.
TCCTCACACCTGTCTTACGACCAATATCCGCTGCAGAGAACAGGTACAGTGAGGCACACAGTGCCACATGCAACATCATCAAGTGTGTGTTTGGGATGCTCAAGATGTGGTTCTGGTGCATTGATCATTCTGGTGGTGTCATGCAGTACACCCCTCAGAAGGCCTGTGCCATTTTCCTTGCCTGTTGTATACTACATAGCATGGCACTGAACTATGGGATACGTATGCCAGCCCAGAGGAGCAACCTGCAGTGGATTTGGAGCCAGAAGACCAGAAGATACAGGAGCAGCTTGACAGGTGTGATCCCAGAATGGCCAGGAGGGCCCAGAAGTGCAGAGCCTGACTCATACCATACATCTTTTAGACATGTAGGGTGAGTACAGACCACACAGGCAACTGTAATATGTTTACTCAGTGTATTATCACACATCAATACCTGTACATACAGAGCATCATGTCAGGCATGGGGGGTGTCAAAAGGAGGAAAACAGAAATGCATTGCAACCAGGCAGAGGGGAATTTCAAATAGGATGCACACATAGACAAAGTCCATGTTAACAGGGGCTACTAAAGGAGTATCAGCATAGACACATACCATCTGGGAGGGGCAACAGGAGTGTTGATGGAAATGCAGACCTATAAGGCAGGGGTTTTGAAAATGGGGTATACACAAAGACTGGCCATGTTGCGGGGGTGGGGACTCCAATGGGCTGTACAAATAGATACCCTCCCACCAGGTGGAGGGTGTTGCTGTAGTACAGGCCATTGAGGCCGGGGAAAGACTCACTGGGCTAGGTTGTAGAGGCAGGTGGCAGTGTCACACAGGTGTTGGGTGGGAAAGAGGGGGAACATTTTGGCAAGGGATCACCATGTGCAACCTATGTGTGTCCCCTACCACCTCCTCAGGTATGCACAGTATGCCTGCATTGTACCCAGTACATTTGGGAGGTCCTCATCCATGGTATGGGGGATGAGCAGGGAGACCGTGTTACCCGCCCCCAGCCACAGACTCAGGGGTACTGACCCTGGGGGGAGCAGGTCATAACCTGGTATACGCAGTCTCCTTGGTGTCTTGGGAGTCACGGGTGTGCCGGGGATTCTCTTTCTGGCACTGTGTGGCATGAATGTACTCCATGGTGTCCATTGTGGGGTGGCACTATTCCCACCGGACATGCCAGGGATATGGCTGACCCTTGCAGTGCCTGCCATCATGGCTGCAACCTCCAGCACAGTGGAACAAAGGCGATCCATGCAGGTGGTCAGTTCCTGGCAATGTAGCTCCATGCTGTATCCTTGATTCTGGCATAGGTCGTGTAAGGCCACCATGAGCTTCACATGACGTACCTCTACCTGCTACTTGGCATGCTGAATGTCTTCATGCAGCATGAGGCAGAGGCATGTGAGATCCTGCTGCATGACACTCTGTGCCTTCATGGCTGACCACAGCAGCTGCCAGTTGTCAGTCACATCCTGCTGTCACCAGGGACTGTCCATTGGGACGGGTTCAGGCTGCACCCTGAGTTGTTGTATGGCCCGAGACTACACCACAGTTGGTGCTGAGATCCATTGTGGATGCTGTGGGCTGGCTGTGACTGGCCCCAGTGGGATGGGTGTGAGGCAGAAGGGCTATGGCCATGCTGGAGGATGGATCATGGGGAGGCTCAGTGCTAGCAGGCCCTGCGGTAGTGTCCAGGGGGTAGTAGGGCGATGGTCGTACTGTAGTTGGGGTCATGGGGTGGCACAGCAGTGGCTGTGGAGGGCTGCATCACTTTGCCACATGGGGCCAGCAGCTGGGCCCCAGTCATATGGGTGCTGGTTGGGGGACAACCCCACCTGATCTGGGCCGGAGCCCTCCTGTCGCCAGCTCCTGAGATAGGTCTCATCATCCTCTTCCCCCACATCCTCCTCACTGTTGTCAACCAGCTGGTGCCGAATGGGTGGGCAGCAGTGGCAGCTGCCACTGAGATGGACCTGGGGTGTTCTCCGTCATGACTGGTATGATGTGGTGTGCTGTTGGGTGAGGAGAGTAATATAGCACCGTTACATACAGAACTGTCTGCCGGCCAAGGCATCATGCATGCCTGGCATGTGGTGGCACTTCACCTATGCTGTGTGTGCAGTGCACTGCCTATACCCCCATGTCCCTACACACCCCACACTCCTACACCAGTGAGCACACACCCCACCACCGTGGGGCACACAACCCAGCATAAGTGAGCACATTTTCTAGAACCAGTAAGCACGCTCCCCAACACCTTTAAACAATAACCCAGCACCAGTGGGCACACATCCCACCACCGGTGCACATGCACCTAGTACCAGTAGGCACACACCTCAGCACCAGTGTGCACATGCCCTAACCCTGGGGTGCACACATCACAGAACTGGTGAACACATGAGCAACAACACATGGGGCACAGTTGTGGAGCTGTTCACAGATGGCTACACTCTGGGTGACATGGAAACAGTAGTACAATCTAAACCCAATGTGTCACCCAGCATTGATGGGTAACAGCCATATAAAGTGCCATTGGAATGGCGTCGTCTCTGGGGGCGAGTCCCAAAGTGCCACTACAGAAAGGATGAGCACTCCATAAGACAGACAGACAATGCGTGAGCGAAACCCTCTGCAACTCTGTAAGGGCACCTCCAACAGAATCCCACAGCAGAACTGCGAGCCCCAGCAGGCCCGCTGACAGAGAAGGCACCACTGATAGACAGCCACAACAACTAAGAGAGCACAGGATGGCTTGCACAGTTGGCTGCAGCAAGCAGTGGCAGTATGAGGCAAAGGGTGAGTGACCAGGAGACACCACAGGTGGAAGCGCCACCTCTGGGGCACACAGGGACAGGATAGACTGGTCGTAAACAGGACAGAGGGGCAGCGGTATGAGTCCACATCACCCAGCAGCAATAGGGCCAGACAGAGCACACAAATGGGCGCAGTGCAATACGACACCCCCAGACCCAAAGCAGTCACTGACATGTACCGCATTGGGCACCACACAGCAGGAAGGTGCCACAGGGGACCGCACAGGCACAGAGAGCTGCATGGATGACTGTGGTGGACTTGCATGTGCCACATGCTGTCTGCCCCTGTGGCCCCCCCACGCCAACCACCAGCCTCTGCATGGTGAGCTGTTGCAGTGCCCCCGGGGTGTGCCCTCTGGTGTACGACACATCCACCCTTCACACTGTGCATGCCCATGTGCCGTGTACCACCCGGTCCCTGTGTGCCAGCCATCTACCGCTGCCATTGCCGTGCATCACCTGTTGCCATGTCCTACCCTTCACTATCCCTGGCAGTGCCTGCTGCTCGTGCACCCGGCCACTCTCTCTCTCTCTCTCTGTGTGGTGCCCTTTTTAGGTAGCCCATGCTGTGGCGTGCTTTGCCCCCTCTGCCTTGTGGGGTGTGCCGTGTACTTGGCGCCCTTCCATCTGCCTCCTGCTGCAGTAGCCCTTTCCACCAGTCAGTGTTTTTGAACAGTCACCCTTGTGGCATTCGCCCTTTCCCCCCCGCCATTGTGGGCAGTGCTATTTCAGATGAGCCCTTATCACATAAAACCTGATGGGTAACAGCCATGTAGAGTGCCATTGGAATGGTGACATCTCTGGGGGCAAGTCCCAAAGCACTGCTACAGAAAGGGGGAGTGCTCCATAAGATAGACACACAGTGCGTGAATGAAACCCTTTGCAGCTCTGTAAGGGCATCTCCAACAGAATCCCACAGCAGACCCACGAGCCCCAGCAGGCCCACTGACAGACAGCCACAACAACTAAGTGAGCACAGGATGGCTCACACAGCTGGCCACGGAAAGCAGTGGCAGTGTGAGGCAAAGGACGAGCAACCAGGAGACACCACAGGTGGAAGTGCCACCACGGGGGCACACAGGGACAGGGTAGACCGGTGGCAAACAGGACAGAGAGCAGTGGTATGAGCCTGCACCACCCAGCAGCAACAGTGCCGGACAGAGCACACAAATGGGTGCAGTGCAATATGACCCCCCTCCGGACCCAAAGCAGTCACTGACATGTACCACAATGGGCACCATGTGGCAGGAAGGTGCCACAGGGAACCACACAGGCACAGAGAGCTACATGGATGACAGTGGTAGATTCGCATGTGCCACATGCTGTCTGCCCCTGTGCCCCCCCATGCTGGCCGCTGGTCTCTGCACGGTGAGCTGTTGCAGTGCCCCTGGGCTGTGCCCTCTGGAGTATGGCACATCCACCCTTCACACTGCGCATGCCCATGTGCCGTGTGCCACCCGGTCCCTATGTGCCAACCACCTACCGCTGCCGTGTATCACCTATTGCCATGTCCTGCCCTTTGCCATCCCTGGCGGTGCCTGCCGCTTGCGAACCCGGCCACTTTGTCTCTGTGTGGTGCCCTTCTCAGGTGGCCCATGCTGTGGTGTGCTTTGCCCCCTCTGTCTTGTGGGGCACACAGTGTGCTCAGCGTCCTTCCATCTGCCTCCTGCTGCAGTCACCCTTTCCACTGGTTGGCATTTTTGAACAGTCGCCCTTGTGTCGTTCGCCATTTCCCCCTCACCGTTGTGGGTGGCGCTATTTCAGATGGGCCCTTATCACATAAAACCCATTGATGTATGCATGCACACATATGTGTATACACATACATACACACACACACATGTGACTGATGGGACATCGCCCTGGCACTCACTCACATGGCTGCACAGGTCCCACTTGACTCTTGAAGCCACCACAGAGCACCTCCATCATCTCCATGGGCCATAGGGTAGATCCTACCTCCTCAGCAGGATCCAGGGTACATGCAGCCTCCAGTGTCTGTGGGCCCCCAACTGTGGCATGCAGCCCACTGCGGTGCATTGTCATGACCGGCTTTGTCTGACTCCTTATGTCCCCCAAACAGTTCCTAACTGCTTCCAAGGGCCTTTTGTGTCTGATGACGGCATTGACAGTGTTGGTAATCTCCTCTAAGGCCTGCCATAACTGGGCATTCATGCCTGCCTGACATATTTCCATCCACTGAGTAGACTTAGCACATGTAAGGCTCTCCTGCCAGGTTCTGGGCTGTCGAGGTGTGTCCTATAGTGTTCCAGAGGATACATATTTCTGTTTGCCTGCAGTTCCGCTGTGGAATCTAGGTGGTGCACTGTGATTCTTTATATGCTCCAGACACAGTCAGACATGCTAATGTATGCATATCTGCCAGTTAAGGCATGCTGATGTGGTAGTTTGCCCACTGACTTTGAAATGAACACATTTCCATACCTTGGATGAACATCTCACTTTTGGCCTCTGTGCTAGTGTGTTTATGGTAGCATTCTGTGTTGCACTGCATCTGCACTTGCACAGCATTGGGCCATAGTGCAGGCATGGCATCACTTGCTGCCTACAATATCATCAGACTGTGCAGCCTTGCACACCAGGCCATTGCACAATAGCTGTGTGCTGCACTGTGCAAGGCTGTGCATGCGCAATACACGCATGTGTACCCCATACATGTGCCACCCCATGCCTGGCATGTGCTCCCAGGTATGCCCCCCTTGGAGGTGCATGTTGCACAGTGCTGCAGCATGTAGCACGGTGCTACCATGCCAACGTGCTGTGCAACACTACACGACACACCCAGACAGTCCAGAACCTGGCAGGAGAGCCTTACATGTGCTAAGTCTACTTAGTGAATGACAATATGTCAGGCAGAAGACGCTTGGTTTTGCAGCAGTGGGACCATAGATGGTTCAACATCGAGTTGGCCGATTTATTTATTCATTTGTTAATCAGGTAAGGAAACTGGACCAAGGCCCTTTTTCAGGTCCAACCCGGATACAATTAGAACAAAACAAGCAACAACAAATAAACATACAATAACATTGACAGTGTCACCTATTACAATTACAGAGTGAATTATTAATTAGAAACTGTTTAAACATAATTTTAAAAGATGCTTCAGAATTAATAAAATAAACTGATGTAGGCAGTGAGTTCCAATAAAAAGGAGCAGAATTACTAAAAGCACGGGACCCTAGTTTTTGTTTACATAGTGTAGTTTTGAGCAGAATCTGGTCGACCTGGTGGTAGCCAGAGAGAACCAGCTGCTGGGAGAGGCAGCAGGGTAAAATGGGCCCTGTAGTAAGGTGTGGGCATCTGTGGGGTGGCACCTCACATGCTGCACTGGGCTCACCCATGCTGGTGACCAGTGCAGGCATCAGTTTTACAACATCCAGTGGAGGGAGACGTGCTGCCTGCAGCAGCTGTGAGCAATGGTGGATGGTGGCATCGTGCCCAGGCCAGGTGAGTACAGATGGTTGTATATAATGTGTTTGTAATGGCCTGTGTGCAGGCCTGCATTATGATAGTATGTGACAGAGTTACTGTCTCTGAGGCACTGTGCATATTACCTGTGTGTCCATGTTATTCTCCTATGTGCTATGAGATATGACGCACTGTGTGGCCTGCCCCTACATATGCTGGTGTCTGGGCCCCCTATCCCTCGGGACTTCCCCGTGCCCTGCACATGACAGGACCTGCCATGGTTGCCTGAGGCATGCAGCTGAATTGGCTGCACAATTGTGGGCCACCACAGTGACATGGTGGCAATATCCGGCTACATGACAGGCCCATATATTGTGTCACGGCATGTTCTGCAGGGTCTATTTCCGAGTATGGTGACCCGGACATGTTACTGCCCATTGCTGGGTATGAACTGGGAGGAAGTCACATGTGTCCTACATGCAGCTATACTGGTAGATGCCTGCAGCAGGATGTAGATGTGGCCACCGTCTGTGGTGTGCACAGTGTTCATACTGCACCACATGGGCACTGGCATGCATATGCCAGGTACAGCATGGGGTATTATGCCACAGCACATTAGGCACCAGACTTGTACTGGCCACTGTTTGGGGCCACACCTACTGAATCCAGCTCCACACCTACTGAATCCAGCTCCCCCCCAGCCATTGTGCAAGTATGCCATGCCTGCTTCTGCCGTATGGAACCTGATGCACCGATGCATACTATGCCTTGTAAGTGTCTGGAGCCAACATGTATGGGGCTGTTCTACAGGAGCTGGAGCACAGGCAGGATGTGAGCACTACCTGGGCCGGTGTACACTGTGCGTGGCCATAGCTACCATGGGGGAGGTATTATACCTGCTGTGCCTGGGCCATGGCACACATGTGTGTGATGCCACAGGTGGTCCTACAGGTACTTTGCAGACCTCCTTAGACTTTTCCATCTGCATCATGCACATGAGGCGGCTATTGCACAGCACAGGTGTATGGACATTTACACTGTGTAGTTTATACTGAACGGTGACTGAGTTCCACTGTAGGATGCTGATCACACCTCCCTTTCCTTCTCTTCAGATCTCAGTGGACAGCTGGCCCTGGTCTGGGTCAGCAGGACCGGTAGAGCTGCAGGATAGACTGGTTCAGATCACCAGGCCATGAAGGGGCCCATAGAAGCAGCTCATGGGAGGGGCCTCCATGTAAGTACCTGCATTATGTGTCACACGCGAGGTCTCATATTTACACTCATAGGTGCCGGAACGGGTTGGACTGCTATAGCCATGACCCTACCGGTTTCATAAGTGTTTGAGCCTGGCTGTATTCCTGACTCTAAAAGATCTCTTTTAAAAGCTAGAGAGATTGCGGGTAAGAGAACTGAATCTTTATTACAATAGAATCACACTTGAAAGATATTTGGAACTGCACATTACACCCCGGGTTTGAGAATAGATAAAACGCTGAGCTCAGCGTTTGATGATGAGGACCTAAAACAAGCCTGGTAAGAAGCCATTACAATTTGTATTAATAGTTGGCTCAAAGCACTTATTAAAAGAGACTTACGTCTACAGTTGGAAACCAACTCTGAGACTAAAAAAGTTCAAGGCTGTTTACAAGTGTTAAAAAGTAAAAAGGACTTTGATAGTCTAAACAAGTTTTATTTGAAGAAAATTAACAAACACGAAAAAGATCTTATAGAAAGGAAATGAACCAAAATTAACAGAGATCTGAGTGATTATTCAAGACGGGAGGTCTTCGTGTGGGAAAGAAGGGATCGTTCTAGCAGTAGGGGTGCTCCAGATCTATCAGTCAGAACTGGAACAGAAATCAAAACAGAGGTCCACAAAATAATGAAAAATCAGTGACTTTCAAAGAAGCAAAGTCTGTCTCAGATACTAGTAAATAAACTGATGCAGGCAGTTCAAAAAGCACAGGAAAGTTTTTTTTAGCAGAAGAAGAGCAGAGACTGAGAAAGGAAGAAAAGAGAACACAAGTGGCCATTCCCCAAAACATAAAAGGCCACATCAAAAAACGTGCAGGGGAAGGAGAAGTGGACATAAATCAAACTGTTCAACAGAGATTATTGAGGAGCAAGGAACCAAGATTATAAATTTAACTGATATGAAACGGACAAATCCACAATTACAAGTTTTACATAAAGGTTTAACTTTTGTTCCAACAAGTCAACCAGATAAGTTTAAAATCAGAGTGGACTTTAACAAATGTTGTCAACAAAACATTGTTGCCAACCCTTACCCCTGAGCACGTGGCACAGTTGGATGCTCCTGTAATGTGTGAGGACCTTCAAACGGCACTCTCACAGATGGCACGAGGGAAGGCCCCTGGTCTAGATGGAATGTCTGTGGAGCTATATCAGGCTCTTGGTCAGGATATTATACAACCATTGCAGCGAGTGCTACAGTATTCTCACACCTTAGGATCTTTTCCACAGGCTATGAAAGAGGTGATAATTACCTAGCTTCCTAAAAAATCAACAGACCCCTTAGATTGCGCCAACTTTCGGCCGATATCTCTTATTTCAGTAGATACAAAAATTTTAGCTAAGGTACTGGCATCCAGGTTATCCTCTATTTTACCTTCAATAATACATCCTTCACAAATGGGTTTCATGTGGGGCAAATTGGGAATAGACAATACCAGGCTCCTCCTCAACCTTAAGTGGTTTGCCTCTAAAGCCCCTTCCCCAATGGCAGCTCTTGCAGTAGATTTTTCTAAAGCATTTGACTCCATAGAATGGGATTATCTGTATGAGGTCCTCGATAGGTATGGTTTTGGTCCTTCTTTTGTGCAGTGGATACGTACTCTCTATAGTGCTCCTATGGTGCGTATCCTTACCAACAGTGAGATCTTTTCCCCATTCACCTTGTGTCGGGGTACTAGACAGGGTTGTCCGCTATCCCCCCTACTGTTCCTTATAGCACTAGACCCCCTGTTGAGGACCCTTATAGCCACTCCACAGATACAAGGAATTGTGGGGGTGAATAAACCTTACTTAGTGGCGGCCTATGCTGACGATTTGCTCTTAACTTTATCTAATCCCCGATAAACCTTATCATTTGTACTTCAAGTCATGGGAGCCTTTGGAAGATTATCAGGGTTAATCATGAATCAAAAAAAAACTTTAGCCCCTTTAAATAAGCATTGTACCCAATTCTGCATACAAGGAACCAATTTGACATGGGCGAGCGCAGCATTTAATTACCTGGGCATCTCGGTACCAACAAATTGGGGTGCGCTGGAATTGGCTAACTTTTCCCCTCTGTTGACACAGCTAGCAATTGAAGTTGTGAGATGGCGTAAGCTGCAACTATCCTTACCAGGTAAGATAGTGGCTATTCGAATGCTGTTGCTCCCTCGGGTTTTGTACCTCTTCAATAACCTCCCCATCACTCTTTCACCCAAACTATTCCACTCCCCAGAAAAGTTGATAACTGACTTCCTATGGGATTTTAAACCACCTCAATGGAATAAACATGAGCTAAGAGCATACTGGGCCCAAGGGGGGCTTAATACTCCATGGTATCTTGGCTATCACCTCTCCTGTATAGCCGCTCAAGCAACTAAGTGGTTTGTGCCCCAATCAATGGATCCTCCACTATGGGTCCAATTGGAATCAGATTTGTTGGACACATTACCCCTCTACACACTCCTTACCACACGAGCAAGCCTGCCCCAATCATGGAAAAAACTTATGATACAGTCACGTCTCCCTAAACAATCCCAGGATCCTCCCATACAATATGCTCCTTTATGGTGGAATAACCTGATTCAAATTGACGGGGCATCTATTTACTGGCCTTCTTGGTATAAAGCTGGAATTCGGCATATACAAGACCTGGCTCCCACGGGCACACCCCCTTGCTCTCATTTACTCAGTTACAAAGGCAATGTTCTCTTCCACATAAGGATTTCTGGAGGTACTTGCAAATCCGAAGTGTCATACAGCCTCTTTTGCTGAAATGCCACTCCGCTACCCCCTGGGAGTGGGTAGCAGGCCTACACTGTCTTTCTATGATCAGAGGGGTTATGGGCCATTTCTACAAATCTTGGAGAGATTCACAACCCAATGCCACCACATCCTGTAAAAAGAAATGGGAGGTATATTCTGGTGCCCCTCTCACTGATCAACAGTGGAATTCTTATCTTAAATCTATACATAGCACCTACAGTGATACTAATAGCTGCTTCTTGCAGCTAAAAATTTTGTTATTATGGCATCACACACATTAAACTGAGTTAGGGCGGTACGGAGCAGCTGTCAAAGGACCACCCTGTAGTCTCTTGGGTGTTCCCCCTTCTGGCTACAGTGCAGTGCCTACTCACCCAGACTGCTAACTGTCTGACAGTCTGAACCCTATGATAAAATTCATAGTGGTGATCTCCTCTTGCCAGTGTAATCAACTTATAGCCAGTCTTATTGCATTATTCGTAACTGATATATTTCAATCCAGTTTGTCTGCTGTGTACCAGTATAACTACTTCCTGTTCAGCCTAACTCATGCCTGCGGAAGTAATCACTGCCAGCATAATTTTTATTCCTATCTGCCTATCTCATGCACGCAAAATAAATCTAGTTGCCTCTAGACTGTTAACCTGCATGGTATCCTCTAGTCTTGTGGTGGGGAAACCTGCAGGGTAATTCTCTGGTCTCTTGGTGGCAAACTAGATACGTGCCAGAAAGGTGGCACTGTACCTATTGTTCTGTTTACTTGCCTGCCCAAACCTACGTCTGATGTCTCCCATATGATTAATACTAGCGCTATGGCTCTACTAGTCAGCTAACTGTCTTTATCACATAATAATACACTAGTTGTTCTTGAGATAAGTGCCAGTAAGGTACAAATAATCTATTTCCTACCATTTGCCAGGCTACTAAATACCCATTTGACACTGTCCTGCGTCCATTGGTGACCTATGGTGGAAATCCCCTTCCTGTCTCAGCTGGACAACCGTACTGGGGCAATCATGGGACTTCCTGAACTCCCATCAAAGCTAGTCTTGTGCCAGTTACTCCTGGGCACTATTGCCACTGTGATCCTTACTGCGTCATGGATCCCCTGGATCTTAAGGGCAGGTGACCCCTTGAAAAGAGACCCCTGGTGTACGTGTGTCCAGCCAGTGGAGTCTGACTTCACCTTCTCAAACATTCTAACAGATGGCTCACCCCTGACCGGGGTCCTCGGTGGTCTTAACCTGAGGAGCCTTCTGAGACCTGCCCAAAAGGTCAGGCGTTTTGACCAGAAGTCACAGAACAAGGATAGATCTCCCCCATTAAGGCATCTATTCTGGCTCCTGCTGGTGACCCTTGTGCTAGCAGGGGACATAGACCTAAACCCAGGACCATCACTCCAGTCCACACCTACACTGGCGGGCTGGTCGTCGATAAAAGGGCTGAAGGTAGCCCATCTTAATATCAGAAGTCTGCTGCCAAACCTGACAGAACTTCATGTCTGGGTAACTCGTCATAGTCCAGACATTCTTGGCATTACAGAAACCTGGCTGAAACCTTCCACCCCAAACTCTGTATGTGCCTTCCCTGGTTATGACCTCATCCGTTGTGATCGTCCGGGAAGAAAGAGAGGTGGCGGTATCCTGGTCTACTACAGGAGCCATCTTAACCTATCTGCCCTACCTCATCAACAGACAGTGCAGTCCCCCTGTGAGACACTGCACACGGTGCTGTTACTAGGGATGACAAAAAAGATACACATTGTATACACCTACAATCCTCCAAAGGGAGGCATAGAGGGACTGACTGGCCTCCTTGACACAGCTGGTGCAGTAACACGGCAGAATGAGCTAATCATTCTGGGTGACCTCAACCTCAATTGGCTGGGTGGCAACACCAAAGCCTTTGAACCGTTACTTGCCGATCTCTCACTGACACAGCTTGTCGAGGATCCTACCAGATGCTCTACAAATGGTGGTAAGAGCTCCCTCCTGGACTGGATCTTGACAAATAGACCTGATAGGATCGGCTCGTCTGGTATCCTACCTGATCCTATCTCTGATCACTCCCCGGTGTACTGTGTCTGGCGGATCCCACTTCTGAAAATACCCCATAAAATTATCCAGATCAGAGACTACTCTAGGTTTGATCTGTCCTCCTTTCAAAATGATATCAAATACACTGACTGGTCAGCAGTATGGAATGCTCAGGACTCCACATCCACTGTCAGTCACTTCCTCATCTCGTTAAGGGCCTTGCAGGAGAAACATGCTCTCCTCATCAGATGGAGGGTGAGGGGAATGGCTACTAAATGGCTTCGTGGTAGTCTCCTGGCCCTCCTCAACACCAGAGATAAGTGCTGGGCCAGGTTTAAGGCCACGGCTGACCAGGCCATCTTTCAGAGATACAGGAAACTCAGAAATGAGTGCAAAAAGAACATAAGGATAGTCAAGAGTGAGTTCTGCAAATCTGCATTACTGAACTCAGCTAGGGATCCAAGGAGGTTCTGGAGAAATATTAAACACATTGTGAGTGGTACACAGAGAGCTGAGTACACTGATATGATAATTGAAGGTTCCAGCTGCAACAGCTCGGAAACCATTGCCAGCTCCTTCAATCATTATTTTTCTGATCTGTCCGAGTATACCTCGACATTCCCCAATGGTGGTGGTGTCAGCGGCAACCAGCCCATAGCACCATCATCACCCCACCCGCCCTTTCTGTTCAGGGTGGTGGTGGCTCAAGAGGTGCAGAAACTGCTAGCTGGACTCTCACCCTTCTCAAGTGCTGGCCAAGATGGCTTGGAACCAAAGCTCTTCAGTCTCGGTGCCCCCTGGCTTGTCCCTCTGGTGGCACACATCTTCAATCTGTCCCTGTCAACTGGAGTTATCCCAGACATATGGAAGGTTGCCAGGGTAGTCCCAATCCTTAAACAGGGGAACCCTAAACTGATAGAGAACTATTGCCCCATATCCATCCTATCTGCAGTTAGCAAACTTCTGGAGAAAGTTGTGGCAGGGCAACTCTCAGAGTACTTACAGGCATATGACATAATGTCTCCTGTATGGCATGGATTCAGGAAGGGGCATGGTACCTTCTCAGCCCTAGTTACTGTTTCATCATGGATTAGGGAGGCCATGGACCAAGGCAAACTCTTGGGGGCTATCTTTATAGACCTCTCGAAGGCGTTTGACCTGGTCGACCATGCCATGCTATCAACACAGCTTAGATCAAATGGACTATCCACTGCCGCTCTCGGTTCTCCAACTACCTACATGGTAGAATGCAGTGGGTTAAATATGGCAAAGAGCTCTCGGGTCCCATCCCAGTAACAATCGGGGTCCCCCAAGGCTCCATCCTTGGACCAATGCTCTTCTCCATTTTCGTTAATAATCTCCCAAGAATGCTGCCCACTGTAAACCAATCCTCTATGCAGATGATCTGGTCATCCTGTCTCACTCCCCAGAGATGGGGGTCATTAACAACCACCTGAGTGATGACCTAAGAAACATTCAGACATGGATCCTGAACCATAAGCTAGTCCTTAATCTAAAAAAAAACAGGCCATGCTCTTTGGGTCCTGGGCTAAGATTAAGGCCTCCCCTGTGCCGTTCTGTGTTTCCGGTAAGGGAGACATCCCGATCCCAATCACGGACAATTTCAAATACCTTGGTGTAACATTGACCCATAGCTTGATTTTACACCATATCCAGAAGACATGCAAACTGTCAACTGGATCTGGCTTACAGAGCAAAAATAGCTCTCACGTGCTGGCAGAATATTGCTCTTGCTAGAGGTATGTTTCTCCCCTCACTATGTTATGGGCTCCTGTTGTTTGCCAGCACCACTAAGTCCCATCTCTCTAGGTGGTCAATGGCCTACAACAATGTCTTCCGCCGCCCCTAGTGGCCCCTCGCTCACTCACCACTGTGATCTCTACAATAAGTTAAACTGGCTCTCGCCCTCAAAGCACATTGACTTTGTCCTTGGTTGCTTCACAGGAAAGGTCCTCAACACAGGCACCCCTCCAGGGGTGGCAAGTTTGCTGGCCCAAACTGTTCCCTCATCCTATCACCTTAGTTCTCAGGGATCTGCTACACTCAAGGTACCTGTGACTTGGACTCAAATGGGTGAAAGGGATTTTGCAGCATGTGCCCCCAAACTTTGGAACACCTTCCCAGCCAGGTCCGTGTTGCCCCCTCTCAGGGCAGCCTGCATTCCTCCCTATGGAACCATCTCAAACTCGGATTGGCCTGCGGGTGCCAAAATCCCCCGTGACATATGTTAGCACTTAGCACTCTTGCATAACAGCTGGCCCTTAAGATGATAGTTTTGTACTTGCTGCTACCACTCCTTACCTTGTACTGCTCCAAAACTGGCACACACCGCTTACTCTGCTGTACCAATTCTAACTAAATGTGCTTCATATGCCTTGTACTTTGTGTATTCTACATTATGATGTTTGCACGTGATGTGCGAGTTTGTTTTTTTCTAACTTGTACCTTCTTGTCTCATGACGTGTAATCTTTTCCTAATTATGTACCATGTTGTCCCAAGTGTGTAAGTATGTAATTTCCTGTATTCTCCCGGGTCGTACCTGAAAATAGGCAAATTGTCTTGTCTAGTGTACTTACCTGGTTAACAAAAACTAAATAAATAAATAAATAAGTAATCCTCCATGCCCACGGCTTGCTAAGCCATAATAAATGCTGGCGACGTTCCCAGGCAGAAGCACACATTCTCCATATTCTATGGTCTTGCCCTAATTTGACAACATTTTGGAAGATGGTGGCTTTGGATATTGCTATGGTACTTAATCACCCTATTGTCCTGACAGATGCAACATTAATCATGGGTGATACCACCTCTTTGGGCCAAATACCTAAACCTCTCAAAGAATGGACTCTGGTTGCAATCTTAGAGGCCAAACACCTTCTTTTTATGCATTGGCGAACACCAGTGATCCCTACCCATGCTGCCTGGCATGCAGCCTTGGCTAAACTTTCAATATACAAAAGACTGTCCCACTTACACAAGGGGAACTTATACCCCATCATCAAAAATGGGATTCCTATCTTTGTTTCCCCTTTTGTAAAATTCCACCACCACCTCTCAACCCTCCAAGGTGATGTTTTGGGTATAAATCCTACCATTTAACTCTTCTATCTAGATCAAATTGGATTGTGTTTATATAAATGATGTAAGCACTTATCTGCATTAAGTGTGTTACTTATTTCCATTTCTGGTTCTCTTACTTATAATACATGCTATGTTTAAAGCACTGGATTATGACTATAAAGGTAAAGTAATGTTTTAGAATTACTATATGGTATAGCATTTATAGTAGTCAGTTCCTGTTATTAATGTATGTAACCTGGTAGTGCTACAGTGATGGGAAGATGATTTATTGTAAGTCTATCTGTACCTGTTATGTACTTATATATAAAAATTGCAATAAAATCTTATATGATAAAAAAATAAAATCAGAGTGGACATATTTAAACTTGTTCAAAAACTGAAGTTGAAACATTTTTTGGGGAAGAAAGCATCAAATGCAAAAATGATAGGAACTGTGGCAGAATCAAATATTATGGAGGAGACCTTGCCATTTCCTGATGAACACGATGTGGTGGATTTTATGGGTCTGACTGCAACCACCTGGGATGAATCAAATTGGGAATTTAACTTAATTGATAAAAATTGATGTTACTGCTCTACTTGAGGATGCATGTGACGCGAGTAGAGAAAATGATAGTTGGAATTCTGGACGTTCTGCATGTAAGCCCAAATCTATTTTTTGCCCTCAAGTTTTTAGTCTTGCAATTTCAGTTTTTGAAAAACCTCTATTGTCTGATGTTGATAAAATGTTTGAAAATCCGAATATCAGATATCAGAGAAATATTAGCACAGCTGAAACTCAGGCACTTAAAGAATTAGAGAATTTAAAAGGCATAGTGATTAAAAAGTCTGATAAGGGCAGAATGTAATACTAATGACAGAGGCATTTTACAAAAGTAAATGTCAGGTACTCCTAGAAGACCACAATAATTATCAAAAATTGGTAAGGGATTCTTCTATTAAGTTTCAGGCTGAGCTATGTGAATTCCTGGACTGGGAGTTGCACTGTGGGTGGTTAACTAAACATGAAGTTTACTTCATTAAAACAGATTTTCCAGTCATCCCGACCTTTTATCTTTCACCAAAAATCCATAAAGATACAAACAACCCTCCAGGGAGGCCCATTATCTCGGGTATAGGATCCCTTACCCACCACTTAAGCTTGTTTATCGACAGTTTCTTACAGCCTAGGGTTCTACAGCTGGATTCATATATTAGAGATAGTATGGGTCTGTTGTACAATTTAAAGATAAAATATGGGATGCCAGTTGGAGTTGGGCTACAATTGATGTATGTAGTCTTTATACATCTATAAGGCATGACTTGGGAATTTCAGCAATAGAATTTTTCTTTAATAACCAGCAATTGATTTCCACACATTTTCTATGTTGGGCAATAGATTTTGCCCTGAACCATAACTATTTTGTTTTTAACAATGAATATTATTTACAAGGTTGTGGAACTGTGATGGGGGCAGCTTTTGCCCCATCTTATGCCAACTTATTTATGGGTTGCTTTGAACATAAATTCATCAGTAATACACAAAATAGATTTGCAGAACATCTTGACACATGGTTCAGGTTTATTGATGATGTGATAATTGTGTGGAATGGTCCAGAAAATGAGATTCCAGAATTCATGACTCATTTGAATCAACATGATCAGGGTTTAACATTTACCTGTTCTCATGATAGAGAAAAAATACTGTTCCTGGACTTAGAACTTGAGGGGAAAACTGGAGAAAAAATCATTACCCAAGAGGTACAGGAAACGTGCAGCTGCAAATAGCATTTTTCATGCTTAAAGTTCACACCCAAAAAAACGTATTGAGTCTATTTCACATGGAGAACTCATTAGGTTGAAGCAAACTGTTCATTTGAACAAGATTTTGAAAATCAAGCAGAAGATTTGAAACTAAGATTGAGAGAGAGAGGTTATTCTATGGAAATGTTAACAGAGATCCATCAAAAAGTAAGAATGTTAAATAGAACTGACTTACTAAAACCTAAAAAAGAGAAACCACTGGATAATAGTGAAGTTAATAATAAAACTGTGACTTTTATAACTGAGTTTAGTCCAGTAGCAGGAAGAGTGGGGAATCTGGTCCACAAACATTGGCCAATTTTATTCACAGATCCAATCCTTAAAAGTGAAGTTTCAGAGAAACCTAGGGTTACATTTTCCAAAAGGAAAAATATAGGGGAGAAAATCACATATAGCCATTTTGTGGAATCTAGTTATCCATCTATTCCAAATAGAAAGTGTTTAAGAGATATAAACCACATGGCTTCCAAAAATGTGGAAGGTGCAACATTTGTAAATATGCTTCGACAGGTAACATCTTTTACAAAGATGACAGAACATTAGAAATTAGGCAGTTTATTACACGTGTTACACCGTTCGTGATTTATGTCTGCTGGTGTGATTACCCTATCTATTACATAGGAAGAACAATGAGGTTAACCAAACAAAGAATTCAAGAACATGTGAGAGCCATTATAAATGGCAACTTGTATAATTCAATAGGAGCCTATTTTTGTGAGCTTCACCTGGGTAACCCTGACTCTTTTCAGTTTACAGTTTTGAAATATGTTGCTAGATGCCCAAGAGAAGGGAACAGGGTTGATACCCTGTCACAAAAAGAAACAAAGTGGATTGTCACTGTAGATACAATAGTTCCAACTGGTCTAAATGAAGAAGTGGACTTTACCCACTTCCTATAAGATGATGGATCAACCTGTTGACTGTCCATAGAGTGGTTCTTTTCCCTTTCTCTTCCTTCCTCTAAGCTCCTTCCCTTCCCCCTTCTTTATAACTTTTTAATGAGGGGACTAAGTTTGTTCCTTATAACCTGTTGGTTTGTTCCATAGAAATGCAATGAATTAAAATAGAATAAACGCAACATGGATTTCTATTTAGTAATTTCATTATGCACTATAACTGTCCTCTTTTATATTGGTCTCTTTCAATTCATTTCATGTTGTGAACAACCTTTCAATCAATCTGATGCAGTTTTTCAGGAGTTGCAGTCTCTAGTTTTGTATCCTAGCTGTTTTCGTCGTCCCATTTTTAATTTATTTATTTAATCATATTTCCCCCCCCCCTTTTTTTAATACTGTATAAGGTTTGATTATAAATTTAAGTGCCACAATTTCTCTAGGAGGCCTTTATCCTGTGTGGAGTTCAGCCATAAGATACATGGCTTTTATTTAAGAGGCAACTTAAAGCCCTTTTGCATATTATTTAGTCTCTAGTAATCAAGAAGACTATTATTTCAGAAAAGGAACATTTCCCTTTGTTTGTCATTATTGTTATTGTTATTTTTTATTTTTTACTTTTCCCTTACTTCTATTTCCTTTCTCTTCCATTTTCTTTTTTCTCCTTCTGCCCATTATTGTATTTGGTGGAAGATTAGTATTTAATAAAAAGAGGCATTGCAAAAAAACATTTTTTAAGATTTGACCTTTTGCAACCTGCGTTGACCTCCCCGCTCTATAAATTCTCAAACTAAAAGAAATCTCTGGTGTTTCTTTTCCTAGCAATTTTACTGTGATTTCCAACAGTTAGACTTATGTTTAATGAATGTATTTAAGAATTTAAACTGATGAAATGTACGTGACTGTTTCTGTCCATAAAGTGAGTTTCCGTTATAGTAAGTTACATTACGTTTAAATAAGAAACATTAAACCTGATGGAATAAAGCTAGTATTGTTATTATTAAATCCAAGTAAAAAGCAGTATGCTTATCAATTGAATGTAAATGTTTGAATAATAACACAGTATTCAAGCTATAGACTACTAAAAATGTCTTGATTTATTTTCTACTTTATTTATTTGTATGTGTCTCTTTAAATTTTGTAATATCACTTAAATTGTGAGGAGACATGATAGACCATTTGATCTAATCTGCTGGCATCTTCATATGTTTGTATATGCTTGGGATTATGTAGGCATGGTTGTCAACAGGTGGTTGTTATTGGAACCTGTAGAGCTGGTATACTGACGTGTCTTGCTGTGCTCATCATACAGCACCCATAGTGGTCCACCTGCAGTGGCGCCATCTCCAGTGCCATATGCACTGTGTGACATGCCTGTGCAACCCACCTGAGCTCCACATATGTGGCATGGGGTTGGCAGAAGGTGGGGCTATTGGTGGGTGGTGCACGTATTTACTATATGTGGTCAACACTGTCAACATTGTCACGTAGAGGCAGTGGTGTCTGACAACCACAGTGATAACTAGGGTATGATTACTTCACTGTATATGGGGGTGCCATGCATACATTCAGACTCGACTGAGTCTTTACAGGGCCAATGTCCTGCAGTGGCGCTGTATGTGTTGCAGCTCTGTTCCAAGGATGATAACACCATCATCAGGGAGGGGAGGGTACTTTCAGGTGAGTCTGCGTCTCACACCACTGCTGTGCCAAAAGGGGTGTGTGTAAAGTGCACCACATGTGTATGACACCATGGAACTCATGTGATATTCTGGCTGCTGCACACAATGCAGCATGCTGGTGCCGTCCATAGACAGCTGAGCTCCATGTCACATGTGTATTGCTGTCCCTGACCTTGTAGACAGAAAGGGTGGCTCATCAACTTTAACCACATCCAAACCTGGCTTGAGTACCACATGCTAACCACAATCTCTCTAAGACCCAGGCTATGCTCTTTGGCTCCTCAGCCAAGATAAAATCATGCCAAGCTTCTCTCAACATCTTGGGAGCTGATGGTTCCCTCCTGAATGTTGCGGATGCGGTCAAGTACCTGGGTGTCACCCTTGACCCACAACTGAACCTCTCACTCCACATTCAGAATGCCTGTAAGGCCACAGACTGCAAGCTGGGCATGGCTTACAGAGCTAAAGGCTGTCTTACCCCAGCTGCATGTCTTGCCATTGCTAGAGGGATCCTCCTACCCACGCTTGGTTATGGCTTGGTATCCTTTGTCCACATTCCAAAATCCAGTCTCTCCAAATGGGACACTGTATACAACAATGTATGCCATTTTGCCCTCACCGCTCCTCACCTCATACACCACTGTGAGCTATACTCCCGACTGGAGTGGCCTCCCCTGGAATACCACCGCACTTTTGTCCTTGGCAACTTCATTGACAATATTGTCAGTAATGCCACTCCCCCCACACTTGCCTCTTTTCTCAAACCTGCTAAACCCACCTACCAACTAAGATCCAGCGACTCTCTGGTCCTCCTGGTTCCTAAAACTCACACCCAAATAGGGGATTGGGCCTTTGCTGCCTATGTGCCCAAACTGTGGAACTCCCCTCCTGCAAACACTCTCTCCATTGCCTCCCACCCCTGTTTCAAAGCCTCCTTGTGGGGCTTCCTTAAATCAGCCTCTTTCTGCCTCTGTGCCTGAGCTGCCAAACTGGTCCCAGCAGTCTGGGCATGATGACCCAGGCCTCTACTAGCACTTCTTCCAGCCAGCAAGCTCGAGGCCTTCTGACCTACCTGTTGAATACGGGGCTGGCAAACTCGATGCCACCTTCTGTATATGGCGTGCTCCCCAGCCCTAGATGACCCTGACTTGTGTGCCTACAACCAGAATCCCCCCCCCCACAACCTGTTGCCCATCCTCTGTAGCTTGCCTCTCAATTACCTGGCTCTGCAGAGCGGTACTGGTGACTTGTCCTGTATGCATTTGCTGCCCAGGCCGGTACCACACTGTCAGCTACCTCTTGACGAAATGTATGAGCCTGAAGCTTTTCCATGTACCTAGCTAGCTTGCTGTTAGTTGTTATGTACTTTTGTTTTTACTCTCATGCCTGTACCTATTGCTATTCTACCCCTCACCCCAATGTCACTATGTCTCTTGCTTCTGTATGAACCCTGTCTGCCCGATGATCACAATGCACCTCTTAATGTAACCATTGTTTCAATGCTTTGTGTGCACCCTGTCTACCTGTTTACTCTGATTTGTACACTTGTAATCCTCCCGGGTCACACCTGAAAATAGGCACATGCTGTCTAGTGTGCTTACCTGGTTAACAAAAGCAAATAAATAAATTAATATCTGTCTGTAGTCCTGCATGCCCATCTTGACCTTTGCGCTGCATGGCAGGTGCACACAGGGTGTGTTCAGCTACCCACACCTCCAGCCAATCCACAGCCTATGACACTATGGCTTTGCACCACTGTTGCTTGTGCTGCAGTTCCACATCTGGCATGCCTGCCTGTGTTGACTGTGCCTTACAAGGCTGTGTTCTTCCATGTAGCAGCATGACATGCCCATTGTATGTGCAATTCTCTACTGTGGGTTCCACCATGCTGTCTCTGGTATGTCATGCCCATTCTACTGTGGCTGTTTGACTCCCTCCACCTATATGTGTTGTGACAATCCATGTGTCAGTCAGTTGTAACTCTCTTCTATATGTAATGCCACTCCTGTATCCCTTGTCCTTTGTCTTGTTTTCCTCAGGTTCCCATTGAGCAGAGGGTCACCATCTGAATGTGGTGGACAAGGAGGTCTGGGATGATCACTGGTGACAATTCTGCCTCCTCCAGCTGCTGGTGTGGTGTGGTGTGTAGAAGATACCACCTTGACCATCTGAAAGCTTGCAGTGGCTCAGTAGCCACACCATTTGCCACCACCACCAACAGCAACAACATGAGAGGACCACTGATGTGTCAGTGACACTGGCAGGGGGACGGGTATCCATTTGGCATTGTTTCCTTCCCCTTGTTTATGAGTGATTGTCCCTGTGATTTTGTTTCTCCACCCGCATGTTATTGTTGCTGCTACTTAGTTTTGTTTTGTATGGCCTGTTGCCTGTTTGTTTCATTAAAGTATAGTTTTGCTATGTATGCTGCTGTGTCGTTTGTCTGTCATTGGTGCCCTTGTCTCACACCCACTGCCACCCCCAGTATTCAGCTGTTTGCCTGGTGCTGTAGTCATGGCTGTACTCCTGCATAGCCCCCTGTGTTCAGTGCTATCCTGAGTGCTATATTCAGAGTTGCACTACCACACTGTGCAGCACAGGCACTTGCCATTCATATCACACTCAAATTGCCCTATATTTGTAGGGTTTAGTGCCAGTACAATGCCTCTGAATGTGGCTTAGTCAGAGACTGGTGCAGGCACAAGTGCCAGTGCAAATGCAAGTGCAGTACAATGAATGCACTTGCTCACACTTATGAATACTGGGCTCAGTGCTCTAATCTTTAGGCCACATTGCCTTCCCCAATGAATGGAGATAGATGAATTGGTCAACTCTGAGTCAACATTCATTACAAAATGAGCTTGGAATCTACTTTAAATGACAAGAAACATAAATGCTAGAGCTGTGCAGAATGAGAAAATTCTGAATTTGTGGCATTTCAAAGGAATTCCTTGAAATTCCATGGAATTGTGTGGAATTTCACCAGAATTTTACAGAATGTTTGAAATGTATTAATTTGGCCATAACTCGTCAGTCAGTTGAGCTATAGATCTGAAGGTTGGAAATATTACTTGTTGATAGGTGCTCTAACAGTGTGCCAAATATCATAAGACTAGGATGCATCATCTTAAAATCATAGGTGCTCAAGCTGGCCCAGTGGCATGGAGGGCTGAGGTGCTAGGTGCCTTACCTCCTGCCACACTGGTGACCTGAGGTCGGTAATGGACTCGAGTTGATTGGGGCCTCACAGGAGAGAAAGGACCGAGCATCCCTAGGACAACTTTTCTTCCTTGGGGAGAGGGTTAGTCTGGCGTGCTGATGACTGCCACCCAGCGATGGCTGGATAGCAGCACATGCAATGTCACCACATAAGGGAACCCATGTTCAGGATGCCTGGGGTGTCTCCATTGAGGGGGAGCTCACACATCATGTCCATTGCACGTATGTGGGCCCTAGGGTGAAAACAGGAGAATAAAACACCCCAGGCAGCAGGATGAAGCCTGACCCTTTGCAAGCCCTGCAGTGGTGACCGTGCACCACCATAAGTTCTGTGGCAGAGGAGAACAATGCAAGATAAGCCCTGGAAGACTGGCATGGTGGCACTGAGGGTTGAGGCACTGGACGCCACACCTTGCCCCATGCCAGTGACCTAGGTTTGGGAATGAGCTCAGGTGCTGGGGGTTGGCAGGGGAGGGATTGGATTGAGCACCCACTGGGCTGCTTTCCTCTCCTGGGGGGAGGGTACTGGGATGTCCGGCACGCTAACGGCCCCTGGTGGAGACTGGGGCACTTCATAGTGCTAGACCACATGTAGACAGTGTGGCCTGACACCGGCAGGGTTGCCATGCACCATAATGTTGGGACATACACCACTTCATGGAGGAGGGCATATAAGGGGGAAAAAAAACCTTCGGCCTTGGATAGGCAACAGCCCGCAGGTCTGCCGGCCACATGTCCAATGCTGGTCCTCCATCACTGCCCCTTCAATAACCTGTGGGGCTTAGTCCCAGGGGCTCTGTAGGTATGGTAATGTCTCTGAGGTTGGTGGAGGCCACAGCAGGAGGTAGAGCTGGGGATGTGTCATGGCCCGAGAGATTTCCAGTTGCCTGAAGGTGATAAAGAAACTTAAAAAAAAAAAAAAAGATAAGCCCCGGCGAAGCCGAGTGATGGGGCTTGGGGGGAGGGTGGCAGTCAGATGGAGGCAGCCAGGGAGACCAAGGAAATAAACAGAATATGGGGAAAAAAATTACAGGTGTTCAAAGTCTCATTTTATTTTTTGGGCAAAATTTCATGAAAAGTTTTATCCACATATAACTGAGGCACCTTTGGAGCTAGAAATCTGAAACTGGGCACATATATAAATATTGTAATGACTCCTATACCTGCAAAGTTTTATATCATTTCAATTAATGCTTTCAAAATTATACTAAAATAACTAAAATCGAGATTTTGGCAAAATGTTTGGCTATCTATAGCACATCTGCTGTAAAGCTTGATACTTACAACTTGGTGCATATGCCCATCTTGCATGTTTCTCTAAATCCTGACACTGTGGAGAAATTTTGATAAATGTTTTTAAAAGTAGATGGAAATAACTGAAAATGAAATTTGGACTAATAGTTTGTCCACCCCTAACTCACCCCATTTCAATCTAGGACTCTGAAATTTGGCACACTTATGAAAACCATTAGTATATGTATACCTGCCAAATTTGGTATAATTTAGATACATACTTTGAAAACGACACCAAAATAACTGAAATTTAAAATCTGATTAAATTCAGTCGAATTTTTGAAATGTATTAATTTGGTCATAACTCAGCCTTCTATTGATCTAAAGATCTGAAATTTGGTATGTTTTCTTGTTGATAGGATTTCTAGTTGTATACTCAATATCATGACACTAGAATGCATCATCTCAAAATGATTGGTACTTTAACTCTGTTGTTATGTATTTTTATGGGAAACATCTTGAAAATTGTCATCTGCATATAACTCGGGTAACTTTGGAGTTAGAAATTTGAAACTGGGTACATATATAAATGTAATAATATCCCACAATGCTTTCAAAATGATACTAAACTAAATTCTAAATTTTGCTTAAATGTTTTGCTACCTATAGCACAACCCCCTTTAAAGCCTGAGACTTAAAACATGGTACACATACCCATGTTACACATTTCTCTAAATCTTGAAATGGTGGAGAAACTTGGATGTTAACATTAGATAGAAAAAACTGAAAATTACATTTTGATTAAATCTTTGGACACCCATAACTCGGATCCTTTTTAATCTAGGTCTGTGAGATTCCATACACTTACGCAATGAATCAGTACCTGTATACCTGCCAAATTTGGTATCATTTGGATATGTAATTTAAAAACTAGGCCATACTAACTGAAATTTAAAATTTGACAACATTCTATGGAAGTTTCATACAAATTCCCCAAAATTACATGGAATCAGAATGGTAATTCTATGTGCATTCCACCGGTGGAATTTTATGTTCCGCACATCTCTCATAAATGCCAGCACTTGTCTAGAGATTAAAAAAAAAACATAGACATCAACTCCACACAACTCAGGTCCTCAAGCACCCACTGTGTTAGTTTGAGCACCAGAAAAATGATGTCCCTTTGCATTTTTGAAACACTATTCTTCTTCCTTCCATATGTGTCCACCTCTGCTGTATGCCAAGGGGTATATGGTTCTATCTTCTGATGACTGATGAAGACTTGGACTTATATGTGGAAAGGCATTGATTTACTATGTTAAAACTGGGCTCAACCACCACCTGGCTAAGCTCTTGACTTAAAAGGACAGCTGTTATGATGTTACTCCCAAGAAATTTTACAATTTAAGAATGTTATAGTTATTTTATAGTTATATATAACTGGAGGCTAGGAGAAGCTGGTTTGGGAGGATGTTAGGGAATAGGTACATGTATGGGAAGCAGGAGAATGGTAAACTGCAATAGCTGTTGGGCAGCAGTCTTTCTGGGGGTGTTGTGGAGTAATGGGAGATGTTCTGTAAGAGCCTGGAGCAGCTAAGGGCTGAAATAAGTCTACTCAGATGGGATCTGGGGAAGATGGTGTAGGAAGTCAGAGGAGTAGAGCAGTGGAGGGAAAGGCAGAGGGGTGATGCCCAGGGGAGTAGGGCATCAGGAAGGGGATGGGAGTGGGGAGGAGCACTCAGTATACAGGAATATCTCTTCCTCAGAGGACTAGGGGCCCAGGGTGGAGGAATGACAAGTGTTAAGGGGAAGGGGTGGGAATGTGAGAGTAGCATCAGGGGTGGGAAATTCTAAAGGGGTGCCTTTATTGAATAACTTTGCACCATTGTCTGGAAAGAGGAAGGGGGCAGCAGGAGGTGAGGTAGGAGGTTAAGTTGAGACAGGGCTGAGAGTAGGAGTACTGGGGAGGGGAGTAGGAACTAATCGGGGTGGGCAAGGAAGAGGAGGCAGGCAAAACAGAGTGGAGGATGGGGAGGGAGAGAAAAGGAAAGGAAGAGGGGAGGGAAAACTGAAAGCAGATACAGATAGTCAGACGGGGAGGGGTAGCGTGGGAGATGGAAAAACAGTTAAAGGGATAAATTGTGGATGTGGAGATAAGTTCACCAGGGTGCAGAGGGACCAGCTAGGTGGGTAAGCAGCTAATACCGAAGGTAAGAAAGGAAGGACAGGAAGCACGGGTGCAGGAGATGGAAGGGTAGCAATCATAGGGGACTCCATAATTAGGGGGTATTCACTGGGGAAGGAAAGGGAACCCAAAAGCAAGCAGGAGGGTGGTTTGTATGCCAGGGATGACAGCGGAGAAGGTGGGCCCAAGAATAAGGGACATAGTAAGGGAGGTTGGAGGAAAACCTAATTTAGTTATACATTTGGGAACCAACGACCTAGCTGGGGAGGAGGTCGAGGTAGTGCAAAGTAGGTTCGGGGAATTAGGGAAGATCTGCAGGGATGAAGGAAGTTCACTGGCCTTTTCAGAGGAGATTCCAGTACCAAGGGCCAGCACAGCCAGGAAAAGAAAAATAGAGGATTTTAATGACTGGCTGAGGAAATGGCGCAGGGAGGAGATGTTTATCTGTGTTGGGGACTGGAAGGAGACCTGGTCAAACAAAGCACTCTTTTCACCAGACAGGCTACACCTCAGTAGGGAGGATTTGAGGGTACTCAGGAACACACAGGGGGAATACATAACCACACTTAATTTAAACTACTGGGGGGGCAGTGGGTGTGCAGGCCCACAGACTCTGAGAGGAGGAGGTCAGTAAACCTCCCCCCCACAGTGATGGAGGAGGTCTGGAGGGAGGAGGTGGAAGGGTTGAGAACACAGTTAGCAAAGGGTGGAGGGGGTGAGGAACACATAACAAGAGTATGTGGAGGGGTGCACACAGAGGGAATAAATGTGAATAGAAGAATAGAGGGAAGAGAAGGAAGGTCAGATTCTAGGTGGAGGGTGGTGTCTCTGAATTCGCAGAATCTTGGAAACAAGATGGATTACCTGCAGGCACTATTAGCAGACAGGAGAGTGGACATAGCTGCAGTAACCGAGACTTGGGCAACATCACACCATGACTGGGATCTTGTGATCCCTGGATATAAACTATACAGTAGGGGCAGGGTAGTGGGAAAGGGGGGAGGGGTAGCAGTTTATATCAGGGAGGGAATAACTTGCACAAGAGAGGAGTAGGAGGAAGGGGTGGTGGAGGCATTATGGGTTCATTTAAGGTCCAATAGAGGGAGAAAGGTGAGATTGGGGGTGGTTTACAGATCACCCAATCAGGATGAGGAGAGGGAAAGGGAACTGAGCTCATAAATATTGGAAGCTGCGGGGAAAGGGGAGGTGGTAATTGTGGGGGACCTCAACCTGCCCAAGGTGGACTGGAGCATACCCTCCACAACATGTGCTAGGAGTCAAGTGATCCCGGCAGGACTGTGAAGTGGGTTCCTGACTCAGAGCATCATTGAACAATCAAGAGCTGAAACAATTTTTGATCTGGTGCTCACAAATAGGGAGCATGTACAGGAAATAATGGTCAGGGAGCCACTGTGTGGAAGTGACCAGTGCACAATGTGGTTCCAGTTGGTTATGGGCAGGAAAAGCATCCTGACTAAGACCAAAACTTGGATTTCAGGAAGGCGGACTTCAGGAAAATGGGTGAAGTGCTAAGGAGCCATCTGGAGTGCATCAAAGCAGATATGGGGGTGGACCAAAGGTGGTCCATCATTAAGGAAGGAATACTGGTTGCCACAGATGAGTGTGTTAGGCTCAGGGATAAGAACACAAGGGTCAAAGCACCCAGCTGTTTCAGTTCTGGGGTTGCCCAGGCAGCAAGGGAAAAGAGGTTGGCCTTTAGAAAATTCAGGAAGACCAAAAGACAGGTGGATAGGGAAAAATTACAGAAGGTTGGCTAATGAGGCAAGCAAGGAAGTCTGGCAAGCAAAGGCACAGAAGGAGCTTTAGATAGCTGAAGAAATTACGGAGGAGAAAGCTTTCTTTCGCTATATAAATGAGAAAAGGGACAAGAAGGAAGGGATTGTTAGGCTTAAGAAAGGCGTGGAGTGGGTGGAGGATGATGGGGAAAAAGGAGAGATACTAAATGAATGCTTCTGTTCCGTCTTCACCAGGGAGAAGGATAGACCAGTGCCTTCAGGAAGGAAAAGAGAAGGTGGGAGGGGAACACAGATATAGTGCTAGAGAAGGATAGAGTGAGGGGCTGCTGGCATTGAAAGTGGATAAATTACCAGGCCCAGACAGAGTACATCCAAGGGTACTAAAGGAACTGGCTGAGGAGCTGGCAGGGCTATTTAATAGTTCACTAGAGTCAGGCATGGTACCACAGGACTAGAAAAGAGCACATGTAGTGCTCCTCCACAAAAGCGGTCATAAGGATAACCCAGGGAATTACAGACCAGTCAGTCTGACCTCCATTGTGGACAAGCTCATGGAGACCATACTAAAGGAAAGATTGGTGGAATATCTAGAGGAGCATGGTCTCCAGGATGCGAGGCAGCATGGGTTCTGTGTCATTAAGACAGTAGACAGGGGCCAAGCGGTAAACATCCTCTATCTTGATTTCAGCAAGGCCTTTGACTCTGTGCCCCACAGAAGGTTGATCAGGAAGTTGGTAGACTTTGGGGTTGGGGAAAAGATGACCAGGTGCATGGAAAACTGGCTGAAGGACAGAACCTAGAGGGTGGTTGTGGGAGGAGAGTTATCCGGTACCAGAGAGGTAACCAGTGGGGTCCCACAGGGCTCTGTGCTGTGGCCGGTGCTGTTCAGTGTCTTCATCAATGACATTGGGGATGGCATTAAGGGCAAAATGTGCCTATTCATGGATGACACCAAGCTCTGCTGGTGAGTGGGCACAGCTGAAGGGACACAGGACCTACAGGAAGATCTGGAAAAGCTGGGGAGGTGGTCCAGGATCTGGCAGCTTTACTTCAATGCCAAGAAATGCAAAGTTATGCATATTGGAGCCAAGAATCCTAGGACAGTGTACTACATGGGTGGAGTCTGAGTATCTGCATCAGAGGAGGAGAAGGACCTTGGATTGATAATCACTAGTGACCCAAAAAGCAGCAGCAGAGGCAAACAAGATGCTGGGATGCATATTTAGGTGGAATCAGTAGTAGGAGAGAGGAGGTTATACTGCCCTTGTACAGGTCACTGGTAAGGCCGCATCTAGAGTATGGAGTTCAGTACTGGTGCCCACACCTCAAAAAGGACATTGACCTGCTGGAGATGGTCCAGAGGAAGGCTACAAAGATGATAGTGGGTCAGCAGGGTAAAGCATACTAGGAGAGGTTGATGGCACTGAACATGTACTCCCTGGAAAATAGGAGAGAGACAGGGGACATAATTGGGACCTTCAAGTACTTGAAAGGGATAAATAAGGTTGATAAGGAGAGTCTCTTTAAGCTGAGTGGCAACCATAACACTAGGGGACACAGTCTTAAGCTGGAGGGTGGGAGGTTTAGGAGGGAGGTCAGGAAGCACTTCTTCACAGAGAGGATGGTGGGCACTTGGAATGCACTGCCGGAAGAGATCAACTTGTTGAAGACAGTGGACAGCTTTAAGAGAGGCTGGGATAGGCATAGGGAGAAAGTAAGGATCATGGGTAGGGAGGATGGGAGGAATGGGGCAGGAGGGCAGGGACATTAGCTCAAGCTGTGGACCCTGCAATATGAGCAGACTTGATAGACCAAATGTCCTTCTTCTGCTGGCTTCTTCGTATGTTCATATGTTTGTAAAATATACATGTGACCATATCCATCCAGTTCCTCCTTACAATGCATACACTGGCTGCGATACAGCAAAACAAAGTACACAATGTATAAAGCCATACAGGTAGGTTGGTTTACAGAAGAGACAGCAAGGTATTGGGAAAAAGAAATTATATTGTATTACTGCAGTAAATCAGAATAAATATTCAGATTAATCCCCACCATAACCACTGACATCCCACCAGAGAGTCCCACAGAAGTCACTGAGGTAGCTGGTGCACCAGCTGTGATTAGCCCTATTCCCAGGGAACTTTCTTATGAAAGTTAACTCTTGGTACCACATACTGCAGATTAAATAATGAATAGTGTGGGCCCAATGCAGTGAAGATGTAATCAAGGCAGTCACATAGAAACATAGAATTTGTCAGCAGAAAAGGAGTGCTTGGCCTATCTAGTCTGTTAAGATGTTCCCTGCCTAATCTGTCTCCGCAAACCCCAACTGGTCTCTGGCAACCTTCCCTTCTCCTTACCTATTTTCTAATATACCTCTGTGTCTATCACATGCATGTTTGAAGTCCCCCACAGTTTCACTTCCACTATTTCTGCTGGCAGTCTGTTCCAGGCATCTACCACACTTTCAGTGAAGAAGTATTTCCTCACATCTCTCTTAAACTTCTCCCCTCCAGCTTCATTGCATATCCCTGGTCCTAGTGCTCTTTCTCATTTGAAAGAGCCTCCCCTTCTGCACCCCTTTTCTCCTGTGTGAGATACTTGTAAGTCTCTATCATGTCACATCTCAGTCTCCTCTGTTACTAACATACTAAAATGCCAGCAGAATAGGCCTACTGGTCTTTCGTGTCTGCTCGTTTGGTCAGCCCCCACCCTGGGTGCTGACCTTGCTGTCCCTCTCGCCTTCTCTGGCTTCTCTCTTCCCAGTTCCGGCTATTCTTGCTGCATTGGATTTTGCTTCCTGAACCCTTCCCCTGTACCTGTCCCACCCCCTCTTGAACCCCTCCACTGTCTCTGCCTCCACCAGCCCCCTAGGTAGTGCATTCCATGGCTCTACCACCCTGTTCCAGGGTGTATATGTATGTATGTAAGTATTTATCATTTATTTATTTTTTGTTGACTGGGAAAGAAGGGCTAGGTAATTCTGCCTATTTTCAGCCTTGTCTGGGGGGGGGGTGCAGAAAGATGCCAACTAAAACTGAACCAGATTAAAGAGGGATTCCCGCTAAAAGTTCTACATTGAAGAATTAGAATAAGCATACCCCCAATAAATCTCATACCAAAAATTACGTTTCTTCATTACTTCATTTTAAAGTTATAAGCTATTTCGTAATCCTAATTTCACTACCTATTCAAAAAAGCCAAGTTCAGTGAAGAGCCACTGATGATATCATCTCCTGAACTCACACTCTAGTTCTTCCTGTCAGCAGCCTCATAGGACCTGCTTCTCCAAAGTTTAACAAGCATTTGTCAATGCTGAATGTTTGCTTGCTGGCATTAGCAGTGGAAGTGCAGGAGTTAGACAGATGCAGTATAGGAATGGCAGTGAAGTACTGAACTGACCCAAACTCCACCCCCACCCTGCAGAGATGGACAGGCATTGGGGTGTGGCTTTGGGTTGTCGTCCATGACGGTCATGACATTTCACCTCACCTTACCCTGCAGACACTGATAAGTGTTGAGGTGTGCCTTGGGGTGTTTGGGCTTTACATTCACCTCATTCCATAAGGAAACACACTGAAATGGTTGCAGTATAGGAGAATGGGCTGAACTCTGGGGCCAAAGGGTCCAAGGCGTACCACGATGCCTGTCACTGGCTGTAGGGTGGGGTGGGGTAGAATGGCATGAGCATTACTGTCGACAATCCCAAGTCACACCCCTGACGCCTGTCGTCCCTACAGGGTAGGGCGTTATGGTTGAAAACCCTAATGCCCTGGGCTTTTCTTGGTATTTTTACTCCAAGTTTTCAACATGGGCTTTTTGTGACCCCACCGCATGAACAGTGACACTATCAGTTTATTAGCCAAAAGGTGAGTATGCACAGTGACTGTGCCATTTGATGCTACAGGTGTGAAAATACATTTTAAACAGGATGTGAAAAATGACAGCTGTACTGTTCATGAGGAGGTGCAAAAAATGGTAATGTTGAAAATCTGGAGTGAAAATATAAAAAAAACTGGTGAAGGCATGAGCGTGCGTAGAAACTGCATAACGCACACCCATAATGTAATTAGTCTGGGTATTTTTTACAGCAGATTTTCAACACAGGCATTTTGGGACCTCCGCTCATGAACAGTGTCACTGATTTTCTAAATGTGTCCTGAACACTGATTTCCCACAGCGACCAAGCTATTCTGTGCTGGAAGTGCAAAAACACATTTTGGCCAGGGTGTGAAAAATGACAGCTGTACTGTTCATAAGGAGACATGAAAAAATGCCAGTGTTGAAAATCTGGACTGAAAATATTACACGTTTGTGAACTTACGACAGTGCGTGCAAACTGTGCAATGCATGCTTGTAACACAGTCATTTTATGGACTTTTGTCACCAGATTTTCAACATAGCCATTTTAAGACCTCTGCTCACGAACAGTGCCACTGTGATTTTCTTCATCTGTCCTGAACATTGATTTCACACACCGACCGCGCCATTGTGCGCTACATGTGCAAAAACACATTTTGGGTGAGATGTGAACAATGACAGCTATACTGTTCATAAGGAGGTATGGTAAAATGGCAATGTTGAAAATCTGTAGTGAATATATTAAAAATTTACGAAGTTATGAATGTGCGTAGGAACTGTGCAATGCACACTCGTTAAACAATAATTTTGGGGAATTTTTTCACCAAATTTTTAACATAGGGTTTTTGGGGGCCTACCTCATGAACTGTGACACTGTCTTTTCGTTAACCAGTCCTGAAAGGTGGTTCCACGCCATGACTGCAAAATCACCTTTTGGGACTGAATAACCAGATGACAGTGACTGAATTCAGGAGATGGGGTCCCAAGAACCCCATGTTGAAAATTTGGTGCAAAAATGTGAAAAAATCACCGAGATATGACCCAAAGTTGAAAAAAAACTATTTATGCCATTATACAGCTTACCGGCATTTCTTCAGTTTGCAGTCAGCTTTGAAGAGTGCAGACATGTTCCCGGTCCACCGCAGATAGTCGCACTGGGCTCTGGAGGTAAGTATGGGGTGAAGGGTGTGGGGAGTGGGGGTGTGCAGAGTGTGAGTGCGGGTTGGGGCAAGAGGTTTTAAAAAGATGGCCTTGGGGCTTTTGCCATGCTGGGGTGGGCTCTCAGCGTGGCACCTGGAAGTTTGTTTGGGGGTAGTAGGGAGCCAAGGGGATTGGGCACCTCTGGCCATACAGTGTGTGGGGAGCACATAATGACGGACTTTTGCCACACTGTGGTGGGCCCCAGTGTGGCACCTTGAAGTTTGTTTTTGGGGCACGGAGCTGACCGGGATTGGGCACCCCGTCAGACATACAGTGTGCTTGTGAGGGGGGGAGTGTACATGTGCCAAGGGGGATTGGGTACCAACTCAGCACACAACAAATGGGGGGGCGCATCATGCTGGGAGCTGCAGTGGCATACAGCCGAAAGAGAACAACTGCTAAGATGGTGACGTGTAGGCAATTTGCATACTGCTGACAGCATGGCAGTATACAAATTGCCTACACGTTACCACCGCTGATTGTAGTGGTCTTTCTCTTTCAACTGTATGCCACTGCATCTGAACTGCTGTCATAGACAGCTCGGACATTCATTGGTGCCCTGCTGCCGCACCTGCAAAAATGATCAGGGCATTGGAAGCGGGGGGTGCCACACCTATGAAAATTCATATGGTGGCACTATGTTTCTTGTACATGCATGCAAACAAACATAAAAAACAGTAGCTGTAGTGATCCTTTTAAAAAAAAATGACAGAAGATTGGCTGCAGTGCTTTCGTTTCCAGAGTGTTCAGATATATGGCACTGTACTTTAGAACATGTCAGAATGTGGTTTTGGAATGCAGCACTGAACCAAGGCATAGAATGTCAAGGTGGTGCACAATTTAAAATTTGGGGAGGGGGGACACGCAATCTCAGAATGTGACACATATGTGCCATCTTAAAATGCAGTGGGACAACAGTCTCGAAATGTGACAGGAACACACATCGAGAAATTTGGTGGGGACTGGCAATTTCAGAATATAGTGGGGAGGCATGCTATTGGAATGTGACAGGAGACACCATTTATCCTGAACTTGCTTGTCCTGCCACATTGCAGAATTGTGCGCACGCACCATATTTCAAAATTATGTATCACATCCCCACCACATTCCATCACTATGCATCCCAGCCACATTCTAAATTTATGCATCCTGCTACATTCTGAAATTGCACATCCCTTCCCCATTCCCAAATTGCACATCCCTACCACATTCTGAAATGGTGCATCCCCACCAAGTTGTGTTTTAATGCCACATCCCAAAATTGTCACTGCCACGTTCCCAAATTGTGCATCATACCACATTCCAAAATTATGCATCACAACCACATTCTGAAAATTGAGTATCACTGCCACATTCTGAAATTGAGGATCATGACCACATTCCGAAACTGTGCATCACCGCCACATTCCGAAACTATCCATCACTGCCACATTCCAAAATTGTGCATCACCGCCACATTCCAAAATTGTACGTCACTGCCACATTCCAAAACTGTATGCCACCGCCACATTCCGAAATTGTGCATCACTGCCACATTTTAAAATTGTGCATCATAGCCACATTCTGAAACTGTGTGTCACCACTGCATTCTGAAACTGTGCATCACCATAACATTCCAAAATTGTGCGCCACCGCCACATTACAAAACTGTGTGTCAATGCCACATTACGAAACTGTCACCGTCACATTCCAAAACTGTACATCACCACCACATTCTGAAATTGTGCATCACCACCACATTCCAAAATTGTGTCACCTCCACATTTCAAAATTGTGTGTCACTGCTGCATTCTGAACCTGTGCATCACTGCTGCATTCTGAAATTATGCGTCACTGCCATATTCCAAAACTGTGTCACCGCCACATTCCGAAACTGTGCATCACCGACACATTCCTAAATTGTGCATCACCACCACATTCTGAACCAGTGTGTCACCACCACATTCCGAAATTGTGCATCACAGTCACATTTCAAAATTGTGCATCACCGCTGTATTCCAAAATTGTGCATCACCATTGCATGCCAAACTGTACATCACTGCTACATTCTGAACTTGTGCATCACTGCTGCATTCCAAAATTGTGCATCACCACTGCATTCCAAAATTGCTTGTCACCACCGCATTCCAAAATTGTGTGTTACTGCCACCTTCTGAAATTATGTGTTCCAGCTACTTTCTGAGACTGTGTCAAAGCTGCATTCCACAATTGCAACCTGGTGATATTTCGAAATCTCATACTTGCAGTGTTTTAAAAATTGCACACAACTTTTTCATTCGAAAGCCATGTTTACCTCTGCATTCCATCCCCTGTCACATTCTGGAGTACTGTACCTTACGTCTACACATAATAGAAGTGCATGTGCTGACCCCCCACTATCAGTTTTCCTTTTTCAGATGTTTACTACAGCTGCAGTTTTAAGTAACATAGGAGACATAAGTCATATAAGGTAGCTTGCAAGGAGGACTAGATTGTGAACTTAGGAGATGATATCCTCAGCAGCTCTTCACTGAAACTGGCTTTTTTGAACAGGCAGTAAATTAAGGGTTACAAAATGACTTGTAACTTTTAAATGAAGTAACTTACAGATCTGATTTTGGCATGAGGCTAATTGAGGATATGCTGATCCAAATTCAGAATTTATTGATGCCAAACATTTTGGCCTCGGTCCCTCTTTAAGCTGTTTTGTTGAGATTTCTCAGTCTCTCCTCTTATGGTTTTTTATGCAACCCCTGTACCATTTCAGTTGCCCTCCTCTGGACTGCCTTCACCTTGTCAATGTCCTTTCTGAAATACAGCCTCCAAAACTGGACATAATATTCCAGGTGGGGTCTCTCCAGTGAGTGATACAGTGGAAACACCACCTCCCTCCTTCTGCTGGAGATACACCTCCCTTTGCACCACAGCATCCCACTAGCCCTACCCACTGCCCTTCCACTTTTAGGTCATCAGCTATGATAACTCCAAAGTCCCTTTCTTGTTTAGTGACCCTTAGTAACTCCCCCATCCTATACTCTGCTTCTGGCCTTCTATGCCCTAGGTTTATGATTTTGCACTTTGTGTCATTGAACCTCAACTGCCACACTCTTGACCACTCCCGCTCCCAAGAGCTCTGCACATTCTCTCCACCCCTTCTGAGTTTCCACCCTATTACAGATTTTATCATCTGCAAAAAAGCACACTGTACTTTCCCTTCCAGTTATTCTGCAATGTCACTTATGAAGACATTGAAAAGGATTGGCCCTAGCACTAAGCCTTGTGGCACCCTGCTGGTCACTCATCATTAGAGTAAGTGCCATTAACCACCATCCTCTGTCTTCTATGCATTTACCAGTTTCTAACCCAAATCACCACTATGGTTCCTTCCCTTAGGCACCTCAATTTCTTTATCAGCCTCCTGTGCAGCACAGTGTCAAAGGCCTTGCTAAAGTTCAGATAGGCCATGTCTACTGCCCTCCCCTGTTCTATTTCTCTTGTCACCCAGTCAAAAAAATGTATAAGATACCTTTGGCATGCCCTCCCTCCCCATGAATGCATGTTGCCTGTGATCTTGCAGCCCATTGGACTTAAGAAACTTGACTGGGGTTTCCATTAATTTCCCCATCACTGAAGTAAGACTGACTGGCCTATTGTTGCTAGCCTCCTCCACCCTGCCACTCTTATGTACAGGGATCCCTTCAGCTCTTCTACAGTCCTCTGGAACCACACCTTTTTCCAGTGAACTGTTAAATAAAACTGCCAGTTGGGTTGCTATCCCCTCCCTGAGTTATTATAGTGCCCTAGGGTGTACCCTGTCTAGTCCAATAGGCTTATCCACATTCAGAGCTGCAAGTCCCTTCAGCATTCTTTCCACGGAAAATGGACTTGTGTCCACTTCCCCCTCCTTCATCTGTTCCTGCTACTCCCTGGTGGTTCATCCCTCCCATCCTTCCACTGGGAAGACAGAGTAGAAGTATCTATTGGTCCTCTTCTGTGCTCTCTCCCTTTTATACCCTTCTAATCCTTACTATCATCTCTACTTACTTTCTGAAAGTCTTATTCTCTTTAGGGACCCCTTTTGCTAGCCTTCCCTCTGTCTGTGCCTTTGCTCGCATCACCACCTTTCTGACTTCCCTCTGTTTTACTTGATATTCTTCCATGTCCTCTGTCTTCTGTGTATCCTTATACCTCCTGAATGCCACCCTATTTTCCTTCATCACCTTAGCCACTTCCTTAGAGAACCATAACAGTCTCATTTTCCTTCTGCTTTTACTCTCTTCCTACATGCAGGGGTTGTTGCTTTAATTGTGCCCTCCCTTACTTTTTCCCACTGTGCCTCAACCCCACCATGGCAATCCCACCCCCCATGATGCAGTTTCTGAGGCAGCCACCCATTTTGTTTAAAATCTGCCCTTCTAAACTCCAAGACCCTTGTACTAGTGTGGCTCACCACTGTTCCTGTCTTTATGTTAAACCACACTTTACAGTGATCACTGATCTCTGGTACCCAGGGGACTGCCCACTGTGACATCTGCAATGTTATCCCTATTTGTAAGCACCAGGAGCAGCTCTGTCCCTAGTGGGTGTCTTTGACTAGCTGCCTGAGAAAAGCTCTTTGCAGAGCAACAAGAATTGCCCTGTTCCTTGCTGAAACCACTACTGGAAGGCTCCACTCCATGTCTGGCAGATTGAAGTTACCAACTATCAGCACCTGTCCTTACTTGCCATTCTGATCAGTGCTTCCCCACGTGCCTAATCCAACACATTAGTTGAGAGTGCTAGCAGTTAACCAGTACAATATTAATTGTAATTCTGGACCGGATGGTATCAAAACAAGCCTTTCACCAGAGCTACCTGTACGCTCAATCTCACCCAGTCACTGAAAGCTCAGGGCTTCAATCAACCTACAGACCTTAAAGCAGCAGAGCAAGGAAATAGGACAAAAAAGTAATCCTACCTTTTTTTTCAATATACAAGATTCCAGGCCTCTTTCAATTTTATTTGGTAGTAGAATGTTGTGATTCCACCAACATTTGAGTATTTTATAAATGTTTTTAGTTTTTTTCTCATAAAAAAAAAGGTGTTCACCTCATTTGGCTTAGAAATTGCATTAGAAATGACACTGTAGACTTGTCAACGGGTAGAAAAAAAATCATGGTGTGCAGCACAGAAACATAGACACATAGACTTTGACGGCAGATAAGGACCACTTGGCCCACCTAGTCTGCCCATTTCCCTACCTACAGGATAAGCCGCAGATCCTAGTTAACCAACAGCCTATTTCTTCCTAACCCCATAAGAATTGCCTTATGTCTGTCCCATGTATTCTTGAATTCTCCCACAGTTTTAGACCCCAAAACCTCCTCAGGAAGGCTGTTCCATGCATCCACTACCCTCTGTGAGAAAATACTTCCTCACATTGCCCCGGAACGGCTCTCTCTATCTTTAAATTGTGTCCCCTTTTCTTGCATGTCTCTTTTTCTGAAAGATGCTACCCTCTTGGACTTTGTTGATTCCACTGAGGCACTTAAACATTTCTATCATGTCCCCCCTCTCCTCTCCCTCCTTTCCTCAAGGGTATACATATTAAGCTCTTTTAGTCTCTCCTCGTATGGCTTCTCTTGCAGACCCTGCACCATTCTAGTTGCCCTCCTCTGGACTGCCTCTATCCTATGTCCTTGCGGAGATGGGGTCTCTAGAACTGGACGCAGTACTCCAGATGGGGTCTCATCAACTGTCTGTACAAAGGGCTAACAACTTCCTGTTTTCTGCTGGTGATGCCTCTCTCTATGCATCCCAGTTTACCCCCAGCTCTCCCTACTGCCTTCTCACATTGCATGCTAACCTTAAGGTCATCTGAAATGATCACCTCCAGGTCCCTTTCCTTTTTTGTTTTTGTTACTACCTTCCCCCTCAATTGTGTAATCTTCCCCTGGGTTTTTGTTTCCCAGGTGCATTATTTTTGCACTTCTTTGCATTGAATCCTAGCTGCCATACTTCCGACCATTCCTCCAACCTTGCCAAGTCCCTTCTCATCCTTTCCACGCCTCCTTGTGTATCAGCCCTGTTGCAGATCTTTGTGCCATCTGCAAAGAGGCATACTTTTCCTTCCAGTCCCTCTGCAATGTCACTTATAAAGACATTAAAAAGGACTGGACCCAGTACTGAACCCTGTGGTACCCCACTAGTAACCCCTCTTTCTTCAGAGTGGACTCCATTTACAATTACCTTCTGTGTCCTGTTGTCCAGCCAATGTTTTGCCCAGGCTACCACCCTGGGACCCACTCCCAGGCTGGTTAATTTGACTATTAATCTTTTGTGTGGGACTGTGTCAAATGCCTTGCTAAAGTCTAGGTAGGCCATATCCACAGCCCCTCCCTGGTCTACCACTTTAGTCACCCAGTCAAAGAAATCAATTAGATTCATCTGACATGACCTTCCCTCTGTGAACCCATGCTGCCTTGGGTCCTGTGCCCCACTTGCCTCTAGGTACACAACAATTCTTTCCTTCAGAAGTGATTCCATCACTTTCCCTACCACAGAGGTCAAACTGACAGGTCTGTAGTTTTCTGCCTCTGTCTTGGTCCCACTTTTGTGAAGGGGAATCACATCCACCTTCCTCCTGTCCTCGGGTACCACACCATCCTCCCATGATTTGTTAAAAAGGGTAGTCAGTGGTTTCACTAGTTCTCCCCTTAATTCTTTTAGAATTCTGGGGTGAATTCCTTCAGGACCCATTGCTTGTCCACCTTTAGTTTTAGGAGTTCTTTCAGAACCCTTTCTTTTGTGAAAGGACTGGGATCGACCCCCCTATCCATAGTGCTTCTGTTAACTGGATTAGGCACCTCCCCCTCCTCTTTTGTGAATACTGAGCAGAAATATTCGTTCAGTATCCCTGCTTTTTTACTATCCCCCTCTGCCCACCCACTCACCGTTCATTCTATTCAGCCTCACTATCCTTCCCTTTGTCTTTCTATGCTCCCTGATGTACCAATAAAACGTTTTATCCTCCTTCTTAACCGAGCTGGCTATCCTTTCCTCAGTTTGGGCCTTTGCTATTCTGACTTCCCTCCCTGCTTCCTTCTGCCTTAACTGGTACAGCTCTCTGTCCTGCTCCTTCTGTGTTTCCTTATACTTCCTGAATGCTATCTTTTTCTCCCTGACTTTCCCTGCCACCTCTTTTGAGAACCATAGTGGCTTTTTCTTTCATTTTGATTTGTTTATTTGCTTCACACAAAGGCTTGTTGCCTCTGTGATGGCAGTTTTGATGATTCCCCATTGTTGCTCCACCCCTCCTTCTAGCCTGTTTGCTAGTGCTTTTCTGAGGACTCTCCCATCTTGCCAAGTCAACCCTCCTGAAATCAGTACTCACTTCTGTATGGCTTGACTCTGTAGCTGAGTTTAACGTGAACCACACTGTTTGATGGTCACTTGTTCCTAGATGGCAACCCACTTCTAGATCTGAGATCCTCTCATTGTTCCCATTTGAGAGTACGAGGCCTAAGATTGCTCCCTCACGAGTGGGTTCCGAAACTAGCTGTCTGAGGCATGCCAACTGTAGGGCATCGAGAATGGCCCTGCTCTTGGATGTGGCTGCAGCAAGTGTGCACAGAAGGTACCTAGAAAAGTAGATTTGACAGATTTGCTAATATGTTTATTAATTGTAGCTGAAACTAGCTTTCTGGGAAAAAAAATAATTGCACTGCAGCTTTAAAAAGCAACTGATGCCTCAAAGAAAACTTTGAAAAGCATAATAATTAGGTACAATTCAGCTTGCATTCCATATATATATTCTATATAGTTCTCTTCCCCATTATTTATTACTCAGTAAATTTGCATGAATAAATTATCTGTATCCCTTAGAGTTCCCTTAAAGTTTATCTGCCTCTATAACTTACTCTTTACTTCAACATGAATAAATTATCTGTATCCCTTAGAGTTCCCTTAGAGTTTATCTGCCTCTATAACTTACTCTTTACTTCAAGTCATAATCCTCTGTTGTGACATCACAATATGTTGCCATGGGAGCAAATGTGATGACACAAGCAGTGCATTATCACCTTAGGTAGGGAGAAAGCAACAGGAATACATGAACTCCTCACAGCAAAGATCCTGTTTTCATGCAGATGACTTCAGTAATAAATAATGGTGAGGAAGAATACAGAACTGATGAGAAAAACAAGCTAAACTGTGTCTAACTATTATATTTTGTTAAAGTTCTCCTGAAGGCATCAGCTGCTTTTTAACTATACTAACTAAAGGATGCAAAAGTGCAACGCCAAGTCCCTGACTGATTCTCATAATGTCCTGTGCCAACAGACCCATAGAGTTGGTCCCTATCAGAACTGCACTGCCACCATCTCTATCCAGTGGAGGGTTTTGAGGGACAGAAAGACAAAGGGGCTCACCATCTTCCAATCCTAGGCCCAAGGGACCACACAATGCTGCTATGCTCTCCAAACCATTTAATCACTTTCTTCTATATTAGGCCTTCATGCCAGGAAATAAAATGCATTGCTGACTGCTCAGCTGCAACCAGCACATTCACCCCACTTGGGGACTTCTTGCACTTGCTCAGAAACACAATGGTCTTTGGGTCACTTTCTGTTTCTGTGTCTCAGCTCTTCTCCCTCTGTCTCTTTCTTATAAAAAAAATGTGCAGTCTTGGACCAGACACCTACACTTCTTATTCCTAGGTAGTTGCCTGGCCAATTCATAGCCTCAGCTGCTCATTACTGAGCTCACTACTGAATGGGCCCAAACAGAAAACCCTCAGTAACTCTTATTAGGTAGTGTCCTGGGAAACGTTCTGCCTCCTTCCTTTTCAGCTGAATCACAACCCCATTTAGGAGCTAATATTTGTAGGTCAGATTCCCACAATCACTAGTAGGCTTTTACTCTGAAAAAAAACTCTGTGTAGCTACAGTCTTCACAAGCTGTTCCCATTCCCCTATTAGCTCATCGGGAGGATTTATAACAAAATTGCAGGATATTGAGTCACTGGGGCATTTGCACAAAATCCAATGCCCATTCTTCTCACAAATCCTAAATGTGCCTCAATACTGATAATCTTCATTCCGTCTGTACTGACTGTTGGGATGACCCCATACTTTGTTTCCCTGACAACTGAGGTCAGGGTTATTCAACAAGGACACTGCCATGCTTGTTTTACTTAGTCCAAGATAGGTGGCCTTCCTTGCTACATTGCTTGATAGAGCCCAGAGGTGCTGTGCAGTATGCCCAACCCAGATGTCTATGCTAGGGTCAGATAAAAGGCCCCCTAGTGTTATTTTTATTTATTTAAAATTTTGATAACCGGGAAAGGCACACTGAGTCAAGGCTTGTCTCCAGGTGCAACCCGGGGTAGGGGATAGGGACAATAATATAACATCATACAGGAGAATATACATACATATAAAATGCCATAGAAACATAGAATTTGAGGGCAGATATGGACCGCTTGGCCCACCCAGTCTGCCCATTTCCCTACCTAATGGATAAGCTGCAGATCCTAGTTAACCAGCAGCCTACTTCTTCCTACCCCCACCCCCAAGAATTGCCTTATGACTGTCCCATGCATGCTTGAATTCCACCACTGTTTTGACTCCACAACCTCCTCAGGAAGGCTTCCCATGCATCCACAATCCGTTCAGAAAAAATACTCTCTAAATTACCTCTGAGCCACCCCCATCTTCAAATTAGCCCCCTTGTTCTTGCACACCTTTTTTGAAAGATGCTACCTCTTGACTTTGTTGATTCCCTTGAGGTACTTGAAAGTTTCTATCATGTCCCCCCTCTCCCTCCTTTCCTCGAGGCTATACATATTAAGCTCCTTAAGTCTCTCTTCAGATGTCTTCCGGTGCAGACCCTGCACCATTTTAGTTGCCCTCATCTGGACAGCTTCCATCCTGTCTATGTCTTTGTGGAGATTGGGTCTCCAGAACTGCACACAGTACTCCAGATGGGGTCTCACCAGCTGTCTGTACAGAGGGATAATAACTTCCTGTTTTCTACTGGTGATGCCTCTCCCTATGCATCCCAGTATCCCCCCAGCCCTCCTTGCTGCCCTCTCACATTGCTTGCCCACCTTTAGGTCATCTAATATGACTACCCCCAGGTCCCTTTCCATTTTTGTTG
The DNA here is from genome assembly GCA_016271365.2 of Neoceratodus forsteri. Taxonomy (NCBI): domain Eukaryota; kingdom Metazoa; phylum Chordata; order Ceratodontiformes; family Ceratodontidae; genus Neoceratodus; species Neoceratodus forsteri. The sequence continues at coordinate 411,078,784 of CM028129.1, read as the reverse complement.
TTGTTAGTATCTCACCCCCCATTGTGTAGTCTTCCCCTGGGTTTTTGTTTCCCAGGTGCATTACCTTGCACTTCTTAGCATTGAATCTAAGCTGCCATACATTTGACCATTCCTCTAACCTTGCCAAGTCCCTTCTCATCCTTTCCACCCCACCTTGTGCATCAACTGTGTTGCAGATCTTTGTGTCATCTGCAAAGAGACATACTTTTCCTTCTAGTCCCTCTGCAATGTCGCTTATAGAGACATTGAAGAGGACCAGTCCTAATACTGAACCCTGCGGTACCCCGCTAGTAACCCCCCTTTCTTCAGAGTGGACTCCATTTACTATTACTCTCTGTGTCCTATTCTCCAGCCAATTCTTTACCCAGGCTGTCATCTTGGGACCCACTCCCAGGCTGGCTAACTTGTATATTAATCTTTTGTGTGAGACTGTGTCAAATGCCTTGCTAAAGTCTAGGTAGGCCATGTCCACAGCCCCTCCCTGATCTATTACTTTGGTCACCCAGTCAAAGAAATCTATCAGATTTGTCTGGCATGACCTTCCCGCTGTGAATCCATGATTTCATACAATATTTACATAGATGCGGAAACATTATGCCTAGTAGCTAATACATAGCGTAGCTAAAACAGCAAGGAAAACAATATTTACATTGAAGTGAAGACATTGCACAATGTGACAATATGGCAGTGACATATATGCGATAAGTAGCATTAAAGTCAGGAGATAGCTATATGACAAAAGCACAAAGAAGCACAGGTAGGTATGTAGGGGAATTAATAATGGTTAGACTAGATTAGCAACCAGGATACTCCATGCAGCAGAGTTTAAGTCTATCGATAAAGTCGAGGATTGGGGCAAAGCAAGGGAAGGCTGCTGAGGGGTGTACGAGGGAGATAGGACAAGTGGGTGAAGGGTGTTTGGGGAAGGTGGGGTTGGCTAGGGAGGTTGGGGAAGGTGGTGCTTTCTGACTCAAGTACAAGGGTGAGGCTCTGCAGGGGCACAGTAATTTGAAGTGCTTTTTGAGGGATGCTGCGGTCAGGAGAATGTGGACTGGGAGAGGGAGGCTGTTCCAGAGTGTTGTGAGCCTGTAGGCAAAGGATAATTTCCCCGAGAGTGAGTGAGGTTGAGGTAGAGCAAAGGAGCAGTGGTCGCAGTTGCGCAGCAAGTATCCTGAATTGGGGACTGGGGCTATCAACAATGCAAGGTAGGAAGGAAGGGTGCCGAACCAGTACTTGGCAATGAAGGTGGCGCAATGAGCAAGACAGCGGTTGGAGAGAGAGGGGAGAGATATGGCTCGATAGAGGGAGCAGTGATGAGTGTGATAAGGGAAGTTAGTGACAAAACGGTAGAAGGCATGGAAAAGAGGGCCAGAATGGACTGGTATCAACCCCCCTATTCAGAGTTTCTCCCTTGTTTGGTTTAGGCACCTCTCCCTCCTCATCTGTTGTGAATACTGAACAGAAATATTCGTTCAGTATCCCTGCTTTTTCACCGTCACCCTCTGCCCACATTCCCTCCCCTTTATTAAGTTTCTGTATCCCTCCCTTGGTCTTTCTTCACTCCCTAATGTACCTATAAAAGGTTTTATCCCCTTCTTAACAGAGTTGGCTATCTTTTCCTCAGTTTGTGCCTTTGCTATTCTGACTGCCTTCCATGTCTCCTTCTGCTTTAACTGATAAAGTTCTCTGTCCTGCTCCTTCTGTGTTTCCTTATATTTCCTGAATGCTATCCTTTTCTCCTTAACTGTCCCTGTCACCTCTTTTGAGAACCATAGTGGTTTTTCCTTCATTTTATTTTATTGATGTGCTTCACACAAAGTCTTGTTGCCTCTGCGATGGCTGTTTTGATTATTCCCCCACCCCTCCTTCTTGCCCATTTGCTAGTGCTTTTCTAAGGCACTCTCTCATTTTCCCAAAGTCAGCCTTCCTAAAGTCCAATACTCTTGTTTTTGTATGGCTTGACTCTATGGCTGTGTTTATTGTGAACCACACTGTTTGGTGGTCACTTGTTCCCAGATGGCTACCCACTTCTAAATCTAAGATCCTTTCTCCTTCCCCATTTGAGAGTACCAGGTCTAGAATTGCTCCCTCCCGAGTGGGTTCCAACAGTAGCTGTCTAAGGCATGCCCCCCTGTAGAGCATCAGGAATGACCCTGCTCTTGGATGTACCTGCAGCTAAGGTACTCCAGTTAACATCTGGCATGTTCAGGTCCCCAATCAACAATATCTCCCTTTTTGCTGCCATTTTAAGGATGCCTTCTATCATTTCCTTGTCCATTTCCTCCCCCTGAGATGGGAGTCTGTACACAACCCCCATGCGGATTGTGGTGCCATTTCCTGTCTCCAGGGGGTGACCCATAGTGACTCATCAACTTCCTGTTTACTCTTTAGTTCTGCCCCCTTCTGCTTTAAAAACAAGGACCAATAAGTATACTGTTCATAGAATGCTGGTAGCAGAGTAGGACTGGGAGAACTCTGTTAAGTTCTGACCCTTTTAAATATGAACTGGAACATGGTGAAGTTCTGATTTGTTCTGATTAGTTCTGATTTATCGACAAATATTTGAAAAAATGTGAATAAATGCATGAAAATGGCCGGGAGGTCACATTTGACACAGAGGCCCAAAGGAAACAATTTAATGGATTATTTGTATAAAAATCAATGTAAAACTGCTAAATAAAAAAGCAATCACTCACTACTAGCCACTTCATGGCTGGCCTGTAATGATAGCATATCCTGCTCGAGTGTGCTGGGAGAGACAGAGAGAGATGGAGAGAGAGGCAGACAGATGCAAATAGCTATATCATAGCACCACCAAGCACTGCAGGCAGCTAAGATTATTTTTTTTCATTAATGGTGCTGTGTGGGTATTATTTTGATGGATGTTCCAGTCAGAGGTGAACAGGCCAAAGAAATGGATATGTCAAATGAGCAGTATTAAGACAGCCCACCCACCCTACCCATGTGAATGATGCAACTGCTTTGTATGCCCCTGGTGTACTGTGGTATATGGTACCCTACCTGGTCCAAGAGGTGGTAATGTTTTCTAGTCCTATGACTACTTCTACTGAATCTGAACAACATACTGAATCCTTAAAGAAGAAAAATGAAAGACGTAGTGATCACCACCCAGGCAGGCAGCCAGTTACACATTGCATAGGTCAAGTGCAGTGCAGTCATAAAAAAGTTTGCCACTACCACCTGAAGACCTGATGACACACAACACAATTACATTCTACCTATTTCCACAATTTCTGCCAGCCACTGCCAAGTAATTTAAGTATCAAAAATAAAATATAATGGCCGGCCCGCCAGCGCAGTGGTAGTGCTACCTCTTGCAATGCCAGCAACCTGGGTCTGCAGTGCTCCTGGGATGCTGAGGGCCAGCCTGGGAAGGACTGAGTGCCCAGAGGGCCTCTCCTTTCTGGGGAGGAGGGAGGCTGTGTTTCCGCCTTTACCACCATCTGGGTGACTGCGGGTGGAGGTGCAGCTGGGGAAGCAGTAGTCTCAGGGAGGGGCGGATGTTGTCTGAAGGTCTGGAGTGAAGGCATGTCTCAACATGCCTTCATCTCCTTGGTCCCCCCCCACATGCCAGCATCTGCAGAGGGTGGGACCAGAAAATGTGACAAGCCCCACGTCAGCTCCTGAAGATGGGTCCCCGGAGCCAGCGACCAGAGAAATCGGGGAGAAGCTCCACAGAGTGCGTCCGCTTCACTTAAAGTTAAGGAGGGGTAAGGGGGGACTTCTCCTCCCCACTTGGGGGCAATCTGAGGGCTTAAAGGATCATAAGGAGTGGATAGTCTCCTGTTCTTTGGCACAGCCTGACTGGTCGCACTGGGGAGCCTTGATGAGAGGAGCAGGTGTGGTGTAGGAGGGGCATAAACAGACAGTAAAAAAAATAAAATAATCTTAGCCCAATTACTGTAAGTGAGCTATAACCAGGCTAGCATACCATGCACACACAAACAATAAAGAAATTTTACTGTATGAATTTAGTAGCATTTTGTTTGTGAAGTAATTGCAGCCAAATATGAGGGATGTGAGAAATATACAAAGAGTATTCAGTTTCTGGGTTTTCAGGCATCTGCTAAGTCACATACTGTATGAAAATTGAAACAGTTCGGTCAGGATCAGTTGCTGAAGGCAAAAAAAGTGACAAGTAGTAGTAAGGACTGGAGTAAGGACAAAAAGTGACTAGTAGTAGCCGTGACTCGTGAGGACAAAAAGTGATGGTAGGAGTAGATAGCAGTACCTTACCTTCCAGATCAGTTGGTTGCTGTATTTGGACTCTGAACCCAGTGATGTTGTTATTTTTTTCTCTATTCTCTGCTTCTCCTGTGATCATTCAAGTAATAGTGGCCTGGCCTAGTCCGTCCTGACCTGACTTGTTACAATTAATTGCTATCTCATGTAGTAGACCCTGTTCACAAAAGATTTTCACCACAGGCACAAATTCTTGAAAGTATTTTGTGGATAGGGCCTGCTCAGAGCAATCAGTGTATGTTTTATTCAGGTGTTATATTTGAAATTAAAGTGAGGAATGTTGACTTTGAGAAATGTGAGGCGCTCAGCATTTTCTGGTGTCAAACAGGACTGTGTGTCAGTAACGACATTATCAGCTGAACTAAACAATCGTTCTGAACAGACACTAGTCGGAGGGCAATTCTTGTACTTCATTGCAATGTTTACTGAAGCAGTCTACATATTTTGTTTGGATTTCCAGTGTTTCAAAGGATCAGCATTCCAGCTGATATTGGGCTCTTCCAGCTACATTTCAACAATGGTCTGTGCTGAGGCTATGTTACAAGAGGCAGATGAAGAAGTTGTTACAATTATGTCTTTTAAGTGACTCCAGAGACATGAAGCTGAACCAAGTGGGACAGTGCTATGTTTGGCTGGTGGTGAAGAAGAAGATTTGGATGCAGTGGCTGAGGAGGAAGAGGGAGAAAATGCCGCAACAGTAGAGAATGGCCCACCTGATGCTGTGCTGTGTCATGAAGAAGATTCTGAATGTGGTGTTGCTGTTGTACTCTGTTCCATGACAGCATGCACCTCATCAATTATTTCTTGTTTGTTTATCTTGAAACAAGTGTCATCATCATCACTCAATAGTTGCTTCGATTTGTATCATGGGTCCAAGATTGTTGCTTTAATGTAGTACTCAGAATGAAGCATTTTACATCGTTTATCTTCTTCAACTTTTTTGATCATATGTCTCGTTAGATCTTGTATTCTGAAAGGGCAACCTGCATGTGACAGCAGAACCACTGGCAGCCTGTGTGATCATGGAACTGTCTTGCTTCTTTAACTTTTCCCTAATCAGATTCAATCTGATTTTAAAATTTTTATTAGGGTATCACCTGGCTGAGAGTTGCTATGTTTGCACTAACCTCCCTGGTGATTTTCTCAAAATGCTGGAGCAGTACAATGAGAAACTCCAGTATGGCTCACTGTGATGGAGTAATATAGACGTCTGCATCACCAATTTTATTTTCAAAGGTGTATTTCCTGACAGCTTTCTTTTGTTCCATCAGCCTTTGGAACATATAAAAGGTTGACTTTCATCGACCAGAAACGTCTTGGATCAGTCTGTGCAAAGGTAAACTGTGCTCCTGCTGTGTTTTTTCAAACAAGTGATGGGCTTTGCTTGAGTGGCTGAAATGAGTGCATATTCCTTCAGCAGTGCTAATGAGAGCCTAACTCTCCCTGTCGTCATCGAGAAAACCTGAAACTATTAAATTTAAGCAATGTGCAAAGCAGTGGCTGTGAACAAAGCCCCTTCCTCCAAGGCCTTCCTTATGTTGGACTCATTATCTGCAACTATAAAGCCAACTGATAGTCCCTGTGAAGTGAGCCATTGCTGTATTGCTTTTTGGAGATCTTCATTGATGTTGTATGAGGTATGTTCAGATGGAAAATAAAACATTCTTAGAAGCTTAGAAGCGCAAACTGCGATGCTTCAGTGTCCCCAGTCCCACGTGAATTATCAAGACATGCCCAATGTGCCATGACAGACATGAATGGTTCAGGCTGACAGCTTGTACAGATATCTGTTGTGAGGTGCACCACCCTCCCAACAGCACTGCACAAGACACATCTTAATTTTTTTACATATGACATTGTAAAGATCTGGAATACCTGTTGTCGAGAGGTATTTCCGCGATGGTATACTATGTCATGGTTCGAGGTACTCAAACAGCTGCCTGAATTCTATATGTTCAACTACGTTATATGGTAGCAAATCAACAGCTATCATTTCTGGAATTTTTTGGGATTATATTAAGAGCAGCAGGGTGAGTCAAGGCATATTTGTCTTTAGGCTTATATGTTTCTATGATGGTAAGCTGTCTCCATGAAGGAGGAGGAGGGATTTTGAACACATAGTCACTTTCAGTAACAGTAGGAGGAGTCTTTTGAATGGGAGGAAGTGGTGGTGGAGGTGTTTCAGTATTGCTGCAGGGGCTGCTATTGCTTTCATCTATGGGAGTTACCCCAGAGTGTAGTGAGCTATCACTGTCACGTTCTCTTTGAGACTCAGAACTGGAGTTCTTGGTAATGTTATGACATCTGTCTAGGTACCTTTTCGGTGATGAAGTTCCCAGTGCTCCTTTCTTTTTACCCCTGCTGATTGGCCATTTACAAATAGCACATGTTGCCACCAACTCATTGGAAGCACTTATGGAGAAGTATGACCAAGTAAAAGAATATATTTTTTTAGGTTTTTTTCCCCAGGAAAGCATAGCACCTCAGTCACCTTTTCAGGGTTCTCCTCCCCCCCCATGGATTTTTCTTGGGCCTGTTCTTTTTTTGGTTTATTCCCACTGCTCCCGTCCTCATCCGAAACATTTCTGTCTGTTTCTTCTTCATCTGCAGTTTCCATCCCCTCCAGTAAACCTTGTGATGCCTGATCATACTCTTCATCTTTATTATTACCCTCATTGGGTTTAACCTCAGGAAAATCAGATGAGGGATTAGCAGAAGCATAGTATGCTATTGTTCCATACCTTTGGATGCCTCTGTGGGTGGTAACCACTAAGCCTTTGTTTTTGTTTTTTTAACTACATGACTTTTTTTTTTACTTGGAACTGATGATGACCTGAGACATTCACCTTTTTTTGATCCAAGAATTTGATTGGAAGATGAAACCTTAGATGTGAAAAAAATCACTTTTTGGGGTTTGATTTTGTTTTCCCTTTTCAGGCTGATTGCAGTCTTTTGCAGTGCCACTGCCTACCTGAGAAATAGAATGTGCTTCATCAACACTTTGATCCATTTTTTCTTAGTATTCTAATCTGTAAAAAAGCTAAGAACCCTCTAACTAATATGATGTCCTTCTGATGACTCCCGCCCACACCCACAGGCCAGGTACAAATTTACTGTTGTGACTCATGACTGTACACCGCACACCAACAGCATAGCAGTCCACCACCATTTTCTTTCAAGATTACCTGACTCCTACAGTTACTGTTAAGTGATCAAATTCAGCAACTGTTAAGTGTGCCTCAGAATTTGAATTGGAGATGCAGACACATCTGGTGCATAGCTGCATGCAGCACAGTCCCACACTGGGGTTGGTTAATGCTTATACGTAATGTAATGTAATGCAATATATTATAATAAAACTAATGATAAGGAGGAATAATGGGGAATGAGTGATGATGATGATGATGATACTTGTGTGTACTTTACTTGTGTTATAGTGTAAATAGCCTGCTATGAGTCACAAAATCAGCCTATCCCCTGGGCCACCCACAGCCAGCAGCACAGGTGCATCAACTTGTATGTTGTTTATCTGAACAGTATTTTTTTTAATACATGAAATTGTGAATGAACATTAACAAGAGATCATGACTGAATGGCATAAGTCAAAGATTTATTTTGCCAGCCTGCCTTTGCCCTGTACACACAGCCACACTGAAGCCAGGAAAAAAAAGTTTATTTTGGATTTCTGGGACTGTTAACTTTCTCGTGCCCCTCCATAATCTTTTTCTCTCCTCTGGATCTGGATGGTACAAGTCAAAGATTTATTTTGCCAGCCTGCCCATACCCTGTACTCACAGCCACATTGAATCCCGGAAAAAAACTTTTATTTTGGATTTCTGGGACTGTTACATTTCGCGTGCCCCCCCAACACCACCGTAGTCTCTCTCTCCTCTGGATCTGGATGGCACAAATCAAAGACTTATTTTGCAAGCCTGTTCTTACCCTGTACATGCAGCCATACTGAAGCCAGAAAAAAACTTTTATTTGTGATTTCTGGGACTTTTAAATTTCTTGTGCGCCCCTCTCCCCCACCCTAGTCTCTCTCTCTCCTCTGGATCTGGATAGCATAAGTCAAAGATTTATTTTGCCAGCCTGCCCTTGCCCTCACCCTCACACACAGCCACAATGAAGCCAGGAAAAAAGTTTTATTTGGATTTCTGGGATTGTTAAATTTCCTCGTGCCCCCTCCCTGTAGTCTCTCTCTCTCTCTCTCTCTCTCTCTCTCTCTCCTTTGGATGGCTCAAGTCAAAAGATTTATCTTGCCAGCCTGCCCTTGCCCTGTACACACAGCCACACTGAAGCCAGGAAAAAACTTTTATTTGGGATTTCTGGGACTGTTAAATTTCTTGTGCCCCCCCAAATAGTCTCTCTCCCTCTCCCTCCTCTGGATCTAGATGGCACATTTCAAGGATTTATTTTGCCAGCCTGCCCTTGCTCTGTACTACACAGCCACATTGAGGCCAAGAAAAGAAAAAAAACATTTATGGATTTCTGGCACAGTAAAATTTCTCTTGGGCCCCATGGCATAAGTCAAAGATTTTGCCAGCCTGCCCTTGTTTGTCTACACACAGCCACACTGCCTGAGGCCAAGAAAAGAAAAAAGCTTTTATTTGGGATTTTTTATGACTGTAAAATTTCTCTAGGGTCCCCAGTAGTCACTCACTCTCTCATCTGGAGGATCTTCTCTGGATTCAATTTCTGGATGGCACAAGTCAAAGATTTATTTTGCCAGCCTGCCTTTGTCCCCTAGTTAACACACTGCCTGCCTTTTATTTGTCTTGCCTCCCCCCAGAAGCCATCCAGGCCACCACCATCTCTCTCTCTCTCCCAGTCCCTCAGGATTCCTCTCCAGTCCCAACTCCTCACCTTCCCCTGATGATAACTTTGTCTCCCCTCTCTTGTCCCAGTAAGTCTTCTTTCTCTCTCTCCTCTCTTTCTTTTCTCCCCTCCACTTCAAAATTAAATATTTTTTTACATTTTATTTAGTTTTTCTTTTCTGTGGTGCACAACTTCTGGTGGCTCTGCTGCATAAGTACAAGCACTCAGCACGGTTATATACCGTGAGTGCATAGAGATGTTGCAAAATTAAATTTTGTCTGCAAAATTGCGTCAAAATCAGCAATTTTGCTGCACAAAGTGTTTCATAAAACTGCGGTGTAATTTTTGCAATTTTGCCCGCATTTAAGCCTTTGAGCAGTCCACCAACAATGGTGAAATTTCACCTGCAAGTGGTGAAATTCCTCCAAAATAGCAAAATTTCACCGCGGGTGGTGAAATTCTGCCAACAGTGTGAAATTTCACTACGGTGGTTGAAATTTTGCCTAAATGAAATTTCACTGCTTGAGGTGAAATTTTGCTCACAAAAGAAGGCAAACTTTTGCATTTTGCCCAGCGAAATATTTTGCGTAATTCTCTAATTCTGCAAAATATTTCTCCTGACAAAATATTACAGTTTTGCACAACACTATGAGTGTGTCACATGACTATCTGTTGCCTGATTGGATGCCACCAGCCACCTGTATGTGGAGTGAGCTTGCTGACGGCATTCCCATGGCAACAGTAGACTAAATGGCACTCCATGGACCCGGAACTGGACTTCTGCAATGAAGTCCATATTTATCCAGGGACATAGATTATGGGTTTGATCCAGGGGTTTGGATCTGAGGTGGAATAGTCTGCCCAGCTCTATAGCAGAGTAGCTATGTTTCTGTGGAACATTCATAGCGTAGTGCTAATTTCTCTATTTTTCTTGTTTTAAATTATTCCTTGTGTACCAATTCAGTGGAATGTAAAAGAGGATCATGTTACCTACAGGAAGGTATAATATTTGTACATTATATATTGGTTGGGGGTCAGGATGGTCACCATTTTTGTTCTGTGATGAATCAGTCTAATGTAGTTCCATTTTATTAATATATTTTTACAATGTGTATGCACCTTTTACAGGAACTGATTGTGAAGTCTTGGATGGCATTCTTGAGGTTTTTGGCTACTGAGGCTTTTTTTTATTAGATATAAACTGTATGTGATAATATAGGCCTAATGTCAGAATTATGTTGATTAAACTGGATTACATCAAATCTCATTGAATCCTTCTCTGATTTTCATTGTCATCCTTGTTGCCTGGATTTGATCATCTTTGGGTCTTCATCCAGAAAGTGGTAACCATATGGAAGAGCCTACCAATGGAGACAGTGGACATGAAGACAGTACAGGGCCAGACCATAAGGGAAGGTTGGCTTACCAATGGAACTACGGAGTACAGGCAGGCTTTATCACTAAAGGAAATGGCTGTGGAGCAGCCCAGTGGATGCTATAAACTACCAAATACCATCTTTGGGTGGGAAACCACTCTCACAAAGAAGCATACCACTCAATTATTAATTTAGTCTTTTTATTTTATTCTGTTGATGCTCTGATGTTTAAACACATTGTTTTTTTTTTTCTGGTGGGTTCATTAGGCACTCTGAAAAATCAATCTCTGTTACACATAATTCCTTTAAATCCTGTCTGCTGTCTCATTTGTTGTGTTAAATCATTTTAAATGTTCAGTTGAATCATCCACCCAGTGGACATTTCTCAGGAATTTCTTAAGTGTGTTAAGTATTGCCCTTGTGGTTCCCTAACCTGTAATGCAAAAATAGAATGCAAGGAGTCCAGTTCCTACAAATCTCCCACTATTATTCCCAGAAGTGTAAGAAAAGAAGATCCTATCTAGTAAAATGTATTTGCATTTTTAATTGATAAAAGTTCAGATTTTCAGGCCTGTGGCATTTGCCAGTGTTTACTAGGTGAACCTGGCTTCTTCAAGGCTGCATTATCTATATAAAATACAATCATAAAGAATCACATGATTCTACCTGCCTGTATGGATGTCTCTGGATCAGCTCAGCTCAAACTACTTAAATAATGTGGCTTTTTGTAGTCATCAGTTGGAACACTTTTTCTGTTTAGCAAATCAGAACATTAATTTTGCCAGTAAGAACTCCTTTTGTGAGTAATAAATGTTCACTGACCAAGAATCCCTGGTCATGGAGTTTTCTGAAGCCCCTCTGCTCCTACCACGATCCCAACCCTCAAAACGCAAGCTACCACCTGATTCTCTATTAGAGTCAGAGGGGGTATATGAAAGACCTCATTGCTTTTTCATCGAAATTGCTTCAATTAAAATTACCTTGCTTGAGATAGCTGATGACCTCAAAATATTTAAACCTGCACCAGAAAAATTTAATCAGTGTCTTGGGGATATCGAGACCCAGATTAGCTCCCTTTAGGATGCCCAGCAGTGGGAAGACAAGGAGCTCCAAGATTTAAAGAAAAAACTTGACAAATTACAAGATCATCTTGAGGATCAAGAGACTAGGAGCCAGAGTAATAACTTAATCTTTGTGAGCATCCCCAAGCAGTCTGAGGGTAAGGATATACAGTACTACAGTTTATGCAAGACTTGCTTCTGGAAATAGCGGGCCCCCCTCCCTATGCCACTTGTTACTTTATTTTTCCTGGACTTGAGAACACCCACAACACAGTCTAGCCCCTCATGATGCAGTGGGAATTTAGAAGGCTACTGCTTTACAAGTGACTGCACTGTTTGAGTGTGTTTCTAATGCTCAGGAAGCGTGTAGTAAGAACAAATCTAGGATTGTAAACAAAACAAGGTTGTTTATAAATATACATTACCATGCATTTCAGTTCTACTAAACAAGGAAACAGACAAAACAAACAGCAACATCAGTAAATGTTAGAGAGGGTAAGCAATCATAAAATGTGGGGTTTCAGCTAGAAATAATATGATGAAAAACAGGTTGACAGTGTCCCTTTAAGATTTAGTGTAAAAGGGATGACCCATCACTTTAGTTACAAAAAGATGGATAGTACACCAGAGTTTCATTATAGGTGGACTGTACAATAGAATATGGAGTAGGTCCCTGTTAGTAGAATTACAATGCCAGCAGTTATTGGTATTCTTTAGACCCATTTGTTGTAATACCATAAGGGTCCTATACCATGAATTGAGGATGTTGGTTTGTATAAGTGAACTACATACATCCTTAAATGTTTTATAACATAATGACCAACATCTCTGCCACTCAGATTCTGTTATATTATAGTTCAGCAATGTACTCCATTTGTTTTTAGCTTTAAGAGATTGATCTGGAAGAGCATAACTAATACTTTTGTAGATAATACTGCTTAGGTGGGATGTTGCTTTTATCCAATGTAAGATGTGTTGGTCAAATAGGAATTGTGAGAATAGATGGTGAAAAAACGAATTACATGCAGTACGAAGTTGGAGATATGTCCAGAAGTCTTGTTTTAGAAGGTTCCATTGGGTACAGAGATTAGAAAAAGTTTTGAATTTTAAGTCATTAGGTTCAAGTATATCAACTAGAAAGAATATGCCCCTATTTTTCCAGTTCCTGCAGAAAATTGGGTGACTATCGAGAAGAATATCATGGTTACCTCAGATTTGAGCATAGGCAATGAGGATTGGGTTAGACTTGAAATGTTTGTGTATCAGTTTCCAATAAAATACTGATGATGCAGTAGTAGGATGAGACTTCAGACTGTGGGGAAGTTTATTATAAATATAGGAGGTGAGAACATTTCCAGGACAAAGAGAAGCCTCCATATTGACCCATAATGGTGAATTTGCCGATGGTTTGCAAAAATCATTTGATAGTTTGTGTAGTGCAGAAGGCCCATAGGTAGGCTTGAAACCATGGGAGTCCAAAGCCGCTCCTCGACCAATGAGAGCGAAGTTTCATACAGCTGAATCTAGGGATTTTCCCTTCCCACAGAAAACTTCCAATTAGTTTGTCAATTTTTATTAATAGGTTGGAGGGGAGGATTATAGGAATGTTGGCAAAAAGATATAGTATTTTAGGTGAAATTGACATTTTGATATAAGATATTTTCCCATTAAACGAGAGATTAAGTAGCTTCCATCTGTCCAGTGTGGATGAAATAGTAGCTAGCAAGGGGGTGAGGTTTGCATCCCATAATCTGTCTAATTTGGAAGTGATTTGAATGCTGAGATATGTGATTCCCTGAGGTGCCCACCGAAAACCAAGGGGAGCATTCATAAAGGGTTTACAATGCACTTTTAGAGGTAATGTTTCGGATTTGTTATAGTTCAGGGCTAGGCCAGAAAGTGAAGTGAATTCTTTAAGCAATTTAATTAATGGTTGACCTGATGTTTCCAGGTTTTCTAGCAAGATAAGGAGGTTGTCTGCATAAGAGAGAGAGAGAGAAGTATAGCAGGAATTACTGATATGTATACCCTTAATGTCTCCCGACTTGTGATGATATGCGGATAGAGGTTCCATAGCAAGAATGAACAATGATGGTGATAAAGGACAGCCTTGTCTAGTGCCCCTGGCTAGTCAAAAAAGAGGAAGAGAGAGTGTAATTAGTAAGGATTTTTTCTGAGGGTGAGGCATACAACAGTTTAATCCAATCACAGAAATTTTTGGTGAAACCAAAGTGAGATAGTACAAGATATAAATAATTCCAGTTTAACAAATCAAATGCTTTTTTGAAATCGATAGCAATGGTGGCTGTGGGAGAGTGAAGAGATTTTGCTTTATGAATGAAATTAAATAGGGAATGTAGGTGGCTGGAACCGGATCTGTTCTTGATAAATCCCGTTTGAGAGGTATGGGCAAGTTCTGAGATGAGTGGCTCTAAGCGGAGAGTTAATAATTTTGCGTCTGTATTAAGTAATGAAATAGGTCTGTAGCTGGATGGGAGGGAGGGATCTTTACCTTTTTTTTGGCAAGACAGCGATGATAGCTTCAGTCATTATGGGATGGAGTTTACCTTTAGTTGTTGATTCTAGAAAAACATTATAAAGCAAAGGACAGAGGGTATCTGAGAATGATTTATAGAAATCTACTGGGAACCATGTCCTCCTGGAGATTTACCAGACTTTAAAGAAACCAATGCTTTCTGGATCTCCTGAAGAGTGAAGGGTTCATCCAGACTTGCCAAATTTTGTACAGAAAGGTGTGGGAGCCGAAAGATTTCCAAGAAGTGCTGTATTGTTCATTATGGGCAGTATTTTGTTATGAATACAGTTGTTTATATAAAGATTTCATGATGTGGTTAATAGAGGGGTTATCCATATGGGTTTGACCTAAATGGTCTTTCAAGCCTGCGATGTATCTATCCATTTGCGGAGCTTTAAGCTGATAAGAAAGCAACTTCTCACATTTATCCCCTTGCTCCCAATAGTTATGTTTGAGTATGAAGAGAGCTAATTCTGCTTTATGGGATATAAGGTCATTAATCTTAATTCTTAATTGCAGAATTTCAAGCTGTAAATGAGAGTTGGGGTTGGGTTTACAGATTTTAAAATATTGACTTTCTTTGTCTTTAAGTTGTTTTTCTAGCCCTGCCAACTCCTGCTCTCTTAATGTCTTCCTGTGTGCAGCGTAACTAATGATTTTGCCCCTAATTGTGGCCTTTAGTGCTTCCCAGATAGTGCTCATGGTGGTGTCAGAGAACTGTCATCACCTTCATATACCAGGAGCAAGATGGTGGCAGTGTGTGAGCTGCCTGAGCTACTAACATAGCTTTCTTATTTTAATCTGATTTATTTTTTTTTTTTTTTTTTTTCGAGTTGTTTATTTATGAACTCTTAGCTAGGGCTCAAGAAGTGAGGAAGTATAGTGTTTACCGGTTTGTTCTGAGCCGGTAGTTTCACTGATCTCGGACCGCGGTGCCAATTTTGAAAATGGCCATCTGTGACGCTGTTTGCTAGTGGCTGGGATATTGCTGGTCCAACTGCTAAATGGATTTTGTCATTCTTGCCTTGTGTCCTACCTTCTGGTTCTCTCTGCTCTGGTGGTCTTGTTTGGACTACTCATGGCTCTGCTGTGCAGCTCATTGTTTTTGACTGCCAGAGGATGGCCAGGAAATGCTGACTGGAGGGTCGACAGATTTCTGGGTTAATCTGGGGGTCATAGAGGATGCCTGACAAAGTCCTTCCATGACTTAATTGGGGAAATTGTCTGGTGCTAGTGGTCTGGCTCCCTGGTTGTTCCTTGGGGTTACCTGCCTACTGTTCTCTGGAGCCAATTTTCTTCAGACTATGCGATAAACTAAAGTTTTGCAGTTGCAAGATCTCCAGGGCCTGGTCAGTGCTTCTTGTAAGAGTCAACTTCACAGGATTGTTGCAAGTACTTTTCGTTGACTTATTATTATTCCGTATTAGAGGCAGTGAGAGGGCCTCGGTACTATTGGATACAATATTTGACTGTCTGTAGGGAGAAGGAGGTGGTGAGAGTCCTCCTTTCATCCGGAAATTGTTCGGAGATTGCAGTCAACAACCTTGGATTTGTAAAAGTTTCTCACTTCTGTAACTTCAATTGGTGCAATAATATGGGATGGTAGTCTGGAGTTATACTTTATGTTTGAGTCTTTTAGCATTGTAACAACCTGGAAATATTTTTTGATATGTTAGTATACATTTTTGGTTTAGTACTGTAGTGATAGTGAGAGTACCATAAATACTGAACAGTAAGGGTGGTGATGAGAACCCATCCCTGAACAAAACTTATTTACATTAGAATTGTTTGTGTATACTGTTTGGGTAGAAGGGTGGGGGATTGGAGTGAGTGTATGTATGTGAATGGGAGTTTTTATTTTTATTTAAATTTAGGTTTGGGGTATATTGTTTTTTGGTAGGAGGGTGGGGAGGATTGCTGAATGTGTGTCTGTGAATAAGAGTTTTCCTTTTGCAAATTACTGATGTGCCAGGGTTGTTTGGGGAGGGGATGGGGGGGCCATGATAGTGTATGAGGCATCCCTTCTGCATGACCTTCGGCCCTTCACCTGCCTTCCAGTTTCTGATACCACTGCGAACATTGCTGGGAGGTGGAGATTTGGAAAGGCTGGAGTAATTTGGTGGGGAGCCCTGTGCATGGCAGAGGGTGGCAGAATTGAGAGTGTTGGGTCTAGAAGGTGCCCTGGATTACGAAGGGCACATGAGAGAGGTCAGATGTGTTTGGTGCCTGTCTCCAAGGGAGTCCACCAGACCGAGTGGCCAGGTAACCTGAGGGGCTGCCTTGTCCACTGATCCCATGAGGGCAGTGCTATGCAGTGCCAGATCGATCAGGAACAAGACTGTGATTATTACTTGGTTTCCTTGGTCAATCTGGTTGCATCATGGAGACCTGGATTGGGGACGATGCTGGCCCAGTTTTTGAGGCTGCCATCCCCTCTGGGTATACTGTGGTGCACTGCCCCAGAGAGGAATGTAGGGGTGGTGGGGTAGCCATCTGTTTTAGATCTGACTTGGGCTTCATCGTACACCCAGTGGGAACCTCAGGTTCTTTTGAATGTGTGGCCGTGGGGGTCCGGGCACAGGCTGCAGGATCATCCTTATTTACCATTCCCCTGGGGTGGTGGGGAATTTCCTGCAGGAGGTTGCTGAATTTGTCATTTGTGAAACACTGGAAGCCCCCAGATGTATTGTCTTGGAGGATTTCAGTGTTTGGGCTGATGACAAATCTTCACAGCTTGGTCATAACCTCCTTCAGACCATGTCATCGCTGGAACTGTCACAAGTTGTTTCTGACGCGACACACCAGGGCGGGCATGTATTGGACCTGGTGTTCTCACTGGGGCTTGAGGTAAACAATCTCAAGATTGATCGGCTGGTATGGTCCAATCACTGCACGGCGTGATTCATGTTCAGGGCTCCCACTGGATGCCCTCCCCCTACAGAGATGTTGAGCTGTCGGTCTTTGCAGGGATTGACCCTGGAGGGCTTTTTGGCAGCAGACAATCTATCTGGTGTGGGCAATGCATGTGTCAGAGGCATTGGTGCCATGGTGGGCTCTTATAATAAAGTGCTGTCTGATGCCATTGACTCCCTCGCACCTGTCCATGTACATCCCAAATCTTCCTACCTGAGGTCCCCATGGTTTGATGGGGACCTCGGGGAGATGAAGAGAAAGGGTCGAGGCTGGAGCGCTGCTGGAGGAAGTCTGGCCTGAAGGGGGACAAACTGGCCCTGCGTATGCATTATAATGCATACCAGGGGGCAATCAATCATAAGACAACAGTGTTCCTTTCCAGGGAGAGTGCTGCCAGGAAGAACTGACCAGCTGTACTTTTTCAGACTGTGGATAGGCTACTTCGTCCAGCCTGCCTACAGCAGAAGAAGATTTTTTCTAATGCTGAATGCAAAGAGTTTGCTCAGTTCTTCTTGGACAGAGTGTCCAGTATCCAGCAGGAAGTTCCTCTAGTCAGCAATGCCATAGCTGGCAGTGGTCACCTGAAGTGTTCTGAGTGCACTCCACCTGGTTGGGGGGATTTTAGACCAGTGGAGATAAGTGAGATCATTGGGGTGGTGACCAATCTGAAGCACACTTTTTGCGAACTGGACCCAGTGCCGACGTGTTTCTTGATGAGATGCATTGATGCCATTGGCCCAGTGTTTGATCTGATTGTCTGGGTGTTCCTTGTCTGAGGAGGTCTTTTCTGATGCCTTGAAGGAGGCACTGATGAGACCTCTCTTAAAGAAACCATCATTGGACCCAGAGGTTAGGGCAAATTACCGACCTATCTCCAACCTTCCCTTTTTGGCGAAGATTGTGGAGAAGGTAGTGGTGCTTCAGTTGGAGGAGCACCTTGTGACCCGTGAGTTGTATGAACACTTCCAGTTGGGATTTCAGGCAAGGCATAGCACAGAAGCTGTGCTTGTTCGGGTGCAGAATGATATCCCCAGGGCTAGAGATTGAGGAGAAAAGACAATTCTTGTTCTTCTTGATCTCTCATCAGCATTTGACACTGTGGACCATTGTGTGTTGCTTGACTGCCTCAGGGAACTCTGCGGACTCACCAGCACTGTC
The DNA here is from genome assembly GCA_016271365.2 of Neoceratodus forsteri. NCBI lineage: Eukaryota > Metazoa > Chordata > Ceratodontiformes > Ceratodontidae > Neoceratodus > Neoceratodus forsteri. The sequence goes on along the minus strand of CM028129.1, from coordinate 411,060,659 downwards.
ATCTGCTGGTTTGAGTACTTCTTAACCAACAGGAGGCAACTGGTTGTGATGGGGAGTTTCTCCTCCGCCCCCAGCCCCTTATCCTGCGGAGTTCCTCAGGGGTTGGTGTTAGCCCCAATGTACTTCGCAGTGTACATGCTGCCCCTGGGTGGGATCATTAGGAGGTAAAGCTTGGGATTTCATTGCTATGCTGAGGATACCCAGCTATACTTACTGTATCCTTTGCCCCAGGGACATCCAATGCAGTGGATGTGCTAAACAGCTGCCTTGCTGAGATCAACAATTGGATTGCCTCCAGCTGGTTGCAGCTGAACCCTGATAAGACAGAGGTATTGGTGGTGGAGTCGAACAGAGTGCTTGATAGGATGGCCTCTGGAACAGAAACTGGACTTGTTCTGGGATCTGTTCCATTGAAGGCCTCCTCTAGGGTGAAAAATCTTGGTGTCATTCTAGATAGGAGTTTGACAGTGGAGGCACAGATATCTTCCACTGTCCACTTCTCCTTTTTCCATCTTAGAAATGTCACCAGGATAAAGCCCCTTGTTCCACCTCTGGACCGCCCCACTTTGATGCATGTCTTAATTACATTAAGGCTTGACTACTGTAATGCGCTCTACCTCAGGGCCATGGGAAGATCTCTCCACAGATTGCAGCTAGTGCAGGACGCAGCTGCCTGGTTACTTACTGGGCAGCCAAAGTTTTGCCACATTACATAGGTGTTGCGTGAGCTGTACTGGCTGCCGGTCAGGTGGAGGATCTTCCTTAAGGAGGGTCTTCTCACCTATAAGGCCCTACATGGTCAGGGCCCTGGTTATCTGTTAGACCTTCTTGCACCTGCTTTCTCAAATTGCCCCCTCCGTTCCTCCTGTGGGGGCCCCCCTGGCAATTACCAGGACAAGGCTGAGATCGGCTGGTGACAGAGCGTTTAGTGTCACCACCCCAATCCTGTGGAATTTGCTGCCCTTTCAGGTTAAGGGGGCCCCTACTCTGGAGGTATTCAAGGCCCACCTTAAAGCCCTCCTATTCACCCAGGCCTTTCTGGACTAAGTTGTTCTTTTTTAGATCTGATTACAGCTATTAGTATTTTGATGCTTCCATTTATTATTTATGGGAAATATTTCTATCTGGAGTTATTCATTTATTTATATGTTTATATTCTTCTTTTTTGTTTTTATTGATTTGTTCTGTGAATATGTGCTTATCTATCTGTGCGGCACACAGAGCCTCCGGGATTGGGCGTCTTTTTAAATAAATTTTGCCTTGCCATGCCTTATTGAGAGAGAGCAATTCTTAGATTTGGTTTCTAACCCAGGGGAGAAATTCAGGATCTCTAACTAGAAGAGGGTCGAGACTCCAAGATAGAGACTTAGGTGGTGGAGGGCCCTATAGTAAATGTAATTGAATAGGAGAGTGGTCAGATATCGTGATCAGGAGAATGGATGTTTTAATTGTTTTATCAGTAATAGAGGGAGATGTGAACCAATAATCAGTTCTACTGTAGGATTTATGAAGAGAAGGTGCCTTAATTTAGTAGTCCTTATAACTTAATGAGGTACCATATCAGTTATTAGTCCAATGATAGGGTACTGTATAGGAAAGCCTGTATATGATATTAAGAAGTGGATGGGTTAAAAATGTATAGTATATCCAGCAATTAGTTATATATTAAGTGAGATTCCTGGTAAATCAGGCTTCGAGGCTTGAGATGCCACACTTGCTAGCATCTAAAAAATTGGTGTAATAGCTCTTAGCTCAAAAATTGGCAAGTTTAGGATATGAATATATAGTGTGGATATTGGGGCCATGTGCAGCCCCTCTTTTTAAGAGTCGCTTAAAAAAGTAAAACTCAGATGGGTTCATATCTTATATCTACGCCTTTATAAGAATAATCAGGGTGGGTATATAATAAGGATATGGACTGAACTCTGGGGTAAATTAATCAAGTATTACCATATAAGGAGAAAGGGGGGCTAACGTGTTGATATATTAAAGCCTAAGGGGAGGGGTTAAGTATTGGAATACCACTGGTACCTCAAAAAGGAGTCCAAAATCAGAAATAGTATAATTAACACATTGTGTGCGTTCCATCTGTTTCTAAGTCAGTAAGGGCTATAATGTCATCACCAGTTTGTATACCTTAATTTAGGGCACTGCAACAGAGAGATTTACAATCAAGACACACAGCTTTGCCATTCGCAATTGTTGGAGCAGTAATATTGGGCTGTGGGGGGAGTTGTATAGCACCACTGCAGTGGAGGGCAGATTGACTCATACTAATTCTAGTACAGAAAAAGAGATCTTGTTGTTTAAAGCCATTAGGTAGTTATAGTCAGTAATCACTAACAACAGAAATTGACTCTGAGCGCAGAGCATAATAAGTAATAAGAGTACTATTAGACTGCCCCTATATATTAATTATCAGGGGTCTATAAAGTCAGCATTGAACTGGGCTTCAAATTGGACCCACCGCATCTAAATTGGTGACTGCGATGTACAGCCTTAACAATTTGCAACCCATTGGGAGCAATAGTGGTTAGGCTAGAGAGGTAGTGCACATCGCGGCTAGAGCAGAGGGTAATTTGACTGTCATTGAGTCTAATAAGGGAACAATCCTGTTGCTATTTTTTTAAACCTCTTTATTAAGGTTTTATTGTTTCCAACACAGTAACGTACATACATACATCCCAGGATACACACCCAGGCCCACATCCCTAAACTGGATATGGAAACTATATATAACCCCCCAAACTATATACAATCACAGTTAAATTTTATTATCCCCAAACAGTTTACTCAATTCCTCTTAAAGTAACCTTCAAATCGGTTTTTTCGAGTTCGGTATTTGTCTAGCCTTAACCATAGTCCGACTTACTATATCGGGTTATCACTTCAATCCATAAGTGTACCTATTCCGGACTATCCTTGAATAACTGTGTCCCTAGGAAGGAGAGAGAATCCCATGTGCCCAACCAAGTAAAAGCATATCTTGTGACCTAGGCAAACAAGTTTATGTGAGAGTTATGACTATACGTATATAGAACCTATCTAATAACAGTCATATAATTCCGTTCACTTTCAAACCCCTCAGACTTTCTCATAAGAGAATTTAACCAGCTACTCTTCTCCAGACAGACAGATCTGAACCCGAGGACCTTTCAACTGTGTTGAGTACACTGCCTCTAGGGTCCCCCACCTTCTGTCATATAATTTCTTTTTCCCTTCCGTCAGCATATGCTGTTTAAGTCTCTTCAAGACCTGTAGGAGGTCCCCAACCCATTGATCATAGCCATAAATTCTATCCTCCTTCCAGTGTCTTAGGACAAATGCTTTAACTACAGCTGACATGAGGGACACATGATATTTAGCTGAGCCCGTCGGTACCCTTCTCATGTCTCCTAATATACATATCTCTGGGCTAATGTACTCCGAGTAGTTTAGTATCGGATCCATTTCTTTTTCAATCTGAACCCATAATGGCTGAATTCAAGAGCACGTCCACAATACATGTAATAGGTCTCCTGGTTCTATGCCACAGCGAAAACACCGATCTGTCTGTCTGAGTTTTCTAGAACACAACTTGGCAGGGGTGTAGTAGATATTTGAACAGATAAAAAATTGCATAGTATTATACTTCGGTATAGGCAAAGCTTTCATGTGTTTCCAAACTTCTATCCAGTCTGGTCTCAGGGGGATAATGCTTTTTCCCAATATATTATCTGATTTTCGGGTTCTGTGCAAACATAGTCTAACAGGACCTTGTATACTTTTGAAAGGGGATGCTGTAAAAGGTCCAACTCCCTTAAATGAAAAATAAACAAATTTTTCCCCCCAGCTTTATTATCTCGCATGAACTTCTGTAACAGCTTGGTAATCTGGATCTTTTTAAAAAAATTCCAGTCTCTAGTCTGTGTTGGCAAGAGCACCCTGTCTGCGGTTATAAAGTCTGCCACTTTGAATTCCGACAGCAGTGATGTCCACTGACCTCTCAGTATTCGATTTCCCAGGTGAAAATTAGGGTTTCCCACTATGGGCTGTTCCCTTGCCCCACTTTGTGCTCTCTTCTGCCCTGGGGTTAACCACTCCCACCACGCTTTAACTGATTTATATATCGGAGAGTGCTTTCCTATGCCAGGCAAAGTCTCCGGATCTACAAATAATAATGCAGTTGGGGAAAGTTTTATGTCTTCTAGGATAAGTTGTTCAATTCGAAGCCACATTGGCGTGTATGCCTCATCTCCCCGATGCCTGTCCCAGCGTCCCATATACCCTAGTTGCCCTGCTACATAGTATAACATTAAGTCTGGAAGCTTCATGCCTCCCTTCAGATGGGGGAGGCGTAAAATGGCATGTTTCCTCCTTGGAGGTTTAGAATCCCATAGGAATTCTGAAATAATCCTTTGAATACTATTGAACCTTCCCTTCGGGATAATATAGGGAGAAAGACAAATCAGGTACAACAATCGAGGCAGAAAGTTCATTTTAATTAGTCCCAGTCTGGCCGTGAAGTTTAGAGGAAGCCTCCTCCACCTTTCAATATCCTGTTTAATTTTAGCCACAATGCTACCCACATTCTCCTCCACCCCATCTGCTGATCTAGCCAAAATCTAAATTCCCAGGTATTTAATTTTTTTCGGGGCCCAATTAAGTTGGAGATGCTCAAAATCTGCCCTATGGGTGTGCACCGTGAGTGGAAGAACTTGGGTTTTAGATAAATTTAACTATAATTAGACACCCTTGAAAACTTCCTGATGATTTCAGGCACTTTGAAAAGCTAACAAACGGATTACTTATGCAGCAAGATGTCATCGGCGAATACTGATAATTTAAGTCCATCCCTAAAACTTCAATCCCTGAACCCTTGGTTCCATAGCAAGGATCTTAACAGAGGTTCCAGGTAGATATTAAATAAAATTGAGACAAGGACAGCCCTGCTTAGTTCCATTTTTAAGAAGAATCTCTTTAGAGAGATATCCGCTGTATAGACTCTGGCTGTAGGAGCTTCATAAAGATTTCTAGGCCTCTTAGGAACCCCTTGGAAACTCCATTTCTCCATTGTGAGAAATAAAAATTGATGGGAAACCCGGTCGAACACCTTCTCGGCATCTAATGCTATTAAAGCCATAGCGGATTTTGAAATGGCAGCTCTTTCTAAGATGTGATGGAGTTTCCTTAATGCATCATGAGCCCCCCTCCCTGGCATAAACCTGACTTGTTCTTGACTAATCAATAAAGGAGCAACTTTCAAGACCCTGTTAGCCAAAATTTTTGTAAGTATCTTAATATCTTGGTTTATTAAAGCTATGGGCCTATAATTACCTGGTAGGTGTCTGGGTTTATCTGGTTTTGGGATCAGCGTGATATAGGCCTGATATAGTGAGAGTGAAACCCTCCATTTATGATGGTTGAGAAGAGTTCTTTTAATAAAGGTATTATTGTCGCTGCATGACTTTATAAATTTGGCGGCAGGCCATCAGGTCCTGGTGCCTTCCCATTTGGCAAGTCTTTAATTACCTCCATAATTTCCAGCTCTGATATTGGGGCAGCCAGGGCCTGGGCCTGCTCTGGGCCTAATCTAGGCAACGGTATTTCATCCAGGAATCCCCCTATTTCTGTCACTGAGCTAGGGGCCCCCTCCTGGTATATTGCAGCATAGTAATCCGCAAAGGCATCTGCCATTCCTTGAGGTTCCGAGATAAACTCTCCTCCAAACTTCACTGCCACAATCGTTCTTTCTGCCTCCCTCCTTAACCTATGGGCCAATAATCGACCTGGCATGTCCCCTGTAGCAAATATTTAGCATTCAATCTTTCCAGCCAACGGTCTGCCCTATAGTACAGTATACCTTCTAAATTCCTCTTTTAGTTCTCTTAGTTCCCTATCCATCTCCTTAGAGGAACCTTCTAGAGGTGATAAAGACTTAATGGCCCCCAATATGAATTCCTCCTGAGCCCTATTTAATTTGTTCCACCTAGCTGTATATTCCTGTGCCCATCCCCCATATAGCACTTTGCAGACAGGCCAAGCTAATTTCTTATCCTCAAGAGTTGGGATTTGATTCCGAATAATTTCCTTAAGTTTACCCTCCAATTTAGTTACCATATTGTCCACGTGTAACACCCCTTCATCTAGATGCCATCGATATGGCTTAGGGGAATGTTGTCTATCTTCCATAACAGCTGAATTGGGAATGGTCAGACAGTGTCCTTTCAAAAGTATACATACTGCTAACCCCTTAAAACTTCCCTATTAACCAAAAAGAAGTCGATCCTGGTATATGTCTTATGTACTCCTGAATAAAACGTCATCTCCGTCTCCCCTTTTCTGTAGATCCTGTATGGGTCTACTAATGCAGTAACTTCCAAAAATCTATATAGTGCTGCTTGCGAGGAGCTGGGTACTTTATTGGAAGGGGGACTCCTGTCGACCCTATTGCCAAACATATATTCCAGTCTCCTGCCAAGATAGATGAGCCCTGGGGGAGTGCGACAATATCAGCCTCCAATGAGGCGAAAAATTCTGATTTAGCCGGAGTGGGGCCATAAATTGAAGCACACAGCAATGGGTGTCCCAAAAATGAGCCCATCGTGTATATTCCCCTACCATCCTCTCTCGATCGAGTGCACCCAATTATATATGGGCAATCTTTCCTAACTAATATCGCTACCCCATCCGAGGCTTTCGCACATCCAGTTCCGATTACCTTGCCCACCCATCCCTTCCTAAGTAAATGCAACTCGTCATTCAATAAATGGGTTTCCTGAAGTGCAGCAATATGTACCCCCAACTGATTAATGTAACTTAGTATAACCAGTCTTTTCTTCCTCCCCCTGAGACCTTTCACATTCCATGATAGAATTCTAAGTGACCCCATCTACTATGGCCTCGCCCTTGACCTTCACTCTCATACATTTTGTTTTCCTTACATCACATGTCTTGGTTTCTCTCTCGTTCCTTCCCCCCCATAGCTCCCCTTCGTACTACTCCCGATCCTACGATCGCCCTCCTTAATCTTCCCGAGACGTGTATGAGTCAGCTCTCAAGATGTCTCCAATCGCCCTCCGAGTCCCAATGTGAACCCGTAATATCCCTCTTCCTACTTGCCCCCCCAGCTTCAGGTTCAGACTAACCTACCATCCATTTAACTTTAAATTATTGAAGGGGGAACCTACTTCTCAGTAACTTAAGCCACTATCTCCGTGGCGATCTGCTGTAATATCCTAAAATATACCCTGAATAACAAGAGTAACCACTGAATCTAATAAAAAGAAAAGGGCTTTGTTTTGCCACTTCACAAAGCTCTCAAACCTACTCTCCCCACTCATAGAGAGGGGAAGATAGAAAGGGAAAACATCTCAATAACATAAAATTCTACCCACTAATGTCACTTTTCCCCAACGCTGCTAGTCCCCTATTCCCACTGTTATGTTTACGTTTTCACCAGTCCCTTTCTTCCCTTCAGGTCACCGACTTGAACAAATCCGGTAGCTCCACTCTAAGGCTTTCCAAGGCTTCTTCTGCTGTTAGGTACCTTCTGTCCCCTTTTGACAACTTTACCACCAGGGTGGCTGGATACTGTAATCTAAATTTCAGCCCTGCCATATACAGCTTCTTTTTTATGTCCGTATACTCCTTCTGTTTTTCTCTCACCGAAGGAACCAAATCTTGAAACAGCCAGAGAGAAGCCCATTCCAGTGTAAATTTCTGTTAGCATTAGCTTTATTTAAAACATGAATTTTCTCCTTGTAATTCAGGAACCGCATTATGATAACTCGAGGACAAGCTCCCGGTGGGGAGGTCTCTCTCAGTGCGCGGTGGGCCCTCTCGAGGTTGTAGGAGTCGCCAAATGGCGTGGGCCCAAATAACTTCAGAAGAAGATCTTGTGTGAAGGCAACACAATCTGAGCCTTCCGTTTTCTCAGGCAGTCCTGCCATTACTAAGTTATTCCTCCGGCTCCTCGCTTCTTGATCCTCAAGACGGTTTTCTATTTTTTTCACTTGCCTTTTCAAATTAATCAAATCCTGATCCATGGTTCCGGTTTTTCTCTCCTGCGATGCAACTCTGGCCTCTACATCCCCCACTCTCTGCGTAAGAGCATGCAGAGCAGGCTTCAGAATTGTGAAATAAGCAACCAGCCCTTTCAGGAGTTGTTTTATTTCAGTGATGTCCTCTGAGGTTGATTGCCCTCCTGACCCTCCGCCTTCCGGTCCTCAGGTTCTTCAGAGATCGTCGAGTGGGGCTTTGAGCGCTTAGTCGCCGGCATTCTCATTGCCATAGACTCGGGGCTTCCTTGCTCCATCTCGGCCATTTCTCTTTCCGCACTCGTTGGTGTTGTGCTACTATCTTCGCCCACCATACAGAGCCTGAAATCACCTTCCACGATGCGACAACCTCTAATCGATCAAAACTCCTCACTGATTCAGTTCTGCAGGTTCTCAAAACGTTAAATCTTATAACTATTTTTCGTCGGGACTCGGGAGCCTTATTAAAGACGTCTACTTCCTGCTAGCTCATCACGTGATCCATCCTGTTGTTATTAATACGCTAAGTGTATGAGGTGGCTGATGGATTCAGGTAGAATTAGCTTTGTGAGCTCCTTGTGAGCTAGAGAGTAGTTTGTGCTTGAGCTTCCCCTTAGTTTCATTTTGGGGGGCTCAAATGGCTTAATAGGCGAGCTTGCAACTAGTTCAGCCCATGAAGAGTCCACCGAAACTGAACCTGGAAGCTCATTGATAGTGGCAGGCAGCATAGGCTCCGACTCTTCCCTATGAATATCCTCCTGTGAGGAGTATATGTTATCTTCAAGCAGGGCAAATTTGTTTGAGAGTGGGATAGGAGAAGAGAAGTTAGAGTGATGCTCCCGGGTGCGCAAGGTCACTGCAGAATCTTCACCTATGCAACAAGTGTTCCAGGCAAGACGGGGGCCCAGAGAATTTTTTGCCTGAATTTGGGCTGAGGATCTGGAAGGGAGGGTAATATCAGCATCCCCAGAAGTAGAGACCTTGGATTCAACTTTGCCATCATTAAGGTGAGCCTCCTGTAATGTAGATTGAGGAGATTCAGGGCTGACCATTGATTGAGGTACAACGCTTTTATTTGAAATGGCTGATTCTGTAGTGTTAATGCTGAGGTATTCTGATAGTGCTTAGGGGTGAGTTGAAATCTTTGAATGAGCGGTTGGTAAATATGCGCATTACAGCTGGGTACCTCAGTGCAAACTTAATTCCCCTCTGGTGAAGCGTGGGCTTAATGGGATTGAAGGCTTTTCTTTTGTTGGTGAGCTCTTTAGAAAAATCTCTAAAAATTTGAATTTTGTGCTCTTGCCATATGAGATCCCCTATTTCTCTGGCTCTTTTTAGAATTAGCTCCATGTGTGAGTAGTTCAGAAATCTGGCAATTATAGGTTGTGGTTTTTGTGCTGGTCCTGGTCGTGGGCCAAAGGATCTGTGAGGTTGCTCGATGGTGAGTAACTGATTGGGAGGGAGCTTCAGTTAAGCAGGCAAGACATGTTGTAATAACGTGCTGGTGTCTCCGAGTTCGGTGCCCTCCGGGAAACCGAGGAATCTGAGATTATTCCTGTGATTTCTGTTCTCAATATTATTCATTTTGGCTTGTAGACTCTTAATTACTCTGTTCTGCTCTCTTATAGTTGCATGTAGATCCTGAATCGACGCTTCATTTTGCATTGCCTTGGCTTCAGCAGAAGTAAGTCGAATGTTCAGCGATTGTGTGTTGGATATATTTTGCTGCGTTGCAACTTTTATGTAATTTATTTCAGATATTAGTTGTTGGAACACTGATTCAATCTTTGTGAGAGAGCTTGCATTCGTAGCTTGGGAGGCCATTTTAATAGGCCTCAGAGAGTGTTGATAACTGCAGATTAAAAGTCCAATGAATGGTAATGGTAAAATACTTTATTGGAACTTTCCTGTGGTTTCTCTAGAATTAGATCCCAGAAGTTGGCACATGAAAGATGCCTGGATTGTTAAGGATTGATTACTGGAGTATCCAGAGAGAGTAGAAATTAGGCTGCCATCTTTAGCAGAGCCAGGCCATGCCCCCACTTGTTACTTTATTGAGAGGGTGCATGTTTGCTTACACGAGCAGCTCCTCCAAATAATAAACCAAGAGCCAGCATCATAAAATGTTTGGATTTCCAACAAAAAAGTATACATCCAAACCAAAGCATGGGAGAAGCCCAGTCTCTGTTGGAAAGGGCGCAGATTCTACATCTTTGGGGACATCACCCCGGCAGTATGGGACAAGCAGATAGCCTAAAAGGAAGTAAAAAAGAGCCCTGCATGCCATCAGTGTGAAATTTAAAATGTTGCATCATGCCCACCTCATAGTCCACACCTCACAAAGCTCTGTTGAATTTCACTCCACAAAGGCAGCTAAACAGGAGTTCCCCAAAATCATCAGCGTCTTCTACCTGTCCTTCACCCGATCGGCTAGTAAGGTGACTCAGCAACATACATAAACTTGGCAGCCTAGATCTCCCGGCCCTGGAGACCACCTATAATTCCATTCAACCCTCAGTACTTTGAATAAATGGCTCTCCTGCACCATTAATGGGGAACCAATGAGTAAGTTATTGTTTTACATTCATATCAAAGTAATCTATTAAAAGACGCACAACAACAATATGGCACCTGGAACCACAAGTTGCTTATTGTCTCCCATCTCTTGCAGCCTTTTTCATTGGACAGACTCCATGTCTACACTTTGGTCTATGCACTTCCCCTCCACAACACCCTCACCTGTATGTCATCTCTCATAGAGGATTTTCTCTTCAGCTTAATCCCAATTTCACCATAGCTGTGATGACACCAACTACCTGCTCCCTATTCTTCTCTTCCAACTAAGGGGGACATTCTGTGACCATCTCTTCAGAGCAACTGCAGCTCGATATCATTATTATAAATTGCAGTCAGAGATTTCCAAACATGTGATACTACTGGCATAGATCTTTTAATCCTACAGGATTCACATAATTTCCTCTGCCTGAACACCCTCCCTGTCTTCGGATCATCACATAGTCATCGATTTTCTGTATTCCCCTATCATGGATAATCACTTACTGGCCCTACAGTACCAACTCTGTGCATCTTTTTCACCATACAATGAACAGATCTTTGTTCCAGTTCCACATCAAACCTACAAATCCAAAGGGCATACTATAACATATTCTACATACTGGGAAAACGCTATGCCTTGTAGTATTTTGACCACGGCCTGGAATATCTTCACTATTTCTGTCCATTAATGAAGAAAAGAATGAGTGAAATACAATTGGTTCCTTTTCTTTTCCTCTCCCCCCCCCCCCTTATAGTATTTGCCCCATGATAATTTTTTCATGATGTTCTGGGTTTGGGACAGACTCTTCAGCCACCATACTTCCGATCAAGAGGTGAGGCAATATGTTTTGGACCAGGAGTTGGCCTGGACCACCATGGATGTATGCCTCACAGACCATTTGTTCTTTTCTGGCAGCCATCTGCCAGCCCAGGCATGCCCCAGGCCTGGGCCTCCCAGCTTGGGGGCCGAAGTAGACTTTCTGGATGGGTCCTCCCTTATGTAAGGGGTGGATCTACATATGTCTTTTGAGTATTGTGCACAATCTGCCGCTCCAACTCATTACACAAGGCAATGTTTCATGTCTATAGTTTATGTATGGTTTGATACTGTTTGTTTGCTGTTACAGTCTTCTTGTTTGACTTCTTTAATAGGTAGCATTAAGGTCAAAATCAGCTTTCTTATCTCATGCTTTACAGAAAGGGAAGTGTGAGGCACTATAAGCCAAGCATTTGGGAGATTGCGGTGTTTAGGATTGGTGTGCTATTGTGGGGGAAGTATGATTGGTTCTTATAACAGAGCAAGTGATACACTTTTATTCCATTGGGTGAATGAGAAGAGTCCTCACCAGATAGTACCCCACATGTGAGGCACTATGCCAGGCAAGTCACCTTTAAACAATTAAGCAGTAATGACTGAACAGACAGTCATTTCCTAGGTATTAATGACCGGTTTGGGGCGGAAGGGTGGCCAGAGGTGCAGCTGAGGGCCAACCCCCTCCAGCCGGCTGTTAATCCCCAGGAAATGAACGGCTGTGAGGTCATTATTGCAATTGTAAGTCTAATCACAATAATGTTTGTAAAACATTTTATGTTTAGTTTTTTATTTTTTCTGGGCAGCGCATGCCAGCGCTGGTTGCTGTGGTAACGTGTGAGGCTATGCTGATGTGCTGGTGGGTAGAAGCAATTGTGATGTGTGGTAGCTATTGACAGGAATTAAATACATGACTGTTCAGTTTTTTTTATTTTTGTTTCTTAGTGTACACTGACAGCAGTGCCGAAAATACTGTACTTCTTTTGTTTCACCAGCGCTGCCGTCAGTGTAGAGCACTGTGATCAGCCGTGTGGCTGTCATGCCAGGCATTTCTAAAAGATTTCAGATCAGCATGGCAGTCAATCAGTGAGCTTCTTTAGCTCATGAATAATTAATTAGACTTAGAATAGCATTTACTGACTGTAATTGGCTTACTTGCAATATCAAAGGCACCCAATCCCCAGAAAAATGGCACATGGTTCTGTCAATTAAAATCTCTAGGGGCCCAGATTATCATGCTACAGAAAATGTGCACCAAGTGACAACAACCTATGGTGTCTGACCTGGGTTAGGAAAGACTTCATGGCTGACAGCTGAGCTGGGGTTGCTATCCTGTTTGCCCGCATCTTTCCCTTTCAACTGTCCTCTGACATCCGAGACCCTGAAGGCTGATACATTATTTTCAAAGGATTGCTTGGCATAATAGAAGTGATCATAGCTTGCATATATGACCCCAACTCGGATGCTCCATCATTTCTTACTATCTTACTCAATCTTTTGGCCACACAGGGAGATACCTCCCCGATTCTTGGAGAGGACTGGAACATAGTGCAGGATATTAAACTAGATAGGCCCCTCCCCTTCCTGAAGTACACTAAACAACTTGAAAGACACCTTAGGGTTTATTGACCCATGGCGTATGCTTTATCCCACACAGAAACAGTATACATTCCATTCAGCAATCCATAGTTAAGATTCTAGGCTAGATTCCTTTTTGGTATCACACCGGTTAGTGGAAGGTAGTCACAGCTGTGAGATTGGACTGACAGTGGTATTGGATCATGCACCAGTAGCTTTCACCCTGTCCCATACATCCAGTCAAGAATGGTATAAAATGATGAAAGTTAACAATCACTCATTAAATGATCCAACCTGTCTTAAATGCTTAATAGAATATATGGAGTCCTTTTTCTAACAAAATCAAGAGTTGGTCTCCAATTTTAACACCATTTGGGGGCCATATAAAGCCACAATCTGCAGTGAACTTATCAAACTTGCTGCTACAAGAAAATGGAAAAGACTACAGGAGTGTTCCCAGCTGTTGAACAAAAATCAGACAACAGGCAAGGCAGGTCAAAACCGCCTCATCTGATGAGGAATGGCACACCCTAACAGTAACCTCTCAAGACACTCTTGACGTAGCCCTCTGGGCTGAACTCCCCACCTCCCCCCCCCCCCACACTCCCTCATGGCCTCCCTTCCCACTGCCGGTACCTGCTGGTACTAAATCTGTCACTCTGAAATGTTTCTAATTATTCATTGTGTTCTAGCAACTATGCAAAACTATGTTAGTCTGTATGATTATATTCTGTAAGTATGTGACTCTGTATGTCCTCTCTGTGATGAGGTACCTTTGTATATGAGCCCCTTGCTCAAAGATTGTAAATCCAATTGTACAATAAATACATAAATAAAAATAAAACCTGGGAAAATATGCCGAATTGTTTCATGAGGGGGCAGAATGGGCCATTTTCTTACCTTGACCGGGGAGAGAAGGTGGGCAGATTGTTAACAATGAGGCTAAGGCAGAATGAAGCTGCCAGAATAGTTCCAGTGATCCATGCTGCCCCTACCCTCCCCTTACAGACACAACCTAAGGATATTGTTAATTGTGTTGGGGCTTCTATGCAGACCTGGATGCCCGTGAACTCCCAGTGGCTAAACATAGAGAGAAAGACGGCAGAAGGAGACCAATGGTCCATCTAGTCTTCCCATGTGTTCATTGAACCTTCTTAGATCTCTGGACCCACCCCCTTCTGCCTAATGCCTCCTACTGCTCCTGTTGCTTTTGATTGCCCTTTAGCTTTGTCCCTCCTCAGCTTGAATGATGTCATGGACTTTGCTTTCACTACCTCAGCTGGTAGTCTATTCCATGGCTCCACAACTCTTTCTGTAAAATAATGTTTCCTAAGCTTCCTCTTGAAGTTCCACCCCTCAACTTCCACTCGTGCCCTCTAGTGTTAGAGTCAGAGACTCTGTTGAACAGGTCCAATGATGGCACCTTATTTATTCCTCTCAGGAATTTGTATGTTTCAATCATATCTCCCCTCTTCCTCCATGTCTCCAGTGAGAACATATTTAATGCTTCAGGATGCTCCTCGTATGAGTGTCCTTGAAGGCCCTGGTCATTTTGGTCATTCTTCTCTGAACAGCCTCCAACCTGTTTATATCCTTTTTCAGATGTGAACTCCAAAACTTGACACAATACTCCAGATGTGGCCTTAACAGGGACCTGTAGAGTGGCAGTATTATATCCTTCCTCCTGCTACTGAATCCCCTCCCTATGCACCCCAGCATTTTGTTGGCCTTGCTATAATCTTTGTTGCATTCGCTTGTCAGTTTAAGGGTGCTGCTTATGATGACACCTAGGTCCCATTTTTCCTGTGTGGTGCTGAGCTGGATTCCGTTGAGGTGGTATGCTGTCCTTGAGTTCCCTTTACCCCAATGCATCACCTTACATTTTTTTGTGTTGAACTTCAGCTGCCAGACATTGGACTATCTTTCCAAGCTCTGTAGATCTTTTTGTAGGACCTGAACCGCCTCCTTGCTGTCAACACGTCCTCCTAGCTTGGTATCATCCATGAATAGGGCAATTTTGCCCTGAATACCTATGCTGATGTCACTGATAAAGGCATTAAACAGGACTGGCCCCAACACTGAGCTTTGGGGCACACCACTAGTGATCGCACCTTCATCAGACTTCACCCTGCTGACCACTACTCTCTATTTTTTGTCCCTAAGTCAATTACCTATCCAACTGACTATGCACTTGGCTGCACCCAAGTCCTCTAACTTTTTCAGCAGGAGGTTGTGCAGCACCGAATCAAACGTCTTACTGAAATCGAAGTAGAGGAGGTCCACTGAGTGACCGCTGTCTAGTTCCCTAGTGACCCAGTCAAAAAATGTAATTATTTTCATTTGGCATGACCTTCCCACCATGAACCCATGTTGCCTGTCATTCTGTGGACCATTTTTATCTAGGTACTCTTACTAAGTCTTGTTTTATTAAGATTTCCATCAGTTTTCCCACTACCAATGTAAGGCTGACCAGCAGGTAGTTGCCTGCTTCCTCCCAACTCTCTCCCTTGTGGAGAGGTACCACATCAGCTCTTCTCCAGTCTCTCGGCAATATCCCTGTCTGAAGTGATCTGCTGAATAAATGTGCTAAGGGGACCTGCCAGTTCACTTACTAGCTCCTTTAGCACCCTAGGGTGTATTCCATCAGGACCTGGTGATTTGTCTCCCTGAGTTGATGCAGGGTCTTTCTAACCCTACTGTTGGCGATTGATGGTGCTTCCATTTGTGGAACATCTTTGTCAGCAGCCTTGATGCCACTGTCTGGTATTGGGCCTTTGTGTTGCTTGGTGAATATTGAGCAAAAAAAGTTGTTCAGAACAGTGGCCTTCTGCATATCCTCCACCACTACTCTGTCACCATCTTTGAGTCTAACTATACCTCCCCTTTTCTTTCTTTTTTCTTGTATATATCAAAAAAAAGTGTTTGCTTCCTTCTTAAACCTCTTCTGTAATCCGAAGCTCTGTTGCAGCCTTGGCTGATTTCACCATATTCTTTACTTCTTTGTTATTCTAAACATAGGCTTCCCATGTACAGTCTTCCTGAGTTCTTTTATAGTTCTGATAGGCCTCACTTTTCGTTCTCCTTGCGGTTCTTACCTGGTTACCGAACCATATTATTTTTTTTGTGTTTCTTCTTTTTGGTCACTGTTCTTACGCACATCCTGGTAGTCTCTAAAATGGCTAACTTAACCAGACCCCTTATTTCTTCCACATCTAAATACTCCTGGATCCTTAACAGCTTGCTTCTGAGTACATCCCTCATTTTGTAAAAATTGGCTCCTCTAAAGTTTAAACCTCTGTCTTGGATTGCAATTTTTCTATCCCTAGGGCTAACTTACACCACACAGAGTTGTGGTCACTGTTGGCCAGTGGCTCCCCAACCCCTGAAGCCCTAACTCTCACCGAGTTAGTGAGGACCACATCCAGGATGGTGTCCAGCCTAGTCAGGGCACTAACTAGTTGTGTAAGTAGACAGTCTTGTACGGCATTAATCACCATTTGGCTCCTAGTAGAACCTGCCATTGGGATGCTTCAGTTAACATTGGACATATTCAGGACTCCTACCACCACTGTATCCCCTTTTTGTGCTACACATCTGATCTCCTCTAGGAGCTCTTCATCCCTGCCCTCAGCCTGCCCTGGAGGCCAGTATACCCACACCTGTGTGGATCCTCTCCTCTGTTGCCGAGCTGGGTAGCATCCATAGGGATTCCACACCTTTCTTTTTGATGCTATCTACTGAGATAGCATTTATCCCGTCCTTTACACATAATGCTACCCTTCCCCTCTATCCTGTCTGAACAGGGCATAGCCTGGGACCGAAAGGTCCCAGTCATTTTTCTCTGAGGTCCAACTCTCCATGACAGCCACCACGTCCACTCATGAATCTGCCATCATTGCCTGAAGGTCACTTTTTTGTTTCCCAAGTTTCTGGCATTGATGCATGCCCCTTTCCATAGTCTAGTACCCCTGCTTCTATTCACTACTATTGATTCTGCTCTTGTGTTTGTGGATGTGTGGCCCTGTTTTCAGTTCCCGATAGTTTATAACCCTTTTCTACATGTTTTCTTAGGCTGTGGGAGAGAAATTCCTACTTGTGGGGAAGGGACGACTAAGTTTCTTTCAGGTTCCCTAGTGACAACCTAGTTACCTAGTTAAAATGATCAAGATGGACTTCGAATTTCTGCACAAGAGCCATCACTCCTTCTATTGAAGATGATATGCAGGCCTTTCTCCAGGCTACCAACCTCCCCAGGCTTCAGGATTAGCAGAGAGTGGCACTTGGCCAACCCATTCCCAGCACAGAGGTCTCCCATGCTATTCAATCCCCTTTCCGATGACAAGGCTCCTGGACCCAATGGGTTTTCCCTTAACCTCTACAAGGCCCTAAAAGAAAAACTAGTTCCCCAACTGACCAAGCTTTTTAATGAGGCTAATGATTAGGGCTTCCTGGTCCTCCAGGACTGTGACCATCACCAGAGGGCTGTGTAAAAAAGATAAATAGGACTACCAGCCCACCAAAACAAGAGATCAGCCTGAGTTGGAGTACAGGAAAGACTTCTGTGGGCTACCAGCCCTATGACTGTAGTTTTATCTCATTGGCCTGGTCAGCCACAGCTTGGTCCGAGTAGGCAAAGTGCATAATCAAGCCACTTGCTGCTGCAGAAAGGAAAAGGGTTTGGAGTTACTAAATTTTGGAGCTGAGCAGAGAAACAGTTGAAAGAGCCTGGAGTTGCAGTGAGCCAGTACAGACTGAAAGGTACTGCCTGTTTGACGAGCATTTCAACCTTGAACCAGGCCTGAGTCCCTGTGTTCCCCCCTTGGAGGGGTAAATGTGGAGAGTGCAAACTCCGGTAAGGGGAGAGCCTGAGCGTGCTGTGGCTAGAGACTGATGCAAGGGCCCCACATAGCTGTGTATAGAGAAACTGAAGTGAGAGTGCTGGGGCTGGAGCCTGAACAGAAGCCCAGTTGTTAATTGTGTGTCCAGAGTGTGCAACAGAAGAGTCTAGAGGACAATGCCTGCCCTGTCCTTAGACCAAGGAAGACAGAGGGAGGCCTGCCTGGTGAAAACAATCTACAAAGGCCTCTGAGGCGAAGTTGGCAAGGCGAGGCAGGTGAAGACCAGCGTTCTTCAGTTCTCCAGTCCACCAGATCTGCAACCTTGCGGTGCATCTCCAACAGGATACCCTCACATTACCATACCAGATCCAGCCTGCTGACCCCCCCCTCCATGAAGTGCTGAATTATAAGTACCCCGAGCTGTGGCTTTGGAGAGTATTTGATTAGCTAACTGGCCACGTAAAAATCAGTGGGTTAGGTTCTGGCCAGGTCTCAGTCAGAAACTTGAGCCCAGACCTGAAGTTCAACAAAGTTATCTGTTTAAAAGCATTGGGCCCAATGTAAGCATCCCAGCTTGAGCATCATCATCACTTTTGTGAGGTACCCACTGCATCTAAGGGACATTGGCCAGGGTGCACCCAAAGGTGGGAGGCAGGGAGTTGTGTGGGGTGTCGGTGCTTTACTGTTTTTGTTGTTGTTACTTCAACCTCCCCATTTTCTTTTTTCCTCAAAATAAACACTGTTATTGGTTGCACGTTATATCTTGTTATTATGCTTCCTTGGGAATGGGGGGAATTGCTGGGGAGATTGCTGTTGTGAGGGGAGTGTCTGGGGGGCAGCTTATGCATTTTCATGGGGTGTGATAACCTGTTATTTGTCCACAGGTATCCCCTGCCACTTCCCCAGGTGGAGGCACCATGCCAAACCTTTTATCCACTACAGAACCTAGGCCAGGCCTCTCGGAGGTATGTACAGTGTAGACCCCAGGGCCCTGAAGCAGCCAAGGTGAGGGAAAGGGCTGTTACAATTAAATGGGTGAAGCTTCTCTAGTCATAATCCACAGCCTGAGTCTGCTGCAATGGCTTACTCTCCACCCCCTTTACCTTAGGGAAGGGAAGGGAAGGAGACAGGGTTGCTCCTTATCCTCACTCCTTTTCGATGTATATATCAAACCTCTTACCTGTACTATTGCCAGAGACCCCAGAATTCATGGGATTAAAGTGGGAGAACATGAATATGTGATTTCCACCTATGTGTATGGCATTTTGCTACACCTAGAGCAACCCTCCATATTGATACCTGCAGCCTTTGAGGTCCTCCACTGATTTGGAGAATTCTCAGGCTATAAACTAAACCTAGATAAAACTGTTATAATGCCCTTAAACTGTCACACCTACAAGATGGAGGTCATGCTTTATTTGGGGGAGGGGGCACCTAGGCCTCTGGCACTATTAAGTATCAATCAATCAATCAATCAAAATCTTTATTTATTCAGGCGAACATCATTGAGCATAGCTCATTTACAAGATGGACCTGAGTGGTCATAACAAAAAGGTTACAGATTGTATACAAAAACATGATATTGAATAAGCACAAATACAACCATTTATGAGTGAGATAGATGTACAAATATTTACATAGGTGTTGTGATCAGCAGGGACAGGTGTGTCATGCTGGAGAGCAACCTCACTAAATTAGTGGCTCACATTAAATCAGATCTTGAAATATGGTTGACTTTACCATTAATATTATGAGCATGTATTAATATTGTAAAGATGAACATATTACCTTGAGTACTCTCCCACCTGAGCATGACAGGTCTGTTCCTTCCCAAACACTGGTTTACCATCCTTCACTCTATTTTTATACACTTTCTGTGGGGTGGAAAACCACCCAGGTGGGCCTGTGCAAAACTGATCCCGGATACATTTCAAGGAGGACTGGGACTCCCCAACTTCTGTTTCTATTGCCTCATGGGGCACACTACCCACCTTCTGTGGTGGAGACTAGACCAGCCTACAGAAACAGAGAGAACAACATTTCCCACTTGTAAGATCACTAAGATGGATTTAGCTAAACAATACAACATTGATCTTAAAGCCTTGACCAGTTAAAATTATCTAAACCCCTCTGCCCTCCATGCCACCCTAACAGACACCTCATTAAGAGTGTGTGCACAACTGCATAGATTCCTAGGCACCTTCCCTCTCTTGATCTGTCCCAACCTATTCAGCATAACCCCAATTTTTTTTTATAGGGGGTATCATGGTGGGGAACTCCTTTCTTCTCAGAGCTAACCTTAACCAGCTGTCGTCCCCCATTCACAATGGCACTTTTATTTATTTTGCCACCTTCCAGGCATGGTATAACCTAGGTGGAGGAGCAGCCTTTCAGTTTATGTAACTCCAATATTTTAGAAGCACAACATTAGGTTCCCATCCCTGGCTTGTCCAACATGATGAGATATGGACATCCCTCAGCCAATACTCCACCCAAAGGCTTGCCATCTTGCTCCTATGTAAAAGACTCTGAGATAAGGCTACCAGCTCCTTAAGCTTGAATCTCGATTACTGGAATAAAGAATTTCCAGACCTAAAAGGGGCTGAAAATGTTAGTAAAGTATGATTAAATCTTTACAGATTTATTAGCTTTGACTGCCTGAAACTAGGGATGGGCTACCCGTCAAGTGGCTGGATCAGGTAGGTTGGGTATTGGTCATTTTTGGCCGGATAGGGTAGTTCAGGTAATTTACTACTCTACCCAGCATAACAGTGTACTTCACGGGTTGGGTAATTTTGACAAGGGTAACAGGTCGGGTAATGGGTATTTTTTTTTTAACTAGGTGACTCCTTCCCAGGCTGGGAATGGGCATTATAGGGCAGCCTGTGGGGTCCTTCATGAGCTCACAGCAGAATTAGGAGCACATGACACCAAGCTGACAATCTGATTGGTCAGTGATGTCTGTGTTCCATCTGCTGGGAGCCCGTTGTGCAGATAGCAGCAGGAGCCTGGAGGGAGTGGCAGGACTCGGGCACTCGCTCTGCATTTTTGCCTAAATCGTGGTGAAAATATATTAAAAAAAACACAAAAGTAATATCTCCATGAAGCAGCAAGGGGTTGGAGACTGAAATTATCTCAGGAGGGAGGGAGGAATTGGGGGATCATCCGACGCTGCGGTGCTGGGGAGAGAAGGGGCAAGGGGGGCGAAAAGGCACTGGAAGCTGGTTTGTGTCTCTGCAGCATAGTGAAAGCAATTTAGACTGTAAATGTACTCTGTTAGGTGTCCTGAGCCCTGTTTGTGACATTAGTTACACTGTGTGTCTCTTTGCAGCATAGTGAAAGCCATTTAGGCTATATTACACACCATCTGTTAGGTGCCCCGAGCCCTGTCTGTGACATAGCTACTCTGTGTGTCTCTCTGCAGCATTGTGAAAGGCATTAGGCTGTAATTTACACTGTTTGTGTTAGGTGTCCCAAGCCCTGTCATTTTATTACTGTGACATAGCTGTGTGTCTCTGCAGCATAGTGAAGGCCATTTAGGCTGTATTACACATTACACACTGTCTGTTAGGTGTCCTGAGCCCAGTCTGTAACATAGCTACTATGTGTGTCTCTTTCCAGCATAGTGAAAGCCATTTAGGCTGTATTACACTGTTTGTTAGGTGCTCTGAGCCCTGTCATTTATTACTGTCTGTGATATAGTCAGCTACACTATCTGTCTCTGCAATAGTTACTGAGACAATATCCATTCCTTTCTCGGTTGTTTCTACTATGTCTCATATGTCCCAGTCTAAGTCTACTAAAATGTATTTATTGAAATGTTTCACCAGGAAGGCACGCTGAGCAACAAGTTGCTCATCTCCCGGGCGACCTGGGGGAGGGGTAGGGAACAATGGGATAGAATACAGAGAAATGTTACAATGTTGGAATACAATTTACTTACTTGCATACAATGAGAGTAGGAGGGATTACAGGTGCATAACACTGGCTAACAATACCACAGTTAAGTATAGCAGATATAAAGACACATATAACAAATTGGCAACAGTTGGTAACACTGGAACACATATAATAACTTGGCAACAGTATTTAGCACTAATTGGTAAGGTAACCCAATAATAATTGGTAGCCATTAGTGTAACACAGATATTCAAGATTTACAGTGATTGGAGTAAAGAGAGGAAGAATGGATGGAGAGAATGAAAAATTGTGGAGGGTAGAATGGAAGAAGGAAAGGAAATTTACAGAGAGACACAGACAGAACAAGATTTTTGAGGCAAACAGAGATGACAGGGTGGACTAAAGTGCATATAAGAGGGGTATAGGGGTAGATTATAAGTGTTTAATTGCGTGTAGGGTTAGGCCAGTGTTAGGCTATGTTAACCGGAAGGGGGGGTAGGAGGAGAGGAGAGGTAGAGTGTGGCAGGGTGAATAAGAGAGAGGTATTGTAGGTGGGGGGTATCCAAGGGGGGAAGGGGGGAGTTGAAATTCTACAGTGTCCTAAAAGGAAGCACAGCGTTGCTGCAGATGCAACTGTTAATGATGTGGACAATATAAATTCTAACACTAATAAAGAACATAGCGACAATAATAATAACATCACCAGGACTGGCACTAAATGTCTCTCTGAACCAAAAAAGCATATTAGGAATGAAATGATAGTAGAGTTTCAGAAAGAACTGACAGGAGTTACTCGTAGAGGTACTAAGCATTTTGCCACATGAGCAAGGATACTTTCAGCTGCTGAAGCAGCGTGCAAGGAGGCATCCTCCTCAAATATAAGCTCAGATGCTGAGGCATTGAATGCTGATAAAGATGGTGGTGATAGTAGTGACTGGGAATGGGATAGCCCAGGCTATATCCCACGTGATGATGATGGCACTTCCAGTTCTTCTGAATCTTGTGGTGATGAAGTCTGTAGTTTTGATGAGGGGGTACAAGAGGATGCCACTGTAGAGCATGAGAGGAAAGTACAGAAAAAAATTTGTATGCTAAACGTATGAATAAGAAGATAAGCATAAATGAGAACAATTTATGTCAACAAGGAAATGGCAGTGTAGAGTTTCCTCCAGGTTTCTTGACTGTATCAGAAATAATGCCAGGCACCATGGTAGAAAGCATAAAAGGTAAATCTTTATTATGGAATTTATTTTATATTGACCCTGCAGATAACTCTCGAGTTGTATGTAGTCTGTGCAAAAAGAGCACCAGTAGTGGTGACAAAGTGGGAAATTTTGGAACATCAGTAATTATACGGCATGCGAAGGCAAAATACCCAATTGAGGGGGGCAGGGCAAGGTACAGTGTGGTTAGTATGGATGGTAGTAGAAGTGACCGTAGTAACAATGAACTGGAAGCAGAAATTGACACTGAATCACTTGATGAATCTTTGCAGTCTTCCCAGACAAACATAGATTGTTTTCTTCTAACACCAAGTACTACAAAATCCCATAGTAGTACTCCATGTGAAAAAGGCATGAAAATACAATCCCCACAAAATTAAAAATATCTTGTGATTCTCATCAACTAACATTAAAAGAAAGTATTGTGAAGACACCAAAATTCACCCGCAAGCATTCAACATGCCAGCTATTAAATAGAGCCATTGCAGAGCTGTTGGCCAATGTCAACTCCCTTTATCTTTTGTTGCTCAAAAAGGTTTTCTCAAGTTCATGAACTGCATTGAACCATGGTATACCATTCCCTGTCAAACATATTTCTCGAAAAAGGCTGTTCCACAGTTGTATGGCTTGTTGTGTACTGCAGTCATTAAGCAGTTGGAACTTTCTGAGGGGAAGCACTTCACATAATCACAGATATATGGACCAGCAACCAAACAATTTACTACGTGACTGTTACAGCTCATTGGGCAAATTTTCAGTCAGAAAGTAATAATCCCCAGTCTACTGTAAGCTGTAGGAAGCAGGCTGTATTATGTGTCACCACTTTTGAGGAAAACCCCACTACTGTCAATATTTTGCAGGAGCTGCAAAATCAATTCCAGAAATGGCTTACTGCGAATTCCTTATCTTCAGGGTTCATAGTGTCAGATAATGGTGCCAACATTTTCAAAGCTGTTAGAGATGGCAGCTACCAATACATACCTTGTTTTGCACATTGTTTAAATCTTCTAATTCATAGTTTCTTAAATGGAAACAGAAATATTGAAAACCTGTTAGGTCTTGCTAGGAAAATATGTGGGCATTTCAGCCTCTCTGTGTAAGCACACAAAATCCTGATGGGGCTGCAGAGGTCAAAAAACATACCATTGTATACATTAAAGCAGGAAGTACCAACATGGGAATTCAACATTTTACATATTGGAAAGGCTTTTTGAGCAGAAAAAAGCTGTACATGACTATACCATAAGAACGTGTCAGCAGAAGGGGACAGAATGATCCAACTAGTCTGCCCAGATTGCCTTCCCCCTATTCTGTTCTTTTTCCGAGATTACCACATTACTTGTCCCATGCTATCTTAAAAGCAATGACTGTTTTGGCCTCCTCAGCCTCTGATGGTAAGCTATTCCAAGGGTCCACCACCCTCTCTGTGAAGCAGAACTTAAGAATGGCAATTTTAAACTTACCCCCTGTTAGTCTCAAACTGCCTCCTCATTTGTGTGGTCTCATTTTTGTGAAATAAGTTTTCTGCTTGTACCTTATTTATGCCCTTTATGTATTTGAAGGTTTCTATCATATCCCCCTGTTTCTCCTTTGCTCAAGGGAGTATATTTGCAGTTGCTGTGGTCTGGATTCATATTGCTTCTGGTGCAGTTCCTGTACCATTTTAGTAGCTCTCTTCTGCACATTCTGCACACTGTCTATGTCCTTTTTTAGGTGTGGCCTTCTGAACTGTATGCAGTAATCAAGATGTGGCCTCACCAAGGACCTGTACAGAGGGAGTATGACCTCTCGCTTCTTACTTGTAATGCCCCTGCCAATACATCAGAGAATACTAATAGCTTTCTGTGCTGCCTTTTCACATTGTCTACCCACCTTTAAATCATCGGAAATAAGTGCTCCGAGGTCCCGTTCAAATTTTGTTTCTGCTAATTGTTCACCATTGAGTGTATATGTTTTGCTTGTGTTTCCTTTACCTAGGTGCATGACCTAACACACATTGTGGCATTTAATTTCAACTGCCAGTCCCTAGACCATGCTTCTAGGTTCTTTAGATCTGCTTCCATTGCTGCCATTCCTTCAATTGTATCTACCCTGTTGCAGAACTTTGTGTCATCTGCGAACAGGCATACCTTACCATGCAAGCCATCAGCAATGTCACTGATAAATATATTGAAGAGGAGTGGGCCAAGAACAGATGCTTGAGGCACACCACTGATAACCCTTCCCTCGCTAGGCAGTGTTCCATTGACTATGACCCTCTGCGTTCTATTGTGGAGCCAGTTGTGAACCCACTTGGCTATTTTTTGCCCTAACCTTGAGTGCTCTAGCTTATTGATCAATCTTCTTTGGGGGTCAGAATCAAAAGCCTTGTTGAAATCTAAGTAGACTGTCTGCCACCCCTCCTTGGTTCACTATTTTGGAAACCCAGTCAGAGAATTCAAATCACATTCGATTGACATGACCATTCTGCTATAAATTCATGTTGTTTAGTATCTAGCTGCCCTGTTTCCGTAAGGAATTTCATTATTCTTTCCTTAAGTAAGGACTCTATAAGCTTCCCCACTACCAAGGTCAATCTCACTGGCCAGTAGTTTCCGGCCTCCTCCCTGCTTCTGCTTTTGTGCAAGTGTACCACTGTGGCTCTTCTCCAGCCCTGAAGTATTTCCCAGCTCTCGAGAGACTGCGTGAATAATTCTGCCAGTGGGCCTACAATTTCCTGTGCCAGCTCCTTCAGAATTCTAGGGTGGATTTCATCAGAGCCCATTGCTTTATTTGCTTTTAATTTGAGAAGCTCTTTTAGTACACTGTCTCTTGTAAATGGTCCAGTATCTGCTTCTGTGGTAAGTCCACCTATATTCTACATTTTGGGTCCATTGCCATAGTCTTCTTTTGTGAAGACTGAGCAGAAGAATCTGTTTATATTCTCTGCTTTTTCATTATCATTTTCTGCCTGTTTGCTGTCCTTGGTTGCTAGTCTTATAAAGCCTCCTTTTGTTTTCCTTTTTTCTCTCTGACATATCTATAAAAAGTTTTGTCACCCTTCTTCACTCCTCGTGTGATTCTCTCTTCTGTCTGAGCTTTGGCTGCTCTTACTGACTTCCCTGCTTCTTTTAGCTTCGTTTTGTAGACTTCCATATCTGCCTCATTGTTAGTATCCTTGAATCTCTTGAATGTTTTCCTTTTATCCTTTATCTGGCCCTATTGAAGTCAATGGTCTTATGTCTAATGACTGTCAAAAAATTACTGCTGCTTTCAACAGTTACTTCACCAACCTTGATGACCACAAGTCCAGCTTTACACCCACCCCTTTGGAGCTCTCCTGCTATAAGACACCTTGCCCCACATGGCCGCTTTTTCACCTTCGATTAGTAAAGGTCAAGAAGGTACTCCCTGTCTTAAAGATCCTAAGATAAAGGTTCTGGGGGACAAGATGGCATCTCCCCTAAATTACTAAAGGCGGTGGCACCTGCCATCACTCTACCCTTCACATGGCTAATCAATCGATCCCTGCTTGAAGGTACTGTACCCTATACCTGGAAACAAGCCGTTGTGATCCCTATCCCCAAAGGAGGTCCTAGGGAATCTATCAGTAGCTACAGGCCAATCTCACTGCTTTATGCCCTGGCCAAGATTCAGGAAAGACTAGTATACTGTCATCTCCATGACTACCTTGAGGCTAACCAGTTACTAGCCTCCATGCAACACAGCTTTAGGCAGAACCATGGCACCGATACTTCCCTCATAAAATCCTCAACCGATGTCCTAGGGGCCATGGACAAAGGACTCCCCACAGGAGCTGTTTTTATTGATCTATCCAAAGCCTTTGAGCTAGTGGACCACAAACTCCTGCTATCCAAACTGGCCTCCTTTGGCTTGCATCAACATTCCCTTACCTGGTTCACCTGCTACCTAACTGGTCACTCCCAGCAGGTCAGGTGGAAGACTGCAACCTCAGATCCACTCCCCCTAAGTGAGGGGGTGCCTCAGGGTTCCATACTTGGCCCCCTCCTCTTCTCGCTATTCGTCAATGATCTTAAATCCCACTGTAGTGGCAGCTCGGTCGTTCAATACGCAGATTGCACCTGTAAAAAAGCTTTCAGCTTAGTGTGTCTCACCTGGTTAAATAACTAAAAAAAAAAAAAGACGATGTTGTTATCTATTGGTCGCCGAGCAACCCATCTGACCTAGGACCCCATCTCCAAGCTGACTTTGCCAAGTTAGAGTCCTGGCTTACTGAGAATAAACTAGTTCTAAACACCACAAAAACCAAGGCAATGCTGTTTGGTCAGAGAAACCCAGGCGCAGTCCGTAGTACCTTGCTCCCTCTGACTTCATCCTCAGGTTGCAGCATCGAGGTTGTGAGTTCCTCAAGTACCTGGGGCTAACCCTGGATCAAGGGTTTACCCTCAAATCTCACTTAGACCAGGTAACCAAAGCTATACACCGCAAACTGGGCCTGCTGTACCGCCTGAATGACCAGCTTATCCCCTAGTCTAGAATCACCATTGCCAACAGCCTACTCCTGCCAACACTGACCTTTGCTGCCCCAATTCTTCAGGGGTTGGCTAAACAAGAGATAAATAGGCTACAAGTTCTCTATAACAAAGTAGCTCGGTTTGTGTCACAGTCCCACAAAAGACGGCATCACTGCGAAGCCCTTGCTGCCCTACAATGGCGCTCCCTAGATGGTCGCCTCCAGTACCTTCTGCTGTGCAATGCATACAAGCTCTTACACAGCAATCCCTCTGACAGCCTGGCCAGTCTCCTGGTTCTCAAGCATTCAGAATGTACCCTACGAACCACTGGGCGTAACCTTCTAGTTAAACCCAGAGTTTGGACCACTGCCTGCAGTAAATCCTTTGTCACCTGCCCTATGGAATAAGCTTCCTCCCCTCCTTCGGGATGCCCCCTCCCTTGAAAAATTCCATAAGGGACTTCAGGCTCACCTAATAGAAGCTAGAGTCTGCTCCTGTCAATGAGGGGCCCAACCTTAGGCCATTTCCTTACTAGCCTAGACATGCACTGCTGTATAAAGTATTACCTTCCCTCCTGATTGCTATACTCCTACCCGAGCATATTCCTGTAATTGTCTTCCCTTGTAAACTAATTTTGGCACACTGTCAGCACTGTTTATCCAAGTATTTACTCTCCTTGTGTTGCTCTACTCTTGTTTCTTTGTTGTACCTGTATTCCTCTGTAACTAAATGCTGTACCAGTATACCTCTGTAACCAAATACTGTACCTGTATACCTCTGTAACTAAATCCGGGTCGCCCCTGAAAAGGGACCTTTGGGGCTCAGTGGGCCTACTCGGTTACCAAAATTGAATAAATAAATAAATAGTTGTTGTTGCAACATCCTTGGTATACCATAGTGGTTTACTCCTTTTTCTTGACTTAGAGATCTGTTTTGTGCACTGGGCAGTTACTGTGAGTAAAGCTTCCTTCAGGGCTTTCCACCTCTGTTCCACTGTGCCCCCTGTTCCCTTGCTAAGTATTTGTTTTATGGAAGCTCTTATTTGAGTAAAGTTAGCCTTCTTGAAATCAAGGACCCTGAGTTTGCTGTGGCTGACCTCCTCTTTACTGGTGATGGTGATTCAGATGGCTCTCTGGTAACTGGTACTCAGATTGCTGCCCACTGTTGTGTCAGAGATCCTGTCGCTATTTGAGAGCACAAGGTTCAGGATAGCTTCCTCTCATATTGGTGTTGTCACCAACTGTTCTAGTCCTGCTCCCTTTAGTACTAGGAGGAATTCTCTGCTCCTTTTCATAGAGGGCATGTGTGAGAGCCAGTTCACATCCAGTAGATTGAAATCACTGACCAGCAGCAGTTCTCCTTTGTCTGCCATCTGTAGAATTGAATACCATGCAGAACTGAATAGCTAAAGTAGACATCATGCTCAATTCCAGCAGCTGGACTCTACTTGAATCTTTGGTTACCTTATTGGAGGCATTTGAGTCTGCCACATGTGATGCCAGTGCAGACAGTGCAACTCTGAGTCAAATTCTTCCTCAGATAAGATTTCTTCACATTTTCCTTGATGACATAATGAAAATCTTTCAGTCAAAAGAAGACACCACCGCTATTATGCTGGCATATGACTTGAGTCTCAGACCATTGACTGATCAGAAAATAAATGCCATGTTTAAGAATGACATCTATGTGTTGGCTATGTTACTAGATCCCCACTTTAACTGGAACGTAGAAGCCATCCTTCCTGCAGGAGAAGACATTGAGTGTTGGAGAGATCTGCTAACCAAATGTGACATTGCCCCACCAACACCATTCACTGATGTATAGCAGTCAAACCCTGCCAAACCATCAGAGTTTGCCTCTGAACCGGACAATAGTGCATCTGTCAATTCTTCTCAATCACCAGTGTCATTAGCAAGGGAAAGGACATCTACAGCTACTTCTCGGGCATCCTATGTTCAGGATCAGAAAGGCAAATCATTTCTAAGTCACCTGCAACAACATGAACTAGTACTGTATCCTGTAAAGAAAGTGCAGCTGGTTCATCTGCCAGACTGGTAACCATCTCTTGCAGCACAATGATCCTGGAGTATTTTGCAGACCATAATGTGATTGGTCTTGAGGAAGATTCATTACTCTATTGGAAACAAAAGAGAACAATAAGGCCAGATCTAGCAAATCTTGCAATAAAGTACCTCAGTTATCCACCTTCAAGCATATATTCAGAATGCATATTTAGTGCAGTTGGAGGAATAGTCACTGACCACAGAAGACTGCTAAGTCCTGCAAGTGTGGAACGGCTTACATTTCTCAAAATGAATGCTGGCAATTTCCCAATTGTCCCAAACACTGAATTATGCGATTCTGACTCTGAACATGAACAACAGCCTGCAAACAGTGGTACTGAATATGATGACTAGGTTGTGTACAAAACAAATAATACCATCAGCACTGCCAACATGCCAGCCACATGTGCCACACTACTCTTAGTTTTCTTTTGTCAATCATCAGTTTTATATCATGTAACTTTGATGCCCACCATGGGTATAATTTCTGGAAACAGCAGCAGCATCACTCAGAGCAGCTGCACCTCTCCCACCTACCTCATCAATGCCTGCCATGGGTATCAATTTTGGAAACAGCAGCAGGCTCAATCAGAGCAGTTGTGCGTCTTGTACCTACCTCAGCAATTTCTGCCATGGGTATAATTTTTGGAAACGGCAGCAGGCTCACTCACAGCAGCCGCACCTCTCATACCTGCCTCATCAATGCCTGCCATGGGTATAATTTCTGGAAAGAGCCGCAGGCTCAATCAGAGCAGCTGCACCTCTCCTACTTGCCTCAGCAATGCCCCCATGGGTATAATGGCTTTGGGCACCTAAGAAACAGATTAATGGTAAAAAAAAAAGTTCTTTCACATGATTTTGTTATGATCAGGATTGGGTAATCAGATAGTAGAATGGGTCATGTAGTAACTACCCGTCCCAACCCACCGACTTGGTTTTCATCTGGGTATTTTTAGGATACTTTACAGGTACCCGGGTATCTTACAAAGAATGATTAGCCACAGCCCTAGAAGCTCTGCGAATGGAGCAAATGTTGGCTAGTATGAAACATGCAGAGAAAGTCTTTCACACCAGATGGAAAAACAACAAACCCTACTACAATCACCTTAGATCTCTATAACCTACTGTGCTGCCTCATTGCCAGCCTTGCCACTTGTTCTGAGTTTTTTTTTTGCACCTTCACAGGGCTTTCTACAGCCACATTCCTTCCAGCTCTCATGCTGACCTCCTGTCCCTGCTGGGTGATCCACTGCCATATATCGCCCATCACTGCCTCTCCAATTCACTGACCCATCAGGTACACCCCTGAACCAATGTCCTGGGTTTGTTGGGTGGAGGAGGGGAAGTAACAGTGCTCTCTGTAGCTGGAAGCCTACTGAGGCTATCATCTGGTGTGCAGGCAGCCATTTTCCTTTTTTCTGGGGCTCGCTGCACCTCCCTCTTCTGAGCAGCTGCAGTGGCATCCTGGGGGATGGGGTGTTTAGCAGAGTGTGGTCACCCATGCCACCAAGAATGCCTCCTCTAAGCCGCCACCAACAGCTGCTAGTGCAGTGGTGCACAGCAACCCACCCCCAAGGAGGGAAGCATCCAAGGATGCTCTAAATTCCCTCCATACTGGTCTCTGCTCTTGACGTCTGGGATTGGGGTGTGATCCCAGATTGCCAGCATGCCAGAGTGATGTTGCATCACTCGATGCCACAGAGCTGGCCCTGGGCTCTTTTAATAGGGATACCCTATACCACTGACCCTATAAATTGATTAACACCTTCCCTTGGTTAAATACTCTGACATTCATTTTCCTTGCTTTGTTAGAAATACTGTATTGCATTACTAAATCCGTTGCTGCCCCCCGTTATGTATTCGTTACTTACTTGTTACTTGTTATTCATTCTCTGTCTCTGCCCTGTCTTTTGTAGACATTAGCCATTGGTTTTATGCATTGTTCCAACTAGTGTTTGACTGTAATATGTTTCTACAATGCATGGTATGGTTTATAGTGTATGTTCACAATTTAATCTTGTGATTGTTACAGTTCTGTATCTACTTTAGAAATTTCAATAAAGTGTATTCAGTTAAAAAATAAAATACAATTATAATATATAACAGTGTAAAATATTTTAAAATGGGTGGTCAGTCCAACTGCAGGATATCGCATACTTAGAAAGTGACCATATTTATTTATTTCTTTAAACGTTTCACCAGGAAGACATACTGAGAAAGTTGCTCATTTCCAGATGCATCCTGGGGGAAGGAAAAAGGGTTTGGTGCAGAAGAGAATTCCGGGAACAATAGACAAGAATACAGTAGCATAGGATACAGGGTAACAATGGAAATAAGATACATAGTTTAGGATGCAGTGACAAATTACGATTCAGACATATAAGCAGAGATACATTGAATGCAATGGCACAGAATACAAACAATATCAACTAGCAGAATTCCCAGGGTAAAATACATAAGTATGGGATGCAAGTAACAGTGCAGACATACAAGCAGAGATACAGTGAATGCAATGGCTACAGAAACAACATTGTCAACAGTAGATTGTATGCATAAGCGCTTGAGCAAGTCATAATAAGGCTAGCAGGCAAAGGCATACACTGTCAACAGCAATTGTACAGGATAAGTGTTTGAAACAAGACATACCAAGGCTCCCAGCGGGTACTGCATAAAGCTAAATTGGGGGAATCAGATGCAGGGTTTGAGCAGTAGGGGAGGGGCCAGGTGATTAGGTACAATTGCAGGTGGGGACGGGGAAGTGAAACAGTGTAAGAGTGAGGATAGGGTGTGAAGCAAGGGTGCATTTCGAATGGCAGCAGGGAGCGAGTTCCAGAGCTTAGGGAGGTGGTGGGAGAAGGATACCCGGCCAGTTGATGAGGGACTGAGGGGGATGGCAAGAGGGCAAGCACCACTACTCCTGAGTAATCTGAATTGATTTCTCTGAACCTCCAATTCTTTAGGTTGAATTTTCCTTTTTCTTGTTAAATTCAAAAATTAAAATAGATGACTGTTTAGATATAGTACGATATCCATATGAACAGAAACAATTATGTGAAAGAGATGTTTTTGTCTTGTATGTTGTAAAATCTAACAAGAAAAGTAAAAATTCAACCTAAAAAATTGGGGTTTCGGGTATGGTCGCTTTCTACATATGCATAGTATGTGATATCCTACAGTACATACAGACTCACAACTCATTTTAAAATATTAACCAAGTTTGTTGAAAACATCAATAGATGCCATTTTTCCTTCCTTCCTTCCTTCCTTCCTTCCTTCCTTCCTTCCTTCCTTCCTTCCTTCCTTCCTTCCTTCCTTCCTTCCTTCCTTCCTTCCTTCCTTCCTCCCTTTCAAAAGACTTACCAGGTAAAACAAACTGAGCTGGTAGAGACTTATTTCCAGATACATCCCTGGGGGGAAGGGGAAGGGGGGAGGGAGAATCAGTAGAATTATAAAGTGCAAAAATACAAATAATAGGTAAATAAACAAATTAGCCAGCCTGGGAGTGGGGTCCCAGGGTGGTAGCCTGGGTAAAACACTGGTTGGACAACAGGACACAGCGGGTAATAGTAAATGGAGTCCACAGTGACGAAAAGAGGATTACTAGTGGGGTACCTCAGGGTTCAGTACTGGGGCCGGTCCTTTTTAATGGCTTTATAAGTGACATTGCAGAGGGACTGGAAGGGAAAGTATGTCTCTTTGCAGATGACACAAAGATCTGCAACAGGGTTGATACACAAGGTGGGGTGGAAAGGATGAAAAAGGGCTTGGAAAGGTTGGAGGAATGGTCAAATGTATGCCAGCTTGATTCAATGCAAAGAAGTACAAAGTAATGCACCTGGGGAAACAAAAACCCAGGGGAAGAGTACACAATGGGGGGTGAGATACTGACAACAACAAAAATGGAAAGAGACCTTGGGGTAGTCATATCAGACAACCCAAAGGTGGGCCAGCAATGTGAAAAGGCAGTAAGGAGGGCTGGAGGGATACTGGGATGCATAGGGAGAGGCATCACCAGTAGAAAACAAGAAGTTGTTGACCCTCTGTACAGACAGTTGGTAAGACCACATCTGGAGTACTGTGTACAGTTCTGGAGACCCCATCTCCGCAAAGACATAGACAGGGTGGAGGCTGTCCGGAGGAGGGCAACCGAAATGATGCAGGGTCTGCATCAGAAGACATATGAAGGACTAAAGGAACTAAAGATGTATAGCCTCAAGGATAAAAGGGAGAGGGGGAACATGATAGAAACTTTCAAATACCTCAAAGGAATCAACAAAGTCTAAGAGGGTAGCATCTTTCAGAAAAAGAGATGTGCAAAAACAAGGAGGCACAATTTTAAGATAGAGGGGGGACGGCTCAGAGGTAATGTAAGGAAGTATTTCTTCACAGAGAGGGTTGTGGATACATGGAACAGCCTTCCTGAGGAGGTTGTAGAGTCAAAAACAGTGGAGGAATTCAAGAATGCATGGGACAGACATAAGGCAATTCTAGTGGGGGGTAGGAGGAAGTAGGCTGTTGGTTAACTAGGATCTGCAGCTTATCCGTTAGGTAGGGAAATGGGCAGACTAGGTGGGCCAAGCGGTCCTTATATGCCATCAGATTCTATGTTTCTATGTTTCTATAAGCATCAAAACTAACAACTGTGTAAAAGCAATGATTCTGTGTAAGACTAAGTAAGTACACTACATTGCAATAAAGTTCTGAAAGATAATTTACAGTGTGCAACAGGCAATACAGAATTCATGGTAGGAGCAATGATTGCAATTTGGGGAGGGTGTGTGGGGCAGCTGCACTAATATAAGTGCAGGGTGAAGGAGGGGGAAACAGAGGGTGTGGTTGGTGAGCAACAGCTCCAGTCCCAGTATCAGGGGCAACTACAGGAGTGAGTCAAGAAGTCACGGAGGAATGATTTGAGTGATTGGAGGGAGGGGGCAGAGCAAATGGTAATTGTGAGAGAGCACCAAAGTTTGGGGAAATGGAAGAAGGCAGCTTGACCAGCAGAAGATTTCATTTGGGGGAGTGCAAGAGAGTGACAGCCAGACTTGTGAATGGAGTAAGAGGTAGTAGAGGGATGGTAAGAGGAGAGGAAACCAAGCCAGATTTAGATTAAGGAAATGAAATCGGCAAAACACCTGCCATCAAGGGAAGGAGAGGAGAGAGAGGTGTACAGTGAGCAGTGCTGGGCACACATTTCAGAGGAGCAACCCTCCTTCCCATAGTCAGGAGGAATACAAGATGTACACCTCTCACCTGCTTCAGCGGTTTGGCAAGCAAGAACAATACCACTACACTATCCAGCCTTAGCACCATGTTTTACAGAATCAATAACACCCATAAAGGTGTTTGGCTATGTGGATTACATGTACTTCTCAGGTGGTTGAAGACATTTGCATAATGGGCACAAACAACACTTTATCAGGTGTTAG
This sequence comes from Neoceratodus forsteri, assembly GCA_016271365.2. Taxonomy (NCBI): domain Eukaryota; kingdom Metazoa; phylum Chordata; order Ceratodontiformes; family Ceratodontidae; genus Neoceratodus; species Neoceratodus forsteri. The sequence goes on along the minus strand of CM028129.1, from coordinate 411,025,771 downwards.
TGCTAACATATGTTAGGGCTGGGCAGAATCGATTCTAGTACAAAAAATAAACCACTTCAAACTTAAGAACTTCCCCTTGTAAAAAGTGTTCTAATGGTTGAAAGGAAAATTAGTAATTTGCATGTACTGTAGTTAACAGTGGCCGAAAAGAAAATCGGTAATTAGCATGTAAATAACATAGTAATATTCTGATACATGCAGACTGCAAGGATCAACTAGTTTCAAAAATTAAGAACCATTTACAAACTTTTTGGATTCTACTAAGAACTGGAAATGTTAGTCCATCCCTAATGTTTATGTATGATGTCACAGTGTGATACACAATCATAGCTGGATTGGCCATCTCATAGTGAGGCAAAGGAGGAGTCTACACATCTAAGCATGTTCACAGTTCACTCTCTTAGGGGCTTGGGGCGCACTTAGGACTGTTTGTACAGAGGGAACATGACACATTCACATGCTGCAGATGAGGTCAGTTCTAAAAATACTATGATCATGTTGTTCCTATCCCCCCCCCCCCCATATTTTCCCCACTGGTTCTCCCAATCCAATACCCTGACAATCAAGGCTGCATCCTTCCCTTGGCTGGGTGAATGAATGTCTGCCTTTCATAGCTGGTTGCCAATATCGCTTCATGATTACTCAGCAGCATGTGCATGAATGCAAGACAGTGCTGGCCCTAGTAATCCTAGCCCTCTGAGAAACTCTTTTGTGGGTTCTATTTCAGGAGTCAGGGAGCCCTAAGAAACAACTCATCATTTTGTGCTTTCCTTGAATCTGATTGTAATCATAAAAAGATGAGATCATCAAATGTCAGTGATAAATTCTGGAGCAAACTGAACAGACTTACAGAGGACCAGGAAGAAAGAAGGCAGATTGGACAGCTGAAGCTTTTTGGAGTCCCCGTGCTCCTGGGGCTCTGTGTGGATGCACACTTTACTCTATGCTAAGGCTAGCTCAGATGTTGAACTACCCAGTTGCTCCCTCCCTGAGAACTCAGCATCTTACCTCCAGGGCACAATCACGCCCCCATAGCCAACATCAGTGTAGGATTCTGGGGATCACATGTGAACCCCTGTCTCATAAGGTGGCAGCGCAATACCACCACACCAGAAAAATTCCTGCCCTAAAGTTATTTTAAGTACATTTGGAATATCAGGCTATTCGAATAATCAGAAGCAATAATATACCATGTGTAGTGCATCTCAAATCAGCATGCAAGCACAAGAAGCAACAGTCTGATAAAGGAGGCATCTATAGTATTCACTGTGGTGGAGAAATTTCTTGTGGGAATTTCAATCAACCAGCAGCTCAGTACAGGTTCTGTGTGGCACTATGGAAAATTTGCCCCTTACTCTGCAGGGCAGTTCTGAGGTACCCCTGCCCAGCACCGTAGAGAGGTGGTACAAACAAAGGCAAAAAAGTTAACACTGAGTTTTAGCAACATCTAATTCAATTCTTCTTCTACAGTAGGTACTGGTGTTTTTGAGTACATGCTTAATAGTTAGGTGGATCTCATATCCTATGCCTCCATCCTCTGCATCAATAAGGGAAATATTACTCAACTTGATAAAGGGGCACACATAGGGTACTGAGGCTTAGAAGTGCACACCAAATCAAAGACATTTTTTTGTAGAAGTATGAAATGTAGTATTTTTATGTAGCATAATTCCATTATTTTACATAGGTCTATTAATAAATAAGCACACTGGTAGTGTTTTTTCTTTTGGATACAGGTGTAATGTATAACAAAATATTGTAAGATTTGTTATTTTAAGCACTGTGTTCTTTGTGTAAAGTTCATGCATAATGTTTCAGATACAGTTAAGTTGATAATATTTTCAGTAAAGCACTAACACATGTGTAATAGTATGTGTATCCCCCCTCCTCCAAATTGCAATGAAACATGAAGATTGCTAAGCAAGTATATTCAGTGATTAAGTCTTTTTACAACCAGAAACTTGGGTTGCAATTCCCTGTTATACTTTATTGTGTATGACAGAGTGAAAAACAGATTCAGCCTATCAATGTAAAATAGTTTTGATCTTCCAAGAATCAGTCTTCTCCATAGATTCCCACTGGTGGGTCTGTGCCAGAGGTGCTAGGATCCCTTGGGAGCCAGAGCTTTCTGGAAGGCTGGCCAGCTGGTGCAGTGGTAGTGCTACTGCTTGCAACGCCGGTAACCTGAGTTCAGGAATGAGCTTGGGTCGTCAGGGGCTGGCTGGGGGAAGGAGGATTGAGCATCTCAGGGGACGCTCACATCCTCTGGGGAGGAAAGGGGCATGGGATCATAATGTCACAGACAGAAATAGTGCAGCAATAAATGCTGCAAGCAAAACAGCGTGTGACAAAATAAGGTCATCCAAAACACTGACCATACAACAAATGCTCACAGCCCTTTGAAATCAATGGAACTTTTTCTTTTTTACATGGGTGTCCACTCCTGCACCTCCCGACATGGTTATTTAAAGTCCGGTTATTTGTCAGTGCCGCAGTCAGCCATGTGCCTAAGTCAAGTGGCACCATAGACGGTGCCAGCCTAGTCAACCATGAGGTATGAGGGGTCAGCCTCAGAAATGGTACTGCATGACTTATACACTGCTGGCTAAGGGGACTCTGGTAGGCAACATGGCCAGTGGGAAGCTGTTATGGAGCAGTGGGTGCAGTGTATAAGTCATGCAGTACCATTTCTGAGGCTGACCCCTGATACCTCATGGTTGGCTAGGCTGGCACCGTCTATGGTGCCACTTGACTTAGGCACATGGCTGACTGCAGCACTGACAAATAACCGTACTTTAAATAACCAACTCTGAGGGTGTGTGGCTTTTGGCGATGGGGTGAAACTTGCGAGGGGGGAAATTCATTTTATTAAAAAAAAAAGTTGCAGCACCAGGAGACTTGGGGGAACTGAACCGTGGTCCTAGGTCTCCTTCACTGCTGTGTGCTGGTGCCTTAGCCATGCCACCATGGGAGCGGCTCGACCAGGCACAGCATCACAGGCTTCTTCAGCCCATCCTCCACTTCTCGGTCAGTGACAGGGGAAGCGGTAATATACCTCATCACTCTAAATGTTTTCATGCTTTGCACAGCGTGGTTTTCGTAGCATTATATTGATTCCATCCTCCACTACAATACTGCCTCCTGGGTGACCACAGGTGATAGTGCGGATGAAGGGTGGATGGGGAAGGTGGGAATATCACTGACTTCAGCAGGCGAACACATGCATAGGCAGGTGTGGGCCCACATTGACATCCACACAGCAATGCCCCAAGGGGAGATTGGAGAAACAAGGAAAAATATGGCCCCAACACTTGCATGATGACGGCCACAGTACATACTGGTCTCTGCCTCCCTAAGTGCATGGCAACACCTGGTGAAATGCAAGAGCTTGGTGGTAAATCCCTCAACCCATACCCCACCTGGGGGGTATATCTAAGGCTCCATGGAGGTAGGTGATCATGGCTGGGGGGCTGAGACATAGAGAGGTGACTAGCAGGTCCAGAAGCATAGGAGTGGTTTTCAGAAGCAGGGGAAGAAAAAGAAATAAAAAAAAGAACTTTCTTGAGGACCAACAGCATGTGAAGGCCCTTCACATGCATCACCAGCCCCGAACCACCTCATTTCCTTTTTTCCTCTCACCATTGTGTGAGCATCAGTGGCATCATCACTCTCCTTGTTGGGGGCCAGAACTACACTATGTATATGACGTAAGTGTTCAGTTCTTTGACTAGTTTTAAAAATACTCTAGACTTTATTATTTTTGTTTCAGTTTAATTATAAAGGAACACAAAATGCTACAGTTTCTTCTTTGATGGCTTGGGGAGCTTGAAAAGGCTAGTTGCTCCAGCAACGGGGCTGTGTCTGGCTACCACCTCTCTCTGGACAAATGCTCTGGTAATGGGCAGTCTGGTGACCAGAAGGAGGAGCAGTCCTCACAGAGTTGCAAAAAGAAATGGTCCAGATTCCCCACACACTCAATGCTGGTATCTTTGCACCATTTGGCTTTGATCTAGTTCCACATAAAGCAGAAGAAATGGCACCAGCTGAGGTTGTCTTCTGGTTATTCTGTGGTAAAACACTGGAATTCAACAGGCGTGAGTTCCCCACCATCATCACTGGTGATACCTGGGATGCCTGGTCCTGTGAGGTTAGTGTCTCTAACCTGGAGCCAATCTCTGTCCTTTAGAGGGGACTCTGGTGGGCAACTTGGCCAGTGGGAAGCTGTTATGGAGCAGTGGGTGCAGTGTATAAGTCATGCAGTACCATTTCTGAGGCTGACCCCTGATACCTCATGGTTGGCTAGGCTGGCACCGTCTATGGTGCCACTTGACTTAGGCACATGGCTGACTGCAGCACTGACATCTGTCCCACTTGTGGTGTTGCCTCTGTCCCCTTGGGGCAGGGGGACAGCCACGTTTCCACCACTGGTCACCTCGGTACCAGTGAGGCCATCAGCACCTTTATTGGTGCTGCATAAGGTGCTGGGGTCAGGCTCTTTAGGGCCTACCCTGGTGCCACTTGTGGCATCATGGATGGTGCCACACAAGCCTTCGATGTTGGGATCATTCCCATCGGGGACAGTCTTGGTGACATCCTTAGGGGGCAGGATCCAGTGTCACTGAGGCTAAGACCCACACTGTCAGATCTTTGACCCCCTTCTCTCTACTACTCTCTGAGTGAGGAGACTGTAGAGGGGGGAAGAGTCAGACCCAGTCCTCATCATCTCTGATGTGAGAGGGGTGACTCCTATTATGGTCTAGAGAACTCAGAACCCTTTCCTGTGGCTGTACCTCAGGGGGCCCACTCCTTCTAGGCTCTGCTCAGAAATATGCATACTGTATTGAATTTCAAGTCAGCAGTGATAGATCAGGCTAGGCTTCTCCAGCTGTAGCTTTTAAACATGCCTAATATCCCAGTATCCTTAGTTTCTCCCATTCAGCCAGCTCTAGAGACACTCTCCAAGGTGGCTTGGAAGAGGCCTACCACTCTGGCAGCTGTCCCCAAGCAGGTAGACAAGAAAAAAGTGGCACCGAAATTTAAGCCCATGTTTTTCTCTCAGCCAGTAGTGGATACCATTGTATCCTGGCTGAGAATGAGAATGCGATAGTGCCCAAGGAGATCACTGCATATTCCACTAAGAGGGAGTTGCACAAGGTGGACACCATTGGCAGCGAGCCTATGTCTTGTCTAACCTTGGCATAGTAAGGATAGCTAACTACCAGGGTCACTTTGCTAAATAAGAGTATGCCCTCTGGAGCAAGCTTAAGTCTCTGGCAGAGGCCTTGCCAGAGTTAGAGGCAAAGCAAGACATGCTGCTTTAGTTAAGCAAGGAATTGAATCTAACAGCCACCAGCTTAGAGCCTCTAAGGATACCTTTGATGCAACAGCTCATTCCGTGGCTGCAGGTGTTTGCATCAGATGGCACTCCTGTCTGCAGAATGCAGGCTTCTCTCTGGATGTCTAGCAACAGATCATGAATGTGCCCTTCAGTGACACTAATCTGTTTGGACAACACGTGGAACAGTGTCTCAAAGAGTCTAACAAAACTACAGTGACTCTTAAAACTTCCAGGCCAGCTCCCTGTAACCCACAGAGAGGTGAAGGATGTGGCTCTGTTCAGAGCAAGCAGTCTCTTTGTGGCAGAGGCAGGGGTGTCCAAAACAATGAAGCTTCCCCAGCCCCAAAAGAAAGTGCAGCCAAAATCACAGGCACAAAAGCTGCTGGAAGTAGACCTCTCTTCCTCAGTGGGGGTACCTGATCCAGTCTTGCCACCTGTGGGAATCCATCTCAATAGACAAGTGGGTTCTCAGGATCCTCCAAGAAGGGCACTCCCTAGAATTGTTGGAACCCCCTCATGACAATAATCCCAGAAGTCAACACCCCTTGTCGACTCTTAATAAAAGAATCAAATGAATTTGATAATAGACAAGAAGTTGGAGGACATACACACAGTAGTAGGGCAGAGCTATGTGAGGAGAATAAAAAAATGCAATGTTGGAGGCCACAAAACCTTATATGAGATTTGCAAGAAAAGGCCAAGAAACAATTGAAACCACTTTGCTTCAGTAGACAAGTAAGTGACGCAGTAAGAGACAAAAGAAAAGCATTCAAGTATATACATGGGAGCCAAAGGATATAAACAGTGCCCTATATATTGCCAAACCTGCTATTGGAAAGATATCATAAGGAGAACAAAAGCAAGCACATAGCTTTAGAAAGTGGAGGGAGCCAAAATGACGGCACAAACTTTAGTAGATACAGCATACATAAGGGGGAAAAGGAGTGCAAAGGAAACTATCAAGAGGATCATAAAAAGCTGGCCTGCCAGTGCAGTGGTAGTGCTACCGCTTGCAATGCCGACAACCCAGGTTCGGAAGCAAGCCTGAGGTGTAGGAGGGCTGGCTGGAGGAGGAGGATCAAGCATCCGCAGGACCACTCTCCTCCTCTGGTGGGGGGGTGAGCTCAGTGCTCAACTGGCCCCGCTGGAGGCCAGGGGAAAGGCAGCCCAAGCTGAAAAAGGTGCGGAGACATGGCAGGCATCAGCGTATGTGCCTTGATATCAGCAGATGTCACGTCTTCCATGGGAAGAGAATCAGAAAAACTCCCAGTTGAGCAGAATGACCACCGGCCTCCACAGGCCCCACACCTGGTAACTCAGGTGCCTCCTGGAAATCTGGATCCTATCCTGGTGGATCAAGGGACTCCCTAGCATCCTGCCATAGAGGGCAAGCCTTGGGGGACTATGGGAGAAGGTAACTCTTGGGAGAAGCTGGGGTGATAGGGCTAGGAGGACCAGTAGGCCAGCAGCTACAGGAGAGATAAAAAAAGGGGGGATTATAAAGGATTGGATAAGTTTAGAGGATGATAAGAAACTGGCCAACATATTAATTGGCTATTTCAGCTTGTTGTTAACAGAAGGTATAGGGGCCCATACTAAAAAGTAAAACCAAGTTCCAATTTAATAAGAATAGAAGGCTACAGATGGACATAGTTACTAAGTAAAGTGTTCTGAAGGGTCTGTGAGATTTAAATGTGACCAAGTCTCCCGGGCCATGCATGTTGCATCCAAGAATGCTGAAGGGGATGAGCCAGTCACTAGACGCCCCTTTGATTACCTATTTGCAGAACGACTAGTATCTGGGGAGGTGCCTGAGGACTTGAGGCTGACTAATTTGGTCCCCTACATGAGAGTGGGTAGAGAAACATCTGGGTAACTATATGCCAGTGAGTTTTATGTCAATAGTGGTAAAGTTGATGGAGTCATTCATCAAAGAGCAATTAGTGGACTTGCTGGAAGAAAACTGGCTCATGGACAGAAGTCAGCATGGGTTTACAAAGGGAAGGTCATATCAAACCAATCTGACTCTCTTGACACAGTGATACAGTGGTACATAGGAATCAGTGGCATCCTATACCTTGACTTTAGTAAAGCCTTGCATTTAGTGCTACACAAAAGATTAATCCAAAAAGTAGCAGTATTAGGACTTGGAACTAACTAGGTCTATTGGAAACTGGTAATCTGACAGTAATTAAAGATTTTTTCTAAATGTCAAATTCTCAGATGTCATGAAGGTTATGAGTGAGGTACAGCAGGGATCAGTGCTGGAACCAGCACTGTTTAATATGTTTAAAAGTGACATAAGAATTTTAGTAAATTCATTTAAATGCCAGCTTGCTAGATACATGGGTAGGCCAGATGCTGATGGTTATAGGCACTGACAAGCCATGGATGGACTAGAGAAACCTTTTTGGTTTCCTTCCAGCTGAAATTTCCTATGTTCTTATGTAAGAATGGGATTGCATGGCAAGGTTAATCTGTCTACAAATGACACAAAGTTATGCAGAAGTGTAGACACTGATAAGGAGGAAAAACAACTTGAAAAGGAAAGAGGATAGACTTAGTCAATGGACAGAAACATGGCTGTTAAAGTTCAGTGCCAAAACATACAAGGGACTCATAGTGGCAACAGGAATCTGAAAATAGAATACACAATAAATGTGGTCATGGTGGTATCTTCGATAGCGGAAAGGAATCGGGGGGGGGGTAATAAAAAGCAGCAGAATTAAATCTTCATTTTGGTGTGTGAAAGTGTATGTAAAGGTAAATTGGCTACTGTATGTATTAGGCTGGGCTTCACTAGCCAAAAAAACAGAGGTGATCTTGTCACTATAGTGCACTCAGAAAATGACACGTGTGTCAAAATAATGACAAATGCATCATTTATTTACAGTAAAGAAACTATTGTAAATGTGTAAACATATTTAAAAATAATATCCAAACATTTGGCTGAAATTGGGAACTGCACCTATGTCATGTCTTTTGAAAATCCATTCCCATGGATTTATTTAAGATAAAGGGGCAGATGACAACCAGGAGTTGCAATCTCAGACTAGAGTGGGGTAATTTCAAGAAATACATTAGGAAGCATTTCTTTACAGAAAGTAATGGTAATAGTAGTAGATTTTATTTATTTAAGGTGACTTTCCCCGAAGGCTCAGGGTGTCCTTACAGCAGAAAAACATCATAAATGATCAAAAATGCATCTAAACTTCACTAAAGTTATAAATATAAATAAATAGTCCCATCTATGATTATGTTCCCTATACTCTTAGCCGGAAACAGTAATTAGACTCTGTTTACTCTGTTAATCCCAAAAGGCTTGTTGAAATAAAAATGTTTTCAGTCCACTTTTAAACATCTCAACAGACGGGACCTCCCTCAAGTACCCAGGTAGCTAGTTCCAGAGGATCAGTGCCACCACCTTAAAAGATCTATCCCCCGATGATTTCAAACTCGCTCTGGGCACCTCGAGGAGGCCCTCCAGTGCTGACTGGAGAGAGCGATTGGGGCTGTAGGGATGCAGCAGCTCTGCCAAATAATTCAGAACCAGCCCATTAGGGCCTTATAGTTCAGTACACCTATTTTAAAGGAGATGTGCCAGTGCCCCGGCAGCCAGTGCAGTTTGCTCAGCACCAACGAAATATGACATGATCTCGAAAGACCCATCGCTAGGCAAGCTGCAGCATTCTGCAGCAGCTGCAGGCACCGCAGCACACTCCCCTTGATCCCGAGGTAGAGCGTGTTACAGAAGTCAAACCTCGAAGTGACAAATGCGTGTATCAGTGTGGCCAGATCTTCAGGAGGGACAAAGGATTTTATCCGGGCAACATTCCGGAGATGGTAAAATCCATTCCGGACAACCGCCGACAACTGGGCATTAAGTGTCAGCTCATTGTCCAGAATGATGCCCAGATTTTTCACCTTGGTGGAGGCCTCCAGTTTGGATGGCCTGATATAAAGTCCCAGATCCTCCCCAGAGGCCTCCACTCCACTCCACCCCCCTGAACCGGCTCCACCACCAACACTTAAGACTTTCCTGGGTTGAGACCCAGCCAATTTGATGACATCCAAGACCGGATCTTGGCCAAGCAATTGTTCAGCGCATCGACGGCATCTGTTCTTCCTGGTGCAAAAGACAGGTAGAGCTGGGTGTCATCAGAATAACAATGAAACCCAAGCTCATATCGCCTGATGACCTCACCCAGGGGCAGCATATACACTGCAAATAACATAGGAGTGAGGACAGAACTTTGGGGTACTCTATGGGACAGGGCCACTGAGTCTAAAGAATAACTCCTCAATACCACCCTCTGGGTCCTGCCCTGGATGGAGGACTCAAATCAGCCGATGACCTTGCCGATGAGTCCAACATTCTCTCTCAGTCTGTCCAACAACAACTCATGATCTATAGTGTTGAACACTGACGAGAGGTTAAGGAGGATGAGAATAGATCATTCTCCCCTATCCCTCACCCTGAGCAGATCATTCATCACCCATACTAATGTGGCCTCTCTACTGTGCATAGCCCTAAATCCAGACTGGATAGGCTCATAAATTGGAAGTCCATGAAGTACGTATCAAGCTATTCCACAACCACCTTTGGATTATCTTCCCCAAGAACAGAAGGGTTGAAACAGGTTGATAATTTTCCAGGACATTGGGCCCAAAAATGTTTTTCTCAACAGGGGTCTCGTCAGAGCTGTTTTGGGAGACTTCAGGAAAAAACCCATTGCTAAGGAATACCTTACAATCTCATCAAAAACTGGGCCAAGAGCTCCGATGCAATCAACAAATAATCATGTTGGCCAGTGTCCAGGCTGCAACATTTTGGTCTCAAGCTTGAGATTACCCCACAGACCTCTTCTATCATCAAAGGCCGGGACTCTCCCCAGGAAGGCTGACCACTGATACCCCCCAAAGGCCCAACTGTATCGGGTTGTAACATTTAGCCTGGAGAAATCCCTGTCCTAATGGAGGACACCATGTCTGAGAAGAACTAAGTGAACTCCTCACACTTTTGCTCTGAAAGTGCTCTAACAGGTTCCAGACAGGACAGATGTAAAAGCTTGTCCACAACACGAAAAAGCTGAGCCTTTCAGCTCTTGTCAGCAGCAATTGACCTAGACATGAAAGATGCCTTTTTGAGGGAGATTGCATTTTGATACTCATCACATTGAGCCATCAGAACCAGTTTGTCCTCCTGGGTCCTGGTCGTTCTCCAGTGCTGCTCTAACCTCTGCCCCCTGGTCTTCAACTCTCCCAGCTCACCATTAAACCAAGGTGAGCCAAGATGTGACACCAGTGGACATACATGAACTGCAGCCATGACAGCCCTATTATAGGCTGCCATGGCCTACTCTGGTCCCTCCACGCATGCCTCTCACTCAGACAAAATGTCTGGATCTGCCAACAATCCTTCTGGTCATAACCCCTTTAAAGGGCTGAACTGTACCATTTCCACAGTGGTAGGGACATAAGAGGATGCTCTGTAGCTGAACCTGATAGTGCAATGATCTGACCAAATGACTGGCTCAGTCCTGAGACTATCAATCTCAAGCCCCAGGGAAAACACCAGGTCAAGTGTGTGACGTAGACAGCCAGCTCTGAGTGCTCAAGTGCTGTATTAATTTTTTTTATTACATATAAAATATGTGATGGGAAGGTCAGTTTGAGGAAACTACTGTCTTACTGGTACTGACACATCAAAAAAAACCAGGGATAAGTTCAAAGGACAGGAGGTAGTTTAAACTGCAGAGATCTGGGGTGCAATTACCTTGTCAATTTGCTTTCAACCTAGGAAATAAGATTAGCCATTCGTAATTCCCTCAGGGAGATCCTTTGGATTGCATAATTGCCAGGAAGGACTTATGGGGAGGGGTGTTGGAGAGAGGCCAGAATGGACATTGAAGAGGTTTGATGTCTGGGCCAGGCAGGATCCAGACGAATTTGGAAGGTCAAATGCACATTCCCCAGGAAGCCTTGGGAGGACATCACAGAACCTGTTTATGTGTGTGTGTGTGTGTGTGTGTGTGTGTGTGTGTGTGGCAGAACAAAAAACAGTTCTGACCAGTTACCCAGAGGAGAGGAAATTGAGTATGTCACTTATTTTTTTTAAATCTTGGGACTTCCTGTGTGGTAACATATAACTTTTAATCCACCAAGGCGGAGTTTAATGATCTTAGAGAGGAGGCCGGCTCAGAACTCTTTTATCCAACTGAGCAAGTCTTAGAGACACACAAGACAATAATCCTGACTGAGAGAAGAGAGACCCTCAAAGCACTGAAAGAAAGTAAGCATTAGACAAGATTAGTCACCTGTTTGTTTTAAGGCTGTATGTGTTGGGATATATATTTGTACTGTAGTTATTGTTCTGTTTTGATATTTGTAAGGTAAAGATATTTTTTTACAAATGAAACTGCATGGAGTGCCTTGACATTTCTTTTTATTTTAAGTGGAGCTTTTAAAGGTTATAAGTACACTGTGTATGGGCTTATTGTATACCAAACTGGGAAATGGATAGAGTTCTCTAAAGTCTTGCATAGAGTTCTAAGGGTTCATTTGAAAGACCTGGTTGGGTGCCCGTAGGCATAGATATCTGGCCCCGCGAAGACAGAATTATCTGAGCCTGATAATTGGGTACGCTAACAAGAGGTTATCAGTTTGAATCCCTCCAGAGCTTGAGACTAAGGTGACTTGAACCCACAAAACAGACAAGAGGGCCACCTTGTTCTGTTCACTGTACACAAATCATATACTCAGAGGTTGGCACTTTGGGAGTGGAGGGCTGACCGGCTGAGCGAGTTTGTAACAAAATGCATATCCTGAGCTGTGGGTCCCATTCATGGTCACAAGAGATAAGCCCAGGGTCTCCACATTGGAAAGGAAGTCTCTGACATACAGCAAACCTCCATCATCCACCGAGGTGTTGACGTCACCCAGAATAAGCCACCTGGGTGACTCCAACACCCTCTCAACGATGAAAGTAGCAATCTCCTGTAGGAAATCCCTGTCCTGCCCAGGTGGATGTTAGACAAGGAGAATACTAAGGGCAACCCCAGGATCTCTCGCACTGCCATGCACTCAAAAAACTGGGTGTCACCCACTAGGTGCACCACCAGACCCAACTCCAACCTAAAACAAATGCCCCCCCCAACTGTGATCCTTCCTTGGGCAGTGTACCATGGAGAAGCCCGCCAGGACAGCTGCCTCCAAAACAGGACCTTAATCACTGCTCAGCCAGGCCTCCATGATGCATGTCAGGTCAACAGAAGCCACAAGATCCACCATTATGGTGGTCTTGTTCACCATTGACCTGGCATTACATAACACCACCTGAAGAGGATGAAAGGTGGAGGCTGATCCCTCAGCTACCTGCCCCCTTGGTCTTGTAGGTTCCCTGGGAAGAGAGATAAGACATGGAGGACCCTGTTCCACTGTCTCCTGATCCCAGGGCATCTCCTGGTCCTCACCACCCCAATCGACCGATCTCCATTATATCCCCCTTTAAACCCTTTCAACCTTCTGCCTTTCCTCCAATTCCCAGCTCCCTGCAATGCTGGTATACTATGGCTGGCAGGGTTGGGTCATTGAAGGGATGCAAGGCCTTCAGAAGGGATGGGGAATTGTACCAAGAAACCCATCCTAGTAACAAAACTAAAACCTACTACAAATCTACTTACACTATCACACAAACAACCCCCCCCCCACCATATCCCAACTGTGCCACACTCAGCACTCCAAAACTGTGGATAAATGGAGCGAGCTATCCAAAAGATGTAGTCAATGCCAGTACAGTCATAAAGCTCAACATCCAATGGGCAGCTATGGGGGGGGGGGTGTTAAGTGAAACAAGTAGAAAGAATCACTGGGAGCTTTAAACTGACCAAATTAGCATAGACAGATAAAATATGGCAGGCTGGATCAACACTTGTCTTTATCTGTCCTCAACCATTTGTGTATCTGTGAAGGATTTGGAAGGTCTGGTAAGCTGCTGCCAGGAAATTCTTAACAAACCTGCACACAAACATCTTACTTTCTTTCCATGTCAATAACTGCAGACAAACATTGGAGAAACACTGGCCCATAATCAAATGCCCATAGCAAGCAACTGAACATTTGTTTTAAAATAAACTATAACTCAGTCTACAATAAACTGCCTAGCTAGGAGAATTGTTTGGACGGTTTGGAGTACCCCCAACAAATTGGTTCTGACATTGTGAAGAAAAATGGTAAAAGCTAATGGTGCACAGCAGATTTTAGTGGCACCATACTGCCCTCAATCTCACAAAGAAGCAGAGTGCAAGATGGATGCAAACTTTGAAGAATGTAATGAAAGCTTGTGATAAAAAACAAAGGTTCCTTTAAACCAAATGCTGAAAAGCATTTTGCTAGAAAATTATTATACTACACTACAATATACCTTAGATGGGCTGTGTTCTGTGATCTTTGGTCATCACATCAGGATTAGATAGGGTTATGCTACACTCACGCTTCTGAAGAGTAGTAGCACATGAGGATATGAAACAAAAACTTACTTGTGACAGTACAGATCTCTTGATGTCTGCCAGTGAGTGTGGGTCAAAAATGTTCAGGACTCACCATCAGCTATATAGTACTGTGCCTGTAAGGAGTGGGCTTGTACAATATTGAACTGCTAAAAAAATTTGAAAATGCAGGATGGAGATGGGGTAACCCAGGTATACAAGAGCTGGCCAGGGTTGTTATTTTGCTACCTCAGTGAAAATGTAAGGGGAGGACTTAGGCATTTGGGAACTTTCTTGATATAAATTATAACTTTAATGTCCGTTACCACTCCATGTTCCCCACTGGCATGTGAGGTTAACAACAGTTCTCACTCACCCCTCTCCACTGCTTCAGAGCAATGATGCTGATAGGAAGGAAAAAGCTGCTTACAGCATTTGAAACTGAAACAGCAGTGCAGTACATTTCATCTTACACCAAAAGTGCCTTCAGTTTGGATCCATAATGGAGGGGCCTTCAGTACATACTGTACATTTAGGCTGTGTTCTGTAGAAGGACAAAGCTACGACTACAAAACAGTTCAGTTTTTAAATGTGTGTAAATGTGTCTTTGTGGCACAGTCAACAACTACAACAGTTTATTTGACCCATTTGAGTCTAGATTTTAGAATCCCTGATGCAGGCCCAGGTCCCATCAAAGACTGATGCATGGTAGAAGGGCCACTCCTGACCCCTTTCCCAGTCACACTCAGTGGCAGCCATGGGGCACTCGCCAGCCCAGAGATTCCTATGCTCCCTCTTGATCTCTCTCAATCTATTATCAAAGTCAAAACCATTGTTAACATTTGATGCCCTTTCTTTTATGCACTGGCACAGAGCAAACCACTCCATTTGTACTCTCCCCTCCATATAAGGGGAGTACTTGACTGAGCCCACCGATGCTCTAAAATGGGGGTCAGGCTGCATATGTACACCAAGTCCACAATTCAATAAATGGAGACATGGGTGATAAATCTTCATACTGGGCCCTATCCATGATTCCCATGACCCACTATGCATGGTGCTTAAGCAGGACATACTTGTGAATGCCACACATGGTGGGCTATGGGAACACCGTGGCATGCACAGTGCTATGTACAGCAGGTCACACATGTTCCCTATTAGTAGCCAGCATACATAACTCATGCATGACTGGGATGGGGTCATGACAGGGTGAGAGTGGCTTCCCAACATGGGTTGCTCAATGCCACCAATGTGTGGCAGAGGGGTATGTACACTATGGCTGGGATATGCCAGCTATGAGTGCCTCTGCAGATCCAGCTGCTTAGACACCCGGAGGCCAGATGGCCCTGATCAGATGGCATGGGCTCATGTCCACCTATCCCAGGCAATCCTCTGCACCACAGCACAGGGCATGGCCAAGGTGGTATGAATAGCCTATTCCCCATTGTGAAGGGGATATGCCACTCACCACCCAGGCTTCCACATAGCAGGATCCTCTGCAGAAGCACAGCAGGAGATCCACACTAGGCGAGTAAGTGGATGCCAAGTGACTGGCAATGCCACACCTCCAGGTTTGCCCCTGTTGCAGTGGTCTGTGAAGGCATGCAGGCATTCCAATGTTTGTACATGCCACTGGCTGCCGTGAGAGCACAGTGGCATCCCGACTTGGACCACCACACACCAACAATGTACATTTTGCACTTTTTTATGCATGTGGCCCATTGTGGAGATTTTCGATTCAGTGGTAAATTGGATGCATGGGATGGTAGGAGACTTGTTGTAATGATAAAACACAGTTTGTGCATAGAAATATGATATATCTAGTTCTGATTTTTTAGTGTACCCCAGGTGCCATATGTCAGTGGGCTACTACCCCTGCCTGTTGACCCTAACAGGTTAAGGGGCCTGGGTCCTGTTACGGTGGTGTTCGTAGGTTCTATCCCAAAGATATAAAAATAGCATGGTGCCTCCACCAAGAGAGAATTAGAAGTGGGTCAGGTGACCGGCTGGCACAGCCCCCCCTGTGATGCTGCACCTACCCACCTCCCCTACCAACCACCTCACACGCTGGATGCCCAATAGTTCAGTAACACCATAAACCATGAACAGTAATGCTTGACAGACTCAGAGAATTCCTGCACACACAATTTCAAATGGTAAACCACAGCTTTATTTGGGGTAAGGACTAGGAAGGGGATACCGGGTCAAAGGATGGCTGTGGATAGAAAAATGATTAGTAAGAACAAATGACAATAACCATTTGGGCCTGTAGGCCAAGTCCACCCTTGGAGGTCCACCCCACTGGTACCAGTGTCTAACCTGATAGTCCTTTGAAGTACCCACAAGGTGCAGGCCTGTTTGTTGCCACGGGTTGGCCAGCTGTTGGGCCCTGATAAAGGAGAAAATGAGTTGGAAGCAATTAAATCCCTTTCACACTCCCTTGCTTGGTTTCCGGGAACCATGTCCCAGCTACTCATGGTTTTGCTGAATTCAGACACTCCTGGGATGAATGCCTTCAGCTGTCCTGGATCGTGGAGCTCCATGCAGCAATGGGCAGATGGAATCTTGCTTGAGGATGGAGGTATGGCCACTTGTCACCTTCAGCTGCTTCTGGCCCATTGCAGAGCTCTGTGGTAGGACTACACCAGCCCCAGAAGGCCCAGACCCAGGAGTGGCTCCACAGCCCAGCTCCCCACAATGGATCACAGGTGCCCTAGCACCCCAGCAAGCACCGGTCACCTCCTGAGACAGTGAGCCTACTTGGAAGGGGTTAGCTGATTCCCTCCCTGGCTCTGGGTGAGAACTCCCAAATGGTGGGGGTCCTCCTGCATTCTCTGCACTGAGTTCAAAAAACGCAGAAATCACAGGCAGTAGCTCAAGCAAAGTCCAGTGCCAGTTAGCAGTGGATGCTAGCCCTAGATCAGATGAAGCACAGGTGCAAATCACAGGGGTATCCAAATACAACAGACCCCTGCACACCAGTTCGCACTTTCCTGTTAGAGACTGCCCATAATCCTTTCTTCAGCTGCAGCTGGGACACAGCTCTCAGCCACTTCAACCAGTTCACTCAGGAAAAATACAACACCTGGCTAGCACCCCAAAGTCAAATGACACTTTGCCTCTTCAAAATCACAGTTGCAGTCCCACACAGGTAAAACAAATCCTCAGCAGCAACTGTGGCACTCAAATAATCAGCACAGTCCTCTCAACCCAATTCAGTACACCAGTGCAGGGTTTCCGCAGCACTTAGCCTCTTCAGTGTACTCAAACAGCTCACAGTACCTGGGGAATCATGGTATCAGTTCAGTCTCTCACTCCCTTTCCCCCGTTGATCCTTTCATGAACACAACAATCTCCACTAGAGACCTGGGAAAGGCCTCCCTAGTCCAGATCCACTCTCATAGGACCTCTGACTTGTAAAAAGCCCAGAAACAGACTGAAGAGCAATCAAAGAGTCCAGGGGTTTTTACCCGAGAATCCAAGGTTCTGATTGGCTTATTGAGCCTGTCAATTGTCCATAACCACAGTGATCAATATCTTCTGATGGCTTATTGGGGCATGATTTAGGTGCCTGAATTAGTCCCCTCCTTTTCCCAAGAGTCTCTTTTTTGCAGTTTTATGTGCCTAATTAGATGATTAGCTACTGTTTGGGGGTCAAAGTGTCATCAACATGTCCGCCCCCATTCAGGTCTATGTAGTCCAACACAGTCCCTCACCTTCTGAGGTCTGGTGCAGCCAAAGCAACTCCTTTTACTTCATAATAGCCCCCTTGTGCTGTGGCACCAACTGCCCCCTGTTAAACAAGCCCACTCTTGGTTCCAGGCTCACTGTGCCCCTGCTGTCGCTGCCGCCAAAACACATGCCCCCCCAAGGTGGCAGACAGCTCCTCATCAATATGCATGAGGGCTCATGCATTATTCATCAGCCCTTGCTTTGTGCCCAAGTGTAACCTTTATTTCCTAAATAATAAAGAGACTTCTCTCTGCTTCATTACGGTCTCCGGTTTCCATTTGACAGAGGAGGACCCCAGGACCAAAAAACACTCCCCAGTGTGACTGCAAAGTCAGCGATCGGCACTTCAATGTGCTTTTCACGCATACGCGATTGCGGACCGCTCCAATGAGCGGCGGCTCGTGGATCAGTCCCAAAGCCCAATGGGGCTTGATCCAAGGGCAGCATGGCCTGGGGGAACACAGGAGACTCCTGGAAAAATGGGTGAGAATGAGGAAGTGAGGGGGCAATCCAGGTAAGCCCCCAGAGGGGATTACAGTAGAAACTTCCATTTGGTATTCAAGTCCCTTTTGAGTGCTGTAAATACTTGTTTCATAGCAGGAAAAAAGGCATAGGAAGTTTTTCTTCAAACCTCCATATAATGTATGGGAGCTCTTATTATTAACTGAAACCAAGCAGATTACAGCCTTGTTATGCCATCGTTATGACATCACTCTGTTGTTAACCCTTCTTGAGTATGTCATATCAATGGTATAACAAAACGGAATGCTCACAAAAATCAGTGTTCCATACATAGATACATAGATACATAGATACATAGATACATAGACAGTGTCAGCAGATAAGGGCCTATGGCCCACCCAGTCTGCCCACTTGAGCTTCTAAGTTCAGTTTATGTTTTCCTAGAAGTCTGTTGCCCCTTAACCCTGACCTCCAGAATTCCTTTATGTCTATCCCATGCATTCTTAAATCCCGTGATTGTTTCAGCCCCCACCACTTCCTCTGGCAGGGTGTTCCACTTGTCCACCACCTGTTCCGTGAAGAAATCTTCCTCACGTTTCCTCTGAATCGTCCTCCTCCAACTTCATCCCATGCCCTCTAGTCCTGGAACATCTTTTCGCTTATAAATAGTGTATTCTTGCACCTGTTCTTCCCTGTAAGATACTTGTATGTCTATCATATCCCTCCTCCTCCTCTCCTCCAGGGAGTACATGTTCAGTTCCTTCAACCTGTCCTCATAAGACTTGTGATGCAATCCATGCACCATCTTTGTTGCCCTCCTCTGAACCTTCTCTACCCTGTCTATGTCCTTATGTAGATAAGGTCTCCAACTTGTACACTGTACCCAGGTGGGGCCTCTACTAGTGTCTTGTATAGTGAATTATGACCTCCTTTTCCTGCTGGTGATGCCCTGCCTATGCATCCCAGCATCCTATTTGCTTTACCTGCTGCCTTGTCACACTGTTTCCCTACCTTGAAGTCATCAGAGAAGATAACCCCAAGATCCCTTTCCTGCTTAGTGCATGATATATCCTCACCCCCCAACTGATATATTGTGCCAGGGTTTTTGTGCCCCATATGCATTATCTTGCACTTCTTTGCATTGAATTTCAACTGCCAAATCCCTGACCATTCTTCAAGTTTCTGCAGGTCCCTTCTCATTCTGTCTACACCCTCTGGTGTGTCTACAGTTTAAAGTAATTCAATCCATGATTACACAATCTCGGTAGTCCATACACTATAAAATATAATGTATTGATTGGTCTTTGGTTAACAACCACTCTGAAAACACTTCTCGAGGTTGCCATGACATCTGAAAACCTCTCGAGCTGTGCTCTTGAGGTTTACAATGATGTCATAGCAAACTCTTGAAGTGTTTACAGCATGGTTATTAACCAAAGACCATACATTATCCTCTATGGTATGCCATTGTTATGACATCAATCTGTTGTTACCCTTCTTGAGTATGTCATATCAATGGTATAATAAAATGGAAGGCTCACAACAATAAATGTTCCATAGAGTAATTCAGTAAAGGAAAGGAAAGTAATTCAATTCACAATTACACAATCTTGATAGCTCATACACTATAAAATACAATGTATGGTCTTTTGATTAACAACCGCGCTGAAAACACTTCTTGAGATTGCCAGGATGTCTGAAAACCTCTCAAGGTTTACAATGATGTCATGGCAATCTTTTGAAGTGCTTAAAGCGTGGTTATTAACCAAAGACCATACATTATCCTCTATGTGCTTAATTCTCGCCTTGGATAGAACCTTTCACATTGAATCGGATGTGTAGGAAAGGCTGATAAAGGGCATTAGTAGTAAGAATAAAGAACTTTCTCCCTCAGCTCTGACCTACACCCATTACAGATGTATTTATTTATTTATTTAGCTTTTGTTTACCAGGTAAGCACGCTAGACAGTCAAGTGCCTATTTTCAGGTGCGACCCGGGAGAATTACAAGGGTACAGGAAATAACAATTCAGAGACACGGTAACAGCAATCAACAAGGTACAGGCAGAGCACTCAGGCAATAACAAATTCAGAGACAAGGTAACAGCACTCAAACAAGGTACAGACAGGAATAGGCAGAGAACTACAGTCAGGTACAGGCAGAGAACTAATACAAGGCAAGTACAGTGTTAAGGCACGGTAACCATGGGAGGCAGTTGAGGAAGCAAGCATATATCAGCAGGACATTTTCAAAGTGTGTACTACAGACATCTGCACACATGCAGTCAAAAAGGGGCACAGGCACACCATGGAGGGTAGGTCAGCTAAGAGCAAAGGCAGGCAGAAGCTTTTTTTAAGTAGCCCCAGAGGGAGGACCTGAAGCAACTGTGGGAGGGGCAGCCCTTACATGATCAGGGAGTAGGTTCCAGGCTCTGGGGGCAAGGGCCACAAAGGTGCAATCCCCTGCGAGGGAGCGAGTTTTAGGGATCATGAGAGCCTGGGAGTTGCTAGACCTCAGCCGATAGCCAGAGGGGGCAGGCTTGAGAAGATTGGCAAGTGCCGGAGGGGGTGGATGATTGGATGATGATGTCTGTAAAATTGCCCATAACAAAGGATCGATGGTTACTTGGGGAGAGCCACCCCAGCTTGGAGTAGAGTTGACAGTGATGGGTGAGACAAGGGGGGGTTGATAGGGTGAAGCAACATACGTTGTTGTACGCTGTGTCCCATTTTGTCAGCCAGGTTTTGGAGCTTTCACAAAGGAGGTGAGCCCATAGCAGAGCGTGAGGAGAAGAACCCCTTTTGCAAGGGTAAGTCAAGCAGCTGGGGTGAGGCAGCTTTTGGCCCTGTATGCCAGACCCAGTTTACAGCTTGTGGCCTTGCAGGAATTATGTATGTGCAGGGAGAGGTCCAGCTGAGGGTCAAGGGTTACCCCCAGGTACTTGAAAGAGTCGACCACCGACACAGGGATGCCATCAGCACCAATGACTTTGAGATAGACTGGGCACTCTCTAACCTTGGCAAAGGAGCCAAATAACATGGCCTGCCTAATGGATGCAGTGTAGGCACAATCCTTTCATAGTATATGGTTCGGTGTTGTAATGTATGGAAATCTGTATACTTCCTGATGCTGTCGACCATAGTGATATTGTCAGAATGCGTGTACCACAGTAGTGTTGTGAGAATGCTTTTGTACCACAGTAGTGTTGTGAGAATGCTTTTGCACCACAGTAGTGTTGTGAGAAAGCTGTTGTACCACAGTAGATATATATCTACTAGCACATAACAGCATAGAATCTTATCTCCCAGTAATGGTCCTTATGCTTACCTACTGTACACTGTAGAGTCCTCACAACAAAGATATCAGCAAGATTGAAAACACCCCAAGTGAACTGTTTGTTAAAAGATAAACTACTAGAAGTATTGCCTGCTCATGTGGCTATTACTCAGATGACAAATGTTTTTAACTGTATCTTTTTTTTTGCCATTTTCTGTTTATTTGACCACAGTCCAAAACAGAGTTAGGGAGTAAATTAATTAAAGCAAACATATACAATGTAATGCATGAGCAACCATACACAACAAGGCTGATGTTTCAATTTCAGGGTACGATGGCAGAATAGAGACCTCTTGAGCTTCACTCTCTATGTCTCTGATGTCATTTCACCCCTTGATGGAAACATAACCTTGTTGTGTTTGGTTGTTGATATATTATTTTATGTTTTATGAAATCACACAAATTTCCATGGTAACAGGGCTGGGGCAGTTACAGCATATTGCTCTACCACCTGAGCGACCAGTCTGTATGTACAAAGCCTGGAATTCCACACTGAGGTTGGTTGGGGTGCCGAACATATCCTAGAGGTGAGGTACTCAGAGCAGGAGGGGTTGGGGTGCCTGGCATTGGTAGTTGCCTATCCCTCCAACCAAATGTATCAGAAAAGTGTCACCACTATGTCTTCAGTTTTACCTGTCATGGACATTAGTTGTTAAAGCAGAAAACCATCAAAATGATCTCACCAGCTGTTCCAAGTTGGTGATGTTCTGCACCCACATTGGGAACAGCAACAGGCAGGGGTTTGATTCTGATTACTGCACGCATACATTTTACAGCCATAGCCTACCATACAGCACTTTACTTTCTGTAGTGATCCAGTGTGGTATGGAGTTGGAATAGTAAACAAGAGTGAGGAACAAGCTTCAAGAGAAGAGGTGTGCTGATGTATTTGTGATGAGTTTTAATGCTGTTCATTATAGGAACCAGCCTCAAGTTATGGCGTTCATGCAGTCTCATCACGCTGACCAAAGAGCAGCATTGATTTTGGCTCTGATGGCAGCCATTCTTCCACCCTCCTAGCTGGAGGAAGGGTGCCGTAATGATGACCCCATAGCCAAGGCGGTGGATAGGTGGAAAACATGAAGAATAAAGAATAATTGCATTTCCACGACCACGGATGATGATGTCACAAATAAACATTTTACACTGTCACTGCATGCTCAGCATTTAAAGCAGAAATATTGTAAGATGGAAGCTCTAGGTAAAAACACACTTATTTAATAGCAACAATGTGAAGGAAAGTGAAGGAAAAGAATCATTTTCATTAAATATTGCATTTGTCTAAATTTCTGAATGTGAAAGTGTCTCTAAAGTTTTTCTGTAATTATTTTTTACCCTCTATAGTTCAGTTGCAATGCAGCATTTTGCTTTCAGTGAGATCCTGCTTCTATCTCGAGTTTGTGTAACAGTTTATTCCACCAGCAGAATTTCTGTGGAATTTCCAGTATGTGAACTGAGCAAAACCCCACAGAATTCAGAAATTCACAATGAAATTAACAGAATGTGTGGAATTCCATAAGTACTGTGAGGTTTTTCTTCCTGTCACATTAAAAAAATAAAAATAAAGTGAAATTCCACACAAGGGGACTTTAGCCATTTCACCCAGCCCCATCCTCTATTGATTTTATGGCTATGTGGACTGAAGGCCATGGAGGTGAAGTGACTTCCTCATCATACAGGCAATGACTTTTCTAGGATTCTCACCTGGGTCTCCTGTCCTGAGCATGTACTCTAAGCATTTGAATGCACTTCATATCTACAGTATGTATTACTGTTTTAACTCATAATCTGGTCTCCAGATTACTGGAAAATTAGACCATCAACCAGTGATGCAGCTATGGTATCATCATAAATCATATGTATGATGACTCTGCTCAGAGGTGCAACTACTACACCTGACTAAAATACTGCATGACACAGTCAAGCACACTTGTGCAGTACAACTGCTCTTCACTGTTACTCCAACAGCAGCACAAAGGTTTTTTGAAAAGGCTTCCCAGCTCATGTAATCATGGGCAACTCTTGCATAAACAATGGCCAACCATACGAACATACGAAATTTGCCAACAGAAAAAGGCCGTCAAGTCTTTCGAGTCTGCTCAAGTTTGCAGCTAGCTCCCTTATTCAGCAGCTGCACCTCCCTCCTCCCCTTTTCCCAATTACCCTCCCCTTTGCCGTGTCCCACCCCTTCTTGAAGCATTCGGTTGTGTTACATGCCACCACCTCTGCTGGTAGTGAGTTCCACTCTGTCACCACCCTTTCTGTAAAGAAATTCCTTCTTACCTCCCTCCTGAATCTGCCCCCTTCCAATCTCATGTTATGGCCCCTAGTGTCTCTCCCCTGAATAGACCATCTGTGCCTGTTCTGATTATCCCCTTCATGTATTTGAAGGTCTCAATCATATCCCCCATCCCTCCTTTCCTCCAGTGAGTACATGTTATTTATAACCACAGAGTATCTATATTCTGACTATGGTTTGCTTGTGGCTATAACAGCAGGGCTTCCCACCTAATATACTTAAACTGCAAAAGTGAAATCACATGAATAGTTTGATACCATGGAATTCTTGATACTTTGATTTATCTGATACTTTGACATTCTGTGATCCCATTGATACAGCCATTTCTCTCATACATACCTCTAAACTGCTATGAATTTGACATAGCTCAAGGAATTTTACACTCAAATTTTTCCTTGCTCCACAAAGGTTTACTGATATTTCTCAGAATGTTAAAGCTATTTCTAGACAGGACACACATACTATTAAACAATTGAACTAACTTGATAGAAACATTCCTTAACACTAAACATATGAGGCCCACTATTCTTCGACATATTATTCTTTAAAATAAGAAAGTGCTACACATTCTGGCCATTTGCTCTGAACTTTGAAGACCAGTGCTATGATTTTTAATGCTGAGAGGTTGAGAGGTATGCTGTCATATGTCGACTTCATCAGTTTGGTGATTTTTAAGGCTAATATGTCATTCCAGTTACTATGAAATTCCATGAACTCCCTAATGCTGTGATGTAATTCATGCACGAAATCCCATGAATGCCCTGCTACAAGAATGTGTTGTTTTGATACAGGGAAATACCGCAAGATCCCTGAGCAGTGAACCCCCATGAATTCCCTGATACAAATTTCACAAATTTTCTTGATATGTTGATCTCCCTGCCATTGTGAAGTTGCTTGCTTGGCAAACTGGCTTTCATATTAAATGAGTTCCTCTCTGTTTGCTGTTATAGTAAATCCTAGCTAAGACTTCGACCTTGAAGTACTTGCTGCATGGTGTTCTAACTGGGAAAATCGTGCTCTGCATGGTTCAAAGGGTACAAAGGGGAAGAAAATCAGGCAGAATAACAAACTACTCAAGAGTCAGTAGAATTTATCTTTTCCAAACTGTCATTTTTGTGTCCATCTCTAAAGGCCATTATTCCAATGATCTATCCATTTACAGAGGGCTCAAGTCCCATATGCCATCAAACTGATTGATGAGTAGGGTTAGTAAGTTCCAGCTTAAAGTGCCGTCTGACATTACAAAGATTTATACATCTTTGAGTTCCCCTTCTGTGATTAAAGAATGCATACTGTGCAGCATGATTTTACTAACTGGATAACGTATTTGCCTAACCAGTAGCATGAGGGGTAGTGGTGGGGCTGGTGTCGTATTTCAAATTTCATTTACGTTGGCATACATAAAAACTTCAACATTTGTGCTACACAGTCCCTCTATTTTGTATATAACTTCAGCAAATAGTGTACACGTTTAGAATTATGCATACGCATCTCTAAAGTGTGAACTTAGTTCCCCTATAACTAGAAATGTTCTACCTTATTGTGAAAAGAAACAAAAACAATGAAATAAACTAATGTAGAAGTAAGATACATTTAGTTTGTTATTAAATATTTTCACCAGAAGTGCACTCTGAGCTGCAAGTAATTTGTTTCCAGGTGTGTTCTGGGGGAGGGGTAACAAGAGAGTATTGAAGGAAGCAGATAACAGTAAGGTGCAGACAATAAGGCAGTGCACATTGGGTGATAAAGACAAAAAATGTACAAGGAGCATGATGATACTAACAAAAACAGACATTCAAAAGCAGATGTACAAAGCAGTCCAGTGATTACATTTAAAGACAAGAATAACAATAATTTGTAATTTATATAGCATTTTTTCTAGACATTGTAAGCAATAAGATAAACTGGTAGTGAAGGAATTGTGTACACCTAGTGACAACCATTGTGCTAATAAATACCCAGATACAATCATGGACATTTGTCTGAACCAGTTTTAAAGGTAGAAAATACTGACCAAGAAACAGGGCAAATCTCTTATTCTTATCAAAAGTGCTGTAGGCTCTTTTACTTCCACAGTGCACAGTAATTGCATGCTACATGGTATGTGGTACAGCTCTATGGAAAGCAAACTGCAAACCAAATGCACAAAAAGTATAGTGCACCTAGAAAAATAGCTAGTTCAATACTTTATTAGAAAAACAAGCTTCCAGTTACCCCAGTGGTTCAAGTCACATGGGTAACCGGAAACTTGTTTTTCTAATAAAGGATTGACTTAGCTATTTTTCCGAGTGCACTATACTCTTTGTGTGTTTGTCTGTTTTACTTCCACCTGGACACCCACCAGAACAGCACCAGAAATGGACAGAAGGGACCTCAGTTCAACATCTCATTTGAAGTATAGCAGACATTGGGCAGCTCAGTTTCTCCAGTACTGCACTGGAGTACCAGTGTGTGTGGCATGCGTCCATGTCCTGCTGTAGGACTCACACCATTCTGGCCCAGAAGTGGATGTACTACCACCTGTGCCATGCAGACTCCTTCCCTATGAATGTGTATAAAAACTACTACCAATATAGGTGTGGCAAAAGATAAGACAAAAAGATAATGTAAAAACAACCAAGGCTAGTGGCAAGATGCCAAGGGAGCCACATATAATGTAAACAGTATGTTGATGTGAATGAGGTAGTTAATCAGGCCCAGTAGAATGGGAAGGGATATCACCACAGACATATGAGAGGGAAACCGTAAGTTAACCTCAAGGAATGAAAAGGAAGAAAGGGAAGAGGAAAGTTTGAACATAGCTAACAAAAGCATAATAAAGTTAGGACAATTTGGATTGGGTTGTCAAAGGGGACAGAATATCATAGGAACACTGGACATGCTAGAAGAAAAAAGACCAAGGGTACAATATGCCTGATTCCTGCCATGTGGACAGATGCAATATTCAATATTATGTAAAAAGCCAATCTGTCAGCAAAGCAGTAGCATTGACACTCTCTATGCCAGTGACCTGGGTTAGTGAATGAACCTGGATCATTAGAGAGCTAAGGGGGAAGAAGGCCTGAGAATCCCAAATGGACTGGTGGCTGACAGTTCTTGCTGCTATACTGTCCTTAAGGTGACCCCCATGTGGCAGTGTAGCTGAAGCATTATAAGGATGGGTGATGTTGGCTGACATTGTGCACCACACATTATGTGCATGCATCCTGGCACAATTATCCCTCTAGCCAGGCTACAGAATGATAGTCCCAGCTCTTTTGGGCCACATGCCCCCCTGGCTATAACTGGATGTTTCTCCTGAAGGAGATCACCTTTGGAAGCCCCACCATAAGGGAAAATTATTGCCCAGAGATGGAGCTGTTGTGGCTTAGAAGAAATCACTGTTAAACCCAAGATGGACAATCAGGGGATGGCAGGGGTAAAAATAGAATTATATAACATTTATAAATAATAACATGTAATACAATGTGAACTGCAGCAACAACTTGTCACAGTTATGCTTTCTGTTATTGGAAGTTGTGACAGGGACAACCCAGTTTATCATTCAGCAACTCAAAGAGCATATTCCACCCCAGCACAGAAGACCCTACAAATACCTCATGCCTGTGAGTTCTTGGGCCCGAAATAAAAACCCTATTATATCACACAATGAGAAAGAAAGTTCTACCAGTTAACATTTATTCAAGCAGTATAAAACAGAAAATATGTTCTATATGCACTTATATCAAATGTTAGGCAAAACAAATCTCTCTCTTTTTGAGTGGGTGGCTGGTACAAGTTGGATTTTTTGGAATTGTTTCATTGTAACTGGTAAATAGTTTGTAACTACAGTACAGTCCAAATAGTTTACATCAATTTAAGGCTGGAATACTATAATATTGGTATAGAGTTGTAAGCTGATCTCACTAGCAGATGTAAGCTGGAACAACTTGACCGAGACACATGGTACTGATGACTTCAGAGTTATTTACACATAGGCAATTTCTGTAGTGGTCCTTTGAGATAGTTATAAGCTCCTCATACTTAATCACTTCTAGCCCACTGTCCCCCAGGTTAATCTTGTGCACTGTCTTCTAGTCACTTGCCAAGTATGTCTAGTAGATTGGAGAATTTAAAGGGGAACAGTCACCACCAAGAACCCAACACTCAAGTGTGAGTCTAGTCCCAATGTTCACTTTGTGTGTAAGCACATTTTGATTTACTTACTATTTACTGTAGTATAGTAGATTGTATCACTCATTTTGTTTTGTTCTAGGCAGACATCTTCTGTTACTACAAATCCCAGAACCCCCTTCATCTGGCATCAGAGCAATAGGCAGCAGTGAGAGATTCAATAGCCAGCAGTGCATATTGCACTGATCTTTGGTTTGCTGGTCTTGCTGTCCTCCCTGGGCTATGTATGGTCACAGAGGACAGTATTTAGCTCCTGATAAAAAGCAGATCCTGAAAACATCTGATTGGAAATTATAAAAGCTCTAACATGTTTTGCAGGTTATTGAATCTCCTTCAGCTGCCTACTGTTCTGATGTCAGCTGCAGGGGATTCTGGGATCTGTAGTAAAATAATATATCAGCCTAAAACAAAGCAAATCTAGTCTGATACTATCTACTAAAACTATAGTAAACAGTAAGTAAACCAAAGTGATTTTGCACACAAGTGCACATTGGAGCCGATCCCATTGAATATCTTCATTAGTGACATGATGGAGGGGCTGGAAGGGAAGCTATGCCTCTTTGCAGATGACACCAAGATCTGTAACAGGGTAGACACCCCAGAGGGGTGGAAAAAATGAGGAAGGACCTAGCAAAACTGGAGGAATGGTCAAGAGTGTGGCAGCTAAGATTCAATTTGAAGAAGTGCTAAATCATGCACTCGGGGTACAGGAACCCAGGGGAGGATTACATGATGGATAAGGAGTTACCAACGGCCACCAAATAGGAGAGAGGTCTGGGAGTGATCATATCTGATGACCTAAAGATGGCCAAACAAATGTGGGATGGGAAGGGAAAGGGAAAATTGTTTAACCAGAAAAGGCACACTAAGCTGGAGCTTGTTTCCAGGTGTGACTTGGGAGCACAAGGAAGTTAAATGACTTGCTCAGGGTCACACAGTATGCAAGTGGGGGATGATGGAATTAAAACCCAGGTCTCCAGGCTTGCAGCTCAGTGCCCTTAACCACTATGCTATACTGTCTCCTACCTGTGGGGAGAGCCAGTGGGATGCTGGGGTGTATAGGGTGAGGTATCACAAGCAGAAGACAAGACGTGGCAGTGCTACTGTGCAAATCTTTGGTGAGACCTCACTTGGTGTATTGTGTCCAGTTCTGGAGGCTGCATCTCTAAAATGACATAGACAAGGTAGAGGCAGTTCAAAGAAGGGCAACAAAAATGGTGCAGGACCTGCACCAAAGGTAGTACACGGAGAGGCTGGAGAGGCTCAATATGTATACCCTGGAGGAGGGTAGAGAGAGGGAAGATGTGATAGAGACCTTCAAATACCTAAAGGGAATAAATAAGGTACAGGAGGGTAGCATCTTTCAGAAAAGTTAATGTTTTAAAACAAGGGGGGTAGACTGAGGGGCAATGTGAGAAAGTACTTCTTCACAGAAAGGGTGGTAGAGGAATGGAACAGCCTCCCAGCAGAGGTGGTGGGGAAAAAGTCAGTGGGGGAATTCAAAATTGCATGGGATAGACATAGGGGAACCCTAATGATTCAGAAGAGGAGACAAAGCTGGAGATCAAGTAGGATCGACGGCTTTTGTAGTAGGTAGGGAAAATGGGCAGACTGTATGGGCCTATCAGTCCTTATCTACTGTAAGATTCTATATTTCTATGTTTATATGGGACCAGTCTCACATTTGAGTGTGGGGCCCTTTGTGCTGACTGTTTCCCTCTATGAAGTATGAAGTATACCATTGGCAAGGGTTGTAGTCGTACAGGAAACTCTGGTTCCTCCATCTCTGACCTCTTGGCCAGGCTCCAGATGGACTTCAACAACGTGGTTCTGGTCTAATTAGTTATCACTCAGTGCCAAGAAAATGGTCTCTATGACCTTTGGCACCAGACAGAAGCTTACTGCCCTCCCTTCCACACCTCAGATGTGGCCACAATTGATGTTCCCTCATTTAAATGATAGGAGTCTGACTTGACCATCACCTTGACTTTTCTGGGCATGTGGATGCCATCCACAAAAAACTACACCCTAAACTTGTTGCATTATACAGGAAAAGAAGCTGCATTCCTATTCCTGCTCACTGAGCTATTGTCCAGAAAAAGATCCTTCCAATTTTCAGCATTGGTGACATTGTACAGTGCTGGTCCTAAGTCTACCCTAGCCAGACTGGACCCCCTCTTTCACTCCTTCTGCTGCTTTGCTATTGACTGTCAACCCCCGCACCCACCACTGCTCCCTCTATACCTTCCTGCCCCTTCCTTCCCTT
This sequence comes from Neoceratodus forsteri, assembly GCA_016271365.2. Taxonomy (NCBI): domain Eukaryota; kingdom Metazoa; phylum Chordata; order Ceratodontiformes; family Ceratodontidae; genus Neoceratodus; species Neoceratodus forsteri. Next base: position 410,995,679 of record CM028129.1, on the reverse strand, counting down.
GCAGCCAGGCACCTTGCTCACTATTCCTCCCTTATCTGTGAATACTGGCTAGGCTCCTTCCCCTCCTACTTTACCTTTCTCCTCTCCACTCCAACCCTCCTCTTACACCTTCGTAACTCTAGCTATCGCTCCCTTGTACTCCCTTCAAGTAAATCATCAGCTGGCCAGGCTGCTTTCTCTTACTGTTTCCCCAAACTTTGGAATTCCTTCCCCCTTAACATCTGCTCTGCTTCTTCCTAGAGCTCACTCTTCTCCCTACTCCATGACTTCTCCACTAACACCTGCAATTGCACTTGATAGCTGTTCCTGTCCCTGTTTCATTACTTTCTACCTCCTACCCACATCTCCTCTCTGTCTTCTCTTGGCCACCCTTCTGCTATCCTTCCTACCCCAACACCTTGGATCCATTCTTCCTCAAAACCCAATAGATAACTTTCACTGCCTCTTCCTTCCTATCACACTTTACACTTTATCTGTACCTTCTTGGTTCCCCATGGGTTTTACTTGGCTCCTCTTCTAGTGTTTGTTGCTTAGTCTTTATACTTGCCATGTAACTATTGCTTATAATCATTATACATTCTCTCCTCTTCCCCTTTCCCCCAGGACACATCTGGAAACAAGCCATTATAGAAACATAGAATTTGACGGCAAATAAGACCGCTTGGCCCACCCAGTCTGCCCATTTCCCTACCTACTGGATAAGCTGCAGATCCTAGTTAACCAGCAGCCTACTTCTTCCTACCTCCACCCTCAAGAATTGCCTTATGACTGTCCCATGCATGCTTGAATTCCACCACTGATTTTGACTCCACAACCTCCTCCGGAAGGCCGTTCCATGCATCCACAACCCTCTCTGTGAAAAAATACTTCCTTAAATTACCTCTGAGCCGCCCTCCCCTCTATCTCCAAATTCTGCGCTCTTGTTCTTGCACACCTCTTTTTTTGAAAGATGCTACCCTCTTGGACTTTGTTGATTCCCTTGAGGTACTTGAACGTTTTTATCATGTCCCCCCTCTCCCTCCTCTCCTCGAGGTTATACATATTAAGCTCCTTCGTCTCTCTTAGATGTCTTCCAGTGCAGACCCTGCACCATTTTAGTTGCCTCCTCTGGACAGCTTCCATCCTGTCTATGTCTTTGCTGAGATTGGGTCTCCAGAACTGCGCACAGTACTCCAGATGGGGTCTCACCAGCTGTCTGTACAGAGGGATAATAACTTCCTGTTTTCTACTGGTGATGCCTCTCCCTATGCATCCCAGTATCCCTCCAGCCCTCCTTGCTGCCCTCTCACATTGCTTGCCCACCTTTAGGTCATCTGATATGACTACCCCAGGTCCCTTTCCATTTATATTGTTGTTAGTGTCTCACCCACCATTGTGTGCTCTTCCCCTGGGTTTTTGTTTCCCAGGTGCATTACCTTGCACTTCTTAGCATTGAATCTAAGCTGCCATACTTTTGACCATTCCTCTAACCTTGCTAAGTCCCTTCTCATCCTTTCCACCCCACCCTGTGCATCAACTCTGTTGCAGATCTTTGTGTCATCTGCAAAGAGACATACTTTGCCTTCCAGTCCTTCTGCAATGTCACTTATAAAGACATTGAAGAGGACCGGTCCTAATACTGAACCCTGCGGTACCCCACTAGTAACCCTCCTTTCTTCTGAGTGGACTCCATTTACTATTACTCTCTGTGTCCTATTCTCCAGCCAATTCTTTACCCAGGCTGTCATCTTGGGACCCACTCCCAGGCTGGCAAACTTGTATATTAATCTTTTGTGTGGGACTGTGTCAAATGCCTTGCTAAAGTCTAGGTAGGCCATGTCCACAGCCCCTCCCTGATCTACTACTTTGGTCACCCAGTCAAAGAAATCTATCAGATTCGTCTGGCATGACCTTCCTGCTGTGAATCCATGCTGCCTAGAGTCCTGTGCCCCTCTGGCCTCTAGATACTCGACAATTCTTTCCTTCAGAAGTGATTCCATCATTTTCCCTATCACTGAGGTTAAATTTACAGGTCTGTAGTTTCCTGCTTCTGCCTTGCTCCCACTTTTGTGAAGGGGAATCACATCTTCCCTCCTCCAGTCCTCGGGTACCACCCCATCCTCCCATGATTTGTTAAAAGGGTAGTCAGTGGTGTCACTAGTTCTACCCTTAGTTCTTTTAAATTCTGGGATGAATCCCATCAGGCCCCATTGCTTTGTCCACCTTCAGTTTAAGAGTTCTTTCAGAACCCTTTCTTCTGTAAATGGGCTGGTATCAACTTCTGTATCCAGAGTATTTCTACTGTTTGTTTTAGGTACCTCCCCTCTTCATTTGTAAATACTGAGCAAAAATATTTGTTTAGTATCTCTGCCTTTTCACAGTCTCCTCTGCCCACCCTCCCTCCCTTTATTAAGCCTCACTATCCCTCCCTTGGTCTTCCCTTCGCTCCCTGATGTACCTATAAAGGTTTTATCCCCTTCTTAACTGAGTTGGCTATCTTTCCTCGGTTTGGGCCTTTGCTGTTCTGACTGCCTTCCCAGCTTCCTTTGCTTAGTGATGTGTTCTCTGTCCTGCTCCTTCTGGTTCCTTGTCTTCTGAATGCTTTCTTTTCTCTTGAACCTTCACTGCCACTTCCTTTGAGAACCATAGTGGTTTCTCACATCGCTTTGTTTTGTCTATTTGCTTCACACAAAGGCTCGCTACCTCTGTGATGGCAGTTTTATTATTCCCATTGTTCTTCCACCCCTCCTTCCTGCCCATTTGCTAGTGCATTCCTTAGGCACTAACCCATTTTGGCAAAGTCAGCCCTCCTAAAGTCCAGTACTTTTGTCTTTGTATGGCTTGACTCTATTGCTGTGTTTATTGTGAACCATACTGTTCAATGGTCGCTAGTTCCCAGATGGCTACCCACTTCTACATCTGTGATCCTCTCTCCATCTCCATTTGAGGGAATCAAGTCTAATATTGCTCCCTCTCGAGTGGGCTCCAGTACTAGTTGTCTAAGGCATGCCCCCTGTAGGGCATCTAGAATAACTGCACTCTTCGAAGTGGCAGCTGCAACTGCACTCCAGTTAACATCTGGCATATTCAGATCACCCATCAGCAATATCTCCCCTTTTTCTGCCATTCTAAGTATACTTTCTATCATTTCCTTGTCCATTTCCTCCCCAAGAAGGGGGTCTGTATACAACCCCTGTGCGGATTGTGGTGCCATTGCCTGTCTCCAAATTTACCCACAGTGCTTCTTCTCCTCCCTGTTTACCCTTTTGTTCTGTTGCTTTGTTCCTTCCCTTATGTAAAGAGCTACTCCTCCTCCTCTTTTACCCTCCCTGTCCCTCCTGTAGATAGTGTATCCTGGTATGTTTATGTCCCAGTCATGGTTTTGTGTGTACCATGTTTCTGTGACTGCCACGATATCCAGATGTTCCTCCTCCATCAAGGCCACTAATTCAGGAAGCTTGTTACCCAGACTACAGGCATTGATACTCATTGCTCTCCATTTTTTGATGGCTTTACCTTCTGTTGCAGCATCCCCCACTGACCGTTCTACCTCGGTCTTTTTCTCATTTAGTACCCTGTTTTGTAGAGAGAGGCTGGGATTTTCCTGCTGCTTGTCAGCGCCTCCCCCTTTGACTAGTTTAAAAGCTTGCCAATGAAGCATTTAAACCGATTGTTAAAAAGACTTGTTCCCTTCCTGGACAGATGCAGACCATCCTGCCAGTATAGGCTGGTGTCCCTCCAGGTGGAACCACAGTCCCCAATTAGGCCAAACCCCTGTGTTCCGCACCATTTTTTCAACCATTCATTAAACTGCATGGTGCTAATTACCCTCACCTCCCCCATGCCTTTGACAGCACAGTATGCCTTTCCTGGTGAAACTTTTAAAAATAAATAAAAATAAACGTGTTATATACCACTCTGAGGGGGGCATGGAGTGTGTCACCTGCTGCCCCTCTGAACTGCAGACAAGACTTTCAATTATGAGTATGGTTTAGTACTGAGTGACAGACTGAGAATGTAATGCTTGTACAGCTGTATAATTTAGCTTGCACTCTGTCTGTCCCTGATATGGGAGCTACTACCCTGTCAGAGTATCATGAGGACATGGGAATCCTCATGAAAGGGTTCCAACCCCTTGAGGTATCACAGGGATGACGTCCCCAATACCAAAGGCAATTTTTCTACAACATAAACAGACAAGTATGTTTATCCTAAGGAGAGGAGGTGTGGCCAGAACTGAGAGCCTCTAGAAGGAAAACCATCATCCTTCTCCAGCTTCTGTGAAAGCTAATAATTTGACCTCTAGCACTGAGGGGAGGAACTCCCTTCCCCTTTTTTAGTAGGAAACCTCTGGGTAGCCACCATCCCTTCAGACTATGGGTAGTATTAGTGATGGCTCAGCTATTGCAGTTTAGAAATCCATTTCAGGGGAAGACTTTTAGAGGAAGGGCTCTCTCTGTATCCTTCTAATGGGAATGCCATGAGGGTGTTTCAAGCTGATCTTTGCAACAGTTGGAGGTTCTTGGCAAAAGGGGCCCCCACCCCCACCCCATCCAAGGAGGGGAAAAGGAGAGCAATAGTTGCTGAAGGCACTTACCCAGACTCTGACCCAAAGGAGACCTAAATAGGAAGCAGAGCCCTTGAGGAACTGAGCATTCGAGTAGTTGTGTGGTAATTCACCCTTGGGGGCAGAAGTAGGGGACTCATTGGAGATCAGGTGTACCTTAGTCAGCCATGGGGAGAATAGCATTACAAGGTCTGACATTGTCTACACAGTTAAAGGAGCCTGCAGACTGAGAGGTCCCACTGTCAAGTCTTAAATGCTGCATCAGCAGGGTTGCTTAGTCGATCTGCATGGCTGAAGTTTCCCCACAAGGGTGTAGGGACATTCTCATCCAAAGGACAGAAAGAGGACACTATCCTAGTTGAGGGACACAGCTTGAAGATGTGGACGTGGAGGGTGCAAAGCATGACCATTGCTATCTGGGGCAGACAGGAATGGCCATGGCATGTGTGCATCTGGAGCTGGACCATAGTAGAAGGCAGATAGAAAAACCTGACAGCCATTGGAGTACAGCCAGTGTAGGACTGAAAAAAGGCAAGACTAGCGATTGACTGAAGACATGATACAGTATCCCAAGTGAGAGTGATTGAAGGCCTTGATTTGATAGTAAATACAGTCACAGACAAAGACATGGCCAGATAGTTCCTGAAATTACTGTGATATTTCTAGAGAAATCTCCTGTTTTCTCCATTTACACTGTAGGGTCAGCAGAGAGAAACTCTTTAGAAATTTCGCAAAATATCTGGCTACGTCTGTGGATATTACTGTAATTAGAAGTATGCATGCCAACCACTTGTATAAGGGGAGTTGGTGGAGCACAAAATTTATGGTTAGGGTAGCTGGTGTTGTACTTTGCTGAAATTAACTGATAAATCAGTGCAGTAGACCAAGGACTGTGAAAACTGAGAGAACGCCTAAAATTATAGGGTACTAGGACCCTGGGTTGGCACCCTAAAAGCCACTGAAGAGGGCATTGCAAGATTCCTGGGCTTTCCTTTAACTATATAACTTGCATCTGATATCAGTACCCACTTCTAGTGCTCCCTGCTTCTCTTAGTCTCTTAAAATATTAAATTGTCGAAATTCCTGCGATTGTGAATGTGATCTTGCACTGATGCAAGGAACATTAAAGTCTGTTCCCACAGAGATGCCAGCTCAGACCTTATCAATACCACTGTGTGTTTTTATTAAGGGTCTAAATGGGGGCTGCTAGCTGAACAACAACTGCCACTCTAAAATCCAAAGCCACAGAATGAGGTAGACAGAAGCTACAGGAGGCCATGGTCAACAAAGGCAGGGAAGAGTAGGATGGATGCCAGGAGACAGCTGTGCAGTGGCAGAAATACCAGAGGAGCAGACTGCATCAGAAAAAGCTGCCATGTGGTGAGTAGAAAAGACAAATCCAAGCAACCAAAGGCCACTTGAAATGTGTAATTATATACCACTTGGATCGGGGCATGGCATGTTTTGTTTGCTGGGTATCCCGTCATATGGGTGAAGGGTAAAAGGCGACTGCATTTACAGCGAAGGGAAAATGGCACGTTCAAAACAGTGACTGAGAATTGCAGCGATGATGGAAAAGGTGACCAGCGGCTTTCACCCCTTCCCCAAGTTCTGGGCCCCCCCAGAGTTGCTTATGTATAGAAAGGGGTGGGGTGGGGTGAAGCCCTCCACATCGGGGGGGATGCAGGAAACAAAGCCCCCGATAACAAATGAAACTGTATTTTCGCCCTTTCGGCCATTGATGTATAATGATGGTTGCCCTTTGCATCCTCACCATTTGTCCCTCGCTGTTTTGCACTCACCGTATTTCCTTCATCTATATCACATGGAACCACCTGCTGCCCCTCCAAACTGCAAGCAAAAGCCTTTAAGTTGAAAAGCTTTGCCCATGATTTGGTGGAGCAATGAGTGACACATGTCATGCCCCCCTAACCTGTACATAATCTGTGCATGGTTAAATGCTTTTAAGATGCTTGACTTTTTGATGCAGACATGCTTCTGCCTGCTCTCCCACTCCCTTGTCCCATCTTCCTCCTACGTGGCATGGTTATGTGACTGCAGCTTGGGGTGTACTTATTTTCTTCTGCAGGTTTCTACTTTCTACCATTGGTCACTCATTCCTCTGCTTTCTTGTGTCTGCTGCTGCTGCTTGTCCTGGTTCTACTCTTCCTCAAGTTTGTTCAGTGGCATGCTGCCACTGACTTCCTAGTGCACTCCATTGGGAGCCACCCTTGCAGCTTTCTATTAAGTTTCCCGCCCCCATCAGACTGGCACATAATCCCGGTCTCCACTCCAGACTACTACAGGCACACTTCTCCTCCAGCTGTTCCTGCTAATTGCTGCAAGCTTGGCCCTGTAAGAAACTAAACAATGTACAGTAATTATTCCTATTATGTGCATTTCTGACTGTAATCTACTGTACTACTATACCTGCAGTACTTGTTATACATGTTATACATGTTATATTGTATCATATTTGTACAAATCATTTGCTATCATTTCTTTATTACGATATCTATACTTGTATTTGTTCTAATTATTTGCCATGTACTGGGTCTAGGCCCCCAGGTCGCATCTGGAATCGAGCATGTTGCTCAGTATGCCTTCCTGGTAAATCTCGTAAATAAATAAATAAGTTGGGATTCCTGCATCCCACCTGTTGCTTCTTTTATCCTCAGAGTTTGCTGTGAGGGCTGTTCTCCTCCTGCTCGCCCTCATTCTTTCTGCTTAGTTCTTTTGCTTTCCCCTGCTTCCCTCTGCCTTTTGCCTCCCCCTCTCCTACTTCCTGATATCCCTGCAGCATGCTCTGTCCCCCCCTTGAAATCTTAGTGATGCTTTGCCTCTGCTGCCCTCCTACTCTCCTTTCTGGTTCCCTGGTCCCTACCTGCATCCCTGTCCTGTGCGCCCTCTTTATCTTATGCCCTTTCACTACCTTCACAGCATGCTGTGTTCCTTCTTTTATTGTTCTTTTGAGCCCTCTTTATTGTCCTACCTACTCAGGAATTCACTCTCCCTATCATACTTTATACTTTCTACTTGGACATTGGCCAGTTACCTTACCTGACAGGTACCTCAAGCACCTTACCTGAACATTTCCCTTCCTTATTATCTTCATCCTACCTAAACTGGCATTCCCTCAATCTACCTAGGCTTCACCCTTCTACCATTCATTCATTTTGGTCTTCACTCCCCCCTTTTGTTCCCTGTGTCAGCAGTATGTCTGTCTCCTGTCCCCCAAGGACTATCTTATGAGCATTGCTGGGCTAGCAGCACAGAAGTCTAACATGCTTGCTCTTCTTCTTCTATGAAGTCTGCATCTCCAGGGCAGAGCCCTCATCGAGCCAAGGGTTTCCTAGCCATACAGATGAACTCAGCAGCATTTCACAGTGTAGCATTTATGACAACCTGTCTCTTCAGGGTGGACCTCTCCATGTGTGGGCCCTTTTGGACATGTAGATTGACTTGGCAGGATCCCTTTGTGTTTGTTTTACATTGTCTTATGCATCTTGAGGGTAGGGCCCTTGCCTGGGGGCCTTAGACTGTGCAGATGAAGTCAGGGATACCGCAAGGATCCTCTCAATGCAATTGTCCCAGAGTCTGTCCCTAGTCAACCTTGGCTCATCTGTATTCCCCCTTCCTTTAGTCCCAGGTAATTCCATGAAATGGGGGTAACAATGTGCCAAATACTTTGTACATTGATTTAAAAAAAATTAACAGCCACTGCAGTTATGATAATTGAATTTAAAAGGTAGCCACAAGTACAGATATTTTATTTTTAGTCAGTGTTCAACTCCAAAATGTCACAGATGTTTCCTAGTAAAATGTGACATGCAAAATCCACTGCTTCTATGCAGATTTTATTTTAGTTACACTTCAGTAAAGTTGTGTTGAAAACTGCCTCTGGTGTTGTCTTTTGTTAATGAAGACATTTTCACGCTTGTTTTTCAATACATATAACATTTCTGGTTCACTCAAAAGTATTGCCTGGTATGTGCAACTGTGGTGTCCAAGCAGATTGCTTTTTTCACATGTTCCCCAAAATTTCAGCAAAAGCATCCAGCTTTTTTTGAGTGGTGATTTTCTTTTGGGATGCAGTCTTAAAAGTACTGCAGAACTTTGGTGAGAGAGGGGTGTAGTCGATGCTTTTTTTAAATTAAACAGTTGTGCGGTATCCACTGTTGCACCTGCAATGTTTGGTGTTCACGTTACATGCACAACGCTGAAGGTGATTTATTTCTCAAGTGTGATATGGAGTTATCCCACAACATAGTCCTTTTTTCAATCCTGGGTCATAGTGTCTTGAAATGCTTAGTAAAATAAAGTAAAGAATGTCAGAATGTCACAAACCCAATTCAGAAGGTCAGCCCTCTACTCCCAAAGTGCCAAACTCTGAGTGTAGTCTTCTGAACAGTTAACAGAAACAGGGTAACCCTCCTGTCTGTTTTGTGGGTTCAAATCAACCTTTGGTCCCAGTTCTGGAGGGATTCAAACTGTGAACCTCTTGCTACCGTCATGTCACACTTTGGTAACCCTTTTCATTGACTTACCCTCCCCCTATCATCATGAGTCATAGGTTAGGCCATTTCTCAGACTCAATGTTGGGCAAAAGCTGTCCAGCAGTTGCTTCTCTCCTCACCTTCATGCCTTGATGGTGGGCCCTATTCATGGATGTAGGGAGCCCCTCTGGCTGTGCAGATCAATTCAGCAGCACCTCACAGTGTTATCCCATTAGAAGGATAGAACAAGAGCCTTCATGTAACTTATTCCCATGAACTAAATGCCAAATTCAACAGTGAACAGTCATAACAAATATTAGTCCAAGCCGAGATGGATGGTAACCAAGGCTTTTGTACTCCAAGGATTTCCCTCCATGGGAGGGTTCCTCATCTCCAAGCAGAAGGTCAGCATTTTAATATTACTCATTTTCTGCTGAGTTGAAGCTGGATGGTGGTCTTGTATTTCAGTCATGGCATTCTTGCTTTCAGCATTAATATCCCTTCTCCAGGCTGCATCTCTTCTCTCCTTTAAGAAGTAAGTGCGTGTCTGTTTATTCATTTGCTATTTTAGGCCTTCCTCCCTAAGGGGACTATGGTCTTAGGGTACCTCATACATGTGACACCTCTAGGGGTGGAACCTTCCTCAAGGGGTTCCTGTGTCTTTAAGGTACCTGAATGGGGGGAGGAAGATCCTGTAGCAGGGGCAGAGAGATCATAAGTCAAAATTGTAATCATGTTGTATAAGAATTCTACATACTGTACTACTTAGCAGACTATCTCGGTACTCTCCTTCAAATCATTTGCCCCACACAATCATTTCAATACTGTTAAACCCTACCAGTCCTTCCCTGTGTTTGCTAAGCAGTCCCACGTAGGGAGCCTGATGGCCCATTCAGTTAATAGGCTTTGCCTGTGGCTTGGGAAGGCTGCAGATGACACTCACCATGCCTCCCACTGGGTGGTATTTAAACTGTGAATGCCTAAGCATCCTTCAAACAATCACTGTGTTGCTACCTCTATCTCCCCTCCTCCTTTGTTGGCGTGTCTCTTTTCTTAGGGCTATGCCATCTTCCCTAAGGTTCCTTTGTTTAAGGGGACTTTATCCTGAAACACATATAGGGACAGAACCCTCCTCAAGAGGGTTCCTGCATGTTTATGGCACCCTCAAAGGGTGGTAGTCCTTGTTGCAAGAGCAGAGAGATTATAAGCCACACTTACAATCATGTTGCACAAACATTCCACATACCAGTTACTAGATTACCTCCGTACCCTCCTTCAAATCATTTACCTTCCACCACTATTCTAATCCTACTAAACTCTTCCTTTTGTTCCCAAACTTTTCCCACATAAGGATCCCAATGAGCCATTGAATGTGTGTGTGTGTATATATATATATATATTTATATATACAGTTTATTCTTCTTGAGCCATTGAATTTGTACACACACACATATATATATATATATTATATATATATATATATATATACATATATATAAGGGATAAGGGAGGGGCTAACCAGAAGCCCTCTCCTCCAGATGAGGGGAGTAGCCTTCAAACCCAAGGTGGGAGGGGAAACAGACTGGGGGTGGAGGTTTCAGGAGGAGCAGAGGGAGGATGGAAGTATAAGGAACCTGGGTGGGGTTCAACTAAGGGATCAGGGATAAGGGGTGGGGGTTGGTGTTAGTAAATGCCAGGAGCTTGGGAAACAAGTTGCCAGAGTTCCAGGCCATGCTGTTCGGGGGGGGGGTGGATGTGGCGGCGGTCACGGAGACGTGGGCCAACAAAAACCATGACTGGGACCTAAACGTGCAGGGGTACACTATGCTTAGGAAGGATAGAAAAGAGGGCAGAGGGGTAGGAGTGGCTATGTTCATTAGAGATGACATAGAAATTGCTAGGGTAGAAGAGGCAGAGGGAAACGTGGAGGCCTTATGGGTCACCTTACAAACCCCAGCAGGAGATAAGGTCAAGCTGGGTGTAGTATATAGGCCCCCCGGGATGAGTGATGTTCTAGAGGATGGTTTGCTGGACAACATCATTGCCCAGTGTGGACCAAAAGGGGAAGGAGTGGTGTTGATGGGGGACCTTAATATGCCAGGTACAAACTGGGGAACCATGTCCTCTAAGGTGGCCAAGGAGTAGAGGCTGCTGGACAGCTTCCAGGATATGTTCTTAACACAGCATGTGATGGAGCCCACAAGGGAGGGGCATGTCCTGGATGTGGTTCTGGCAGATGGGGATCTGGTAAGGGACCTGGTTGTGAGGATCCCCTGACTGGGAGCGACCACAATACTGTCTGGTTTCAAATAAGCATGGGGGAGGGGTGAGATCTAGGACACTGGCAGTGGACTTCAGGGGGGGCAGACTTTGTGGGCATGGGAAATATTCTCAAGGATCACTTGAAGGGGATTACATCAATGACAAGTGTGGAAAGGAGATGGGAGGTCATAAAATGGGGACTTCATGAGGCAGTCAGGATCTGCGCTAAGTTGAAAAGTAAGGGAGCAAGGTCACATAAACCATGCTGGTGGTCCAGTGAGGTACAGGTAGCAGTCAGAGAAAAGAAGGCGGCCTATAAAAAATATAAAACAACAAGAGGGGATAGGGAGAAGGAAATGTACCATCTTGCATCTAGAAAAGTCACCCGGATGGTGAGGGGAGCAAAGTCCAGTAAAGAGCATCGGCTGGCACAGGGGATACATGGAGGGGAAAAGGGGTTCTTCCGGTACATTGGGGAGTGGAGAAAAACTAAGTGCCATCTCAGCAGATTGAGATCAGAAGGAGGGTGGGTGGAAGAGGCGAGGGACCAGGCAGAGGTATTCAATGAGTACTTTACCTCTGTGTTCACTAGGGAGGGGGATAGGATATCTACAAAGCAAGGCACTATGGGGATAGAAGCGGCAGTGAGTGGGATCAGAGAAGCAACAGAAATGGAGCAAGAGGGAGGGAGGGAGAGGTACCCCAGGGGTGTCACATCTGGATAAGGATAAAAAGGCCAGTAAGGTGGAGGGGACAGATGATGCTATCTCCGCCAAAAAGGTGTGATTAGCCCTCAAGGCCCTAAAGAAAGACAAATCTCCTGGGCCGGATGGCATTCATCTGAGAGTACTATGGGAATTGGCGGACATACTGGCTGCACCCCTGGCGGAGCTCTTCAACAGGTCACTTGAGACAGGGAGGGTACCTAGGGATTGGCGAGAGGCACATGTGGTGCCAATCCATAAAGGGGGGGTCGAGGGACATACCAGGTAACTATAGACCCATCAGTTTGGCATCGGTGGTGGGAAAATTATTGGAGAGTATACTAAAGGAATGATTGGGGGTGTACTTGGAGGAGGTGGGAGGTCTGGATAGTCGGCAACATGGGTTTGTGCCAGGTAGATCATGTCAAACCAATCTTGTGGAGTTCTATGAATGGGTAACATCAGAACTGGACAGGGGAAAGCCTGTGGATGTATTATTCTTGGACTTCAGCAAGGCGTTTGACTCTGTCCCCCACAATGGTCTGGTGGAGAAACTGCTGGGGTTAGGAGTAGGCCCTTTGATGGTCAGATGGATTGAAACCTGGCTTGCTGGACAAACCCAGAGAGTAGTAGTCTGTGAGGAGCTCTCGAACTCTAGAGAGGTTGGTAGTGGGGTACCGCAGGGCTCGGTCCTGGGTCCGATCCTGTTTAATGCATACATATCGGACATCGAGGAGGGTATAGGGTGTGAAATGAGTCTCTTCACTGATGACTCCAATATGGGAGCAGTAGTTGAGGGAGAAGAGGGGAGGTTGGCCCTGCAAGGGGACCTGGACACCCTGGAAAGCTGGGCTCACACATGGAAATTAAATTTCAGTATCACCAAGTGCAAGGTGTTGCATCTTGGGTGGGAAACCTAAACACAGGTACACCCTGGGAGGGAGTGCTGGAGGCCTCAATAGGGAAAAAAGACCTAGGGGTCATGGTGGATGCATGTATGAATAACTCTGAGCAGTGTGGGAGGCGGCTAGCAAGGCAAACAGGATGTTGTGATGCATCATAAGGGATCACCTCTAGGAGCAAAGTGATTCTGCGGCTGTACAATGGACTGGTTAGACCACATCTTGAGTACTGTGTGCAGTACTGGAGACCACACTTGAAGAGGGACATACAGCTCCTGGAGAGGGTACAGAGGAGGGCAACTAAGATGATACGAGGGCTAGGGATTTGACGTATGAGGACAGACTTGAGGAGCTCTGCCTGTTTTCATTGGAGGAAAGGAGAGACAGGGGACATGATTGAGGTCTTCAAGTACCTCAATGGAATAAATAGGGTAAACAAGGAGGATCTTTAGACTAAAGCAGAGGTATCACCAGAGGGCATGGTTTGAAGTTGGAAGGTGGAAGGGTGAGGGGAAAAGAGGAGGAGGTTTTTCACTGAGGAGGGTGGTGGACCTTGGAATGCACTGCCTGGCCAGAACTGGTTCAAGAGATCCACAGTGGAGGGCTTCAAGAGAGGTGGGACAGACACAGAAAGTGGATGTATCAGATGATGGCCTGTCCCAGGGGGGTGGGGATGGATGATGGGGGTTTCTGGAACACAAGGGAGGGGAGGGCCTCGGCACCCAACTAGAGATCTGAGGTTCAAGCAGACTCGATAGGCCATAAAGCCTAATCTGCTGGCAAATAGTATGTTAGTATATATATATATATATATATATATATATATATATAGTTTTTCTGCTTGAAATTTGACCATTCTGTGCAATCTAGTGCCTTTTTTATGCTTGTGTTTTTGTACTGCCATTTGTATGGCTGGGGTCCTACCCAAAATGTTCCACTGGGCCAATGAGCCTATCTGGTTAACAAATAAATAAATTACAAAAGAAAAAATACATGACCTGAAATTTGACCTGAGGGGACAGACACAGTGCCTACCTCCCCTCACTGCCAGATGGAAGATCATAAACAGAATGATCCTTTCCTGTTTTTGATTGCGGTGATGTCATTTACAATGCTGTCCACACAACATTCTTGGCCAGACTGGACCCACTTTCTAATGCTATTTGTAAGTTTTGCAGTGAAATGTCTCATTCCTATTGTACTCACCACTGTGACATGAATAACTGTATGGACTGGCTGTCCATGGATGGGAGATGCCTCATACAAGGTGCTCTCCTCATCCATAAGTACTGGCCAAACAGCCTTTCTTGCTATCTTTATCTCCTTACCCCTTTCATCCCTGTTTCCTTTTCTTAAGGAAGGCTGCCCAATGTCCAGCTCTTTGTTTTTTTGATAAAGAAATTAATTCTCATAGTTGGAGCTCTGGTACTGGTCACCGCCCAACCCTAATGACCTTACTCCAAGGCCCTAGACCACTTCCCACCACTAGAGTTGTGTAGATTTCCATTAGCAGAATTCAGACAGAATGGTAACTGCACTTTCAAAATGCTTTGGGGAATTTTGTGAGAAAGTTCTCAATATTCCAAAAGTGTCTTGTGTTTAATTTTTTTTTAGATTATGATTATAACTACAAACAATAACACACAACAAACAAACCAGACCCCCCATTCCCCCCTCACCCTCTCATCTACAAACAAGGGGACAGAGTACATTAAGTTTAGCCAAATCCTAAAACAATAGGTAGTACACACATGAAGATGAAAGCAATCCACAGAGAATGAGTGTAAGGCAACACAGCAAGACCATATCACCTTGATCACAATATCCAATCAGAAAAAATCAGGAGGAATCAGAAGGGGCTCGCTCCAAGCAAACTAAATAGAGTATAGCATCTGTAGTCTGCTCCATTTTGTAACATAAGTATTGAGTCTGTTATGGACACTGGCTATCATCTTCTCCAGACACAAATTGAATAGGAGTTCCTGCAGTGACTCCCAATAAGATATAATGTTTTGATCCTGCCAGTGCTGAAGAATGACCCTTTCAACTGAAATCGAGATTATGGCCATGGAATACTTCTGTTCTTGACAGAGATTCCACAGTAATCCCCTACAACACACACCTCAGGGTTGAATAACTGGTCAGTGCCCAAAAGGAGACTGGCTTTTAATTTAATGGCCTCCCATAATGGGCGAACCTTGCAGCATTCCCAACAAATATGAAGTGGGGTGCCCTCAGCATTGTCACATCTAATACAGCTTTGTGAATGAATATGGCCTATCTTGAACAATCTTTGAGGGGCATAGTATAGATTGTGAAGAATGTTGAACTATATGAGGTGAAGTTTATCATTAGCTGTATAGTTATGCATATCCTGCCAAATATGGATTCATTTAAAATGCCTAGAAAGGGAAAACCCTGTCCCAATAATGGCATACCCTATTTATATGGGAGCATAAACCAGTAAGAATTAAGGTGTAAAGCTGAGATACAGCATGGGATTGAGAGGCCATATCAACAACAGAATCTAGGAATTCACTGTAATTGGTAGGTCAAGGTCCTGGACCTAAGTATGCCATGATCACATGCTTAAGTTGAAATAGTTAAAAAAAAGATTTATTGTCCAGCTGGAATGTATGGCATATTTCATGTAAGGACATAAAATTACTGTCTTGGAGCAGGCGGCAGACCCATCAATTTCCAGTTGAGGAAGCCAGTTCCTAGTAAAGCATTTGCCACTCACTTTGAAATAGGGATTTCCAAGCACTGGTTGAAAGATATCCTTGACAAAATGTTAATGGAGGGCCCTGCCCAGTTGCTTATGTATCCTATGAGATTAGCCAATTACAGACTCCCAGGCCTCTTTAGGAAGTATCCAGAGGCTAAAAAAGTACAGTGCAAAGGGTGACAGACCCAGCTTTGCAATGGCTTCTAGTTCCAAGTCCAGCCATATGGGTGGATATTTATGGGGGAGAGGTCTCATCCTCATCACAGACAATCCACCTAAAATACTTGCTAGCACAACTGGCAAAGTAATACGTGGTAAAATAAGGCAACCTAAGCTTCCCCCAACTGTTTGGAAACAGCCTTCAAGGGTGTTTATTTAACCAAATAAAATTAGATATTAGGGCATGCACTTTCCAAAACCAGTTCAGGGGAAGATAGAGATGTAGCATATCCAAGGGATATAATAAGTGGGGAAAGATGTTAATTTTGATAATATTTATTCTACCCCAAAGTGTTAGAGGGAGTGATTTCCATCTGTCTATGTACTGCTTGATGATCAATGAGAGGTCATCTAGGTTTAGCATTTTAAAGTGGGACTGTTTTTTACTGATATATAACCCCAGGTACTTGAGCTGATGGGGGGGCCTAAGAGAGGCCCCATGTGAGCACATCAGCATTAAAACCCCTAGTATTGAAGGGCATGACTACTGTCTTGTCGATATTAAACTTATAGTGGTAACCTTGCCAAACCAGCGGATGGTTTCCAAGGCAGCTGGAATAAACATGACTGGGTGGGTAATATGTAAAAGAATGTCATCAGTGTAGGATGAATGTTGTAGGGATCTAGTATCAACAAGTATACCGGTGAGAAGAGATAATTCTTAAGCTTATACAACAGGGGCTCAAAATACAAATTAAATAGAAGGAGAGATAGGGGGCATCCCTGCCTGGTTCCACAGTGCAGCTTTATTGAAGATGAGAAAACTCCATTACAATGAATTTAACCCTTGGGACCAAGTACAGGGCCCATAACCAATTAAGAAAAGCATCCAGAAACCCAAATTTACCCAGCATGGCAAACAGAAAGAGCCAGCTAACTCTATCCAAAGCCTTCTCTGCATCTAGGGACACCAGGGCAGCAGGCACTGTGGGGTCCCCAGATGTGGAGAGAATATGTGCCAACTTATGAAGATTGTCACTAGAGGACCTGGTGAGCATGAAGCCCACTTGCTCCCGTCAAATTAAACTAGCCCTAACCCAGTTGATTCTAGATGCTAATATTTTAACAAGTATTTTAATATTATAATTCCTTAATGATATCAGCTGGTAGTTGCCAACCCTGTTGGGGGGTCTTCCAGGGTTTTGGGAGTAGAATAATCAAGGCTTCCAGAAGAGAAGGATCTGAAAAGCCTTGGATGTATACGGTAGTATACAACCTATGTAACATAGGGACTAGTTCATCTGCAAAAACCTTATAGAAATTGTCAGACAGACCATCGGGGCCAGGTGCCTTGTCAGGGACAAGATCTCTGATGGTGTCGAGGATCTCAGCGTGAGAGAAAGGCCTGACTAGTATGTTCTGCTGATCATCTGACAGCACCAGAAGATCCAGCCCTCACATGTAGAGTTGAATTTCCATTGCAGATGGGGATCAGGAATACGACCAGAGATATCACAATAGAACCTTTCAAATTCCTTGACAATATCCCTGGGGCAGTTTTACTACTATTATCGAAATCAGATATAATTGAGGGAATAATATGAGAAGCTTCTAATTTTTTGAGATGTAGCGCCATCAAATGGCCAAACTTTTCTCCTTGATCAGTATAAGAAGAATGGGTCCTAAGATAGTTTATTCCACTTGTTTGCTGAGTAGATCTGCATATTTATCACTTAGAGAGATCAGTTCAAGCCTGATTGCCTCTGGGGAGAAAGGTGCCATCTATCCTTCAAGGGTCCCAATGCTGGACTGAAAGCGGGAGGCCCGAGACAGACTTTGCCATTTCTATCTAGCAGCTAGGTGACTAAATTCACCTCTGATAAAGCATTTAAAGGCTACCCACTCCTAATCAACCCTCTCCACAGACCCAATGTCGAACCTGCCATGCAAGCCAATCTGGTCCTTAATCCATCCTATTATGGTGTCATCTTTCAATAGTTGGTTATTAATCTTCCAAATGGTATCTTTATCCTGCCCACCAGAGAGGCATGCTACATCCAAACTAATGAATGGTCTGAATGGACCCTAGGGGCGATACTGGAACAGTGAGTCAGTCAATCAATCAGATTATAAAAAGGTGCTTTTCAAAATTATCAAAGTGCCTGTACAAAATTAAAACCAGACAGGAATAAAACTAAAGCAATACTAAACAGATTACAATTTAAATATGCAGCAATTACCTAATTAATAAGCATCTAAAAATGCTAGACTGAATACATAGGTTTTTAGGGCAGTTTTAAAGTCCCTCTGAGGACTTCATGCCTCACTAAAAAGTAATCTATCCTAGAGAAGGAATGGTGTACAGAGGAGTAAATGGTGAATTCCTTCACAGAGGGGTTCAAGACTCGTCAAGGTTCACTCAGCCCTAAAGAGTTGACCAAATCCTGCAAGACTCATTGCCCTGGGGACAGGAGGGCAGTGGTCCTATTAGTTCTATTGAGGTCTGGGATGAACGTGAGATTCCAGTCACCATCTATTAAAATAGGTAATGACAAAAACGGAGTTAGCAGACTGGCCAATTTGGTAAAGAAAGAAGGAGAGTCTGTGTTAGGACCACATACACTAACCAAGAGGACCTCTTTGTTGTCCAGCATACCAGAAATAAAGAATTAACAGCTCTCTGTATCTTCCAAGCTTTGTAAAAATGTAAGGATAATGCCCTGACTGATCAAAACAGCTACCCCTCTTTGTTGGGTGGCATCCCCAGCACCATAAGCCTGGCCTATTCCTGCTCTATGAAAAAGACTGGACTCAGAAGCAAGAAGGTAAGTTTCATGTAAAAAGATTATCTTACAATCAAGATGTTTAATATGTTTTAGAATCGGATACCGTTTGACCTTGGAATGAGCCCCCTTTACAGTCCACGTGGCATATTTAAGCAAACTGCTCATACTCCATCAACTGAGTAATTCAGTGATTGAAAACACATGTATCAGGCCTGATACCAGATACAGTAAGTCATATACAGTCCCCACTCCCTGCCACCGTCCCATAACCCTGCATAACACCCAAATGTTACCAGACAAGAAGTACCCTCTCCCTAAATCACCCAAAAATAACCCCACAAAAAATACCCACCTCTGCCTCACCAGCAGGAAACCTCATATAAAAAGTAACAAACACCCTCAGTAATAACCCAACTAACTCATCCAAAACCCAATAAGTCAAAGATACCAACCTCCCCGAAACAAAACCTACAAGCATAACAAACCCAAAAACTAAAAACCACCCCCACTCCTAAAGACTGCACTACCACAAACCATCAGCCCATGATATACCCCTGCTCACCTACCTAGCCCCTACTCCAACCCAAATCTTGAAACGTAGCTGAGTAAAACACAGAAAGGAAAGGGAAACCCAACTATTAGTGGTGGGCAAAGTGGCCACAATCCACTCAAGTGAAGTGATTCACGAATGTCCTGAAATCCGTGAAGTACTCCAGCAACGCAGTGGAGTACTTCACGTCATAATGAGGAACGCAAAGTCTATTGAAAGCAATGACTTTGCGTTATTCCACCTTTCCCAAACCACTACTCCACCAATTTTTAGGTGAAGCGCATTGAAATCAATGTACTTTGCATCTCTTTGCCTTGTTATTGAGCTCCAAGGCAAATTTTACGGTGATTCATGGGATTGCAGGTCACATGGGCTCTAGATTGTTCTGCACAGCCGTGGTTCTGGCTAGTGTGTGTAGATAGCTTTAGGAGACAGTTTGCTCTGAGAGCTCTCTGCAATTCGAACCCTCTAAAAGCTGTTTAAAAAAGCCTTTTTGAGTAATTATTTTGCTCAAACTTTAGTGCATCGATTGTAGTAAACCCTCCTGTGCTCATATCATTGAGTGTTTATTGTTTGTGTGTGGATTTTGAATGTTAATGTACAACATTCAATCTGTGTACTGAGACAGTGGAAGTGTGCTTTGGGGGAGGGGTGTATCTGTAGTGTAGGTAATTTATAAAAGGGAGTTCTTTGTTTTTTGGTTATATTTTTCATGTATAACTGTGTTAATGGACACACAGTAATATTTTCAGTAATTGTTGACATTTTTTTGCTGATTATGTTGTGGACCTGGTGCAGGAATGCATAATTTCAGTTTTTTTAAATACGTGGTATATTACTGAGGTTTTCAATTTGCTACACAATTGTAGACAAAGTGTATGTGTGTGAGTGTATGTGCGATGTGTGACATAAAATAATACACCTTTTATTGTGCCACAGTATAATTGCAGCAGTGTGAACCTGCTAACCACTGTACCTGCATGATTTTGTACTGCTTTGTGGTATCTTAGTTTTGCACTGTTACTATAATCTGCAGTCACAGTGCTCCCCCACCAAACGGCAAAAGGAATTCTTTTCCAGATTGGATTGTGACTTGAGCACCACTGGCTAGTTAAGGTGTTGTTGAACTTGTTGTGACTTTGTGTCTGTATCTCTTGTTCAAACCACAGTTGTTTTATTTTTGGCTTCACATCCAGTGGCCCAGAGCAAACGTTTCAAAATCTAAATTTGTTTAGAATTTTCTTGTTGATCCTCCAAAATGCCTGCAAAGTGACGTGCAACCAAAGCTGTTTCCCGCCATGGCACTGCTGCCAGTGGTAAGATTGTCTGTGGGCGTGTTAGTACGCAGAAGTACATTGCTGATGTAAGGAAAGGTATTTCTGCTTCAATGTTTTTTACAGCACAATCGGTAGCTTCACTCATAGCTGGATGAGATGATGCTGTCCCAGCTGGTGGTGGTAGTGCAGTTGCTGGTGGTATGAGTATTGCTGCCTCAATTTCCACTTCTGACCAGTTGACTGTGTCCAAAAGTATAGTTGAGCGTAAAGCAGAGAGTGACAGTGTAGATGATGTCATACTCCCCAGTGACATCCCATTGGTAACTGAACATGAGGATTCTGATCATCATGGCAACAATAACACAATGTCACATTTCTTCCACCGTGGTTCAGGTGACACATTTGCCATGCAGTGATTCACAGTGTGGTGAAAAAATATCGGGTGGTGATGATGATGAATCTGATGAAGATGATTATGATGCTGTGGTTGCCACATGCAGTCCACATGCCAGCATCCAAGCAGAAGATGCGGATGGGGATGATGTTGATGAATATGATGGTGATGTCAGTGACCCCTATTGGGAACCGGACAAAAAGAAATTCAAGGTGGCTGTGTCTGGATCTGTTTGCATTAACCCCCCCACCGTAAAAAGTTGTGCTTTAGCAGTTTCAATTGATGATGATGATGACCCAGTAATAATGATAGGTAGTCGTGGTGGTCAGTTGTAGTCCAAGTGTGTCCTGCCTGACAAATCATGTAGCACATACCCCACTTCAGGGCTTAAAAACCGGGAGTCCAATAAGCAGCATCATGGAAATGTTAAAAACAGGGGATCCCAATCCCTTGTTTGGGATTTTTTTGTGCAAGATGCAAATGATGAGTCGGTTGCAGTCTGCTAGCTTTGCCATGAGCGTGTGAGTCGAGGTAAAAAAGGGAGCCATCTGGGCACAGAGGGACAGCATACACATCTTAAGAACAGGCACATGACACTATGGACCCAGCACAAGATGGCAGCTAATACCACAGTGGGACATTCACCCTCGTTATCAACCATAATGAGCATGTTATCCCTTTCCATGACTATAAGATCAAGCAGAAATGTGTGCAGTAGCGATGAAATTACATCAGATGATTACTACAGGCATGATGAGGTGGAGGAGCATAATGATTTTGAAATCTTGTCCAGTGGTGGTGAGAGTAGCAGTTTTGGTGGTGGTGGTGATGGTTGTCAATGCAGTATGTCTAGTAGTGCAAGTGGTACATCAACCCCTGTTTGTAAATCTGGGAAAATAACTTCATTCATGGATTTTTCATCACCTGTGCAACTGTCTTCATCACACGCCCACACTCCACTCCTTGCCATTTGCAGAGCAGAACCATTTGTCATCACACCCCTTGCAAAACATTTAAGTCAGCCCACGTTACAGAGTGATTTGGCGCATAAGCTGAAGTACCCCCCCAATCATACAGTATCACATGAAAATGCTGCTGTAGCTGAAATGCTGGCAATTGATCTTTTGTCCTTCTCCTTTGTGGGGAATTCTGGGTTCTGGCAGTTTGCAGCATGTGCCTGTTCAAAATGGAAAGTCCCATCCAGGACATACTTTTCCACTCGGGCTGTTCCTGAGTTGTACCATACTGTGTCTGACTCTGTAAGACATGCCTTTCAACATTCCTCCTCTCCATTCATCCATTTAAGTATGGATATGTGGATGTTGCAGGGTAAAATTGGATCCTGTCCCATTTGTTATGGAGAATGTGTTTAAATGAAAGGATCTTTCCTTTTCTGTTTCTTCTCTGTCTGGTTGCTCAACCAAATTTTCCCTGTGAAACTTCAGACTTGAGCAACCCGACAGGCTCACAGTTCTTTGCCACTCACTGTCTCTCAGTTTTCTCTTGTTGTCTTTTTCCTCCCTTGCATATCTATATCTGCTAATATATACATATACGCAAATGAATGTATGGAATGAAATTGATAATAGGATCACTTTTGTTTAGAGAATATTAAGTATTACTTTTGAAATGTATATTAACTGTATTTTGACATGACTTGAAAAAGCTAGAGGTTACTTGAGTGCAAATGCTTGAGCCTTTTGTCAGGGCTGTAGGGGCTTCAGGAAGCTCACTGTTCTAGCATCTCCTGATATTTATGAGAACAGAACATTTTGCAAAAACAGGATGCTTGCTAAGGATGGGTGTTGAAAAGACTTGTATGAGCTGCAATTGAGAAGATTACAAGAAAGATTTTATTTTGCCTGTGTACATAGTTATTATGAACAAGTTTATATATTTTTTTTCGATACTGCTAGTGTCAATAAATAATATTTTGAATGCTACAACTGCTCCTGGTTTTTCCCTATGCTTCCTGACCTGTGCCTCAATGACAGATGGTGTCATCCTAAGTGGGATTTATGCTGTGCATGCCCTAAGACAGGAGTTTTGTGTATGGGTACTGGACCTAGTATCAGGGAAGCACAGAGGAAGGTATGGATTCTGCAGCAGCAAGTCCAGGAGTGGTTACCAGGACAATGGCAGCCAAACTAGCAGCAAACAGAAGTCCAGTCTGAGATTGTACAGCCAGCACAAGTCATGGAAATAGAATAGACAGTGACAGAACCTGACAGACTTTTTCAAATGGTGGGCTATACAACAGTAAGAGACTGAGAAGCAGAAAGAAAAAGAGATTCAGCATTTAGAAGCACAGAGAAGAGATGAAATGCAGTGACAGGAGCAGTAAATGAGAGAAGAGATGTAGTGACAGGAGCAACGATGGCTGGATGCCTTGCAAGCTATCGAAGGCAGAGGATTCAGCACAGATTCAGACGAGCAACAAAATGCAAGCAACTTACAGGTCATTAAACTTACAAAGTTGTGTCCCTCGGATGATATTGAGGCATACCTGACAACCTTTGAGAGAGTTGCCACAGCTTGTCAGTGGCCAAAGCAGCAATGGACAATCAGACTGGTACCCTACCTGACAGGGAAAGTCCAGCTTGCCACAATCAGAAAACTATGACCTGGTGAAAAGTGAAATCCTGAAAAGGTATGACATCTCCAGAGAGACCTACAGACAGAGATTTTGATCTCTGAGGTACAACTCAGTAGACAATCCTTGAGAAGCCTTTACCCAACTCAGAGAACTCCTGATAAAATAGATCCAACCTGAGAGCAAAACAGTCCCACAGATCAACACATTTGCCATGGAGTAATTTATCAACATCTTGCCTACAGATGTGCAGCTGTGGGTAAAGGAACACTGACCAAAGATTGGGGAAAAAGCTGTTTCTTTGGCTGAGAACTACCAAATGGATAGACAGATGCCACAGCAGTGAGGTAACAGCCAAGCACCGGTAAGAAACTCTTTTTCCCATTTAAACTCCAAGCATGTTACGAACTCTGGTAGAGGTAACAAAGCTGTGCCCAAAGATGTTATCTGCTATAACTGTATTAAGCCAGGCCATTTTGCAAGAAACTGCCATAGTAAGGAGAGTGTCATTGGAGAAGATTTGTCCTTGGCAAATTGGGGCAAGTACTTAACAGATGGGAAGGTGGGGAATAAGACTGTGAAGGGACTCATTGATTCAGGAAGCAGACAGACCCTAGTGCATGTTAAAGTGTAAAGGGACCAGGTCTTTGCATCCACGGGGACACTTGATACTATCCCACCACCCAAGTGACTCTGACCGTTAAGGGATTATCACACCAAATGAAAGTGGGGGTAGCACCTAAGTTAACTGTACCTGTGATTATTGGAAATGACTTTCCAGGATTTACTGAGTTGATCAAAGAGGGAGTAAATCCTGATGTTTCAGCAGCTGTGCTGACAGGAGCTCAGGCAAAGAAAATTTCAGACAGTGGGGACACTTTTCCTTTCAAAGATTTTGATTTGGACTTGTTTGAGCACAGCTGCAAAATCCGGAAATCCAGAAAAGAAGGACAAAACCTGAAAAAGCTGTGGCAACAAATGGCTGAAGGACATAAAAGGTTAAAATATGAAAATGCTGAAACTAAATTGATAACTGATTGTGATTTTCTTTCAGAACAAGCTAATGATGTTCCTCTCCAGGGTTATTTTAAGCAGCTGGGGGTGAAACCAAAACAGGGTGGACCAATGTTTAAAAAATGTAATGGGTTTCTGTATAGAGTTTGGGTTAAACCTCGGACACAGAAACAAACAGAACAACTGGTTATACCACAGAACTATAGAACAGAATAGTTACAGATAGCACATGATAGTCCTATGGCTGGTCACTCAGGGAGGGATCGCACTGTTGCAAGATTGCTGCATAGATTTTACTGGCCTGGAATTCATGAAGATGTTGCTACCTATTGTAATTCCTGTGCTGAGTGTCAGAAAGTAGCCCCAGTCAGTAAAAAAAGACAAGGTGCCCCTGGTGCCCCTACCCTGGATAGATGTGCCTTTTGAGAGAATTACAATGGATATGGCTGGTCCTTTAGACAAAAGTAAAAAGGGTTATAGATTTATCCTGGTAGTATGCGACTATGCTACTCAATACCCAGAAGCAGTTATTTGGAAGGGTTGTAGGCTGCACAGGCTGTGGGATGGCAATAATTCTCAATTGGGCCTGGAGAGAGGGAGGCTGGCCACTCTGTAGACAGCTATCTTGTATCAGAAGTGAAGTATATTGGGTAAGGAGTAAGCTGGGGGAGTTGGGGAGATGTCCAAGGATAAGGGGTGTGGATATGGGCAGCAGAAGGGTGGGGCTGAGGGGAGGCTGGGGCAACGCTCTGAAATTACAGGACGTTATGTTACA
The DNA here is from genome assembly GCA_016271365.2 of Neoceratodus forsteri. NCBI lineage: Eukaryota > Metazoa > Chordata > Ceratodontiformes > Ceratodontidae > Neoceratodus > Neoceratodus forsteri. Next base: position 410,970,493 of record CM028129.1, on the reverse strand, counting down.
GCAAGCAGGAGAGGGGATATTAGGGACAGAGGACCCTTAGATAGGGATGTTGACGCTAAGGGGAAAGCGTATGGGGTGAACATTCTGAATACAAAGAGAGTGGAGGGGGAAGAGTCAGGAGGGGCTGTTGTGGGGAAGCCTAAAACAGCAGACTGTGGGAAAGGAGCTCCTAAGGAGAACAGAGCAAGAGGGGAGGAAGAGGGGCAGTTTAGAGGTGCAGTCAGGGGAAACTCGGGTTACTTGATGGAGGCTGACATAGAGTGTCACAATAAATTTGAGCTACTAAGCAACCTAGAGGGGGAGGAAGAGGTTGGTGGAAAAGAGGAAACTGATACAGAGGCCGGGGGGAGGGAGTCGGATACCCATAGGGCATCACAGACTGGCAATGGAAAGGATAGAAATAGTCCCAGAGGGAGAAGGGGAAACATAAATGTTAAGCAGATGGGGGAGATGCAACATTTTGCAGACATGAGGGAGGAGAGCATGACTGGAGAGAAACTGGGAGACAAGGAGGTGGGAGGAGCCCCTCTTCAGCAGGGGGGTCAGTACCAAGGATGGGGCCCTAGCTAAAGGGGACCCACAGAGAGCCTCTGGAGGTAGGAGTACTATTACAAGGGGGAAGATGGTGGTGTGGGGGAAGGGGAAACCATCAGGGGCAGGATAAATGGTTTGGATAAGAGAGGGTTAAAGGAGACACCTATTCAGAGGGGGTCTGAGTTAAGTGGGCAAAATAACGAGGGAGGCAGAAAGGGTAGGGTGACAAGGGGGTCTCTAATAAGGCAGGAAGGCTCCCATGGAATTGAGATCACAAATAAAGGGGGGGTGGAATGGGGGTCTGAGAGTGCATAGTGGAGGTAACCATAAGGATGATGGCGATGTTAAGGTTCTGTTACTGGGAGACTCGATGATTAGGGGTATACAGTGGGAGGGACAGGGGGGTGGATGCCATAGCCAGGTGAAGGTAGTGAGCATCTCTGGGCTGACAGTGCACAGAGCAAAGTTCATGGTGTACGAACTGGTTAGGGATTGTGGAGGGAAACCGAATTTCCTGGTGCATTTGGGAACTAACGATCTAGAGGGAAATAACGTTTTGGAAATCCAAGCAAGGTTCCAAGAACTTGCCAGAGTCTGTTGGGATAATGGATGCAACATTTCCTTTTTGGAGATATTGCCAGTACCAAAGGCCTCAGTGGAGAAAAAAATGAAGATCACAGAGGTTAATGACTGGCTCAGGAAGTGGGGTGAAGAGAGTGGGTTGGGAGTGTTAGAGAACTGGAAAGGAGTTTGGGAGGATAAGGGACTGTACGCCAAGGACAGGCTTCATCTTGCCCCATTAGGGAAGGAAGTCCTTAAACAGGGAATGGCTGACTACATTCAAGAAAGATGGGGTTTAAACTTGTGGGAGTGGGGAGGGATAAGGGAGGGGCTGATCAGAAGCCCTCTCCTCCAGATGAGGGGAGTAGCCTTCAAACCCAAGGCGGGAAGGGGGGAAACAGACTGGGGGTGGAGGTTTCAGGAGAAGCAGAGGGAGGATGGAAGTATAAGGAACCTGGGTGGGGTTCGACAAAGGGATCAGGGATAAGGGGTGGGGGTTGGTGTTAGTAAATGCCAGGAGCTTGGGAAACAAGTTGCCAGAGTTCCAGGCCATGCTGTCGGGGGTGGATGTGGCAGCGGTCACGGAGACGTGGGCCAACAAAAACCATGACTGGACCTAAATGCTGGGGGTACACTATGCTTAGGAAGGATAGAAAGGAGAGCAGAGGGGTGGAGTGGCTGTGTTCATTAGAGATGACATAGAAATTGCTAGGGTAGAAGAGGCAGAGAGAAATGTGGAGGCCTTATGGGTCACCTACGATCCCCAGCAGGAGATAAGGTCAAGCTCGGTGTATATAGAGCCCCGGGATGGGTGATGTTCTGAGGATGGTTTGCTGGACAACATCATTGCCCAGTGTGGACCAAAAGGGGAAGGAGTGGTGTTGATGGGGGACCTTAATATGCCAGGTACAAACTGGGGAACCATGTCCTCTAAGGTGGCCAAGGAGCAGAGGCTGCTGGACAGCTTCCAGGATGTGTTCTTAACACAGCATGTGATGGAGCCCACAAGGGAGGGGCATGTCCTGGATGTGGTTCTGGCAGATGGGGATCTGGTAAGGGACCTGGTTGTAGAGGATCCCCTGACTGGGAGCGACCACAATACTGTCTGGTTTCAAATAAGCATGGGGGAGGGGTGAGATCTAGGACACTGGCAGTGGACTTCAGGGGGGCAGACTTTGTGGGCATGGGAAATATTCTCAAGGATCACTTGAAGGGGATTACATCAATGACAAATGTGGAAAGGAGATGGGAGGTCATAAAATGGGGACTTCATGAGGCAGTCAGGACCTGCGCTAAGGTGAAACGTAAGGGAGCAAGGTCACATAAACCATGCTGGTGGTCCAGTGAGGTTCAGGTAGCAGTCAGAGAAAAGAAGGCGCCTACAAAAATATAAAACAACAAGAGGGGAGGGATAAGGAAATGTACCATCTTGCATCTAGAAAAGTCACCGGATGGTGAGGGTAAAGTCAGTAAAGAGCAGCGGCTGGCACAGGATATGGAGGGAAAGGGGTTCTTCGGTACATTGGGGAGCAGAGAAAACTAAGGGCCGTCTCAGCAGATTGAGATCAGAAGGAGGGTGGGTGGAAGAGGCGAGGGACCAGGCAGAGGTATTTAATGAGTACTTTGCCTCTGTGTTCACTAGGGAGGGATGGATCTACAAAGCAAGGCACGATGGGGATAGAAGCGGCAGTGATTGGGATCAGGGGAGCAACAGAAATAGAGCAAGAGGGAGGGAGAGGTACCCCAGGGGTGTCATATCAGGATAAGGATAAAAAGGTCAGTAAGGTGGAGGGGACGGATGATGCTATCTCCGCCAAAAGGTTGTGGTTAGCCCTCAAGGCCCTAAAGAAAGACAAATCTCCAGGGCCGGATGGCATTCTTCTGAGAGTACTATGGGAATTGGTGGACATACTGGCTGCACCCATGGCGGAGCTCTTCAACAGGTCACTTGAGACAGGGAGGGTACCTAGGGATTGGCGAGAAGCACATGTGGTGCCAATCCATAAAGGGGGGTCAAGGGAAGTACCAGGTAACTATAGACCCATCAGTTTGACCTCAGTGGTGGGAAAATTAATGGAGAGTATACTAAAGGAATGATTGGGGGTGTACTTGGAGGAGGTGGGAGGTCTGGATAGTCGGCAACATGGGTTTGTGCCAGGTAGATCATGTCAAACCAATCTTGTGGAGTTCTACAAATGGGTAACATCAGAACTGGACAGGGGAAAGCCTGTGGATGTATTATTCTTGGACTTCAGCAAGGCGTTTGACTCTGTACCCCACAATGGTCTGGTGGAGAAACTGATGGGGTTGGGAGTAGGCCTTTTGATGGTCAGATGGATTGAAAACTGGCTAGCTGGATGCACCCAGAGAGTAATGGTCTGTGGGGAGCTCTCGAACCTAGAAAGTTTAGTAGTGAGGTACCCGCAGGAGCTCGGTCCTAGGTCTGATCCTGTTTAATGCTCCCATATTGGACATCAGGGAGGGTATAGGGTGTGAAATGAGTCTCTGTTGATGACTCCAAGATGGGAGCAGTAGTTGAGGGAGAAGAGGGGAGGTTGGCCCTGCAAGGGGACCTGGACACCCTGGAAAGCTGGGCTCACGCATGGAAATTAAATTTCAATATCACCAAGTGCAAGGTGTTACATCTTGGGCGGGAAACCGTAAACACAGGTATATCCTGGGAGGGGAGGCACTGGAGGCCTCAATAGGGGAAAAAGACCTAGGGGTCATGGTGGATGCATGTATGAATAACTCTGAGCAGTGCAGGAGAGCGGCTAGCAAGGCAAACAGGATGTTGGGATACATCGAAGGGGATCTACCTCTAGGAGCAAGGAAGTGATTCTGCCACTGTACAATGGACTGGTTAGACCACTCCTTGAGTACTGTGTACAGTACTGGAGACCACACTTGAAGAGGGACATACAGCTCCTGGAGAGGGTACAGAGGAGGGCAACTAAGATGATACGAGGGCTAGGGATTTGACGCTTGAGGACAGACTTGAGGAGCTCTGCCTGCTTCATTGGAGGAGAGGAGAGACGTGGGGACATGATTGAGGTCTTCATACCTCAATGGAATAAATAGGGTAAACATGGAGGGATCTTTAGACTAAAGCAGGGAGGTATCACCAGAGGGCATGGTTTGAAGTTGGAAGGTGGAAGGTGAGGGGAAAAGAGGAGGTTTTTCACTGAGAGGGTGATGGACCCTGGAATGCACTGCCTGGCGAGCTGGTTCAGAGATCCACAGTGGAGGGCTTCAAGAGAGGGTGGGACAGACACAGAAAGTGGATGTATCAGATGATGGCCTGTCCCAGGGGGGTGGGGATGGATGATAGGGGTTTCTGGAACACAAGGGGAAGGGCCTCGGCACCCAACTAGGGATCTGAGGTTCGAGCAGACTCGATAGACCGTAAGGCCTAATCTGCTGGCAAATAGTATGTTAGTTCCAATGCATACTGTTACAGCCCCAAAAGTGACAACAGAGCTTGCCAAAATTTTCAGCAGAGTGGGCATACCTAAAGAAATTATTACTGATCAGGGTAGTAATTTTGGTGCTGTACTACTTAAGGAGCTGTACAGACTGCTAGGTATCACTGCCATAAGACCCTCCCCCTATCACCCTCAGACAGACGGTCTTGTTGAGCGTTTTAACCAAATCATATAACACATGTTGAAAAGGTTTGTAAAAGGGGAAGGGAAAGACTGGGACCAAAACTTGCCTTACCTACTTTTTGCTTACAGAGATGTGCCAGAGGCATCAACAGAGTTTTCACCATTTGAAATGCTGTATGGTAGGCAGCCAAGAGGGCCACTGGATGTGATAAAAAAAATGTGGGAAGATAACCCAACTCAGAAACAATCTATATCTTCTTATATGTTTGCCCCAAGAAAGAAGCTGACAAAGTATGTTGTAATTGCCCATAGTAATCAGGAGAATGCTCAAAACCAGCAGAAGGTATATTATGGCCTTGAGATAAAAGAAGAGGTTTTCGAGCCAGGTGAAAAGGTTTTACTACTGTTACCTACAACAGAAAATAAGCTGTTAATGAAGTGGCAAGGGCCTTACACAATTCTGAGACGTACAGATACTGTTAACTATGAGACTGAGACCCCTAACAGAAAAAATCCTACTAAGATATACCATGCTAACCTCCTCAAGAAATGAGTTGAAAAAATGCCAAAAGCTGCTTTGCTGGTTTTACCAGAAACTGATAAGGAAAATATTGATGTCGCTTATGATAGACTGGAACAAACTGTAAATGCTGATGCTGTAAAGGTGAATGTTTCCTTAACCTCATAACAAACTGCAGACATTCATAAAGTGCTAAAGACATTTAACAGTACTTTTACCATGGTACCAGGCCGAGCAAAAGGGGTTGAGCATGTAATAGTGACAAAGAATGCTCATCCAATTAGACAAAAGTCATACAGGTTGCCAGAGTGGTTAAAGGGGAAGTAAACATTGCAGGGGTCACTCAAATTATGAAAGTACAAGACAAGATCATTCAAACGAGTTGCTAGGCTTAGCTGTAGATGTCAGGAGTCCTGATATACGAATATCAAATTATCTGTAAATGAAAACAAAGCAGCAGCCATTTCATGTAATCTTAAAACAGGAAGTGATGTCACTGAGGGGCCAGCTGTATGTTGTTCATTATAACTTGCCCATCAGTGACATCACTTTTTGTCTCAGGATCCCATGAAATGGCTACTGCCTTGTTTTGATTTACAGAGTAGTTAGCTAGTCATATCTCAGGACTCTTGACACCTACAAGGAAATTCCATGCCTCATTTGAAATATCTTTTTATGGGCTTTCACACTTTGAAAGACTCCTGCAATGTTTTCTTCCCCTTTAAGAGCTGATGTGGTTATGGAAATTAAAAAAATGAAAGAAGTGGGTATCATAGAGGAGTTGAGGAGTGCTTGGTCATCTCCCATGGTAATTGTAAACAAAAAAGAAGGGGTTATTAGAATCTGCCTTGATTTCAGGAAACTTAATCAAGTATCAGAATTTGACAGTTATCTGATGCCCAGAATAGATGATTTGGTGGACAGACTGGGAAATGCAAAGTATATCAGTACCCTTGATTTCACCAAGGGTTACTGGCAGATACCTTTAGCTAGAGAATCCAGAGATAAAACTGCATTTGCCACCCCTATATGATTCTATCAGTTCACCATTATGCCATTTGGTTTACATGGTGTGCCAGCTACATTCCAGCAGTACATGGATGTAATTTTATACCCTCACAGTGGTTATTGTGCTGCGTACTTAGATGATGTTGTGGTGTACAGTCCAGACTGGAAAAATCACCTGGAACACCTACGAGCAGTTATCCAAGCTATCAAAAATGCTGGTCTGACAATTAATCCTACTAAATGTGCATTGGGCATGCAGGAAACCAAATATTTGGACTATGTGTTGGGAAATGGAGAAGTTAAGCCAGAGATTTCTAAAATAGAAGCTGTAGCTAATAGCCCTGTACCTAAAACAAAGCAACATCAGATCATTTTTAGAGCTGGCTAGTTATTATCGGAGATTTGTTCCCAACTTTGCTGAATTAGCTACTCTCCTCACTGAACTCACAAAGAAATGGTACCCAAATAATGTGAAATGGACCCCAGAGTGTGATGAAGCTTTTCAAGCCATAAAGGCTGCATTATGTTCAGCACCTGTTTTAAGAAGCCCAGACTTTGAGAAACCATTTTTACTACAAACAGATGCATCCGAGGTAGGCCTAGGTGCCATCCTAAGTCAAAATGTAGATGGAACAGAACATCCTATTTTGTACATAAGTAGGAAATTGCATGACAGAGAGAAAAGGTACTCCACTATCGAAAAGGAGTGTTTAGTGGCAAAGTGGGCCATGGAGTCCCTTAAACTTTATTTCCTAGGAACTGACTTTATTCTTGCAACAGATCACATCCTCTCTGTTGGCTTAACCAGATGAAAGATAAAAATTTCAGAATCACAAGGTGGTACCAGGCACTGCAGTCATTTAAACTCACGGTGATTCACAAATCTGGTAAAGAGAACAGTAATGCTGATTTTCTGTCAAGATATGGATTAGGAATTGAGGGTTCTGAAGGTTGGAAAAAAACAAATCTATGTGTTTCAGCTTTACTGTTTGCTGTACTGATATAAAACAAATGGATGCACATGTGCTTAATGTCTGAAAGCAGCAAATATTATTAGAGAAAACAAAGTTTTGGAAACCCGTTTAATAAAACAGGTTCCCTCTTAAGGAGGGGGGTGTATGTGACAGAGTAGAATTGGACCCTGTCCCATTTGTTATGGAGACTGTGTTTAAATACAAGGATCTTTCCTTTTCTGTCTCTTCTCTGTCTGGTTGCGCAACCAAATTTTCCCTGTGAGACTTCGGACTTGATCAACCCAACAGGCTCGCAGTTCTTTGCCTCTCACTGTCTTTCAGTTTTCTCTTGCTGTCATTTTCCTCCCTTGCATATCTATATCTGCTAATATAAAAATATATATAAATGAATGAATGGAATGAAACTGATAATGGGATCACTTTTGTTTAAAGAATATTTAGTATTACTGTTGAAACGTATATTAACTGTATTTTGACATGACTTGAAAAAGCTAGAGGTTACTTGAGTGCAAATGCTTGAGCCTTTGCAAGGGTTGTAAGGGCCTCAGGAAGCTCACTATTCTAGCAGCTCCTGATATTTATGAGAACAGAACATTTTGCAAAAAAAGGATGCTTGCTGAGGATGGGGGTTGAAAAGACTTGCATAAAAAAGTTGAACTGAGCTACAATTGAGAAGATTACAAGAAAGATTTTATTTTGCCTGTGTACATAGTTATTATGAACAAGTTTATATATTTTTTAATACTGCTAGTGTAAATAAATAATGTTTTGAATGCTACAACTGCTCCTGGTTTTTCTCTCTGCTTCCTGACCTGTGCCTCGTCGACAGTGGACAAGTGGCAAAACAGTGGGGAGTTAATATTTGTGTATAACTGCACATTGGGTGGAGGTGCCGAGTGTTATCTGTGCTGTTGGTAGTGTGAATAATCAGTGTAGTAAGGTGGAGTTTGCAGTAGCAATCATCCAGGAATTCGACAGCATGCAGTGATTGCTCTGCACAGTGTGACCTGTTCACACACTGGTGAAAACATGCTGGACTTGGTACTGACTGAAACTACCAAGTGGCTGAACCCCTTGCCCATGAGAGCTGGGTTCATAGCAAGTGACAATGGGTCAAATGTGGTTAAATGCATCATGAATGGTGGCTTTATTCGGGTTCCATGCATGGCCCACTGTTTAAATCTTGTAGTGCAGGAGTTTCTGCAGCATCCTGATATAAAGGAAATGCTGACAGTTGCACGCCATATCTGTTTTCACTTTTTCACTCTCTGCAAAGGCCCGTGACCAACTTCGGCAGTTGCAGATCTCAAACAGCCTCCTGCAGCACCGCTTGAAGCTGGAAGTTGTCACCCAGTGGAACTCCACTTTATACATGGCAGTGAGGTTGTATGAACAATTCAAAGCCATCTAAGAATATCTTGTCATGTACACTAGCTGTGACAGTTCCGGGGCCTCCATGTCTATAACCACTGAAAAGTGGCACCTCATGGACTCTGTAATAACAATTTTGAGGCCTTTTGAACATGCCACACAAGCAGTGAGTGGTGAGTCTGCCTCCATTAGCCAATCAATTTCACTGCTGCGGGTGCTGAAGCATACATTGGTGAATGTACAGCATAGCCTTGATGTTGCTGGAGACTGTGCTAGCAGCGTGTTGCTGAAATACATGCTGACAGTATTCAACCAAAATTGTCACCTCTTGAGCATTCAGCATAGTGACAACTTTGCAATAGCAACAATGCTGGACCCGCAATACAAACGTGAATTGCCTCACTACTGGAGGGCGGACCCGAACAGGTAAAAAATGTCACTGGGCAATTGGTGCACTTGGTTCATGGGGCACAGCAGTCACATGGCAAGGTCAGCAAACCTCTGCAACATAATCAGGCTGAAGGTCAACCTGGAGTAGTATCAAACATATCCTGTAAAGAGAAGGGGACTGCAGTTCCAGGTGGTCTGTCATCAAAACCGGTTGGCGTTAACCTACTTTGAGAGGCTTTGTCCCAAGTGGGGTTTTGTGACATAAATGATTTCGGAGAACAGGATGATGCATCAACCACTGGACTTAGTGCAGCACAGTGAAAGATTGAGTCATATTTGGCTGAAAACAGGCATCTGTCAATAACTGATGATCCTCTTTTATACTGAAGTGGAAAGGTCAGTGAATGGCCAGAACTGACCGCAGTGGCACTGAAGTACCTGACATGCCCACCCTCTAGTGTAAGTGTCGAGAGGGTATTCAGCTCAGCAGGTGCAATAGTTCAGAATAGTCATACAAACCTCTCTCCTGCAAATGTCAGTTTGCTGACATTCATAAAAATGAATGAGAGACACATACCAGCTCAGACTGCAGCCTCAGGATTTGTACCCTGGCATAGTCATGGTTTTGCTGATGTTGAAGAACTGGACCATCCTGGTGGCACTGGCAGCATGAAACGGCCTACCACTGATGTAGATGATGACACAATGGAGAAAGAATTTCCCAGTGGGCAGAATTCAGACATTGATGACTGCGAGGGCAGCTTTCTTTATGAGGATGATGATGAGGTTAATGTTGGCAGATTTTAAGTTAAGTGGTTAAAAAGCTTTCACATTTGTTGTATAATGCTAGTTTTCTGTTTCATAAAGTTAAATCAGTGTCCCACTCAGAGTGACTCAAATTCCATATGTCACATCACATTTGAAACATAGAGCACAATATATCCTGGCCCCTGGACCACCACCATAAAACCACTGTTAGCCAGTGCCATGTTAGGGAATGTCATCGTGTGCCCCCCTGGACCACCACCATAAAACCGCTGTTAGCCACTGCCACCAGAGGGAATAACTTTGTGTGCACCCCTGGACTGTCCACCACCATAAAACCACTGTTAGCCACTGCCACCACTAGATGCAGGAAGATGTGAGAGGGAATGTCATTGTGTGCCCCCCTGACCACCACCATAAAACTGCTGCTAGCCACTGCCACCAGGGGGAATGACTTTGTGTGCTCCCCTGGACTGTCTACCACCATAAAACTGCTATTAGCCACTGCCACCACCAGATGCAGGAAGATATGAGAGGGAATGTCATTGTGTGCCTAAGACCACCACCCACCACCACCATTCTGATGGTGTTTTCCATTACATGTCCTGCCCATGCCAAGGCAGAGGGAGTAAGATAGGAGATCACATCCATCAGCCAGAGGCACAAGGCTTCTTATTATCAATACTTTAAAGTGAGTATGTGTACTAATGTTTTTCATGCTATTCAATTTCTTTTAGCTGTGTTTTGTTTTCTGTTGCTTTTCTGAGCTGCAGTGTTCAAACACTTACTGTCAACTTATTTTGATTTTTACAGGTTAATAAATAACTCTCCTTCATCGAAAGTCTGTATGGTACAGCATTACTGTCTACAGTAACCTACGGGATATCCATTTTCCATACTAGTACGTATATCAATTTTATTTCATCTGTTCCTTTTTCTTCATAAGAGTGCAACTCCGACTGATGATTCATAAAGTAGGTGACATGTACATCACATAATATTTGTCAAACACATCATACACTGCATTGCAATTTTCAGCAGCTGCAGCAATGCCAGTGTTGAAAAGACTGCTTGAAAGGCAGAGTAGAGAAACTTACCAGAGCAAGGGAAAAGGATTAAGACTTATTTTGGCTAAACAGATTTACTGTGTGGTGTTGTTTTTATTTTTTACTCACATGGATTGCTACTGTTTGTTGCTAACATTTCATTGCTTTATTTTTCTCTGTAGCAAAGTGTTTCTTACAGCGTATATCTTCTCTGAAATTATTACAGGTGGTGCTTTACAGGTTTTACAGTTTTATCTAACATTAGGATAAGCTTTCAGGGTTACTGCATTTGTTGTTGACTGGTTGTTTCTGCTCTTACCTCCTTGTTCTTTCGTCCGTGGTTCTTCTTTTCGGCAGAGGAAGGGCCCAGCCACCCACCCCCATCCCCAACCACCCCACACTACACTCCTTTTATAGGGTACCACAGTTGTGACATTTCCTGTGGCAGAGCAGGAAGGGGTGGATCAGTGGGACCTCCACAAGGTGAGCTCATTTACAGGGGCACTAGTAATTTAACTTGTTATAACAAGTTAAACAAAACACAATCAAACCATTACTTGCATTTTTTTCCTTTTTTTCCTTCTAATTACTCTGACTAGGTTATAAACCCAGCAACTTATCTGGAATGGATATCATTAACTGCAGGTACTGTGGAACAATTTTCAGAAGGACAGTCTTACAGGATTTAGGACACTGTCCTACATGCTGAGCCTTTGGAGATCTTAGGGTTCAGCTCCGACAGCAGGCAGAGATTGCATGCCTCAAATTTCATATTCAAGAGGAAATGCATTATAAGAACCACCCACCATTTCCCCAGCATCCAACAGAAAAACCTGACTGCAGAGGTAGTTGGTCCAGGAGGTTGGCAGGTGGTTAGGAGGAACAAATCGGTGCCCCATCACTCTCTGCTCTCCAACATATACCTCCAAAACCATATAAACACTACAAACAGGTATCTGCCTCTATCTCTGAAATCAAACAAAGAGGCAGAAGACACTGCAGAGCAGGACACTGCAGCACAGGAGCTAGCACAACAAAACTCACCCAAATCAGGAACCAAAACAAAAAAAAAAAGGAAATCCAAAAACTTCTGATCATAGGAGACTCCATGATTCGGGGAGTTGATACCCATCTCAGCCAGGGTAATGGTCAGATGTCTCCAGGTACATCAGTATGGAGACACTGACCACATTGCTAAAATTGTTCACAAAGCAGGAGGAAACATTGATGTCCTAGTACACATAGGGACTATCGATCTCGCCAGCCGGTCCAGTTGAGACCAAGGAACACCTGACCAGGCTGGGTGACAAACTATCATCTATTTCATCTGCATCTCCTTCTCTGAGATCCTGCCAGTCTGGGAGAGGGAGCAGATGGATGAAAGGTCAGAGAAGGGAGATAGGGGAGCTAAACATGTGGCTCAAGGGCTGGTGCCAGGAAAAGGACACAGATTTGTAGGAACTGGCAACAGTTCTGGGAGCGAAAAGTTCTTTAAATTTGATGGACTGCATCTGACTAAGGAGGCGTCAGTGCATTGGGGCAGAGAAAGTTTGACGTCTTTGCAGAATATTTAAACTAGCAAATGGAGAGAGGGGTGCAGCACCCCATACGTCAAATGGGAAGAACACCGCCTTCCCCTCAGCTAGTGGCCAAACAGGGATTCAGCATGTTTGCAGTTCATTTGCATCACCAAGTAAGAAAAAAGGTTTGTCTCCCCATATGACACGGGGGTAATGCCAAACCTCACCCAACAACTAACACACCAAAATCTGGCCAATGGAAAATCATGTACACAAATGCTCACAGCCTGGGAAATAAGATCCCAGACCTGCAGGCAATAATGTCAGAGGCTAAACTGGACATAGTAGCAATTAGTGAGACGTGGTTTACCAGTAACCACACTTGGGAGACTTCAGTACCTGGCTATGTATTGTTCAGAAGAGACCAAGGTGCAAAAAGGGGGGGGAGGAGTGGCCCTGTATGTCAATGAAAATATCAGAATACACATAAGGAGCCAGAAGAACTGTGGGTCACCCTGGAAACAGGAAATGGGACAGCCATAAGAACTGGGGTTGTCTACAGGCCCCAGACCAGGGGGAGGGCATAGACACATTACTGTTAGAAGATATACAAAACATGACAGCTAAAGGGAGATTCTGATAATGGGAGACTTCAACATGCGGGATACAGATTGGTCAATACCAGCAGGAACATCTGCCAGAACTAGACACATAGTGGATTCCTGCAGGAGGGCCTCAAACAACTGGTATAGCAACCCACAAGAGACAGGCTATCCTAGATCTAGTACTGACTAACAAGGAAGGGATCACAGATCTCAGGTAGAAGGTCACCTGGGGCCAGTGACCATCGCATGGTATGGTTCAATTTGGCTACTACATCTAAGTCATCCCATTCCAAGGCAAAAATATGGGACTTCAGAGGAGCTTACTTTGATAAGATGGCCAACAGAGTTAAGCTAGCCCTGGCAAAAAGAAACACAGGTGAGGGGGTACAGGCAAAGTGGGCAAGCATTAAGGATGCAATACTTGAAGCAACATCCCATTGTGTTAGACAGAAAAGGAAGTGCAAAGAAGAAGGAAACCCTTTGGTTCTCAATACAGTAGCAGAAAGGTCAGAGCCAAAAGGCTGGCCTTCAGGAACTATAAAGAACACAGTGGGATGAAGATGAGGAGGCATACCAAACTGCCCTCAGGGAAGCAGAGAAGGCAGTAAGGCAGGCAAAGTCCCAAACTGAGGAAACACTAGCACGAACAGTAAAAGAATGTGACAAGACTTTCTATAGATACATTAGTGAAAGAAGAAAGTCCAGAGGGGGTATTGCTAAGCTTAATGGAGAAAAGGGAGCATGTGAGGAGGAGGACCCTATAAAGGCATCTATCCCAAATAGATACTTTTGCTCAGTATTTACTGAAGAGAAGGTAGGTCAGGGCCCACAGCTCAGCATCATGGACACGGGGAGGGAGGTGAGCACTACTCCCTTCACAAAGAAAGGTCCTACAAGAGCTTGCTAAGCTCAGGTGGATAAGGCAATGGAATCTGATGGCGCATCATCCCAGGGTACTTAAGGAGCTAAAGGTGGAACTAGCAGAGCCATTAGCAGAACTGTTTAGTGAGTCTCTGAGCACAGAAGAGGTCTCAGAAGACTGGAGAAAGGCTCATGTGATCCCGCTCCACAAGAGTGGTAGCAGGGAGGAGGCGGGGAACTACAGACCAGTCAGTCTTACCTCAGTAGTGGGCAAGATTATGGAGGCACTCCTTAAGGAAAGGATAGTGCAACACCTGGAATCCATAGGGGCACAGGATCCAAGACAGCATGGGTTTACAAAAGGAAGGTCCTGTCAAACTAATCTCATAGATTTCTTGACTGGTAACCAGAGTGGTGAACCAAGGGGAGCAGTTGATGTCGCCTACCTTGACTTCAACAAAGCTTTGACACTGTTCCACATAGAAGATTGATAAATAAGCTGGGCAGGCTGGGGATCGGTCAGAAGTTGGTCAACTGGGTGGCAAACTGGTTGATGGGCAGAAAACAGAGAGTGGTGGTAAATGGTATACAGTCAGAAGAGATGCAAGTCACAAGTGGGGTACCTCAGGGATCAGTCCTGGGGCCAGTCCTCTTCAACATCTTCATTAGTGACCTTGCAGATGGACTAGAGGGTAAGAGCTTGTCTGTTTGCAGATGACACCAAGATCTGCAACAGAGTAGATGATCCAGATGGGTGGGCAGAATGAGAAGAAATCTGGATAAACTAGCAAAATGGTCAGAAGAGTGGCAACTGGGATTTAATGCAAAGAAGTGCAAAATCATGCACATGAGGAAGAGAAACCCTGAAGCCACCTATAGGCTGGGAGGGAGTTGCTAGCAGTCACAAGGAAGAAAGAGACTTGGGCATCATCATCACTGATGACCTGAAATCATCCAAGCAGACCTCTAAAGCAGTAGGTAAGGCTAGGGGGGTGTTAGGGTGTATTAGTAGGGGTATCACAAGTCGTAAGAGGAAGGTAATAATCCCTCTTTACAAGACACTGGTTAGGCCCCATCTGGAGTACTGCGTGCAGTATTGGAGGCCATACCTTCACAAGGACATTAACCAAATTGAGGCAGTCCAGAGAAGGGCAACCAAAATGGTGCAGGGACTGCATCAGCAGACATATGAGGACAGATTAACAGAGCTCAATATGTATACCCTTGAGCAAAGGAGGGAGAGAGGTGATATGATCAAGGCATTCAAACACCTTAAGGGCATTAACAAGGTGAAAGAGTCTAACATGTTTAAATATAAGAAAAATAGCAGGACAAGAGGACACAGCATGAGATTAGAGGGGCCAGTTAAGGAGAATGTGAGGAAATTCTTTTCTACAGAAAGGGTGGTGGATGCATGGAATGGCTTACCACAAGAAGTGGTGGCTATGAATACAGTGCAGGGCTTCAAACAGGCATGGGATAGGCATAAGGGAGCAATACAAATGACTATGAATAGATAGGCCACTGACAGAGCAAAGGCCGATGGCACATTTATAAGGTAGAAAAAGAAATGGGCAGACTGGATGGGCCTTGCGGTCCTCATCTGCCATCAACTTCTATGTTTCTAATAATGTTTGACCCAGGTCGTGTGGCTTGATAAGAAGTGGTTTTAAAATGTAACTTGAGTGAAGACACAGGGACACTGACACAGTGTATTGGTTACAGCCTGGTACTAAATTTAATTGTGATGTGATGATTTGGTCTTCATGTGGCTTCAGTGGGACAGCTTGCTATCTGCTAATCAACATATATGACTGGGTGGAACAGCCACGGCTTAAACATAAAGTGTTACTGCTGTAATCAAGTTTAATAAGTCCTTCATTTCTTTTTTAGGAAACTTCCAGATGCTTTGTTGTGTCATAGTTGCCTTATCCAAATAACTTGTTCAACATCATAACCTCCAACCCCCGGGCTGGCAGACATGCAACAAGTAGTATGAATCGATGATGACCATGGACATAATTACTTCACTGGAGAAGGATGCAGATAAATTCTGTGAAGAATTAGCCAAACAATAAACCATTAATGAGACCTACCTGCAAATGATAATCCACGCCCCATTGGTTTGAGAGTATTCCAATTCCAACGCCACAATTTCTCATCAAGCACAGGAATGCGCATACCAACAGTATGTGAGTGACCTGTGACACAAAACAATACAATGACTACATATATATATATATTTATATCATATATGCCAACCCCCACCCAAAAAATACATATATCTATATCAACTCACCAAAGACACTATCAGTGTACACACAAAGGGCACCCTTCCTGTTGCGATGATTTCAGCACACTTTGGGCAACCAACTGTTCTCAGTGTCATCATCTGGGACAGTAAACTCAATGTTATCCCTCCTTTATATGGTTTGGCAAGACACTGTGCATCATCACATCATCATCACAGCAGAATTACATGTAATTGCAACAGCAGCAGCATTTCTTGTTATGCTCCTATTTCACTTCATCAACACTGGGGAATTTTCTGGACACAAGACAGTTGCATTTTGGGGATGCACAATAATTCTGGTGACTGTGTGTGAGCACTGCACTCATGACTGAGTACACCATTAATTCTAGGAGACCTTGCAATTCTTGTTATGCTCCAATTTCACTTCATCAGCACTGGGGAATTTTCTGTACACAAGATAGTTGCATTTTGGGGATGCACAATAATTCTGGTGTCTGTGTGTGAGCACTGCATGCATGACTGTGTGCCATTAATTATGGGAAACTTTGCAATTCTTGTTAATCTACAATTTCACTTCGTCAGCACTGGGGAATTTTCTGGACTCAACACAGTTGCATTTTGGGATTGGGAATTCTGGTGAGCCTGGTAAGTATTTTTGGAGCCTCAGTAATGTCTACTTTCTGTCATGCTATCATGAAGTGCTTGTCAAAAAGCAGGACTGAGCAGTGCAATTATACTGTGCTAAACTGCATGTGTGCAGTCCGTGTTCTTTTCTGTGTGTGCAGACACTACAGTTTCTTGCAAACATATACAGTATATATATGTATTGACTTGTTGCAGTATTTATGGTATAAAGAATAAAGATAAGAATATATAACGTATATTTTATTTGTACCAGCAACAGCAGCAGACAAAGTGATATGATATGTTTTCAGAGGTCTCGGGTCAGTGTGCCCCTGAGTCACTCACACGGTGCACACATGACTTTACGGAGATAATAGCACAAAAAAATCATGCTTTTCAATAAACCATACCCAACAGACATAAAATATTGCTGAGGCACCCAAAATGTTTTATGGTGTACAGACATTTTCAAGTTGGAATATGTAACAGGTCCTGCAGTCCACTGCTGCCACACTGTGCTACCACTGGTGCCATGTCGTGTTATGGTGCACATCAACTTGCTGCAAAACTGACACTGCCAGTCTAAACTAGAATGACATCACTTATTTCAGAACAAATAATGAAAAGAAGAAATATGCTAGCACAGTGTGGTGGCAGTGAACTGCACCTTATATATTTTCTGACTTTATAATGTCTGTTCACCGTGAAATATTTTGGGTGCATCAGCAATACTTCATGTCTGTCAGATATGGTTTATTGAAAAGAAGGATTTTGTGTTGCTATGATCTCCTAACAAATAAAATATACATTATATATTATCTTTATTCTTTATACAATAAACACAGCAACAAGTCAGTGATCGGCATATATATGTTTGCACGAAGTTGGACAGTGTCTGCAGTACATATACACACAGGAAAGAACACTGACTCACAGCACACATGCAGTTTAACACAATATACTTGCACTGCTCAGTCCTGCTTTTCCACACACACTCCCTGCCAGAAAGTAAACATTACTGAGGCACCAAAACAGCATACGCTGCACACACACACACACACACACACACACACACACACACACACGCACACACAACAGAAGTAAGGGGGGACAGGATACAAAGTGTCACGCATAGAGAAGGCAACAAAAAAGGGCATAATTACATACAGGGGTTGGGGATGGTGTAGGAATACATTTTATAACACAGCAGGTAAGGTGTGGGGGGCACATGGTGTGAGAAAAAAAGATAATGTGGGATCCCCTGGTGGTCCAGCAGCAGTTCGAGCATGGACATAATCTGTAATTGATGTCCCTTTATGTGATCAACAACTGCTGGATAGTACTCACCCTCTCATTGTTCTCCTCTACAGCACTTGAGAGCTGCCAGGTCAACCTGAGTTACAAGCAGTTCTCTGGAGTCCACAAGTGCTACAGGCTCAGCTGGTTGTGGTGGGGGTGGTGGTGCTGGTGGAACAGCAGGTGCTGCTGTGGCCCTCCTCTTCTTAGAGCCATGCACAGCTGCACCCTCTGCCACAGAAGGGCCAGCAGGTGCAGGCCTGGCCCATTCTGTGGCAGCCTGCCACTCCAACAGGCGGTGGTTGAGCATATGAGTGCACTGGCCTCCAGTCCCCAGGTGAGTCCCCCGGGGGCCATGGCGCACCTCCACCTGACATATATGGCACCTGACCATGCAGCTGCTCCCCGACACAATCAAAAAACTCCCATACAATGGAGGTGCTGGGAGGACCAGGCACAGGCAGGAGAGGGCCAGATGCACTGGCAGCTGCCTGGTCACAATGCTCAAGGAGATCCATACCTGGGCCCAGGGGCACAGGCACATCCTGCTCCAGATGACCTGGTGCTGGAGCTGGTGCTGGACATGGTGGTGGTGGTGCTGGATCAACTACCTCAGGAGGAGGTGCTGGTCCTGCTTTGGGGGGTACGACTCAAGATCTTGGTTTGGTCCAACAGGAACCGGCAGCCACACCCCCCATGCACACACACTCCTCCTGTGTGATACCTACCACACTCTCCTAAAACTGCCCCCGCCCCAGACATTCCCTCACCCTGGTCCATCTCTGCTACTGCTCTCCCCTCCATCTGAGCAACGACGAGTCAACTCGACACAAAACACTCACACTGTCACACAACACACACACACACACACAACACAGGCACACGCACAGTCACACAGACACTGACAAACAACTTATAAAAGTAAGCAAAAAATAAATTTGCAGAAAGAACAAATTAAGTAAGAAAGAGTACACAAAAGGCAAAAAAAATGTAGCTTTTGAAAAAGCTGTTGGGTCTCAATTCAAACACTAAATCTCCTCTGATCTCCGAGTCTCAGGCTGTCTAGGCTGCCAATTCTAGGCGGTTGGGATGGGAAGAAGTAGACTGTTGGTTAGCTAGGATCTGCAGCTTATCCATTAGGTAGGGAAATGGGTAGACTGGTTGGGCCAAGTGGTCCTCATCTGCCGTCAAATTCTATGTTCTATGTTTCTATGTCTCACACACACACACACTCATTTTCTCTCTCTGCACAGGAGAAAGTGAAACTATCCCCTTGGCAAGGCACTTCCTTCCTGCCTGCCTGGCTAAAGCATGTGACTTACGGTACTGTAAGCCACGTGATGTGTGTGTGGGGGGGGACCGCCAAATCTGGAATGCGAAGTGGATCACTTAGAATCATAATGAGGGACGCAAAGTCCATTTAAAACAACGGCTTCGCCTTACTTTGCATTAGCATTCTGCCTTAATGCGAAGTAATAATGACAAGGCAAAGTGAGCATTTTCCATTGCCCACTCTGTGTAGCAGAGTGGCAACATGAAGTGCCCACTTTGCGGGCACTTCACTGGCAAAATTTATATTCGCTGCATCTCTACCAACTATACCACTGTCACCAGCTGGTGCTACAGCACCAAAAGGGGCCTACATCTGGAATCCCAAAAATACTCTCATTGTCTTCAGTGGTTAAAAGTGAATGATCCCTTGGGCTAAGTGCCTAGGATCCCTATGTAGTCCAGGGTAGATGGGAGGATGTGACCCACTGGTGGGTTTTTCATTTCTATGTCCTTCTGCAGCACCAAAATGGAATCATGAACTTACAAATGGTGTACACTGTGGTATAGAAATGTGGCAGATGAAATAAAATTGTAAAGAACTTAGTTAAAATGGGAAAAATAAAGCTGAGTAGGTCGGAATGAGAAAGCTGTGATCTCACTGGCAGCAGGGCATCACGTGACTTCACTTGTGTTTAATTTAAACCACTGATTTATTTTTTGCAGTTTATGTTGATTCTTTATTTATTTTTATTTAGTTTTTGTTTACCGTGTAAGTGCACTAGCCATAGCAATGTCTACTTTCAGGCACGGATTAGTTTACTGCAATATACATTGAAGAACAAATGTAAACCACAGATAAGTTTCCATAGTTTACAGTGAAGAATTAATGTTAACCGCAAATAGTTTTATGTAATTTACATTAAAGAGATAATGGACCATATTCAAATGGTTAGCATGGCACTAACCAGGCTAGCACTGTGCTAACCGTAAATTGCGCCAGCAGTCAGAGCAGGAGACACATTCAGTAGCTGCTGGTGTGCCACATTATCTTGACAGTGTGATCACACAGAATATACAGCTGTGCTTATGCAAATAAGAGATTCCTCATGCATAGATGGCACAGCAGTATAATCAAAAGTTTCAGCAGCACTAAAGAGCCACCATGCAGTACAGTTTAACTGTGCACCACCCTGCACTTAAACTTGTGCAGTGGTTGCACACCCCCAAACACCCATGCTGTGTTCTTTGGTTATATTCCCAGGTGGCCCTTCCCACCCAAATCCATGCTGTGCTCATTAATTATTTTCCTGGATGTCTACTGGTCCCCACACACCCGATCACACATGCTGTGTGATTTAGTTATATTACCTGGTATCTAGTGGACCTCCCACCTCCCACTCACTCATTTCACCACATAGATCCCTATTCCCTGGTGTCTAGGGGAGGCCCTTCCACAGTCCCCAACCCCTCTCTCGACCCACCCACTCTGCAGCTACCACTCCACCCCTCACCCCAGACACTGTCTGAAGTACAATGGTAGCAATGGCATCTGGTGCAGCCCTTCACTCACCTCCTTGGCCAGATGCCTTCAAACTATTAGGGAGTGATCCCGACTCGTTATCACTCCCTGACAGTCAGATGGCAACTGGCTGAGGAGGTGAGAAGGTGAGTGGGGGGCTGTGTTGGTTGCTGTTAATGTCAGTACATTAAGGACTAGTGTTTGGGGTGGGCATGGGGCTGGGAAGTAGATCCAGAGCAGGCGGGTCAGGGTGGGGTTTCACAACCATTGGGGGGGTCCATTAGACACTAAGGAATAGGATTCTAATGTGGCAAAATGGGTGACTGGGGTGCACACTAAACACAAGGGAATATAACTAATGAACACAACGCTTTTAAGAGTAAGAGATCACTAGACACCACGTATATACCTAATGAACACACAATGGGTAATCAGGGCAGGATCACTGGACACCAGGGAATATAAGGGTGAATGCATGAAAAAGGGCTACCAAATTGTGTCATTGGTGTCATTTTTTAAAATATATAATTTGTCAAATATTTTAAATTTTTTTTGTATGCTGTGATTTACCTGATGAAAATTGATTATGGTGCAGGATAACTCCCTTACAGAGTCCTTCGAAAAGCATTCACAAAGTAGTGTGTGTAACGGGGACATAGCACTGGAGATGTGCATGTAACAGGGGGCATAAAACTAAGGATGCACATGTAACAGGGGATGTAAACTTTGGATGTGCATGTAACAGGGAACACAAATCTGGATGTGCAGGTAACAGGGGACTTTAACCTAATGTTGCAATGTAACAAGGGACCTTGAATTACCACAGCACATGTAGTAAGAGACAGTCAACATTTATAATTTACATGAAAATAGGTTATACAAAAAAGTATTCAATTTACAAAAACAGGATTTTGTTGTAATGCATCAACTATATCAACTATAAATACTGACTAAACTAACACTGTAGACTAAAAAAGTTACATATTTATCCAAAAGTATGACATTTACAGAAACATTTTTTATATTGGCTTGTGCGGCTGTGCAAGCAACATCTTGTTGTAGTAGCACTTTCAGAAGTGTGTCAGTGTGGCGAATGCAAGGGACGCTTTAGTCAGTGCATCCCTCAGCCACCAACCAGTGAGCATGCTGCAGATGACAGCAGTTTCAGAGAGAGCCACAGAGTTGAAAGATATCTGCCGCTGCAATCAGAGGCAGGCTTGTCATTGCAGCGGCAGATGACATGCCTCCATTACGTGCCTTTCCTGGTGAAACAGTTCAATAAATATGGTGGCTCCTGCTGTCTGCCACACAATCCCCACAAAGCTGACATCGGGGATGCCCATTTTCCATGTTGGCATGTCCCCCCCTCCACATTATGTGGAACACCGTAACATGATGGCTCCTGCCACCCGCCACACACTCTCGAAAAGCCGACATTGGGCTGCCCAATCACCGTGTTGACATCCCCTCTCTTAGTGTGTCTTTTCTAGTTAAACAGTTTCCCCTTTCCTTTCCCAACACTGGGATGCCCACTCCCGGTGTTGGATGCCCTCCCAACCCATCTATACAGCTTGCCGACATCGGGTGCTCCACCATTGTCTCCCTCATCCTCTCCCCACCCTCCTCTGCGCACCCACCTCCCCACACCCCTTCACCCATACTTGCCCTCCAGAGGTCAGGAGCCGTGATCTTCTCTAAACTGGGACACGTCTGCACTCTTCAAAGCTAAACTGTGAACTAAAGACATGACGGTAAGCTTTATAATGGGGGGTTTCAACTTAGGTTGATATCTCAGCCATTTTAAGGAATTTTGGCCCCAAATTTTCAATGTGGGGTTCCTGGGACCCCACCTTGTGAACATGTCACTGTCATTTAGTTTCTCAGTCCTGAAAGGTGATTTCATGGTCACTGTGCGGAATCATCTTTTGGGACCAATTAATGAAACGACAGTGCCACAGTTCATGAGGGGAGGTCCCAAAAAGTCCATGCTGCAAATTTGGTGAAACAATTCAAAAAAATGACTGCATTACGAGTGTGTGTTGCGCAGTTTCTACGCACACTTGTAACTTCATCAGTTTTTAATATTTTCTCTCCAGATTTTCAACATTACCATTTTTTCACACCTCCTTATGAACTGTATAGCTGTCATTTTTCACAGCCTTCCTGAACTGTGTTTTCACAACTGTGGTGCAGAATGGTGCTAGCGCAGTGAGAAATCAACTTTCGGTACAGATTAACAAAATCATAGTGCCACTGTTCATGAGGAGAGGTTCAAAAATGCCCATGTTGAAAATTTGGTGAAAAAATTCCAAAAAATGGTTGTGTTACAGGCGTGCATTGTGCAGTTCCTATGCATGTTCATAACTTTGCCAGTTTCTCATATTTTCACTCCAGATTTTCAACATTGCCATTTTTTTTTGTTAACTAGGAGAGACAAACTAAGCTGAAAGCTTGTTTACAGGTGCAACCAGGGAGCACAAGGAAGTTAAATGACTTGCTCAGGGTCACACAGTATGCAAGTGGGGGCTGTGGGATTCAAACCCAGGTCTCCAGGTTTGCAGCTCAGAGCCTTAAACCACTGCGCTATACTGCCTCCTTTTTCACACCACCTCATGAACAGCACAGCTGTCATTCTTCACATCCTGCCAGAAATGTGTTTTCACACTTGCAGTACCGAATAGCTCAATGGCTGTGCAAAACCACCTTTTCGGATTGAGTACCGAAATGATAGTGCCACTGTTCATGAGGTGGAGTCACAAAAAGCCCATTTTGAAAATTTGGAGTGAAAATACCAACAAACAGCTGGGGCATTAGGGTTTCCAAACATAATGCCCTACTCTGTAGAGGCTGACAGGCAATGGGGTGATACTTGGGATCATCGGCCGTAATGCTCACTCCATTCCACCCCCACCCTGCAGCCAGTGACAGGCATTGAGGTGTGCCTTGGGTTCTTTGGCCCCAACATTCACCCCATTCTCCTATACCACATCCATCTCTCTGTATTTCTTTATGGAATGGGGTGAGTATAAGGCCTGAAGACCCCAAGGCACACTGCAACACCTGTCAGTGTCTGCAGGGTAGGTTGAGGTGAAATGGCATGAGCGTTATGGCCAACAACCAAAGCCACACCCCCAATGCCTGTCACTCTCTGAAGGGTGGGTGTGGGGTTGATACAATACTTCACTGTAATTCCTATTATGCATCTCTCTAACTCCTGCACTATGAATGCCAATGCCAGCAAGCCAACATTCGGCATTGACAAATGCTTATTGCTAATGCATCAGCTACAACTACAGGCTAAACTATACCTACAGACTAAACTATGTACGTAAATTACAAAAACTGTATATTGTGGCTCATGTGGTGCCACTCCACAAGAGTGGCCCCAAGGATGAACCGAGAAACTACAGACCAGTGAGCTTCACATCCATCGTGGGTAAGCTAATGGAGACTATCCTGAAGGAAAGGCTGGTGGCCCTCCTAGAGGCCAAAGGACTATAGGACAGCAGACAGCATGGCTTCATATGGGGTAGATCCTGCCAAACCAACCTAGTGGAGTTCTATGACTGGGTAACTAGGCAACTGGACAGGGGCCATGCAGTGGATGTCCTGTATCTGGACTTCAGTAAGGCATTTGACTCGGTGCCGCATGGAAGGCTGGGAAGTAAGCTAATAGGCACAGGGGCAGGTGCAAAGCTGGTGAGATGGGTAGAGAACTGGCTTCAGGGAAGGCAACAGAGGGAGGTGGTGAGTGGGGAGCTCTCACACCCAAGGATAGTGATGAACGGTGTTCCACAGGGCTCGGTGTTGGGACCAGTGTTATTTGGGATATTCATTGCAGACATATCATTGGACATCAAGAGCAAGATCAGTCTGTTTGCTGATGATACCAAGGTAGGAGCAGTGGTGGATGACCTAGGGGGATGGCAGGGGTTGCAGGATGATCTGGCAAAGCTTGAAACCTGGTCAGACACCTGGCAACTGGGGTTTAATGAAAAAAAGTACAAGGTGCTGCATTTTGGGATGAAGAACCCAAGGAGGAGTTACCAGCTGGGGGAGTGCAGCTACCCCAGACAGAGGAGGAGAAGGATCTGGGGGTGCTCATTACAGGGTCAATGAACAACTCGGCACAATATAAGAAGGCAGCTGCAAAGGCCAACAAAATGCTGGATTGTATTGCAAGGGGTATATCCTTGAGGAGGGAGGAGGTGATTCTGCCACCGTATAGGTCATTAGTTAGACCACACCTGGAGTACTATGTGCAGTACTGGCGCCTGTATCTGAAGAGGGACATTAAGTTACTGGAGGGGGTGCAGTGCAGGGTGACAAAGATGATCAAGGGACCGGGGGACTTATCATACAAGAGGAGGCTGAGGGAGTTGAACATGTACTCACTGGAGGAGAGGAGGGACGGCGGGGGGCATGATTGAAACCTTTAAGTACATGAAAGGAATAAACAAGACAGGTACAGAGGGGCTGTTCAAAGTAAGGGACGGAAGGGACACCAGGGACCATGATATGACACTGGAGGGAGGAAGTTTCAGGAGGGAGATGAGGAGACACTTTTTTACAGAGAGGGTGGTGGCTGGGTGGAATGCATTACCTGCAGAAGAGGTATCCAGTAGAACAGTGGACTGCTTCAAAAGGGGATGGGACAGGACAAGGGGGAGGGTCAATGAAAGGGAAGGGTGGAAGGGAGGGGCAGCTGCAGAATAAGGGGTGCTAGCTGCACATTCAAGCAGACTTGATAGACCTCTAGGCCTTTATCTGCTGGCAAATTTCGTATGTTCGTATTGTAATATGCAAAAACAAATATATTTTCACCAAATGTGCACCTTAATGTTATGAGGTCTGTATAGTATAAGTTGAGTGTGTCCTTAATTCCATCTCTGTTGCAGCTTTCTGAACTTTTCAGAGATCATCTTTAATTTTTCAGATTGCATAACACAGGGGCCATCTCTTCTCTCAAACTGTACTGATCCATGAAAAAATAATTTTCTTGTCATGCAGTCATTGTTCTGCCATCGTGACCAAATACAAACACTGCCACGCTTCTGTAGGAACTTCATGGAATACCCTTTTTTCATGATATCCACTGTAGTTACTTGCCCAATACAAAATTCCTTGGAATAGTACACTGCATAGTAATTACTGATATGTATAATTTCTGGGTCGAAAAATGTTTTTTGTCTTTTTAGGATGGATGGTTGATGATGGAGCAGACATATTATCGGAGTGTGGAGATGTGCACTCAGTTGATGTGGGAACGTCGTTGGGCATACCTGTGCCTGGCAAAATTTCAGAATTGTTGGTTGTGGTGGCTGATATTGCAGTGTCAGGAGCTGGATGAGCACTGGAAGCAGTCAAGGTTGGTGTGGGAGGCTGTGGAGTGTGCCCAGCCTGACACAACATTCACAGCTGTGGATTAAGCAGGAGCATCAGTGGGCCTTGTGGTGCTGGGATCTTTTGCAGCTGGCACAAATGCAGCTGAAGCTGTTAGTCTCCTTGTCTTCCAATCTTCTACATGACTTTGGTTCTTGCAGGACCCATCTTCATTAACACAGTGTATGCAGAAACATGTAAAGTTTCTTGTGGGCACCTCACCATCCACCACCGACTTCACACTTTCTATAAGTCATGTCCTGGGTACTATTTTTATATTTCCGCTTGACTCTTTTTATCTTGTTTTCACCTACTCAGAAAAATGTTCACCAGAAGTGACTGCACCCTTCAGTGGCAGGCTGTCCCATCAGATGATTGCGGCAGTATTTGTAGAGGTCTTTTGCCTTCCTAATCACAGCCTGCCATGATTGTACTGCCCTGTTTGCCGCAGACTTAACAACTGCGATTTCACCACCTGAGGGCCCCTTTCCATGTTGTAACCCCAAAAAAGCATGCTCGGTTGGAAAGCCATACTCCCTGTTTACCAAGGAAATATCATAAAATGACCATTTTGACTTTTACTGACTCCCACAGCCATCTGTGAAGTGCACCTGCTTAATGATGTTCTGAGATCTGTCATTCTTGTTGTGCAAATTTACAGCTGCACAAAATGACGCACAGCATTGTGATCATGCTGGAGATGAATACCAGTGACTCAGTGATGGTGGCTTCACAGTGATCACACCTGTAATTGGTTTCCACAGGATGAACTGTTGCCTTTTCTTGATGCCACTAGGCTACAAGGGTTCAGTTGATTTATTTTCAGTGGAAGTCTAAAACCTCCAAGAGTCAAAATCTGGAAGTCATTCCAATTTTTTGGAAGTCAAAATACTTCCACAGTCCCACCTTTGGAAATCAGTATTCTAAGAAGAACAAATTTATGGATGTTAATATAATATATTAGTGGTAAAATACGGTTTCTTTCAGAAAAATCCATCATTTATGACTTCCAAGCCTGCAGTTTTGGAAGTCACTTAATTCTTGGTTTTACATCTGGAAGTCAATTACTTCCTCCCACTTTATTTTGGAAGTTTTTGCCTTATTTTTGTAAGTCAAATACTCCCAAAATGGAGTTAACTGAAGCCCTGGTAGGCTGCCTGCACTTCATCCTGTAGTTTGCAGGTGAAGTTCTCAGTGAAGTCCAGCACCATCACAACCCACCCTTTTGGTACAGAAACATAGAAACATAGAAGTTGATGGCAGAAAAGGACCGCAAGGCCCATACAGTCTGCCCATTTTTTCTGCCTTATGAATGTGCCATAGGCCTTTACTCTGTCAATGGCCTATCTATTTATACTCATCTGTATTGCTCCCTTATACCTATCCCATGCCTGTTTGAAGCCCTGCACTGTATTCATATCCACCACTTTTCTGAGGTAGGCCGTTCCATGCATCCACCACCCTTTCTGTGAAAAATAACTTCCTCACATTACCCCTTAATCGGTCTCCCTCTAATCTCATGCTGTGTTCTCTTGTGCTGCTATTTTTCTTATATTGAAACATGTTAGACTCTTTCACCTTGTTAAAGCCCTTAAGATGTTTGAATGTTTCTATTATATCACCTCTCTCCCTCCTTTGCTCTAGGGTATACATATTGAGCTCTGTTAACCTGTCCTCATATGTTTTCTGATGCAGCCCCTGCACCATTTGATTACACTTCTCTGGACTGCCTCCATTTTGTTAATGGCCTTATGCGGGTGCGTCCTCCGGTACTGCATGCAGTACTCCAGATGGGGCCTAACCAGTGTCTTGTAAAGAGGGATTATTACCTACCTCTTATGACTTGCGATACCCCTATTAATACACCCTGACATCCCTCTAGCCTTACCTACCGCTTTAGTGGTCTGCTTGGATGATTTCAGGTCATCTGTGATGATGATGATGCCCAAGTCTCTTTCTTCCCTTGTGGTTGTGAGCAACTCCCCTTCTAACCTATAGGTAGCTTCAGGGTTTCTCTTCCCTATGTGCATAAACTTGCACTTCTTTGCGTTAAACCCCAGTTGCCACTCTTCCGACCATTTTGCCAGTTTATCCAGATCTCTTCTCATTCTGTCTGCCCCATCTGGATCATCTACTCTGTTGCAGATCTTGCAGTCATTTGCAAACAGATAAACATTACCCTCCAGTCCATCTGCAATGTCACTGATGAAGATATTGAATAGGACTGGCCCCAGAACTGATCCCTGAGGTACCCCACTTGTGACTTGCATCTCTTCTGATTGTATACTGTTTACCACCACTCTCTGTTTTTTGCCCGCCAACCAGTTTGCCACCCAATTGACCAACCTCTGACCCACCCCAAGCCTACCCAGCTCATTAATCAATCTTCTATGTGGAACAGTATTGAAAGCTTTGCTGAAGTCAAGGTAGGCGACATCACACATGCACCCCCTTGGTCCACCACTCTGGTTACCCAGTCAAAGAAATCTATGAGATTAGTTTGACAGGACCTTCCTGTTGTAAACCCCTACTGTCTTAGATCCTTTGCTCCTATGGATTCCAGGTGTTGCACTATCCCGTCCTTAAGGAGTGCCTCCATAATCTTGCCCACTACTGAGGTAAGACTGACTGGTCTGTAGTTCTCTGCCTCCTTCCTGCTGCTGCTGTTGTTGTGGAGCTGGATCACATGAGTCCTTCTCCAGTCTTCTGGGACCTCTCCTGTGCTCAGAGACTCACTAAACAGTTCTGATAATGGCTCTGCTAGTTCCACCCGTAGCTCCTTTAGTACCCTGGGATGTATGCCATCAGGTCCTATTGCCTTTTCCACCCTGAGCTTAACAAGCTCTTGTAGGACCCTTTCCATAAATTTCTTGATCCTGTCAAACTGATGCTGCTGCCATTCTGCCACATACAGATGCCGATCCAGGAACAACATTCTTCTTTTATTACCTCTGCCAGTTGTCAGACTCTTGAGTGTTTATTTTTTAATATTTTCCTCATTTGTCACACTTATATGCCATCAGCACTGTGCATTACTTTAAAGCTGTCCCATTGCTACCATGCTTTTTGTTCTTGTCCATGTTGCTTGACTAGTTCCTCCACTGCGTTCCCAAAATTGTCTGTGATGCATTGGTCGCATGTTTTTTCTACACAGTCCAGTCTGTAGAACTTTTCAAATGGTGCTTTTGGACACATAGTCAGTTCTACTACCTGGTACACATTTATCCACAATATGATTTAGTGCCTTAAGCTTCAGTGAAGCATTTGTGCAATATTCGTGCAGGCATTGGTCAAGTTTTTGCTCCCCTGACAGTTTAATGTGCTTTGGGTGTAGAGTTCCAAATTTCGTAGCTCCTAGTGGTGTGTCTGAGTTCTGTTGGATGAATTCCTGGAGATGTCAGTGAATGGGTTTATTGAGGTACAACTGTGTTTTGCCGAACCTTTTTGAGAAAGCCTTTTGGTGGCAGACGTGTGGCACACTCTTCAAAGAATTTCTCAGCTCTAGTCACAGTTTCCTGTGGCAGTGCAGACTGGTGCAGTTTGTTCTTTTCACTTTCACCATGAGATACCCTCATGAGCCTCTTCAAACAGATCCTCACTGTTGAGTTCAGAGTTCTAAGCAGCTTGTATTTTTTTAATACAACTGTTCTTAAGAGTTACTTACTCATCTGTCTTTCAGTTTTCTTGCCATGGTTTTTGAGCTGTTACCATTTTTCTGTTACAACAGACATAAGTTTGTATTTTAGGTTGGTTCTTAGAAGCACACTGCGCTTGGACAGGACAGCTTTCTTTGATGGTGAACAAGATGACAAAGATATCCATTGTGACGGCAAATCTATTGGGTGTAGAAGTAGGCAAAATTAGAAAACTTCGCTTCAGAGAGAAGTTTATGAATTTTATCGAATTCACAAAATTCTCCTTTAAGGTGAAGTTCTATTTTGCCTTAAAGAAGAACTTCACGGAAATGGTGAAATTGTGAACTCCACCTGCGAATTTTGGCTCTAAGGCAAAATTTGCAAGGATCCATGTGATTGGAGCTCATATGGTGCTGCAGTGAGCTATATTATCATGCATAGACCGAATTCAGTGCAGTATGAGGAAGAGACAGTTTTAAGTGTGTTCTGTATATTTGTGCTTAAAACTTTTGAAAAGCATTTAAAACAGGCAGTTTTTTCAAACAAAACACTCCATTAAGAGTCTGCTGTGCCTTGTGCCTCTAGATCACAAATTATATGTGGCATTTTATGTGATTTAATTAGTTTAAAGTTGTAATTTCTTTTTCTGTATTGTGTAGTGAAGCAGTACTGTTGGGGGAGGGGCTTAACTGCAACAACTTCCAGAAAGAACACGCACTTGTCAATGCCAAATGTTCACCATTGGTATCGTTATTGCTATTGTCACTGCCACCACATTGTGAACATGGCTGCCAGAGGCTGAAACATAGAAATTGTTGGCAGATAAGGACCAGTAGGCCAATTTAGCCTGACCGTAAGCCTTATGCTTGACTATGGCTTCTGAATCTCTGTCAGCTGTACCTCTATGGTTCTCCCATGCCTGTCCCATGCATGTTTAACTCCTGCCACAGTACTCGCTCCCACCACCTCCTGTGGCAGACCATTCCATGTGTCCACCAACCTCTCTGTGAAGAAAAGCATCCTCATATTCCTTAGCTTGCCACCTTCCAATTTCATGTCCTGACCCCTCATCCTTGTACTCCTCCTGTATTGGAAGATGTCTTTCCCCTGCACCTTGTCTATACCCTTGAGGTACTTAAATGTCTCTATCATGTCTGCTGTCTACCTCCTCTCCTTCAGCAAATACATATTGTGGTCCCTTAACCTCTGCTTGTTTATTTTGAGGTGCAAGCCCTGTACCATCTTAGTCACCCTTCTCTAGACCATCCCCAGCCTGTTTATGCCCTTTCAAAGGTGTGGCCTCCAGAACTACACACAATACTCCATGTGAGACCTGACCATCGTTTTATATAATGTCATCACTACCTTCCTCCTTTTGCTGGTGATACCTCTGCTTATGCACCCTAGCATGCCACTGGCCCTCCCTGCTGCCTTTGTAGTCTGTTTTGACATTTTCAAGTCATGTGAAATTATAACCCCCAGGTCCCTTTGTTCCTTGGTGACTGTAAGCAACTCCCCCCCCATCCTGTAGCTGTCCCTGGGGTTTCTATGCCCCAGGTGCATAATTTTGTACTTCTTTGATTTAAACTTCATTTGCCACTCCTCAGACCATTTCTCAAGCCTGCCTATGTCATTTCTCATTTTCTCCATCCCTTCCAGAGTATCCACCCTGTTGCAGATCTTGGTTCATCTGCAAACAGGCAAACCTTTCCTTCCAGCTCTTCTGCAATGTCACCAATGAAGACATTAAACAGGACTGTCCCAAGAATTAATACCTGTGGTACCCTGCTGGTCTCCCCCCTCCCCAGATTGTACCCTATTTACCACCATTACTCTCTGTCTTCTGTCTATTAGCCAGTTCCTAATCCAGTTCGCCACCTTGTATACCATGGCCAGACTACTAATCTTGTTAACAAGCCTCTTATGTGAGATGGTGTCAAAGATCTTGCTGAAACTGAGGTAGGCGACGTCCAACCCCCCCAATTTATTTATTTATCAGTTTTTGTTTACTGGGTAAGTGCATTAGGCATAAATGCTTACCTATTTTCAGGCACAACCTGGGAGAGTACAGGATTCAGAGATAGCAAACAGGTACAAGAACTTACAATTCAAACAGCAACATCAGGTATCCCTTTAGGGAGAAATAGTGCATTAACTTCATTCATCTCCCAGTCAAATAAATCTATTAGATATATCTGACATGACCTACCCACTGTTAGGTCTGACCAGGGTTTTATATAATGACATCACTACCTCCCTCCTTCTACTGGTGACACTTCTGCCTATGCACCCCTTGTAATTTTTTTCACATTTTGACCCCAAATTTTCAACATAGTCTTCTTATCACCATACCTCACAAACCTCATAGGTGAAAATATCTTAATCCGTGGCAAACCGCCATTCCATGCCACAGGTGTGGAAACTAATTTTCAGTAGGATGTGTAAAATGACAGCTGTACTGTTCATGGGGTTGTGTGAAGAAATGGCTAGCTTGAAAATTTGGAGTCAAGATGTACAAAAATTGACAAAGTTACGCACGTGCATAGGAAAATTTCAACAAGTGTGCTTAACTCTATCTTTTGTAGGTATTTTTGCTCCAGTTTTCAACCTGGTCTTTTTAGGATCCTACCTCATGAACCCTGCCTCATGAACAGTGGTGCTATCATTTTGTTACTCATTCCCAGAAGGTGGTTTTGTGCAGCGACTGCGCCATTCCATGCCACAGGTGTGAGAATATGTTTTGGGCAGGATGTGAGAAATGACAGCTATACTGTTCATGAGGCAGTGTGGAAAAATGGCTATGTTAAAAAATTGGAGAGATAATACTAAAAATTGACCAAATTACACTTGTGCATAGGAAAATTTAAATGAGTGCACGTAACTTGGGCATTTGTCAGTATTTTTGCTCCAAATTTGTAATGTGGACTTTTTGGGACCCCACCTCATGAACAGTGGCACTATCATTTCAGTACTCTATCCTGAAAGGGGATTTCACACAGTGACTGTGCCATTCTGTGCCACAGGTGCAAAAATACATTTTGGGCAGGATGTGAAAAATGACATCTTTACTGTTCATGAGGTTGTGTTAAACAATGGCTATATTGAAAATGTGGAGTCAAAATATTAAAAAATAACCAAAGTTATGTGCGTGTGTATAAAAATTTCAATCAGCACATGTAACTCTGCCATTTTTTGATATTTTTACACCAAATTTTCAACATGGCCTTTTTGAGATCCCACCTCATGAACAGTGGCACTGTTATTTTGTTACTTAGTCCCAAAAGGTGATTCCATGCAGCGACTGAGAAATCACCTTCCGGGACTGAATAATGAAATGACAGTGACAGTGTTCATGAGGTGGGTTCCAAAGAACCCCATTTTGAAAATGTGGTACAAAAATCTCAAAAAATGGCTGAGATATCAACATAAGTTGAAAGTGCCTTTGACAGCCATTATACAGTGCTTACCTTGATTTTTCAGTTGTGGTTGGGCTTTGAAGAGTGCAGACGTGTCTCCGTTCAAAGAAGATGACAGCCCTTGGCCTCCTTTGGTAAGTATGGGGTAAGGGGGGGTGCGAGGAGGTGGGTGTGCAGAGGAAGGGTTGGGATGGGAAGGGGCACGGCAGAGACAATGAGGGTCTATTTTATTTTTTTACAAGGATAAAAAAAAATAATGAAGATGTCGGGGGCCGTTTTCTTTTTTTAGGAACAGGAATGTTTTGGCTTTACTGTTATGGTCCACTGGACCCCTAATGAAGGCCAACTGATAACGGGGCTGGCAGGAGCACTCGGTGGCCACCCTTACAAGGGTCACATGGGGGAGAATGGCGCAACAGACAACGATGGACGGTTTTCTTTTTTTTTTTCAGGATAAAGAAAAAAGACAAGAGACAGTTTTCTTTCTTTCAGGGAAAGTTTGCAGTACAATTGACGGCACTTGGGGATTGGGCACCCCCAGTGTCAGCATCTTATGTTTGGGGGCAGGTGTAGGGTGGTGGGTGCTTAGGGGGAGGGTTGTGTGGGGGGAATAACATAAAAAAACAAGGGGCAGTTTTCAGTAATATGGCGGGAAGAGAGAGAGAGAGAGGATGTGAGGACCCGACTGCAGCAGCTCACACATCAAGCTGTATGGTGATCGGCAACCCTGCCGCAGCATGCAGCTTTACTGTTACGCTCCACCAGATGCCCAATCAAGGCCAACAGATAATGGGGCTGGCAGGAGCACACAAATCATTGCATGTCTTGGTGCACCGGTGAGGAAAGAGACAGACGGAAAGGAGGGGTGGGATGTCACTTCAGCCAGGCTGACTGATCAGGACAAGTAACTGCTGTTTTCTCTGTGGTGTCCTGCAGATGACAAGAAAAAGTTGCATTATGATTGGTGTGGCTTTTTGTTTTCAAGTGCAGACTGTTTCAGGCAAAATAGTGTCATGATCAGCCTGGCTGATGATTGACGTAGCACTGGCCTGCCTCTTGCAGACCATTCTGTGCTGGACAGACAGTGACACACAGGGCTTCAGTTAACTCCATTTTGGGCTGCCCCAGTGGCACTGAAGGTTGAGGCACTGGACGCCACACCGGCAACCCAGGTTCGGGAATGAGCCTGGGTTGTCGGGGGTTGGAAGGGATAGGGAAGGATTGAGCATCCTCAGGACTGCTCTCCTTCCCCAGGAAGGGGGGATTTCACTCACCGATGCATTAGTGACTGCTAGCGGAGGCTGGCAGTATTACAATGGACAGCCACAGAATGCAGGGATTGGAAGCTGTGGTGGACGTCTTTCGGGGGTGCACGTGAGCGTGCATCAGCCGAGCTGGACATCATTGCACGTCCGAGCTTCGAGGAGAAAAAACAACGGAAATACCCTGCTCTCAGGGATAGGTGAGGCACTGCCTCCCACCAGCCACACTCCACCAAGTCGGACTTCCTCCTGTCCTGGGCTAAGCCCAGCCTGGCCACTACGAGTGCCCTGGGTGGATAGGGCGGCCCCACCTTGGAGGGGCTCAGAGCTGGGGGGGGTTGGTCGGGTTGGTGCCAGGACAGCAGTGGGCAGAAGGTGAGGAGGAGGAGGTGGTGGGGCTGGGGCATGTGCTCCGGGACAAATAGAGGGCAGGATAGCA
The DNA here is from genome assembly GCA_016271365.2 of Neoceratodus forsteri. NCBI lineage: Eukaryota > Metazoa > Chordata > Ceratodontiformes > Ceratodontidae > Neoceratodus > Neoceratodus forsteri. The sequence goes on along the minus strand of CM028129.1, from coordinate 410,935,631 downwards.
CAGGAAGGGGCTGGGGTAGGAAGTGACAGGGAAGAGAGGGGAAGGGGACAGTAAGGAGGGAGCATGGATCCCAGGAGAAAAGGGACCAGCAGGAACTAAGTGTGGGAGCGAGAAGAAAACAGGATGATGAAGGGGTAGAAGCAAGAGCCCCTGAAGTTCAGGAGGGGTCACAAGTTCACGAGAGTGCTGATGGATAGACCAGAGTGGAGGGCAGGATGGGGGAAGCAAGAAGAATAATGGATGAACAGAAGAAGTAGTTGGAATGGGGGGTAAGGGAGACTGATGGCAATCAAACTGTTGGTGTGGTCAGAGAAAACAGAGAGTTAGTGAGAGTGAGGGGGTGGCAGTAGAAGGGGTAAGCTGAAGAGGAAGGAGTACGTCAAAGTGGTCCTGCTGGGGGACTCCATGATCAGGGGTATTAAGTGGGAGGGAGGAGGGAGGGGCAAGGCTGTGCTGTCAGGGTCAAGAGTATATCTGGCTTGACTGTGCACAAGGCCAAGTACTTGGTCTATGCTTTGGTGAAGGAATATGGTGGATTCCCTGACATATTAGTGCACCTAGGCACTAATAACATAGAGGGAAATAGTGTAGAGGACTTACAGGCAAGGTTCCAGGAGCTAGCCAGTGTGTGTCATGCTGTGGGGTGCACGGTCTCCTTCTCGGAGGTCCTCCCGGTGCCTAGAGCTAGCATGGGTAACAAACAGAAAGTTGGGGAAGTTAGTGAATGACTCAGAGCTTGAGGTGTGGCTAGGGGGAATGGGGTGGTGGAGGACTGGGGTGCAACTTGGGAGGACAAGGGGCTGTATGCTAGGGATAGGCTACACTTAAATTTATGGGGGAAGGAGGTTTTGAAACTAAAACTGACAGAGTTCATCAAAGCTAGGTGGGGTTTAAACTTATGAAGGGGGAGGGCTGGGGCTTGAGGCTAGCAGGCACATCAAGGGAGGACTTAGCCTTCTCCCTCCAGTGGAGGGAAGGGGTGCCAAACCGGGGTACCCAGCTGTACACAAGGGAGTGGGAGCAAGCAGTTAACTGGGGGATCTTGGGTTGGGTGGATGGGAGAGAAAAATGGGCAGGGATGGAGGGTGGTCCTGATTAACACCAGGAGCATGGGTAACAAGATACCCAAGCTTCAGGCATTGCTGACTGAAGGGGAGGTGGATGTGGTGACAATCACTGAAACTTGGGCCACTCCTCGGCATGATTGGGATCTAAACCTGATGTGGTACACTATGTTCAGGAAGGACAGGGCTGAGGGTAGGGGAGGTGGGTTAGCATTCATCATTCAGAATGGCATCGATATTTGCAGGGTGGAGGAAGAGGGAAACATAGAGGTGTTATGGGTTACCTTGCAGGCGCCTGGGGGTAAAAGGGTTGATCTGGGGGTGATTTATAGGCTGCCCATGCAGGTGGAAGAACTTGAGAAAGGCCTGGTGGCAAATTGTAGGGACCACTGTGGTCAGGGAAGAGTAGAACTGTAGTGCTGGGTGACCTTAACATGCCAGGGGTTGATTGGGGAACTATGGCATCCTCATCAACCAGGGAGCAGCACCTACTGGACGTCTTCCAGGATGCATTCCTTTCCCAACTGGTGGCTGACCCGATGAGGGATGGTCATATTCTGGATGTAGTCCTGTCAGAGTGCGATCTGGTTAGGAACCTAGTGGTGGGGGACCAACTGGCGGGGAGTGATCATAACACAGTTTGGTTTTCCCTAGACCTGGGGGGAGGGAGGAATTGCACAAAAATGGAGGTGGTTGATATTAAGGGTGTGGACTTTAAGGGTATAGAGGGGATCCTCGAGGGGCATTTGGAGGGGATCAAACTGGACATGGACAAAGAGAGCAGGTGGGAAATTATTAAAAGAGGGCTCCTGGAAGCTACCAAGGCCTGCATGAAGGTCCAGTGCTAGTTTGGCAGAGCCAGAAAGCTGAGCTGGTGGACCGGGAGGTCCAGGAGATGGTGAGGGAGAAAAGAGCTGCTTATAGATGATACAAGCTTTCATGTGGAGTCATGGACAGGGGGGAGTATGATATGATAGCCAAAAAGGTAACCAGGGTGGTGAGATCGGTCAAGGCGAGGACAGAGCAAAGGTTGTCACAGGGGATCAGAACTGGTAATAAGGGGTGCTTTTGGTATATCAGAGAAAGAAGGAAAGTGAAGAGGCAGCTTAGCAGACTGAGGTCTGTGAGTGGGTGGGCAGAGGAGGCTGGGGAGCAGGCAGAGGTACTAAATGAGCACTTTGCCTCAGTCCTCATTAGGGACGACAGAGGGTCAACACCTTATTGGGGGAGTTGGGTTAGAAATGAAGAAGGAAGGGAGGTCACAGATGTTGAAATTCCTGATGGTAGGGTAAGGGAAGCCCTTAAGTCCCTGAATACAGTGAAGGCACCGGGTCTGCATGGTCTTCATCCCAGGGTCCTAAAGGAGATGGCAGATGTCCTTGCTGTACCTCTGGCAGACCTCTTTAATGCCTCCCTTCAGATGGGGTGGGTGCCTTACGATTGGAGGATGGCCCATGTTGTGTCTATCCGCAAAGGTGGCACATGGGAGGAGCTAGGTAACTACAGTCCTGTCAGCCTGATGTCAGTGGTAGGCAAAATGATGGAGGCCATCTTGAAAGAGAGGCTGGAGGTGTGTTTCTGAAGTCACAGGGCCATCTGGATGATCACCAACATGGCTTTGTTCAGGACGTATGTAGACTCATATGTTAGACTCACCTCATGGAGTTCTACGATTGGGTGACAAAGGCACTGGACCAGGGCAGGCCAGTGGATGTACCCTTTCTAGACTTCAGCAAGACATTGGATTCAGTGCCACACCCTGGGTTACTGGACAAGCTGGGGGGAATGGGGGTAGGGGAAACCATGGTGAGGTAGATAGGAACTGGCTTACTGGATGATTTAGAAGGTAGTGGTCGGAGGGGAGGTATTATCTCCCAGGAGGGTCATTAGCGGGGTCCCTCAAGGGTTGGTGCTGGATCCACTCCTGTGTAATGCTTATATCTCAGACATCAAGGATGGTATCTGGAGTGAGATGAGCCTCTTTGCTGATGACTCGAAGCTGGGGGCGGTAGTGGATGGGGAGGAGGGTAGAAGAGCCCTGCAGGGGGACATGGAGACACTGGACAG